>CM044310.1:56778846-58148846 GCA_024291935.2 Okapia johnstoni | reverse complement strand
GTTTGCCTCTGCTACTCCCAAACTCCGCATCCATTCCACATGTCTGTTCTCTATGTCTGTGAATCTGTTTCTATTTTGTAGATGAGTTCATTTGTGCCATAGTTGATATTCCACATGTAAGTGATGTCGTATGGTATTTGTCTTTCTCATTCTAACTTAACTTCACTTTGTATGATGATATCCAGTTGCATCCATTTTGCTGCAAAGATATTTTTGATATCAGCCTACAGACATGCTGATGCGACAGTACTGAGGTGCACTGCTTTTTCCCTCATATTTTATGGCCAAGGTGTAGTTGTGTTATATAACTATACATTCTTATGATACTAGGTTTGAACTTTATAATTAGAGTTCAAATCTAACAGTACACTGAATGACTTTAAAAATATATGACTGTAAAAAACACTATGTTTTATAACTCTGATACTGAATACCTGAGAATTTAATAGGTATATTTTCAAATAATATAAGACAAAAAGACGTAATTTTTTAGGCAAGTAACATGTTTTGCAATATGCAAAATGAATATGTTCTTATAGTAATTTTGGATAAAATATTTTTCATAGAAAGTGACTTCAAAGAAATAAATCATAAAATAAGTTATGGTATGAAGTACTAACAATTCAAAGTTCATAAGTTTCAGTTATAAATAAAAGAAACTAGAAAATAAGTATAAATAATTATACATATGTTCATTAAAGACAAGACACCATAAAATTTCTGTATATTTTTGAAATCCCCTTTCAGTTTCATTTTTCAATGGAGTCTTTTCCTGTCTTTCTTGATATTCTTTCCTCCTATCTTTTGTGGCAGTTATGCACAATCTATGCTGCAGAATTTAATACTTGATAGTATACCGTGTTATATGTTTTGTGTGTAGATTGTAAGATATTTACCTGAAGTTATTGCCATAGATCCTAGCTTATTAATGAGCCTGTTCAGTTCAGTCGCTCAGTCATGTCCGACTCTTTGCGACCCCATGAATCGCAGCACGCCAGGCCTCCCTGTCCATCACCAACTCCCGGAGTTTACCCAAACCCATGTCCATCAAGTCGGTGATGCCATCCAGACATCTCATCCTCTGTCATCCCCTTCTCCTCCTGCCCCCAATCCTTCCCAGCATTAGGGTCTTTTCCAGTGAGGCAACTCTTTGCATGAGGTGGCCAAAGTATTGGAGTTTCAGCTTCAACATCAGTCCTTCTAAAGAACACCCAGCACTGATCTCCTTTAGGATGGACTGGTTGGATCTCCTTGCAGTCCAAGGGACTCTCAAGAGTCTTCTCCAACACCACAGTTCCAAAGCATCAATTCTTCGGCGCTCAGCTTTCTTCACCGTCCAACTCTCACATCCATACATGACCACTGGAAAAACCATAGCCTTGACTAGACAGACCTTTGTTGGCAAAGTAACGTCTCTGCTTTTAAATATGCTATCTAGGTTGGTCATAACCTTGTTTGCAAGGAGTAAGCATCTTTTAATTTCATGGCTGCAATCACTATCTGCACTGATTTTGGAGCCCCCAAAAATAAAGTCTGACACTGTTTCCACTGTTTCCCCATATATTTGCCATGAAGTGATGGGACCGGATGCCATGATCTTAGTTTTCTGAATGTTGAGCTTTAAGCCAACTTTTTCACTCTCCTCTTTCACTTTCGTCAAGAGGCTTTTTATTTCCTCTTCACTTTCTGCCATAAGGGTGGTGTCATCTGCATATCTGAGGTTATTGATATTTCTTTCTCCTGGCAATCTTGATTCCAGCTTGTGCTTCTTCCAGCCCAGCATCTCTCATGATATACTCTGAATATAAGTTAAACAAGTACGGTGACAATATACAGCCTTGACATACTCCTTTTTGTATTTGGAACCAGTCTGTTGTTCCATGCCCAGTTCTAACTGTTGCTTCCTGACCTGCATACAGGTTTCTCAAGAGCCAGGTCAGGTGGTCTGGTATTCCCATCTCTTTCAGAATTTGCCACAGTTTATTGTGATCCAGACAGTCAAAGGCTTTGGCATAGTAAAGCAGAAATAGATGTTTTTCTGGAACTCTTGCTTTTTCGATGATCCAGCGGATGTTGGCAATTTGATCTCTGGTTCCTCTGCCTTTTCTAAAACCAGCTTGAACATCTGAAAGTTCACAGTTCACGTATTGCTGAAGCCTTAATTTTGAGCATTAGTTTACTAGCGCGTGCTGCTGCTGCTGCTAAGTCACTTCAGTCGTGTCCAACTCTGTGCGACTCCATAGAAGGCAGCTCACCAGGCTCCACCGTCCCTAGGATTCTCCAGGCAAGAATACTGGAGTCGGTTGCCATTTCCTTCTCCAGTGCATGAAAGGGAAAAGTGAAAGTGAAGTCGCTCAGTCGTGTCCGACTCTTAGCAACCCCATGGACTGTAGCCTACCAAGCTCCTCCGTCCATGGGATTTTCCAGGCAAGAGTACTGGAGTGGGGTGCCATTGCCTTCGAGATGAGTGCAATTGTGCAATAGTTCATGAAATGTTCCCTTGGTATCTCTCATTTTCTTGAAGAGATTGCTAGTCTTTCCCATTCTATTGTTTTCCTGTATTTCTTTGCACTGATCACTGAGGATGCTTTCTTATCTCTCCTTGCTATTCTTTGGATCTTTGCATTTAAATGGGTATATCTTTCCTTTTCTCCTTTGTTTTTGGCTTCTCTTCTTTTCCCAGCTATTTGTAAGGACTCCTCAGACAGCCATTTTACTTTTTTGCATTTGTTTTTCTTGGGGATGGCCTTGATCCCTGTCTCCTGTATAATGTCACTAGCCTCTTTCCATAGTTTATCAGGCACTTCGTCTATCAGATCATATGCTAACTCTATTTTTGTTTTCCAAGCAACCTTCAAACTGTTCTCCATAGTGGCTGTACCAGTTACATTCCCACAAGAAGTGTGGGCTGAGGGGGCTCCTTTTTCTCCACACTCTCTCCAGCATACATTATTTGTTGACTTTTAAATGATGGCCAGTCTCACTGGTGAGGTGACACCTCATTTTATTGTTCATTTGTGTTTCTCTGGTAATTAGCAGCATTGGGCATCTTTTCATGTGCTTATTAGCCATGTGTAGTCTTCTTTGGAGAAATCAAGGTTTTCTGCCCATTGTTTGATCGGGTTGTTTGTTTCTTTGATATTAAGCTGTATAAGGTGTTTGTATATTTTGGAAATGAATCCCTTGTTGGTCTCATCGGGCAAATATTTTCTCCCGGTCTGTAGATTGTCTTTTTGTTTTGTTTATACTTTCCTTTGCTCTGCAAAAGCTTTTAAGTTTGATTAGATCCCATTTGTTTCTTTTTGTTTTTATTTCAATTACTTGTAGGAGATGGAACCAAAACACATTGCTGTGATTCATGTCAGGGTATTTTGTATGTGTTTTCCTCTAGGAGTTTTATAATATCTGGTCTTATGTTTAGGTCTTTAACCTATTTTGATGTTTTGAATACTTTAGCTCTTTAGTGCCAGTGGAATTTTTCACAGAACTAGGACAAAAATTTTAAATTTCTGTGGAAACACAAAAGACTCTGAATAACCAAAATAATCTTAAGAAAGAATAACAAAGATGGAATAATTATTAGTATTACTAAAAAATGCCGTTGATAATTTGGTTGGGATTGTGTTGAATGTGTAGATTCCCTTAGGCAGTATGGCCATTTTCATAATATAATTTATTTCAATCCAAGAACAAGATGTATTGTTCCATCTGTATTGTCTTCAGTTTACTTCATCAGTGTTTTATAGTTCTCAGGGTATAGGTATATATACCTCCCCATGTAGGTTTATTTCTGGTTTTGTCTTTTTTTTTTCTGTTTGATGCAGGGATAAATGGGATTGTTTCCTTTGTTTCCCTTTCTGATAGTTGGTTTTAATATATAGAAATGCAGCAGACTTCTGTATATTAATTTTGTATCTAGGGACTTTACTGTTTGGATTCCTTTTATTTCTTTTTCTTATCTGGTTGCTGTGTCTAGGATATCTGAACCTGTGTTGAATATAAATGGCTAAAGTGGGCATTCTAGAAGAATACAGGGAAAAAAATATGATCCTGGGTAAAGCAAGGATTTTAAAAGATATGTCAAATGCATGATTAACACACAAAAACATGATAAAAAATCAGAAGCAGCTATAGCTTCAGTAAATTTAGAATACTGGATGGATTGGCATCCTGAATGTATAGAAACCCTATAATTCAATAATAAAAAGACCACCTAAATTTTAAACAGGCAAAAGATATGAATGAACATTTCACCAAAGAAAATACATACATGAAAATATGATCAAAAAGCACACAAAAATATGGTAAATATTATTTGTTATTAGGCAAATTAAAACTAAACACTGTGTTTGTATTAGACTGCCTAAAATTAAGAATTAATAACCAGTGCTGGTGAGGATATGGAGGAACTGGAACTCTTATACACTGCTGGTGGATATGTAAAATGGGAAAATGTTCTTTTTTGTGTTATTGTTTACATATTATTTGTGTGAAAAGTATTAGAAACATATTACAGTTCTATATGGTCAATTGTGTTTGCTGGGTACTTAGACTAACTTTGTTGGATTTGTGAACAAACTGAAGTTACAAATGCGCTTTCAGCGACGAATTTACTTCTTTTCCAATTTGGATTCTCTGTCTCATTGCTGTGGCTAGGACATCCTAAACTATGTTGAATGAAAATGGCTCAAGTTGGTGTTCTTGTATTATTCCTGATCTGAGAGGATATTCTTTCACTTTTTCACCACTGAGTATAGTGTTTGTTCAGCGTTTGTCATATATGGCTGTGCTCAATTTCTTCTAGAAATTTTCTAGGTTTGCATTTTACATTTATATCCAAGATACATTTTGAAGTTACTTATGTACATGGTACAAGGCATGGATTGTAGGTCATATTTTGCAT
The DNA here is from genome assembly GCA_024291935.2 of Okapia johnstoni. NCBI lineage: Eukaryota > Metazoa > Chordata > Mammalia > Artiodactyla > Giraffidae > Okapia > Okapia johnstoni. Next base: position 58,143,943 of record CM044310.1, on the reverse strand, counting down.
GTCAATATTCATTTGGTCTACCACTGTTTATTTAAAAACAAAACAAAACAAAACAGTCCTTTATCCACTGAATAACCTTTGCACCTTTGTGAAAAATCTGTTATCCATCTATGTGTTGGTCTGGACGTTTTCTTCCATTTTCTTCATCTCCTCCTATCCTTCTGCCAGTACCTCACTGTCGTTGATTATTGCTAAGTCTTGAAGTCAGATTGTATTAGTCTTCCAGCTTTATGCTTTTCACACTACTTTTTTCAAAAAGTCTTAAAGTCAGATAGTAGGAGTCTTCTAGCTCTATTGCTTTTCATAGTTGTTGTGGATACTGTCAGTTCAGTTCAGTCGCTCAGTCATGTCTGACTCTTTGTGACCCCATGAATCGCAGCACACCAGGCTTCCCTGTCCGTCACCCACTCCCGGAGTCCACCCAAACCCATGTCTATCAAGTCGGGGATGCCATCCCGCCATCTCATGCTCTGTCATCCCCTTCTCCTCCTGCCCCCAATCCTTCTCATTATTAGGGTCTTTTCAAATGAGTCAACTCTTCGCATCAGGTGGACATAGTATTGGAGTTTCAGCTTCAACATCAGTCCTTCCAATGAACACCCAGGACTGATCTCCTTTAGGATGGACTGGGTGGATCTCCTTGCAGTCCAAGGGACTCTCAAGAGTCTTCTCCAACACCACAGTTCAAAAGCATCAATTCTTCAGCGCTCAGCTTTCTTTATAGACCAACTCTCAGACCCATACATGACTACTGGAAAAACCATAGCCTTTACTAGATGGACCTTTGTTGACAAAGGAATGTCTCTGCTTTTTAACATGGTGTCTATGTTGGTCATAACTTTCCTTCTAAGGAATAAGCATCTTTTAATTTCATGGCCGCAGTCACCATCAGCAGTGATTTTGGAGCCCCCCAAAATAAAGTCAGCCACTGTTTCCACTGTTTCCCCATCTATTTCACATGAAGTAGGTCTTTGGAATTTCCAAATGTAGTTTAGAATTAGCTTGTCAGTTTCTATCCTATTGGGATTGATTTTATTTTGTTAATGAATTTTGGGGATATGTACATCATAATTATATTGGGGCTCTGAATGCATGAAAAAGGAATCTCTCTACATTTATATAGTCTTTAATTTCTCCCAGCAATGTTTTGTTGCTATTAGTATATACATAAATACCCATCTTTTCATATTTATACCTATGTACTTCATATTTTTGATGCTATTTTACTTCAGTTTTTTATTGTATTTGTTCATTGCCAGCATATAGAAATACAGTGTTTTACTTTTTTTTTAAAATTGATCTTGAATCCTGTAACCATAATTCACTCGGTTATTTTAGTAGATATTTGTAGTTTCTGTCTGATTTTATATGTAGGCAATTATATCGTCTGCAAAAAAAAAAAATTAACATTTTCCTTTTTTTTTTCTTTTGGCCATACTGTTTGGCTTCTGGGATCTTAGTTCCCCTACGAGGAATTGAACCTGCACCCTCAGCAGTGAAAGGGTGGAGTTTTAACCACTGGCTCTCTTGGAAATTCCCTACTTCTTCCTTTCTAATTTGGATTTTTTTTTCTTGGTGGGAGGTTTCCTTTGCCAGATTATCTAGCGTTATGTTGAATAGAAGTGATAAGAGCGTAAATCCATGTTCTTATCCTGATTTTAGAGGTATAAGTGTTCAGGGAGACATTCAGTCCTTTATCATTAAATATGATGTTCCCATAGGTTTTTCATAGGTACCTTTTATGAGATTATAGAAGTTATCTTCTATTCCTGGTTTGCTGAGAATGTTTGTCAAGAATTGTTTTCTCTTATAAATTCAATTTGGTGTTTAATGTTAAAGCAATCATTTTTGGATGTTAAACCAATCTTGTATCCTGACAATGAACTCTTCTTTGTCATGAAATATTATCCTTTTCATTTATCATTGAATTTGATTTGGTAAAATTCCGTGTAGATTTTTTACATGTAAATTCATGAATAATATTGGTCTGTTGTTTTCTTGTAATACCTCTGACAACTTTTGGTATCAAGATAATGCCAGCCTCATAAAATGAGGGTGAAGTGTTTCCTTCAAGTCAAAATCTGAACAGTTTGTGTAAAATGAATATTTACTCCTTAAATGTTGTATAGAATTTGTTAGTAAAAGCAAGTAGACCTGGAATTTTGTTGGGTGGATTTTTAACCCAAAGGCAATTTTTTTTAATACTTTAGAGCTCTTTCATTAGTCATCAGATTTGTCCAGTTTATTGGCGTCAACTTATTCATAATATTCCTTTATTCTTTTAATATTTGCCAAGTTTGTGGTGACGTTGCTTATCTTATTTCTGATATTGGTAATTTGTGTCTTCTGCTTCATGAGCATTTCTTTTTTCTATATTTTTGATTTTCCTTGTGATTTTTATTATTCCTTTCTTCTGCTTTGGGTTAATTTGCTGTTGCGTTACTTAAAGTCACTGACTTTTTAAACTTTTTTTCCTAATATAGACTTCTAGTCCAGTAAATTCACGTCTAAGGTACAGCTTTGGCAGCATCTCATATTTCGATGAGTTGTATTTTCATTTCCTTCTGTTCAGTTTCCTTTCTAGTTCTGATTTGATTTTTCCTTTGAACTAAGGATGATTAGAAAGATGTTACTTAGTTTACAAATATTTCTGATATTCTAGAGACCTTTCAGGTAATGATTTCTAAATTAACTCCATTCAGAACTTACTTTATATAATCTGAATGCTTTTTAATTTTGTGAAATTTGTTTTACGTCCCAGAATGTGGTCTGTCGTGGTGAATGTTTCAAGCATACTTGAAAAGCATGTGTATTGTGCTGTCATTGAATATAGTGTTCTATAAATGTCAGGTCAAGTAGGTTCCCACCTTACAGAACCTTCCTGATTTTCCGTTGAGCTGTCATGTCACGTACTGAGCGAGGGACACTGAGCTCTCCCACTGTCGTGCTTTCCTTGGCCTTGGATAGTTCCTGTACGTGCTTGCAGTGATGGCTGCTCTATGGAATACCTGAGAGCCTTCTCCTCCCCATCTCTGGTGTTCCTTTTCTTCCCAGTCCTCTGCTCTTCAGTTCTCGTTCCTAAGAACTCTCACCACCTGCTCTCAGACACTTAGGTCTGTCTTTCTAACTCAGAGAACTGAACTTGACTTTGCTGAGCTTTCCCCTCTGTGTGTTTTGGGCAAGCAGCTCTTAAAGCAATGAACTGTGGGAACTGTATTGCTTAGCTTATTGGTTTCCCATCTCTAAGAGGTCCCTCTGTTTTGTTGTCAGATGTCTGTTGTCTTGAAAACTGTTGCTTCTTTTATTTTGATTGGTGTTTTCCATCATTTTGTTTTGTAGAGTAAGTTGCAGTTACTCTATCTTCAGTTAGAAATTCTCCACTTATCTACATTTTAGCAAAATCTGTTCATTGTTTGGTATGTGGCACTGTATGACATGATAAAAATTCAGAACGGAGTAAGTCAGTATTATCAAGGAATTTATAGAACAAACAGGGAAATAGATACATATAAATTACCATAAAATCAGATAATAAACAGTACTCAAGTTCTAGTATTATGAACTAAGAGATGTGACAACAGTAAGATGTAATTAAGTCTAAGTTCATAGGGGAAACAGTGATGACATTTGAACTGAATTTTGTTAGGTGAGTGGATTTTGTCATGTGGAAAAGAAACACTTTGGTAGATGGTTTTTGTTATGTGATTACTCACCCAACCAATTGGATTTCTTAATGCCTTCCTGAAATTATGAGAAAACCACAGAATATTTCAGACTATTATGGAACTTTTACACGTTGCTGATGGGAAGGCAAACTAGAATAGAATGCAAATGGTCTTGCACTTTGGAAAACTATTTAGTAGCTTCTATAAAGTTATCATGTAATTCCAAAGTCCTACTGTTAGATATTTACTCAAGTGAAATGAAAATGTAGTTCACAGAAAAAAATACCTGTGCTGTATCTGTACAGTGAATATTATTTAACAATAAAAAAGAACAAATTACTGACACATGCAACATCGTTGATGACTCTTAAGTGCATTGCCCTGGAGGAAGAGAGATTCAAAATGCTCTGCATTATGTTTCAATTTGTGTAACATTTTGGAATAGGCAGACTGTAGGGGTAAAAATCAGACCTGTGATTTGTAGAAGTTGACAACAAAGGGGTAGAGAATAATTTTTTGTGTGATAGAACTGTTGTGATTGTGTTTGTGGTTACACAGTGGTATGCCTGTGTGCCCAGTTGCATCTGACTCTTTGGGACTGCATGGACTATAGCCCACCAGGCTTCTCTTGTCCATGGAATTTTCCAGGCAGTAATACTGGAGGTGGTTGCCATGTCCTACTCCAGGGGATCTTCTGACCCAGAGAATAAACCCGCATGTCCTGCATTGGCATGTGCCTTCTTTATCACTGTACCACCTGGGAGGCCACACAGCTACCTAGAAAAAGACTTAATACAGCAGACTCATATCTCCAGATAGAACTGATCACAAGGTGTATGGTAACTTGAATGATAAGTAGTTCCTTACAAAAATATAAAACTCTCTGTAAATGGTAAAAGTAGCTCAGTTTGCTTGTTTGTACAAAGAATATAGTTTATGCTAAGCATCTGTTTTTATTCTGGTAGTCTGGAACTATGTCACATGCTAGGTAGAGGACGCCTTAGTGACCAGCACCAAATAAAAACCTTGGGAGCTGAGGCTCTAGTGAGCTTCCCTAAATAAACATTTCACACGTGTTCTCACAGCTCCTTGCTGGAGGGATGAAATCCATCCTGTTTGACTCTGTAGGAAGAGTACTGTTGGAAACTTGTGCCTGGTTTCTTCCAGGCTTCGCTCCTTGTGCTTTTTCCAGTTGCTGATTTTGACTTGCCTCCTTTTACTATAAGAAATGATAACCTTGAGGGTGACTCTCTGCTGAGTCCTTTGAGTCCTCCCGGTGAGTCATTGAATCTGGAGGTATTCTGAGAGATTCTGACACCACAACCATATGATTTATCAAAACTCGTAAAATTGTATATGAGTTTTGTACTCAAAAAGCCCTTATATTATCTTTTAATTGTGTCTAAGAAGAAAAAATCCCGGAAGTTGTTGGGCTTCTTAAATTTGTAGCTGTTCATAACTGTCAGGCGAGTGTATGCTCCTCAGTCCTGTCTCATCCCAACAAAAATTTGGAGTGATGGACATTAGAGCCCTTGGCGGGTCACGGCTCTCGGGCCTTGGGCAGACCGTGTTATAGCTCTTAGAAAAATCAGTGTTACAGCTCTATTTTATTTAGATAATAGCAGGAAAATCCATCCTCGAAGCATGAGGCCATGATGACTGTCGACCCAAAGACACGAAGAGAAGAACACCCCAGAGCGTGCGCGCGCGCGAGAGAGGGAGAGAGCGAGAGAGAGAGAGAGAGAGAGAGAGAGAGAGAGAGAGAGAGAGAGAGAGAGAGAGAGAGGTTTGGGCCCTCTTTCTTTTTATGTTTTTTCCTCCTCCTGGGCCTGCCCTATGCAAATTGGGCTTAGCCAGGAGTGCTTTTCTACCTGAAGTTCTCATTCAGGTCCTCGGACCTTCCTTTGACCTTCCTTTGTTCTATTTTCGCGGGTTTTTCCCTTCCTTGTCTTTTAGCCACCGCCATTTTGGACTCCTGTTTCCTATTCCAACTACCGCAGAGCCTGGTGGGCTGCCCTCTCTGGGGTAGCACAAAGTCGGACATGGCTGAAGCGACTTAGCAGCAGCAGCAACGTAACTATAGGAAATTATCTCATGAAGTAATTTTGAATGATCATGGCAACCCACTCCAGTATTCTTGCCTGGAAAATTCCATGGACAGAGGAGCCTAGTGGGCTACAGTCCATGGGGTCACAAAGAATCGGCCATGACTGAGCACATCAGCACAGCAGGATGATCCTGGGATTTGGCCTCACAGAGCTATGGATTTGAAATCAACTCTCTTAATTAGAAGATTATTTTTGGCTAAGCCTCAGTTTTCTCAGCTTCTGAGTGGCTAGGTTAAGGAATCCTTCATATGAAATGTTATGGGCAAGCTTGAGGGGAATAAAGGTCAAGAAGGGGGTCTTTTTATAAATAGATGTTTGTCAAGAGAACAAATCCTGTGGACCTAACGTGAAATCTACATTGCATGTAATTAGGTGGTGTTGAAATGGAAAAAAAGTGAAAAATTAGTGGCAGCCTATTATATTTTAGGCTATACTTGTATTAATTAATGCATTCATTTATACCATAATCCATTTGAGATAAAATATTAGGCCATAGTTAGGCATTTTTTGAAAAGAGAAAACTCCAGGGTCCATTCTGAAATCAGAACAGCTTTCCATTGTTTATACCAGCTCTATCTGTAATGCATTTTAGTAACTGGTTATGATTATAACGTAGACTTTTTGAAAAACTCTGGGTTATAAATGCCTTCAGGTAACCTACCAGTTGATTTCCTTGCCTGCCATTTCTCTTAATAGTATTGCAGCTTCAAACATGTTATTATTAAACACACTCTCTGTGGAAAAGCTTAAGATATGACATTTAGGGTCCCTTAGTGCCAGTCCTTAAGTTTGCCTTGCCACTCAGTCTTTTCCATGTATCTTTAGCCACACCAGGTGTCTTGCATTTCAAGCACATTTTTCTTTTTTTTTCTCTCATGTTCTTCTTTGTGTCTTCAATGCTCTTCCAGTCTTATTTGCTTAGCTTGTATTTATCTTTAAAAAGGAGTTCCTATTTATCTTTAAAATTTTTTCTGAAATATGTCTGCCTCCGAGTACTTTACAAGCCTTTTTCTCTTCTTCTCAAAAGCACTACCTGATCCATTGGAGAAGGAAATGGTAACCCACTCCAGTATTCTTGCCTGGGAAATCCCGTGGACAAAAAGTCTGGCAGGCTACAGTCCATGGGGCTGCAAGAGTCTGGACAGGACTTAGTGAATAAACCATCATCATCAACCTGTATTTAAAAACCTTTAAAAGCCAAACAAGGTGATTTTGAAAAAACACTGATGGGGTTATCTTTATACTCTTTGTTGCTTCAGTTGAAATGCAAAATACTAAAGTGGTTTGTTTCAAATGTTAAATATTAAAAAGAGATTCATTGCCATTTCAATGTAACCATAGAGAGAGAGAATCTGGGTACATAAAGAGAATGTAGAAACTGGATGATTGCCCTCTTATGTCATCTTTTTAAATAAACTCATAATTTCACTGAAAATGAAAGCATTACCCGATAGATTATTTTATTGTGTATATATGTTGTAATAGCACTTGATAAATGTATGTATCAAAGCACTTGTTGGTTTGCACCCCCCAAAGTTAAACCAGGTGACATTCAAAACTCGCCCTGTACACAGAGGGTAAGGAGAGACCATGGGAAGAGGCAGAGCACTCCAGATTGGTAGGTGACAGTTTAAATAAGCAAAGGAACTTGGTCATGAGGCTTGGCTGGCCCAGCTACTGGATGAGTCAATCTCTGCACCCACCCTGAGAATCTTACGAGTTTATTTAGCAGCCTTAATGTTAATTACAGGCCAGACAGTTGGAGTAACACTTACACTCTGAGTGCTATGTCTTTGAAGCGGCTCCTGTGTGAGAACAGTGGGCACAGCTTGCATCGCAAGTACACGGAGGGAGTAGAGTGTCCAGTTGCTGTGGTCTAGTTTGTGTGTTGACCGGCAGTTACATCCTGTTGATGACCTTCTCCAGCAGCTCTACTGCACACATTGTATTTACATATTTATACATTACCTACACATTTTCCTATTTTCCCACTCTACTGAAAGATACTTAGAGAATAGTGCTCTGTATGTGCTTAGTTGTGTCCGACTCTTGTGACCCCATAACTGTAGCCTGCCAGGCTCCTCTGTCCCTGGGATTTTTCAGGCATGAGTACTGCAGGGACTGCCATTTCCTCCTCCAAGGGATCTTCCTGACCCAGGGATCGAAACCACATCTCCTGAGTCTCCTGCATTGCAGGTGAATTCTTTACCTGCTGAGCCATTGGGGAAGCCCTGTTTAGAGAATGAAAGAATATAATATCTTCATTTTAGTATTCTCAATCGTTGGACACGTGTGTGGAGTCTACTAGATGTACTTGACAGTGCTTGACACTAACTGAGGGAGAGAACGCTGACATGAGAATGTATAGATGTTGCTTCTTCCGCTTTTATTCTTACATTTTTTTTTTAACAGGAAAGGATTGGATATAACTGTTAATATCTTAGTTGAAGGAGAAACACAGGCGTAAACTCCATATTCAGTGATAACGTTTACTATATTCAAAATAGTTCTTGTACTTTTACATCATATTTGGTGTACTAACAAACTTTTGTAGGTAATAATAAAGATCGTACTCACTGGCATACCTTCTCTCATGGGTTTGACATGCCTTTGCTATCTTATTGTACCCTGGTCTGACCGAGAGTTGTTTGCCTTCCTATGTATATAGTGCCTTCAAAGTTTTGTCTTTGACGGCACCATGTATGTAGGGAGATGGTGAAGGACTGGGAAGCCTGGTGTGCTGCAGGCCATAGATTCGCAAAGAGTTGAACATGACTGAGCAACTGAACATTAACAGAAAGTTTTCTCTAGAGATTCAGGATCTACATCCTAGATCACTCTATTCCCAAAATGACCAGTTGCCTCCAGATGGTCAGATTCTATAAACTGAAAGTGACTTTAGCTAGATTACATTTTGTTAAATACATTATGTCAAGGTACATATATGAGCAATCCAGTGAATTTCCTCAAGTTATATTTGCATTTTAACAATTATTTGTTAATCTAGTTAAGTTGCCAACTTGTAAAGTTTGTTGAGACTTTCCTGTAATCCACATGCCTTCATCCTTTGGAGATGTGGGAGTAAATATAATCATCTTTGTTATTAAACAGTATTCCCATTACATAGCTTGCTTTGATTCTATTTCTTTCAAACCTTTTTCACCTTTTCAGAGAGATAAAGCCATAGTTCTCAACCTTGTCTTCATTTAGAATTGAATTGGTCAGAGGCCTGTCTGTTTACCTGGATTCTTTTAAGCTACCTAGATGATTCATTTATCCTAACAATTTGTACTTTGGGAGGGATCAGATTGCAGCAGCACTGAAGAACGAAGATAATATATGCTGTGTTTTCATGTTGCATCCCTTCTCATACTGACGATTTGCAAAATGCCATTTTGTAGTAATTGGATGGATGCTGTGATATATTCACTCTCTTGTCCTCTGCAATAGTGATATTATGGTATCAGTACAAAGTCTAAACTTCCTATGAAGTTTAATTTTATGATCTTTTACTTTATGATATGTCATGGGTTATATTCTATTGGCGAGAAGATAAGCCTCTGTGAAAAAGAAAATGTGTTAGAATTTAGAGTGGATTTTGCTTTCCCCTTAATTATCCCTTTCATGCTTTGAAGTGTGTTTTAGATACTTGGCTTTTTAGTTTCAGATAATTTATATACAGTGTCTGAAAACTCCAGAAGAGACGACTCTACACGTGGACATCACCAGATGGTCAATACCGAAATCAGATTAATCAATCTGATATATATTCTTTGCAGCCAAAGATGGAGAAGCTCTATACAGTCAGCAAAAACAAGACTGGGAGCTGACTGTGGCTCACGTCATGAACTCCTTATTGCCAAATTCAGACTTAAGTTGAAGAAAGTGGGGAAAACCACTAGACCATTCAAGTATGACCCAAATCAAATCCCTTACAGTTATACAGTGGAAGTGACAAATAGATTCAAGGCACTAAATCTGATAGACAGAGTGCCTGAAGAACTATGGACAGAGGTTCGTAACATTGTGTAGGAGGAACTGATAAAAACCATCCCCCAGAAAAAGAAATACAAAAAGTCAAAATGGTTGTTTCAGGAGGTCTTAAAATAGCTGAGAAAAGAAGAGAAGCTAAAGGCCAAGGAGAAATGGAAAGATATACCCATTTAAATGCAGAGTTCTAAAGAAGAGCAAGGAGATAAGAAAGCCTTCCTCAGTGATCAATGCAAAGAAATAGAGGGAGACAATAGAATGGGAAAGACTAGAGATCTCTTCAAGAAAATGAGAGTAACCAAGGGAACATTTCATGCAAAGATGGGCACCATAAAGAGCAGAAATAGTATGGACCTAACAGAAGCAGAAAATATTAAGAAGAGGTGGCAAGAATCCATAGAAGAAGTATACAAAAAAGATCTTTGTGACCCAGATAACCATGATGGTGTGATAACTCACGTAGAGCCAGACATGGAATGTGAAGTCAAGTGGGCCTTGGGAAGCATCACTACGAACAAAGATAGTGGAGGTGATGAAATTCCAGTTGAGCTATTTCAAATCCTGAAAGATGATGCTGTGAAAGTGTTGCACTCAATATGCCAGCAAATTTGCGAAACTCAGCAGTGGCCACAGGACTGGGAAAGGTCAGTTTTCATTCTAATCCCAAAGAAAGGCAATGCCAAAGAATGCTCAAACTACCACACAATTTCACTCATCTGACACGCTAGTAAAGTAATGCTCAAAATTCTGCAAGCGAGGCTTCAACAGTATGTGAATTGAGCAGTTCCAGATGTTCAAGCTTGATTTAGAAAAGACGGAGGAATCAGAGATCAAATTGCCAACATCCATTGGATCATAGAAAAAGCAAGAGCGTTCCAGAAAATTATCTACTTCTCCTTTTGATTATGCCAAAGCCTTTGACTGTGTGGATCACAACAAACTGTGGAAAATTCTTCAAGAGATGGGAATACCAGACCACCTTACCTGCCTCCTGAGAAATCTGTACACAGGTCAAGAAGCAACAGTTAGAACTGGACGTGGAACAATGGACTGGTTCAAAATTGAAAAGGAGTACGTCAAAGCTGTATGTTGTCACTCTGCTTATTTAACTTATGTGCAGAGTACATCATGAGAATCACTGGGCTGGATGAAGCACAAGCGGGAATCAAGATTGCCAGGTGAAATATCAATAACCTCAGATATTCAGATGACACCACCCTATGGTAGAAAGTGAAGAGGAACTAAAGAGCCTCTGGATGAAGATGAATGAAAGAGGGGGATGAAAAAATTGGCTTAAAACTCAACATTCAGAAAACTAAGATCATGGCATCTGGTTCCCTCACTTCATGGCAAACAGATGGGGAAACAGTGACAGACTTTATTTTCTTAGGCTCCAAAATCACTGCAGATGGTGCCTGAAGTCGTGAAATTAAAAGTCGCTTGCTCCTTGGAAGAAAAGCTATGACCAACCTAGACAGCATATTAAAAAGCAGAGACATTACTTTGCTGACCAAGGTCCGTCCAGTGAAAGCTATGGTTTTTCCAGTAGTCATGTATGGATGTGAGAGTTGGACCATAAATAAAGCTGAGTGCGAAAGAATTGATGCTTTTGAACTGTGGTGTTGGAGAAGACTCTTGAGGGTCCCTTGGACTGCAAGGAGATCCATCCAGTCCATCCTGAAGGAAATCATATTCATTGGAAGGCCTAATGTTGAAACTGAAACTCCAATACTTTGGCCACCTGATGCGAAGAACTTTCTCATTGGAAAAGACCCTGATGCTGGAAAGGATTGAAGGATGGAGGAGATGGGGGTGACAGAAGGTGAGATGGTTGGGTGACATCACTGACTCAATGGACATGAGTTTGAGCAGGCTCCGGGAGTTGGTGATGAACAGGGAAGCCTGGTTTGCTGAAGTCCATGGGGTCACAATGAGTTGTACATGGCTAAACTACTGAACTGATAATTTGAAAATGAAAGGAAAGAATTATGCTTTTTGAAGCAGCTTGTAAAGAGTCCACTTGCCGATGCTGGAGATGCAAGAGACACAGGTTCCCTCCCTTGTTTGGGAAGATCCCCTGGAAAAGAAAATGGCTACCCACTCCAGTATTCTTGGTTCGGAAACCCATGGACAGAGGAGCCTTGTGTGCTACAGTCCATGGAGTTGCAAAGAGTCGGGCATGACTGAGTGCATATGCACATAGGCTGAATTTTAAAGCATTTTAATGTAATAGGAGTTACTCTGAGATACAGTCTGAGGAGTTAACATAAAGTGATACTTTAAGATAATTGTAATAGGATTATCCTTTAAATTTATTTTGTGAAATATTTTGTTGGCTCAGAATTTCCTTTTATTTCTAAAGTTTCCTTCTGCTTATTTTTATGTAATCAAATTGTAGGCTATTTATAAATACCTAGTTCACTATGTATACTGAAACCTCTTTTAGAAATTTTAATTTTCTGCTAGATTTTATATTTTCTGTCTTTGGGATATGTACCTGTCATGTGTTCAGTATTATGATAACTTTTAACAGCTAATCGAGAAAGCATGTTTATGTAATATTGAAATAAGGATTTCAGTAGGATTTTTTCTTGTAGGATTGTCATTGTAATCGAAATGTTGTAAATGCTCATTTGAAAGAACAATCCAGAGATAGAAAGGATTTATGTCTTTCATATACCTCTTTAAGAAAGTATGGCTCTTTGAGAATAAGGTCAAGATAGGTCTCTGATCAGTATCAGAAGAAAGGGGGAATCTATTTTCAAACTTTTTTAGAATTCAATTGTTTTTGAGAGCACACTATCTGTGGAGTATCGATCGTCAGGGTCCCGTAGTTAGTCAAAGGCTATCTCCTCCGCCTCACCCTTAGTGTAGTGTCATCCTCCTTCATGTGATAGATTGTTACAATCTCAGGCAGTGTAATTACACACGAGCCAAGCGGGTCATTTATTTCTTTACCTTCACCATTTACCAAAAATCTCCTTTATCTTTGGGAGCCAGATCTTTCTTTTGCAGTAAAAGCAAAATAATGGCACATAAAACATTACATGTAAGAACTAAGCACCATCAAATTATTAAGAGAATAACTTTAAGAAAGCAAACTGTTATGTTTTGTATTATTAATTCTATGACAATTGTATGTAAAGCACTTACAATAGTTTTAGGCACATGGTAAACATCCAAGTTTATTATTATTAACATTATTAATAAATTAGAGTTAAATATTCTGTATTTTTGAATAGAAAACCTAGAACTACTTTGCCTTATTCTGGTATATGAACACCTAAAAAACTTAAAATCATTTTTAAAATATTAATTTTAGTGTTATGAGGAAGTATAGTATTTTAATGTATTTTGAAAAGATTTTAAGCTATGTTCTTCTGGAACCTAATTATTTTTTCCACAATATGAACTGTTAATCTTCAGTGTAAACACTCTTTTTTAACTATACATACAAACACAATGTTAAATGCTTCTGTATATCAGAAACAAGTCACATTAATAATAAAACTATAACCCATCGAAATTGATATTACTGGGGAAAAAACTTACGTTTGCTTATACAACCTTGAAATGTTTCAGCATATATTAAGTATAAAGAAAGAACTATGAGTTTTAAAGTACAGTTAAGCTTGAAGTGTGATTTGTCTTTTAAAAAAGCAGAACAAACATCCCCTTCATGAGTGTAGTCTGTCTTCTCATGGATTGCTTCTTTTCCTTTCCTATTTTTGTCCATTTGCTCACCTCATTCCATCTACCTGTACATCTCTCCTCTGTATTTCTGTGAGTCCTACTTTTTCTTAAAAGCCACATGTGAATAAGGATTCTTGCACTGGGTCATGGTATTTGAATTCTAGAAGCTCTTATAATGTTGGTAGTCAGCACCATTTCTCTGTCTTATACATTACATATTTGAGCTTTTAATTTATATGTATCCTGTCTCACGCAGATGAGCAGTTCCTTAAGGTCAGAGACTGTTTCTGTTCATGACATTTTCATAGTACTTTATATGTTAGTGTCGTTTATTTATTCATTCAATAAATATTTATAGAAATTATGAAGGATTGCTGGATGCAAGCTCTGTTCTCAGCACTGGGTATCTAGCAGTAAATTAAAGAGACAAAATTTCCTGCCCTCATGGATCTTACGTTTTAGTGTAACATTTTAGTGCTCACTAAATATTTATCTGGTAATGAGTATTGTAACCTGAATGACTTCTGCAGCCAGGAGAATTTTTCGTAGGATATGCTTTAAGGATATATTTGTAGACTATACTGAATAATGGGCTTCCCTGATAGCCTAGTTGGTAAAGAATCTGCCTGCAATGCAAGAGACCCTGGTTTGATTCCTGGGACAGGAAGATCTGCTGGAGAAGGGATAGGCTACCCACTCCAGTATTCTTAGGCTTCTCTGTTGGCTTAGCTTGTAAAGAATCTGCTTGCGATGCAGGAGACCTGGGTTCAATCCCTGGGCTGGGAAGATCCCCTGGAGAAGGGAAAGGCTACCCACTCCAGTATTCTGACCTGGAGAATTCCATGTATTAATTACAGTCCATGAGGTCGCAAAAAGTCAGGCACAACTGAGCGACTCTCACTTTCATAATGAATAGTGCTATAGCAGGCATAGAAAATGATTCTGTAGTCTGATGAAACCTAACTTTGTCATGCAGGTGAAGATCAGGCAATTAAAGCCAGGTTTATTAGTATTAAATAATATGGCTTGTTTTGTAAGAAAAGAAGCAGTTAAGTTTGAAGGCTGGCCTTATGTCACTTCTGGATATAAAAACAGTTGAAAGTGACAATATAATAAACAAAATACTAGTAAGTCTTCTTTGATAATAGAAGCAGTTCCTGAGTGCTTAGTCAGAATTAATGTCCATGAGAAGGTTGATGTATACATTTCATCATTTCACCACTAGATAAAAATGAGGAAGTTTGGCTGGTGCTTGTAATTTTAAATCTGGGAGCTGAGAAGCATGGTAGAAGATATAAAGAGCATCAAACAATTTACAAAAACCCCACAATTTGGAGGGGCAACGGATCTTAGCAGCAATGGCAGGTACAATTAGAACTGGTGATGTGGATTCCAGATGGCAGATATTTTGTAGGCGGAGAAGTGAGAAACTTGACAGAGTCTTATCCTTACAAGGCCTTCTTGCCATTGTGAGAAGATCCTTGGAGATAGTCTCAGTGTAGGATGAGAAGAGAATACAAAAGACTGAGGAGCGACAGTGGGCCTCACTCCCTAAACAGTGTATCAGTATAGAACTTTCAAGAGAATAGCTGTTTGGAAACGCTTGAGGTTCCATGTCACTAAGATTTTTAATTGGATAGAATTTGATATTTTGAAATCATGTGAAAATCTAATTATTAGACTACTAAAGTAGTCCTGAAGAATAATTACTTTTTATTAGCATTCCTGACTGTTTTTTACTGAGTGGAATAAATAGGTTAAGTGTTGCTCTTGGCAGTGGTGTACAAAAATGGGAACAGCATACTGGCTATTTCTAGTATATTTGTGTATCTCACAGCAGACTTTTGGTTTGACATATGACAGTTTGTGTGTCCGTCCTCATGGAGTGTTACGGCGTGCATTCCTAGAGAAAACAGAAAATTAAATAATTCTTATGGAGTGCAGTTTTGCTGTATCTACAAAAATAATATATGCATTTATTACCTGATTCTAATTTTAGTAGTCTGTCTTACATTGTCAATGGCAAAAATAATTGAAAGGATGTTTGTACCAAGGCTAGTAATCACAGCACTATTTGTAATAGTAGAAAGTAAGAAATAGCCAAGATGCTCTTTCAGGATAGGAAACAGATTGAATAAACCATTGTGCATCCACACAGTGAGCAACAATTCTACAAACTGCTTTAAAAATGGGCACTAGGAAAAATGAACAAAACAAGGTCGAGAAAAGTGTGTATAGTATGCTACCATTTATCTGAGAAAGTGAGCAGCAAATATAACTATAAATATATTTGCTTATGTTTTTAAAAAGGAAAGTTTTAACTCAGAAACTAATAAAAATGACTTCAAGGAGGATAGAGGAACAAGGAAGAAAAACAGAAATTGAAAATAGATTTCTGAGTATACCTTGTATCATATATGGAAATTTTCACCCATAATTATACAAAAATTTAAAAAAATCAGTGGATAATTTGAAAGCCAAAGGAAATAAATCAGTTGGGTATTTTATACTACATATAAGAAAAAACCCTGATGCTGGGAAAGATTGAAGGTAGGAGGAGAAGAGGGTGACAGGATGAGATGGTTAGATGGCATCACCACCCCAATGGATATGCATTTGAGCAAACTCTAGGAGACGGTGAGGGACAGGGAAGCCTCGCATGCTGCAGGCCATGGATATGCAAAGAGATGGACATGACTTAGTGACTGAACAACAACAACAAAATACTGTTTATATAGAGGGATTATTTCAAGTGACTTTTTGAAGATTTTTGTTGGAAACTTTCCTTCTTCCTGTCTCCCTATGTGCCTCACCCCCACTAGTATCAGTTCAGTTCAGTTGCTCAGTCGTGACCGACTCTTTGAGACCCCATGAATCATAGCATGCCAGGCCTCCCTGTCTATCACCAACTCCTGGAGTTTACCCAAACTCATGTCCATCGAGTCAGTGATGCCATCCAGCTGTCTCCTCCTCTGTCATCCCCTTCTCCTCCTGCCCCTAATCCCTCCCAGCATCAGGGTCTTTTCCAATGAGTCAACTCTTCGCATGTGGCCAAAGTATTGGAGTTTCAGCTTCAACATCAGTCCTTCTAAAGAACACGCAGCACTGATCTTCTTTAGGATGGACTGGTTGAATCTCCTTGCAGTCCAAGGGACTCTCAAGAGTCTTCTCCAACACCACAGTTCAGAAGCATCAGTTCTTCGGTGCTCAGCTTTCTTCACCGTCCAACTCTCACATCCATACATGGCTACTGGAGAAAGCATAGCCTTGACTAGACGGACCTTTGTTGGCAAAGTAATGTCTCTGGTTTTTAATATGCTATCTAAGTTGGTCATAATTTTCCTTCCCAGGAGTAAGGATCTTTTAATCACTTCATGGGACCAGATGCCATGATCTTAGTTTTCTGAACGTTGAGCTTTAAGCCAACTTTTTCACTCTCCTCTTTTACTTGCATCAAGAGGCTTTTTATTTTCTCTTCACTTTCTGCCGTAAGTGTTGTGTAATCTGCATATCTGAGGTTATTGATATTTCTTTCTCCTGGCAATCTTGATTCCAGCTTGTGCTTCTTCCAGCCCAGCGTCTCTCATGATGTACTCTGCATATAAGTTAAATAAGCAGGGTGACAATATACAGCCTTGACGTATTCCTTTTCCTATTTGGAGCCAGTCTGTTGTTCCATGTCCAGTTCTAACTGTGGCTTTCTGACCTGCATACAGGTTTCTCAAGAGGCAGGTCAGGTGGTCTGGTATTCCCATCTGCTTCAGAATTTTCCACAGTTTCTTGTGATCCACACAGTCAAAGGCTTTGGCATAGTCAATAAAGCAGAAATAGATGTTTTTCTGGAACTCTCTTGCTTTTTCGATGATCCAGAGGATGTTGGCAATTTGATCTCTGGTTCCTCTGTGTTTTCTAAAACCAGCTTGAACATCTGGAAGTTCACGGTTCACGTATTGCTGAAGCCTGGCTTGGAGAATTTTGAGCATTACTTTACTAGCATGTGAGATGAGTGCAGTTGTGTGGTAGTTTGAGCATTCTTTGACATTGCCTTTCTTTCAGATTGGATTGAAAACTGACCTTTTCCAGTCCTGTGACTACTTCTGCGTTTTCCAAATTTGCTGACATATTGTGTGCAGCACTTGCACAGCATCATCTTTTAGGATTTGAAATAGCGTGTTAGTTACACCTAAATCTAATACATGTAAAAGCAGGTAGAGGCTTAGACATTAAGAACACTGCATAGATTAGCAAATAATAAATAAATAATAAGTGATTATTCCAAGGTGACAGACCACTCTAAATGCTTACCAAAATATATGGATGTTTCATTTCAAGTAAACCAAAGGCAGAGCTCCAAAAATAGGTAAGAACATGTCATAGGTAAAAGGTTGTTTTAAACATAATATTAATCATTACAATTTACTCTGAGCATTTTCTATTTGCCAGGTAACATGCAGAGCACATTCCATATGTTATTTTACATTCAGAACAATCCTTTAGAATACATACTTTCACTGAATAGATGTTTTCACTGAGCCAAGGCATAGGGAGTTTATGTAAGGCTAAAGTTCCAAAGCCAAAATACACAGAATCCAAACTTTCTGACTTAAAAATCTTTATTCTACAGTAGTTGGTGAAAAGGCCCAAAGAGCCTAAGCCTGAAAGAAAAAGATTTAAAAATTATGGGTTCTTCTTCTCTTTTTTTTGTTTTATTAAGAATGGACATCTACCAAAGGTTATACGCCATATAATAACGAAGAAAATATCCTATTTTTCCTAACACCTTCAAGTATATTTGGGGGTTGGGGCCCTCAGAAATGTTATCAGAAGTGAACCGTTTCCAGAAAAACAGTATATATTAACCAAAAAAATTTCAAATACAATAAGGAATCTCAAGTAGAAGTTGGATAGTATTATAAATACCTGATTTTAAAATACAGCTACAGCGCCAGCAAAAGGATAGATAAAATGCATGCAAACTCATTCCTGCTGGTGCTTTTCTGTAAAGGTTGCTGGCCAGACAGTGATCTGTTAATATTTGAAATGAGATTTATATTAAAATGCCATAGTAAAATAAAATTAATTTACATTAGCAAAACTAAAATTAACTGCCGTGAATATCAGTGCCACTTACCATGATGTTTTATTTCATTAGAGTAAAAGACTAAGAAAGATACTCTACTTCTCCTCACAATAAATAAAACTAATCAATGTTAAAATCTTTCCAAGAATCATTAGAACTCTGGGAGAGAGCTGAAGAGGAGAATCATCATGTCTGTTATTACTCTGACTCAATGGGATTAACTAATCCTCATGAGATAAAGTTATGAATTAAGTGAAGCTCAGAACACTAAGAAAATTTGTGGGGAGAGAATGCAAATAGCTCCCTAATTATCCACAGCCTATTAACAAGGAATCCTTATTACTTGCAATTAAAATCCTCTTAAATTTTATGGCAAAAGTTCATTGAAACGTTGAAAATTATATCCTAATTATTATCATGTAAGGCACGTGTTTAGTATGTACTTTACTATGGGCTCAATAAATAACAAAATATCAAATTCTAGGTGATACAATGACTAATTATTTTACTAAATGAAAAACACCATGTGGTGTGAAGTCAACGTGGTCTCCTGCTGCAAATTCACAGAGCTACAGTACTAGAATATCCCACTAACTGTAGATTCCACTTGGATGAGGGCCTGATGAATCTGGTAACACCGAATCCCTAACACCATCTCAGGGTTCAGCATAGGTAAGTACTTATGATTTACTGAAGAAATTATTTGGCAGGGTATGGAAATATTTTGTGATTAATTTATATTATTCACTTTCCAGTTCCGGGTCTTCAGATGTTACTGCACAGTTTATTTACTGGTTTTGTAGCATTTCCGATATTAGAGATTTTTAAAACAGCTTATGTAATTATTTTATATACAACATCTACATGATGGCCTAAACCAAGTTTGCCTTGTTTCTAACTGTATCGTAGTACCCAGCACATATAGAGAAGTCAATAAATGTAATTATGTTTGGAGTCAAATGTTAACTGGACTTCCTGAGGTGGTCATTTTGCAATATATACACATATAAAATTATTATGTTGTACACCTAGAATTAATAAAATGTTGTATCAACTTGTGGGGAGAGAGAAAATTAGCCAAGATGGCATGTTCAGGCTCTCTCATCCCAGGTTTTGTAAATCATCATGTAACAGCTGAAATCACGTCTAGCACTGCACAGGCACCTCCCGAGGCACTGGCTTGGTCACGGGCTGTGTGCTGTACATGCATGTGAACTCCACCTACACAGCAGGGGGAGTCACTGCTGCGTCACCACTGTGTCTGTGAGGTCAGCCACGAGAGGAGAAAATCGTGGTGCGGCTGCTGTGCCAGCCAGGAGAGACTGTGCTCTGTTAGTTTCCGTGATGGCTGTTGCCAGAAGAGAAAACACGTCTCCGCGGTTCCTGCACTCCTCAAGTCTTCTTCAGCCTCTTACCTTGAGCTTTGCCTGCTCTGGGCTCAATGCACAGTGTGCACAATGAGATGCAGCGAGACGACTGGTGCTGAGAGCAGGATCAGCGATACACAACTATACCTCAATGTTTGAAAAACGTGGACGCTGCACAGTCATGTCCGCCTGTTTGCAACCCCATGGACTATACAGTCCATGGAATTCAATACTGGAGTGGGTAGCCTTTCCCTTCTCCAGGGGATCTTCCCAACCCAGGGACCCAACCCAGGTCTCCCACAGTGCAGGCAGATTCTTTACCAGCTGAGTCAAAAGGGAAGCCCATGAATACTGGAGTGGGTAGCCTATCCCTGCCCCAGAAGATCTTCCTGACCCAGGAATCAAACCAGGGTCTCCTGTATTGCAGGTGGATTCTTCACCAACTGAGCTGTCAGAGAAGCCCCAATATGAGGAAAAGTGACAGAGGCAGATGTGGAATCACTGCGGTCTGAGTATAGTCCAAACGTCTCTAATTCAGGCCTGGGTGGGTAGGTAAAAGTTTCTGAATATTCCACAAAGTTCAATAGGCAAATCACTCCTAGGTATAAAGCCTGCCCCCAAGATTTCATACAGATTCTGTAGATATAGGAAAGAACAAAATAAAAGTTGCTAAGTATGATGTTGTAATGTCAACAGCAAACACAATGATCATTCTTAATCTCATCTAAGAAAATCCAACCTCTCCTTATTTGGGGTCACGTTTTATTTATTAATATAACAGTAAAACAGATTCTAAGAAATATTTACACAACCTTCAAAGTCACAGTTTGTTCCTAAGTTTAAATCCATCCCTCTGCCCCTCGCTTTGCTAAGGAAAAAACCGTCTTCACAAATCCAGGAACCTGCTGGATTCAGTTTGTTTGGTAAACAAATCAGAACGATGCCTGCAGGTGCCCGTCGTCATCATCTCACGGGTTTTTGGAGCTCCTCTGTCTTCAGAGGGAACTGAAAATCTCTCAAAAAATGCATTCTTTATAAAAAGCCTTAATAAATGTCATGGGCATATTATTAAATTACTAGTCAATAAAGACATCAGCTTAACAAGGAGTTGAATTAATATGATCCAGAGGTAGAGCCTTCTAGTCAACTTGATAAAGCTGCCGGTGGATATAAACTTAACCTCCTCAATTTTTAAAAATTATTTATTTTATGTATTTATTTCTGGCTATGCTGGCTCTGGTATATTTATTTTCGCTGCTGTGCAGGCTTTTCTCTAGTTGTGGCAAGCAGCAGCTACTCTCTGGTTGCAGTGCATGGGCTTCTCAATCATGTGGCTTCTCTTGTTGCTGAGCACAGGCTCTAGGTCATGCGGGCTGCAGTAGCTCTGGCTCCCGTGCCAGCAGCTGCAGCTCCTGGGCTCCAAGCACAGGTTCAGTAGATGTGGCAGAAGAGCTTTGCTGCTTCATGGTGTGTGGGATCCTCCTGACCAGGGATCAAATCCATGTCTCCTGCATCAGCAGGTGGATTCTTTGCCCCTGAGACAACAGGGAAGACCCTAACCTTCTCAATATTTATGTTGCTGTTTTTTTTTGCTTTGAAAAAATATTACTTCCTAATATCGGAAACATAATTATTTGCTGTGAATTTTGTGATCACAGTTATATCTAAGCATATATCAGAAACTCAGTAAGTATTTAAGAATTAAATGAAAGGATGAATTAATAAAAAAAGGTTGCAATTTTGAGAATTTATAATAATTAAGTTCAGAATAACAATTCCAATTATTAGGTTCTGAGCTTAGCCCTCATGAAAAAATAATGTATGCAGCAGCTATTGGTTTCCATTATTCAAATCAGTCTGAAAACCAGAGGGCCATTTCTTGTGATGACTGTCCTTGTAGGAAAATAGGGCAAAAAGCATAGAGGGAAGACAAAATGAGACACAACAGGGAAAGAAGAGAGATGCTGATTGAATCACAGGGTCACTATCATGAATAATTGAGAAACAAACCTAGGAAGAAATTTGTGTGTTGTTTAAAGTGTAATTAAGGCAAGACAGTTGTGTATGCTATGTACCTATATAGATACCAATTATACTAGACTTCCCTGGTGGCTCAGACGGTAAAGCCTCTGCCTACTCTGTGGGAGACCCGAGTTCAATCCCTGGGTCAGGAAGATCTCTTGGAGAAGGAAATGGCAACCCACTCCAGTGTTCTTGCGTGGAAAATCCCATGGACAGTGAAACCTGGTAGGCTGCAGTCCGTAGGGTCGCAAAGAGTTGGACACAACTGAGCGATTTCACTTTCTTTTAGTAAATAGTAGCTGTTAATGAAATTTATAGGGAAGGTAAGACGTTTATATGAAAATATATAATACAGATTTGAAAATGATATAAAAAGTGTATATTTAGGAACAAAGAAAAGAACAAATAAGGTACTGTGAAGTTCAGAAGAATAGGCCTGTTGATTACAGCTGGGAAATAAAGGAAGAATTCACATTGGAGTTGTAATCCAAGTTTTTAGGAAGATCTGGGTATATAGCCATGCAGCAGAAAGGCATTAATTACTTTTAGAAAGAAGGTAAATGATCAGACAGGGCCAGGAGCTAGAGGGCATGTGGAGAGAATACTCAGTAGTTCTTTTGTTTTTTTTGCAGTGAGTGGCATATAAAGCAGACCAGTGAGAACTAAGACTAGAAAGATCGGCTAGGCCGTGATTGTCAAGGCTCTTAAATTAGAGACAGGAACTTTGCCCTAATTCTGTCAGTCATTTTAAAGGTCTTGAGCTAGGAAATGAGTTACTGTGTTTCTATAAGGTGATCTTGTTGTCTTTTGTAAAGTGGATTAAGTGTTGGAAGAGATTGAATGGAAAGCAGACAAAAGAGATATATTTTAGTATTTCAGGAGTGAACAAGTGCTTAAAGTAGGACAGTGCTAGAAGAGTAAGTGGTTTTAAGAAAGAGCATGTCCAATGCTGGAACGTCATAGGAAACAAAACAAAAGAACTTTAGACTTGGCAACCAAGAAGGTCCTAGATACCTTAGAACTTTTTTGTTGGTATGGAAATAGTGGAGGACAGATTATAAAATCTAGGGAATGAGTGAATGGTTAGTAAATAGAAGTAATGCGAAAAGATATCTCTCATAAAATTTGATGATGTGAAGAGATCAAAAAATCTTATTTGAAACTATTGTCTGTTAGGTTCTCTTAGCAGATAAACTTATCTCTGAAAAATCAGAGGCCCTCTGGGACAAACTCCTCCACGTATTCCCCAAACATACTTTCTCTTTCAGGTGTATTTCCAACATTTTCCAAAGTGCTAACACGCTTCTTTGCAACCTATAAAAATGATCTCATGGGAAAGAGGCTCTTGCTCAAGCATGAGTTGGCATCCAAAGGTCTTTTGTTCTCCTGGTCTTCTGCCTTTTTCTCAGTCTTCCACTTTTTGTTGCTTAAAGACTGTCTTAATTATTGCATGTAGGTGGCTCTTTTCCTGAATCTTCTGCCCTACTCTACTACTCTCTGAATTCAGGATTCTGAATTTACACTCTCTATTACCCATTTGGAATTGGAATCAGTCAACACTTCTTGAGCCTTGTGCAGGACCCTACTGCCAAGAAGGATATTTGCCAATAAAAAGAAAGACATGTTAATAGTAAGTATATTACAATATGATAAATCACAATAATAGATAAGTTGAAATATCTGGGATATACGGATATCTTTGAAAGTAATGACAGATTGCCTTTCTTTATTAGGCTGATAATGTGATCCCAGGGTTCATTCATTATCACATCTTTAAGGAACTTGGAGTAGTTCAGTGTAAAGGAACACAGTGTGGTGGTAATCTGGAAAAGCGATTTATGTTTCTACTTTATTTACTTGTATTTTTTCCGTAATTTTTCTTTTTGGCTGCATCGGGTCTTCCTTTCTGTGCGTGGGCTTCCTCTAGTGGCAAGCAGGGGCTGCTCTCTAGCTGCGGTCCGCGGGCTTATCCTTTCAGTGGCTTCTCTGGTCGCGGAGCACAGGCTCTAGGCACATGGGCTTCAGTAGCTGTGGAACAGGGACTTAATTGCTCTGTGGCATTTGGGATCTTCCCAAACCAGGGATCAAACCTGTGCCCCTTACACAGGCAGGTGGATTCCTATCTACTGTACCACCAGGAAAGTCCAAACATGTTCCTCTTAGATTAATTTTTCAGGAATTAGTTTCCAGAAATAGTTACTAAATCAAAAAAAAATGAGTGTTTCTAGCAACAGTTGATTCATGCATATTGACAACATTCCTCAAGGAATTTGCCAAGGTTTTTAGAATTGTTCTAAAGAATTGCTTAGAACTGCACATGATGGAAAAACATAAGTTGTAACACTGGTACTAAAATCCATTGAGTTTACTGATTAATATATTAAAAGATAAACATTTATAGTGCTGTAAGACTGTCTTCCATTATATTTTTCTAATTATTTCTTGCCTGTGCCTTAAATAAATTGTATAGTTGGTATTTTTAAATGATTGATCATTTTTTCCTTTGTCTAACACTTTCTTTAGCTGGCTTCAAGACAAGATAACCTCCTACCTTATTATGCATTACTCCATACCAGTTGCCCTTGCTGGATTATCTTTATTTTTCCTGAAGTCTGAAGGTTATATTGCTCCAGGGCCCAAAATATTTATTTACCAAGAATTACTGATGATCTCATTCAGTTCCAAGTTTTAAAAGCCATCTTTTTGCCAGCTTTACATCTCGAGCTCCTGTGAGCTCCACAATTCCGTATCTAATTGCCTATTCCGCTTGTCTGTTTGGTAAATATTTTGAACTTAATATGTCAAAATGGAACCTCTTCTAATCTGTTTTATTCATTCTTTCTGTCTCATTCATTGTTATTACTTCCATGATTTCAGTTGCTCACACTTAAGTTCTGAAGTTATCTTTATCTTCATTCTTCCTCTCATACCCCACAGTATCATGTAATTTTAATGGCATATCCTTCAAAATATACTTGGGTATACTTACCATGCTCCAACCTTAGAGCCCTATCACACAGTTTTCATGCTGGAACATTCTTAACTGTTAATATAGCTCACATTCTGTCTACATCCACGGTCTTAATCACACATCACTTTGCCCATCTTTGACCAGCCTTCTTACCTCAGCCTTTTCTGATCATCCCATGTACCTTCATCTCTTACCTGTATCCATAGAGTAAAGTTATTTTCCTTCATCATGTCTTTTATGGCATTCTATTAATTTTTTCATTATTTCCACCCCTCTCCACCTCTTCCATGAGAACAGAAAATGTGTTTTTATTTACTTGTGCATCCTCAGTGCTTGGCACATAGTAGGCGCTACATGCATATTTGTGAAATGAATGAATGCTCTCTAATTGTCTGTGCTTTCCTAAAATAGAGAAGGTGTTTAGGATAGGTTATTTTTTTTTTCTTCATTTACGTTTCTCAGCCTAGAATGGACCACTTTTGGATAGAGGTGGTTATTTGAAAACTTTTATGTTCAGTGAAAGGGATGATGGTTAGATTATATGACCTTCAAATTTCCCTTGAAATGATTCATGGAAAAATTTATTCTTTAGGTCAAATGATAGGTACAGTCTCTGCAAAATTATCAATATATTAATTTGAAAAAGTACCATGTTATGAATATTTTAGTTTTATTTTACTATAGTTACATTTTTTTGTTCCATTGCTTCAGAATCTGAAAATTCTTAGTAGGCTACCTCTTCTAATATCCCCTCTGAGTTATAATCTTGATACATAATTAACTTTTGCTTTGTAGAACACCTTCAATATGCTGTAACTCTTTCTTTTATATGATCATTTATTTGAAGTGATTTGACCACAAAAGATTAATTTTGATAAATTTTTGATATTTCATATCATTGAATTCGACTGAAATATTGCTTCTTTTCTGAAGGTTGTTATAAATAGAGCAACATGAGAATATAATAGAGTTGATTTTTGTTATGATTTTGCTTTGTGTATATTTCTTCATCTAATTGCATTCTTTATTTTGGGATTTATTTTGAAACAGTAATTTTAGTTTTATCATCAATATGTTTCTGTATGCTCCCCAAGTTATTTTGTCTATTTCATGAATTTCACATATTACTGTATAACTTACAAAATGAAATATATAACATTCAAAATATGGTAATTTATTGAGAAGTAGAGTACTATTCTCTTTTCTTTTGTAGGGGAGAAAAAGTTTTCCTTCGCCTTTTTAGGGTCCAGGGCTAGGTTTGAAATGTAAACTAACAAAGAGTAACAGGAATAAAGCGTACAAATTTATTTAATATAAGTATTATGTGACTTGGGAGCCTTCATAAGGAAATGAAGCCTTGAAGAAACAGACCTGTATATTTTTACGTTAGGTTTGATGAGTGAACCCTGGTGGAGGAAGATGATAGGTTAAGGAGTATGAGCTAATAGCAATAAACTGGGGGAAATTAGCAAGACCTGGGAGGATTCTTTTTGGCTTTCCTTTGTCTTCGGAGATAACAGTGCTCCTTTCCTCGGGGTGTAGGATGGGCGTCTCTTGCTTGGAGAGCTTTGTATCCTTTTTCAGGGAAGAAGGATGAGAGTGATAGGGGTTGGGGGGAAGATCAGAATGACCTTTCTGCTTCTGCTGTTTGCTCAGATTCCTCCAGCTTAAAATATTCACTATGACAGGGTGCCTTATTTGGGGGGAATTAGGACCTAAACCCCATCATGTTCATAAAAGAAGAACAACTGCTTAATAAAACTTACTTTTTTTTATCTGTACTTGATGGTTTGATATTTTAGTCCAAACCTTCCCTGACTCTTTAGCTTTTTTTCTACAAGAGAAATAATATGCCAAAATAACAGGCAACAAAAACTAACAAGAAACAACAAAGTCAAATTTTTAAATGATACAGAATTTACATAAATATATATTCTCTGTGCTTTTGAATTATTCGTTGGTGACTCTTGGTGCCAAAGTGAGGTTTTATTTTCAGAACATATTAATCAAAATGTCTTGGATAATTTTAATTTTTTAAATAAATCTTAGAGTAATAAATGTTATTTGCATTAGTATCCTGTAGTGCTGTGAATTAAATTTGATCCAATTGTGATTTAAAATGTGATAGTGTCAGAAAAATTTTTTAAGAATCAAGTTTATATAGCAAATACCACCTAATGTATAAGTAGATACACATTGATATTAAGCTTTATTTATGAAAAGCGATAATAGCCTAACGCCTCACTTAACTCAGTACTTTCACAGGGATTTGCTTAATATGATAAATTATGCAGTCTTGCATTTTGACCTTATATATCCCTTTAGAATTTACTTAAAGTGACTCTGTATTTGCCATATTATAGTATAATGACTATGACTCATTCCTGTACTCCTGAACTTGATTTTTCCATTGTGCATATGAAGGTTTTTATTGATATTCTGTGATGTTTAGGTAGTTTCCTTTGAACATAAACAATCAAAGGCTCGGCTTTTTTTCCCCTAAATCTTTTGTTGCAAAGGAAAAGAAAAACAGATAAATAATACCTGCTTGTATATTTATTTTCTTGTTTTAAGTGTATAAAAGGTGCTGAGATGTTGTTTAAAAAGTAAGTGAATGTCAAGTTTAGCTACATATTTCTGTCATAAGATATTTAGAATAGCGTGTTAGTTTCTCAGTCGTGTCCAACTCTTTGTGACCCTATGGACTGTAGCCCTCCAGGCTCCTCCATCTATGGGATTTTCCAGGTAAGAACACTTCAGTGGGTTGCCTTTTCTTCTCTTGGGGATCTTCCTGACCTAGGGGTCAAACTTGGGTCTCCTGCATTGCAGGCAGACTCTTTCCCATCTGAGCCACCAGGGAAGAAGGAAGAAATAACATGTGGAATAAATTTAATTGTGTCATTTTAAATATTTAGCTATTTGTGGCTTATGTCTAGAATTTCAGAAAAGATATGACAAGAAAGGAAAATTATTTAAATATTCATTAAATCACCAAATCTTGATAAGGAACATTGATAAAAATTATTCATTCTACAGCATAGAGATGTATTATTGTGTTTGAGAATATTGTGGTTTAATGATAAAGTCATACATATAATTACATTACAATGGGATATGTGTGGCAAAAGACCTGATGGTTTACTTTCAGACTTTGGTGAAGTGTAGTGTGGATTTGGGGGGGAACAGGAATGTTAGGATTTCACAATGAATGTGAAATCCAGACAAAAGATGGCGTGGGAGTGATGATAAGTCACATCAGAATAGGAAAGAGGTTATGCAGGGAGCTGCCGTGAAGCATATTGGAATTTTGAGGGAGTCCAGAGAGAAGGCATGGTTTTGACACAGGATGTATGGTAGGGAATGGCCGTAAATAAATCTAGAACCAGGCGAAAGCAGATCCTAAGAGGTCCTAAATTGTATAGTGGAGAATTAGGACTTTTTCTAATGGAGATAGGAGTCCTGAAAAACATTTTGATACTGTGTGTACCTCGAGTAGCAGTGTTTTTAAAAGAAAAGCGGAACATTTTTGGCAGTTTGAAAGCTGTTCTGAAGGGAAGGTTCAAGTGATAGAGACTACGTAAGAAGCTGTCAAGAGTGATTAAAGGACCAGAGATGGTAGAAGTGTTAACTGTGGCAGCGACAGTGGGAGTGGTGAGAGGGGCAGATTTAGGAGGCATTGCCGTGCTTCTCTGCTTTCTCAAATTTAATGCTTTTTTTCTTTGACAAATATTTTGTAATTCTCCCTTATCTATGAATTTTACTTTCAAATAGTGAATAGACTTTTCCTAGGTAAATAATATTAAACAAACTGTCAGAGTGTCTAAAGTCTTATTAAACAGAGAAATAAAATGAAAATAAATAAAAACAAGTAGTATTTATTTTAGTATTCAATAAGTCCTCCAACATGATGATGCTAAAAGACATATGAGGTATTTAGATGCTTGGAATCATATATAGATTTACTGTGATTGTGACAGCTACAAATCTGACTGCTGGAGTTAGAGCATATAGTGAGTCTTTCAGGAACATATGACTGGCTATGATGTGACTTTCCTAAATGGTGAAAAACTGTTGGTATAGTACTGAATAAGACAAAGTTACCTCAGTTTACACAACAATTACTTGGGAATAAAAGCAAAAATATTTGGGGCATAGGTTTAGGTAGTCATCTATCTAGTTGTCTACTTTCATATCTACTGATATCCAGTAGAATGTTCTAAAGTCATGCAAGATCTAAGGCCATCATTGATATAATAGTGTTCTACTTCTTGTAAAACATTCTAGGATCCCTTTCTGCACATTCTTCCAATAACTCATAGTCACACTCCTTAGTCCTAGTGACAATCAAAACTTTCCTATCAAGTTTCCTTAACTCCCTCTAGGAAACAGTACTACACTTATTGAGAACCAGTGGTGTGGTACAGAGAGCATTATTTTTGATTTTAGAGACACCTAAGTTCCGGTCTCATTCTCCCCATGTTTTGTTTGTGTGACTTTAAGTAAGGTAGTATATGGACCATAGTTTTATCATCTTAAAATTAGAATTCTGTTGTTAAAACTAAATGAGTTCCCTCATAAGCATAGATGCAAATATTTCTAATAAGATATTTTGAAAAGTTGAATAACTCATAGAAATGGTAGTATAATTTTACCAGTAGAATTTATCTAAAGAATGCAAGGGTAGTTTGCTATTCAAAATCAGTTAATATATCATATTAATCAAAGAATGGTCAAAACTTTATGATCACTGCAATAGATACAAAAAAACAATTTTAAAAACCTATTCATAATTTTAAGAACCTATCAAGAAATTAGGAATAGTAGGGACCTTCCTCAAGCTGATAAACGACACCTATGAAAGACTTACAGCTAACAGCATTCTGGTGAAACTGAATGCTTTCCCACTAAAATTGGGAAATCTTATCACTTTGACTCAGCATTGTTTTAGAGGTTCTATGTCTTGCAGAAACACAGGACAAAGCTATGGTCTTTCCAGTTGTCATGTACAGATGTGAGAGTTGGACCATAATAAGTCTTGGTGCCGAAGAATTGATACTTTTGAATTGTGGTACTGGAGAAGACTCTTGAGAGTCCCTTGGATAGCAAGGACATCCAGCCAGTCAGTCCTAAAGGAAATCAGTCCTAAATATTCAGTGGAAGGCCTGGTTCTGAAGCTGAAGCTCCAGTACTTTGGCCACCTGATACACAGAGCCGACTTATTGGAAAAGACCCTTATCCTGGGAAAGACTGAAGGCAAAAGGAGAAGGAGGCAGCAGAGGATGAGATGGTTAGATAGCATCACCCAATCAATGGATATGAGTTTGAGCAAACTCCAAGAGATGGTGAAGGACAGGGAAGTTTGGTGTGCTGCACTCCTTGGGGGTCATGAAGAGTCAGATAGGACTTAACAGCTGAACAACAACAACAAGTGGCTGATAAGCTCATGCAGTAATGATCAACATCATTAGTTGATCATAAGTTGAAGGTAGGAGCAGAGATGATCTCAAATGTGCACAAGGGAAGGTTTGGGGTGTGGAAGCATTCTAAAAATGAATTACGGTGTTGATTGCACAAGTATATAAATTTACCCTAAATCATCAAACTGTAAGTTTAAAATAAGTTAAACAAAAAGTATAACCTCTTCCCTCTCTTTTTTCCTCATTTCATTTCCCAGCTGTTCAGTCAAAAAAACGCTGGGTAGACTGAAAAGAATAGGAGTCCACAGGCCAGACCTGCAGGGGGGCAGATCCTAGGCAAGGTGTGGAGGCTGTCTCTGCAGAACAGGGGCTCAGCCTAGAGTGTTGGGGCCCAGCAGGTGAAGGAGAGTGTCACACTGGAGAATGGTCAGAAAGATGATGGATATCAAAGTCTGAGTAGAATGAGGAGGGTGTCTATTTAGTGATCCAGCACAGGATGTTGGACTGAAGTGTGGTGAAAAGAGACGTCCACAAAGCGAGGAAGCCGGTGTGTGATGTTGGGGCCTGAGGAGTGTGTGGAGAGTATCTATGCAGAGTGCCATATCCTTGCCTGGCATGCGATGGTGAGCCCAGGGGACCTGAGTAGGTCATCTGTGTGTGTAGGAAGGCTGCTGTGTTGAGAGGAGTTTGGTCACATTCACAGGGATTGATCAAATAATCCTGACTATCATAATCAGGATTTCTATGTTAAAAAAGGGAATTACAAATAAGGAAAGGGAGAAAACTGGAAATGTACCATGCGGTTGTTTCTTGCATTTCTGTTTGTTTGTTTTTTTTGACCCTGTGGCATACGGGATCTTAGTTACCCCACCAGAGATCCAACTTGTGCCCCCTGCGATGGAAATGCAAAATCTTAACCACTGGACCGCTAGTGATGTGCCCATTCTCAGTCGATAAATATATAGGTGTGTGGATATAGACCCTGAAATAAATGCAGATAGACATAGAAATAAATGTAGAAGTATGTGTGTGTGTGGAATATGTGTATATTTAGCTATGTTTCCTAGCTCTCCTGTTGAGAGAATCTGAGAGCATCATCTCGAGATGAATAAACAAGCAGTGAATAAACCTCGAGCCCTGATCTTGATTTTGAAATAAGACTCCACATTGAAACCAGGGCTTTGTGGAGTAATGGGAACTCTCAGGACCTTGGCAAGGAAACTCTTAAGATGAGCCAGCAATACCTTGTTGTTGTAGAAAGTAATAGTGCTGAAAGAATGTTGGAAAGTGCACGAAGGAAAAAGAATTAGCTTGGAAGACTCTCACTGGGAAATTGGAAGATTTAAACATCAAGATAAAAAATGATAGACATGGGTTATAACCCATTGAAGTCGTATTAGATGAAACTACAGCACAGGGCTTCTATCGATAGTTACAGAAAGGGTGAGACCATATACATAAAATTATAAGACAGCTGTGTAACCGCTGTGATACAGAACGTTCAGGTTACTGAGATCAACATTACCTATAGGACCTGATGTCTGAGGTGAGAGTTACTTAGCTGATGATACTTGCTAGCAGGTAAATAGGGAGCTCCTGAAACACAGACAGAGTGAGCATGGAATCGAAAGTACTTCACCATGGCTGAAGAATGCTGTAGGGCCAGGACTAGTAATGCTCTCTTTCTTTACCTTACTTGGCTCAAGTTCTCTGCTTCTGGTGCTCTTCCATTTTGATGCTGTGTTTCATCCTCATATGAATTAATCATTCAACACATTTATGGAAAATGTACTCTGAGCATGGCTTCTTTCAAGAACACTTTTGTGTCCCTCAATCTTCCTTTTTCCTAATCCCACTTCTTAGAACCATCCCTGGAAAGTTCTGTTGCTGATATTTTTGTTTTAAATTGGTTCTTCTGTGATCTTAATCTCTCCTTGCACTTCAACCCTTGCTTCTGTGCAGACACCTGATTCCACTGTCTGGTTCTTACCTGTCTTGTAAGCCCCACACCACTGTTTTCAAGGACTTTCTAAGTGTTTCCATGCAGCTGTACTTTGGGCTCCTCAAGCTGAACACCCAAAACTAAATTCACCTTCTCTTGCAAGCCTTCCCACATTTCCTGTTTTTGTTAGTGGGATCATTTTTGAAATCTAAACTTAAAGCCATGAATTCATAATCAGCATGTACTCTCTGTCATAACCTTCAGCTCTAAATTTGGCAAAGATGAATAAGGCTGATATTGGTCAGTGGTGATTATGGTTAGGAAACAAACACTTTGATATACTTTTGGTGGAAGAGTAAATTGGTAGTATTCTTTTGGAGGGCGACTAAGAAATAATATATATGGAAATTAAAAGCAATTTATTCTCATCTTAATACCTCTACAAATATGCCACTCATTCAGATGGTCTTGTTGCTTTGCTGAAAAATGGGAAATCCATTTTTTCTTTCAAGCCCATCTTATTCTCAGATCGGATAATTTCAGCTTCAGTTTTTTTAGAAATTGACCATAAGATTGTACCCTCTCATTCCAAGAAACAAGTCCCCTTTTGTGTACTACTGCTAATGATGTTCTGGTGGTGGCCTAGCTGCAGCAACTTTTATTACTAGTTAGACATTCCTTTACTAAGTTCATAAGCCTTATTATTTTGTGAGGTAAATAACATTAGTCCCTGCGTTTACTAGTTTAAAAATCACAAAATGCAGAGTGGAAATAGTCTAAATATTGGGAATTCTCCAATAAAATGGTGAAAGATTGCTGGTCTGAGAAATTAAAAGATGAAATAAAGCTGATGAAAGTATTTCGAAAACATTAACTGTACAAAAACTTTTGGTTCTTTTCATAGATGATTAGTACTATTTTAATCAAACTCATGGAAACCCAAGGTTAGGAAGCTCTGTTTCTAAGTTATTTTAATTAAAGGTACAAATTTGAGAGTTTTCATAGGTGATACAAATATTTTTTAGCAACAAAAATCTATGATGATGAAACTATCTCTGAATGTTTCTATAGCATGTATTTTTTAAAAGTACTTGCTTTTCACTGTTAAAATGCCACCTTTCTGTCCAAGGGGTATGTGTTTATTTTCAAATAGTTGCTATGTAGCATATTATTGCCACAGAGAAGTGAAAGTGTTGGTCACTCAGTCATGTTTGACTCTTTGCAACCCCACGGACTGTAGCCTGCCAGGCTCCTCTGTTCATGGGATTCTCCAGGCAAAAATACTGGAGTGGGTAGCCGTTCCCTTCTCCAGGGGATCTTCCTGGCACAGGAATCAAACCGGGTCTCCTGCATTGCAGGGAGATTCTTTACTATCTGAGCCACCAGGGAAACTCCGCCATCATCCTATTCAACCATTATCAGTTATGTTTCAGTCCTTTCTTTTTATTACAAAGTATTTAAAATATTATACTATTTACCATAGTGAAATCTGTAAACCTGTTCAACTGATCACAAATTAACTCAGTATGTGTCAATATACTAAGACTGCATACCACAAAAGACATGACTCCTGATACTCAGGTTGAGTAAAAATGCTAGAATTAAACTATATATTTTATTTATTTATATTTTTACTGTAGCCCACCAGGCTCCATGGGATTTTCCAGACAAGAGTACTAGAGTGAGTTGTCATTTCCTTTTCCAGTTAAACTATATATTTTAAACATTAGCAAAGCTTAACTTCTTGCTTTTTTCCCCATGCAAGTAAATACCAATAGAAGTTGTACTTGTATCTTTCGACTTCCTAATGAATTATCTCACATGTCATGTATGTGTGCAATCCTTTGGGGATCACTGGTCTCAGGAATGGAGTAATATTGAAGTGGTCAGAAAAAGATGTTGATGTCAACAGACTTTCTGTTTAATAGATCATTCTGGCAGGTCTTTTTGCTTATGGATTTAAAGAAGAAAAATATTGCCAATAATGAAACGATAGAAAAGTATCATAGTAGCAGTAGACGAGGCAGGAGAGGTGATACAGCTGTAGTAGTGAGTATGGATTTGATATGTTTTTAGGAGGAAAAATGTGTGAGGTTTGATTTGATGAAGGTTAAGGAGAGGGAGGGTTCATTTGATAGCCAGACTCCTTGCTTGGATAACTACATGGATGATGCCCAGCCTTAGAGCTATGATTTTGTAATTTGCATTTCTTTATATACCTTTTTTAAAAAAGAGCTATTTTATAATTAATATACCATTTTCTTTTATGTTCACCCTCTTTATTTTAAAATTGACAGAATATAATTATGTTTTTCTTCAATGCCTTCCCCATTGCATTGACATTTTCTTGAAGATTTTGAATGCAGTAACTTATACACATGTATTAATGCTTGTTATCCATTAAAAATTTAGTGTTAATTGTCCAGCCTGATTTGAGTTTAAAAAATGACATTAATGATAGCTCAAAAAGGAATAGAGAAACCAACTACATATTTTTGAAACAGTAGGTTTTATTACCCTCTGATATATTCAACTTAAGTAACAGGTTAAAGAAAGGACACAAAATGATGACTAGTACTTAATGTCTTTCTCTCAAAACTTTAACACTTTACCATGAACATTATAAATGATGGTTTTTCCCTTAGAAACTGACTTGCTTTAAAATGATGTATGAAATAATATGTGTTTTGCATGTCCTGGTGTAATGATAAAGGTCATATAGTATCATTTACATAATCTCGAGCCAGAAATGAACTCAGTAATATCCTTGGTATAACATATACATTATCTGAGGTTTAAAACTCTCATTATTCATGAAAGTTAATTTTACAGTGGGTGTGAATGATCTATCTTATGGCTGGTTTTTTGATCATTCCATAAAATAATATGGGGCAAAGCCTGCTCAAATAACAGGAAAACCAGTAAAGAGTGATGCATTTGCCCGACTCTCTGTATACTCGATTGGATCTTGATTGATGGCAATCATTTGTCTTTGTCAAAAAAAAGGAGAAAAATTCAGACATTGAAATAGGAGTGCTATCAAACTTTCTACAATGGCAGAAAGATTCTATTAATGTGGCCTTAGAGTATTAACTGCCTCTGTTGGGAAATGATAAAGAATGTTAATTTTTTTCCTTGGGCATATTTAAGTATAAAATACATTATTTTGTCTACTGTTGGGATTAAAAGAATACTTATGATTTATGGCAGACTAGAATTGATGAAAGCAAAAAAAAAAGCTTAAAATGATGAAATATTAAATAGATCCTAATCCTTTTTATTCTTCTTATTATTTCTTTAGATAAAATAATAAAAATTTAGCATAGTGCCATAACACCTTACTGCTGCATTCCAACTGATATTGGACCTTGAAAGGTTGACTTCAAGGAGGGTTAAAGTAGAAGAAGAGAAGGCATAGTTTTAACTGATTGTCTTCTCTTTGGAATCCCTCTGTCTTCCCAAATATTAGAGCAAGAAAACATTCCAGACAAAATTATTTTTATTTTTAAATTTAAAAAATCATATTGTTATGATTTACAAATGTAAAAAGAATGTTAGACCTGTAATATCATAAAAGATACAATCAGTTACACAGCATTGTGCATCAAGACCAATTCTGACCTTTCTTAATATCTTAGTGATAAATATATATTGCTATACAAATATTTTATGTATATTATGAGAGCTGAATTGGAGAGGGAAATGGCAACCCACTCCAATATTCTTGCCTGGGAAATCCCATGGACAGTGGAGCTGGGTGGGCTACAGTCCATGTGGTCGCAATGAGTCAGACATGACTTGGCAACTAAACAACAAACAATAATGAGGGCTGAATATGCTTTATTTAATTTTGACTATTTGCTTTTTTTTAACTGCATCATTTTAGATTGCTAATTTGGCCATAATTTCAAAGTTATTTTTGAAAATAATTAAAAATGCAAATTATTTTCTGTATAAAATATTTTAAAAATTAAATAGCCTTGTGTTTGTATTAATAATGATTTGAAATTTATACAAAATTAAATAAGGCTGTTATATGATTTTGATCACAGTATCATAGAATTTTATTTGTCAAAGTACTTTGGAATATTGAACTGAAGTTTATTATTTGTGTATCTGTTGATTACTTTTCAGTATATAGTCATACTCTCATTTTCTGTGGTGCCAGATTGGAACCAGTAATGATAGTAACAAGTAATGCTTGGTTGCAGATTATTTACATGTACCTTTAAAACGTGCTTTAATTTTTTTAAGAAAGATTTTTTTTTAAATCTAATGGAAAATGAACATAAATTTATGTGTTCTGTTTATAAAACTGTATGGTTAGTTGATAATTATGTTCTAATAAGTTAAAGTTGATTTTTTTAATATAAATTTTACCATCTTTAAAATTAGAAAAAATTATTATAGCCATAACATTTAAAAATAGTGTTTTATTTTCTTTCTATTCCAGTTAGAGTGTGGAAATCTCAAATTATATGCACTTCAATTAAATTTTTTTGAAACTCTTCACTGGGTTTTCATGCCTTCCTAATGTGAAAGTGAAAGCTGCTCAGTGGTGTCTGAATCTTTGTGACCCCATGGACTGTAGCCCGCCAGGCTCCTCTGTCCATGGAATTCTCCAGGCAAGAATACTGGAGTGGGGAGCCATTCCCTTCTGCAGGGGATCTTCCTGACCAGTTTATCTAACTGGAAGTCTCCTGCATTGCAGGCAGATTCTTTACTAGCTGAGTTACAAGGGAAACCCTTCTAATGTTAATCTCATTCTAAATGTTCAGGCAGAAACTATTAAATGCTTGTGTAATATGGAGCAATGAAATGTTGATTTGTTCAAAATGAATTTATTGGTTGTTTCTTGTGAATACTTTTTGATGTGTATTTAATTGCTTAAGCCTAATGTCATTATTATCTGTAAATTAGTTGTTGATTTAGATGAAAATAATTCACATGAAAACAATAGTATCTTATTTATTGTTTTTGGTATATTTTACAACAAAGAATACATGTTAGTGATGTGTTATACTGAAAATGTGCCCCTAGAGTGTAATGATGATTTCAGAATTTTTAGTGAGTGATAGAATTTCATAGTAATTTACGTTTTTCTTTCCTTCTGTTATTTTTTCTAGTTTTATTGAAGAATAATTGACATACAACACTGTAGAAGTTTAAAGTGTAAAGGATGATGATTTGACTTATGTTGTTGTGAAAGGATTTCAGCAGATTCAGCTTCTTATGTAGATAAGATAAAAGAAAAAGCAATTTTAAAAGAAAAATCAATTTTCTTCTTTTGAGAAGTCTTAGGATTTCCTCTCTCAACAACTTTCCTATATATCATACAGCAATGTTAGCTATAGTCATCCTGTTGTACGTTATGTTCCTTGAACTTATTTATCTTACAGCTGGATGCGTGTAACTTTTGTCTACCTTCCTCTTCCCCCTAAGCTCCTCTTCTGGTCACCACAAGTCTGGTCTCTTTCTCTATGAATTTGTCGTTGTTCAGTAACTAAGTTGTGTCCAGTTCTTTGTGACGCCATGGACTGCAGCACACCAGGCTCTTGTGTCCATCACTGTCTCCTGTAGTTTGCTCCGATTCATGTCCATTGTGTCGGTGATGGTGCCTAATCACCCCATTCTCTGTTACCCCCTTCTTCTTGTGCCTCCATTCTTTCCCAGCATTAGGTTCTTGGTTTTTTTTTTTTTTTGGATTACACATATCAGTGAGATCATGCTGTGTTTGTTTCTCTCTGACTTTTATCAGGTAGCACAGTGCCTTCAAGGTCCAACTGTGTCATTGGAAATGGTAGCATTTCCTCATTTTTAATGGTTGAGTAACACTTCAGTGTGTGTGTGTGTATATATACACCATAAGTTCTTTATTCATTCATCCATTGATGAACACTTGAACTATTTCTGTTCCTGGCTGTTATAAATAATGCTGTTATGAACATAGAAATACACATATCTTTTGTTTTTGTAATTGTTATTGTTTTTGTTCCCTTTGATATGCTCCCAGAAGTGGAATTCCTGGATTGTAGTATAGTTCTGTTTTTAATTTTTTGAGGATCCTCCATAATGTTTTTGATAGGGGCTGTACCAGTTTGCATTCTTACCATAGTGAAGAAGGGTTCCCTTTTCTCCACATCCTGATAATGTTTGTTATCTCTTAGCTTTTTGATGGTGACCAATCTGGCAGGTATGAGGTGCTATCTCATTGTTGTTTTAATTTACATTTCTCTAACTAATAATGAATTTTTGAGCATCTTCTCATGTACATGTTGACCTTTGGTATATCTTCTTTGGAGAAATTACTGGTCAGATCATTTGCCCAGTTTGTAATTGCCTTTTTTGTGTTTTTGCTATTGAGTTGTATGAGTTCTTTATATATGTAGGTTCTTAACATTTTACCAGATATATCATGTACAAATATTTTAATCCACTCTGTAGGTTTTCTTTTCACTTTGTTGATAGTTTCTTTTGATGTGCAGAAACCTTTTAGTTTGATGTAGTTTTATTTGTTAAAATATTTTGTTGCTTGTGATGTAGGTGTCATATCCAAAAAAATATTACCACGATCTGTGTCAAGGAATTTCATCTTACGTTTTCTTCTGTTTCTTTTTGATTTCAGGACTTGCGTTTACGTCATTAACCTATTTTGCGTTCATTTGTGTGAGTGAAGTGTGGTACAGGTCCAATTTCTGTTATTTCTTTCTTTCTCTTTTGGGGGCTCCCCCTGCATTGGAAGCACAGCATCTTAACCACTGAACATTCAGGGAAGTCCCTCTAGTTTCACTCTTACGTGTGAATATTTAATTATCCCAGCACTGTTTGTTGAAAAGACTGTCTTTTTTTCGATTGCATTTTCTTGACTCTCTTGTCAAATATTAATTGACCATATATACTTGGATTTATTTCTGTGTTCTAAATTCTGTTCCACTTGTCTATTTCTCTGTTTTTATGAAATCACCATACTGTTTTGATGACTATAGCTTTATAATATAGCTTGGAATCAGGAAATGTCATGCTTCCTGTTTTAGTCTTCTTTCCCAGGTTTTTCAGCTGTTTATGGTCTTTGGAAGTTCCATATCAATTTTAGGAGTGATTTTTCTATTTTTTTTTTTTAAATGCAATTGGAAGCTTCATAGGGATTACATCAAATCTATAGGAGGCTTTTGGTAGTATTGACATTTTTAAGAATGTTAGTTCTTCCAAGCCACAAATACCAGTAACTTTCCATTAATTTGTCTCTTTTTGAGTTAATTTCATCAGTGTCTTGAGGTCTTCAGAGTAGAGATCTTTTACCCCTTAGTTGAAATTTGTATTATATATTTTATTGTTTTTGATGCTGTTGCAAATGGAGTCAGTATATTTATTTTCTAGAAGATTATTAGTGTGTAGAAATGATACTCATTTTTCTATGTGAACTCATTACTGACCAGAATCATATTAATAGGTCTTTTGTTACCCAAATGTTATTGATCCCAGACATTTAATATTCACTTACATGAACAATCTCCAGCAGCAGTCATTAGTTTCTGCAAAAATCCCCCAGTCAATAATGTATTTATTTTGTATCGTACAACTTTACTGAATTCATTGGTTACATCATAGTTTTTGATTAAGTCTTTAGAATTTTCTATATATTATATTGCTGCTGCTGCTGCTAAGTCGCTTCAGTCATGTCCGACTCTGTGCGACCCCATGGACTGCAGCCCACCAGGCTCCCTGTCCCTGGGATTCTTCAGGCAAGAACCCTGGAGTGGGTTGCCATTTCCTTCTCCAGTGCATGAAAGTGAAAAGTGAAAGTGAGGTCGCTCAGTCGTGTCCGGCCCTTCACGAACCCATGGACTACAGCCTACCAGGCTCCTCCGTCCATGGGATTTTCCAGGCAAGAGTCCTGAGGTGGATTGCCATTGCCTTCTCCATATTATATTGTGTTCCCTGTAAATGGAAACAGATACAGTTTTTCCTTTCCAATTTTGATTCCTTTTACTTTTTTTCTTGTCTGATTGCTCTAGCTAAGACTTTTGAACAGGAGTGGTGACCGTGGGTGCCCCTGTCTTCTTCCTGATCTTAGAGGAAAAGCTTTCAACCTTTGAACATTGAATGTGGTATTAGCTGTAGACTTCTTCTATATGACCTTTATTATGTTGAGATCTGTTCCTTAGTGCTTAAATTTTTAAGAATTTTTGTCATGGATTTTCAGTTTTATCAAAAAGTTTTTTTTCATCTATTGAGATGATAGATTTTTTTCCTTTATTTTCATTCTGTTAATATAATGTATCACATGGATTGATTTGCATATATTGAAAGCATCCTTGCATCCCAGTGATGAATTTCACTTGATTATTATAATGAATGATCATTTCATTGTGCTCCTAGATTGAGTTTGGTAGTATTTTATTGAGAGTTTTTGCATCTATGCATCAGGGATGTTGCCTGTATTTCTTTTCTATTGGCCTATCTTTTCTTTTCCTTTTCTGATATTGGTACAAGTGTGAAGCTGGCCTCATAGGGAGTTTACAAGTGTTCTTCTTTCATTTTGGGGGAAGAGTTTAAGGATTGGCGTTAATTCTTCTGTAAATGTTTGTTTAATTTACCGGTGAACCAATCTGGTCCTGGACTTTTCACTGTTGGGGGATATTTTATTACTGATTCAATTGCCTAACTATTAATTGGACTATTAATATTTTCTGTTTCCTTTCAATTTAGTCTTGGTAAGTTGTATGTTGTAAGTTGCATATTTCTAAGAATATTTCTTCTAAGTTGACCATTTTGTTAGTGTGTAGCTGTTTATAGTAGCTTCTTGTGACCCATTGAATTTCTATGGTGTCTATCATAATGTCTCCTTTTTCCTTTATAATTTAACTGATTTTGATCTCTCTTTTTCCCTTGGTAAGAATTTGTCAGTTTCATTTATCTTTTCAGAGAACCAACTCTTAGTTTAATCTTTTCTATCTTTTTCCTCTGTTGCATTTGTTTTGCTTGAATCTTATTATTTTCATTTCTCTAATGACTTTGGGTTCAGTTTGTTCTTTTTCTAATTTCTAAAGGTGTTCGAGTTAGGCTTTTCTTCTCAACTTAGGTATTTATTGCTCTGAACTTCCCTCTTACATACGCTTTTGTTATATCCTAAATGTTCCTAGTATGTGGTTTCTATTTTAATTTTTCTCAAGAAAATTTTTTACTTTCCTTTTAATTTTTTCTCTGATCCGTTAGTTGTTTAGGAGGGTCTGCTTTAATTTCCATGTGTTTGTGAATTTTCCAGTTCTCGTGTTATTGATTTCTAGTTTGATGCCATTTGGTCAAATAAGATATGTAGTAGTATTTCAGTCTTCTTCAGCTTGTTAAGACTTGACTTTTTTTGCGTAGCATATGGTCTGCCCTAGAAAATATCCATTTGCTCTTATGTATTCTATTGTTTTCAGAGGTAGAATGCTCTATTTATATCTGTTAGGTATATTTGGTCTGTTCAAATCCACCGTTTTCTTACTGATTATTTCCCTGAATGATCTACCTATTGTTGATAGTGGGGTATTAGGATCCCAACTATTGTATTGCCCATCAGTTTTTGTTTTATATGTTTAGAT
Organism: Okapia johnstoni; assembly: GCA_024291935.2. Classification (NCBI taxonomy): domain Eukaryota; kingdom Metazoa; phylum Chordata; class Mammalia; order Artiodactyla; family Giraffidae; genus Okapia; species Okapia johnstoni. Next base: position 58,102,101 of record CM044310.1, on the reverse strand, counting down.
GCTACAATGTTGGACACTTAAATATTTATAGTTGTTATAATCTTGGTGTATTGCCCCCTTTATCATTATACAACGACCTTCCTTATCTCTTTTTACCATTTATAGTTTAAAGTCTATTCTGTGTGATATTAATACAGCTATGTCTGCTTTATTTGGTCACCATTTGCTTGAAATATCTTTGCCATCCCTTTACTAATCTCAGTCTATGTGTTTTAGGCTAATGTGAGGCTCTTGTAGGAATCCTATTGTTGGATCCTGTTGTTGTGTCCATTCAGCTATTTTGTTTTTCATTGAGAATTTAATATCTTTATTTTTAAAGTAATTATTGATAGGTAAGGACTGACTATTGCTAATTGTTTTCTGATATTTTCGTAGATTTGTTTTTTCTTGTTTCTTAGGCTGCTTTCTTTCTTTCTTTTTTTTTTTTTTTTGTTTTGATGTCTTTTTGTGTCAGTCTACCTTGACTTTTTTATTTTTTGGCCACACCGTGGGGCATGTTAGATCTTAGTTCTCCAGCCCGGATCAAACCTTTGCCCCCTGCAGTGGAAGCATGGAGTCTTAACCACAGGACACCAGGGAAGTCACCCTGCATTAACTTTTTTCTTGTATTCTTTTGTATGATTATTACTGAATTTTCCCTTGTGGTAAAATGTGGTAACTGTGAGGCTTATATGAAATCCAACTTATAACACCTTATTTTAAACTAATAACAACTTAACTTCAATTGAGTTTGTAAACTTTATTCTCCTCCCCTTCACATTCCAGGTTATTGCTATTAGAATGACATGTTTTTAATATTGTTACTAATAACAGGTTATTGCAGTTCTGGTGGTTTTTACATTTTCTGTGTGCGTGACTTTTAAACAATAATTGAAATTATGCACCACTATTATATAGTGCAGAATCTAACTGTGACTATGCATTTATACCAGTGAGATTCATGCTTCTTTTTTAATGTTTTATGATGTTAATTAGTATTCTTGTACTTCCACTCAAAGAACTCATACATCTGATGGTAAAGAACTCAGCTTTTTTTTGTACTGGAAAGCATTATCCTTTCCTTGGGAAGGACAGGTTTATTGATTATAGATTTCTAATTGCCTGTTATTTTCTTTCAATACTTCTAATGTGTCATTTAATTCTTCACTGGCCTGAAAAGTTTCTGTTGAGAAATTTATCATTAGTCTTACAGGGGTTCCCTTGTAGTTAACTTCTCTCTGTTCTTCCCAATTTTCTTCATTTTTCACTTTTTACAAAATCATGTGTTCCTCTGTCACTCTGTTGGGGTTCGGTCTATTATGGGTGCTTTGGATCTCAGGTATCTGCATGTGCATTTCTCTCCCCGGATTCTGGAATTTTTTATCCATTATTGCTTTAAGTATACCTTGTGTTCCTTTCTCTTTCTCTTTTCCTTCTAGAATTCTTGCAATTCCAGCTCTTTCTTTTTCTTTTTACTTTGTGTTCCGTAACTTCTGTAGACTTCCTCCACTCTTTTTTCATTCTTTTTGTTTTTGCTTTTCTAGGTAATTTCCAGTTTGGTATCCTCCATGACTTTGATTCTTTAATTTGCATGGTAGAGACAAATTTTGAAACTCTACTGAATTCTTAAGTATAGTTATTGTGGTTATAAAAGAAAACTCTAGGATTTCCTTTAAAAAAATGTTATTTCCTTGTTGAGGTTATTGTTTAGTTGTCTGTATTTTCTTATATGGGCTTTCTTGCTGGCTCGGTGGTAAAGAATCCACCTGCCAATACAGGAGTCACAAGTTCATTCCCTGGGTCAAGAAGTTCTGCTGGAGAAGGAAATGCCATCCTGCTCCACTATTCTTGCCTTGGAAATCCCGTGGAGCGAGGAGCCTGGTGATATATAGTCCATGGGGTCAGAAAGAGTCGGACACAACTGAGCCACTGAACAACAGTAACATTTTCTTACACAGTAAATCCCCTACATACAAATGAGTTCCATTCCAAGAGCATGTTTATAAGTCTAATTTCTTTATAAGTTCAGCAAACTTACCCTAGGTACCCAACTAACACAATTGGCTATGTAGAACTGTAGTAAGTATATGATTGGAGAAGGAAATGGCAACCCACTCCAGTGTTCTTGCCTGGAGAATCCCAGGGACAGCGGAGCCTGGTGGGCTGCCGTCTGTGGGGTCGCATAGAGTCGGACATGACTGAAGCGACTTAGCAGCAGCAGCAACAGTAAGTATATGATACTTTTAACACAAATAATACATACACATTAAAGAAACCCACAAACAACAAAGAAAGTGTTTTTAATCTTACAATACAGAACCTTGAAAAGTACAGTTGTACAATACAACAGCCAGATATGGAGGCTGGCATGCACATTTGCATCCTTGAAAGTTTGCAACTTGAAGTTTCATGTGGTAGGGGCTTACTCTAGTACCTTAAGCTTCTTAAAAAGGATTACTCTGAATTTTTTTTTGAAAGTTCGTAATTCTTCATTTCTTAGGTTCAGTTATTGGAACTCTATTATTTTCTTTAGTTGTGTTAAATGGCCTGATTTTCCTGTGGTTGTTGATTCCTTGGCTTGTAACTGTATGTGTAAGTAACTGGGCTACTCTTCCAGACTTTAAACTTTTGCTTTACAGAGACAGACCTTCACCTGTCAGCTCAGTTTGGGTTTCTGGGCATATCTGCATGTAATATTCTTAGCCAGGAGTGGCCTGCTCTTAATGCTCCTTTTTTGGGTGAGGCAAGTGAGCTCAGCGGACAGGGATGGATATGCATGCCACTGACTGAGAACAGTTGAGTAGGACTTCTCCCTTGGTTCCTTACCCACGTGAGGCTAAGAATGGGCTCTGCAGTTCCCTGGATTCTCTGCTCAGGCTTCTGGACAGTCAGACTAGGAACAATGTGTCCTAAGTCACTTCAGTCCTGTGTGACTCTTAGCGACCCTTTGAACTGTAGCCATCTAGGCTCCTCTGTCCAGGGGATTCTACAGGCAAGAATAATAGAGTGGGATGCCATTTTGTACCCCACGGGGTCCTCCCAACCCAGGGATCAAACTCACTTCTGAGTCTCATGCATGGGCAGGTAGGTTCTTTACCGCTAGCGCTACCTGCAAAGCCCCCTGGGTACAATCAGTTCAGTTCAGTTCAGTCGCTCAGTCGTGTCCAACTCTTTGCAACCCCATGAATCGCAGTGCACCAGGCCTCTCTGTCCATCACCAACTCCCGGAGTTTACCCAAACTCATGTCAATCAAGTCGGTGATGCCATCCAGCCATCTCCTCTGCTGTCCCCTTCTCCTCCTGCCCCTAATCCCTCCCAGCATCAGGATCATTTCCAATGAGTCGACTGTTCGCATGAGGTGGCCAAAGTATTGGAGTTTCAGCTTCATCAGTCCTTCCAGTGAACACCCAGGACTGATCTCCTTTAGGATGGACTGGCTGTATCTCCCTGCAGTCCAAGGGACTCTCAAGAGTCTTCTCCAACACCACAGTTCAAAAGCATCAATTCTTCAGCACTCAGCTTTCTTCACAGTCCAACTCTCACATCCATACATGACTACTGGAAAAACCATAGCCTTGACTAGACGGACCTTTGTTGGCAAAGTAATGTCTCTGCTTTTTAATATGCTATCTAAGTTGGTCATAACTTTCCTTCCAAGGAGTAAGCATCTTTTAATTTCATGGCTGCAGTCACCATCTGCACTGATTTTGGAGCCCCCCAAAATAAAAACTGACACTGTTTCCACTGTTTCCCATCTATTTCCCATGAAGTGATGGGACCGGATGCCATGATCTTAGTTTTTTGAATGTTGAGCTTGAGGCAAACTTTTTGATTCTCCTTTTTCACTTTCATCAATAGGCTCTTTAGTTCCTCTTCACTTTCTGCCTTAAGGGTGGTGTCATCTGCATATCTGAGGTTATTGATATTTGTCCTGGCAATCTTGATTCCAACTTGTGCTTCTTCCAGCCCAGTGTTTCTCATAATGTACTCTGCATGTAAGTTAAATAAGCAGGGTGACAATATACAGCCTTGACGTACTCCTTTTTGTATTTGGAAACAGTCTGTTGTTCCATGTCCAGTTCTAACTGTTGCTTCCTGATGTGCATACAGGTTTCTCAAGAGGCAGGTCAGGTGGTCTGGTATTCCCATCTCTTTCAGAATTTTCCACAGCTTATTGTGATCCACACAGTCAAAGGCTTTGGCATAGTCGATAAAGCAGAGGTAGATATTTTTCTGGAACTCTCTTGCTTTTTTGATGATCCAGCGGATGTTGGCAATTTGATCTCTGGTTCCTATGGCTTTTCTAAAACCAACTTGAACATCTGGAAGTTCATGGTTCACGTATTGCTGAAGCCTGGCTTGGAGAATTTTGAGCATTACTTTAGTCGCGTGTGAGATGAGTGCAATTGTGCAGTAGTTTGAGCATTCTTTGGCAGTGCCTTTCTTTGGGATTGGAATGAAAACTGACCTCTTCCAGTCCTGTGGCCACTGCTGAGTTTTCCAAATTTGCTGACATATTGAGTGCAGCACTTTCACAGCATCATCTTTCAGGATTTGAAATAGCTCAACTGGAATTCCATCACCTCCACTAGCTTTGTTCGTAGTGGTGCATTCTAATGCCCACTTGACTTCACATTCCAGGATGTCTGGCTCTAGGTGAGTGATCACACCATCGTGATTATCTGGGTCGTGAAGATCTTTTTTGTACAGTTCTTCTGTGTATTCTTGCCACCTCTTCTTCATATCTTCTGCTTCTGTTAGGTCCATACCATTTCTGTCCTTTATTGAGCCCATCTTTGCATGAAATGTTCGCTTGGTATCTCTCATTTTCTTGAAGAGATCTCTAGTCTTTCCCATTCTATTTTTTTCCTCTATTTCTTTGCATTGACCGCTGAGGAAGGCTTTCTTATCTCTCCTTGCTGTTCTTGGGAACTATGCATTCAAATGGGAATATCTTTCCTTTTCTCCTTTGCTTTTTGCCTCTCTCCTTTTCACAGCTATTTGTAAGGCCTCCTCAGACAGCCATTTTGCTTTTTTGCATTTCTCTTTCTTCGGGATGGTCTTGCTCCCTGTCTCGTGTACAGTGTCACTAACCTTCCTCCGTAGTTCATCAGGCAGTCTGTCTATCAGATCTAGTCCCTTAAATCTATTTCTCACTTCCACTGTATAATCGTAAGGGATTTGATTTAGATCATACCTGAATGGTCTAGTGGTTTTCCCTACTTTCTTCAATTTAAGTCTGAATTTGGCAACAAGGAGTTCATGATCTGAGCCACAGTCAGCTCCCGCTCATGTTTTGGCTGACTGTATAGAGCTTCTCCATCTTTGGCTGCAAAGAATATAATCAATCTGATTTCGGTGCTGACCACCTGGTGATGTCCATGTGTAGAGTCTTCTCTTGTGTTGTTGGAAGAGAGTGTTTGCTGTGACCAGTAGGTTCTCTTGGCAGAACTCTGTTAGCTTTTGCCCTGATTCATTCTGTACTCCAAGGCCAAATTTGCCTGTTACTCCATGTGTTTCTTGACTTCTACTTTTGCATTCCAGTCCCCTGTGATGAAAAGGATGTCTTTTTTGGATGTTAATTCTAGAAGGTCTTGTAGCTCTTCATAGAACTGTTCAACTTCAGCTTCTTCAGCATTATTGGTCAGGGCATTGACTTGGATTACCGTGATATTGAATGGTTTGCCTTGGAAATGAACAGAGATCATTCTGTCGTTTTTGAGATTGCATCCAAGTACTGCATTTCGGACTCTTTTGTTGACCATGATGGCTACTCCATTTCTTCTAAGGGATTCCCGCCCACAATAGTAGATATAATGGTCATCTGAGTTAAATCACCTATTCCAGTCCATCTTAGTTCGCTGATTCCTAGAATGTCGACATTCACTCTTGCCATCTCCTGTTTGACCACTTCCAATTTGCCTTGATTCATGGACCTAACATTCCAGGTTCCTATGCAGTATTGCTCTTTACAGCATCAGACTTTGCTTCTATCACCAGACCCATCCACAACTGGGTGTTGTTTTTACTTTGGGTCCATCCCTTCCTTCTTTCTGGAATTATTTCTTCACTCATCTCCAGTAGCATAGTGGGCACCTACCAACCTGGCGAGTTCATCTTTCAGTGTCTTATCTTTTTGCCTTTTCATACTGTTCATGGGGTTCTCAAGGGAAGAATACTGAAGTGGTTTGCCATTCCCTTCTCCCGTTTACCACATTCTGGGTACAATAGTCAGTAGTAAATGGGACTGTCAGTTCGCTTTCCTGCCTTGGTAATACAGCATTATGGGCTATACAGCTTCCAGGTGCTCTCACCAGCCCTTCTGCTCAGATGTGCTGGGAAGACAGTCTCTATCTGGGCAGGGCTGGGATTCAGGTCCTTGCCTGGATGTGGGCATACTGGGCATGTCGGCTGGCCAAACTCCTTATTTGAGGATTCAAATCTGGCAGATCTGCATCCTTCCAAGTTCCCTGGTCTGAGTGTACCCCTGACTCAGTTTTGCAAGTGAGCACAGCTGTGGTTCGGCATTAACTTCTTGGGAACTGCAGGTATGAACTTGGTATGCCATGGTCCTTGTGCTGGTAGTTACATGCTCCTCCTTACCTTGCTGTCACAATCAGATTCCCAGTGGCTGAGACCGTCAGATTCCCCTGCAGTCTTCTTGGGTTGAGATGAGAGGAGGGGTCCTGTAAAGCAACCCCCAATGCTGACTGAGGGCTGGTTGTCCTCATGGCCCTGGGTTCTCTGTTCCCCCTGGAGGAATTTGGAGATCTCTCCACAGGGTGCTCAGTAGCCTGGAGTGGGTACAGTAGCCTGGAGCTGACAGCATGTAGGTGTTCTCTTACCTTCTAGTGAAACCTGTCTTCTCTGTTGGCCGGGGAATGCTTCAGCCTCCACCCTGTGTTAATGGTTCTCTCAGTGGTGAAAGAAATAAGAAAAATGAAAAAAAAAAAAAAGTTTCATTTGTGCCAGGCTCCCAGCCCAAGAGAGACACTGATTTGGCATGGGTGTTTTTTAAAGTTTCCCAGATAAATCTAAGAATGATCAGGCAAGATTGGGTACCTCTGAATGATTTTATGTCTTTCTGTGTAGTCCAAACTAGTTTGTGATCAGTGGGCTGAGTTTTTAAGTTAGATTAGGATTCTGAGCAGATCTATATATGTATTTTACAAGTAATATTATATAAAAAACTGCTGATTTTGTGTTAGAATCCAAAATTGGTATGTTTCTGCTGCTGTTGTTATTTTACATAAAATGTGATTGTGGACAGACAGTCTCTTGAAAAACTTTAAAGGTTTGACTTTTCAAATTTACTAGTCACTTGTCAAAAGCAATAGTTTACATCTGGTTATTATCTACACTCTGGTCAATTGTGTGGCTTATGTCTATTGGTAACTTTGCTTGTAGGAAATCTCAGAAGGTAAGAGGGGGAAGAATAAGTAGCCCATATAGTTTGAAAAGCTCTTCTGAATATTTTCATCTTTTCCCTGTTTGACATGACACCCTATACCCACTGTTTCCCACTCCCCATAATTATTTTAAAATAGTAAATTTGTACGTTTCAGTTTATAGCTTCCAATATTCTATTTTCTGGAGCTCTTATATTTAAGTAGTAAAAATCAATCTAATAAAAATGTATTGTTTCTTATCAAAAAACAATTCAGGATCATTTGTTTGAGCTTTCTATATTCCTTCATTATCTAAAAGAATATAATTTTAAACAATATGTCTGACATGTTTTTAGTTCCCTGTCTTTATCTAGTTTTGTGTAGCATGATTTATATATACTTTAGTTGCGTAAACATGACTCAAAGTCTGTTACTAACAAATATTTATAATCATATTTGTTGGTTAAAATTATGTAATAGGATTTTTTTCTTCTGTTTCTGAAAGTGTGAATAACTCTAGGTTTGGTATGCTGTTCCTATCCACATGGTGACCAGGCAGAGAATAAGTACATAGCTGCCATTAAATAAATATTTCTACTAATGACATTTAAGCTTAAAGAAGGTTCAGATTTTTAAAACATTTTACTTGAATGCATTCACAAAGTGAAAAAATAATGTACTCTATTCATTCAGCTTTTTGATATGTGTGCCTTGTGATTATTTATAACAATAAATTTAATAGAATACTCTGTGGACATTGTTTCAAAAACTGTTGATATTCCTAAATTTAGTAAAATCTTACGTACATGGGAAAGCTTTTCTCAGGTTAAAATTCAAATTGTCAAACATTATTTTCTTTTAAACTTATACGGCATAGAAATAAGTTATTGTAAAATACTCAATCAGTATGTGAAATTTCCCTTCACTGCCTCATCTTAGGCAGGAGTACTGCTTTCCTCCCTGTGTTGAGGAGGTAAGTTGTTTGATGTACACTCTCATGTTTTTCTACATTTATGAAAGTTGAAAGTGAAAGTCGCTCAGTCGTGTCCAACTCTTTGCTACCCCATGGACTATACAGTCCATGGAATTCTCCAGGCCAGGATACTGGAGTGGGGTAGCCTTCCCTTTCTCCAGGGGATCTTCCCAACCCAAAGATCGAACCCAGGTCTTAAGCACTGCAGGCAGATTCTTTACCACCTGAGCCACATGGATAAGCACATGTAATTTTTAAAAATATAATTGGGGCTATGCCATATGTATCATTTAACCACTTACCTTTTTACTTATATTCCATGGTGTTTCAAACATATCATTATTTTTAACAGGTAAATTATAATTTATAGTATGAACATCCTGTAATTTATTTAAACTTTTTCTCCCGGTGAACATTTAGCTTGCTTCTAACAATTACTTACAGAAGTGCCACAATCCTGGCAGATTCATCTTTAGGAATATGTGTATTTCCATAGGATACATATCTAGAAGTGAAATTACTGTGTCAAAAAGTATTTTATGCACTTAAAGTTTCATTGAAGATTGTCAGAACGCCACCTCCTTGTGGTGCTGGGAAAATGCTGCCAGGCAGGATGTATTGGTAGTTGATCTGCCAGCAGGAGCTTTCTGCGCTTACTGATCATTATCATTTCTAGCTAGGACAGTGCCCTCCCTTTAACCCAAGAGTCCATACGTTTTTTACCACAAGTGTGCAATTCTGCTGCCTGCTGCCGTGATGAAGTAGGGGGAGGAGAGATGGGAAATCAGCCTAAAAGTTGTCTTGGGTTACCACCATCTCTACCCTCTGCTTGTGTCTGTTGCCTGAGACTGGGATTCTCGTGGTTTCTTCCCCAGAAGACTTCTCTTCTGTGTACATCTGCATTTGATCCTATCAGCTTTCTGTGTTTTGGTAATTTCTAATTTCTTCTTTATTGGTTATATATTTATTTTCATGTTCTAAGTCTCAGGCACCTTTCTTTAGCTTAGCTATTCGTTACAATGACCGTCCCATTATAAAACCAGGTAAACTTATGACCTCGCTCCTCAACTTCAGCGTCCTTCTACCCATGGCATCCATCAGGTTAAAGAAAAATTAGATGCTCCCACTTTTTTCCCAGTGTGCTTACAGAAGTTTCATTTACATTACTTCGTTTATACTATGTCCTATTGTCTTGGATGGCAAGGGAAAGAGAAAGTTCATCCCAGTGTTCCTGGTTTCCATCTAGGGGTGTTTATCTATATGCTAGACCCCCTTTTAATGGATCAAAGAGGTGCAGCATTTCCCTCAGTAAAAGCTAAGACCTATTACCACTGCACAGTTAGACATATTTTATTGCTTTCTGCCCTCCCTACTCCCAAGAGAAATAGATGATAATAAGGAAGTAAAATAGTTAATTCCAGGAATTTCCTTGCCATTAAACAGTATACTTTAAGATTCTAAGGAACAGAAAGTAATAAGATTTTGAGCATTCACATAGAGAGGTATGTAGAGTGCCCTAAGAGTAGAATATATATATATTTTTATGTATAATAACAAAATATTTTGAGGATGGCAGAAGCCTTATAGATTATTCAATTCAAGCAGTTTATTTTATAGAAGAGGCGACTGAGGCCCAAATAGATTAAACAGATTTGCTCTGGATCCAACAGCTAAATAATTTTGATGTTAGAACTAAAATCTGTATATTCTTTCTTTCCATCTGGCACTGTTTTTTTTATACACCACCTTGTTTTTACAGTAGTATTAAAGAGTGACGGAGTAAAGAATCTGCCTCCAATGCAGGAGACCCAGGTTCGATCCCTGGGTGGTGATCATCCCCTGGAGGAGGGAATGGCTACCCACTCCAGTATTTTTGCCTGGGGAGTCCGTGGATTTACAAAGAGTCTGACAGAACTGAGTGACTAACACTTTCACTCTCACAGAGTGACCTAATTAAATTGTTTTTTAACATATATATGAAAACCACCTAGAATATTTAAAATTTGTTAAGGAATTAAGAAAGAATTAATTAGAAAGCCCACAGTTTTTCAAAAGTGAATTTAAAGAAGTTTAAAAAAAATAATTTTAATGATTGAAGAGGTCTAGGTATAAAAAGAGCTTTTGAATCACCATAAAGTAACATCTTTTAAAGCTCTTCTCTATGTTTGGAGACCACTTACAGTAGTAATTTCCGTTTTCATGAAGTTTTTTTTCAGTCTTTTTTTACTGAGAGTTGTTCCTTAAAATTTATTTGCCTTTTTCTTCCTTTATTAGATAGTATTTTTCCACAAAGTAGGGGAGAAAGTTGGAGGAGAAGGAAGCAATACATTAGAGGTAGCTTTGGGGTGCCTTTAATAACCAACAGAATAAAATTAAATTCCTTTAAAGAGAAAGCGAAACAAATATGTGTTGTGTTTAAAAAAAAAAAAGTCTCAGTTACTTTCTTTAAGTCCCGTGTAATTTTTTTACATTAATGAAAACCTGACTGTTTTTAATGTAGACAATTCAAACATATGTCAGTATGTCTTAGCAAATTGCCTTTCACATAATGGATATACAGTAACATTTTTTACAGTTAACTTCGGAATTGTATGTGTTAGTAGTGGAGCACACGTTATCCAGTGTGTGCTGTGTTGTATAAAATTGAGCTTCCCTTAAAAGCTGTAGGCCATTTTTATCTTGATTTTGAGAGGAAATGATTTAACTTTGAACATATCAAATTTATTTTAGGTTTAGGAAAGAATGAATAGGATAAAGAAATTACATATTTATCTTCTTGGTGGGCTTTTTAAAGTGTGTACCAGAAGCATTGTGGTAGAACCTGAGTATTCATATGTAATGAGAAAAAAAGACAGACTCTGCCCTCTTAGAGCCTGAAGGTATTGCAGGTAGGTGTACATGTAATTGATTACAAACTACTATTACAATTCTAACAAAAATAACACAGTTACATTTGAATATGTATATCAATAAGAAATAGACTCATTGAAAGCATTACAAAATATAGAATTTGCAATGTGAACACACTCATATATACCTGTGAATTCTTGCGTTAAGCTTATAAAAATATCTTACACTTAGGAGTAAGTGTTGATTGTAAGCCCTCATTGTGAGATTCTGAAGACTCAGTAATTTTTTTCTAAGTAATTTGGAGTTAAACAGGTGTTAAGCTTTTCTATACTTGATAAAGATCTATTTCATTCCCCTTGAGAATGATTCAAATCTTCCTGGAGAGGGAAAAAAGTCACATCAGCTTCCAATTGTCAAAATTCAGTTTTAAAAAACTCAAGTCTTTTTCCCAATGGGTTTCCAGATTGAAAAACATATGGACGCTATCTTCTGAGTAAAAAACTTTCATTTTCCTTTTGAATTACCTTTAAGACTTCACCCTGATATGAGAAGTATAAAATGAAACCATAAGGTATTTAAACAACATCTACCTTTCTGTGACTTTTTTTTTTTGTCAACTTGGATTGATAATTTTGTTAAGTTTAGAAATCAATCTTTCTCTTTTAAAATGAAATGTATTTTGTAACAGGTACCATTGCATTTGTTTTTACAGGAGATGAAAGCATAGGTTATTCTTGGTGTTAGTTTCCAATATGATTATTTTAAAATGTGGATTTTAAATAGATACTTGTCTTTTCATTCAAACTCCTAGCTTAGGATGTATATCATGTTTGCTGTGAATTTACTACATGATTGAAATAGATACTATTTTTAACACTTTTGTGACCAAAGGAAATGCTATAGCAGACTAGGAGGCTTTGCTCCGTATTTGCAGTAAAACAATAAGCTAAATAGGCGATAAAAGAAGTTTTTGATCAGCATATCTCATTGCTATTTGAGGAGAGTTGGACTGAAAAAAGTTAGTCAGTTGTTGAGAAGATGCAACTCATCTTTTATAGAAATTTATTTTAAACTTAAGTTTATAGCTTTTATGTTTTATCTTTTTTTTAATTAGTCACTTTCCCAAATATTGGGATTTGAAAGGGAAGAGCCGGAACTTGAATAACTTAATTTTCCTATTTCCTAGTGAAAACAAGGTTAATGGAGTCTCTTCGACCATTTGGAACATTTCTACCTTTCATTTTATTTTTGTTAGCACGCATCCTCCTTTACTGAAAAATGTGGCAAGATGTTTTTTTAGGATATTCATTCAGATTGACGCATAAAAATGATAAGGGAATAGAGTCTTTGCTTCTTTTTTCCTCCAAGTTATATCTGTTATCCAGCATGAATAACCAAATGAATGAAGTAGTATAATGAAAGTAAAGTTTTAACTACAGTAATTTGCCAAGGCTGATTATATGGGCATAAAGGCAAGATTATAAACTCTCAGTGCAGAATCTTCTAACAGATCTATTACATCCTATTTTATATTATTTTTTGTTTTATATTTATTTATTTTAATGTCCCAGTGTTTATTCTAGAATTATAAGGATAGTGAAATATTATAAAATTTAATGTGATAACTCGTAACATTACTAGTCAAAAATCATTCATTTAATAATCCTTTTCTCATAGGTCTGAAATATTTTGTTGTAATGATATGCTGTACTAAATTATTTTATATCCTGAGTTTCAAAAATTTCTGTTGTTTCATTGCTTTGTCTGTTACTGTGTCAGTGCATTTGTTCTAATATTAAAAGCAGAGTTTAGTTGCTATAGTAAAGAACTTTTAGAACAAAATGTATGTGTAATCTATATATATATAAATCAGTTCAGTTCAGTCACTCAGTCATGTCTGACTCTTTGTGACCCCATGGACTGCAGCACGCCAGGCCTCCTCGTCCATCACCAACTCCTGGAGCTAACTCAAACTCTCATCCATTGAGTCGGTGATGCCATCCAACCATCTCATCCTCTGTCATCCCCTTCTCCTCCTGCCTTCAGTCTTTCCCAGCATCAGGGTCTTTTCCAGTGAGTCAGGTGTATTGGAGTTTCAGCTTCAGCATCAGTCCTTCCAGTGAATATTCAGGACTGATCTCCTTTAGGAGGGACTGGTTGGATCTCCATGCAGTCCAAGGGACTCTCAAGAGTCTTCTCCAACACCACAGTTCAAAAGCATTAATTCTTCAGTGCTCAGCCTTCTTTCTAGTCCAACTCTCACATCCATCCATGACTACTGGAAAAACCGTAGCTTTGACTAGACGGACCTTTGTTGGCAAAGTAATGTCTCTCTAGGTACAGTGGATAAAGCTCTGACACAAGCATTAAGTTGTCCAATTCGGTAGTGCTGTTAGTCAGAATTAACTTTTTTCTGTTTGTAGCCTGTCTTCCCAGTTTGCATTAATAACATAATTATATAAAATGCAGTGTATTAAAGCTTGTTTAATTCTTTGTGAGTTTTTTTTTTTGAGACAGTCCATCTTTTAGGATGAGATGGTTAGATGGCATCACCAACACGATGGACATGAGTTGGAGTAGAACCCGGGAGTTGGTGATGAACAGGGAAGCCTGGTTTCCTGCAGTCCATGGGGTCACAAAGAATCGTACACAACTGAAAGACAGAACTGATCTTTTAGTTATTGAAATTAGTATAGAGAATAATGTCATTTTTTTGGAGCCATTTCAGCTCCTATTAATGAAGTTTTAAGTACCATTTTCTCTTTATCTTTCTTTTTCTATTCAAAGTTGAATATTGTTACTTTCATATCAGTATTTGAAATATAATCCCTAGTGATCAAACTTGCAACACAGTCACTAAAATTTGTGCCTATGAAGATTAATGGATTGGGTCGTGAATGAACTCTTAGATGGCTATTCAACTTTTTTGATTTTGACCTTTTGTCTTTACACAATATACTCATCCATGCCTAGAGTGTTCTACTCATATGTCCGGGTCTAGTAGAATCTCCTTATAATGCAAAATCGTATGATATTTATATAGTAATTATTTGGTGGGACTACTTGTATTCATGGCATAGTATTTTTCCCACATATGTTTATAATGTACTTTGTACAGTATAGAATATAAATGACTTCTTTCTACACTTGAAGAAACTTTGAAAGATTAGTTTCTACTTGCTGATTTTCTCTTCTCTCATTTCTCTCTTGAACTCACTTCACTCAGGCTTTTGCTTCCTCATTCTGTGGAAGCTGTACTTTTCAGGGTCACCAGTGATATCCATGTTGCTAAATCACAGAGTTAATTTTTACCTTTCACCTTCCTTGACTTATGAATACCTCTTGATATGGCTGATAACGGCCTCCTTGAAGTACTTTTCTGTTTGGTGTCTGGAACACCATAGTCTTCAGGTTTTCCTCCTACAGTAGCTGCTACTGAAAATTCCTTGCTTGTTTCTCATCTCTTCAACCTCTTTATTATTGGGATTACCCAGGTCTTAGTCGTTGGAGTACTGCTTTTTCCTTCTTTGGCTCTATGCACTTCAAGATTTCAGTCTATCCCCACCTGTATTATATAAACATGAAAAATCAGTGACTCCCGAAATATATATCCTGACACTTCCTTTGAATTCCACACTCATATAGTCAGTTGTCTACCCATCATCTCTGTTTAGATATCTATACTGCTTGTGTGATACAAGCTGTTTTATAAAAGAAATCCTAGCATCTGATTCAGTGGCTAACCATAATAGAACTTTATTTAGTTTCTTATATAAAGTACATACAAGTTAGATGTTTCTGATAGGTGATTTATTTCATCTTATAGCCACATTATCTTTAGTTCTTAGTTTCTAAGATCGCCAAATCCATCTACTTCAAGCCAGTAGAAGAAGCATGGATGATTGTGTATAGAAACATTTTGTAGCCAAGTTTGGAAGTGACTCTTAGCACTTCTGCTCACATTTCACTGGCTAGAGCTCAGTCATATGGTCACATGGCCATAATTAATTGCAAAGGAGATTGGGGAAAGAGGTCTAATTGTATGCCTAGACAGAAGAGAAACATTTGTTTGGTCAAGAGTTAACCCTTTTCTGTCACAGATTTCTGATAGACACGTCACAGATAACGTGTGTGAATCCGAACCTGTCCTTCTTTATCAAAACCTACCCTTGGGGATTCCCGTGGTTAGGACTGCTTGCTTCCACAGGAGGGGGCATGGATTTGATCCTTGATAAGGGGACTAAGATCCCACAAGCCACGCAGCCAAACGGAAAAAAAAAAAATTGCCAAAATCTAGTCTCACATTCTCCTCCCATCTTTGTTACCGTCTATTCTTTTGCTCCAGTTTCTCAGTTGAAAAGTTACGGCCTCCTCTCCTCTCATCCCCCAGATATGATGAGTCAGTGTGTCCTTTTGATGCCTCAACCTTCAAAATAGGTCCAGAATTCTACCATTTCTACTGTTTCCATTTGTTCCCTGACTCCCCCAGCTTCTGGATTATTGCAGAGTCTACAAACAAGACTTCCTGCTTCTACAGTCACCTTCCCACCTATACTGATGCTGTTTCCACAGCCAGAGTAAAACTCGGCAAATCATGTTACTTCCCTGCCTAAAGTATTCTAATGTGCTCCCCAGCCTCTTGGTAACTGATCTCTGCTTATACTAAGACATTTCATCCATTCACAATGGCCTCCTTGCATTTCATGGTTTTAGGTTACTTCAGGGCCCTTGGATTTACTGTTGTCTTTGCCTGAAATTTTCTTCCATGTGCATAACTGGTACTTTCACCTCCTTCAGGTAGCTTTACTCAAGGGTTACTTTCCCTTGGAATCCTTCCCTGCTCATTCTGTTTAAGGTATGTACATGTCCCCTACTCTTTTCTTGGTGTTTTCTATTCCTCTTTCGTGTTTCATTTTTCCTATGGCAGTTGTTCTCCTCTGTGGCAGGTATGGCTATCTTGATTTCATGCTGTTTCTCCATGTGTAGATTGTTACTGGGAAATGACTGTCCAACGAGTGACCACTTGCTCCATGTAGAGTCATCTATTTGGTAAGATCCATGAAATGTAAATAGAGGATGTGTATGTCATTTCTGGGCTGAGTTGATGTAGCACCCAGTAGACCATTCCTATGCTCTTTTCTGATCTCTTCTCTTAGCTTCAGGACTTTGATATCTACTTTAGTTCTAGCCCTCTTTCACTCCGTGTAACAGTAATTAGCCTTGTACATCATATGCTTTGGAACCCACTTTATTTTGAATAGTCTTCCATGTATGCTTGAACTTTCCTTCATGTGTTTTTCATTTGTTCCATACATCGTATCTCAGAGAACTGTAAACCAATTTCAGTAATGCATTAATAACCTAAATTAGAAGAATAGGAAATTTAAAATTACTGTTGAAGGCCCTCATCTTGTTTAAATTATTTTCATAATATCTTTATATATTGCTGATCCTGTTTGTGACACCAGTTGTCTTGCTGTTCACACTGTTCCCTGAACCCAGGGTAGGCAAGGCGTGAGCTAAGAGGCTGGAAGGAGACAGGATGAGCTTTAGGAACTGCAGACACGTTTATTCTCTCCTGGCTGACAAAGCAGTCATAACATAACGTAGCACAACACATCCTCTCTCCTGGCTGGCCCAGCAGCCATAACCACAGACACGCTGTATTCTCTCCTCTCGTGGCTGACCCAAGAAACACAGCCGTGATGCGGTAAAATGCCGCCGCTTTCTTAGGTGGAGCTTGTGCTTTGAGTTACAGCACGAAGTAGCTCCTGACCAAGTGAGCACTTTGCGACGTGCATGCGCAGTGCTACAAATGATCTCAGCTGTTACATAATCACTATTTACAAAACGTGAGACCAGAGAGCCTGAACTCGCCATCTTGGCCAATTTGCTCTCTCCCCACACTTTGTGTGGGAGAAGGCAATGGCACCCCACTCCAGTACTCTTGCCTGGAAAATCCCATGGATGGAGGAGCCTGGTGGGCTGCATTCCATGGGACTGCACAGAGTCGGACACGACTGAGGTGACTTAGCAGCAGCAGCACACCTTGTGTCCTGATTTTAGATGATTCTTCCCTGTAGCCTAATTTTTTATATATTTGTTCCTGCTGTCACAATGACTACTTAAAACTCTTTCAGTATTTCCCCATTGCTACAGGATAAAACCCAAACTCCTTAGCATGGTGTGCCTGGTGTCAGGGAGAGATTTTTGAGCTAAAAGGTGTTCAAGTAGTTGGTTAAAGAGACAAACTGATATGAAGGAGTTAAGCCTTTAACCACTCACTGCAGTAGTATGAGAGGTGAAAACTATAGGGCTCCTTCTGTTACACTTCTTCTCTGGAACTTTGACCCAGGGGACAGTCAGAATGTTGAGAATAGATCAGCATAGTTTAGTGTAGAAACTGGGGTGCTCTCACTATTGAGGGAGCCCTGAACAAAAGACTCCGGCAGTTTTGTGGACCCTGAGTTTGGAAGAAGGCAAAGGGGTATGGCTCCAGTTGACTGAATGAAAGTACAGGCAAGTGTCCTCAAGATTTCCCTTTTCTCCTCTTTTAAATGTGAATGCTCATGCTGTGTCCAAATCTTTGTGACCCCATGGACTGTAGCCCACCAGGCTCCTCTGTCCATGGAATGTTCCCGGCAAGAATACTGCAGTGGGTTGCCATTTCTGTCTCCAGGGGATCTTCCCAACCCAGGGATTGAACCTGTGTCTCTTTCCTCTCCTGCATTGTCAGGCAAATTCTTTTTCACTGCACCATCTGGGAAGCCCCCTGTGGTAAAAAGCCCTCTCCAAACATACGTGAAAAGGACCAACAGTCAAAGCTTCAAATAAAGAAACCTAGGGATGAAGCTGCAGGGTCTAGGATGCAAGCATGTAAAGGGCATGACTGGCAGTGGAATCTGAGTCCCTGGTCGCAGCTGTGTTCAGAGACTGCAGTGCGCTGGCTATACACCAAGTCTGGTTTGAGCGGGGGAGGGCAGCTTTCCCTAAAAGTGCCTGGAGGGTTAAAGCCTTTGTTATTGTTAATCTCAAATCCTCAAAGGTGATGCTATGAAAGTGCTGCACTCGATATGCCAGCAAATTTGGAAAACTCAGCAGTGGCCACAGGACTGAAAAAAGGTCAGTTTTCGTTCCAATCCCAAAGAAAGGCAATGCCAAAGAATGCTCAAACTACCTCACAATTGCACTCATCTCACATGCTAGTAAAGTAATGCTCAAAATTCTCCAAGCCAGGCTTCAGCAATACGTGAACCGTGAACTTCCAGATGTTCAAGTTGGTTTTAGAAAAGGCAGAGGAACCAGAGATCAAATTGTCAACATCCACTGGATCATCGAAAAAGCAAGAGAGTTCCAGAAAAACATCTATTTCTGCTTTGTTGACTATGCCAAAGCCTTTGACTGTGTGGATCACAATAAACTGTGGAAAATTCTGAAGGAGATGGGAATACCAGATCATCTGACCTGTCTCTTGAGAAACCTGTATGCACATCAGGAAGCAACAGTTAGAACTGGACGTGGAACAACAGACTGATTCCAAATAGGAAAAGGAGTACATCAAGGCTGTATAATGTCACCCTGCTTATTTAACTTACATGCAGAGTACTTCATGAGAAACGCTGGGCTGGAAGAAGCACAAGCTGGAATCAAGATTGCTGGGGGAAATATCAATAACCTCAGATATGCGGATGACACCACCCTTATGGCAGAAAGTGAAGAAGAACTAAAGAGCCTCTTGATGAAAGTGAAAGAGGAGAGTGAAGAAGTTGGCTTAAAGCTCAACATTCAGAAAACTAAGATCATGGCATCTGGTCCCATCACTTCTTGGGAAATAGATGGGGAAACAGTGGAAACAGTGTCAGACTTTATTTTTTTGGGCTCCAAAATCACTGTAGATGGTGATTGCAGCCATGAAATTAAAAGACGCTTACTCCTTGGAAGGAAGCTTATGGCCAACCTAGATAGCATATTTAAAAGCAGAGACATTACTTTGCCAACAAAAGTCCGTCTAGTCAAGGCTATGGTTTTTCCATTGATCATGTATGGATGTGAGAGTTGGACGGTGAAGAAAGCTGAACGCCGTAGAATTGATGCTTTTGAACTGTGGTGTTGGAGAAGACTCTTGAGAGTCCCTTGGACTGCAAGGAGATCCAATCAATCCATCCTAAAAGAGATCAGTCCTGGGTGTTCATTGGAAGGTCTGATGTTGAAGCTGAAACTCCAATACTTTGGCCACCTCATGTGAAGGGTTGAGTTATTGGAAAAGACCCTAATGCTGGGTAGGATTGGGGGCGGGAGGAGAAGGGTACGACAGAGGATGAGATGGTTGGCTGGCATCACCGACTCGATGGACATGGGTTTGGGTAGACTCCGGGAGTTGGTGATGGACAGAGAGGCCTGGCGTGCTGCAATTCATGGGGTTGCAAAGAGTCGGACACGACTGAGCGACTGAACTGAACTGATAGTTAATCTGGAAAAAAAAAATTCACGCATATTCCAGGAGTCAGACTCCTTAGATCATTCTCTGTGATCTGACTTCTGCCTGTTTCTATAGTCTCTTCGTTGGCCACTTCTTGCCTTAGACTCTCCAAAAGTTTTGGAATCACTTAACTTGGACATATATCCAATTGTTTCTTACTTATTTGGCTTTGCTAGTGCTGTTCCTTCAGAATGAATGCTTTTCCTTTTCTTCTTCTCCTTGTTGGCATCTATCTGTTAACTCTTAGTCCCAATTTACATGGTATGGCCTTCCAAGCTGCCTTCTGTTACTTTGGAAATGCCTCTCCATTGTGTTCTTAAAGGACTTTTTGTACGTATTAGAATTGTCTCTTCATATATCCGTTTCTTCCATTGGACTGTGAGGTCCTTGAGGATAATGACTCTGTCACCAAATGACTCCTTACGTCTCCAGTGCCTGGTATAGATCCTTGTGCATCATTGGTGCTTAATAAGTGTTTGTTCATTAAATAGATGAATGAATGAGTGAAATACAAACTGGTTAGTTTTTCATCTCTAGTTCTTTACAACCAGGTGAGAACCTTTCTTTTTTACTTCATTTCCTACTGGGACCAACCAAATGAAATTACTTAATTTTCTGACCTGTATACTTTGCTTATGTTCTCTTAAAAGCCTACAATGCCATCTTCTTCCTAGTATATCAACTGAAACTTTACCCCTTCTTAAAGGTCTTTCTCAAAAATCTCTTGCTCCTTAAAGTGTTTCCTGATCTCTTTAAAACATGTGTGATCACTTACTCCTTTTTCTGAATTTCCAAAGCTCTGGATTTTTACTTTTCTTACTGCATGAATCATATGCCATGTAATTCTTTGCTTGTTTTATCCCATTTATTAGATTGTAAATGCCTTGAGATTAGAGATCCTGTGTTCCTCATATGAGTATCCCTTATAGCACCTCAATCAGTGCTTTCCAAATAGTAGTAGACACTCAGAAAAAAAATGTTTGTAAATGAATGTAATTAAGCCAAAGCAGAACTGGTTATTGAGAGCCAGAAAAAAGATGAGATGCAGTAAAGAAAGGGAGGAAAATAAATCACTTCTGAATTGCTTCAAAATTGCAAGTATTAGAAAGTTTCTAGGGGATGACAGCAACTATTGAAAGAACCGGCTTCCAACTGTCTTAAAACCTGGAAGTGTAACCTAATAAGCCCCTTCTCCCCTGTGGATAAGGGGCATATACTTTTGCTAATTTATCTAGGTTGCAAAGAATGGTATATACATTTTTTTATTTTATGCTAGTTAAAATCTGTTATTTGGTTTTCCCAGTATTTCCAGCACATTACAGCACCCTGAGAATTTTGGATTCAAGGCAGCAAGTGTTGGATTATGCTGGCTTGCTGATGCATTTCAGCCTTTAAATTATTCATTTAAAATTACGAATGTTATACATTGGAGACTGATACTTCTTTGCCTTTTCCGTCTCTCCCTATAACTTACAAGCTATCTTAAAACAACAGCAACAAAAATGTGCTGTAGGGTCTGAGTTTGAGAAAAAAGGATGTCCTAGATGCCAAAGTCATGGTTCTTTGCCATGAGATTGGGTTCCTACATATGCTTAAAAACCATGTAGTTTCTACACATTTGGGGCAAGTGATCAGAGCTACTAGAAACATTCAGTGAATATGAATAGATTCCAGACTTTTTAGTAACAAATGCTGACCTACACTACACAGTACTCATAGTATTTACTTTAATTTTACTTACCTGATAAAGAGCAATGGGCATTATAACCCCTTCCCCTACCCACCAAACTTATAGCCTTGCTATTTCAACTTTGGCGATGCTAGTGCTGGAAAAAGTACATATTTTGTAAATGTTGTTTGTTGGAATGTGTGCAAATAGTCATATAATTTATGAAAAATTTAGGTTCCATTCTAATCCATCATTTTATAAAAGAGATATTAAAACATATATCAATACAATGAACTGTCATAATATATTTCTGAGACTAGTATGAATATCTTGGTATAGAAGTAGTAGCATTACCAAAATCTTTTGGTAATGAAGAGTTCCAGATGGAAGGTCTAGCTTTGTTTCTTCTTGGCTAAATGGCTTGACTTCTGAGCCTTAATTCTTCACCTGTTAATTTGGTGTTATATTCCTAATTTATAGGATTGTTTTGAGAATTAAATGAGATCATGTATAAAATATTTAGTATAGAGTGCCTAATACATCATCAACAGTCAGTAAATTTAGTTCCCATCCCCTTTCCAGTAGCTCAGAGTAATTTATTTCTCAAGAGAGTGAAGTCCTATCTTCCTTAGGCTTCAGATTATTCTTTGTGTGTACATTGTCCAGCTCTGTGACTGTTTATTACTGTGATCATACAGCTTGAATATTGAAGACAGTCTCCAAATGTAGTATAGGCTCAGTTCTTTTCTTCTAGGCATGGTTTAATGCAAGTTGAAAATTCATAACAGTATTGGATAGAAGGACAAGATACACCGATTAAACATATATTGATTAATTATTTGAGAAACCAAATTATCATCAATATCAGTGACTTGAAAGCAGGGTAAGTTTGGTTTCCCGATGAATCAATGTGTAATAAACTTCCATTTAATTGTTTATTTCACTGAGGTCCAGGAAGATCATGGGTTTATCGTGCTTACCCATCCCAGACATTCTCATCATTTTCTTAGTCATTTTCCTTTATGTTCCTTATACCGGCCTGCCTGCCAAATAAGCCCCCTTCCTTGAGTGAATTTAGCCAACTGCTCTTTTTACTGTTACCTCTTAGGTTGCTGAATATGGCTGGGAATGGGGAGGATCACAGCTGTACAGATTAGCCCCACTTCAGCCAAATGGTTTCCAATCTCTTCTAGGCCTTCAGAACTAATTAAGTCATCCTCACACTTTGCTTTAGTTAGCTTTCTTGCACATTCCCGAAGGCAGCTTTCTAAGATTTTATCCTTTCATTCTATAATTTACTTAAAACCTTCCTATTTAATGAAGGAAATAGAAATAATCAGGCCAAAATCAGTCCTTCAGTTTTTCTTCTCTTCAACCTTAAACTCATTTATTAAAATGCACAGACTTATAGCCTTCCATCTTGCCACAGAAGGAAATGACTTTGTTCACTTCCAAGGCCGTGCTGCTCTTTTTGTGGGATTGAACCTCTCTCTCTCTCTAGTTTGCTCTTACTCCTCCCCCTTGCTGTCTTCATCCTTTGAAGTTTGTCTTTTTCACTTGCATGCATACTTGTCTGTTTTTCACCATCTTTAATTACTACCATATCTCCCTAATTCCTTTCATTGACAAAAAATTTTAAAATAAAGTCAATATGTATATTGATGCAATGGAATATTTTTCAGCAATAGAAAGGAATATAGTACTGTTATAGCCATGACTTAGTTGGATCTCAAAAACATTATTCTGGGTTCCTTGGTGGTCCAGTGGTTAGGAATTTGCTTTGCAATACGAGGAACACCAGTTTGATCTCTGGTGAGGGAAGATTCCACGTGCCGTGGGGCTGCTAAGCACATATACTACAGCTACTGAGTCCATGCGTCATAACTACTGAAGCCCAGGTGGCCTGGAGCCCATGCTCCGCAACAAGACAAGCACCACAGTGAGAATCCTGTGCACCACACCCAGAGAAAGCCTGCGAACAGCCAAGAAGAGCCATTTTTTATCTAAATAAATATTTATTATGTAAATAACATTTAATTTACATAATTAAATATTTAGTAATTTAAAATAATTTTAAAATAAATATAAATTTAATAAATATAACAATATAATAAATGTTTACAAATATAATGGATATTTAAATTTATGTAAATTAAGTATTAATAAATATTTTTAAAGAAAGATGTTACTGCTCATATAGTCAAGTATATTAAGAAAATAAAACCATTATGCTAAGTGAAAGTCAGTCAGAGAACTCTACCTGCTGTATAATTCTGTTTGTGTAAACTATCCAGGATAGGTAAATCTGTAGAGAAAGATAAGTAAGCCAATCATTTCCAGGACTGATAAAGGGCTTTTTAATATTTTTTTTTCCTTAATCAGTTTTCAGGTCACTGGTGATACCACTTTAAGCACACTGTATTATCCAAGTAAATAATTGGCATCTAGAAGTATCTGAACACTTGAATTTATTATCAACTGAAAATAATACCATATATTTATTTGCATAGCATTTTATTTATGTTGAAGCAATTCCATATACTTCATTTTTTTTGATTCCTCACAATAGCACTTTTGTAAATGAACAAATTAGAATTATTTTATTAAAGCAATGGAGGCCCAAAAATGATAAATGACTTATGTAGAAGTTGTAGATCTGGTATATGATACAGCTGATGTGACTATCTTATAGAAATGAAGTGAAAATATTTTTGCCATATCCAGAAATTTTAAAGACTAATGATTTTTTAATAAAAATTTTTCTAAAACTTTAGCTACCCTTTATGTTATAGTATGAATTAGTTATAAATTTGATTTTAAAGAATCTTCCTTAAAAGATAAATTAGACTCAGTTCTTTGGTATCTTTTATATATAATGGAAATGTTAAAGGAAAAAATGCATTCTCATGGGCTCTCCGAAAAGTTCCAGTACTAACAATGATGCCTTTAACCAATTACTTATAATTTGACTTGTTTTAGATTGGCCCAAACTTAAGACACTCCAGTCCAAAGCAAACCCTATATTGTCTAACCTATATACTGTGAAATCCTGTACTTATCCATCCCCAAGGAAGGGAGAATAGTGAGTATGGGATTTCTTTGGAGGGAAATAAATATCTTAAAATTAGATGATTGTGATTTTTGCACAACTCTGTACACATTACAAAGCATTGAACTGTACACTGTAAACAAGTGAGCTTTATGGTGTATGAATTATATATTATATAATTGTTTAAAACACACAAAAAGCAAGCAAAAGCTTCCCTCTATTCTTCGTCCTTCTGGACATTTTTATCAAAATTAAATATTGCTGTCCATTCAGTGCTCTGAAGAACCTTTGCTTGTTTGTCTTTTTTTGGCACCATTCTATTTTGCTTCTTCTATTATCTCATTGATTATGAGAAGCAATTACTTCCTTTCCTGTTTACTTCTTTCCTCTTTTGTAATTTTTTAAATTATGGAATTTCCTGGATTTCACTTTTTCCTGTCCTTTCAATATAGTTTCCACTGGACCTAGCACAATACCTAGCTAATAGTAAACACTCAATAAATTTTTGTTAGACAAATATCTAAACCCATTGACTTCCAAGGCTAATCAGTCTCCCAATTTTATATGTCTAGTCCAGACTGCTTTTCCGAGTTCCCAAGTTATATTGCTTACTTATTAGACATGCCTACCTAGACTTCCCAGGTGGCACTAGTGGTGAAGAATCTGCGTGCCAATGAAGGAGACGCAAGAGACGAGGCTTCAGTCTTTGCGTCTGGAAGATCTGAAGTAGGAAATGACAACCCACTCCAGTGTTCTTGCCTACAGAATTCCATGGACAAAGGAGCTTGGCAGGCTACAGTCCCTGGGGCCGGAAAGAGTTGGATATGACTGTGCTGCTGCTAAGTCGTGTCAGTTGTGTCCGACTCTGTGCGACCCCATAGACGGCAGCCCACCAGGCTCCTCCGTCCCTGGGATTCTCCAGGCATGAACACTGGAGTGGGTTGTCATTTCCTCCTCCAGTGCATGAAAGTGAAAAGTGAAAGTGAAGTCGCTCAGTCGTGTCCAACTCTTTGGGACCCCATGGGCTGCAGCCTACCAGGCTCCTCCATCCATGGGGTTTCCCAGGCAAGAGTACTGGAGTGGGGTGCCATTGCCTTCTCCATATGACTGTGCACACCTAGATATTATTAGGTACCTATGATATGGTTATTCTCTGCAACCATGTCTACTTAACCTGCTTCATTTCAGTTAAATAGCCTCTTTTGGTCACAAACCTCAGTTTTATTCTCATTATCTCCTTTTTTCCCACCTCCCATATTGAATGTCGCATCAAATCTTATTCCATTTCAAATATGTCTCTGAAATCGTAGCCTCTATACTCCATCCCCACTGTCTTATTTTATATTGCTGCCATATAACATACATGGCTGATCATAAATAATCCTTTATTTAAAAAATTTACGTATCTCTCTCTTGACTATAAGATGTAAAAAGTAACTATTTTAGTTAACCATACAGTGACTTTTGAAATCTTGATTCTAACCCTGTGTTTCCTGCCTTAGTTTTTGCCACTCTGAGGCTGCTTTGAAATGATCTTTCTTACCCGAAGCCTCTTCGATAGAAATGCCTTTTTATGTCAGCATTTGTGCATGATGTTGCTTCTGTTTATAATGCCTTTTCTATTGTGCCAAGCAGACTCCTGTTTATCATTTAAATTACTTTTAGAAAGTCATCTTGTTCATTCTTTAATTATTAAGGCTGGCTTTGTTTCAGTTACTGTGCTTGGTCAGTGAATTACATAGACGCAAACTCTTGTCCTCATGGAACTTACAAACTAGATCCTCACTGAAAGTTTAATGAAATCTTCAATCCTCCCAGGCAGGGTTAATTAGTACTTTGATTGTAGCTATAATAGTATCCAAAAGAGTTTCTAGAGGAAATGTCTTGTGAAAAGCTCATTGGCTTTGAAGTCCATAGACTCTTATGATTTACTACTGATGGATAAGACTGAGCTTTTTCATCTTAAAAATGAACAGAGCAGTATTTAATCATGGAAGGCTTGTAGTGAGTCTTGCTGATAATGCATGTAAAAGAACATGATGTCTAGCATACAACAGCCTAATGCAATAATTGTTATCTAATTTAAAATTTTATTGTTTATATTCGATAATTTTGTTATTCTGATTGTAATGTAAAAAATTCTGTGCTGAACCTAGCATAGTTTATTTGTAGGTCCCAAGATTTGGTACATAGTTGGCACTCAACTGATTTTTGCTGAATTATTTTTTAAATAAGATTTTTTGGGAAAAGAGAACAGATCTATGCAATTGGTCTGGCTACTGAGGTGAATTTTAGGGTTTCTTGTATCCAATGATATCATGTATTTTAACTTGTTTTTCGGTTCTCTGTTGTTAGAGTCTTAACTGGTAGTACAATTAACATTAGATTTTGATTTCTCATAACCTACTCCTGGTAAAAATACTGAGTGAATAAAGAAATGGTTAACAGGTTAACAACAGCTAGGAAAACTCTGGTATTATTTTTTGAATAATTGACTTTGTTGCAAGATTGTATTTCTTTTGAAATGTCCAAATTTAATGAAGATGGGTCTCTAGTTGTCTCTGAAAGCAAACAGAAATACACTGAAGAGCACCATTGCTTAAGTTCATTACTACATAAAATGTAATTTTACCTAATTAACACGTATGATGCTCTAGTGACTCAGTGTAATATAAATTCTCTATGTAAGTCCTCAATAAAGAAACAATTCCACTTCAAAAGGTGTCTCCTCTACTGCAACTGAAGGATTTTTTCCTTTTTTTTTTTATTAAGATAGCATAGTGCATAGATCACTTGCATTTGATTTACAGTTGGTATCAGGTAAACAGGTTTTAGTTAATATTCTGTCTATCTGCATGAAGGCACAGTAGATTTCAGTTTGTGAGATAAAGCATTCTTTTATATTGTACGATAATCTATATAGTACCTGCACATTATTTCAGCAAGATTTATGCAGAAAGTGAAACCCTTCTAGAACTTAAGCACTTTTATCTTCTAACTGACAGTGCACTGAAAATGTTTACGTGCTTCTTTTCTAGAGGTTACCATTTAAGTTGTAGCTAATGTCTAGTGTTAATTTTTAATCTAAAACTGTAGAATTAGAAGCTAGCCAGATATAGGAATCAGAAAAATAAGTAATATACAAATTTAAGAGCAAAACATGAATACCAAAATTTTCTCGGATTTAGAACTTTTTTCTGGCCAGAAGAATTTATTACTGACTTGTGGTAAGGTTGTCAAGATTTATCAGGTATTGTCACAAGAAAATAGGAAAGATGGAAAATGGAATATTTTTCTAATATAATTGAATTTGACAATTTTTCTTTTTAAGACTAGAATTCATTTATTGGTATAGATCTAAGTTACATAAAAATAACCCTACAACCAAAAGGATCACAAACATGCATATATTTGACTAATTTAAATAATGTGACAATACATTTAGATTATATAATAACTAGAATATTTTTTATAATAGCTACCCCTCACTTGAGTAGTTAACGTTGTTTTACTGTAATAGAATGATAGTAGAACATAATATGCCTTAATAGAACAATATGAATTTAATGACTTCAGTGAAATAAATGCCAGTGTTTCTCTTTTGTTCTTGATTGTTTTATTCTGAATATTGAATTTCGCCTGTTTTTTTTTGACAGTCATGCCTATTTGTGGTCTGAACACCTTTTCCTGCATCAGGGAAATGCTAAATGTGTGACTGCTACTGTTAGCATCTGAAGGGCTTATTCTGTTCCCTGTTCTGAAGGTTAGGTTTAACTTGGGCAGAGAATAAAGGAGCCTGAGCAAAGAAAGGAGGGGGGAGAAGGTAAGATGTTCTCAGAGCGCCCTATCGTTTCTCACAGGGCGCTTAAATACAGCGGCACAGAATGCACAGCGCACGACTCCAGGAGCGCCACGTGCACAGATTTTGATGAGAATAGTGCTCCTTCGAGTTGTGCCATTTACTAGCCATTTACTAGAGCTCTCTCTGTCACGCAGAATTTTTGAATTCTTACTGTTTTCTCACCTGTCTTTTCTCAGAGACAAACTAGCTTAATAATCTTTGTATCCCTAGCCGCTGGCTCAAGTTTAAATCCATCATTATTTTACCGTGTTTTAGGAGTCTACTTCAGTATCCATCCATTCAGCACTGTTAATTGGTTGATTGGATTGCCATGCTTTCTCTGAGGAAAGCTAAACTTTAGAGAGTCTTATAATTTACTTGTGGAAAGTAATATATTATTTATAGGTAAACCATTCAACTGTTAGAGGAAGATTATGGATCATCCCTTAGTTACTGATTCTCTGTTTTAATATTTCTTCCTTTTCCAAGTGATTCTCTTTTGGCTCATCCTTATTCATTTTCTTTAGTAGATCAAATCACTGTCCACAGTGGGCCTGGGAGGGGAACAAATAGCCTATCTACTGCTGCTTGAGTTGCATTTCCTTCTAAGATTTATTTCAACAGTCTATCCGATTTTGTTCTTGTAGAATAGAAAGTACATATTCTGTATATAAAAATGGCATTATGTTATATTATGTAGCTCATAGCAATATGTTAAAGTTCTATTTGTACAAATACATATATGTGTAGGTTTTTAAAAGAGTAGAAAGGTAATTAGATGACTTTTGCAGAGTCAGACATGACTGATGCTACTGAGCATGCACTCATGCTTATACTTTGAAAAAGACAGGCCTATGTTAGCGTTTTAATCTTAGACTTTGAGATTAGGCCAAAGAAAGGGGAAGAAATAATTAGAAAGAAACATTAGAACATTTATTTTCACTGTCATCCACAACTTTTCAAATACAGTATATTCCTGTTAGTCAAAGGTACCTGGAGCTTGTGTACTAACAGAGGACCTAACTACCAGACCTTTTATAGAGAAGGCTTTATTTCTAGATCTTATAGAGCCTAGGGTTACATCCTGAATTTGAGTACTTTTTTGAGGATCTTAGTTTTAATTATTTGTAGAAATGGATATAGATGAGGTTTGTGAATGTGACATCATGTAGTACTAATGTGATTTTTTTGGTAGATACAGATATATAGAGGTATAGGTATATAGTGATCTAGATGTACATTTCTAAGTTCTCAGAATAAGTGATTTCTCGTCTTATCCATGCTTGTATTTGCTCAGCAGTCTGTTTCTGAATACATGAAGTCTTTAAAGTTTTTCTAGCCATACCATAGTGATAACTACAAAAATACATAACAACTTAGTTCATAAACTTATGAGAAAAGTGTTGAATCAGTTTCCCAAATTTGTCAGTTTCTTATCCTTTTTCCCCAAGAAGGAGATTTTAGAGAGGGAGTGCCAGTAGTTCCTAAATAAGAGTGAAATCTTTATGTGAATAATCAAAAGATATTAAGTTGATGATTGAAACCTACACATTCCCCTTTCCAGTCATGCTCTAAACGGACAAATTGTGACTCATTTTCTCAGTGATAGAGCTTTGACTGTATGTTGTTGGAAGGAGCAGAGTTGGGACGAAACAGTGAATTTTTTATGTCTCACTTTCGTACTATGTAGATGACTTTAAACTTGCTAGTAATTATCCTTATCTGAAAGAAAAACTGAATATGACTTACTTTTTCAAAGAACATATATTACTCTTAACAATCAGAAATTGGATGATAAATGCTAATTTTTTCGAATGAGGCTAATAATGATTCCATTTTGAGTAAATTCCTTGAAGGTTTATTCTGCATTATCTGAAGAGCCTTTCAAAAATGTATTGAAATTGTTGGTCTCTCTAACTGATTTTTGTAATCCATTCTGGATCTGTGATCTGAAATGAGTGATTTCGCTTTTGTCTTCAGACTAAATTGTTATAACAGGGGGGTAGACTACTTGTATTGAGAAGACATTCTGAGATGTAGTTTTCATGATAGTGGAAAGATTATCCTGCTGAGGTATCGATTTCTTCATTTTATTTGGATATATCTAAACTATTTTTAAATTTTTGATAGAATGTTTACATTTGAAGACCGAAGTCCATAATTAGGGTAAATGAAACTTACCTTAAAATTTTTTCTATGATGTCCACAGTTTCTCCATTTCTAATATATCAGCGCTTTTGTTTCAGCCAAATGTCACCATTGTGACCATTATTTGTTACTGTTGAAGAGCACAAAAATAAATATTATAGTTCTGTTTCCTCCTAATTGTGGTTATTATCATTACAGATATTTTCTTTGAGTTTCTTGAAAATTTGTGAATGATTTTATAATTCCTCTGGTTTTTCTACTGCTTAACAAAGGATCACACACATGCTTTAATAGCCATCAGATTTGACTTCTCTCTCAAGTATTATACTGGAACCTATTGTTACCTAATTTAGTAACAATTTTATAATAGCAGCTTAACATCTCTTATAATTTTAATTGTTATCAAGAAGAATGACATCGTTTAATTTGACTGAAAATTCAGAAGGATGGATGAATGACAAATTAATAATTGACCACCTTTGCATGATACTGAAGCACAGACTGTTAGAAGGATTGATGGCAGAAGAGGTTAACAAATTTTAGCAGCTTTCATTAGCTTACACCGTCATATGTTTGTGGTGCCGACTGAAACAGGCTTGGTAGGAGATCTCAGTCTAGGGAACTAATTACTTGTGCCGATTGCTGCTCTGATGAATAGACCCTCATTGTATCATTCCCCTGAAGACGAGGAGCAGCCTGTGATTCACGACTGCATCCTGGCTGATATTTGATAATAATTTTAACAGATAAATGTAGGTAGGCAGAATGATGAAGTACCTATCCAAGCTCCATGACTATCAAAGCCATACACATAGCCATCTGTGTACCGCCTTTCCCCCACTCTCCTAAGGAGAATTTTATTTTATTAATTGAGTTCAAACAACTGTTTTCTGTGCTTATGTGTATTCTATAGGTATTTCTTATTTAATTTTAAATGCTATCATAATAATTGTTTTCATTTGAAAGGTAGACAGCAAAATAACAGACGAATGAGAGAGGTTTTTAATTTTTTTCTCTTCGAGGACTACAGTTCTTACACATTTTTGTGTTCTGCTTAGATTACTTTATATTTCCTCCTGTTTAGGCATGAACAAAATCGACAAAGGAAATCTTTGCTGTTCCCTTGTCTCCCCAGCATTCTCATGAAGAGCATAGGATTCCTATTGTTTTTGAAAAATATTTTCTTTAATGCCCTGTTTTTTAATCTATGCTTTCATTAATCTGAGCTAATTTTTAATTGGTGAAGTACTTATTTACAAATCTATTTTGAATTTTTAAAGGTAGCCTCTTTAAACCATCAAAATATGGAAAACTTTTATGTAGGTATTTTGGGACTGTCAGTTGGTCAAGGCTACTAATTTGTCAAAGGTGACAGGTACAATTTTATTAGCTCATGAAATACAAGTCAGGTTTTATTTTGCATTAGTCATTTTTTTGCAGAAGCTTTGATTATGAATTTTTAAATTTCATTATTGAAACTTACAGTTTTTCATTTTGTATATCTCTAGTGTAAATATATTCTGCAGAGATTTTTTTTTTAACTGTAACTGAAAAAAACTTCGTATTAGAAAACATTTTTCAGCATGCTAGATCATGATTAGTTAATAGAAAAGAAAGTTGACATCCATACATTGCCATGTAAAAAGATCTACATAATTGGGGAAAATAGGATGGAACTTGAATTGAGTGAACCCTTTAAAAAATACATTTCTAAAAGTATGCTTTTGATACAGCAATTATTGCACATCATATACCATGTAGTTTTTAATTAAATATAAAAACAGACTACATAAAACAGGAATCCAATCTGATTTGCTTGAAAATAGATTGCTATTTCACTCTATAGGAATGGTTTATTTAAAAACAGTAAGTGGAAAAGAAATGCATTTTCTTGTGTTGTTCTAAGCCTCAGGGGCTAAATGTAATGAATATTTTAAGAGATTATTTTAATTAAATTCCTGCACATCTAAACAGAGTAATATTTTATTATCACATACATAACCATGTAACTGAGATATTCATTAAAGTTAACACTTTCTGGACCAAGAATTCATGGTATGATTTACTGACCTTGTGCAAAAAGGCACAAATTAGGAAGAAAAATGAAGGGGGACAGACTTTGATTAATATAGGTAATGCTATACCATATTTATAATAGCCTTTTCCCTATTCTGGTTTATAAATGCAGCCACAGAGAAAGGTGCCCTGCTGAGGCTGAAATGAGGCTGAAATCAGAGCACATGCCACTAGAGTGTGGGGAAACTGATCACACTGTCAGCAATTCATTTCAAAATGATGTATTTAGTGCTCATTTCACCTTCCAAGAAAAAGGAAAAGGAGTTCCTTAGACTGGAAGGTGATATTGTTATTTTCAAGGACATACCTAAGTTAAAGATTGCAGAAAGGGGAGTGTGAGGTGGAGGGAGAATTAAGAGGAATGGGAGGGAAAAAAAGGCAGAGCAAACAAGGAGAGCTTTATGCAGAAATTCAGTGCTACCACGCTGTTTGATAATTGCTAACATATGTGGCTTCTCTGTTTCATTGTAGTCGTCCTCGTGAGTTCTGGCGCCTCGACTACTGGGAAGATGACTTGCGGCGCCGGCGACGATTTGTGCGTAACCCTCTAGGATCGACACATCCTGAAGCGACACTAAAAACAGCCGTGGAACATGGTCAGTGTGTAAACCACTCCTTGCCAATAGCAAGCAGCAGGTACAGTACTTGGTAATGAAGAGCATAACTTCATTATTACAAGGTACTGTAAAATGCTCCAGTGCCATATTCCCCAGTTATTCACCCCAGAATCAGAAGTTAAATTTTTATAGTTAGTGTAGGGTCCTGTTATGGTGTCAAGTGTATTTATTTATTATGTTACACATGCAAAACTTACTTAACATAGACCCTTTGTTTCAGAGTAGGAGGATAAAATATTTCTCCTTTTAAGTGACATATTCAGCTTTGAGTGAATTAATCCAGGATGTCTGTCTTAAATCCATGAATATCAGAAAGACAGCATTTTCAAACCAAATAGGTTTCCAGGTCTTGTCGTGCGTGTATGGTTTTCCCTCAATCATGGTATTTTAGGATGAGATTATGAAGTGGGAGAGATAGTAATAAACGTCCAAGTGCCTCGATACTTTCTGAGCCTTGATTTGTAGATGGTTGTGATAGATGGCTCCTGGAAAAAGAATAGACATTATTTTCATATGTTCCTTTTCTGCATCAGCTTGTTATCAGAACTTAACAGTTTTTTCTTTTTTGATATAATGCATAGCACAGTTGAGGTAGAAGCCTCATGAGCAAATTTGAAAAACTGAAGAAGTCCTTTGGACTTGATAATATACCATCTTTGATCATAGGGTTTCTACATAGGTTTTGTAATTTTTGAAAGCCAATTAAGTTTTATTGGCTAACGGGGGAAATGTACCCACTCATATTAGATTGTTTTTGATTTTATAAAATAAAAATTGATTAGTTTTTAGTAAGATGAGAAATAGTTCTGATTTCCCTTTTTCAGGGTATTAGTTTAACATGCAGCAGCTTATGGTTAAATGATAATAGGTAATGTCCAAAATAAATGTTAAATTACATTCAAGAAGGATATTAAGAATTTAGATTAAAAGTCTGTGATCTTAGGTTTGGCCTCAGTCAGGCAGCTTAAC
The DNA here is from genome assembly GCA_024291935.2 of Okapia johnstoni. NCBI lineage: Eukaryota > Metazoa > Chordata > Mammalia > Artiodactyla > Giraffidae > Okapia > Okapia johnstoni. Next base: position 58,068,062 of record CM044310.1, on the reverse strand, counting down.
CTCTTGCACTCAGCCTTAAAGAGCCATTTCTGGAAGAAAATGTCCACAATATGTCATCAGATACAACACCAAATGTGACATCAGTCCTTTAAAATAAATGATCATACAGAGAATAGTCAATAACAAAGTGATCTTAAAGCAATAATAGTCGCAGGGCCCTACATCTTCAACTACAGGAGGTGGAGAAGGAGAAATAAGATGTAGAATTAATTAGGCCACTTTTGCTTTTCAGGTTCAAGTGCTTTTTATGTAGTGCTGTGGATTTCAGAGTTTTATATATATATTTTTTTCTTCTTTCATTTTGCTTTTAGCTCTTTTTTTTTGTTTTAGTTAATAACTCATACACTGAAAAAAAAAAATTTAGCCTTTTGCAGTTTTATTCTTCTCAGTCAAAAAGATGTTGCCATGTGCACTTAAAATTTAATAAGTATCTTTCTTATTAATTGTCATTTAGCATTCAGTTGTGGGTTCTGAAGTCTATGAATGACAGTAAAAATATGTTTATGAAAAATTTTCCTTTTCTATCTGGAGGGGGGCCCTGTTTTCTAAAATTGCATATAGGCAAACTGTTAGTACTTTATTGTGAAAGAAGTAGCGCTAACTGAATTTAAAATTTGTTGTACAAAGCTTATTAAAATCAATTGGTCAACAATAGTACATTGAACCACTTTGGGGAGTCATAGGATTTTTTATAATGAGTAAATTTTAATTTTGTTGTTGATTTTTAACTTTTCAAATAACATTATGTCATCTTTTTTAATGCTGAGTCTGAAGTTTTTTAAAAGATATTTGTTAGCAGTGCTTACTGTCACTTAAGACTTAGAATCCTGTTTAGAAGTAGATTTCACACCAATTAGTCTAAATAGTAATTGAAAGGTTAACATAATATTAATGTTATCTGTGTTTTATTATGCATTTTTAAATTAAGAGAGAAGTAAAGTTTAGCATTTTATGTAATTCCATTCTATTTGGTAAAATTTTATACTAGTTTCATAATGATTAATATTTAAAGGACTGAAAGATTAAGAACATATATTTAAATCTGAAATATATTTTTAAAAACGAACAAAATGTTTATTTTGTAGTAGATGCTTCCAATTAAGAAGATGTTATATTTTATATAACTTTTTTTTAAAAAGGTAAAAGTTCTAGCTAATCAAATATTATATATTTTAAAATTTTAAATAATAACGATTAGTCAGTTTTGGAACTCAGCACATAGATTGTAGTGTAGTATTGTTTGATGTCTGTGTGATTTATGCTACTATATTAGGTAAGCAGAGAGCTTAATTTTTTGATGTTTTATTAACTAGAGTATCTTTTAGTTCACATTCAGTTTTAGTTTTGTGTTAATTATAAAGCTCTTGGTTTTTTTAATTCTAACTTAATTACAGTAAGGAAGCTAATAAAAATAAATATTGATATATTAAGAATCAAGTATGCAAAACAACATAGTTAATGTGATCAAAATGCAGTTGAAATCATAGAATTTATTGTGGATGAACACTGTGCTTCCATGTTGAATTCAAAGAATTAAATAGATTTTCCTGAGGATAGTATGTCACTTTAATGCTCTTTTATGACTTCTCACTTTTGTTTGTAATTTAACTAAGGAGACAGGACATTTTGAAAATGCAGAATCTTAAAACATCACAAACTATAGTACTATTATTAAAGGAAGATATCTAAATAGAAATACTGTTGGCGATTAGTTATATATTTTAGTAGTGGGAGCCATCTTTTTTATAGATTGATTTGATTTGAAGGAAAGCCTCTGGTGTAAGGGTGGCAGAGTAAATACCTGAAGAGTGATGTTCTCTGTTCAGACGATCAATACCAGCCCCATGACTCTACTTCTGGCTACCTTCTAGTTAAAAACAAATTTTTTAATTCTGACAATCTAATTGCCCTTCCCAAGTTCACATTAACTTGCTTGGGGAAAAGGGCTTTAGGTAATTTTTCACAGAGAGACCCTCCAAAGTGGTTATTTATAAAAGTCATTTTGTAATGGGAGATTTCTTTAACTTTGTAGAAACTGAGTCATATTTTAAAATTAAAATTAATACTTCCTCTTATGATTAAATATTCTTTATAGAAACTAGCAGCAGGAAGCAGAGGTGGGTATTTGATTTTTTGAGGGCATTTGCTCCAATTTTGTAGTTTTAAAATTTATCAGAAATCAGTTATAATGATTTGTAACTTTTTCCTAATGCGCAGAGACCAGTTTGTCAGTTATTTTTCATCAGAGCATTTTAGATCTGAAAAGAACTTAAGGCTAATGTGTAGTCTGACTTTGTTCTTTACAGATAAGGAAACTGAGGAAACAAAAGTCCAACATACCCCTTTGTAGATACAGAGCTAAATCCCAGGTTAACTGATGGCTCATCAGATTTTCTTATCACTCTGCTGTACTGTCTTCTAAAATTCATTGTTAAATATAATGGGAATTTTGTATTCAAAGACATGTAAAAAATATTTTAAATGGTGGAAAGATTGGTTTTAATTCAAATACTAAAACAGTTTAGCACTAGAATCCTATTGCATTTAAGACATGTTTATTTTGTAGAGAATTTGCATACTAATAGAAGTATATAAGGAGTATTTTACATAGTTTTACAAGTGTCTTGTAATCACATTTACTGATACAAACAACTCATCTGATTTTCTAGGGATGACAGACCATGTAAAGACCGTAAATCATGTCATTCTCTCATATCTTCAAATAATGCCAGATACTACTGCTTCTTTTTTAGGATAAACATACATTAGATTCTCTGTCTAAAGCTTTTGAAAAACCCATGTTGGACTTGGCTTTTTCTCCTAATTACACTTTGTAGTTTAACTAACTTTTCTAGAATAAATTTTATTGACTTTGGAAATTGCATAAACTATAAAGGGGAATTAGTTTAGGACAGTAGTTGAATATAGGACATTCTTCATGTGTCCTGTTCAGAATCAACAGTTATGGTGTCCACTACACATCACACAATGTGGACACTCATATTTAGTTTATGTACAATTAAGGTCACTTTGTTATTACCAGTCATTATGTTTCTTTTTTAATTAACAAAGTGGCTAATTCTTAATGTATAAACCTCTTTTACCGTAATATGGACTATTGATAACTTCAGTTCACTAGAACAGTCACTGGAATTTTAAAAAGAGATTTATGTATCATGGGTAGAACAGTTTTCTATATTCTTTTCCTGTTTTAATTTTACTTGGCTCGTCTGTGTTACCTAGATCAATCAGCTCATGCCCAGAGCTAGCTCTGAAGAACTTGAACTTTGCATTTTGAAGACCAGCCTTTCTCTGAGCCTGCTCATTGCTTGTAGCCCCAGTGAATCACATGTTTCAAATAAAACATTTTTTACAGATTTCTGCAGTTTTATGTAGCAGTTGCAACTTAGTTATCAAGTTAGGATAAATATTAAATCAGAATAAGATGTGAGATTAGTGAAGGCAGTTTGTTGATAGTGAAATGAAAAATTGAAACAGTTGTCATGTTTGTTAGTAATTTTATTAACTGGAAGAGATCTGAATCAAGCTTTAAAACTGAACCAAAAGTATATTTTGACTTCATCCAATTAAACTTTTATACAAGTGTAGGATACACTCACAGAAGATATTAAAATAATTGATTCTTGTTTTAATGGTTGGTTGAGTATAAGACAAATGAAAGTTAAAAACATGCTTTTCCCAGCACATATAAACATGACAATTATCTTTTATTTTATGCTTGGGACAGTTTTGTTCTAATTTTGAGGGGGGAAAAAAGTTCTTTAGTGGAAAGCTATTAGACCACTGAGAATTGAACACCAGCGCATGTGGTGTGTATTAGAGTACTGTTGGTAATTTTACTGCTGCTAACTTAAAATCCTCAAGGGGGAGGTAATTACAGGAAAACCATTCTAAATATCAGTAAGCTGCATTTTTTCCATGACAAGAGCTTTTTCAGTTGAGGTTGAACAATCCCAGAATCTGAGCTTGTAAAAATAAGTAAATAAAGAAATTAAAGTGGTGTTTGTATGTGTACAGTAGAACTATAGTGTTTTAAATTTTTACCATAAAATTTTATTTAATTCAGAAGTTATTGTGTCTTATTTGTTGTCAGCATGATGAGAAACATATTTAAAATTTTAAAATTTCAGTTGGAAGGGATAAAAGTTTATAGTTAGTAGTCGTTTAAATGAATGTAATTTATTTACTGAGCTATTTTAAACCATTGCATATTGCCACTGACGACTCTTACAGTCAGTTCATTTTCTGTAAATGTTTTCAGATTAAATTTTTTTTTTCTTTTCCTTCTTTCAAATAAGGTTGGTATACTTCAGAACATGTATGGCAGTAATCAGAGAAAGTAATGAGTGAGCTATTGAATTTAGTTGTTTCGGATTTGTTGGGCCTATGTTCATCAAATTTAGGTTTGGAAATGAATATGTCTTTATTCTGTACTTATTTCTTATGATTATGACTTAATCTTTTAAAATGCATTATGGAAAACATTAGATTTAGTGAACCAACCAGTAAATTATGTATACATTCATATTTGTATATTGATTATTTTCATTTTCTGTGGCATAGTGGTTAGAAGCCCAGATTTTGGTGCCACAGTGACTAGATTTGATTCCTGACTCTACTTCTCATTAACCGTGTTGCCTTGAGGAAGTTATAAAACCTCTCTGAGTGTGTTTGCTCATGTGAAAAGGAGAATTTAGCAGAAGGCCTATGAAAATTAAATGAGTTAAATGTCTAAAGTGCTTTTGAATACTCTTTGGCACATGATAAGTGTATTTAATTTTAGCATTATTATTATTATTTCTGTTTCAAAGGAATTATGCATCCAGGAAGTAAGAATGTAGCTTCCTGAATTTGTGCTGAAACTCTTGACTGGCTACTGTTAATTTATTATAATTTACTTCATAACAAAATACAGATGATGATGATTTTTTGTGTGTTTCTCTGTGACTAATTTATTTTTAGTAAAATTGTTAGTAAATTGAAAAAGATCTTGTTAGCAATGTTTGTAATTTCAAGGTAAGGAAGTATAAATGCTGCAAATATAAACAAGGATGTGAAAACTTATACTCCTGTTTTCCAAAAAAATAGTGGTTTTTTGGTATGTTTCTTTATAGTATTTAAGAAAATAGAGCCATTTTAATTATATACTTTATGTTCTTTTCAAATACTTATTGAGACCTTCATATATGTATACCATACTATTCTATATGTGGGTGTGAGAGAAAATAAGATTTTATTTATCCAGAGAGGATAATCAATACTAAATAGAGAAAGCTTCTTACCATGACTTTCTTATTTAATAGAAAGCTCCTATGTTCATTTAAATAGTGTCATAAATATTATATGTAAATGTTATACATGGTGAACTCACAATAAATATGATACAAATAAAGTTTTACCTTTAACATTATTCATAACCATACCTATTAAACTCAAAGAAGCCTTGCTTTGTCACCATAACCAGTTAGGACACATGCAGTTTAACTATTTAGAATAAATTCTGTAGATAAATGTTTCTTCACACTGAGTGCTTTGTCCTGTATCTGGGTTTGGGGCCTTGTGCCTCAGCGGATATTGCAGTGGAGCAAAAAGCCTCTCCATCTGATTTCTGTCCGTAGCTGCTGCCTGGTGGAGCAGGTGCTTTTACCTCTCAGGTCTCCTGGGTGGAAACCGGGAATGTCAGTCACATAGTGGGGATTCTCAACTTTCCCTTGTGTGACGCTATGAGCTTTAAAAAAATCCCAGTCTAGAAGTTAGTATATGCTTTTGCGTATTTCTTAAGGAGAAAGCTGCTCAGAGTGAGGGGAGTCATCTCGAAGGTTACAGGGTTTTGTGTCTCTGCACGGACTCTTTGCAGCTGCCTCCCGCCGCTTCCCTGGGTCCGTGGACGGCTGTGGGTGCTCTGCAGAGCTCGCTGTTCCCTTTCCTTCCTCCCTCCCCTTAGGCTGCCTCAGCACTGTGATTCTGGCAGTTCTGGCGCGGCTGCTCTCCACAGGCTGCTCCAGTTCAGGCATGTGAGGCTCCTTGCCCAGATGCCTCTCATCCCAGGCTTTCTGTTATGTTTGCCCCCGGGGTGTCTTAGCCCTTTAGTTTAAACACATGGAGGAGGTAGTGTTTGAGCCTCCACTTAGTTTCCACACTGCCTTGCTCTTGGATATTTGTGTAAGGGCTGCAGCAGGGGTGTGGCAGAGGTGAAACGTATGGAAGGTCAGTGTGAAGGAAAGAGGGCGGATGGAGGGAAAGGAAGAGCCTGCAGCTTCTGGGAGCTGCCATGGCTTTATTAGCATCAGCCATGGCCTCAGAAGCTGGCCTGGATCCTCATTGGCTGCAAATAGCTCTCGGCCCTGAACCCTTCTTATTTCTGGATTCTCCTTCACAGCCACTCCCCCACCATTGCAGAATGTTTGTGGGTATAATATTATTCACAGGAATAAATCAGTCTTCCTGTTTTTTCAGTGTTAAGCAAGTATTGTTTTCAAAACTAGGTTCTGATTTTTTTCTACTAACAAAAAAACTGCTGTTATTGAACCCTCTTCTGCCTTAAATATAAGTAAACAAATGGTTCAGTGAGCAGTGCCAGGGTCAGATTTAATGGGATTAGGGTGCTTGTTCAAGGTAACGTTAGACTAGGTTTGGGGAATCAGCGGTTGTCAGAAGGAGTGTGTGGGCTATCCCCGTCACTTTCCCCATCCTGAATGATGCTGGGTAAAAGGAGTGACCATCTTGGCCACCTCTCCTTACCTCAGTTCCCTGCCCCTCTGCCACAGGACTCTTCCCAGAGTTGATGGACAGCTTTGTTTCCTTTTCATTTCAGCTGCAGATGAAGATATTCTTGCTAGAGGAAAACAGTCCATCAAGAGTCAGGCTTTAGGAAATCAGAACTTGGAAAACGAGACCCTCCTGGAAGGCGACGATGATACTCTGTCATCCATGGATGAGAAAGATTTAGAGAATCTCACCGGTAAATTCAGCGGTTGTGCACACACTAAAGCTAGCTCTGGTCCAAGAAGCATTTAATTACTTACTTTTCCAGCTGTGACTGTTAGGACTACCAGCTTTGCACCCACAATTACGTTAAGTGAAGACTGTTTTTGTTCTTCTAAACATTTTCCCCCTCATCTTCAGTACTGCATCCCCATTACTCTATTCTGTTCCTTCTCTTCACCCTGCTCGTCTTTTTCTTTGATGAATAATCTTTACTGAGTAAGAATAAAAGTGTAAAGCAGCAACAACAAAATTGCATCACCCTTCTAATGGGAGTTACCTAATCTCTGCAGAATGAGAGCTATAAGTAAAATTATGCCAATTGCTTTGTAAATAAAGCTTGGAGGCAGATGAGCTATTTGCTTTGATATACAGGTCTTAAGAAACATGCTGCTTATACATTTAACTCTCTCAAAAAAAATCCATTTCAAGAATGCTATGGCTTTTCACAGGATTCACATATTTTACCTGATGTAGGAATTTTTGATTTGCGCTCTGCAGATTTTCAGTTTTACTTCCCTTAAGGGAAAAATTCTCTTGTTTAGCTTGAAATTTGAGTCATTCATTAAATGGCTTTCTTTTTTTTTAATGCTCGTGACTCTGTCCCTCAAGGAGGAAAGTCTGAAAGATTCTACAACTTCTATAGATGAAAGTTATATACCCTTCTATTTTGATAATTTTAAATTAAAAGGCATGAAAAAATCTTTCATTTAGTGACATATCTGCAACCATGCAATGAATGATAATGAAAAGCAAAAACAGATGATGGTATCTTCTCTGATGGCCGTAAATCTCTTTGTAAAGTGAAATAAAATTAATTGGAGCATACTGTTCAGGGATTTGGGGCGGGAGTACAGTAAGGTGTACACTGCTATTCTCTAGTCTCTTCCTTTGCACCCATTTACCCATTTCCTCCTCCTTTATTTTGCCTCTATTCTTGCTACTAGTAATACATTCATACAGTAATAGAGGTGAAAGGGGAGTTTAATTATATAATCTTGACAATGGCAATAGGATTAAGAAGTAATCCACACTAATAAAGTGGTGTGGGTTAGAAATGAAGTGGAAATTGTCAGGGGTCTTCTGTAGGACCTAGGCTGCCCCAGCCAGCTGTCTGCTTACCCTGTAATTGAATGTCTGAGAATGATTGAAAAAATGTTATTTCTTCTCAGGATTACATGCTAATGTACGGAGGGCAAAGGAGACAGCAAAAGAACACATAGCTGCTTATTTCATCCATTTATGGGGATGAGCTTTGGGAAATCATGGCTGTTCTGCAGTTATCTGCTGCCCATCTGCAAACACAATGTATTTGTACGTTGGGAATAGAGGGCAAAACCTGCTCTGATCTCTGCAGAGCATCCCTCCTATTGTCCTGCTGGCACACATTAAGATTGATGTGAGATTAAGGACCCACACCCTTCCAACAATCGATGGAAATGTCAATTCATCTGAATTTTGAAACACTTATTCACCCGTTGATTACCTGAATAGGTGTACCTTGTTTGTAGGCACTATATTAATTCAAGACTATAAATGCCAGTCTTGTCTTGCTTTTTTCTTCACTGATAGGATTTTTCCAATGAGGAATTTCCATGGAATTTCAAAACCTTACTACATCTATCGCTGCATAAGTATATATATATGTATAATCGTTATTTTTAGTCCTTAGTTTAGGTTTGGCTTTAATATACTTTATGCTCTTCTATCTGTAGTGAATCCATTGTTTTCAGTAGCAGGCTGATTTGTCTCTTTGATAAGCCCTGTGGAGATTTGATTATTCCAATAAAAATTCATTCACTTGGAAACCCACCCTCCAGCTGTTTACTCCCAGAGTCCCCGAACTACACTAATATTAGATTTGGACGCATTGAACAATATTTAACAATGGAAGGGCAGGCTTAGAAAAGAAGCATTTTTCCCAATTTTTTATGGGGTAAAGTTGTTATGGAAGATGTTTTGTGTCAACTTGGCACAAAATCTTTATCAGATAATATGGTTTCTCGCTTCACTAATAAGCTGGTGGTCTTTTTATAATCATACCTCAGCCAAACACTAAGCTAACCTCTGGCCTTAGAAACCTATTGAGTCTTCCTTGTTCCTAGTTGTTCCATATTGTTTGATAGCCTGAGGCTTGTTTTCTAAATGGAATGTGGATGGACTTATTTAGGCAGAGTCACCTTCTAACCAGGAGATTAGACCAAAGCTTTGCAGACTCCTTGTAAAATAATTGCATTATAGTTTGCTGCTGTGATTAACCGCCTCTTATATATAGATTTCTTAATATGGGAACTCTAACTTTGCATTTTCAGAGGGAGATTTGGGGTGGACAGAATTTGTAAGTGTAAAAGGGGTTGGCAGGCAGTTTGCTAGAGGAGAGAATTTAAAAATTATATGAAATTTCTTCCTGAAACCACTTGATTTTTTGAAAAAATGTCACTCCAACTTGTCCGGCTTGTCTTCCTTTTGCCAGGTCCCGTTAGCCTGAGCACACCAGCTCAGCTTGTGGCCCCCTCTGTCGTAGTAAAGGGCACTCTTTCTGTCACCTCCTCCGAACTCTATTTTGAGGTGGATGAAGAAGACCCTAACTTCAAGAAAATCGACCCCAAGGTGAGAAGATGAGGAGTGGGTTTCATTTTTATGGAATTTTTGTTTTTCTTATGATGGGATGGTGGACTGCTGTTGAGTAAGACTGGCATTAGTAAAATCTGAGAAAGCTTGAATTTCTTGATGAATTGCTTCTGCCTGTATGCAAGGCAACTATCTCTTTTAGCTTATGATTCCCTTACCAGCTAGTTACATTATTGAAGTTCATTTAGATTCAGAAACAATTTCCATTTAATTGCATTTATCATTAGCTCATTCTGGGGTGGGGGAAGAACCTCAGGGAATATCATCTATAAAATATATTTTGCCTCAAAGGGTCCAGGGTGGATTAAGCTACACAATTCAGTGAGATTGAGAATGAAATTATTTTGTTTAGCCTTTATATTTTCTGGATATAATACCAATATATCACTCTCCTTGCTTTGTCCACATGACTTACTACTCTGTCGTGCACGCAAGCATGGCTTGTGTGTGCGAGATACCTCTGTTTCCCATTACCTATAGCTGATTTTACAAGGCACTGCATAATTTCCTATTCTTAAATGAAAATGTAATTTCCCCTTTAAAATGTATTTCTGATTACTTTTCAGACCTTGGCAACTTTATTTTACTAAGAGACATTTGCAGCACAGCCGTAAAGCCAAAATTAGGTTTATTTCATGAAAGTGAATGGTAGAATTTGTTCTGAGTCTCTCTTAAAATGAGCAAAGAAAGTAACCTGTAGAAAGAGAAGAGGTTTTTAAACATAGAATAATTCCTTTTACAGGCTCTTAGTGTGCGTGTCATGTGTGGTGTATGTCCACACACATACATGTGTGTTTTTTTCTTGAGTTTATTGGTAGGAAATTCTTTGAATTTGTAAACATCTGAATTATTAAAATTTAGTGACTTAGAAGAGTTTCAAAGTCATTCCTAATGAAAATGTTACCATTTTGTAAAACTTGACAAATCATCTCTTGTCTTACGCATGTTTATATCCCTTGGGTTCAGCATTGCTGCTTTTATTAAGATGGGACTTGGTAGGCTGTATGAAAGGAAGTCTGTGCTGGAACTGATTGTTTTGAGTTTGAGAATGCAGCTAATCCAATGTAGAGAAAACTTTAATTCTGAAATTATATCAGCTAGAAAAAATTTCTACTTTGTTATATGGCTGAGATGTCTGAAAACCTGTTTTAATTTCTTTAGGAAAGGAAAGTAACCAAAATTACTCAAACTCTCTAATTTATAGTAATTTGTAAGTGTGAAAGGCCAAAATTGAATTCAAAATATTCTATTATGTTTTTGGACATACATGGCGTAAAGTCTAAAATGTGATTTATTTTAAAAGTATCTAATGAGTTGTCCTTATTGTTAAAACCTCTGCCAATCTTTATGATTAGGCTCTTTGAAGTTATTGACTCTTTTGGGGGGAAGTTACAACTTCTATTTCTGTCTGATCTTTTTCTGTGCAGCATCATTAAATTATTTTTTCCCCCGCTGCTTGTGTAATATAGAATCTTTGAGCCTAATCACAGACCTTGTACTGCTGCATCCTGCCAAATGTACAGAAATCAAAACTGTAGCTACTTTATATTAGTAAAATGTTTCAGCCCATTATTTGAAGAATTTTTGATTTTGTATAGATGTTGGTGCTTTTTTAATTGAGGGACTGGAGTTTTTTCTTCTCTTGCTGGTGATACCTGCATTACATTAAATAAGGATGGGAAAAAGATACTGAATTTGGGGGAATTTTTGTTTCTTAAAACTTTCTTCCTGGAACATTTGGGAGGAGACATGTCTAATGCTTTATATACTTTCGTGAGTGAAAAAATGGTCATTTTACAATGTCATTTTTATCTTTTCAACTAAACACTGTGCCCTTACGTCATTTCTTTGTAAATGTAACTACTTTCTGCTTGCTTTGAAATTGTTCTTAAAAATCAGAACATTTTCCCTGGAGAATAAATTCATTTGTGTTATTTAAAACACTGGTATATATGCCTGACCTAGTTATTGTTACAGTGTTTGTTCTACGTCTGCAGGGAGAGAGACCTGAGAAAGGTCTAGTATAGGTTGAAAGAGTGGAGATGATTTCAGAACTGATAAAATTGAAGTTTATATTTCTAACTCATAACTGTTTTTTGCTATGGAATTTTTACCTGGGAATCTTAAAAATTGAAGCCTGCTTTACCAAGTGAACTAGAGCTCTGAGTAGCTTCCTTGTTTTCATCCATCTCTGCTATCCTGCTGCTCATCCCTCCATACCCTGAGACCCCTTCTCTGACTTCTTCCTCTGATCTTTAAAATTGCTTTGTAGAACATTTTTCTTTGTATCCCTCATTCATGGATTTTCTCAGTGAGTTAAAAAATGGGCTAATTCAAGGAATAAATTTTAGATATTAAATTAGGGCAAAATCTGACATGTATTCAGTACCTACCTGTACCTGTCTAATAGAGTATACAGTAATCTCCAGCATAAAGAAGAACCTTGGGGATGCTTTCAGTTTTACTAGTTATTTAATTTTGTAATCAGTTATCTCCTTGAATTAAAAAGAAACCTTTGTTAAAGTTGAAACCTTGAAATGAATACATTAGAAAGGCAGAAAGAGGAGGAGCCTACTCATAATTTTTCTTTGGTCATAAAAATAGTATCAAATACTTTTTAAAATTTAAATTGCCTATAAGCTACTTCTGAATAATTCTGGGATTTGGATTCTAAAAAGATGATCATAGTTACAGCATTTATCACTAAGGCATTTAAAAACTTGAAATAATTTATAAATCTGGATTGTTCATTTCACCATTTGCTGGGGAAAAGGAAAATTGCTGTATCCATTTTATTCTCTTTTACTGTTGCTGATTTAATTGTTAAGTTCATATTATTTAAAACTTGAAGAGAACAAATGATTGGAGGCTAGATATTAACTCATTGTGTTAACTATTCAGAAAAGATTTCTTTTGTAATTCAGGCTCTAGATTTTTTTAAATTATAGCATAAGAGGGCAAGTCTCGTAATTTTTAATGTGAAAAAACTTTTTCTTTTAAAATTAGGATCAGAATTAGTTCTTCCATACAAAATCTGTTCTTTTTTCAAGTGTGAAATAAGATACTACTTTTAATCTGAATATCTACAGTACAAACATATAGTTGTGTAAAATTAATATTTTCCTTTTTCTAAATATCTTGGTGGAAACTTGAATGGTTAAATCTACAAAATGTTCTACATTTGTAAATTTTGCAGACTGGAGTTAACATGGAAGCTTCTTGCATTTAGTTCCTCAAGTTCACATCTTTATATTATAAATTATAAACTGTGCTCTCACCTGCCTTCATTTAAGAACAATCCACAATCAGTCAATTACAATGTAAAGTCATATTTTTATTACTGTTTTCAACAAGACTGCTTAGGGTGAGGGAAGAGGTGTGGGAGAAGGAAGGGCACATTTGACATTGGCACTGAGATACAGTTAACATCAGCAAAACTTTGTTTAAAAGAGGAATTTTACATATAATTAAATACTTTTTTTTTTCACTTGGTGACAACATTCAGGCAACCCAAAACAAAGTGGGGAGGGTAGGAGAGGGAGAGAGAGAAGAGGGGGAGAGAAGGAAAAGGAAGAAATGACTATATTTTGATTTGAAAATGTACCTTGGGTTTCATTTTGTGGTGGCAAAGCCCGATTGCTTCTTTTGTGTGACCTTTTAAATTCACATTGTTTGGAAGAAAATGATCACTTTTGTGCAAGAATATGAGTTTGGTTGGGTGGTGGGTTTGCTCTCCTTTTTGTTTGCTTGTGAATTAAGGAAGTCTTCTGCCGGTTCCGTTCCTCTTAGGTGGCTAACAGAAAAGTTTCTGTCTGGAGTTCTCGCAGTTTGTCGCCGAGTTGTGTGTCTGTCGTGTGTTTGAGAGCATTCCCGTCTGTGTCGCTTTTCAAGCAGTCCGCAGCACCCTATAGTTTGTCCAGGCTTTTGGGATTGGTGAGAATTTCCCTGGCCAACCTCCAGGTCTGCTTGGCAGCGCTCTCCAGGGCCGAGTGGGGCTTGCCCTGGAAAAGGTCGAGGTTGGGCAGAAAGTAGTGGGGGCAGCGGCGGCACTGCAGGCAGGAGATGAGCTGCAGCAGGATGCCGTTGAGCCGGTCTCCAAGGCACGCCTCGTCCCAGTCCGTTTCCCGCGGATGCTTCTCGCACTCGTACAGCAGCAGCGTCTTCATGTGGTAGTTATTGAGCGGCTGGCCGGGCAGCTCCAGGTGGCGGTCCCGCAGCGTCTTCAGCACTGAGAGACACTTGTTTCGGCAGCCGCCCATCAGCAGACGGTTTTCAGCCTCCCCAAACTGGAGCACCCAGGCGTCGCTCTCGGCGGAGCTCTGCTTGCCGGTCAGCGAGTAGCACTCCTTAGAGAGCAAGTTGAACCCTTCGGCCTTGACCTCCGCCACCCGATTGGGGCCAGGCCAGGGGATGTGGGGCATCGGCCACTGTGCCGCGCTGCGGGGCCAGATACCGGTGCACTTGAACGCAGGAGTGATTTGCACCACGTAGCGCTCCCTGATGCGCAACTTGACCTCGCTGGTATCCGCGATCATCTTGACCACATCCCGGTAGCTGCACTTGTCCACCGCCTGAGCCACCAGCGTCTGGAAACGGGAGCGGATCTTGCGTGCCGAGAGGTAGCCGGACGCCGTGATGAACTCGACCCAGAGAGACATGCTCCGCTTCCGCCCATCGCTCAGTTTGAGCACCGCACAGCCGGGCAGCGAGCCGTCGTCCACGAAGTTGAAGACGCCCATCTGGTTTAGGTAGAGCACCACCTCGAATTCCGTGGGCGAGATGACCTCCAGACCCTCGTAGCGGGCATCGATCTCGCTCAGGGAGCTGATGAAGCGAGGCTCCTGCACCTCCACCTCCTTGAGCACGTCCGAGACCACCTTACAGACCTCTCGGATGGTCTTGGCGATGGCCGCCTTGCGCGCCTGGCAGCGCTCGGTGTAGTATTTATTGAGCTGGTAAACCAGCTTGGCCTGAGCGGCGATCATGTTGGGGCACAGGTCCGGGCTGTACACCGGCGTCTCGCAATACGTTGAGGGATCCAAGGCTCACGCGCTGGTGGTGGCCCTGCGGCTTGTGAAAGAGGCACTGCACTCACCCTGAGCCCCACTTTCACTCTTGTTTCCACCTGGGCTGACCGGCTGATGCTTCAGCCGTCTAGCGCTTTCTTTCCCCTCTTTTGAAAGCTTTTTTCTTCTCCAGAAAATAAGAAAAAAAAATTTTTTTGAAAAAGAAAAGTACCTGTAAGGACTTTTTTTTTTTTTTTTCTCCTTTCTCTTGATAAGTGAACTGAAGATGTGCCTGCTGTGAAGATGAAGGGAAAGAAGGGGGGTGGGGAAAGACAGGGTGAGACGGAAAAATTCAGGTTACCAAGAGGTTAGGCTTAGACGTCTGCAGCGGAGATGGTCCAGAAATCTGGAAATGAGGTCTGTTAAGTGCCGAAGTAAATTTAAAAATAAAAGCAAAACATTCAGTGTTTCATTCTTAAACTTCTCTCCCACGCTGGTAGCACTTCTTTATTCAGCTTAGGTGAGTGCTTTTCTCCTCACCCTCCCCCAAATGGAAGGTGAAGGGTGTAATTAATGTCCAGAGAGCAGCGAAGTGCAACTCAGCCCGCAGCGCGCTCAGAGGCTCTAAACGCCCTGCACTCCCAGTGTGTAGGTCTGGTCTCCGCTCAGGGGGTCCTCTGGGAGCGGGTTTCCTCTTTTCCTCCTGGAGGCGTTGTTTGGACTGGGTTGGCTTGTTCGCAGTGGGTTCTTCTTGTCTTTCTCTAGGTGCAAACCTCTGGAAGTTCTTTGATTTTCATTTCTGCTTCGTAATTTGTAAATTTGGCAATGGTCCTGGACCATCATGAGGGGGGTGGAGCTTCAGGTCCTACAATCGCTATCCGAGCTGTCAGTGCTGTAGCCAATCCCAGAGAGAAGACAGGCATGCTTGGCAAACAGTAGCAGCCACCACTGCCCTTGATAAAGAAAGGGAGGAAAGAGAGAAGTAAGAAAATAGGAGGAGATAGTGGAAGTCAAACGCTTACACACATTTTACAGCCCCCTCTTCTTTATGCCCCTCTCTTATCAGTTGCCAGGAAGAGAAAGAGTATATAGAGAAGGGACTTCTTGGAGATGGCTGCAGTGATTCAAGGGAGAGTAGCAGTGGTTCAGAAAGGTTCACGTTTTGTTTTTTTTCCTTTCCTATCAGCATTGTGAAGAAGGTGCAAACTCTAACAAAATTACTTTCGCTTCAAGGCAAACGGAAGGAGGAAGGGAAATCTGGGAAAGGACCTAAAATTTTCTAGGTTTTCTCCTCAGGCAAAGTCTTCCTTTTCTTCCCCTCCCTCCCATTGTTGCCAAGAACCCTGGCAATTGCTGTACGTGTGCGCCAGTTGGGCAGTTGGGGGGGAGGGGAGTGGACGTGGGGTGAAGGTTTATAATCGTAAATCTCTTTTCAGTAATTTCCATATGCTGTTGAAAAACAAGGCAGGACACAAATAGTGCACGTACCTTGTTTTATAATTACTTCATAATTAAGATTAAGATATAGTTAATATTAATTGTTTCAAGAACTAACTTATTAGAGAGAAAATAAAAGTTGTGAGAAATGGTGCAGATTTATATATGGTGGAATTTTGTTGGATATACTTTTAAAATAAGCCACTAAAATTATTTGAAACTTAATAAAACCGAAGGGAAGTAAATGTGAACCTGAGTTAAAAGTTTTCTTAAAATGTTTATATTATAAATCTAATTTTGAATATATTTTTCAGGCAGTACAGAATTTCTCTTGTAAAGTCATTTTATTTTCATAATTGACTCTTGGTTTTAAAAGACTTAACTGCTGCAAAAATCTATAAACTATCCTGTTATTGATTACACAGATGGTTTGCTCCTCCCTTGGCATTGCGGTGAAACTCATGCATGTGCTTTTAGTCTATGTATTAGCCTTTCAAGCTAAACCCATGGTAGCCTTTAGGTACTTTTGGTTGAAAAAGCTGTAACAGTGTTTCTGATTTGCTTAGAATTGAAGGTTTATGTTTGAACCCCAGGTGTGGATTCTGAGTCTTTTTAGGACACATCAAGTAGATGGGAATGCTTTTAGTTAGATTTTGGACCTTATGTTCTCCGATAATGCTGTAACAATGAAAATTTATGAAGCCGCTTGTGCTAAGACTTCATTTTGCAACCTGTATGCGGCTTTGCAAAATCTCGTGGGAAGGTTTGACTTGCTCTCTTAAGGCTGAACCAGGTGAACCTGAATTCAGTTGCAGAGGGAAAGTTTGTTTCATCAGGTACTTGCTGTCAGACACTTGGACCGCTTGGTTCTTTCTGACACGTCTGGTGCAGACCACTGGCATCTTCTCACCCCTTCACTCTTGTTGCTATAAGTCTCTTTCTAATGAAGTTTGCCCTTTTTGTCCTTTTTGAATCAAGTCAAGATTTGTTTTCCGCCATCTATCTCTGCAGCCGGGGTTGGAAGGAGCAGTCCGCGGGACTCCGGGACGCCGAGCTGCAGTGACTTCTCGGGAGTGGCGGCGGCGCCGGCGGCCGCGGGCTCCGGCGGTCTCCCGCCTTCCCGGGCATGCGGCCGGCGTCGGACCCCGGGCCGCGGGAGGAGGGACGGAACCGGCGCTCCGCGGTCCGCGCGCGTAGGCACCCGGGTTCTGCTGGCCCCCGAGCAGTTGGCCGCGGGCGCAGCGGCGCTCTGGGCAGTGTCAGTGGCAAGAGGGGCACTTGGCGGCGGGAGCGGCGTGAACCCCGCCGGAGAGGATCCCGCGCGGCTTCTCCCGAGGGCGGTTGCTGGGCGGAGACTGGCGGAGGGGCCGGAGGTGCGGAGCCTGCCCTCCTCGACCCTCTCCCCTCGCCCCCAGCCTGAGCCGCCCAGGCCTGGCGCGTGGACCGCCCGGGCCGCGACGCCCCGGGGAGCGAGCGTGTGTCCGAGGCCCCGGTGAGGGCGCCGTCCCGCCTCCGCGCGCCCTTCCCGGGTGGGGCGGCCCGGGCCTCGCGGAGCTTCTGGCCGCCGCTCGCCCGACACCCCCCGCCGCCTCTCCTCGCGGCTCGGCCAGCACGGCCAAGCCTCGTCCCACCCTTGTCCCCTCACTGGTCCACTTTTACGTACTGAGACCGAGGGATGATAAACGTTACAAATGTTTTGATTTAAAAACAATTCATTACCAATTTACCCTGTCCGAGGTAGATGCTCTAGTAAATAATAAATCAGTTAAACAAAGGCGACTTTAATTTATTGCCATGGTACTAATTAGAAACATCATTTGAGCAATAAACTTAAACACTTCCAGCAAATAATGCTCCCTCTTGCTGGTTCCCTTCCTCCCCCCTCCCCCACCCCAACTCACTGGCCGCCTCCGCTCTCAGAGCAGCTTCAGCTGTGTGTTTGCGGATCCGCTCTCCCTCTGGTTGAATAATTGAAGGGTGAAACGGTATCCGAGGAGGCTGTAATTGAAGAGCCCCTGTCACCTCTGCTTTTATGTATGTTAGTATAGAAGTCCATCAGCAGCTCCTTGATGGTGTATTAAAACGAAGTGGCAGCCCCTTCTGCAGGAGATACCGTATTCTATTAAAGGAGACCAAGTGAGAGAAAGAAACTCTAGAGGCTAAAAGCCACTTCAAGTCTTCAGAGCGATTGATCTGTATTCTCTTGTTATAATCCGCCTCATCATACTTGAGTTAATGAGGCAAAAGAGGGGGAGCGGAATCTGATGGTCCTTGACAAATTCATTAGGGAGGCTGCAGGACATTTTATTTGACTGTTAAACATCTTGTTTGTTTGGTTTAGGCAGTGCCAACATCAGCATGCTTCTGCCTAGACTTATCATGTTGGTCTGGCTACAGACATTCCTAAAAAGAGGAGGACATGCAGTGTGTGATCTGAATATTTTGTTTTGGATTTCATGTAGCCCATAACCTTCAGAATTCTCTAGGATTTACCTTCATCGTCATTATACTAGGAACATTTTATGAGACTAGAGATGATAATACTGAGGTGGGCATGTTTTTAGTTACTATAAACTCAAATATGTATGTTTAAACTTTAGTCTGAAAAGTTCCCATTTCCTTAAAAACAAGTGAATCAAATTACAGCAATTACTGTGCTAGTTTTTGAAAAATGTGAATGTTTAAGCTCCAGAAGAGTAGCCAGGTCACACATTAGATCCTATGTTTACTTGGTCGTGGTTAAATAAACTTTTAATTATTAATTGAATTTCCCTTTGCAGTGAAACACTTATGCGTACAGAAACTGGGGAATAAAAATTTTAACTCTTTATACAAATACAATGTTTTTGAAAAAAAAATTGTATATTTTAATTGGAAGGGTTTTTTACATTTAAAGTCAGAAGCAGAACCAGGTACTGTATGAATGGTGCTAAAATACGGTGATGAGTTGACAGAATACTTAAAAAGCTGAAAATGTTTCTAATTGAAGAATGATGGGCAAGTAAGTTCGAATGTTAATCTTACAATACTTTATTCTGGAATAACACTACAGTGCTTGATTTTCTCAGTTTATCCAATTACAAGGCTTTATTGCATAGGAATTCACCCATATTTTCCTTCAGCAATTGACTTAAACAACCTCCACTTAAGTTCTTTGAGAAACAACCCTGTCTTCCATTTGCAGGCAAACAGTATGAGAGAAAAAGAAAACTGATGCTCTTTGCCTGCCATTTTTATACATTCTTGCACTGCTGATGAAGCTTGAACTGCTGCAGGGAATGTATAGATTTGAAAAGAAATGATTCAGTAGTTCATGTTGTGTTTCTCAGAGCAAAACCAAACTAATGGCCCAAGCCAGTGCTTCTGTACATCTGACAGTTATAATCCTGTTTACATTTCCAGGGAATTCAAAATCCTTAAACTGTTTTACTTTTTGCTGCTCTTTACTTAGAAATGTGCTGAGTTAAACTTCAGAGCTGGTTTTACTTCATCACTGGGACTTAAAAGATACCCATTAATTTATTATCCCTAGAAACAGCATATCGTATTTTAATAATCTTTCCTAAATAGTATGGAAACTTTATATGTTTTGGTTTTCCAGGAAAACATTTTAGAATTATTTAAAAAAATAACCAGATTATTGACTTAAAAATATCAACTGTCTGAAGGATTTATACTTTTGGAAAAACAAAAGATCACATGTTTACCTGAATATATTCTTATGCTCTAAAATCTAACTTTAAAAATATCACTGCAAGTTGCTAAATGTTTGGTTCTTATATGCTTAATCATTCAGTGTAGTTATAGAAATGCTTAATATTTTTAAGAAGAAAATTCTTTCTTTTAGGGGATCAAGGTGTAAAAGGGAAAATAAGTAACTATTAAATTCCCAAATTTAAAAACTATTCCAGTAAAAACAAGAATAATCCAAACATATTTTGTTAGTGTATTAATTGATGAAAGTTCATTGATGAAGATATTAAAATATCTGTAAGAAGCTTTAACAGCACCAACTGTTGGATTATATGATGCACATTGTATTAAAAGTCAAAGTAAAATCACATTCTCTTTCATTCTTTGTCAAATGATCTAATTTTCCAAAACTCCTAAGTGTCAGAGAAATTCTTTATAAACTACTGATAATTATGACTCTGAAATCAATCTGGAGAATAATCAGTAATTCAGTGTTTTCTTTGAGCAGTTTACGATGGTTCCTATTACTTTAAATGGTCAGTCATACTGCCAAAACAAGTTGTTTTTTTAAATTTCTTTCACAAAATAGCTTAAAGCAAAAAAAGAAACTCAAACTTTGTAATCACATTGATGGGTAAGCCAAGGATATTGTTCTCGTTTGAACAGTTTCAGTTTAGTGTTCTGTAAAGTCAAAGGAATGGCCTTAACTTCGCATTACTGAAGCGTCAAACTCTATTGAAAAATACTTTTATGTACCTTTGAATATTGTTTTGTGGAATTAAATTTGTTTGGGTTACCTTGGATAATATATTTGATTAGTGATATTTACACTTATTAAGCTTTTACAAGTCTAATTCTGTATAATTTAGTAAGCTGAGACAATTGAAAATAAAATAGATGTTTTTTTCCGAAGTTTAGTACCAACTGTGTATATGAGTACTTTATTAAGCTATTCGTAAGGTAACATCATCAAGTGGACGATGATAGAACAAAGAACTTGTATTCAGGAAAATGGAAGTGAGCAGTTTTTAGCCTGACTGAAATGTAACTGCAACATTATTGAGCTAGGATATGCAGTGTTAAGACATTTGAAGTTAAATTGGCGATTATTTCTCAGAAGGTATTTCATTGAATTTACTATATTTTCACTTCTGTCTTTTAACTTTACCAAGAAATATACACATTTTTGAGTTGCAGCAGTCACATTCCTTTATTTCTATAAGACAGTTCTGAAAAGTTTGAACAAATTAAAGTCTACCTTGTCTATCTCTTTCCTTCCTTCCTTCATCTTTCCTTTCTTCCTTCTTTCATTCATATTAACAATTTTAACGTACTAATGTACTCTGAGGTATATATTATATTTTTCCTGTTTAATAATGTTGACATCATGACTTACTATAATTTCCAACAAATGAAAGTGTGCTTTTACTAGAGCCAATTTTTAATGATTTATGGGAGGATTATATAATTAGTGGATTATAACTTATGTCTTCTCCATCTTTGAGAAGCAAACTTTTACTGGCCTTTAATATCACTTCCAGAAGATAGAAAATCAAGATTGTTACTATTAAACTTGATGCTAGATAAGTCAAGACTTTTGATTTCAGTTTCATTCAGTTCCATTTGTAACACTGAATTGTTTGCTTTAAAGAAGATGTGGTTTCCTTTGTTTCATAAGATAATAGTACTGACTCACGTGTAGGATGTTTCTTGGGATCTCAGAGCCATGCCCACTCCCTTTGGTGCTTTCTCTTGCGATCAGTGCCAGACATTTACGAAACAGATGATGGAGAGGAAGGATGTTGATTGTGCCAGTACTGAGCTGTGCTTAGTTCAAAATATAACTTGGTGTTACGTTCCATATTTCTTTCAGTCCATATGAGACATTTTGTGGATCTCTGTTTAAAATTTATCAGTTAAGCATACTGTAGGTAAGTTTTTGTTACACTTCAGGAAAACTAGTTCTTTTCAGCATCTGTTTTTCTTGAAATATATAGGTTCTGCAGCACTCCATCTGTATTATTATTAGTAGTAGTAATCTTGAATCCATCTTCTGCTACAATTACAGGAAATTTTTAATAGACTTTGTGGTATTTTTAATGAAAATGTTAAAAAGTCGAGCCTATTCCTTCCTTTAAACACTGTGAATTCAAGTAAAAGTGATGTGCTGAGAGGTTTCTCTGATTCCTGGTAGTGGTTAAATAACAACAAAAATCCTTCATTGGCTCTAATCTACATATAGAAGACGTCTGTGTAGTATAAATGAAATAATATTTGATGATCTAAGGAATGGAAACTTTTCCTTTAAACATGTGAAATAAAGCTGGGATATAAAGCAGCTGTCTTGGCCTGTGTGTATCAAGATTCTGCCAGTCTGTTTCTTTTCTGAATCTTCCCTTTCTCCCTTCCCTTATTATCTTTGGATCCTAAAGAATCACTCTCTTACTTTTTGACTGGTTTTGTCTGTAGACAAAACCTGGGTTGGTAGGTTTAAATCAGCCTAGATAGAGTGAAAAATCTTTGATCTACAACTGTGACTTTTTCCAAATGATTTGCTTGCTGGGACAGACACTATCCATGCCCTTTCACTTTGCTGTCAGATAGGTGCACACAGAGGACCTGAAAGGCTACCAGATGCACAGTTAATCATCTCATTAGATAAGTAAAGGGTTCCAACCTTACTTCATTAGATCTTACATTTGTAATAGTTATTTGTTCTGTTGGTTATTTAACCTTGTTGGTTAAATGTTCTACATATCTAATCTTTGCTTCAAATTAGTCAAAACTTTCTATAAATTGTATTAAAAATTAATGAAATACAAAGCTGTGTATTTTTTTTTAATGTAAGTTTGTTGGCTGTCACATAGCTTACCTGGATAGATAAGATAAAGGGAGACATACATTACATTTAAAGTCATTCATTCGTGTCCGACTCTTTGCGACCCCATGGACTATAAGGTCCATGGAATTCTCCAGGCCAGAATACTGGAGTGGGTAGCCTTCCCTTTCTCCAGGGGATCTTCCCAACCCAGGTCTCCCGCATTGCGGGCAGATTCTTTACCAGCTGAGCCATAAGGGAAGCCCAAGAATATTGGGGTAGGTAGCTTATTAAAGAGCATTAGTCTAGGGGATAAAAAGCCCTGAATTTTTACCCTTCTTTGCTTACAAGTTGTGTGAGTGACCTTCATCAAGTCATTATCTCTACTCATATTTTCTCAATTGTTAGATGCGGGGACAGATGAGGAGTTTTTCTGCCTCTTCTAGATAGTCAGAAATCTATAATTTCTTACCCAAACATGATCAGAGTTGTTTATATCTTTAGCAGTTGATTTTAAATCAGAAATCTTTTTGCACACATTTAGAGTTTCAGCGCTGTTCTGATACAACCATCTGAAAGTTTTCAACGTGAAAATAATCACAGAAAAAAAAGCTTACAAATGGTTATAGTCCATATTTTAGACTTTGGGGGAAAATACAAATTATAGATTGAAGACAGTTGTGAGGGACATCCCATTAGCAAGTTGGAATACATTCTGGGAGTATGCTAATTATTGCTTGATAAGAGTTGGATCACAGAAATGTGAAAATGAAACAGGCTGTGTATTCTTATATATTTAACAAAACTGTATGTACAGTTTAAAAGTGTACACAGGGTTGGCAGGTATGTTTATTTCCTCAGACTGTTGAATTGTCTTTCAGTGTTTCTGATATTTTCACTAAGATTAGCTAATCTGTAAATATTAGTTCTTGAAGCCAAATAAAGTTCAAGTTCACAGTGAACTTAAAAAAAAGGAATGTTCAGTCTTCTCTTTAGAGAAATGACATTGCTTTAAGCAACTGTAACGTTACCATATTTACGTTGTGATAAAAGATAGACCCAAGCAGGGAAATGGTTTTCAAAACATGAGTCACTAAAGTAAGTTTTAGGCTACTTTCTCATGGTTTTCACTTGTTTTCATCAGAAGATCTGACAAGCATGAAAGTGTTAACATCTTTTATTTTACAGATGTTCTTAGTTTTTCCTCAGACTGTAAAAGATGCTGTATCAGACTAGCATGGTAGGAAATAATTTCAACACCTCCCTTCACTTATGTGATAACTTATTATTTGTCTAAGCTTGTGGATATTTTTGGAGGGAGGGAAGTGAGACAGGAAAAGACAGCATGTTGAGATCTAATTGTTCTCATTTTGAGTTATAGATCAATCAGTCTGTCTGCTTTATTATAAATTCACTCTAAAATAGCTTTTCAATGGGCATAGTCAAGTTATTTTTATGTCTATATTGTATTCTTTGGAAATCCCTTGTTAATGCAGTAGGCATGGCAGGTGACCACCGAGAGAGTTGCTGATGGACACTCTGTGGGTTTGCAAAGTGCAAGCCTAAAAGACTAAGAGATGAGAAATGCATTGCTATTTGTGAATTTATGTTTTATCTCACTTCACTTGAAAATTTATGAGTAGCGTGGCTTAAGGGTGCTGGAGTTGTGTGTTCCAGGGCTTGCCCCTACTGATAACACCCTTGTTGGCGTGAAAGTGCAATGCAAATTATGACAGTTACAACCTTCTGTTTTGTTTAACCTGTCAGTAGATTTCCTGGCTCAGTGCTGAGGGCAATGGTGTGTTCAGCTAGTCCATATTCACCTAAACTTAAAAGGTCAGGTTTCTACAGGCAAGCCTAGTCAAAGCCTAATTGATGAGGAGGGCAGAGAGACAGAATTTACTGTTCTGTTGGCTAGTTTCATATCGTTAGGTTGTCCTGAAAGCATCAGGCAGTCACAGCCCCTTGCATGTAAGTGCTGACCCTAGACAGGAGCTGACAATCAAAGGAGGCAGCCACAGGAACCAGTGCAAGTAGGCTATTGATTTTTCAGTTAGGTCTAAGTAGTTTGTAGTATGGGTAATGGGTGACAGAGGCAGGTATGTCATTATCAATGAGCTCCAGAACAGTCGCCACAACCCTCTCTCATATTTCCTTCAGCCCTGACAGTATGCATCCAGGGCCAGTCAATAAATCGCCCAACCCTTAACTGACAAGTGACTTGGAGGTTTAGGTTGAGGGGTGGAAGTTACAGAGCTAAACTTCTCTACTTGAACACGTACTGGATCTCAGTGTTGGATCTCACAATAGAATTAGTAATTATGTTGTTGTAAGTTTTGGAAATTTTGATTTGTAAAATTCTGTGCAACTCAGTAGAGTTTACTTTTAAGCTTTTGAGAATTCAAGAAGCATTTTTACTTATTTTAGAAATTAAGAAATGAGCAGATTATTTGTAAAGATACTCTGCAAGCACAATTAGGTTATTATTGCATGGTTTTGCTTTGAATTTAGACTAGATCCTTACTTATTCATGATAACTCTGAACTTAGAAAAGTTTAGTCGTTAAAAATTGCCCCTAAAGATCCTTTATAAATCATAATTTCTTCTGAAATGTTTCAACTGCAGTAGAAAAAAAAACTTGAACCATTTGTAAATGTGATGTATTAGACACTAAGCAGTTACTATTTGACCTTCGAATTTGTTTTATATTACTTTTCACAGTAAAATAGTCAGGAATTGAACATTTAATGATTAAAGTTTGATAAATTATGGTTGTTTCTGAGTTTGAAAAGAAGTGAGGCTGGTTCTTTTTTTAAAAGCCTTTCGTATGGATATTTACACTTAAAGGTAAGTACAGTTCATATTCACCTAAACACAAAAGTGTAACAGGTTTTGATTAAAAGTACACATGTTCTAAAAGGGATATAAAATAATATAAGAAATATTTTAAATTTAAGCCAACATCTACTTTGTTACAAAACTTAAGTAATATAAAGACAAGATATTATTTATAACCAGAAAGTGGGAGTTTGGATTGTACCAGGATCCTTGCAAACTATCACATGCTTACATTTTTTTTGAAAACTTTAAACAAATTGAAATAAAACAGAAAAGTAAATGTTTTTTAAAACTTCCTTAAATAACTTATCGCTCTGATATCTTGTTTAGCACTGTGATATTGCACAGAACCGCAGTTTAAGTCTGTAGTATCATCTAGTCCTGGGGTGCCCTGCGTGGCCACATGAACCACTTTCATTTGTCCAGTCCAGCTGAAAATACCACTGCTCACCCCCGCGCTTTTTTTTTTAAGTAACCAGCAGGTTAATGCATACTGATGGTATGGATGCTTAAATATTTTCTCGAGTTTGCAGTGACATGTCTGTGTGAATACCCCTGTCTTCCTTCCTAAGAAATGAAACAATACACAGTTGAAACATAGTGAAAGGTGGCTGCTATTGAAATATGACCATCTTAGTTGTAAAGAAGCTTTCGTACTATGTGATTAATATTTAGAGGAGTTTTGTTCAGGCCTCTTGCTTTAGTCCTCCTTTGAGGTTTACAGATTCTTAAAAGCAAGTTTCTTTTTAGAGTCATTGTTTTCTCCCTGTTGTTTGTTACTCATTCACTAACCTGTGTTTTTCTGTTGGATTAGATAAAATATTTGGTGAGAATCTTGTAACCTCTATATTGTCAGCTATGTTAGAGGTGCAGTGTCTTTTGCTGTATTTGAAATCTTTCCTGAATGCAGAGTTTTATAGGAATGTAAAAAAAAAAAAAGCTGAAGAAAGAGGGACAAATTAAATTTTCATGAAAGAAAATCCTAATCAGCAGTGACAGTGGAGAGAAAGATGATTGCCACTTGGTCATTGTGGAGAGGCACTTAGATCTGGTGTCAGAGCTCCTGTTAATGATGACTAATGTCTTTCTTGGAGCAAGTGCGTGCTCCAACATACTGCTGTAGCCTAGAGAGAGGGCTCAGCAGTAGGCACCACTCAGCACAAGCATTAGGTGTCCTAAAACAAAGGCTTCTTAATGCAGTCAGTTTGACAGTCTCTGTTATTAGAAGAACGCAAACATAATTCTAAGGCATTTGTCAGCACACTTGACAAATGTTGTTCTATGTCCAGTACTAAGAGATATTATTTTAACATTAAAATGTAAAGAATCTGAGCAGTGATAATAAGATATGTTCCCTATTTTGTCACTTAATGGGAATGGGCACATATACTGCCATTGCACAAAATCACTTGTGTTAAGAAAGTTTTAAAGAGAGAGAAACATGCAGCAGGCTTTTTTTCATACTGCATTGCCGTATGCTGAATAAATGCTTCATAGTTAAGAAAAAGAGAATGAATGACTCAAAAGGTCTTCTTAGATCTTTTAATCTTAAATATACTGCTTACGAAAAGAAGATGACGTGTTATTTCTTCACTGTTCCCCCAAAGTGTAAGACCTTTCAGAAGGGCATTCACAATGCTTGTCATATTTTTTCACATACATCTTACTGGCCTGACATGTCTTGAGGACCATGAGAACACAGATGTCATTGCATTCAGACAACGCTAATTACTCTGGGATTTTTGCAGCCTCAGTGCCTGCATGTAACTGTCGGTTATGATTGTTCATGCAGCCTATAGTGGGGACACTTTGCACGTGAAAATAGTGAGACACAAAAGTTGTGAGACAGACCTTTTAGTCCCCTATTGTTCTCCAGTAGAACTTGGAAGAAAAAAATTCCTGACACATCAATTTCATTCAGTGTTTTGCATTTGAACCATGTTTTGGCAACATTTTCCTTTCTAAACTAAGTATGTTATGCTTTAGTGTTCAGTGAAATCTATTATCCATCTGTTCCTTAACCTTTTTGTACAATCTACATCATTTTGTCTTCAAGCTTCATGGGAAATTTCTTTATGTAGCTTATAGTTTGAGAGAAGCACTAATTGTGATATTGAGTCTTGCTGAAGTGACATTGCTGAACAATTAATATGTATGACATGTTCTTCTGATGTGTGATTTAATGTTTAATGAGAAGCTGCAGCAAATATGGTTAGTCTCAATGTCGATAAGTCCAATCGTCTTACGCTTTTACCACAGGTCAGTTCTTTTCTTTGTTTAATTTTCTCTGTAACGTTCTGGATTTCAGTTGATGATTCATGGCGTTTAGGTGCTTTTGAAGTGTCAGAGGTCAAATGGTGGTCAGATCTGGGCCCTCCTTACTAAATGTGAAGACCAAATCCATGTTTTGATAGAACAGCCTAATCTGTGTTAATCACTGATGGAAAATAAAAAACTCCAGTAATGTAACTTCAAATGCTGATGAAGCAGAAATTGAAGCAGCTTGATCAAAGATGTATGATGAGATAAAACTGCAGTCTCTGCTGTACAGTTATAGTAATTATGACTAATGAACCGTCCAGTCTGGATGAAATGGCATGCCCACAGGGACTGTGTCCAATCAGTTGTGACTTACGCAAGCTGAACAAACCATTGTGATGGGATTCCAAATTCTATATTGTTAAAAGTATACTCTTTGTTATTAGTTTAACTTTTGTTAGTTATTCAGATTTTGTTAGATGTAGATTATAATTCTCTTTCTCTTTTCATATACTCATTTAAAACACACATTTGGTGTGACCTCTGGTTTACCTCTCCTCTCCTAAACACATTTAGATCACTAACAGGATTCTATGACTTCCTACTTTCTCTTCTATTGTACTACTTTTGAACACTCCCTCTTTTTTTAGAGCTGTTGTTTACTTTTGCCAGGGATTATTGTTCACTAAGTGGATGTTGAAGAGATGCTTTTACAGTAATAATAAGACATATGAGGCAGTTACTCTGTGTAAGCACTATTCTAAGTGCTTTCTCTGTTAACTCACAAATCCTCTCTACAGCCCTTTGAGGTACAGATGAAGAGAGTGAGATGCAGGCAGGTAGAGTAATTTGCCCAAGGTTACATGCTCTTGTAAATGTTGAATTACCTTTTGGAGGTCAGTTATATTCTTCTAACCCTAATGTATTTCTAAATTATTCTCACTTTCCCTTTTCCAACCTGGATTAATTCTTTGTTCTTATTGGTTTCCTGGCAGCTGACAAAACTGCTAGGGTATTTTAAATCTGAGGGCTCACGGGCAAGTTAGTCTAGCATAGTTTTTCAGGTGCCTAAACTTAAATTATATTCAAGTCCCTAAACTCCCTCATTTGGTATGTTGTTAAGTGATTAGTTCTTTCAGGATGGAGTTTAGGAATGTGTGCTTTTGATGTGAATGTATATCTAAAATGTAATAAATGTGTCAATTTGATTCACTCTTAAAATTGTAAAATCTTTTAAGTTGTAATAAGAATACACTTTGCTCACTTAAAAGAAGATAAAATAGTGCTAGTAAATACAAGCTTGGTTGGTTCTTTTCCGAGATTATCTGCACTGACTTTTTCTCATCCTACCAATTATAGTCCTAATCTTAATGATTTCTTACTCCCAGCATCTTACATACTACCTTCTAGATAGTAGGTATTCAGTAACTGTTTGTGGAAAGCAGGAGGCATCAAAGGAAGCACGGGAACTTTTCTTCATCGATTCAGTCATTGAGTGGTTTTGTCAAATACCTGTGTTAATTCTAGTTCCTTTGACAGGTTTTACTTACGCGGATAGAGTAAAACAGGCTTTCATTATGTCATCATTCTTCAGCATTTTAGAAACTCTGCCTAATTAATTTTGTTTCCCACTGACCCTCAATCTGCAGTTTGTGTCTTTCCAGGCTGACATCTTGCATTTATCATGTGATGTCCCACAGCGAGCTTTCTTTCAACTTGTATTCTAGTTACCATCCATCTCAAACATTTATCTTTTCATTTTTGTTGTCTTCTCTGCCATTATCTACGTATTCTTCTCACTTTATTACCTTACCAATGTGAAAAGTTATTGAAAAGCAGGTATCATCTTATTTATTTGGTAGCATTGCATGACTAGATACATAGTACATGCTCAATAAATACCTACAGATTGGTCAGTAATTTTGGTGCCCTCCTTTTTCTAACAGGTTTCTTTCTATTACCAAGGTCAAATTTTCAGTGTGAGATTTCTAGAGGCAATGTTTTAAAACTCTTAGAACTCAGTTGAAATGAGATTTATACAAAAATATTGAGCACTTATTCTGTGCCAGGCACTGTACGAAGCACTTTCATTGTCTTAATCATCCTCTCAGTAAAAGTGTGAGTTATAGCCTATTATTATCCCTATCTGTATAGTAACCAAGGCACAGAGAAATTAAATAACTGGATTAATTCTAAAGCTAGGAAGTAGCAAAACATGACTTGCGAAGATAATGACAGTTTATTTTAAAACAGTCAGCTTTTTTTTTGGTATCCTTCCAATGCCATGCTCTTTTTGTTTTTTAATGCCCTTTCTGCAGTTGTCTACGATGGTTTCTCAACTTCTGCTTTCCTGCAACTTAAATGATACTTGCAAACCTACTTATCCTTACCTTCTCAAGATACTCCAAAGTCCTTTTCTTTCCCATTAATTTTCAGAAGAGGAGAAAGCTTGGTATATACTACTCTGAAATGTGACATGATCAGACAATGCAGAGAGATAAAGAGAGCCCAGGCCTGTGATTTTATTTTTTTGTTTTGCTTTCCTTTCTAAATTCATGGAGGACCGAATAGCAGTTGTCATTATCATCATCTTATGCAAGTTTTAAGAGATGGTTGCAGTGTAAACTGTTATGTAGTTTGGTTAGGAAATTTCCAAAGTAATACGTACTAAATCATTAGAAAAATGCTTGGAATGTAAATTTGGTTTTAAAGTGATTGGTAGTTACATCCATGGCTGTTTGTAAAAGGGAAATGGAGTTAATAAAATGCATATTTTATATTTAGGAAACATTGTGGCTTATAAGGAGTCTTTATATAAAATTGAAACCACTGTGTTATCAAACAGGAAGCAGTTTACCAATTATAGCAAGCTCTCAGAAGTAAACTGGCATCAATTTCAATTTCTTTTTGGATTTCAGCTTTTACGTGCAAGTTGATGGCATTTTGTTTCATAAGCGCTGCATTACTTTGTGTATTTTTAAAACTCATATCCGTATATTTGGCTTGCAGGAATTTAGTTATTTAAGTTCTCACTTATTCAATAAAGATCAATTCACATTTAACTAAAAAATTTGTCATGGTAATTACTATTTGTATTACTGAAAACATTTTAGTCTGAAATCAATATCAATTATTGATCTTCTTTGAACTTTTAAAATTTAAATTACTTTGCAGCTTTTCCTAAATAGTTTAATTGGAAATCTTTAATTAGAAGAAAGTCCAATAAGATCCTAAAATAACTTTTTTTTTGAAATGAGTCTGTTTCATTTTATGGTTTATTAAATCACATTTTATTCATTAATTAATTATCTTATACCTTTGACTCTTTCAGATATAATTTAGATATAGTAAATTAATATTCTAATCTCATAAAAATGCCATATGATTCTGTGATTCTTTCTTATAAGTTTTTTATAGGGGAATTGAAGTGACAGATTTATATAATTAGAGCATTAGTCATATTTAAAGTATTTCAAAAGAAATTTTAAGTGAAAAAAATAACACAAAATCATTTCTGCTGTGATTTTACATACATTAAGCTTATGTTCTATTCATGAAGAAAGACTTGAAGAGAAGGAGCAAAAAAGAGCAAAAAATGGAATAGTTAGAATAATAGTGGTTAACTTTTAAGGGATTTAATTTCCTTCATTATTTTATTAATATTTATTCAGCAAATTTAAATATTTGTATATGTAAATAAATAATTTTGAAAGTCTAATTTGTTTTTAAATAACTCTTAGGTTGTATAGCTTTACCATATTTTATTGTCTTTGGTATATTAAAGAATGAAACCAGGATTCCATTATGTGCTGCTTATACTTTGCCATGGAAATTGTCAGCTGGAATTACCTTGAGAGTTGTCATATAAAAAATATACGTAAAACCATAATTCATACGCTGCTACTCTACAGTGTTGTATGTGATCAATACGAAGCATAGGTAGGGACTTGCCTGGTGGTCCAGTGGTTAAGACTGTGCTTCACTGCATGGGATGCTGGGTTTAATCCCTGGTCAGGGAACTAGGATCCCACAAGTCCTGTGGCAGCCTACCCTCCCCCCGGAAAACCACCCATTCCTGTATTCCTGGAATTCCCTGCTGGTCCAGTGGTTATGACTGTGAATTTCTGCTGCAGCTGGCGTGTGTTCAGTCCCTGGTCGGGGCACGTGCTACACAGTGTGGCCAAAATGTTCTTAAATAATTTGAGAAAAAATAGCCTTTTTCACTCCTGTGATTATATGATGCTAATTGGTAAGTTTTATTATTGTTAGATTGCCAAGATCTATGCTTATATACAAATTTGTAATAAGATTGAAAAAGATTACTTCCTAACAAACCTAATTCTGGGCAGCAGGGTAACAGAAATGAATAAGACGTAAGACATAAGACATCTTATTCATAAGAAATGAATAAGACATACTTTTGAATATCTCAGAGCTCTCAGTTAATAATATTTGTACTGTTTAAGTGTTTGAAGGCTTTAATGTATTGAATGCAGGTAAGTTTTAAGAACATGTATTGCATATTAAATGTGTATTGTTTGCTGTTTCAATACTTCGTGCTTTTTGACTTTGTTTTGTTCTCTCTGCTTCCTATAACTTTCACACTATGAAATTAAGCGCTTGTTTTCTCACGTGTCTGTTAAACAGTTACTGAAAACATACAGGGCAGGGGTGCCTACCTGTAGGGAAAATGAATATGCACTTACATTGCCATTTATCATGGCTGCCTATAGCAGTGTGCGAGTATGTGTATAACTATACTATCATTAACTTTGCTTCTCTACTATTCAAGTTTGCAGATAGGGTAAATGTACTTAGTGTTCAGTAAATTCCCAGAAAAATTCAAGGTTCAGATTGCAAATAGGGGGAGAAATATCCTTGGAAAACAGCCAGTGAATACTCAGCAACAGTGAGAAGAGCTGAGGTGAGCAGACTATTATATGCTGATTGGTAGATTTGCAGACAAGGAAAAAAGGCATTGAATAGCTTTGTGCATTTAAGGCCAGGCTTTCTGCAAGAGCCAAGATCTTTCTGAGATGTATGACCAATACTAACAGGAAAGCATTAAAAGGGGGACTGAGTGGGAAGGAGAATAGTAGAGACTGAGGCACAGCCAGTGATGTGGAGAGTGATGAGAGCAGTCATTCACAGTAGGGGAAGAACAGTCTGAGACAGGTAATAATGCAACAGTCTAACTGTCAAAAGATCACGTGGTGGAGGGCATGGCAACCCACTCCAGTATTCTTGCCTAGAGAATCCAGTGGAAGAGGAGCCTGGTGGGCTACAGTCCACAGAGCCGTAGAGTCGGATTCTACCGAAGTGACTTTGTGCGTGTGTATAGGTAGATAGATAGCGTGTTCCTCTAATTATGGTGTATGTGTATGTGTGCTCAATATCTTAGCTGTGTCCAACTCTGTGCAGCCCCATGGACTGCAGTCTGCTTGGCTCCTCTGTTCATGGGATTCTGCAGGCAAGCATATTGAAGTGGGTTGCCATGACCTCCTCCAGGGTGTGTGTGTATATATATATATATAAATGTACACTTTTTTCCTCTATACCATTTGTATACAGTATGCTCCTTTATTCCTAAATGCTTCAGTCTGTATTTTCTAGGAATAGGAATATTATTTATATAACCACATTGATTATCAAATTTATGAAATTTGGCATTGTTATAATACTTTAATATACCATCCACATTTCACTTTCATCAGTTGACCAAATAATGTTTTTCTTCCGGTTATAGGATCTAGTCTAGGATTAGGCATTACATTTAATTTCTTTAGTGTCCTTTAATCTGAAACATTTCCACAGCGTTTCTTTGTTTTTTTCCTCACATCAACAATTTTGGAGAATAGAGTTACTCCCTCACTTTTTAAAAAGAATAATAGTTATTTGAATTTATAAACTTTTATGATTTAGGTTCAAATTATGCATCTAGTTGGAGTATTACATAAGTCATATGTCTTTCTCAGAATTTCACATCCAGAGGTATACAGTATCCATGTGTTCTTCAATGCTGATTTTAATTTTGGTCAGCCTGTCAGGGTGTTGTCCAATATTTCCAGTATATATATTATTTTCTCCTTTGTAATTAGTAAGCAGTCTGTAGTGAGACCATGAAAATATCCTACTTCTCATCAGAATTTCTTCCCCTTAGTTTTGAAGAATCATGTCGTACTAAATGAGAGAGTCTGAGACTTCAGTATAAACTCCATGTTAGCTGCTTATAGATAGCAATGGATATATATAGAAATAAGTTATAGATATGTGTCTTTACGTAGGTTAGTGTATATATGCATTTTTTGGCTCTGTCTGCTGACAGGATCTGGAAGCAATGATACCCCAGTAGCAATGAGCTTTCTCAGTTCCCAGATCTTAGTTTCTAAAGCCAGCCTCCCGTAAAAGGAACCCGGGCTCCTTAGAGAAATGGCTGATTTTCAGGCTGGGGCAAAGACCGTACAAGATGAGC
The DNA here is from genome assembly GCA_024291935.2 of Okapia johnstoni. Taxonomy (NCBI): domain Eukaryota; kingdom Metazoa; phylum Chordata; class Mammalia; order Artiodactyla; family Giraffidae; genus Okapia; species Okapia johnstoni. Next base: position 58,033,903 of record CM044310.1, on the reverse strand, counting down.
CTGAGCATACTGTAGTGCCAGGAGGTAAGGGAGTGCCCACAAAGTAGAGTGGGGTTATGTCAGAGGGACTCAGAGCCGAGCGTGAGAATTTCCATGGCCAAAGCTGGAGCAATTTGACCTGCAAAACAAATAAATTAGTATTAGATTATAACCCAAAATGTAAAAATTGAGTCCATATTGATATACCTGAATACCTGCATGAGTAGATAGGAAGGAAAAGAGAAATTCACCTTTCTGAGGAATTCCAACTAATTTAGTAGGTACTTGCTTCTAAAGAAAGTGCACTGCAACTCTGCACCCATTGAGTGTGGGCTCTCTTTAGTGACTTGCTTCCGAAAGAAAGAGTGCCTTGGGAATGGAGAGGGCGGAGTTACTGTATGGTGGAGGACTGTCACATATGTATCTTACCCCGCTGATCAAAGTTAGCGTCGTTAGTGATAAGCCGTGTTGATAGCGTGTACCTGAAATGGTGATTTCTGATCTCCAGATTTGACAACAGTGTCTGGCACAGAGTGGGCTTTCAAAACAGTTAATTTTTTTTTAAATGAATGAATGTCTAGATACTTTCCTTAACACATTGTCGATGATGTCAAGAAAGCTCATTTTTCTTGCTACCCTAGTCAATTTTGTTTTTAAAGTAACAGTGAACATTATTTAGAAGGGTTGCTAATACCTTATGCAGAGTGTTACATTATTTACAAGCCTCACTGGTAGTAGAATTGTTTTTAAAGAATTTAACATATTATGGGAAAATTAGGGGTAGAAGGACTAAGATCAGCAATGAACCTATAAAGGCCCTTTTGATTATTGGTATATTTTTAAAATACGTTGATGAGGTTTTTAAAGGAAACATCAATAGTATTTCATTTGTTGTTGTTCAGTTGCTCAGTCGTGTCCGACTCTACAATCCCAGGGACTGCAGCATGGCAGGTGTCCCTGTCCTTCACCATCTCCTGGGGTTTGCTCAAACTCATGTCCATTGAGTCGGTGATGGCATCCAACCATCTCGTCCTCTGTCATCCCCTTCTTCTCCTGTCTTCAATCTTTTGCAGCATCAGGGTCTTTTCCAATGAGTCAGCTCTTTGCATCAGGTGGCCAGAGTATTGGAGCTTCAGCCTTAGCCTCAAAATATTCAAGGTCGATATCCTTTAGGATTGACTGGTTTGATCTCCTTGCAGTCCAAGGGACTTTCAAGAGTCTTCCCTAGCACCACAGTTCAAAAGCATCAATTCTTTGGCATTCAGCCTTCTTTATGGTCCAACTCTCACATCCATACATGACTACTGGAAAAACCATAGCTTTAACAAGGTGGACCTTTGTTGACAAAATAATGTCTCTGCTTTTTAATATACTGTCTAGTTTTGTCATAGCTTTTCTTTCAAGGAGTAAGCATCTTTTAATTTCATGGCTGCAGTGGCCATCTGCAGTGATTTTGGAGCCCAAGAAAATCAAGTCTGTTGCTCTTTCCATTGTTTCCCCATCTAGTTGCCATGAAGTGATGGGACCAGATGCCATGATCTTAGTTTTTTGAATGTTGAGTTTTAAGCCAGCTTTTTCACTGCCCTCTTTCACCTTCATCAAGAGGCTCCTTAGTTCCTCTTCACTTTCTGCCATAAGGGATGGTGCCATCTGCATATCGGAAGTTATTGATATTTCTCCCAGCAATCTTGCTTCCAGCTTATGATTCATCCAGCTTGCCACTTTGCATGATGTACTCTGCATATAAGTTAAACAAACAGGGTGACAGTATACAGCATTGATGCACTCCTTTCCCAATTTTGTACCACTCTATTGTTCTATGTCCAGTTCTAACTGTTGTTTCTTGACCTGCATACAGGTTTCACAGGAGGCAGGTAAGGTGGTCTAGTATTCCCATCTCTTTATGAGTTTGCCTGTTTTTTGTGATCCACATAGCCAACAGCTTTAGTGTAGTCAATGAAGCAGAAGTAGATGTTTTTCTGGAATTCTCTTGCTTTTTCTATGACCCAGCGGATGTTGGCAATTTGATCTCTGGTTCCTCTGCCTTTTCTAAATCCAGCTCATTTCATACTTTTTTAGGTATGATTAATTCTTTGTTGTTAATTTCCATTTACCATTCTTCATTTGCTAAAAACATTTTAGGATTTCTCATCTCTGTGGTTTCAGTTAGATGCTAATAATTTCCCTCTTTTTAGGGGGTAGAAAATAAGCAAAATTTGGAGTATTTTTTTTGATCTAATCTTTTAGCAGACTATTAAATTCTGATTTCTGTCCTAGCTTTAGTAATTCTTGTCTTTCTGATCATATTTCCTAAATTTTGCTTCCTTGCTCCAGCTCAGTGCCAGAAATGCCAAGTAATTTGAACTTTCAAGATTTATTTTATTATTTGAAAAGGGATCAAATAATCAAACTACCTGTGCTTATTTTTCTTCCTCCATTTTGTTCCCCTCCCTTTGCCCTATCAAACCCACAGCTGTGGAGTCTTGCTTCTACCATAACATCTTCTTAGCAAGATACTTTTCTTCTTCATCCTCTCTCATGCACATCTCTCTCTGCTAAGGCACCAGCTGGATGTCAGTCAGAAGGTCCTCCCTTTCTATTACATGTATCTTGTTATTCATTCCACAAAAATGCTGGAATATACAGCCACTAACAAGTGGGCTAATGGTGAACTTTTGATAATTTCCTGTAAAAATTATATAAATATGAAGTTGACTTTTAAAGGAACAAATTTCTTTTAAAATTAGGGCAGCTTACTAGGGGCTTTGGCAAGTGTGTCTGTGTATATATAATTGTAAGGTACACAATTATTAGCATGGAGACAGATATGATGTTCTTAACTTTCTGACTTTATTTCTTTGGATCTTGGTACAAACTACTTTTTGTATCCTGTTTTTTAATCACCAAGCATGATATTAAAAATTTTAAGCTTGTTTCTTGTACTTAAAATGTAATTTTGTTAGTGATTTAAAATGCCACTCTGATACATAACATATGAGATCCTTACTGTTTGAATCCAGCTTTGCCCTCCAAGTTTTATCGGTTGTTCTGATTCAATATGTTTATCCATATATATAAACTGTCCATATTTAGATATTTGTTTACATATTTATAATACAACTGAATATCCAATCTTACAAAGTCTGGATAATCTCATTGTGAGAAGCCAAGATAATGATAGAGTTTTTCATTGAAAGAACTGTTTTCCATGTAAGGTTAATTGCCTCTTCTGTTCAGTTCAGTCACTCAGTCGTGTCTGACTTTTTGCGACCCCATGAATCGCAGCACGCCAGGCCTCCCTGTCCATCACCAACTCTCGGAGTTTACCCAAACCCATGTCCATCGAGTTAGTGATGCCATCCAACCATCTCATCCTCTGTCGTCCCCTTCTCCTCCTGCCCCCAATCCTTCCCAGCATTAGGGTCTTTTCCAATGAGTCAGCTGTTCACATGAGGTTGCCAAAGTATTGGAGTTTCAGCTTCAACATTAGTCCTTCCAATGAACACCCAGGACTGATCTCCTTTAGGATGGACTAGTTGGATCCCCTTGCAGTCCAAGGGGCTCTCAAGAGTCTTCTCCAACACCACAATTCAAAAGCATCAATTCTTCGGCTCTCAGCTTTCTTCATCGTCCAACTCTCACATCCATACATGACCACTGGAAAAACCACAACCTTGACTAAACGGACCTTTGTTGGCAAAGTAATGTCTCTGCTTTTAAATATGCTATCTAGGTTGGTCATAACTTTCCTTCCAAGGAGTAAGCGTCTTTTAATTTTATGGCTGCAATCACCATCAGCAGTGATTTTGGAGCCCCCCAAAAAAATAAAGTCAGCCACTGTTTCCACTGTTTCCCCATCTATTTCCTATGAAGTGATGGGACCGGATGCCATGATCTTAGTTTTCTGAATGTTGAGCTTTAAGCCAACTTTTTAACTCTCGTCTTTCACCTTTATCAAGAGACTCTTTAGTTCTTCACTTTCTGCCATAAGGGCGGTGTCATCTGCATATCTGAGGTTATTGATATTTCTCCCGACAATCTTGATTCCAACTTGTGCTTCTTCCAGCCCAGCGTTTCTCATGATGTACTCTGCGTATAAGTTAAATAAGCCTCTTACTGAGCAGCAAATAAAGGCTTGAAGTTTTTATTTGATGCCCTAGAAACAGTAACTTATTATGAATTAACACCCAAATGGAAGATAACTTGTAACTCATCAAAGTTTTTGGCCAGCCATCTAAAAGTAAAACATTATGTGTAGAAACTTAGTTGAGGTGTAAAGAAGCATAAGTGCACATAGAATGATTGAATTATATTTTACTCTGATATTTACATACTGACCACTGAGATTTACATACTAACTAACCTGTTAGTAAAATGGTGCAGAGAAAAATAGTAGTTGATTTCTTAATTTTCATAAACTTCCAAAATAGTATTTATTACTTTTATATTCTGAATATGTTTTAATAAGTAAGTCACTTTATTGAAGATACTTGTTATAGATTCTGATATTCCTGAATCCTTTTCGTGTTCTTTCCCCATAGTTGGATTTTTTTTTAAGAAAGTAAGTCAGCAATCCTTCAGAAGATGTTTTGGGGTATCATAAATGAAACAAGTGAGCCCTACAATAGAACTCATGTGCTCTTGTTATTTTTAAAAAAATGTGATTTATATAAAATACTTTTACCTGTCCAATTAAAGATTGTTCTTGAAATACATAATATGATACTTAGTTTTGCCTTGTATGAAACTTTAATGTAGGCATTCACGTATTTATGAAGCCTCTGCTAATATGCATGACATTTTCCTAGCAACTGAGCTTAATTTGCTGAAAAACAATTCTCTGCTGTAATAAATTACCCTAAAGCAGTTTGTTTATATTTTGTTAACTCATTGTGTCTTTCATGGATTGAGAGGGCCTACAAGGGCTGTGATAGCCACGATTCATCTTTATCCTCTGACCTTGCCTTTTAGTACCTGCCCCTCACCCTTCATTCTTCGTGGTCTCAAGAATCAGAACCGCTCCTTGAAATGTGTGCTTTCTTTTCTATCATTCCTCCAATAAAGGCTTCGTTCAGCTTCAGCAGAGGGATCTGGGGCAGTAGAATGGAAAACTGGCTAATTAAATTTTCACAAAACTTTAAAGCTATAAAACCAGTTTGCAACTAATACAATACTTTTTAAAATACATAAAGGTGACATAATTATACTAAATATGATAAAATAATAGAAAAATAAGACTGTGAAAAGAAGTAGGAATCAGTATAAACTGAAAAATTCAATATCAAAAAGTAAAATTTAGTTCTATTTGTAATAGAACAGTACAGCCATACAATCTTGGCTTTGAAAACTGAATAGTTCTTGAAATGTTGATGAAAGGAATATAATAACTTAGAATAATATGTTCATTAAGAGAATATAATCATATACTTAATATATTCAAGAACAATATTGTTTATATATTTATTACTGGTAAATAGGTAATTCTGATAATTTAAGCAAGTTTAGCAGATAAACTTCTGGAAAGCTGGTCTCCTTTCCTGTGAAAACATTTGCGATACAGTAAGTCGAAAACTTTCACAGAGCTTACTTTCTTCTTTGGAGCTATGTAACCTTGGGCAATTGAATAGAATTTTTTAAGACTCAGTTTCCTCATGTGTGTAAAATAGGTAATAGCATCTACCTTGTAGGGTTATTGAGAGAATAAAATGAGATAATTAATGTATTATTGTCAGCACAGTGCCAGCCAGGCGCTTTGAATAAACGTGTATTTGTTAAGTTGTAATAAGGGTTCCAAAATGGAGGGGATTCTTTATGAGGATTTTCTTGAAATTAACTGAATAAAGAAAGTGTTTTCAATAGCACTGTTAAAGAAGTCACCAACCCTGATTTATTTTTATTTCCTTTGAATGAAGACTTGTTGCCTACACAAGGTGAGTGCCAGTTTCATTGGGATCTTCATCTCTCCTGGCACTTGCCTTTCACAGTTCCCAATTGCTTGATAAAGAGTATGTGTATTTTTGAGAGATTGAAGTTGGAGGTACATTCTGGATTTCATTTTACTTTAGATGTTATATTTGGCACATTAAATATCTTTGATTCAGTAGGGGAATGACTATTAATAAGTATGAACTGTAGCTCCCTTTCACTGTAGAAGACCCCCCAGATGGTTGGAAGTGCCTTTTAGAAGGGGCAGGGGCAGAAGTACTATAGGCTAAACAAAGGCTATTTGGAGATGAGGTGTGTATGGAAGAAACCAAGAGTATGACTGGGTAAGGAAGAAGACTGACTGCTGATTATTTGTATCCGATTCCCTGCAGAACAAAATGTATTTTTGCTTAGAGACAAACTTGTCTTATAGCAGTGTTTCCAGACATGTGTAGAAGGAGTTACATTAAAAAAGAAATTTTTTTTTCTCTTTTCTTCTTAGACATTTAATGGGGAAAATATGTATGTGAGTAGGGAGAGTATAAACATATGTTTACATTTTCTGTATGTTTACAGCATTCCACTTGTTCCCTGGCATAGCAGATGGGAGTTGAAGAAAAAGAAAGTATAAGTTGTTTCTAAAGCTAAAACTTAAAGTGTGACTGTTAATGTATTGTTAGCCTTAGAATAAAATTTTTAGTTTTGATTTGCCATTTATTTGGAAAGTTACCTGTTTAAGGAAGTGATTCATTTGTGTTCTGGAGTTGATGAATTTAAGAGAGCCACATTTTAATCCTTGATTCCCTGAGGATTTTCTTTCACAATACCTCTCTCCTTTAAGTCCCTAAAACTACAGTCCTTTTGAGTGAATAGGGGCTATTTTATACACCACCCTGCTCCCAATCCAATTAAAGGTTCCATAATAGATGGATTAGGGAAAGTTTACTTCTTAGCAGAAATAAAGCTTTAGAAAAATGGTGCCCAGATAGCAAGGGGGAATGTGAGGGAAAGCGGAGAAAATTAAGGAGATAATGGTCAGTAATCTTAACTTGTCTGATGTTTGCGCTGTTCAAAATATATCGGACTTTTAAACTAAGGGGAACAATGCTTCAGATTCTTTAACCATTTTGTTGCTGAAGTTTGGCTGTCTCTTCAGTTTTCTTCACTTTTGCTTTTGTCGTCTGCATCTTGGGCAAATATGTCTAATCCTTTACTTCAAGTGTCTGTGTGTTTTGTTGCATTTTCTTTTCTTTTTTTTCTTCTTTCTAAGTGTGAGTGATAGTGTTGGACGGAGGTTAGGGAATGGAAAAGTTAATCTGGATAACAATCTACTTGCATAATTATATAAAAAAATAACGTAATAACAGTGAGTATACTTCAGATTTCATTTTTAAGTGTGTGTATTTGTATATTTGTATTTCAGAAATTAAATAGTTTGTTTAAAAAATACTTCACAAGTATTTTTTGGTAAATGTTGTTTCCATTAGGCTGTGATAGACCAAATCAGTATATTTGAGTATGGTGATTTACTTGGACAAAATCAATAAAATATAAATTCAGAATTGTTTTTGTTGTTGTTCAGAGATAAATATTACCTGTGTTTACAAGTCGGTGGAGTTTTTACTTCAACTCTCTCAAGCTAAACTTGGAAGATTTTGACTTTTAGTTGCTTGGAAAAATCTGGGTTTTTTTGTTTTTTTTTAATCTATAATCAACACATATTAGCCAAAACAAAGAGTCAGCCAGAGAAATATCACCTTTAGAGCAGTTAAGTCAGGTATTTCCAAGTCTATGAAACAATCAGCAGTCATTAAAAAACAAAAAAACAAAAGTATTTACTATGTTATTATTTCTAAATTGGCCCTAGAACTTTCCTTTTTCAAGAATACTGGATTGTGGTAAGGCTAAATGTTTAATGAGTCTCTATGTTAAAGGCTACACTTATCTTCCAATTAACCCCAAGACCACTCTGGCATTTTTGTAAATCCACAGAAGTATTTTGAGTGAGGCCTAAAGGGTAAGCTGCAGGCTGCCTGTGAAAAATGTAAAAAGACTAACCTGCTAACAAACCCTGTGCAATGGGACAAAGAAAGTTTAATCCGTATTATGGTAAATGCAGGCTTAGTGTCCCAAAAGGCCTTTGCAGAGAGGAACAAAACAAAGAAGGGGCAGCACTAATAAAAATCCAGTGCTTTTATTTTTATACACAAAATTGTTGCAAAAGAAAAACTGATAATAGCATTAAGAAAAGGTTTGAATGGTGGTTTTAAATATGATACTAAACATTGTATTTGTTCACCAATTGAATGCAGTTTGTTGTACATAAAGAAGCTAAAAGTAACATGTGCATCATGGCCATGTTAATATTGCTAAAGAAACCTTTAGTTGAATAGTATGATTTTGGAATTTTATTTCAAAGTCTTATCATCGCAAGAGTATTCCTTTTGCAAAGTATACAAATACATCTTGTATATGAAAAATGGGGGTTAAAAAGACTTCTTTTCTCAAGCTTTAACTGTAATCATTTGTTTTATGCCTTCAAAACTTTTGGAAAACATATGCTATTTATAGTTACATTTGCATCTTATAATGGGTAGGAATAAAGAAAACAAAATCTTTTTCCTTTTCAAATCAACGTTTCCCTCAAAAGGGTTATCTCTGAATTTTGGAAAGCCTGAATTTTATAACACTCAAAAATTAAGGATCTGGGTTATTTTTACTCTAGGTAGGTTAACAGAGTCATGAATAACTGTCCCAAAGTGAGTTTAGAGAATTTGGTTTCATTATTTAATCACATTTTAAATAACTGCCTTAATGAAACCTTAAAATGAGTTCCAATCTAACTTTTTATTTTCTTTAAATCCTTAACCTCAAATTTGAAATGAAATGTTTGCGGTCTTAGCCATTATTCAGATCATATATACCTATTAAAAAGCTTAAAAGAGTTTGAGGTTATATAGCAGAAAATTGTTATTCACCATCTAATATAGGGTTAGGTAGCAGATTCTTAAAAAGTAAAACATCATGTGTAGAATTTTGAAGTTCAGTAAGTGAAAAAATAATTCAAATGAACTTAATATTATCAGATATTGTGAAGGACAAAAAATTTCAAGAGATGTTGAGATTATAGAAGGGAGATCCTAGAATATTTGAACATATTTTATTACTGCTTTGTAAAATTCTTTTGACTATGAGTTTTTGTGATTATTTTTAAATAGTATATTTCATTTCATATGTAAGCCTCATTTTCTGAAATGAGTAAGCATTCTTTTTAGCAATTATAATAATATGTTAATTGAGATATTAATAAAGATACTAACAATTTCTTTTATTATGAAGTACTTGACATTTTTTAAGGACTTTCACAAGCTTAACTTTGTTAATACCTCACAGCTCTCTGAGGTCTGCGGGACAGGCATTAATATTCCCTGTTTCACAGATAAGGAGATTCAGACTTTGTGACCTTAAGCAACTTTATGGCATCATATAGGTAACAGCTTGTGCAATTCGAACTCACATCTAGGATGCTGACTTGAAATTCCGTGCTGCTTTTCAGTGTACCCAATTGATGCCATGTCCACGTATCTCACACCGTCGTCTCTGCTGCCTCCTTTCCCTCCCCCTTCTCTTCCTTCGTCCCCTCCTGCTCCCTTTCCTCCTCTCTTCCCTTCCAGCTGTTAGAACATTTTATGCTCACAGAAAGGAATTTATAATGATGGAAAGATAATATGATGTTTTAAGTGGGTACTGTAATGCATGTGAGCTCTGCTTTGACTTGCTACATAAACATATATATGTATAAACACACATATGCCAGTTTTAGAAATCAAATAATTATTGATAATCAGGCCCTTATGTTGTAGACCTTGGAAATCCAGCAGTGAGCAAGATAGATGCTGTTCTTCTTAGTGATACTCACAGAGCTTATACTCCAACAGAGTGTGATCAGTAAGCAATTCTTATACTCCAACAGAGGATGATCAGTAAGTAATTTCAGTATATTACGGTAAATGTTATGGTAGGGGTGATGTGGAAGTATATATCTTGTTGTCTATATTTTGAGGGAGACAGGAGGAAGGAGTTCATGGAAGATTTCATTGAAGAAGTGACATTTAAACTGTGGACTGGAGGGTGACCCAGAATCTCCTAGATAAATGAGGAAAGTACCTTCAGACTCCAAGAATTATATCCATTTGAGAGAGAATATTAAGATGGTTGAGATGGAGAAATAGAGTCATAGTTATGGTTGGAGCTTATGGTATAGGAGTACGTTGTTGGAGATGAAGATGGATGCATAGACAGATGTCAGTTAAGGAACTATTCTAAGCTCAGTGAGCAACCACTGAAAAATTTTAGGCTGGTAACTAACCCAGTCAGATTTATTTATTTAAAAGGTTAACTGAGATTGATATTTGTACTTTAAGTTTTTCTTTGATTTACAGAGTTCCTTTTGTATTATCTTTAAAACATAAGAATACATATTAATATATATTAGATGTATTTATTGCCCTTTTATTATATAAGTGGTATTTATTGAGATACTCTCAATAAAATACTACACTTCAAAAGATTAGGGCATGTCTGAGCATTTTGAAGTGATGATTGATATGCTTGCTAAATAAGAAATTAATTATTTCTAGTGTTTCTACTGTGAAAACCCTTTCTAGAGAAGCAGTCACAGATAGGATGACCATACATGTCTAATTTTCTAGAATTGATCCAGTTATTTCTAGAATCCAAATATTTCTGGAATTGAAATATTTTTTTCTTGTAGTCAGGTGATTTGTCAAATGATATTTCCCCATTTCTAGTTCAGAAAGCGTTTACCATATGTAAAAGTTTCTGTGATCACCTTGAATTTTTAAAAAGAAAAAAATGATTATTTTTATATCTTATGTTTCAAGAAAATATTTGTTAAAGCAGATGAGTGGATAAGTGAAACTACATTTCATCTTGTCTGAACCAAATGAAAAGGAGGGAGCATGGGAAATTTCATTCACATAACTGGCGATGGATAGTGTCTCTTTTCTAGGTGTGAAATGTTATTCTTAGACATTAAACAAATTCAGAATGTATCCCCTAGTGCAAGCTGCATGCTGGCAACCAGATATAGGAGTTCAATGTGTATACAGAGATAAGAATGACATGTAATTTGTGTTAGAATTTGACTGTTAATTGTGTATAAAGCTGGCCTTTTTGAGTCCAAACATTTGGCAGGGTTGTTAATTGGGGAAAAGAGAAGAAGTTTGAATAAAATTACATGTAGAAAAGATAGACATTTACATAATTAGCAAAGTCCTTTCAATTAATAAATATATGTCATTTTTTTGGAGGCTTGGCAGACTAGTGCTTTCATTTGTTTTTGATAAAACCAATGGCAATTTATTTGCATTGCTGTGTTTTTAGTGGCAAGACTCAGTATAATTTTTGTCTGATTTTTTAATACCACAAGTCATCTTGAACATTCTTAAAGTTTGCTGTGAAACTTTAAAAAATTTATTTTTATATGATTATGACTATGTCAATATCAAATTTATAGTTAAATGGAATGGAAATTCTGAAAAGATTGGGTAACTTCAAATTATAATTTTTTTTGATTCTGCATTTGTCTTTTAAGGACAACCTTAGCTAATTGTTACAGAAAACAGGAACTGTCGAGGCTTCATCTCCTTATAAATTTTGTCATTGCTCTGTAAGGATAGGCTCATGTATGATTTGGTGCATTTCTAGGGTTTATCACAATATCTGGTATACAGATAACTACTCAATGAAAATACCTCAAATGAAGGAAAAAGTAATGACAGTAACAAGAAAGAATACTTCCAATACATTATATGCTAGGAGTTACGTATGTTAATTCATTTAATTCGTACAGTTGCGATTATTTTGAGTATTTTACAGTTAAAGAAAGTAAGGTCCTGTGAAATTATGAGTAATTTTCCCCAAAATTGCTGGTCATTTTGACCCCAGGTAGTCTGATTCTAGAATTCATTCTCGTTTCTGTTGCTTATAGGGCCTTCTCAGTTGGGGAATGGGCCTCCTCAGTTGGAGGAAATGTCTGGAAACACTTTTGGAAGGGAGGCAGTGAATACATTTGTTAAGATTTATTTCCAAAGTAAAAAGTTAGTTTAAAACTACTACAGATAGTACAATACTATTGTAAAATGCAGTGGATTATTCAGACAAAATAATATATGCCTTATTGACTGACTTTGAAAAATGTTGGTAGAAACAACAAAAAATTTAAACATCTTCAATTCTTACCTTTTGAAAAGTTATCCTGTCCTCAGTGTATATTTTTCTCCTTAGAGATGTTTTTCAAAGAGGAATAAAGATCTATATTATGAAAAAAGTAATGATTTGGATAAAAATAGTTTCAGAGACATATTTTAAGAAAGCATTTAAGAAGACAAGACTCTGAAAAGACATCATGGTTCCCAACCTAAAACACACACACACACACACACACACACACACACACACTCACTCACTCACTCACTCACTCACTCACTCACTCACTCACTCTTTCCTAGCCTTCCTAGAAGGTAGGGCTGGCAGTTAAATAAACTCTGGGCCAATAAGATGTGGGTGGAAGTTGCTGCGTTGGAGTTCTAGGAAAGCGTTTTACTGGAGGCACTTGAGTTCATTCAGTTTTGCCGTTTGCTCTTGTCCTTTTTCTTCGTATCCCTTCCTAAAACTTAAACATTGGAACAAGTCAAGGAAATCAGAAACCTCAAGCTGTGTGTTCTTGAACCACTGATCCAATAACTGGCTCCCTTTGGATTACCATTGTTACTTGACAAGAAAGAGAAAGTCCCTAATTTGTTTAAAATCATTTTAGTTATATTTTGTATGGGTGTTCAGTCGCTGAGTCATTTCTGACTCTCTGCAACCCCAGGGACCATAAGCCGCCAGACTCTTCTGTCCATTGGATTTTCTCAGGCAGGAATACTGGAGTGGGTTGCCGTTTCCTTCTCTGGGGGTTCTTCCTGACCCAGGGATCGAATCCACATCTGCTGCATCAACACAGATTCTTTACCCCTGAGCCATGTGGGAAGCCCAACGTTTACCTGGTAGCCAAGTGTAGCTGTAGTTCACTGAGCCACCATTTTTTTAAGTTATCATTACGATTTCCCATGTTTTGTATTAGCAGTTGTAAGATTCATACTGAAAATCAAAAAAGTAAGTTTGTTTACTAGTACATGTATCTGGTTAAAACTTTTTTTTTTTTAATTAGAAAAAAAGTTGATTGGACGCTGATTGCTTTACATTGTTGTGTTGGTTTTCTGCTGTCCTCAGCTGTATGTGGACGTACCTGCCCCCTTTCTCGTGTGTCCGTCTCATCCACCCTGCCCCATCCCTTCCCTCCGGATCATCACAGAGCATCAAGCTGAGCTCCCTGTTATACACCAGCTTCCCACTAGGTTTCCCTGGTTAAAACTTTTAGAGCAACGAAATAGCTTTAAATTTGGGTTAGTGCTATCTCATTTCTAAGCAGGATACTATGTAAAGTTGATTTTGCTGACATAGAGTCCCTCTTCCCAGGTTGTTTGGCTATATCTTCTGTTAGACAGTTGCACCAATTTATATAGCTTGTGCTTATCACTGAGTTGGATAATAACATTTTAAAAGGAAAAACATTTTTAGGAAAGTATAAGTTGCTATTTTAATAAGGAATGTTATAAATATTCTTGTAGTTGCTTATTGTTGCCCTACTTTGCAACTACAAGATTAAGCTAGGCTATTTTGTAAAACCTGACAGCATGCCTTAGAATCTTCAGTTTCATTGCTCTTTAAAATGTTGTTCAGATGGATCAGAATGGCCATCATCAAAAAATCTACAAACAATAAATGCTGGAGAGGGTATGGAGAAAAGGGAACCCTCTTGCACGGTTGGAGGGAATGCAAATTGTTAGAGCCACTGTGGAGAAGAGTATGGCTGCTGCTGCTGCTGCTGCTAAGTCGCTTCAGTCGTGTCCGACTCTGTGCGACCCCATAGACAGCAGACCACCAGGCTCCGCCATCCCTGGGATTCTCCAGGCAAGAGCACTGGAGTGGGTTGCCATTTCCTTCTCCATCCAATGCATGAAAGTGAAAAGTGAAAGTGAAGTTGCTCAGTCGTGTCTGACTCTTCGCAACCCCATGGACTGCAGCCTACCCAGCTGCTCCATGCATGGGGTTTTCCAGGCAAGAGTAATGGAGTGGGGTGCCATTGCTTTCTCCGGGAAGAGTATGGAGATTACTTTAAAAAACTAGGAATAAAACTACCATGTGATTCAACAGTTCTACCGTTGGGCATTTACACCTGGGGAGCCATAACTGAAAAGTGCACGTGTACCTCAGTGTCCATGACAGCTCTGTTTACAAGAGCTAGGACATGGCAGCAACCTAGACATCCACTGACAGATGAACAGATAAAGAAGTGTGGGACGTATACACAATGGAATATTACTTAACCATGAAAAGGAGCACTTTTGACTCAGTTCTATGAGGTGGATGAACCTACAGTCTATTATATATAGTGAAATAAGTCAGAACGAGAAAAAGATATTGTATATTAACACATATTTATAGAATCTAGAAAGATGGTACTGATGGACCTGTTTGCAGGGCAGCAGTGAAGACACAGACATAGAGACCAGACTTATGGACATAGGGTAGGAGGGAGAGGATGGGACAAATTGAGAGAGTAGCATTGAAACACATACATTACCATATGTAAAATGGATAGCCAGTGGGAATTTGCCATGTGATGTAAGGAGCTCACATTCAGGGCTCTGTGACAAACTAGAGGGGTGGGATGGAGTGGGAGGTGGGAGGAAGGTGTAAGAGGGAGGGGGGACATTTGTATACCTATGACTGATTCATGTTCATGCTTGAAACCAACACAGTATTGTAAGGCAATTATTTTCCAACTATAAATACTTTTAAAAAAGATAAAATTTTTAAAAACCAACACAGTATTGTAAAGCAATTACTTCCAATTATAAATAGTTTTAAAAAGATAAAATTTTTAAAAATTTTAGAATTGTTCAGCATACTAATAATATTCTAGTATATTTTGAGAATACAAAAATAATTCTCAGTTTGTGTATTAAAATACCTGTTAAACCTGCAATATTTGATACTCATTTTCAAGAGACAGGAAATATAGAAAAAGGAATAAGTTAGCAATGGTTTAAAATATATTTAATGTGCTTCAAATGACATCAAAACCTTAAGTTAAAAAAATATAAAGCATTAGAAAAAGCATTTAAAATAATCAATATTCCTAAAGTATATAAATATTTTCAT
The DNA here is from genome assembly GCA_024291935.2 of Okapia johnstoni. NCBI lineage: Eukaryota > Metazoa > Chordata > Mammalia > Artiodactyla > Giraffidae > Okapia > Okapia johnstoni. Next base: position 58,018,705 of record CM044310.1, on the reverse strand, counting down.
TCCCTTATTGATACTGAACTGATATTCCAAAAGATATTTTTAGATATTTCCATTTCTGATAAAATATACATCCAGTAGTGATAAAATAATCTTGAATGATCTTCTCAGCCATACCTTCTTTACTTCCCCTTTATGAACTTTTATTTATATATATATATTATACATATAATATATATGTATATCAGTTTCTGTTTTCCAGCTCACTTAGCATGTTGAATGGCATTCAAGCCAAATTAACTTGCAGTATTCTTACTTTGGGCTGGAATTGTACCACAGAATTACTGCCACTTCCAAGTAACTAGAGCAGATATCTCTCAACATATACTTGAAACCAGGTTGATGTTGTAAATTTTCTTTCAGATAGGTAAGAGTACAGACATTTAGTTTAATTTAGAACTAATGTTGCAGGTTTATTTCAGAATGTTTCCAATTTTAAGAGGTAGGAAATTAAAACTCTGTTTTGGAATGCATAAGGACTATAGTCTAACACAAAAAAAATAGCAAATAAAAACCAGAAGTTGCCTTATAAATTGGCACTATTAATGTAAAAGAATAATTATGGTTGAAGAATCCTCATGCAGTGCAGGAGGCCGGGATTTGATCTCTCGTTTGAGAAGATCCCCTGGAGGAGAGCATGGCAACCCAATCTAGTATTCTTGCCTGGAGAATCCCCATGGACACAGGAGCCTGGTGGGCTACAGTTCATGGGGTTCCTAAGAATAGGACACAATTGAGCAACTAAGCACACAACATATTGCAGATGAAGAGGTTCAGAGATGTTAGTAAGTTACTCATGGTCAGAGCCAGTACATGGTAGAGCCAAAATTTAAACCTAGGCAGTTTGTCCCAGAGCCCATCCATTTGAAAAATAATTCACTTAATTCTTTTTAATGTTAATGAAGCTTAGTTTTGATTGAAATATACAGAAAAGTGCACATAATTGTTTTACTTGCTGACTTTTTGCACACAGATACATGAAGCCAACAGCCAGAACAGGGAATGAGCATTACCAGCACCAAAAGCCCTTTTTGTGCCCTCTTTCTGTCGCTACCATAATTGAAATGCTGAAAGATTTTTAAGTAAATTGGTTATTCAGCTATCTATCCCAAATAATCTTTTTTCATATTTCAATAAAATAATGTAGTTTCCTACATAGACCAAAATAACATACTACCGAACAAGATTAACAGTATTTCTTATTGTCTCCTATCTAACCTATATTTGAATGTATCATTCTGTCCCCAAAGTATTCTTCATAACTTGTTAGCCCAAGTTAGGACTGTATATTGTATCTGGTTATACAAGTCTGAAGTCTTTCTTTATTCTACAACAGTTCTTTATTCATGACACTTACTTATTGAGGAGACTAGGGCATTTGTGCTATAGAATGTCCCACCTTCTACATTTATCAATTTGCTTTCTTGTAGTTATTATTTAGCTTGTTCTTCTATTCTTTGTAATTCCTGTAAACTAGAAGTTAAGTGTAAAGGCTTAATTAAAGTAAATATTTTGGGGGAAAGTATAGCATAGGTGAGGGTTTCCGTAGTGGCTCATTGGTAAAGAATCCACCTGCCTATGCAGGAGATGTGCGTTCGATCCCTGGGTCAGGAGGATCCCCTGAGGAGGAAATGGTAGCCCACTCCAGTATTCTTGCCTGAGAAATCTCATGGACAGAAGATTCTGGCAGGCTACAGTCCATGGGATCACAAAAGAGTCAGACACAACTGAACGACTAAAACAACAACATAGCATAGGTGATGGTCCTGTTGAGACATATGAGGAAACATATAGTATCTCCAGACCCACCTTCAGTCTTTTGCTCCTATCTGTACCGCCTCTGTGAAACTGTAGGAGTAGTATTTGTTCCCTGATAACTCAGTTGGTTAAAGAATCCGCCTGCATGCAGGAGACCTGGGTTTGATCCCAGGATTGGGAAGATCTTCTAGAGAAGGGAAAGGCTACCTAATCCAGTATTCTGGCCTGGAGAATTCAATGGAGAAGAACTGTACAAAAAAGATCTTCACGACCCAGATAAGCAGAATGGTGTGATCACTCACTTAGAGCCAGACATCCTGGAATGTGAAGTCAAGTGGGCCTTAGAAAGCATCATTGTGAACAAAGCTAGTGGAGGTGATGGAATTCCAGTTGAGCTATTTCAAATCCTAAAAGATGATGCTGTGAAAGTGCTGCACTCAATATGCCAGCAAATTTGGAAAACTCAGCAGTGGCCACAGGATTGGAAAAGGTCAGTTTTCATCCCAATCCCAAAGAAAGACAATGTGCCAAAGAATGCTCAAACTACTGCACAATTGCACTCATCTCACACGCTAGTAAAGTAATGCTCAAAATTCTCCATGCCAGGCTTCAGCGATAATGTGAACCGTGAACTTCCAGATGGTCAAGCTGGTTTTAGAAAAGGCAGAGGAACAGAGATGAAATTGCCAACATCCGCTGGATCATTGAAAAAGCAAGAGAGTTCCAGAAAAACATCTATTTCTGCTTTATTGACTATGGCAAAGCCTTTGACTGTGTGGATCACAATAAATGGTGGAAAATTCTGAAAGAGATGGGAATACCAGACCACCTGACCTGACTCTTGAAACGCCTGTATGCAGGTCAGGAAGCAGCAGTTAGAACTGGACATGGAACAACAGACTGGTTGCAAATAGGAAAAGGAGTACGTGAAGGCTGTATATTGTCACCCTGCTTATTTAACTTCTATGCAGAGTACATCATGAGAAACGCTGGGCTGGAAGAAACACAAGCTGGAATCAAGATTGCTGGGAGAAATATCAATAACCTCAGATATGCAGATGACACCACCCTTATGGCAGAAAGTGAAGAAGAACTGAAGAGCCTCTTGATGAAAGTGAGAGAGGAGCGTGAAAAAATTGGCTTAAAGCTCAACGTTCAGAAAACTAAGATTATGGCATCTGGTCCCATCACTTCATAGGAAATAGATGGGGAAACAGTGGAAACAGTGTCAGACTTTTATTTTTTAGGGACTCCAAAATCACTGCAGATGGTGACTGTATCCATGAAATTAAAAGACGCTTACTCCCTTGGAAGGAAACTTATGACCAACCTAGATAGTATATTAAAAAGCAGAGACATAACTTTGCTAACACAGGACCGTCTAGTCAAGGCTATGGTTTTTCCAGTGGTCATGTATGGATGTGAGAGTTGGACTGTGAAGAAAGCTGAGAGCCAAAGAATTGATGCTTTTGAACTGTGGTGTTGAAGACTCTTGAGAGTCCCTTGGACTGCAAGGGAGATCCAACCAGTCCGTCCTTAAGGAGATCAGTCCTCGTTGTTCATTGGAAGGGCTGATGTTGAAGCTGAAACTCCCAATACTTTGGCCACCTCATGCGAAGAGTTGACTCATTAGAAAAAACCCTGGTGCTGGGAAAGATTGAAGGTGGGAGGAGAAGGAGATGACAGAGGATGAGATGGTTGCATGACATCACCGACTCGATGTTCGTGAGTTTGGGTAAACTCTGGAAGTTGGTGATGGACAGGGAGGCCTGGCGTGCTGCGATTCATGGGGTCGCAAAGAGTCGGACACGACTGAGTGACTGAACTGAACTGAACTGACAGTCCATGGGGTTGCAAAGAGTCAGACACAACTGAGCGACTTCACTTCACTTCAATATTTGTCTTAGGGATAAAAGTATTTTATATTTTAAAGAATGTTAAAAGGTATTTTCCATCTTCAATTTAGAATATTCTTAATTTTGTTTTTGGAGCTCTCCAAATTATGGACCAAAGCATTACTCAGCTAACAGTTTTGCTTAAATAATGTTTTTTTTAAATCATTAAATTTGGAATTACTGTCTACAAAAACAGTCATAAAGATTTGTCCTTCTTCAAATGGTGATATTACATGTATATTTCAATGTAGAAAGTGAACAAACAAGGGAAGAGAAAATTTAGAGAGAACAATTAAACATTAAAAATAGATCAAAGTTAGGAATATAAAAAAATAAAAACCATTTTATTTAACTCTTAAAACATTAAAATATAAAATGTTCAAATAAAATTGTTTTAAAGTGATCATATTTCGCTGCTTGCCATTAATTACAGGAAATGTTAAGTTTTAAAAAATAGGCTTCCATAAGTTTGTTACAGTTTTATTTTACTGATTTTGTCAGCACTGGAGCAAAACCTCTGCCACATAAGTTGGAGTTCTCATTAAGCAGCTGATTTGCCTGAATTCTCATTAAATTGATGAACTCATTTGCTTATAGGCATTGGCATCTGATATGGTTCAAGAATGTTTAGAGATTGAAATCAAAACTGTTGAATATATAGGCTTAATTATTGATTCGTTTGCAATTTTCATATGCTAAATAGACAAAAATTATTAATTCCTCCCTCTACTTAAAAGGAAAATATACATTTGATGTATATAATATGAACTTTGTAGTATGTTGTCAGTTCTTTGTAGGAAATAACTATTGAATCATTGTAGTCTACTGATATAATTTTTTAAAAATTTTGTGTTAGTTTACAGAAAACAAGGATTATTCCTAGAGAACATAATGTAACTATTGCATGTAATTTATGCCTAACATGACTGGTATCTTAAAAATCATCCACTAACACAAGCAGTGTGAAATCATGCAAAAAAAAAATGAACTCATTTATGGGGAACATTTAATTATGTTCTATAAAGTCTTAAGTGTAAACAAAAATTGATACCTACTCTTAATTCTGTTTATCTGTTTTTAATTCTGGAATACCTAAACATTGAGTAAACAATACTATAAAATGTAATAACTTTGTAATTGTCATATATGATTTTTGCGTGTATTTTACAGTTAAGCAATTTACTGGATAAAAAGGAACTTTTTTTAAAGCAATAGCCTAAGAAAATAGATGTATAAGTATATTACAAGTCTTTCATATTAAAGATAAGTTTTATTCTTAGAAAGTGACATAGCTTGGGGACTCAAGTAATTTTTTTCTACAGTAATAGGACATTTTTTTCAGGATGATTGGAAGATAATATCCAATGAGCCTTTATTATCTGATTAATTTTTCCAGGATTTACTGTAAATCTAAATTTTAGTCAGTTGTTGAGCAGTCACATTCACAAATAGAAGGTTCCCATCCAAATTAGTGGAAAATGTTGTCTCCACAAAAAGATAGCTATTTCCCTCTACTAAACTATTAGAATTCATTTCAGTAAGGATTTGCTATAATGTATAGAAAAATATATAATTTTAACAGTTTTCCTTCTACTTCTTGAAAAGCACAGAATAATTATGTATTTGTTCTATTCAAAAGGGCATAGTTTTAAAATCTTAAATCATTATGTCTGTTTTATGTATATATCTATTCTCTTTATGCTTTATATGACAGTTATAGACTTTTTCACTAATAGGGCTTGCATTTCAAGATAAGGCTGCATGTAAACAAATTAACTTTTAAAAATAGAGAGCAATTTCATCTGTAATAATGTACCAATTCATAAATTATCAGTGGTGTTTTTTTTCTTAAAGATAAATGACCCGTCATCCAACACATACTATTAGGTAGTCTAGATGTCTTTGTGTTCTGGGAGATAAGGCTCTTGTATTATTATACCCTAATAAAATGAGTTAATGTTTTAGTATTATCGATAAAAGAGCACTTGGATATATTTAATAACCGAACTGAGAAACACTTAATTTTAGTTGTCTGTAGCAATATAACACAAATTCTCCTTTAAAACAAATTGCACTTTTGGAATATATTTTAATGTGTATTCAACAAAGGAGAAAATGAGGTGATTGAAGTTCAATTTGTAGCATGTTATTAACCATTTCCGCTTGACTAGATGAGTAAAAGGATAATGGATGAGGGTTTTATTATTACCTTTCTACTAAAATGAAGTGGTATAAAAGATAAGGTGATGAGATTAATGAACATAAGGAAAAGGAGCAATCAATCAAGCTCCAAGAAGGAGGTGAGAGTGACAGCACCCATGAGATCTGTAAGAGCACTCCTCATCAAATAGTCCACTGTATCTTTTTTAGTTTTTCCTAAACTGTTGAAAACTAACAGTTGTTGCTGAAAGACAGAACTAAAACGAACAAGATACCATTTAATCAAACATGAATGAAATTTTGTCTTTAGATTTAAATGGCATACATAGTAGAGATCTAGCATAGCATCTGAATTTATTACATTGAGAGTGGAAAAGTGTAGCTTTTGAATCCATGTGCTCTATCTTCCTCTTGTTTGTTGTTTTTTTAATTCTGTGTTTTCTTTTAATCAATACAGTGTGAGCATAAGCCCTTCTGTTGGACTGTGGTTACAGTTAAACATGGAGATCCACTTACCCGATCTCTTTGTAGGTTTATATTTATTATTGATACTTGTTGAAAAAGATTTCAGAAAGCCAAAGTAATTTTCTGGAGATTGTTGCTTTCATGACAACGTTTATGTAGATTGTGCCCACCCATTCATTCAACAAAATTTATTGAATGCCTACAATGTGCCAGGGATGCACAGTGTTGAGAATACAACTAAAGAAATATGGACAAAAGACTTCTATCATTTAGCTTATAGTCCAGTGAGGATAGACAGACACATAAATATGTATGTCATTTGGTGATAATTACCAAAAGAGAAAGATGAAACCATAATACCTCTCTAATGGCATGCTGTTTCAGAAGAGACCGGAAGGAAGTGAAGGAACAGTCCATGAGGGCTGTTTAAGGAAAAAACATTCCAGGTGGAGAGAACAGGAAGTGCAGAGGCCTAGAGGCAAAAGCACAGCTGCAACCGCAAGGGAGCTTGGTGTTTCTGGGAAGTTAGCAAAGTAGGACTGAGTTGCAGAAAATCTAGACAAGATAAAGGAGGTATAAAATATAGGCCAAAGTATTTTGTTTGATTGTAAGGATAAATTGCTCATCTGGCAGATATTGAGTACCTAAATCTACTCCCAGCTCTGAGAATTTACTAATGAGGACAAAAGTTCTTGCTTTTATGTGGCTTCCATTCAAAAGGGGTTGAAGAAGAGAGAGAATGAATAAGTAAATAAATAAATGAACAGTAACAACAACAACAACAAAAATGAGCAAGATAATTTCCTTTAGTACAGTGCTTTGAGGATTTAAAGCTAGGTGATATTGGCTTGAGGAAAAGAGATATGGAGATTCAGATTTAACTTACATTGCTGGTCCACTTCTAATCTTTCTCCTGCATTCAGCTCTTTCCTCATCGTGAGGCCATGGACACAGCTTTTATGAGCATCTCTCTCTCTCTCTCTGTAATGCTTGCCTTACATTAGCGTTATCAGGATTTAGTGAGATGTAATGTATGTAATCATCTCACTAAATCCTGATAATGCTAATGTAAGGTAAGCATGTAAAGCATCTGCCACAGGGTCTTTCTCTTTTCTGGCTCGTCTAAAACCTAAAAACAAGAAGTGTATCTTGTTTAGTAACTTGTCTTAGTTCAGGTTCCCCCAGATTGAAATGCTGAGACAAAGGATCAAATTCAAGTAGTTTGGGAAATTCAGGTGACACCAGGAGGAGAATTGGAAAATGATAGAGGGGAAAGGGAGACAGTGCTGGGTGCCTGGGAAATCAGCTGCAGAAGGGGTTTCTATGGAAATTTTTGGAAACAGTGCAAAAATATGTCATAGAATTATCCCTGCTGAGAGTTGAGGGAGCTTTGATATTTATGCACCAACTTCTGAGAATTATTCCAATTAAGTTTCCAAGTATAGGCAATACTCCCCTCAGGTACTGGACCCTCAGGCAGAGAGATGTAGGTCCTGGTAGTTGGAAGTCTGCAGGAGGATATTTAAGTTCCACCGGATATGAACAGGGCCCTGATAGTATCTGTTACAGTCATTAAATCTTTCTCAGGCAAACAGCGTTCCTGGGTAATTTAGTATTTGTCTCTAAAATTCATAATTTCCACATTCCCTTGTTGATTCTTTTCCTAGATCACTTTCTTTCTCCTCTTACTTTCCTTAAACTTTTCTGATTCCTTAACACTTTTGTACCTTCGCAGAGAATAGATGTCCTGAAGGGCTGGTAACCTTTGTGTTCCATGCCTGAGGATGGGCAGTTCTCTTAAGTCATCTTCTGAATTTATATGAGCCATGGAGAGAATAAATCACATTACCTAAGGTGTATTTCTCCTTAGGCCAAAACTATCCACTCAAATATTAATTACTGCTAAAATCAGCTAAGATAGTTTGTTCTGCAGTTTGGAATGCAAGTCATTCATTTTTAAAATACTCTAGAAAGAAAAGTAAATTAGGCAATAGCAAAGGTAAGATTGGTAAAAATGGATAATAACTGAATCTAGGTATTGGGATTATAAGATATCAGTATATTCTTCTCCCTGCTTTAGATGTATGTTTGAAATTGTTCATAATAAAAAGTAGGAAAAAATGTACTTATTGTTAGAGCCCTCCTGTCTTAAGCTGAATTCTTACTTTAAATATGAGCTAATCATTATTGTTTGTTTTACATGGGTCTCTGTGACATCATCATTCCACCAAGTTAACTATCTTCTTAGACAATACAAAATTCCACTTCCTGGACACAGTGGAAATTTAGCTTTTAGATCACAAAGTAGATTACAGAAGAAGCATGTGTGTTACTGTAAAGGTGGAGTGGAAATTTAGCTTTTAGATCACAAAATAGATTACAGAAGAAGCATGTGTATTACTGTAAAGGTGGAGTGGCTTCCAGATCAGAGAGTCTTAATCTAAACCCTGATTTTACAGATACATACGCCTACCTATGTCAATAAGCCTACCATTTAGGGCAACTGGACTGTTTTGGAAGCCTAAACAGAGTAATCACAGAAGGAATCATTGGAACTCCCTATCATATATTGTAGGCATAATATGTGGTGTTTAGATATGTGATATATGGCAGTATATTCTTTCTATAGAAAAGATAACCTCCATACTCTTAAGTCTAGGTGATATATGTTTGGTCCCACTGTAGACATGGGTATGTCCGGCTGTGATAAGCTAAGGAAATTAAAATTGTAATTATTTTTCTCAATTTCCTTCATTTGATGCATACCAGAAAAACAATCTGTAGTTTGACCTCTCCTATAAATAGATACAAAAGGAATAGTGTCTTATTAAATGGACTGAAGATCCCAGTTATTTTACAACTATATTTTGTTTTTATTTTATAACTTTTTGTTTCTTGGAAAGTAAGATGTTACCTACCTAATGTTGCTTATACACTCTTTATTTCCTAACAATAGTGGTTTGCCATATGCCTTGACCCACTCGTCTTAAGTTAACTTTATTGCCTTAAAAGACAAAAAAAATGGATGCATTCTACTATTTTAAAAAACTCGTCAACCTTAAATACTTATGTATAGATTTCCCTTCTGTGGTAATTATGATTGTGTTCCTCTGTCATCATAGTTCTCTCAAACAATTTCCTCCATCTCCTATCCTCCAAATATAGATATATCAAAGTCTTATTAAATAGAAGTTGAATGTACAATATGGTGGCTGTGTAAATAATGGTCATTGATGAAAACCATGTGATCATGCTTATCAAATGATCTATTATTTCTATATTTTTGCCTCATGGATCCAGATTAGTCAGAATTAGGTTAAGCAAACAAAGTGTTTTCCATAATTTAAAAAAATTGTATAAGTAGAGGCTAATACAACCACTGGAAAACCATTGCTGATTTTAAGAATGTGACAGTAGGGAAATTGCAGATAAATCACAACTACTAATACCAGTTATCTTTGGCGCCTAAAAGTCACTGCTTATGCCCTCTAGGGTCCCTGAAAAATAATGGCTTCTCATTTTCTTCTGCCATCTAAAATTTGTACAGATGCTTTCATTGTGGGCTCTAAACTAAAATTGCTGGCAAGGGATATAGGAAATGTAGTTTACAAGTTTTCAGTTCCCCTTGTTATAGGATAAGGGGACCCCTCTCAGGGCTCGAGAGTGAACTCTTGTCCAACATTCAGAAATGAATTGTCCGAGGAGACATACGTGCTGACAAAGGAAAGGCTTTATGGGAAGTGGGCACCCGGTGGAGAGCAGCTGATTAAAGGAACCCAGGAGGACTGCCCTGCCATTTGGCTCACGGTCTCAGGTTTTGTGGCAGTGAGGTTTGTTTCTGAGTTACCTCTGGCCAGTCATCTTGCTTGGCCCGTATTTAGCCTGACTTAGGATCTTCCTGGTGGCGTGTGTGCCTCTCTCAGCCCAGATGGATTCCAGGGTACCTCCTTCCTCCTCGTTTCAGCCCCTCCTGTATTCTCCCAGTTAGCGATTGGCTGCAGCACCATGTTCTTCATCAGCACCTCCTGTTGTGGGACAACTCAGGCAAGTGGTTATCATCATGCCTGGCCAAGGCGGTGGTTTTGGTCAAAGGTTCCCTAACATTGCTATTCAGAATAGAGCTTAGAAGAGAAGGATGGTGCCAAGAGTAAACAAGCCGTTTCCAGCGCATGTTACTCATCTTCCCTTTGGAGGCCTCCTTGATTGACTGTTTTTACTCCTGGCTCATAGCTGTCATTTTAGAATTCACGCTTCACTGGATTCTCTTTCCTAGTTCTCATTCTTCCTTTTCCTTGGCTTTTTACACTCTTGTTTTGTGAAGGCTCATCCTCTGATAACTTCCCAAGAAGTTCATAGGATGTGTTTTTTTTTTTTCTGGAGTTTTTTTAATATCTGAGGTACTCTTTGGGCTTCCTTCATGTTTGACTGATGGTTTGACTGGCTATAGAACTGCAGGTTATCACTTTACTTCAGAATTTGAAATTCTAACTCTTTCACTGCTGTTGTTGAAAATGTGTTAGTTCTTATCACTTTTCTTTTGAATATGATTTTGTTTCTTTTTGGAAAATCTTGGAACCTTTTCTCAGTTCTTTTTTTATTATTTGCTTTAATGTGAATCTTATTTCATTCATTGATATGGGCACTGGGTAGACACTTTAGATCTTGAGACTTCTGACCTTTGGTCCTGAAATTATTTCCCTTTAATCATTTTTTTCTCTTTTCTGAAATATATCCTGAATTCACCCTTTAATTTTTGTACACATCCTTTTCCTTTTTCCCTCTCTATTTTTTAACCCCTTCTAAGTCTGTGAGATTTTTTTCAACTTTAAGCCTTTCACTGAAGGATTTTGTTTGTTTTTTCCTTAAAATTTTGATTGTAAAGATTTCTTTTGTTTTTCTCCTTTTTTTAGAGGGAGGGATAGCATCTTACACAGTGGAAGTGACAAATAGATTCAAGGGATTAGATTATACAGTGGAAGTGGAAATGACAAATAGATTCATAGGATTAGATCTGATAGACAGAGTGCCTGAAGAACTATGGATGGAGGTTTGTGACATTGTACAGGAGGCAGTGATCAAGATTACCCCCAAGAAAAAGAAATGGGAAAAGGCAAAATGGTTGTCTGAGGAGGCCTTAAAAATAGCTATGAAAAGAAGAGAAGTGAAAGGAAAAGGAGAAAAGGAAAGATAAAACCATTTGAATGCAGAGTTCCAAAGAATAGCAAGGAGCGATAAGAAAGCCTTCTTCAGTGATCAATGCAAAGAAATAGAGGAAAACAATAGAATAGGAAAGACTAGAGATCTCTTCAAGAAAATTAGAGATACCAAGGGAACATTTAATGCAAAGATGGCACAATAAAGGACAGAAATGGTATGGACCTAACAGAAGCAGAAAATTTTAAGGAGGGGTGGCAAGAATACACAGAAGAACTATACAAACAAGATCTTCATGACCCAGATAATCACGATGGTGTGATCACTCACCTAGAGCCAGACATCCTGGAATGAGAAGTCAAGTGGGCCTTAGGAAGCATCACTATGAACAAAGCTAGTGGAGGTGATGGAATTCCAGTTGAGTTATTTCAAATCCTAAAAGATGATGCTGTGAAAGTGCTGCACTCAGTATGCTAGCAAATTTGGAAAACTCAGCAGTGGCCACAGGACTGGAAAAGGTCAGTTTTCATTCCAATCCCAAAGAAAGGCAATGCCAAACAATGTTCAAACTACCGCACAGTTGTACTCATCTCACATGCTAGCAAAGTGATGCTCAAAATTCTCCAAGCCAGGTTTCAACAGTATGTGAACTGTGAACTTCCAGATGTACAAGCTGAATTTAAAAAAGGCAGAGGATCCAGATATCAAATTGCCAACACCCAATGGATCATCAAAACAGTGAGAGAGTTCCAGAAAATCACCTACTTCTGCTTTATTGACTATTCCAAAGCCTTTGACTGTGTGGATCACAGTAAATTGTGTAAAATTCTTCAAGAGATGAGAATACCAGACCACCTGACCTGCCTCCTGAGAAATCTGTATGCAGGTCAAGAAGCAACAGTTAGAACTGGACATGGAACAACAGACTGTTTCCAAATACAAAAAGGAGTACATCAAGGCTGTATATTGTCACCCTGCTTATTTAACTTATATGCAGAGTACATCATGAGAAACGCTGGGCTGGATGAAGCACAAGCTGGAATCAAGATTGCTGAGAGAAATATCAATAACCTCACATATGCAGATGACACCACCCTTATGGCAGAAAGTGAAGAAGAACTAAATTCTCAGCAAATTAATCTCATATTTCACAAGGGAGAGAAAAATAGAAGAAGAAAAATCTTCAGCCTGTGGGACAATTATGGGATCCAGCTAGTGCCTGTAGACTTATAACCTGTCTTCCTCTTTTTATGAACTTATTTTCTGTGTTCCTTAGTACTTTTAAGGGATGAGAATTTTAAAAGGTTTGCGGAATAAATAAGTGAGTTCTTATCAGAGTCCTCTTGGTGACTACTTAGATTGGGACTCCATTCCTTTTGCTAAATTAATGACCACTGGTATTTGCCTTTATGTCTTCTGAAATGGTACTGAAATCTCTTTGCTCTAGTTTTCCTTTTTAAACTCCTTCTGTTTTGAGATTGATGCCTTTTTAGTCCTTTCTACAAAGTTTTATTGAGGTGTAGGTTAACAGATATGAAGGCATTTTCCTGCAGGTAACTGAAGTGAAAGTATTAGTCACTCAGTCATGTCTGCTACTTTGTGACCCCATGGTCCCAAAGGGGTCCTCCCTGATGGACAGGGAGGCCTGGGGTGCTGCAGTCCATGGGGTCGCAGGTGTTGGACACGACTGAGCGACTGAACTGAAAACCCCAACTAAAAGTATTTTGCATAAATAAGAAGTGTATTTCTTACCTACCAGATAGTTACTGATATGGTTCAGCTGTTCATTCATGCATTGAGTTATATCCAGGCCTTTTCTGTTCCTTATTACATACTGTGTTAGGTTTCCATGCATGTCTCCCTATGATTGTAAGATTATATGCGAGAGTCAGGAAAAAGAGAATAAAAATCAAAACAATTGGAAATAAATGAACTTAACTATCCATTATCTTTGTGACAAACTACACAAGTAAGAATTATTTCAAGTATACCATAAAAGGTATTCTGATTATACATTTGTAGTTGAAGATGTAGTAGGGGTAAAATTTACAATGAAATTATTAAACTTGTTGTTTCATATATTATTGACTTGCCTTTTTAAAACTGTTATATGTATTTTCCAAATTAAAGTAAGTACTTTTGTTATTTATTATTAGGATTCAACCTTTTCAGCATAAAGAAAAAGATTCAAGTCTAAAATTCAAGAATTAAAAGTACTACAACTCTTAACTTTGAGTTAGAAAGTTACTAACTGAATTAGAAAGGTACTAACTCATTTGTTTGTTTTTCCTAAAAATATGTTAGTTTCCAAAATCATCTTTATTCATGGTATCCTGAATGTTTCAGTCATTTTTTTTTTTTTTACAGTGACTCTAGGCCATTGGTTCTTAATCAGCAGTGATTTTAACCTTCTCTCCCATTTCCTCACCCCCTTGATGAAAAATCGGGCAATATCTAGATCCATTTTTGATGGTCACAGTTGAAGAAATGCTGTTAAGTGTCCAACCACAGATACTGCTAAGCATTCCATAATGCACAAAATACAGCTCCTCACAGCAAAGGACTATCTAGTCTAGAGTGTCAGTGCTGAAGTCAGAAACCCTACCTTAGGCTAAAAGAAATGCATAGGAGCTCCACTTATTAAATAGTTAGATTCAAACAACTCATAAAGTTATTCAGAGGTTCTTTTGAAGAAATAAACCTAAATTAAAAGAAAAATATTTTTATTTTATTCTTAAATAATCATGATCATTTCTTAATGGGATGTGCTTCTCTTTGGTATTGCCCAGCTTCTTCTAATCTTGAAATCGTATCTCTATTCTTATTTCCTGATCCACATTGATTTTAACATGACACTTTCTGCTGCTACAAACTCAGTTTTGCAAAAATGTGACATGATTGAAAGAGATGTCTTGTGATTTAATATTAAAACTTGATCTCAAGCTAGTAGTTTGTATGACATTTGATAGACATTTATTATGCCTGTGTTCCTCAAAACATATCTCGCAGTGCCCTTGTGAGTTTGCGCCAGTGATCTGGGATGCATAAGAGCACGTGTTTCTTAATTCTTTCCTGAAATTGGCCTGGGAGCAGTGAATGCCCCTAATACCAGTTTCTACTAAAAGGAAAATTCGAATATCAACACAACCATACTTACCAATATCGACCACGCTACCTGTCACTAGAGAAATGTGTAGCAGGACAAGAATGACTTAAGAACCAGACATGAAACAATAGACTGGTTCAAAACTGGGAAAGGGGTACATCAGGGCTATATACTGTTATCCTGCTTATTTAACTTCTATGCTGAGTACATCATGTGAAATGCCAGGCTGTATGGCAGAAAGTGAAAAGGAACTAAAGATCCTCTTGATGAAAGTGAAAGAGGAGAGTGAAAAATCTGGCTTAAAACTCAACATTCAAAAAATGAAGATAATGGCCTCTGGTCCCATTACTTCATGGCAAATAGATGGGGAAACAATGGAAACAGTGAGACTTTATTTTCTTGGGCTCCAAAATCACTGTAGGTGGTGACTGCAGCCATGAACTTAAAATTCTCTTGCTCCTTGGAAGAAAAGCTATGACAAAGTAGACAGCATATTAAAAAGCAGAAACATTACTTTGCCAAGAATGCAAAGTTGTTTTTCCAGGAGTCATGTATGGATGTGAGAGTTGGACCATAAAGAAGACTGAGTGCCAAAGAATTGATGCTTTCAAATTATGGTGCTGGAGAAGACTCTTGAGAGTCCTTTGAACAGCAAGGAGATCAAATCAGTCAATCCTAAGGTAAATCAACCCCGAATATTCATTGGAAGGACTGATGCTGAAGCTGAAGCTCCAGTACTTTGGCCACCTGTTGTGAAGAGCTGACTTATAGGAAAAGATCCTGATGCTGGAAACGATTGAAGGCAGGAGGAGAAGGTGATGACAGAGGATGAGATGATTGTATGACATCACTGACTCAATGGATATGAACTTCAGCAAACTCCTGGAGATGGCGGAAGATAGGGAAGCCTGGCTTGCTGCAGTCCATGGGGTTGCAAAGAGTTGGACATGACTTAGTGACTGAACAACAAGAACGAATACAAAGAGGGAAGATTCTTATTGAATAAAAATATGAAAAGCATATCAACCAGCTATAATATGTAGACTTCATATCATTACTGTTTGGAAGCAGTTAAAGGGGGAAAGGGGCATTTTGTAGACAATCTGGGGACTTTTGTATATTGGTAATGTTAAGAATTGTTACTTTTGCTTTATGTGTAATAATGACATCATGCTTGTGTTAATTAAATCACCCCAAAGAAAAATACTCTCCAAAGAAATAATTCACATAGAAGGGAGAGGATGCAAAATTCCAAACTTCTTGGAATTGTATGACAGATACATAGACTGTCTATTTTTGAGTATGTCTGAAGATGTTCATACTGGAAAATCTTAAAAGAAGAGCTAAAAGGGAAGAGAGTAAAGTCACGATGAGCTTAGTTGCACAGTTGTGTCCGACTCTTTGCAATCCCATGAACTGTAGCCTATCAGGCTGCTCTCTATCCATGGGGATTCTTCAGGCAAGAATGCCGGAGTGGGTTGCCATGTCCTCCTCCAGGGGATCTTCCCAACCCAGGGGTTGAACCCATTTCTCCTGCATTGCAGGCAGATTCTTTACCATCTGAGCTACCAGGGAAGCCCAATAGCACATCTTTATTGAGAAAGTTTTACTTTTCCTACAGTTTGTCCGCCTTTACAAGTTTCTTTATGTGTCTCATTATCTAAGACTGAAACACAGTATCTGTAAGAGAGGGCATTATGAAGGGGGAGAAACCTCTCTTATAGAGGAAGACACAGAAGAAGAATGTTGGAAAGGAGGTTTATGATCTAACCTTTAAAGTCTATCATAGGGCAAGAGAAGAGATAAATTTATGGTCACATTGCCAGGATTAACCAGAAGAGCGCTATTGTATTTCTTATTTTAAATTAGTAAACTGTCATTCTGAATTTGATCAGCCTTCTTTTTTTCAAGTAGGTAGATAATGTAGTCTATATCTAGTCTTCTCATCAGTAATTGTTCTTTCTATACAATTAAAAAATCATTTTTCTATATTTTGATCTTTGTGTCCTTGGTTAATATGAATCTATTCCCAGCAAATGGATGTGTTTTGTTTCTCTTTCTGAGCCTGTAAGTTCAGTAAGTTAAGTCTGGTCCAAGGTAATTCCATCCTGTGAGGAGTTGTCCAGGTAGCCAGCCAGCCCCTCTCTTTGACTAATGTTTACTTCTTTTTTCTAGTAGCAAGACAAACTGGAAAAGAACAGAACTCTGAAAGGAACACAAAAAAGCTTATTTGAATATGGAAAAGATTTATATCTGTAATTGCTTTTCTTGTCTGCAACCTTAGCATAATATAGTTTATACACTTTTAAATTTGACTGAAATAGGGATTTAGAAGATGCTCTGGTATAAAAGAGAAGTCATTTGTTGGTATATGTTTAATAGTTGGAGGTTTTTTTTAACTTCCAAAATGTCTTTATCATTGTATTACTGAATCTTAGCGTTTCAGGCCTGTGCTATGATTTTTTTAATAATATTGTAACTATCTAAAAGGAATCTACAGTAAAATCTGAAACATCAGCTAAAGTAAACTTGTATTTCCTTGTGTTTGTTGTAGAGATCTGTGGTTAGTTTGAATGATAATCTATGTCAAAGGCAGATGGCCCATTCATCTAGGGCACAGCCCATTTTCACACACACCGTCACTGAGGCTGAGTTATTTGCTATCTCATTGGATATTATAGATTGGACTTGAGTCTCTGATAAATTGGTCATCAAAGTAATGAATCTTTGGGATTATGGAAAAAAAGAACATAACTGAAAAACTGTTAAACAAAAATGTGTTCTCTTGAGGAAAAAAAGGACCCACCAGACTATTTCATCTGCTGCCTAGAAACAGTATATAGTAATATTTTGTTATTTCTCAAGTATGCAGAATTTTGGAAAATGAATTAAGGAGATCCTGAACTTTCTGAACAAGCATCAAGATATGCATAGGCTATTCTTTACTTAGAAAATTTTAATTGTCATTATTCTCTATAAAAATTATTATTTTTGTCAAGTTTTAGATTTGAAATCAAAAGAAGCTTTTGAAATCAAAAGAGTGGCCTTAGATTAGAGTTTAGTTTTTAATGTGATTCAGTCACTGTTCTTACAAAATAGAACTTTGTGAGCTAGCCTATGAATTGAACCAAAATTTATACATTGCTTTGATGGGACTAATTGCTAGTTTATGGCCTATGTTTTGAAATACACCATATTTGTAGATTGGAAGGGACTATTGACTTTAGTCTAAGTACAAAACTTACTCATAATGCTACTTCATCAGTGAAATGTATAACTGCAACTGTAGAAGTCCTTGATAAATATAATATCAAGTTTCAGAAGCAAAGCCCATATTATTGATAAATGTGCAGAATGCCAACTGAGTTTATTTTCCACTGAGTAAATCATAGTAAAATCATTTCTTATGTGCACTGATCTTGAGTTACCCCTTCAAGCTCCAAGGTTTGAGTTAGACTGGGTGTACCACCCATGTGCATTCCAGCCTTCACACTTACTGAGGTAAAATTGTGTTGAAATAAACATTGGAAGATGCCCATGGATTAATTTCTGTGGAGGGAAATGTGGAGTGTAATTGTCTTGCTGAAAAGTAGTGTCAGCA
The DNA here is from genome assembly GCA_024291935.2 of Okapia johnstoni. Lineage (NCBI taxonomy): Eukaryota > Metazoa > Chordata > Mammalia > Artiodactyla > Giraffidae > Okapia > Okapia johnstoni. The sequence continues at coordinate 58,000,569 of CM044310.1, read as the reverse complement.
AAAGAAGTTAGTTTGGATTGTTAGTGGTCTTATTGTAAGGCAAAATCAATGTATGCTACTCCTTTCCTGCCCCAAGTATTCCATTTTATTACTAAGTATAAGCAGCTTAGAGGAGACTGATCTGCTGTGTCTATGGGTAATAAATACTAGTCTGTACTTGTCTTAACAGAGTATAAAACAAACCTGAAAAGGATCCATCTGATCCACAGGTAAAGTAACTGTCTGCCAGAACAAAATTTCACCGTCTCTAGAGAGAGACACCAAAATCTAGGCAAAGTAATTGTGAGTCCATAATATCTAGTATACAAAAAAATTATAAGACATACCAAGAAGCAGTAAATGTGATTTTAGGAGGAAAATTATTCAGTAGCAAGGGTTCCAGAAATTATAGAGATTATGAAATTAAGAAATCTAGTATGTATGTGTGGAAAAATAGATAAGTACTACCCACTTCAGAAGATGGAGCTTATTTTCACTTTACCTACCTCTTTTCAGGGGTGGGCTAGACTTAGTAACAGCTTCCAAAGAATAGATCAAGGGAAGGAAATAATAGTAACTTTACAGTGGAAAAACCTGCCAAATGCTACTTTAACCAACTTGTGAAGATTACTGTTAATCAGTGATGTCATGTGAATATCATATAAATCCCTCATATAAGGTGACTCAAAGGGTTCTTCACCTCTATGAAATTAGTAACAAAGCATAATCCCATTATAATCATGAGAAAACAACAGAAAAGGCAAGATTCTGAACATTTTACAGAATTTCTGGCCAATTCTCTTCAAAATTGTTAAGGTTATGAAGATCAAGGCAAGACTGAGAAACTGTCACAGACCAAAGATGACTGAGGAGAAAAATAAATACAGTGTGGTAATTTTTAATTGGCTTCTGGAATAGAAAGGGGACATTCATGAAAAAACTGGTGAAATCATAATAAACTGTATAGTTTAGGTAATGGTAAAAATAAATGAAGAAAAAACACTCTGTGTGAATAAAGAAAGCTATTATAAATATATTCAAATATTTAATGGAAAATAATAGTGCAAGAAGGAAGCCCATGGGGAATCTCAGTACAACAGTGAGAAGTATAAAGCAGAGCCAAATGAAAGTTTTAGAGCTGAAAATTATAATATTTGAACTGAAAACTAGATGTGCCTAACATTGTATTTGATGTATTTGTAAGGAAAAAAAGTGATCAAAGTTAAGCTAAAGTCAAAGGCAGTAGAAACTCTGCTAATGGAAGCACAGAAAGAAAAAAAAATTCATACAAAGTGAACCGAACATTAGTCAGCTATGTGCCAAAATCAAGTATATGTGATATAATTAAAAAATACATATATTATGTAAACACTAGTCATAAGTCTGAAACCACAGTATTAAAAATGGATAAATTAGATTTCAGGAATATTGTCAGATATCAATAACATACCATAAGAGGTCCAATTTATCAAGACGATACTAAAGGCCTAAATGTATATATGTCAGTGGTAGACAGAATAAATATTCCCTGAACATGTCATATCCCAGCCCCCAGAACCTGTGAATATGTACCTTACATGAAAAAGGGACTTTACAGTGCTGATCAAGTTAAGAATCTGGAAGTGGGGAGATTATCCTGGATTATCTGGGTACCCAAAGTAAATACAGGGTTTCTTATAAGTAAGAGTAGAGACAGAAAAGATCAAAGAATGAAATGTGATGTCAGAAGCAGGAGTCAGAGAGAGAGAGATTTGAAGACGACACTGCTGACTGAAGATGGAGGAGAAGAGGCTGTTGGCCGAAGGATGCAGTAGTCTCTAGAAGGCGGAGAAGACAGAGGTAGATTTTCCTCACAAGCCTCCAGGAGGAGCTCAGACTGGCGTTACTTCTTTTAGCCTTTTAAGACCTATTTCTGAATTGTCACCTCCCAGACTGTAAGATTGTGTTGCATGTTTTAGGGCACTGGTTGTGGTCATTTGTTATAACAGCAATAGGAAACTGACATAGCATCAAGTAATAGAGATAGTAAAACAGGAAGCAAAAACTGAAGGAATTAAAGGGAGAACGGAATCCACAATTTACAGCAGAAGGTTTTAAAATTTCTCTCTCTGTGATTGATAGAACAATAGGTATAAAGTCAGTAACTATGTAAGAGACTGGAAAAACACTATCAACCAATTAGATTTTAGAATTTTCCATGTCATGTCATTTGCGAGTAGTGACAGTTTTACTTCTTCCTTTTCAGTTTGGTTCCCTTTTATCTCTTTTTCTTATCTGATTGCTTTGACTAGGACTTCCAAAATCCTTTTCTCAGAAAAGGATGCTCACTTTTGCCACTTTAAAAAAAAAAATGGAAAGAGTAGGCATCCTTTTCTTGTTCCTGATCCTACAGGAAATGCTTTCAAACTTTTCACCATTGAGAATGATGTTGGCTATGAGTTTGTCATACGTGGCCTTTATGATGTTGCGGTATGGTCCCTCTATGCGCACTTTCTGGAGAGGGTGATGATAGTATAGATGTATAAATTTATTAAAACTCATCAAGCTGTATACACCTATTATTTGTATATTTTACCATATGTAAGTAATAGCTTAATAAATAAATTGTTAATTATAAAAATAGTGATTGATTTCAGTCCCTAAGTGTTTTCTCTTCTTTTGCTTCTTATATGTGGGGGCTTTGAGCATTGAAGATTATATTATATGGAATAAGTTTGCTTTCATTTATAGGTTGTTATTTTTAATATAAATTATGAATGAAGTAAAATAAACCACAGAAGAAATTTTGCCAAGAAAGGTCTACATTCATATCAACGTAAAAACATATGAACAAATTATATAATTAATGCTTCCAGTAGAGGTCAAATAGGTATTTAAGGCCATTGATCCTCAGAAATAAAATATACTCACTGAACCTCAGTAAATTCCTGTTCTACTCTCATTGTTACAACAGGTATATAGAAGTTACAAATATATGGGTAAGAAAGACAGTTCAGTGAACTCTGAGATGATAACCTAAGTCCATGTTAGTTTTCAGTTCCCTTTTCTAAATCAAGTCTCCATTCTAAGATTGTGAAGGACGCTGTCCTGAACCTTTGGTAATAGTCAGAAATCAGGAGTAAAGCATTTAAAATTGAAAGGAATTGTAGTCTTACCTTTAAAGACAGTGAGAAGAAAGAAAGGTTAGTCCTGAAGAACTCTAAGAATCTATAGAAAGAATTTTGCAAACTTCAGGAGAAAAAAAGAAAATAGGTTGAACCCTAAAAACTTCTGAAAGAAAGGAAAGAAAAGAAAAGAAAATCATTCCTGTCCTCCATGACAATACACAAAAACTGATAACATAGTCAACATAAAAAAAATGTGGGGCATACCTTTTCTTACTCATATTTTAAGGAACCTTTTTATGCATACCTACATAGTTATATATTATAAATATATTCAACTCAGTGGTAGTTTTTGTTGCGTGTGTGGTTTACTTTGATGCATGCATTCCCTCCTCTTTTCTTGGTTCTCCTCACTCCCATCTCCTTTCCCACAGATTCTCACCCCACTCATACCTAACATATATTAACAGTCTAGCACATATCCTTTCATATTTTTCTCTATTTTCATACAAATTTTTGTTTGTGAATTTTTTATTGATTTCCAAAAATGAAATCCTGTTATTTATGCTTTTTGGTATGTTGTTTTTCTCACTCTACTGTGTTTTGATGCTAAATATCCAGCAAGTCAAGCTGATACAGGTTTAATTCATTCTCTTCAATAACTGAAGAAGACATATCATAATTTTTCATTTTTTTCTTAATGACATTGGATTTTGTAGTCTCGTCTACCATTTTTGTTTATATCACTATGAAAAATGTAGCTATCTTTATTTTTGGAAATAACGTAAGATTGCTTTCCGAAGGGGTTTTACATTTCATCTTTTCATTAGCAATATGTACTTTTCTTTGCATTCCTGTCAGCAAAATATATTATAGCTCCTTTTCACATTTAAGCCTGATAATTGTCTTCCAGAGTGTCAAGAACTATCAGATCTGAAATTTTACCTTACTTGCAAGGTAATAGTTTAACTTGCCAAAATTTCCTGAATGTTGGCAGAAGACATGAGACTCCTGGGTCCTACGCAAAGACCTTTTTTACAACATGATGAAGAGAATAAGCATCATGTTAATGTCTGTTCCCCTTAACCCCAGGTTTCTCAAGGTGATATGGAGAGTTGCTATGGACTGAATTGTGTCCTTCATTTGTGTATTGAAACCCTAAACCCTCCACCCCAATTGTGACTGTATCTATCTTTAGGAGGTAATTAAGTTTTAATGAGGTCGTGAGGTTGGTTCCCTAATGTGATAGGACTTAAAAGGAAGAGAGATCTTTCTCTTTACCGTGTGAGGATTCTGTGAGAAAGTAGCTATCTACACGCCAGGAAGAGAGCTCTTACCAGGAACTAAATCTTCAGGCACCTTGACCTTGGATCTCCCAGCTTCCAGAAGTGTGAGGAATATATTTCTGAGGCTTAAGCCACCCAGTCTGCGATACTATATGATGGCAGTCTGAGCAGACTAAGCCAAGAAACCCAGACACATACTATGTACCCAGTGAGTTTACATCCCTGTTGAGCCGCCTGTATCTTTAGGAACCCGAAATGTTTACAGTGGATAGTGAAGTCTGGCCTTTGCCCCAAAGGTCATCATTATCTTTATTATACTGGGTAGTAAACAGACTTGCCCTTTGCTCTGAAGCAAGACACTCTCTGTCTCTTCCAGGGCTGTCCTCTGTACAAACATCCTTCAAAAGAATGTCTGATCCAAAAGAGCAATTTTGCCTCGCTCTCAACTCCTGCAAAAATGTCAACATTCAAAACAAAGTTGTCATGATTATACTTGATGACTTGGTCCCTCAGTCTCTATCTCTATCTTTAACACTCTTCTTTATTCTATCATACATTCAGTCTACTTTGTCTTTAATAGATATCTAACTTTAAATTTACTATACATATTTAGCACTTAAAAAAATGTGTCCCTCACAAGCTACTTCCTTATTGATTATCTCTGCTTAACACAGACTATGAATTTTGCCTCTATCTCGTAAGTTACCATCTTACTCTCAGTCTTGAATGTTTCCTTTGGTTTCTGTCTATCCCATTTTTTCCCTTATCTTCTGTAGCAAATTGAATGTTTTTAGATAATATAGAAAATTAATGTTACATATGTATTCAGAATTTTTGGAGAGGGAGTGAGGTATTGGAAAGCTTATAGTTCTTGTTTAGGTACTGCTTACTCAAGGTAGAGCAATGATACTTTTATAAGATTTTTTTTCAATTTCTAGAAACGCGTCCACTTTTTGTTCTTACGATACATTCATTTTTAAGTGAACCAAATAAATTCTCAATTTCTTAGTATTTAAGAGAGGTTATTTTAACTGCCCTCTCTGCGAACAATAAATTTTACTAACCTTGATTATAGCCCAACTGAATGCACTTAATAGGAGCTGAGACACAGAGTTCATTCACTGTTTGTGCCAAGTCTAGAGATCTCTTTTCTGTTTGGTTTTGAAACTAATTGTAGAAGCACGGAGTGGGAAATGAAGAGTAGTTTTCAAGAGAAATAGTTAATCTCATCATTTGCTCATTAATCTCATCATGTATTCAGTTATATAGTGTACTAGATACTCCAAGTTTATAAAAATAAATAATAGGTATGCATACTTAAGGAAGTTTATTGTCTGATAAGGGATACAAATAAATGGAATTTGTACTAGGCCTGTGATAGCAGAAAACAGAATGGTTGCATCTGCTTAGGAAGTCAGGAGGTTGTGCAAAACCTTGGCTTGACCTTTCACCATGGAGGAAGTACTAGGTAGTGTCTTAGAGCACAGTGTTAGATGCCTGATAGACTTGGCTATCCCACTTACTAGTTACGTGATTTTGACCAATTCATCTAACGTCTCAAAATTGTTTCCTCCTTTATAAAATGGTGAAAATTGTATATATTTCATGGTGTCAGTCTCATAAATAATTGAAATAAAGCACTTAGCATAGATCCTGGCATATGACAAGCTTTAATTAAATTGTGCTGGTTGCTATTGTCGCTATTACTGTCTATACTCCTCTAATACAAGGAGCCTCACCATCTCTTCCACAAAGCTCAGTAAGAGTTTGCTTTTCAGGTACTACCACACCACAGTATGACTGACATATATATTGTGTGGTATGGTTGAAACACGAGATATGTCTGAAAATACTGATATATGATGACTTGCTTTAAAGTAGATTTCACTGGACATTAACGCAGGGGAATGTAAGCGCTGACAACAGGATAGAATTTATTGAACTTGTTGACTGAGAGATGAGGGATTAGGATGACTCAGATTTTTGTGTGGTTTTTGTGATTTCCTTTAGTAAAACAGTCTATAATGGATGAACAATAGCTCTTGAGGTGAAGAATAATGAATTCATTTCTGGATATGTTGAGTTTGAGAATTTAGAGACTGTTGTTGTGAAGGTATCTAATCTAGTAAGTGGTTCAATATGAGTCCAAAACTATCCTCTCCATGTAGAAGTTCAGTTCAGTTCAGTTGCTCATTTGTGTCTGACTCTTTGTGACCCTGTGGACTGCAGCATGCCAGGCTTCGCTGTCCATCACCAACTCCTGAAGCTTGCTCAAACTCTGTCCATCAAGGTGGTGATGCCACCCAACCATCTCATCCTTTGTCGCTCCCTTCTCCTCCAGCTTCAGTCTTTCCCAGCATCATGATCTTTTCCAATGAGTCGGTTCTTCGCATCAGGTGGCCAAAGTATTGGAGTTTCAGCATCAGCATCAGTCCTTCCATTGAACACTCAGGACTGATCTCCTTTTGGATGGACTGGTTGGATCTCCTTGCAGTCCAAGGGACTCTCAAGACTCTATTGCAACACCACAGTTCAAAAGGATCAAGTCTTTGGCACTCAGCTTGCTTTATAGACCAACTCGCATATCCATACGTGACTACTGGAAAACCATAGCTTTGACTGAATGGACCTTTGTTGGCAAAGTAATATCTCTGCTTTTTAATATGCTGTCTAGGATGGTCATAGCTTTTCTTCCAAGGAGGAAGCGTCTTTTAATTTTATGGCTGCAGTCACTATCTGCAGTGATTTTGGAACCCCAAAAAAGTCTGCCACTGTTTCCATTGTTTCCTCATCTATTTGTCATGAAGTGATGGGACCATATGATATCATCTTAGTTTTCTGAATGTTGAGCTTTAAGCCAACTTTTTCACTCTCCTCTTTCACTTTCATCAAGAGGCTCTTTAGTTCTTCTTCACTCAAAGCCATAAGGTTGGTGTCATCTGCATATCTGGGGTTATTGATATTTCCGCCAGCAATCTTGATTCCAGCTTGTGCTTCGGGCTTTCACATGAGATACTCTGCATATAACTTAAATAAGCAGGGTGACAGTATACAGCCTTGATGTACTCCTTTTCCTATTTGGAACCAGTCTGTTGTTCCATGTCTAGTTCTAACTGTTGCTTCTTGACCTGCATACAGATTTCTCAAGAGGCAGGTCAGGTGGTCTGGTATTCCCATCTCTTTCAGAATTTTCCACAGTTTGTTGTGATCCACACAGTCAAATGAAGCACAAGCTGGAATCAAGATTACCAGGAGAAATATCAATAACCTCAGATAGGAGATGACACCACCGTTACGGCAGAAAGTGAAGAAGAACTGAAGAGCCTCTTGATGAAAGTGAAAGAGGAGAGTGAAAAAGTTGGCTTAAAGCTCAACATTCAGAAAACTAAGATGATATCATCTGGTCCCATCACTTCATGGCATATCGATGGGGAAACAATGGAAACAGTGGCAGACTTTATCTTTTTGGGCTACAAAATCACTGCAGATGGTGACTACAGCCATGAAATTAAAAGACCCTTACTCCTTGGAAGGAAAGTTTTAATCAGCCTAGACAGCATATTAAAAAGCAGAGACATTACTTTGCCAGCAAAGGTCCGTCTAGTCAAGGCTATGGTTTTTCCAGTAGTCATGTATGGATGTGAGAGTTGTACTATAAAGAAAACTGAGCACTGAAGACTTGATGCTTTTGAACTGTGGTGTTGGAATAGAGTCTTGAGAGTCCCTTGGACTGCAAGGAGATCCAACCCGTCCATCCAAAAGGAGATCAGTCCTGAGTGTTCATTGGAAGGACTGATGTTGAAGCTGAAGCTCCAGTACTTTGGCCGCCTGATGCGAAGAGCCAACTCATTTGAAAATACCCTGATGCTGGGAAAGATTGAGGGCAGGAGGAGAAGGGGACGACAGAGGAGGAGATGGCTGGATGGCATCACCGACTCAATGGACATGAGTTTGGGTAAACCCCGGGAGTTGGTGTTTGACAGGGAGCCCTGGCGTGTTGCAGTCCATGGGGTCACAAAGAGTCGGACACAACTGAGCTACTGAACTGAAGTAAGCTGAACACAGTCAAAGGCTTTGCCATAGTCAATAAAGCAGAAATAGATGTTTTTCTGGAACTGTCTCGCTTTTTTGATGATCCAGTGGATGTTGGCAATTTGATCTCTGATTCCTCTGCCTCTTCTAATTCCAGCTTGAACATCTGGAAATTCATGGTTCATGCTTGGAGTTCACGATTCTAGCTTGGAAAATTTTGAGTGTTACTTTGCTAGTGTGTTAGATGAGTGCCATTATGCAGTGGTTTGGACATCCTTTGGCATTGCCTTTCTTTGGGATTGGAGTGAAAACTGACCTTTTCCCGTCCTGTGGCCACTGCTGAGTTTTCCAAATTTGCTGGCATTTTGAGTGCAGCACTTTCACAGCATCATCTTTTAGGATTTGAAATAGCTCAACTGGAATTCCATCACCTCCACTAGTTTTGTTGATAGTGATGCTTCCTAAGGCCCACTTGACTTCACACTCCAGGATGTCTGGCTCTAGGTGAATGATCACACCATCATGGTTACCTGGGTCATGAAGATCTTTTTTGTATAGTTCTTCTGTGTATTCTTGCCACCCCTTAATATTTTCTGCTTTTGCTAGGTCCATACCATTTCTGTCCTTTATTGTGCCCATCTTTGCATGAAATGTTCCCTTGGTATCTCTGATTTTCTTGAAGAGATCTCTAGTCTTTCCTATTCTATTGTTTTCGTCTATTTCTTTGCATTGATAGCTGAGGAAGGCTTTCTTATTTCTCCTTGCTATTCTTTGGAACTCTGAATTCAAATGTGTATATCTTTCCTTTTCTCCTTTGCCTTTCACTTCTATTCTTTTCTCAGCTATTTGTAAGGCTTCCTCCGACAACTATTTTGCCTTTTTACATTTCCTTTTCTTGGGGATGTTCTTGATCCCTGTCTCCTATAAAATGTCACAAACTTCCATCCACAGTTCTTTAGGCACTCTATCAGATCTAATCCCGTGAATCTATTTGTCACTTCCACTGTATAATTGTAAGGAATTTGATTTAGGTCATACCTGAATCATTACCATGTAGAGGTAATCACTTCTAATGCCTTACCACTCGATTCTTGCACCTGTGTGAAATTTGGTGTTAGGAGCAGTAGTTATGGATGAAATCCCTCACTGTAATATGAGAAGGCTGAGAATTCAGCCACTCTGGTAAAATCCAATGAAAGTCAAATTGGAATGCATTACAAAAGGAAGTTGTTGTAGACATTCTGAGAAATGTTGGGAATGGTTGGATACATTTAGAGATAATTTGTGAAAGCACAGGAGTGGGAAAACTTCTCTTGGTAGTTTGAGTTAATCTACTTATTGTCTTAAGACAAGTAAATGATATAAATATTTAAGTGAGACTGCCCCATGGATTTTTTTGTATTATAATGCTTTTGTCTAGTTTTAATATATGGGTAAGCCTGGCCTCATAAAATAAGTTGGCAAATATTTCCTCCTCTTGAGTATTCTGGAAGAGTTTGTATAGCATTAGTAGTTTCTTCTTTAAATATTTGTAGCATTCACCAGTGGAGTCACCTGGCCCTGGAGTTTATGGGAAGATTTAAACTATTGATTTGGTTTCTCTAATAAGTATAATGCCATTTATGGTATGTTTCTTCTTGAGGGGACTTGGTAGTTTGTGTCTTTCAAATAATCTGTCCATCAGAAAGAACTGTCCAATTTAGTGTTATAAAGTTATATGTAATGTGCTTAATCGCTCAGTCACATTCAACTCTTTGTGAACCCATGGACTGTAGCCCACTAGGGCTAGGTAGTATTCCCTTATTATTCTTTTTATTATTATTATTTTTGTTCTTAGTATTCTTATTATTACACTCTGTGTAATCCATAGTGATGCTTTTTCTCTGCTGATATTGATACTTATATCATTCCTGATTTTCATAATTTGCGTTTTCCCTCTTTTTTGCCTAACGAGTCTGATTAGAGACATACATTTATCAATCTTTTAAAAGAACCAGTCTTTGGTGTCATCGATTATTTTCTTCTCTCTTTCTTGGTTTTCTGTGTCATTGATTTTTACTTTGATTTTATTTCTTTTCTTTTACTTACTTTGGGTTTAATTTGCTGTTACTTTTTCCTGACTTTTTAAAGTGGAAGCTGAATTGTTGATAGGAGACCTTTTCTCTTTCCCACTAATATAGGTGTTTAGGGCTAGAACTGCATTCCACAATTTTTATATGTTCTGGTTTTATTTGTATACAGTTCAAAATACCTCCTTTTTTTTTGTTGTTTTTTTCTCAGACCCATAGGTTACTTAGAAGTGTACTGTTTCATTTTCATATATTAGGAATTTAAAAAATCTGTTATTGATTTCTAATTTAATTCCATTGTTGTCAGAGAATATACCTTTATGGGGCTTTCCTGATGGCTCAACTAATAAAGAACCTGCTAACTGAGATGTGGGTTCAATCCCTGGGTCAGGAAGATCCCTGGAGAAGGAAATGGTAACCTGCTCCAGTACTCTTGCCTGGAACATTCTGTGAACAGAGGAGCTTTGCAGGCTACAGTCCATGGGGTCACAAAGAGTCAGACATGACTGAGCGTGTGCACAAACTTTATATGATTTGCATCTACTAAATTTATCACAGCTTGGTTTTTGGTCCATAGTATGCACTGTCTTTGTAAATGTATATTCAACTGTTGTTCTATAAATGTCAACTAGTTTATGGTCAGTGGTCTTACTCAAATATTCTATATCTTTACTGATTTTCCATCTACTTTCTTTATCAGTTATTGAAAGGGAAGTGTTGAAATCTGTTTGTAATTGTGGATTTATGTGTTCCTTGTTTTGGTTCTCTCAGTTTGTCTTTTGTATATTTTAAAGCTCTACTATTCCTTCAGAAACAATTAAGATAATTATGACCTCTTGATAAAATGATCTATTGTTATGATGACCATTGCAAATGAAATGAGCCTCTGAAAGAAAGTGAAAGTGTTAGTTGCTCAAGCGTGTCCGAGTCTTTGCAACCCTATGGTCTGTCGGTGGAATTCTCCAGACATGAATACTAGAATGGTTTGCCATTCCCTTCTCCAGCGGCTCTTCCAGATCCAGGGATTGAACCCAGGTCTCCTGCATTGTAGGCAGGTTCTTCATCATCTGAGCTACCAGGGAAGCCCAACTATTGCAAATGAGATGACCGTCTCTTATTCTATTAGTATCCTGTTAATGGAATTCTTTAGCATTCTCTTACTTTTTTTTATTCTCATATCTACTTTGTCTCGTTTGATGTGCATTACCAATAATCCTGTCAATTTTGTAATTTCTCGTCTCATTATGGGTTATATTTTCCTGATTTTTATTCAGGCCTAGTACTTATGAATTAGATACCAGTTGTGAATTTTGCCCTCTTGTGTTGTAGATATTTTTGTTTTCTATAAATATTTTAATCTGTCGCTCTAGACACAACTAAGTACCTTGGAAATAGTTTGATCCATGTGGATGGTGCTTTTAAGGTTCGTTAGGCCGGACCAGAGCAGCATTTAGTCTAGTCTGATTTTTCCCCACTACTAAGGCAAAACCCTTCTGAGTACTGTAACCAGTGCCCAATGTATTATGAGATTGTTTTTTGCTCTGCTTATGTGAGCTCTGGGTGTTGTACGCTATCATTTGGTGGAGTGATTCTTTTACTGGCCTTGAATTGTTTTCTTAGGCTGATCAGGTCTCAGCTGAAGACTGCAGATCTCAGGAGTAATGTTACTTTTCAGCTTTCTCTCATCTGTTACTCATCCTTGCAGTTTTAGCCCCCTTGATCTTGTAGTACTTGAAGCTGTTTTCTCTACCATAAGAGACCACTATGTTGTAATCATATTTCTTCTACCTGCCCTGGAGCTTGCCAAGTCTTCTCTGGCAGGGAGTTGGGGCAGTAGTTGGTGTCACCACTTTTTGTCCTGCCTCGCAGAGTTCACTGTTGTTCATTACTTGGTGTTTGAGCTCTTAAGAACAGTTTTTTTTCACACATAGTATCTATTTTAAGTATTGGTTATGTACAAGGGTAAGTCCAGTCCCTGTTACTGCATCTTGGTCAGAAGTTGAAATATGCTGACTGTTCAATTTGATTTGTTTTCAATGTTGTGTTGTAGTTTTCCGTTTCATTTCTCTGTCTGTTTTTGCTTTCTGCTGTGTTTGTGTTCATGTGTTCCCAGAGCCTTAGGCTGTATGTGGTTTGTGAGCTTCCGCTGGCTTTCCAGCTGTCAGTCAGTGTCTTCCGTGTTCCCGGCAGCATGTCTGATATGGGAAAAGAAAGATGAGTGAGACAGCGGCCTAGTCTCATAAAGCTGTAGGCGAGTACCAACGAACTCCAGTGGATGAAGTTATGCAATGGAACTGTGTTAACCTCCAAATCTTACTTAAATAGCATTCATAATGTTCCCTGTAATATGTGTCCTTTAAGAAAATAACTTTTTGAAAGATTGTATCTGAAGCAGAATATGAGCCCAGTATTCAGTTTCATGCTTTAACATGGAAGCAAATAGGAACCTGTACTATTCATTTATAATTGGTTCCAGCTAAACAAGTTGAGTACTTAAGAGGAATAAATTAAAAAAAAAAAATAACGTGGAAAAGTATTTCCCTCCAATTAGGAAGAAAGTGTCCTACTTTTAGCATCAAGTTCTAATGTAACTTTTTCCTTCTCCTTTTTATTTCTGTTCTATATTTGAAGAACAGAAACAAATTTATTGAAGGTTTTTCCTTTAGTTAGTTAAATAGGTTAGTCATCAGGGAAACTTGCCATGAGTAAACCATGTTGTATCTGCAACAAAGAGATAAGTAGTCTAGCTACAGGCTGTGTGCTTAGTTTTGTCCAACTCTTTGCAACCCTGTGAACAGTAGCCCACTAGACTCCTCTGTCCATAGTATTTTCCAGGCAAGAACAAGGGAGTGGGTTGCCGTTTCCTTCTTCTGGGGATCTTCCCGACCCAGGGATTGAACCCACGTCTCCTACATTTCAGGTGGATTCTTTACTGCTGTGCCACCTGGGAAGCCCAGCTACAGGCTGCTGTCACTCTAATTTGGATATTTGCTTCCTGTATGTAGAAAGGGCCTTTGATACCAATCTGAGATTGATATTAATTTCATCAAGTAAGAATTAACATCAAGAAGAAAGATAGGTTGTGTCCATTGCTTGCTTTAAAAGTATACATTATAGAATTTTCCAGCCCATTAAAAATTAGGCAGTATTTTATTAGTGCTGATTTAAATTTATCTCTTTATTCATGACTTTAGAGAGTCAGTTTACAGAGTAATAGGCAAAAACACTTTGTTACTTGAATTCAGTGAAAATAGCAGTCATTATCACAAGCTTTTAAGAAGTAACTAGGATTCTTTTCAATTTAAATGGAAAAAATAAGGTATCATTTATATTATCATTTCCCATATCATACCTGTAAGGAAAATTAGCTATAAATATTTTAAAGAAAAAGTTATGTGAATATTGTTTGCATACAATTTGCAAAAGTGATTTTGGAAATAGAAAGTTAGGCAGAGTGGTTTTAATCCATCTTGGAGAGAAAATAGCTAAATTGCAGATATTTTTTTCTTTTGGCATTTTTCTAATTTTAAGAGTATAGATTAATGGATAAATTAGTGCATGGTTATGTTTAACTTACTTATTAATAAATTGAAGGGTTTTGGTCTAATGATTGTTTTCTCAAGGCATTTGAATTAAACAAAACTCTTTACTGGGTAAAGGTAATAAAAACTTGATAAAATATGCATACATTCTTTTTTTAGTAACTGTATTTTTTAGTAATATTTTTACCACTCCAAAATACTTAATTTTTTCTTTGTATGTATTCAAGGTAATTTCTATATCTGTATACTGAAATCAAACACTTTCACATCTTATTCATGATAAAATTGACATTGTGGCTTTATTTTTATTATATTTTTATCTTAAAAAGTAACTCCAAATCCAAATATCTCTATTTTAATTCAGCTATGTACCTGTTTATTCTATTCTGTTTCTCAAAATTTAATACCTTGCTCTTTATGCGCTATGAAAAAGAAAGCAAGATACATTCATGTTGCTTATTATTATCCCTTATTATTCTTCTTTTGTATATTTAGGTTCTTCTTTCATAAAAATCAGATTGGCGATACAGTTTAAATTTTTAAAAATCTAAAAATTAGTTGGATGATGGCTAAATGCCTTCTTTGTTCTGCTTATTCATTACTATACTTGCCTCTTGACTTTTTAACATATATGTTAAATGTTAGTTCAGTAAGAGGTGGCTTTTATGAAACATCATTTAGAATGCAAATTGTCTTTAAGCTGAAGAATATTGAAAATAAAAGAACTGAGTCTGAATTATTTACAGGCCAAGGGCTTAAAGGTTCTCTGCTCCAGCACAAATATTAAATTATGAAATGGGAATTTCAGTTTGCCATAAATCTGTCTGCCATAGCAGCTTAAAATAAAATAGTTTTACCCATCTAAAGCAACATCAATTTGCCAGTCTGTGCTTCATGTATCAAAGAGTGTTCTGTGAAAATATCAATATCATTGGTTAATATAAATGAAATTAATTTTTAAAGCTGGGCTAAAGGTTGACATCTGAAAAATTGCATTACTTTGCAGAAGAGAAATTTCTGTCTTCTAGTGAAATTTCAGGTCATGAGGGCAAGTAATTTTCACAATCTTCAATGGGAGGCAGTGAAATATGAACTTCATTGTCACCTAGCCCCAGAGCGATAAGATAAAATGAGCTGATACATCATTTGCTGTGGTTTTATCATCTCCCTCAGTAATTGGAAGAGAAAACATCAGAGTGTGTGTGTTTGTGTGCCCCCTCTCGCCCCTCCCAGGTGCCCCATCTTCCACACCCAGGCTAAAGCTGCTTTAGCCCAATCAATACAGAGGTCACACAGCATTTTATTTATATATTTTTAATTTTTCATACTGACTAAACTGCCAAATAGAACATTAGAGTAATGAATATGTTTAATTGAATTTGTCACCCATGAAAACGCTAAGGAGAATACTGCATCATAGCACCAGTAAGCAGGAGGAAATTTACTATATAGATGAAAAATATTAAATAATTCATAATTAATTTAAAAGGTAATTTTCTTTTATATTCATAAGTTTTATAGTTTTGTTGTCATTTTTTCCAAGTTTGGGGACAATCTGTGTGTTCATGGATATAGCATAAATAGGAAAATTGCCACATTAAAATTTCTACCAGAGTCAAGTATATGCTATTTTTCAATTCAAAGAAACCTCTAAGTTTTGTTTAAGAATATATATTTAAATAATGGTGATGAAGAACATCCTTAAACTAACTGGTATTCAATATTAAAATATATTTAGTGCTATGCTTTAATATCAAGTTTCAGAGAAAATTATGTGCAGCAAAATCTGAAAACTATGGTAATAATAGAGTGGTGCAGCTTTAAAATACTTGATTACAATTACTTTCAACTGTTTTGTTAAAATTGCAATTATTGTAAATAAAATATATTTGCACATGTGCTTAGTGGCAGATTGAGAGACTATATTTAGACTAGTGCATTTTTTAACATGTATTTTCATTTTTATTATTTAACATATTTACTGTTTTCCATATTAAGATATAATCCTTGTGACTGATTTATAACTATGTTCATGAAAATGAGGTACAAATATTTTCTAACTGTGGTATCATTGATTGATTGATGGCTTGATTAGCTTATATTTTGTATACTAAGTTAAAAAATTTTTTTTAATGTTAAATATATATCCATTTTTTTTGAAATGATTTTGTTACGAAATTTTAAGTGCTATTGTTTCTTTGTATCATTTGATTTTACTTTTCTTACTGAATTCTTTTGAAATTAGTATGGAATTCTCTGAAAGAGTAAAATCTCTCAAAAAATTGGTGAATATTTGAATCTAGGATATGCAGTGCAAGCTTTAAACATTAAGAATAGTGTTTTAGAAAACACTTTTTATTGATTCTATAGATGCAGACTCTGAAATATTTTTTGTGATATTTGTCAATCACTTTTTAATTCTATTTTTTGATGTGTGAGAGTAAGTATATATCATGTAGTTGGGCAGTAAATAATACAGATTTTTTTTTTTTTTATCCTTCCGTGAGGATGAGAAAAGTGGAAGTGTTATTTGGATAAATTCGTTACCAATAAAAAGGTATCTTTATTCAAATAAATTATTAAAAAATGAAAGTTGAATTCACTGATAATAATACTAACGATATTGAAACAAGATGGTCAACATTCAAAGAGAGTGCTGAGGGCTTAAGCTTTCAAGCTATTCTAGACTTGGGGTCATAACTGCAGAGCAATGGTAATGATACGGTTTCCATAGTAACTGATTCATTGGAGGGCTAGACCTCTGTCTAGGGTGCTGTCAGTGTAAGTAGAGTTTCAGTGAACAGAAAGTCCCAAAGAAGGCTCTGCTTCTACCTAATCCAGTTTTAATTGAACTCTAGAGACTTTGAAGTGAAGCCTCAGACCAGGAATATACTATTCCGATAAGAAATAAACCTCTTGCTTAGCTAGGTCGCAGCTGCTTCTCCGTACTGACACCTTTTCCTAATGAATACTTTAAAGAAATGTTATTATATCAATTTCAGCTAGTAATTCTCTGAGTTAAGAGATTCTTTGTTTCTATTTTAAATCCCACTGTGCTTACGTTAAGTACAGATTTTCATTTCTTGTTTTTTGTAAGTCAGTCTGATTTTATCTGTAAGATTTTAAATGCTGATAGCTTTGGCAGTTTTAAATAATTTTCTGTCTCTCCTCCTGCTTCTGTTTGTCTTCAGTTTTAAAACACTACTTTGCCTGCTTATATTTAACTCTGAAAACACACTGTCAGCCATTCAGTATAATACCATTTATATCAGGTTTGCAAACATGTAGAACAATTCTGGATGTTATTTGTAGATGTATATGTACTAATAGAATAAAAATTTATATGGTAATGCTCAACCTCAAATCGCGGATAGTGATTGGCTCTGATGAAGAAGGAGAATGGAATCAGGAATGGTTATATATGGGAATTTCAATATTATCTATAATGCTTCATAAATTTTTAAAATCTATACAACAGTGTGGCAAAGTATTAGTATTTTCTAAGTTTCAGGGTGGTTCCATGGAACTTATGTCATCTTCTGTCGTTTGGAGTAAGTTTGACATTTGATAATAAAACGAAGTTTAAAGGACCATGCCACTTGCTGTATTTCAAGTATATTTTTAAAATACCTATATTGCTTGAAGGAATGGGATATAAATGGAATATTTTCATTGATTGGAAAACTATTACATTAAAAATATTATAATAATGTTTTAGTGTTCTTACTCCTCTTAGTAATTGAGATATTCTAGAAAATACTAATAATTAAATCTTTAGGTTGCATGACCATGATCTTGCAGTGATTGGCCATCACCATATTAAGCAACAAGTCTTATTACATAGCTCTATAGATACAAGAGGAGAAGGCAATGGCAGCCCACTCCAGTGCTCTTGCCTGGAAAATCCCATGGACGGAGGAGCCTGGTGGGCTGCAGTCCATGGGGTCCCGAAGAGTCGGACAGAACTGAGCGACTTCACTTTCACTTTTCACTGTCATGCATTGGAGAAGGAAATGGCAACCCACTCTGGTGTTCTTGCCTGGAGAATCCCAGGGACGGGGGTGCCTGGTGGGCTGCCATCTGTGGGGTCCCAGAGTCGGACACGACTGAAGCGACTTAGCAGCAGCAGCAGCAGCAGCATAGATACAAGAGGTAGAATTTTCAGACCGGTGTGTGGTATTTTTAGTATATGACAGAGCTTGGAGCCTAAAGCTTTGTTGTTTATTTTTGTTTGATTTTCCTTTTTCACTTTTAACACAAGCACAGGAAAAAAAAATGTAGTTGATTAAAATTTCTGAAGAGTTCTATTTTAACAGATGTTTGAACTCTTTTAGAGATGTGACAGTGTATCATGTAAGTAGGCTCTGGACAGTTAAGACTAGACAACCTGGAGTAGGCCAGACTTTGCTACTAGCTTTTCAAGGGACTTCCTATTAAGTATTTAACTTGTTTAAGTCTCCTTTTCTTCACAAATAGTGGATAGATTGGACCAGAAGTGTTAACAGAACATATATTGGATTCTCTATTACTTGATAAGTTAAAAATGGCAAACTCAAATCCCAGTGGAAACTAGGCAGATAATGGTAAGTGAGTGAGTGTGTAGAGATTGTTTGAAAATGGAGAGTGCCTGTCAGTTGTGCTATGTGGCATACATAGACCTAGGCTTGACAGATGCTCCACTTTTTTCCTGAGGAGCCATAGATCTGAATATTTTTATAAATAACCCTTTTCTCAAGTATTTTCAACTACTTGAAATTTTGGGAAAATATAATATGGCCCAAACAAAATTAATGTGGATCATATATGGAGTTTGGGTTGCCATTTGTCCACTGATTTAATCATTCAAAAATGTCTCCTTTGTGTAAGACTTTGTTATAGAAGATGAAAATAGAGTACATTCAAAAGCTTTGTTCTGGTAGAACTTAGATTCTAGTATTCTAGTGCTGAAGAGAGGCAAAAGAGAAGCAAGGAAATAGTGTAATTTCTGGTGGTAGTAAACAAGTGTTACAAAGGAAATCTGAAGAGTTGGGGATGGGATGAGGTGATAGTGGCAGAAGTGGGGTTAGATCTGTGGCGTCTCTCTCTAGCGAGGTGACATTTGAGCGGGTATCTGAATGTGAGGATGAGCCAGCCACAGGAAGATCTGGGAGAACGGTCTGAACAGAGGAGAAAGCACATATAAAAGGCCCTGATGAAGAATGAGTGAGGCTCATCAGAGCCATTTAAAAAAAACAACAACAACAAAAACCCTGTATTTTGCTTTAAGGATTGTAGATTTTTTATAATTAAGATCTAGAAAATGAAAATATAAAGTGGACGGCATTTATGTAGGATACATTCTTAACATTCATTATTTTTCCTCTTTACTTATCCATTTTCGTCCTTACAATGCAATATCATATACAGATGTCATTTTATTTGTATTTTTTAATGGTGGTTACTTTTGAGAGATTTATCTTAGTTGTTTAACTTAATTTGCTTTCACTAATTGTCATCAGTGTTTGATCGCACATCCATCTCATTTTATTTATTAATATTCTGTGAAGTACTAGTGTGGAGAAATTCCAAACCTGCCTTTAACACCTTCATAATTAAGCTTTTGAAATGAACTTTTTAAAAAACAAAGCTTGAATAACAAAGCAACAAAGTGGCTTAGTACTAAAGACAGGATTACTGTGAGTTTGCAAAGCATTCTAAGCTACTGCCTCTGTCACATGGGATGACAAGAATTTGTAACAAGTTACTCTGACAACCACCTACTCCATAGAGAGATTATGCTGAGTTCATTCGCAGGTTTGTGTTTAGCTTCGCTGACAAAATGATGCTTAACCTCTTATACAGTTGGTCTTTGTGCTTTCTGAATGAGTGACTGTTGCCTTAACAGTGACCTTATAACTGTGATTTTTTGAAGTTATGAGCTTAAATTTGTAATTTTAAAGTATATAAAAAGTATTTCTGGATATATTGTATTATATGAAACTGAATTTTACATGGTCTATAAGCATGTAGGACATTCTTTTGAGGTCTTTCTTCTTTTCAAAGTTTGTCTAATAATTTATTTCTGTAATATGACTCAAAAATCAATCAGTAATGCTATATGTATTTCCTGAAAAGCAAGAGATGACATCATTGCCTTAAAAAGCCCGCACATATATTTATAAAATAGACGTGTTGCAGTTTTGTTCTGCTGTTTCATCTAAACATCTTTTTCATGAATTGCAATCTAGTTTTTAGTCACCCTCTAAATTATTTCAGTAACTGTTTATTCATTTCCTAGAAACTATTTTTCTTAATAAGGACTTCTGTGTTTTAATTGGGGGAAAGAACAAAAAGATTCTATTGTACTTACTCGGGATTCTCTTTTTCTTCACTAGATCCTGGCATATACAGAAGGGCTGCATGGGAAATGGCTGTTCTCAGAGATTCGATCAATCTTTTCTCGTCGTTATCTTTTGCAAAATACAGCCCTGGAGATCTTTATGGCAAACAGAGGTAAGATGATGTTGCAGATGTGTATTGTTACAGAGCTAACCTCCATCTCCTTAAGATTTCATTTTCAACATACCATATTCTTTCCATTCCATATTGTTTCCATTTGGATAGAATTGTGCAGCCTACTTTCTGCATTACTGACCTCTTTTTTGAACCACGTGCATCTTCATAGTTTATACCCCTTTGGTTGTTCTTAGAATTATCTGCAGTATCTTATTTTTCTGGCCAAATCACAGATTAGTGCAGGACTTTATATGGGGGATGAGTGCCCTTTTAATCAGTTGTAGAGTTTTGGTATCCTCAGCAGTGCTCTGATGTTTAAACTCCTTCTGGAAGGTGGCTGCATTTCAAGAGGGGAGAGGGTAATCAAATAATTCATACATTTATTTAATTTTTTTGTCTTATCTATTGCCATTTATAAAGGACCATCGGAAGATGGTACTGAACTGTCCTGGTTGCTTTCTATTACCTCATTCTTGAAAGAACTAAAATTCAATTTGTGGGTTTAGAATTGAACTTGGTGAAATTCATTAAGATTAGA
This sequence comes from Okapia johnstoni, assembly GCA_024291935.2. Lineage (NCBI taxonomy): Eukaryota > Metazoa > Chordata > Mammalia > Artiodactyla > Giraffidae > Okapia > Okapia johnstoni. The sequence continues at coordinate 57,979,524 of CM044310.1, read as the reverse complement.
AGGAGGGACAAGGTGAACTTGAAGGGAAAGCATTGTGGGGTATGAGTGGAGGTTTACCAGGGAGAATATATAAAATCTTGTGATTTATTGTACATGCTCATTTTATTTAAGTAGATTTTTAAGTTTTCATATTTTCTCTTTCTATAATCTACAAGTTTTCATTTAAAAATCTGCACATAATGTCTCTTCCATGCATATTTTCTTTTTTTAATGAAATCATATGTCTTTAGGGAATACAGATTTCTTTAGGAAAAGATGTTTCTTCCTTCCATATTAGGTCTTCTTCTACATACTTACCACTTTTTCCTAGTGTAAACATTATTCTTTCAGGCAAATAATCAAGTGAATGTTTTACACTTTAGTTCAGTCTGCATTCTTGCTGTCCTGAAGGGGTTTTCACCTCACAATATTTATTACTTGCTCATCTTATTTATTTTCCTTCTTTAAAATTTCTTAAGCATCTTTACTTTGTATCTTGTGTGTTTTTCTGTTGCCTTTTCCTTATGGCCTTGGTCACCTGCCGTAATCTGAGTTTTTCCTTTTTTTTCCCCTCCTGTAGTCAATGTAATAGTGGATGTGTAAGAAAGGCTTATGAAAAAGTTATGTTGGATATGTATATGATAGTTCTAAGTATATTTTAGGTGTTTAGTGCATGATCATATACTGATTTACCTAAAAAATATTGTAATGTCAGTGTTTAAAAATTACATTGACATTGATAAAAATTTTTGGCCCATAGTATTTTTTCAGGTTAGGTAGAAAAGGAGGATCATCTTCTAGATGAATATTTGTAGATAATTTATGGTTCTGAGATAAAAGTTAATATAATTAAAATTTTAAGACTGACAAAATTACTATCTTCTAAATTCTCTGCCATGATTTTATGAGTTTGTTATTGTCATACTTTTTAAGCATAAAATTTTGTACATCACTGTCATAAATTAACATTTATATACTGCATGTATCTATATATATAATAAATTAATGATGTTCTTAAAGTATGTAATTATTCAAATAGAAACGGTTAAAAAACATTTGATTTGATTATTGACCATGGAGGAAAATTTTTCTTCAGGTCACACATTGTTTTGGATTATGTGAACATACAAAGCATAAACGTATATGCACTGTATTACATGTTTATATAATATTTACATAAACCACAAGAGAATACAAGAATTTGCATAAATTACGAGACTATTTTTTAAGTTGTTGATGATTAGAAGTAAATAGAACTGACAATTTAGTAGCTATATGTTAAGTATATTAGATTGTTAAGTATATAATCTTAAATTTTTTATAGAAATTTGTAGGTATATTTTTAACTTGCCAAAATTCAAGTTTGTAAATTCAGAATTGTAGCTAGATAAAATCTCAACTTCATGTCACATTAATGCAACAATTGCTGTTAGTCCTGACAGTATTTAGAGAAGGAACGCTCTATGAGTAAAATAAATATCATCTCTCGCATATTAATGCTTAAACTTCATATATACTGTGATAAAACTAATACTATAAAACTTCTATTGAGTAGATACCTGAACTAAGAGTAAACATTTTACTGGACCAAGAAATCAGTTTTTCAGAAAGGCACTATATTTCATTCTGACTTTTAAAAATTATTTTTCCTAGTTGCTATAATGTTCAACTTCCCAGACCCTGCAACAGTAAAGAAAGTGGTTAACTCTCTACCTCGTGTTGGCATTGGAACCAGTTTTGGATTGCCTCAAACCAGGTACTGTTTTATATGAAAAAAATATGGAAAATAATCTGTAATAATATTTTTCTCATTTGTTTTGAAACGCATGACCTTCTGTTTTATGCTTCATTGTAAGTGGTAATTGTTAGCGTATCATTTTGAGTCAACTGAACTTCTGTCCAAAGAAGCTCAAAAAGAGGAGCAAATGTAAATGCAACTAATCTGAAAAAAGAAAGCAATCAAATTAGTGAAAAGGAAAACAAAAGCAATAAAGATAAGTCGATGCAGTGAAAAATTGTTTCTCTGAAACGATGATAAGAGTAATAAATGTCTATATAAGGCTTATGACAGAAGACACAAATTGCCAATATCAGAATGAGAGAAGGAATATCACCACAGATCCTATAGATATTTAAAAAATAAGGAAATATTATGAACAAATTTAGACAAATTAGATGAATGGGCAGATTCCATGAAAGATAAAAACTGTAAAATCTCACTAATGAAAGTGAATAGCTTTAATGACTCTACAGAGGAAATTGAATTTGTAGCTTAAAGCTTCTAACAGAGAAAATACCTAGCTCAAATGGTTACACTGGCAAATTCTATCAAATGTTTAATGAAGTGACACAGTTTCTCAGAATACTCTTACAGATAATAGAAGAGAAGGATAAGTTTCCCAAGTAATCCTGTGAGGCCAGCATTACCTGAATTCCAAATCTACAAAAAGGCTTTTCCAGAAAGGAAATTAAAGACCATCTTGACTGAAAAGGAAGAATTGAAACTGTCTTTATCAGTATATATACTTGACTTAATGGGAAATTACTGAGAAAACTGCAAAAATTTTCAAAAAGGAAAAAAGCTATGAGAACTCATAAATGAATTTACCTATTTCGCAGCATATATGATTTTGTTCTTATATACTAGCAATGAACAATTGGAAACTGAAATTAAAGTACAGTTTAAATAATATAAAAAATAGAATAACTATGGGTATATTTGCAAGTATATTAAGAATTCTTCACTGAAAACTACAAACACAGTTTGGGAAAATGAAAGAAACCTAAAAATGGAAAATTGTACTATACCATGTTCATGAATTGGAAGACTCAATGTGAGTAAGTTGATAGTTTTCTCCAAACAGATCTGTAGGTTCAAAGCAAGCCTATCCAAAATTCTAGAAGACTGTTTTGGAGAGATTGACAAGCTGATTCTAAAATTTAAGTGGAAATGCAAATATCTAGAATTGCTAAGACAATTTTGAAATAGAAAAAGTTGGAGGACTTTATCTGATTTCAAGTCTTAATATAAAATTACATTCACTAGTAGAGTTTGGTATTTTTGTAAAATAGACTACAGAGCAATGGAATATAATAGTGTCCATAAATAGGCCCATCCATAAATGAGCAATTTGATTTTCAACGAAGGAATCAAGATATGTTGATGGGAGAAGAGTTTTTTCAACAAAAAAAGAGAAATAAAAAGACAAAAAAAAAACCCCCAAAACCCCCCACCTCACCCTTTATTTCAAAATGTAACATATTAACTAAAAATGTAACATAAGTTAACTCAAATTAACTCAAGTATAAGATAACCTAAGCATAAGTCCTAAAGTATAACTTCCTAAAGAAAACGTAGGAGAGAAATCTTTGTGACCTTGTGTTAGGCAGAGACTTCTTAAAGAAGATTTTAAGAAACCACTTATTGGCCTTTCAAATTAAAAACATTTCATTTTAAAAGATGCTCAAGAAAATGAAAGGGTATGTTATAGACTGGGTTCAAATACTGGTACAACTTATACGTGATAAAGGGTTTATATAAAGGATATATAAGAAACTCTTCCATTTAATTATAAGGCAAGCAATCTGTTTGAAAAAAATAGAAGATTTGAGCAGATACGTCAGCAAAGACTAGATATAAATATCAACCACATGAAAAGATACCAAACATCATTAGTCATTAAGGAAATGATGATATCATTTTAAAACTGAGGTGAGGTCCCATGGCACACATGTTAGAATGAGTTCTTAAAAAATGAAAATAACAAGAGCTAATAAGATGCAAAGTAACTGGAACTTCACATATTGATGGGAAGGTAAGCAGTTTTGCAGTTTCATATTAAATTAACCATACAGTTATCATACCTCCCAGGTCAGTTCAATTAAGTTGCTCAGTTGTGTTCAACTCTTTGCAACCCCATGGACTGCAGCATGCCAGGTCTCCCTGACCATCACCAACTCCCGGAGTTTACTCAAACTCATATCCATCGAGTTGGTGATGCCATCCAGCCATCTCATCCTCTGTTGTCACCTTCTCCTCCCGCCTTCAATCTTTCCCAGCATCATAGTCTTTTCAAATGAGTCAGCTCTTCGCATCAGGTGGCCAAAGTATTAGAGTTTCAGCTTCAACATCAGTGCTTCCAGTGAACACCCAGGACTGATCTCCTTTAGAATGGATCAATTCTTCGGCTCTCAGCTTTCTTTATAGTCCAAGTCTCATATCCATACAAAATTACTGGAAAAACCGTAGCCTTGACTAGATGGATCTTTGTTGACAAAGTAATGTCTCTGCTTTTTAATATGCTGTCTAGATTGGTCATAGCTTTTCTTCCAAGGAGCAAGCGTCTTTTAATTTTATGGCTGCAATCACCATCAGCAGTGATTTTGGAGCCCCAAAAAATAAAGTCAGCCACTGTTTCCACTGTTTCCCCATCTATTTCCCATGAAGTGATGGGACCAGATGCCATGATCTTAGGTTTCTGAATGTTGAGTTTTAAGCCACCTTTTTCACTCTTCTCTTTCACTTTCATCAAGAGGCTCTTTAGTTCTTCTTCACTTTCTGCCATAAGGGTGGTGTCATCTGCATATCTGAGGTTATTGATACTTCTTTTGGCAATCTTGATTACAGCTTGTGCTTCTTCCAGCCAAGCGTTTCTCATGATGTACTCTGCATATAAATTAAATAAGCAGGGTGACAATATAAAGTCTTGACATACTCCTTTTCCTATTTGGAAGCAGTCTGTTGTTCCATGTACAGTTCTAACTGTTGCTTCCTGACCTGCATACAGATTTCTCAGGAGACAGGTCAGGTGGTCTGGTATTCTCATCTCTTTCAGAATTTTCCACAGTTTGTGGTGATCCACACAGTCAAAGGCTTTAGCATGGTCAATAAAGCAGAAATAGATGTTTTTCTGGAACTCTTTTGCTTTTTTGGTGATCCAGAGGATTTTGGCAATTTGATCTCTGGTTCCTCTGCCTTTCCTAAAACCATCTTGAACATCTGGAAGTTTATATTTGACGTATTGTTGAAGCCTGGCTTTTTGAATTTTGAGCATTATTTTACCAGCATGTTAGATGAGTGCAATTGTGTGGCAGTTTGAGCATTCTTTGGCATTGCCTTTATTTGGGATTGGAATGAAAACTGACCTTTTCCAGTCCTGTGGCCACTGCTGAGTTTTCCAAATTTGCTGACATATTGAGTGCAGTACTTTCACAGCATCATCTTTTAGGGTTAGATGAAATAGCTAATTAGATGAAATTACATGAAATAACTCAACTGGAATTCTATCACCTCCACTAGCTTTGTTCATAATGATGCTTTCTAAGGCCCACTTGACTTCTCATTCAAGGATGTCTGGCTTTAGCTTAGTGATCACACCATCATGATTATCTGGGTCGTGAGATCTCTTTTGTATAGTTCTTCTGTGTATTCTTGCCACCTCTTCTTAATATCGTTTGCTTCTGTTAGGTCCATACCATTTCTGTCCTTCGTTATGGCCATCTATGCATGAAATGTTCCCATGGTATCTCCAATTTTCTTGAAGAAATCTCTAGTCTTTTCCATTCTATTGTTTTCCTCTTTGCATTGATCACTGAGGAAGGCTTTCTTATCTCTCCTTGCTATTCTTTAGAACTCTGCATTCACATGGGTATATCTTTCCTTTTCTCCTTTGCTTTTCTCTTCTCGTCTTTTCACTTCTGTTTGTAAGGCCTCCTCAGATATCCATTTTGCTTTCTGCATTTCTTTTTCTTGGGGATGGTCTTGATCCCTGTCTCCTGTACAATGTTACGAACCTCTGTCAATAGTTCATCAGGCACTCTCTCTATAAAATCTAGTACCTTAAATCTGTTTTCACTTCCACTGTGTAATCATAAGGGATTTGATTTAGGTCATACCTGAACTGTCTAGTCGTTTTCCCTGCTTTCTTCAATTTAATTCTGATATCGGCAATCAGGATTTCATGGTCTGAGCCACAGTCAGCTCCCGGTCTTGTTTTTGCTGACTGTATAGAGCTTCTCCATCTTTGGCTGCAAAGAATATAATCAGTCTAATTTCAGTACTGACCATCTGGTGATGTCCATGTGTGGAATCTTCTCTTGTGTCGTTGGAAGAGGGTGTTTGCTATGACCAGTGTGTTCTCTTGGCAAAACTCGTTAGCCTTTGCCCTGCTTCATTCTGTACTCCAAGGCCAAATTTGCCTGTTATGCCAGGTGTTTCTTGACTTCCTGCTTTTGCATTCCAGTTCCCTCTAATGAAAAGGACATCTTTTTTGGGTGTTATTTCTAGAAGGTCTTGTAGGGCTTCATAGAACCCTTCAACTTCAGCTTCTTCAGTGTTATTGGTCGGGGCATAGACTTGGATTACCGTGATATTGAATGGTTTGCCTTGGAAATGAACAGAGATCATTCTGTAGTTTTTGAGACTGCATCCAAGTACTGCATTTCAGACTCTTTTGTTGACTATGATGGCTACTCCACTTCTGCTAAAGGATTCCTGCCCACAATAGTAGATACAATGGTCATCTGAGTTAAATTCACCCTTTCCAGTCCATTTTAATTTGCAGATTCCTAGAATGTCGACATTCACTGTTGCCATCTCCTGTTTGACCACTTCCAATTTGCCTTGATTCATGGACCTCACATTCCAGGTTCCTATGCAGTATTGCTCTTTACAGCATCGGACTTTGCTTCCATCACCAGTCACATCCACAACTGGGTGTTGTTTTTGCTTTGGCTCCATCTCTTCATTCTTTCTGGAGTTATTTCTCCACTGATCTCCAGTAGCATATTGGGCCCCTACCAACCTGGGGAGTTCATCTTTCAGTGTCCTACCTTTTTGGCTTTTCATACTGTTCATGGGGTTGTCAAGGTAAGACTACTGAAGTGGTTTGCCATTCCTTTCTCCAGTGGACCACATTTTGTCAGAACTCTCCACCATGACCCGTCCATCTTGGCTGGCCCTACATGGCATGGCTCATAGTTTCATTGAGTTAGACAAGGCTGTTGTCCACGTGATTAGATTGGTTTGTTTTCTGTGGTTGTGGTTTTCAGTCTGTGGCTTTTGGAAGCTTCCTGATGGGATAGACTGACTAAGGGGGAAACTGGATCTTGTTCTGATGGGTGGGGCCCATGCTCAATAAATCTTTAATCCTATTTTCTGTTGATGGGTGAAGTTGCTATTTACCTGGGACCAAACTATGATGGTGGTAATGAAGATAATGTGGACCTCCTTCAAAAGATCCCATGCATGAACTACCTCCTGATAGTATCACTCAAAGGCATTTACCCTAGAGAAATGAAAATATGTGTATTCATGCAGCGACCTATTCACAAATGTTGATACAGCTATGAACAAAAAATTGAGACTAGCCAACATGGTCATCTACTAGTGAATGCATGAATTATGGTATGTTCATCCATACAACAGGATATACTGCTCAGCAATAAAGAAGAACAATCTCCAATATACAGAACAATGCAAATGAATTTTAAAAGTATGATGGTATCAAAAGAAACAACCTAATCAAAAAATTGATAGAAGATAAATAGACGTTTCTCCAGAGAAGACACACAGGTGGCTAAGAGGTACATGAAAAGATGTTCATTATCGCTAGTTTTTAGAGAAATGGAAATCAAAGCCACAATGAGGTCTCACGTCACTCTGGTCAGAATGGCCATCATCAAAAAGTCCCCAAAGAGTAAATGCTAGAGAGGGTGTGGAGGGAAGGGAACACTCCTATACTGTTGGTGGGAATGTATATTGGCACAGCTTCTATGGAGAACAGTATGGAGGTTCCTTAAAAACCTAAATATAGAGCCATCATATGACCCTGCAGTCCTACTTCTGGGCATATATCTAGAGAAAAACATGATACGAAAGGATACATACACCCCAGTGTTCATTGCAACACTGTTCATGGAAGCAACCTAGATATCCATTGGCAGAGAAGTGGATAAAGAAGTTGTGGTACAATATGTACAATGGAATATTATTCAGCCATTAAAAATTAATGCGGTTTTCAGCAACATGGATGGACCTAGAGAGTGTCATACTGAGTAAATCAGACAGGAAGGAGAAATTTATTGTATGACATCCCCTATAAAGTGAAAGTGAAAGTCGCTCAGTCTTGTCCGACTCTTTGCAACCCCATGGACTATACAGTCCATGGAATTCTCTAGGCCAGAATACTGGAGTGGGTAGCGTTTCCCTTCTCCAGGGGATCTTCCCAACCCAAGGATCAAACGCAGGTCTCTCACATTTCAGGCAGATCCTTTACCAGCTGATCCACCAGGGAAGGCCAAGAATGCTGGAGTGAGTAGCCTATCCCTTTTCCAGAGGATCTTCCCGACCCAGGAATCAAACCAGGGTTTCCTGCATTGCAGTTGGATTCTTTGCCAACTGAGCTATCAGGGAAGCCTGACACCCCCTATATGTGGAATCTAAGAAGAAATGATATAAATGAACTTACTTACAAAACAGAAAGAGATTCACAGACTTAGAGAGTGAACTTACGGTTGCCAAGGGGAAGGATGGGGGAATGGAATAGTTACAGAGTTTGGGGTAGACATGTACACACTGCTATATTTAAAGTGGATAACCAACAAAGTCCTACAGTATAGCACATGGAACTCTGCTCAATGTCATGTGGCAGCCTGGATGGAAGGGGATCTTGGGGGAGAATGGATACATTTATATGTATGGCTGAGTCCTTTAGCTGTCCACCTGAAACTGTCATAAAATTTTTAATCAGCTATACCCCAATACAAAATGACGAAGTTTACAATAAAAAGCGATGAAAGAAGCCAACTGTTTGTATAGTGTGATTGTGCACTGTATGTAGAATCTGTGTGCTATGTGATTCCATTTTATATGACCTTTTGGAAAAAATAAAACTACTTGGACAAAAATCAGATCAATGGTTTCAAGAGACTGGAATTGAAAAGGGGCTATTAGTTACAAAAGAGTGTGAGGAAACCTTCTGATAACCTGGAAATGTTTCCTGTCTTGACTGTTGTGGAGTTACCCAGCTGTGTTTGTTTGGCAAAACTCATTGCGTTGTACACCTAAAAAGGATGAATTTTACACAGTGTAAAGAAATCGGTAAACCTGAGTTTTATAAGCAAGTAGATAAATAATGTGAAATCAGTATACAGCATCAGAAACTCTAGAACCATGCTAGTAGAAATGCAAGTTAGTATAGTCACTGTGGAAAATTTGGCAGTTTTCTTATTAAGTTAAATATATACTTAATTTATGTCCTGTCAGTTCTGTTCCTAGGTGATTATAGAGAGTAATGACACTTGTAAGCAAATATTAAGAGCAGTGTTATTCACGTAGTCCCAAACTGAAACATTTCTAGTCCATCAACTTTAAATGGATCAGTAGATTGTAGTGTATCCATGCAATGAAATGCTATACAGAAGTTATTTACAAAACCGCAACACAGACTCAGAAACATAAAATGCAAACTCATGGTCACCAAGACAGAAAGGTGGAGGGGGGATGAACTTGGAGCATGAGGTTAACAGGTTCACACTTCATCTCAGTCGCTCAGTCGTGCCTGACTCTGCGACCCCATGAACCGCAGCACGCCAGGCCTCCCTGCCCATCACCAACTCCCGGAGTTTACCCAAACTATGTTCATCAAGTCGGTGATGCCATCCAACCATCTCATCCTCTGTCGTCCCCTTCTCCTCCTGCCCCCAATCCTTCCCAGCATTAGGGTCTTTTCCAGTGAGTCAACTCTTCGCATGAGGTGGCCAAAGTATTGGAGTTTCAGCCTCAACATCAGACCTTCCAATGAACACCCAGGACTGATCTCACTATATATAGTAGTAGATTCACACTACTATATATAAAATAAACAACACAGATTTATTGTGTATCATAGGTAGCTATGTTCAATATCTTATACTAACATATAATGGAAAATAATATGAAAAATATTTACATATGTATAACTGAATCACTTTGCTGTATACCTGAAACTAACCCAATATTGTAAATCAACTACACTTCAATTAAAAAAATGTATCAGCAATTATCTCTACATTATAGATTTTAAGGTTTCGATTTATCTACTTCCAATCTCTTTATTTTTCCAATTCATAAAAATGTAGATGCACTACTTTTATTATCTAGTTAAAAGATATAGAACAAATTTAAAAAGAAAAATGAATTGACCAGTGATGTGTGCAGCATCATGGGTGAATCTCAAAAGCATTTTGCTGAGTAAATGGAGTTAAACACTGTGCGGTACATACATCATAGCCATCATGGGCTATGATTCTACTACATGAAATGGTTGAAAAATTATGTGCAATTATATGATTCTATATATATGAAGTTAATGTGAAAACAAAACCATATAGTGACAGAAAGCAGAGCATTGGTTACCAGGAGCCAGTAACTAGGACAAAGGACTTAGCTTTTTGGAGTGTTTCTATGATGATTGGTTACAGAAACAGGTATATTCAAAAGTTATTAAACTGTACACTTAAGTTTGGTAGATGTTATTATATTATGTTTTATCCCAACAAAGATCAGTGAAACACAGGCTCTGCATATTTAAAATACCTGAGTTAAAAAAGTGCTTATTTCATACCCATTTTCAAATGTACCATTACTTAACATGTATAATAAATCATTAAACTTATATCATTTTGATTAAAATGATTAGACTTTGCTTTATTATGTCATATTTGTTTTAATTTTTTCTGTTGATGTCAATATCAAATCCATATGTTAAGGATTTTGCATACAATATATTTAATTAAAACTTTTATCTTTAACCTCCGGTAAATCAGAGTTCAAATATTAATTTTGTATATACATGTGGACTTAATAACTAGCATTTATATTGTTCAAAGTAATTTAATAACTATTTGAAAGGAATGTTAAAATGCCAAAGCATCTCTCACAGTACAGGGAATTGGAAGAGTGTCAGGTTATATCTCTCTTTCCTGTGTGCTAGCCAGTTGTCTGTATTTAAAAAGCAGGATCATTACCTGTTTCATTTTTTAGTAGTTGTTAATTTTCATCAATACAATTCAGTTAGCTAATCTGAGAACTAGAAAGAGACTTAACACTGGGATTTTTGTATTGATTGAAATGCATCGGCAGTAGAAACTTGCAGTTTACTTTTAACACACCTAATTTTGTATTGATTTGGGCTATTTTTGATTAGTGTTTATTCAGGTTTTTAGTTAGTATCTTCTTAGAAATGCAACTGAAATAGAATCAACAGATAATAGCCAAAATGTTAGTAAGAGCTGTAGTCATCCTGGGCTGGAGGACTTTCTAAGCTGATACACTCCCATGCCCTGTGGCAGTAAGACTTTGGTCTGCGCCAAGCCTGCCTCACCATAGGCTGCTTTTGAGTGAGTTCATGACTTTGAGCAATTGATCCTAGATGGAATGAGGTGGAAGTCCCAATGCCTTCTTATGACCTGCACTTGATAGTCACAAGCCATCATTTCTGCTACATCTTATTTGTTTCAGGAGAGTTATTAAATACAGCCCAGGCTCCTTGGTAGGAGAATCAAGTTCCATCTCTTAAAGAGAAAATAGCAAAGAATTTGTGGACATATCACAGGTTAGGACTTTTCAAAGCTGATTCTTTGAAAAGCTCAATAAAATTGACACACTTTGCACTTTGCCTAATTATGAACAAAAGAGGTAATATGAATTACCAAAGTCAGAAATGAAAGAAAGGACTGCACTGCTGACCATGTAGAAATTAAAAACATTAGCAGGAAATACCAGCTTACAAATTAAGACAATAGAGATGAGATGGACAAGTTCCTGGACAGTCAGAATTTTCAAAACTTACTCAAGAAGAAATTAAAACTCTGAATAGACCTGTGACAGATCCATTGGATTAGAATTCAAAAATCTTACCAAAGAGTCAAGGCCCAGATGGGTTAACTGATGAATCTTATTAAATAGATAAATTAGAAAAATACCAACCGTTCACAAACTCATTCAGAAGATACAGGAAGAAACACTTAACCAACTCTTCCTGTGAGGCCATCTTTTCCCTAATATCAATGCCAGGCAAAGACGTCACAAGAAAAATCTATAGACTAATAACCCTAATGAACATATACTTTACAAAATCCTTTACAAAATATTGTCAAACCAAATCCAGCAATATACAAAAAGGATTATAAAGTAGCCATATGGGTTTTATCACAGGAACTCAAAATGGTTTAAATCTGAAAATCAGTATTATGCACATAGTTAGTAGAATACAGGAGAAACAGGTAAGTAGCAGCCACCAAAAAGTCCCATACTTTTCCCATACTACACCGTACTTCATGTTTAAAGACTGAATGCTTTGCCCCTAAAGTCAGGAAAGCTAGAATGTCTTCCATTCTCACCACTTCTATTAACATTATATTGGAGATTTCAGCCTGTTTGATAAGAAAGGAAGGGATGGAGGGAAAAATCAAAGGCATCCAGATTAGCAATGTCTTTTTCCTAGATGACAGAAACATGTACAGTTTTTACAATGAAAAATGTTAAACACATGGCCGTTAGAAATTAAAGACAACATCAATAAATGGAAACGTTCCATATTTATGGATCAGAAGGTTCAATATAAAGATGTCAATTCTCCCCAGATCTATAAATTTAATACAATCCCTATAAAAATTTAGTACACTTTTTGGGAGAAATTCAGCTGAAATACAATGAATTTAGATTTGCCAGAACAATTTTGAAAAAGAACAAAATTAGAAAACTTAAACTATCTGATTTCAAAACTTACCATAAAACCACAATAATCAAAATGTGTGCTATTTCTCCAATGATACGCATATAAGTTAATGAAACTACATTGAGAATAAAGAAATAAAATAAACCCTTGCATTTATGGTCAGTTGCTTTTTAACAAAGTTGCCAACACAATTCGATGAAGAAAGGGTAAACTTTAAATAAATACGACTATAATAATAGGAAAGTCACATGCAAGAAAATGAACGTCAACATGTACCACACACTGTTCATAAGAATTAGAGAATGGATTTAATCAAAATTTAAAATGTTTGTGCTTTAAATACATCACTTAAGTATATGAAAAGATAAGCCATAGACTGAGAAAATTTTTGTACATCATGTATCTCATAAAGGAACTGTATCCAGAATGTGTAGAGACCTTTTGCAATTCAATATAGGACAAAAGAAGCCACCCAGTTAAGGAAGAAAAGATCTGAATAGTAATTTCCTCAAAGAAAATAAATGGCTGAGTAGCACATGAAAAGAAATGAAACAGTTTACATTAAAATTATAAGATACCAGTTTACACTCACTAGAGTGGCTATAATCAAAATTGCATACAATAGTAAGTTTTGACAGAGATGTGGAAAAATTCAAACATCATGCATTGTTTGTTGGAATGTATAATGGAAAACCATTTGGCAGTTTCTTGGAAAGTTAAAGTCAGCTTACAGCCCAGCAGTTTCATTCAGAGTAATCTACCCAAAAGAAATACAACCATATGTTTATCAAAGACATGTACATGAATGTTCCTAGTAGCATTTTTCATAATAGCTAAAAAGTGAAATAATTTAAGGGTCCATCAGTTGGTGAGTGAATTTTTAAAATGTGGTGTATTCTGTATTCATACAATGGAATACTACTTAGCAATCAAAAAAAATGAACTGCTTATACATGCTGCCACAGTGATGAATCTGAAAAATATTATGGTTAGTGAAAGAATCCCAATGCAAAAGAGTTCACGCTGTCTGATTCCTTTTATCTGTAATGTTCAGAAAAGGCCAGTTCATACAGATGGAAGCAGATTGATAGTCACCTAGAGCTAGGAGTAGAATTAGGCGTCAGTTCCAAATAGGCACAAGGCAACTTTTTGTGGTGATTAAAATGTTCCAAAATACATTGTTGTGGTAATTGAAATTGAAATTTACTTTAAAAACTCATTGAATAGTGCACTTACATGCATAAATTTTATGGTATGTAAATTACACCTTTGTAAATTAAGCTTAAAAAAAAATAGGTGTTATGACAGCATACTTCTCTGAGATTCTACGCTCCAAATGTAGTATTTAATCCTGCCACCTATTTCCCACTGCTACTTAGTATTGGTCAGTTGTGTCCTTTTTTATTTATATTACATTAAGAAAATAGAAAACTTGGTATATTGTTCAGTTCAGTTCAGTTCAGGCGCTCAATCGTGTCCAACTCTGTGCGACCCCATGAACTGCAGCACGCCAGGCCTCCCTGTCCATCACCAACTCCCGGAGTTTACCCAAACTCATGTCCATTGAGTTAGTGATGCCATCCAGCCATCTCATCCTCTGTCGTCCCCTTCTCCTCCTGCCCTCGATCTTTCCCAGCATCAGGGTCTTCTCAAATGAGTCAGCTCTTCGCATCAGGTGGCCACAGTATTGGAGTTTCAGCTTCAACATCAGTCCTTCCAATGAATACCCAGGACTGATCTCCTTTAGGATGGACTGGCTGGATCTCCAAGGGACTCTCAAGAGTCTTCTCCAACACCACAGTTCAAAAGCATCAATTCTTTGGCACTCAGCTTTCTTTATAGGTCAACACTCACATCCATACATGACTACTGAAAAAACCATAGCCTTGACTAGACGGATCTTTGTTGACAAAGTATTGTCTCTGCTTTTTACTATGCTGTCTAGGTTGATCATAACTTTTCTTCCAAGGAGTAAGTGTCTTTTAATTTCATGGCTGCAGTCACCATCTCAGTGATTTTGGAGCCCCAAAAATAAAGTCTGACACTGTTTCCACTCTTCCCTCATCTATTTGCCATGAACTGATGAGACTGGGTGCCATGATTTTAGTTTTCTGAATGTTGGCCAACGTTTTCACTCTCCTCTTTCACTTTCATCAAGAGGCTCTTTAGTTCTTCACTTTCTGCCATAAGGGTGGTGTCGTCTGCATATGTATATTGTTAGGGTGTATAAAAAAAATAGTTTTCCCTTACCTTTATCCCAGCCCATGAATAGACACCTGAAGAGTGGATCCACTTTCCTCTGTTACAATAGGTATGAAAAACATGATGTTTAAATTAGTAATATACAAATATGTTATCTTTAAGAGATGGTTATAAAAACTGATAAAGATGTGAATACAATTTTATATGTATTTCTCAGTAACTATAAGAGCTCTTAACCCATTAAAGTAGTGAACTATTAATCATACTGTTATTAATCAATTTATAGAGCTAGATATTATAATGGTTTTGTAATGACAGCTTATCTTAATGAATAGAACATAGATAATAGACCTGTTGCTTATCCAAATCATTTGTTTAAGCATTAATTGTAGATTGATCACCTCTAGCATTCATTTGTATAAATACGCCAATTTGAATGAGCCCAGAAGTCATGATTTATTATTGATATAACTAATCTTAAGTTTAAATTGATTCCACATCAAATTCTTTTTCTTGCAGGCGTATCTCATTAGCTAGTCCACGTCAACTTTTTAAAGCTTCTAATATGACCCAGCGATGGCAACACAGGGAAATTTCAAACTTTGAGTACTTGATGTTTCTCAACACAATAGCAGGTAATTTAAGCCCATACGTTGATTTATTTCAAATGATCAGTTATTAATTGTGCTATTAGATTATTTTGAGTTTTCATATGAATAGTCATTCTATGTAAAGCTGAAAGCATAAGCAACATACAAAGATGAGAAAAAATGAAATATAGCTAAATAATGATTGTTAGTATATTGTGTGTACATGTATTCATAAAGATATGGTGAAAATGAAACTAAAAAGACTGTGTGGAGACATTCATTATGAAAGATTTTCTCTCAATTTGAGGAATTAGCAGTCAATTCACAGGGAAGTTTTTGAAAGTTTCTGAACAAATGAGTGATGTCAGAGCTGAATGAAAAGTTGGAAGCAGTATGAAGGATAAAGAGGGGTGCAGAGAGTCTAGGTAGAGAGCAAAAGTTAGGAGACAGTTACACATAAAAATAATGAGGGCCTGCATTAGAGAGGTGACAGTAGGAATTAAAACAAAGGATTAGATAACACAAGAATTTACAAGGTACAAACCATCTGCCATCCAGCGAACTGAATGCTGGGAGTAGATGAGAAGAAAGTGTCAGAAAAGACTCCCAGGCTTCTGTTCTAAATCATGGGGGAAACCATGGTGCTATTAAAGGAAAAAGAAGGAAAAAATTTGATCTAGAGAAAGGTGGTGATTTTACTGTGCTAGCAAGGCATACAATATATCAAAAAGAGATGCTGAAGTATAGAGGGCATTTGGAACATAGAGAAAGGGCATTGGGTTTCATTTGTGTAGAGAGATGCATAGAGATTCATCACCAAGAGATAGAGATGAGATTACCAAGCCAGATGATGCAGAAAGCAGTGAGATAAGGTCTGGGGACTGCTCTTGAGCAGGACAAAAAGAAAGCGGAAAGTTGTTAAAGAAGAGAAGAGGCTCAGTGATCCCAGAAATTGTAGACTTAGTAGGAGAACTAAGTTGAAGCAAATGGCTTGAGACACAACAGGAAAGGGAGAGGGAAAAGTGTTGGTCTCTATATCAAACGTGAGTGGGAAGTGAGGGGGCATTCACAGTGAAAAAAGGTCATGCCTTAGGCTTTAACATCTCAGAACTTACAAGTTATTTTATAGGAATTCATTTTCAAAATAAGGAAAAAAGTTTGAATATAAGGACTGAATGGTTGAAGATTAAATGAGAACCTTATTTGTAGATTGGACTTTCCTGGTGGCTCATAATGGTAAAGAATCTGCCTGCAATTCAGGAGACCCTGGTTCAATTCCTGGGTTGGAAAGATCCCCTGTAGAAGGGATAGGCTACCCACTCCAGTATTCTTGGGCTTCCCTGCTGGCTCAGATGGTAAAGAATCTGTCTGCAGTGTGGGAGACCTGGGTTCGATCCCTGGGCTGGAAAGATCTCCTGGAGGAGGGCATGGCAACTCATTCTAGTATTGTTGCCTGGAGAATCCCCGGGAAACAGAGGAGCCTGGTGGGCTACAGTCCATAGGATTGCAAAGAGTTGGACACGACTGAGCGACTAAGCACAGTAGTTATATATTGAATTTAACTTAATTAACAAGAGTCTGTTGACAATGAGCAGGTATGTACTCTTTTATTGTAGGTACAATAAACTTGATTGTGTAAGCATATAGGATAACAAAAGGATTTTATTGTTTACTGTTGATAAGATCTCAATCAGAAGGAGAGAAAAATGCAGGAGAAAAGGGATATAGGCTGCTTTTTGCTATTCAGTTTGTTTATTTTTTCTGGGAGAAATTAAAAGTGACAGAAATATGAAGTATGATAATTACGTCTGAATTAAAATTATCCTATTATTCATATTTTGTAAGACTGTTTACAAGTCAGTCAAGGAAGAACTCTGTTACTCTAATAGGCCCCAAGCTCATGATGAATAGAATGAAATAAAAAGTTAAAAACATCAAATCACAAGGAAGGCTTAGATACTGAGAATCTGTGTGGAGAGCTAGTGTAATACTCAGGTGTATGTTGATATGACATCCGTAAATTTTTGAGAACTGGAAAAGAAAGAAGGAATTTCTGTAAGAAAGGAATTCAAGCAATATTAATATACTTGTCTCCCTTGTTTGTTAGCCATAAAAGTTTGTTCACATTAAATCTAACTAATATAGGTTATAGACTAATAAAATGGTGGAGCCAGCATTTTTACTCTGTAAACAGTGATGTCCTCTACTGAGCCTGCCTCCCTAAAGTGGTGATATTCAGAAAGCTGCTGTTTCTACATGGATGGGCTACCTCATCCTTTGCTTTATTCATATTGCTAATAGACCTGAATGTGTCATTGAATGTCTTTGATTTAGAAGAAGCATAGAAGAGTGTGTGGCATCATTTGGGAATTGAATAAGCAGCCTCGTTGATGCTGTGAATTATATTCAAAGGGGCATAGAATTTGAAAGCCTTCACAGGAATTTCAGAGTTATTTAGAATAATCTCATCATTTTACAGGTGACTAATGAATGCCCACAGGGGTTAAGTCGCTTAAACTTGGTTGATTAGTTGGTTGGTTGATTGGTTAGTTAATTAATGGCAGAGAAAGGATTCTGGTTTTGAAAAACTCGTATGTGATAGGAAATTGTTTTTTAAATCCTTAGTGAAGGTTATTTTATTTGGTTTCAATTAATAAAAAATAGTTGTGGAATTTATAAGAACAATAGCATGGGTGCAGAGTTATCTAGATTTAAATATAGTTCAACCATTACGAGTTCCATGATTTGGGGCAAGTTACATAAACTTTTGTGCCTCAATTTTCTATCTGTAAAATGGGGTGATCCTAATTTCATAGAGTTATTGTGAAAATTAAATGAAATAATAAATGATAGCACTGGGAACAATGTTTGGCCCTCAGAAATTGTTGTTCTTGTTATTTTTAATAAAATATATTCCTGAATGTTTATCATCTCATTATTCTAAATTAAGAATGACTTTTTTCCCTCTTCCAGGACGGACTTACAATGACTTAAATCAGTATCCTGTGTTTCCATGGGTCATTACTAATTATGAATCGGAAGAACTGGATCTTACTTTGCCAAGTAACTTCAGAGATTTATCCAAGGTAATTTCTTGGTTCATCTGAAATACTTCATATAAAATATTATATATTATCTTGCATATAAAAAGAAATCTGATTTTTATTTTCACAACACTTTAAAAAAACTTTTTAATATTATAACTTTATCTGTTAAATGTATTTTCATTGTTCTCAAATTTAAAGGAGAAAAATTTAATATGCATGATAACCTTGATGGCAATTAAATATTTTGAATTCCACAAATTCAGAGCTTAAACAGTCCTTGGCTTATCATTGAATACAGAATGATTCTTTCTCATCTCCACGCTTTGCTTCCTCTGCCTTGAACATGTGTCTCTCTGCTCTGTGAATGGCTGACCCTCTGAGTCCTTCAGGAGCACTACCTCATGGAGACTGTTACTGACCCCTTCCTCTCTGTCAAAGCATCTAGAATGACCTGCATTTCACATCTTCTTCTACCTCACTGTTTTGGTTCTTCTTGTGTCATTGTTCACCATTATTTCCCTCTTGCCAAGTATAAAGCGTGCCATTCAATAAATGTGTTAAATGAATTAAATAATAAAATACACATGACATTTCCTCCAAGTTCTACAAAATTAATTTTAACTGTATTGCATTTTAAAATGTGAAACACGTAAATAAAAAAACAAAAACTACCCCTAATTTACCACATATCAATAAGTATTAATTATCATATATTATACACAATTGTTATTATATGAACATTTCTCATATCTTCAAGTATCATTAAGAATTTTCCTTTTCTGTCATAAATTATCAATAAATGGAATATCTTGAATCCTTTTTTGATAAAAAAAATGAGGTTATATGCCTCTTTTTTTCTTTTTAGCTTTTTATTATGGAGAATTCCAAACATACACAGAAATAGACAAAACAGAATAATGATAAGTTGACAAAACAGGCACATTCTCATATACCGATCGCTGTGCTTCAGTAATGATCTCCTTGTAGTTCCTCTTATTTGATCTTTACTCTCATTTTCTCTCCCCTTTCCCATATTCCTTTGAAGCAAATTTCAGATATCGTATCATTCCATTTGTAAATGTTTCAGTATATACTTTTTAAAACTTTTCAGAGCACAACCGTAATACCATTAGCAAACTTAAAAATATTAACAACACTTAATATCATCGAATACCCAGTAGGTTGAATTGAATTACAGCTTTCAAAATTGTATTAGTTTGTTTATTCCAGTCAGGATCCAGACAAGAACCGCACATTGCCATTAAGTCTTTTTATTCTGTGGAGCTCTCCTTCATCTCCCCCCGCCCCCCAATTTTTTAGTTGAAGAACTATATTGTCTTATAGATTTTCTCATAGTGTGGATTTTGCTTATTGCATCTGTGTGGCATAGTCTACAGATTCCTTTGTCTCCTATATTCCTTGTAAATTGGTAGTTGATTCCAGAGGTTAATAGAATTCCGATTAGGGTTTTTTTTTTTTTTAGCAAAACTGCTTCATAGGAAACTTGTGCACTCTTCTGTCAAAGGACATGTAATATATAACTTCCTATTTTTATAATTTTATTCATTTATTTTGGCTATGCTGAGTCTTTGTTGCTGCATGGGCTTTTCTCTAGTTGCGCAGAGTAGGGGCTGCTCTTTGCTGTGGTGCGTGGGTGTCTCATTGCAGTGGCTTCTCTTGTGCAGCACAGGCTCTGGGGTACAAGGCCCTCAGTAGCTGAGGCACATGGGCTCAGTAGCTGTGGCTCCCAGGCTCTGGAGCACAGGGTGAATAGTTTTGGTGCTTGGGCTTAGTTGCTCCACAGCATGTGGGATCTTCCTGGACCAGGGATCAAACTTATGTCTCCTGCATTGGCAGGCACATTCTTAATCACTGAGCCAGCAGGAAAGCCCCTCTAATTTACTTTTCTTTTGTCATATTTGATGCCAGAACTCAATAGTTCAGTAGGGATTGCAAAATCATGGTATTTAAATTCTATCACTTTTATTTCATGTATTATTTGGAGCCATTTTCTAAAGAGATGACATCCCTTCATCTGTTATTAAGTTTTTCAATGGTACATAACATTGAAAAGGCAGAATAAACGTTTCTTTTTTATACCAGTTTTTAAAACAATGAATTGGTTCCCAACACCCTCCAATGAAACCTAATTAAAAATATATATATCTTTATGAATTTGTACACAAAACTGAAGTGGTTTTGATGTTTCAACCCACTGAAGTTAGTATTTTCATTGAGGGTCACTTGTTCCTGCTTTGATCATGGGGAGCTTCTTCAAGTTGTTCCTGCATTGTTTTGATACAGTCTTAGCAGTCTGAAAACATCCATGCTCTCTGGTATAACAAGGTGCTTTAGGCTTAACCCTCACATTTTCTGGCCCAGTTCTAGTATTTAGTGTCATTTATTTCTTTAAGGAAACCAAGTGGGAGCCCTTTTACATGGAAATGTATGTGAAACGCACAGTTTGGCCTATTGTGCTTGTTGCTACAGGTGCATGCCAGAGGCACAGTCGTGTTCGACTCTGCGACTGTAGCCTGTCAGGCTCCTCTGTTCATGGGATTTTCCGGGCAAGAGGACTGGAGTGGGTTGCCATCTCCTATTGCAGGGTTGCTGCTGGATTTGTCTTTGTTTCTAGCCCCTTCAGAAAGACCTAGGAAAGAAAACGTAAGATGAAATACTTCATGAGTTGAAACTGACTCTTCCAATTAAATTTAGGAGCATGAAAAATTCAGAAGCAGTAAATAGTCCTTTAATGTAAAAGGAACACTGTACTCCTGCTCCCATCTGTTCAGACAGTCAGAGAGTCCAGGCTTTTTCCTAAAACTCTTAGAAATTTCTGGCAGTACCTGAAGATTGTTTATATATTCTACAAATCTAACCTGGAAGTTCTTTGCTGCCTTTCCCTTGCTTGTTCCCTGAGCCCGTGTTGCTCCATTATCCTTCTAGGTCACTCTGAAGTTCTCAGACTTCTTTCTAAGATTATACATAGTCCCTTCCCTTAACTCTTTCAAATCCGTTTTAGGCCTTCATGAAATATTTAAGTAAAGCTTTACTGAGTACCCACTCACATCAGAAGTACAGGCTCTAAGCAATTTATAGTCTCAGTCTGAGGATCACTGCCTACTCTCTACAGATTACCACAAGGTAGGCTCTAATTTACTCACCATATCCAGTGTCATCCATGCGGAATCCAAGGATTTCCACTTTTTTGATGTCGGAAAAGAGTGTTCCCTTCTTTACCTGTCTCAGGTGTACCCTCTTGTCCTGGCTTGATCACCATTAGGAATGTCCAGGAGTAACTTCATCTGTATCATCAGGGTGTAATCTGCTTCTCCACACAGTCTAGTTGAAGTGGTCACCAGTGGTGTCAGCACGAGATTAACATTTTTGTCATGACAAACAATGGTGTTTAGGTCCTGGCCTTTGCCTGTTTAATCAGCACCTCTTCTGTCTCCGCCCCGTATCTTTGCTATAGTCATCTGATCCTGTATTGCTTCCTGTTCTCTTTCACTTCTTGTGCCTTTGCTGTTGCTTTTCCCATCATCAAAAATTTTGTACATGTGCGGTACTCTCTATATTCCGTCTTTTTTAATGCATTACATAATTTATTTTACATTTTCTTCTCTGTGTTTCCTATTAAGGGAAATCATTGAATGTCATGAACCACCATCCATAGTTCATCAGGCACTCTATCAGATCTAGTTCCTTAAATCTATTTGTCACTTCCACTGTATAATCATAAGGGATTTGATTTAGGTCATACCTGAATGGTCTAGTGGTTTTCCCCACTTTCTTCAATTTAAGTCTGAATTTGGCAATAAGGAGTTCATGATCTGAGCCACAGTCAGCTCCCGGTGTTGTTTTTTGCTGACTGTATAGAGCATCTCCATCTTTGGCTGCAAAGAATATAATCAGTCTGATTTCGGTGTTGGCCATCTGGTGATGTTCATGTGTAGAGTGTTCTCTTGTGTCGTTGGAAGAGGGTGTTTGCTATGACCAGTGCATTCTCTTGGCAAAACTCTATTAGCCTTTGCCCTGCTTCATTCTGTACTCAAGGCCAAATTTGCCTGTTAGTCCAGATGTTTCTTGACTTCCTGCTTTTGCATTCCAGTTCCCTCTAATGAAAATGACATCCTTTTGGGTTGTTAGTTCTAGAAGGTCTTGTATGTCTTCATAGAACTGTTCAACTTCAGCTTCTTCAGCATTACTGGTCAGGGCACAGACTTGGATTACCGTGATATTGAATAGTTTGCCTTGGAAATGAACAGAGATCATTCTGTTGTTTTTGAGATTGCGTCCAAGTACTGCATTTCAGACTCTTTTGTTGACTATGATGCCTACTCCATTTCTTCTAAGGGATTCCTGCCCACAATAGTAGATATAATGGTCATCTGAGTTAAATTCACCCATTCCAGTCCGTCTTAGTTCGTTGATTCCTAGAATGTCGGTGTTCACTCTTGCCATCTCCTGTTTGACCATTTCCAATTTGCCTTGATTCATGGACCTAACATTCCAGGTTCCTATGCAGTATTGCTCTTCACAGCATCGGACCTTGCTTCCATCACCAGTCACAACCACAACTGGGTGTTGTTTTTGCTTTGGCTCCATCTCTTCATTCTTTCTGGAGTTATTTCTCCACTGATCTCCAGTAGCATATTGGGCACCTACCGACCTGCGGAGTTCATCTTTCAGTGTCCTACCTTTTTGGCTTTTCATACTGTTCATAGGGTTGTCAAGGTAAGAACAATGAAGTGGTTTGCCATTCCCTTCTCCAGTGGACCACATTTTGCCAGAATTCTCCACCATGACCCATCTGTCTTGGGTGGCCCCCCACGGCATATCTTGGTTTCATTGAGTTAGACCAGACCGTGGTCCATGTGATCAGATTGGCTAGTTTTCTGTGATTGTGGGTAAGTTTCTATGATTATGGTAAGAAATTGTAGCATTTTATGTGTCTCCTTTTTCACTTTTAAAGGAGAGTTTTCATTTTCAAAAGGAAGCCTTATCCTTTTGGATCCAGGATTAGTAAGTGGAATATATAACAAAAACCAAACAATCTGTTTCAGAAATGGGTGAGGAGCTTAACTAGGCAGTTCTTCAAAGAAGTTATACTAATAGCCAATGAGCAGATGAAAAGGTGTTCAAACACTACTTGATGTTTAGAAAATGTATATCAAAACCACAGTGAGATACCACTTCACACCCAGTAGTATAGTTTTAATTAAAAAATAAATAAACCTAAAATAACAAGTATTGTTAAAGATTTGGCAAAATTGGAACCCATGTGCACTGCTGGTGGGAATGTAAACTGGTAAAGCTGATGTGGAAAAAAGTTTGGCAGTTCCTTCAAAATAAAAAAATAGAATTATCCTAAGATCCAGTTAGTCTGCTTTTCAAATATAATTTCATTTGTTTTTGACTGTGCTGGGTCTTTGTTGCCGCGCAGACTTTTCTCCAGGTGCAGTAAGCTGGGGCTCCTCTCTAGTTGCAGTGCGTAGGTGTCTCACTTGCAGTGACTTCTCTTGTTGCAAAGTATGGGCTTCAGTAGTTGTGGCACCTAGGCTCTAAACCACAGGGTCAATAGCTGTATCGCAGGGGCTTAGTTGCTCCGCAGTATGTGGGGTCCTCCCAGATCAGGGATGGAACCCGCATCTCCTACATTGGCAGGCAGATTCTTTACCCCTGAGCTACCAGGGAATACCCCAGCTATTCCAGTTTTGAATATGTACCCAAGAGAAAAGCAGAGACTTGAAGAGGTATTTGTATACCCATTTTCATATTTATGGAAGTATTATTTACAGTAACCAAAAGATGGAAGCAGTCCAAGTATCCATTGATGGATAAATGGATAAACAGAAGGTGGTACACATATACAGTGGAATGTTGTTCAACCTTAACCAGGGAGGGACCTCTGACACATGCTGCAATGTGGATGAACCTTGAAGACATTATGCTAAGTGAAGCAAGACATTCACAAAGGGATAAATACTGTATGATTTCACTCATATGAGGCATTTAGAATAGTCAAACTCATAGAGATAGAAAGCAGAATGGTGGTTGCCAAGACCTGAGTGTGTTGGGAGGAATGGAGACTTCTTTAATGAGTATAGAGTCTAAGTTTTGCAAAATGAAACAAGTTCTGGAGATGGAAGGTGGTGATGGTTGCCTGACAGCCTGAATGTACTTAATGCCACTGAACTGTACACTTAAAAGTGGTTAAAATGATAAATTTCCTGTTATGAATGCTGCTGCTGCTGCTAAGTCGCTTCAGTCGTGTCCGACTCTGTGCGACCCCATAGACGGCAGCCCACCAGGCTCCGCCATTTCTGGGATTCTCCAGGCAAGAATACTGGAGTGGGTTGCCATTTCCTTCTCCAGTGCATGAAAGGGAAAGTGAAAGTGAAGTCGCTCAGTCGTTTCCGACTCTTAGCGACCCCATGGACTGTAGCCTACCAGGCTCCTCCATCCATGGGATTTGCCAAGCAAGAGTACCGGAATGGGGTGCCATTGCCTTCTCCGCCTGTTATGAATATTTTACCACAATTTAAGAAAAAAAAAAAAGGAGGCCAGTAAGAGGAGAAAAAAGAGCTGGTTAGTAAACTAAACAGAAAATGGAAGTTTGAAAAAGCACGTGCATGTGTCTGCTTTTGCTTCCCTTTGAGCTCCTTGAGAACATGCCCTGGTTAACTAGCTGGAGGGCCAAGACTGATACG
Organism: Okapia johnstoni; assembly: GCA_024291935.2. Lineage (NCBI taxonomy): Eukaryota > Metazoa > Chordata > Mammalia > Artiodactyla > Giraffidae > Okapia > Okapia johnstoni. The sequence goes on along the minus strand of CM044310.1, from coordinate 57,954,274 downwards.
TGGAGGATGGCTGAGCTGTGCGAGCTGAGGCCATCCCACACCAGCCAGGCCTCGGCTGACCGCAGACTCAGGAGCAGGCACAGCCAAGAGCAGCCAGGTGTGATCCCGATCAGCAGAAGTTCCCAGGTGACCCATTGACTGTGAGGAATAATAAATGGAGAAATGTTTTCTTGTTGTTTTTTTGGCAGGGGGAGGGGAGTTCTTTAAAGAAAATGCAAAAAGGAAAGTCTTACTTACATTTAGGTGCTGTATTTGTTCTAAAACCCTGTATATTTCACTGGGATCTGTAGAACTCTCTTGTCTAATAAAAATGAGGGTTGTATTTGACTTGTGTAGTGAACCATGCAGTAGATCAATAGTAAAAACTGGACAGCTCTTTAATTCTCATGCTATTAGATCCTACTGTCTCTCCTTTATTTGAATTTTATGTGTGGGAAAGTAAAAGTCTCATTTTTCATTAAATTATTAAAATGTAGAATTTGCTTCACAAAATAAATTAAATATATAACCTTTCTAGACATCTAGAAGAGCTCCCTTCTTTTCCTTAAACTTAGTCCTCCAGTTTGGACTTCCATTTAAGCACAGAGCTTCAGATGCTTTGTGCTTTGGAGGACTTTTTGCAGGCTCTTTAAGATGCAGTGAGTAGGTAGATGGATTACGGGCCAGGTGCATGTTCACATCTGAATGGAACAGGTTGTAATGGTGATAAGTGAGAGGCTATTTGGATTTTTCTACTAAGGTTGTATCTCTCTCTCCTCTGCCATCACCGTACTGAACAAGAGCTCCCACCCCGTTACTGTGTCCTCCCACTTCCTTGCCAAAGGTCTGTTTGCTGACCCTTATCTTTGTTCTCTATCCCACTATAAGTCTTACGTGACCAGAAGAAAGCTTTCAAAACAATTTTTTGAAGTAGGCCCTATGAATTTTTTCATTATGAGAATGCAGTGAAATGGTATCAGCAAAATGCAGTTATTATTTGCCAGCTAAACAGAATCTTTTATTAAAATTGAATCTTATTTGTATGTTACAGCTGTTTCTAAGGAACTTGCCAAGTACTTTTGCTGGGTGTGTAAAATACTGTTTTAACTAATGGCTTTATAACTTATCTTCTGTATCTGATAAATAAGGTATTTTAATGCCCCACTAAAGGACCAGTAGTAATCTTGCTTTTTTTTTTTGTTGGATGAAAAGTAAGAAGGGAAGGGGAGTTCAAAATCAAACCAAAAGAGTCATGTTCACTACTATCTATCCACAGATGCCCATATCCACTATACAGAGACGCAAAAATATCAGTTTTGTGATTTAGTACCTTTAATTGTAGGAGCATCCATTTTCATATTATAAGAGATTTTGTGAAAGAATTGCTTTTTGTGCTGACAAAGGAATATTTATAAAGTGTTTTCAACAAGAGCTGAACAGTACATATTGTATAGCCAACAGTGGTGTGATTAGCAGAGCTGGAAGAGTGGGGAGCTCTAATACTCAACCACATAACTTACAACTAACATCTCCTCTCCCACAAAGCAGCAGTAATTCAAATGCTACAAAAGTCTTTCAAGTTCGTGAAAATGGAATTCTACTCATACTCATTGTTTTCATTAACTATCGCTGGAAATAAGTGAGTTTGGGCTTACATTATTTTAAGTAAAATAAGCATATCAGATATCTGAAAATTGTACTCTGCGTATATAAAATTGTTTACTTTATAAATTGTATCTCATTCCTATTGATATTAAGGTCTGCCATAATGTTTCCAGTGTGATTCCATTTTCAAGTATCTGTTTATAGACATATTTTCAGGAGTGTATCACATGCATAAAATGAGCTGTATCTGTAAGAAAAATGATTATAATAGATTTATATGCCTGGAGAAGGAAATTGCAACCCCCTCTAGTATTCTTGCCTGGAAAATCCCATGGACAGAGGAGCCTGGCGGGCTGCAGTTCATGGGGTTGTAAAATGTCAGACATGGCTGAGCGTGCACGCACACACATATACACGCACTCTCTCTTTCTTTCTCTCACGCACACACAAACGTGCGCGTACTCTCTCTCTCTGCATTATGAGGACACACCATAATCGTGCCTTCGAGTTCTGCATTCAGAGCTGCTTTGAAGGTGTCATCCACTTAGTATGAATAGAATGCTAGATTTCTAATTTAAAAAATAGATATACAACATACATGTACATATACAACTGAATCACCTTGCTGTGCACTTGAAACATTGTTAGTCAACTCTACATCAATAAAATACATATGTTAAGACAAAAAATATTAGAATTATATGGAAGTTTTTCCATAGTATACATTTAGCAAATACTGCCGCTGCTGCTTCTAAGTCACTTCAGTTGTGTCCGACTCTGTGCAACCCCATAGACAGCAGCCCACCAGGCTCCCCCGTCCCTGGGATTCTCCAGGCGAGAATACTGAAGTGGGTTGCCATTTCCTTTTCCAATGCATGAAAGTGAAAAGTGAAAGTGAAGTCACTCAGTCGTGTCCAACTCTTAGTGACCCCATGGACTGTAGCCTACCAGGCTCCTCTGTCCATGGGATTTTCCAGGCAAGAGTACTGGAGTGGGTTGCCATTTCCTTCTCCTTAGCAAATACTACTATTTGTTTAAATAAGCTTGTGAAATCGAAGAAAACATTGTGTGCAAAGCTTAACTTAAATCATAAACAAGTATTATCCTCATTCTTGTGTGGATAATATAGCCTGACTAGCTTTTTTAAATGAATTGAATTGTTTATGCATATTTATGTCCATTTAATGTCCCCAAAGTTTTGATACAAAACTACAATTTTATTTGGTAATCTTTTCCATGTTTTACAGGAATTCTCTTTCTGAAGCTGAATTAATGTAATTAACAGCTCTTCTTCTGTATTATTCTTCTGATCATTCTGTTTAGAAAAAAAAAAGTTCTGAGATGAATAATGCAAAAAATGTCCCTTTGAAGGAATTCAATTTTATATATGGCATTTCCTTATAATGATTGCAATGTAATATTGTCAATCTGTTAAGGTCAAATCTATTTTAGTTTGCAAATGTGAGGAAAATTTATTATTTTCTTCTCTTGAGAAACTCCTCATGTAACATAATGCTTTAATCTTTAAAAGCTGAAAAAAAAGTAGAAATCAGTTTTGAAGTTGTTTTTTGCCTCCAGTTTCCCTGTTGTTTCATCACCAGTCTAAAATTCTGACTGATGAGAAGACAGATCTAACCATGCATAAAATTTGGAGTGACATTAATCCATATTTTACAAATACACACTTAGTTTTATATTTTGACAGCCTCCTTGAAAGAGACAAGAATATTTTCTTTTTGTCTTTTCTTTAGAAGAAGTTATAATCAGGACAGGAATATATTTACAAAATGTCATACCATAAAAACAAATTATAATAGCTGTTGTTTCAGTACCAGAGATTTCATGGTGGATTAATAAGATTTTTTGTGCTGTTATTACTTTTTTTCCTTAGTAGGAGAGTGTGTAAGCCAGTTCTCTAAGTGAGGAAAATGAAAATAATCAGGTGCAATCATTTCTCTTCTAATTGATCAAGATGATTATTTTGGAATATTTAATGTATATACCTGGATAAAAGTGAAAGTTGCTCAAGTCTTGTCCGACTCTTTGCAACCCCATGGACTATACAGTCCATGGAATTCTCTAGGCCAGAATACTGGAGTGGATAGCCTTTTCCTTCTCCAGGGGATCTTCCCAACCCAGGGATCACACCCACGTCTCCCTCTTTGCAGGCAGATTCTTTACCAGCTGAGCCACAAGGGAAGCCCAAGAATACTGGAGTAGGTAGCGTATCCCTTTTCCAGTGGATCTTCCCAACCCAGGAATCACACTAGGGTCTCCTGCATTGGAGGATTCTTTCCCAACTGAGCTATCAGAAAAGCCCATATACCTGGATGCCTATTCCAAAAAACAAGTATTTTGTTAGATTGAAATGCAGTAGAATGACGAACCATTTCCAAATGAAGTCTTGCAAATGAAAACTCAGCTATAAAAACATCCCACTTTGAAGTATATTACATGTGTTAATTCTTTTAACCCTCACAAAGACCTTCTAAGATAGGTAGTATTATTACTGTCTTTTACAGGAGCAGAAATTGATACACCGTGAGGTTAAACCAGTTGTACAAAGTCACACAGACAGTGGATGGAACCAGAATTTAAACACTATGCAGTTCACAGCTTTGTGTGTGTGTGTGTGTGTGTGTGTGTGTGTGTGTGTGCTGGATTATGATTTAAAGTGACAAATTTCTTACTATGAATTTTGGCTCAGAAAGCTTGGGAAACACTGCAGTGTGCTATATTGCTTTCTGTGCTTGGCATCAATTGCCGAGTCTGTTTTAATGTTATTTTATCAAGTTGCTTTTCACCTCTTATGCTGAAATGCATGGTAAGGTGCAACCAGCACTCTGTTGCTTGAAAACGTGCTTTTACCAGCTGCTGCCTCCTGGTGTGTTGGTCCCGGATTATGCCTCCAGCTTTTTGACCAAACCTGTTTTATGGAAAAGATGAATGTTTGGGTAACTCTAGAGAATACCTGGAGTACAGAATGAAGCAGAACAAAGGCTAATAGAGTTTTGCCAAGAGAACGCACTGGTAATAGCAAACACCCTATTCCAACAACACAAGAGAAGACTCTACACGTGGACATCACCAGATGGTCAACATCGAAATCAGATTGATTATATTCTTTGCAGCCAAAGATGGAGAAGCTCTATACAGTCAGCAAAAACAAGACCGGGAGCAGACTGTGGCTCAGATCATGAACTGCTTATTGCCAAATTCAGACTTAAATTGCAGAAAGTAGGGAAAACCACTAGTCCATTCAGATATGACCTAGGTCAGATCCCTTATGAGTATACAGTAGAAGTAACAAATAGATTTAAGGGACTAGATCTGATAGACAGAGTGCCTGTTGAACTATGGACAGAGGTTCGTGACATTGTACAGGAGACAGGGATCAAGACAATTCCCATGGAAAAGAAATGCAAAAAAGCAAAATGGCTGTCTGAGGAGGCCTTACAGATAGCTGGGAAGAGAAGAGAAGCGAAAAGCAAAGGAGAAAAGGAAAGATATTCCCATCTGAATGCAGAGTTCCAAAGAATAGCAAGGAGAGATAAGAAAGCCTTCCTCAGCGATCAGTGCAAAGAAATAGAGGAAAACAACAGATTGGGAAAGACTAGAGATCTCTTCAAGAAAATTAGAGATACCAAAGGAACATTTCATGCAAAGATAGGCTCGATAAAGGACAGAAATGGTACAGACCTAACAGAAGCAGAAGATATTAAGAAGAGGTGGCAAGAATACACAGAAGAACTGTACAAAAAAGATCTTCACGACCCAGATAATCACGATGATGTGATCACTCACCTAGAGCCAGACATGTGAAGTCAAGTGGGCCTTAGAAAATATCACTACGAACAAAGCTAGTGGAGGTGATGGAATTCCAGTTGAGCTATTTCAAATCCTCAAAGGTGATGCTGTGAAAGTGCTGCACTCGATATGCTAGCAAATTTGGAAAACTCAGCAGTGGCCATAGGACTGGAAAAGGTCAGTTTTCGTTCCAATCCCAAAGAAAGGCAATGCCAAAGAATGCTCAAACTACCGCACAATTGCACTCATCTCACACGCTAGTAAAGTAATGCTCAAAATTCTCCAAGCCAGGCTTCAGCAATACATGAACTGTGAACTTCCAGATGTTCAAGCTGGTTTTAGAAAAGGCAGAGGAACCAGAGATCAAATTGCCAACATCTGCTGGATCATTGAAAAAGCAAGAGAGTTCCAGAAAAACATCTACTTCTGCTTTATTGACTATGCCAAAGCCTTTGACTGTGTGGATCACAACAAACTGTGGGAAATTCTGAAAGAGATGGGAATACCAGACCATCTGACCTATCTCTTGAGAAACCTGTATGCAGGTCAGGAAGCAACAGTTAGAACTGGACATGGAACAACAGACTGGTTCCAAATAGGAGAAGGAGTATGTCAAGGCTGTATATTGTCACCCAGCTTATTTAGCATATATGCCGAGTACATCATGAGAAACGCTGGGCTGGAAGAAGCACAAGCTGGAATCAAGATTGCCGGGAGAAATATCAATAGCCTCAGATATGCAGATGACATCACCCTTATGGCAGAAAGTGAAGAAGAACTAAAGAGCCTCTTGATGAAAGTGAAAGAGGAGAGTGAAAAAGTTGGCTTAAAGCTCAACGTTCAGAAAACTAAGATCATGGCATCTGGTCCCATAACTTCATGGCAAATAGATGGGGAAACAGTGGAAACAGTGCCAGACTTTATTTTTGGGGGCTCCAGAATCACTGCTGATGGTGATTGCAGCCATGAAATTAAAAGACGCTTACTCCTTGGAAGGAAGGTTATGGCCAACCTAGATAGCATATTTAAAAGCAGAGACATTACTTTGCCAACGAAAGTCCGTCTAGTCAAGGCTATGGTTTTTCCAGTGGTCATGTATGGATGTGAGAGTTGGACTGTGAAGAAAGCTGAGCACCGCAGAATTGATGCTTTTGAACTGTGGTGTTGCAGAAGACTCTTGAGAGTCCCTTGGACTGCAAGGAGAGCCAATCAATCCATCCTAAAAGAGATCACTCCTGGGAGTTCATTGGAAGGACTGATGTTGAAGCTGAAACTCCAGTACTTTGGCCACCTCATGCGAAGAGTTGACTCATTGGAAAAGACCCTAATGCTGGGTAGGATTGGGGGCAGCACGAGAAGGGGACAACAGAGGATGAGATGGTTGGATGGCATCACCAACTCGATGGACATGGGTTTGGGTAAACTCCGGGAGTTGGTGATGGACAGAGAGGCCTGGCGTGCTGCAATTCATGGGGTCACAAAGAGTCGGACACAACTGAGCGACTGAACTGAACTGAGAGAATACCTGATGTTACTCTCTGAGCATTCTTTTTTTTTTTTCATTTAATGATTTTTTATTGAGTAATAGTGTACCAGGGACTCTTAGTTTCTGGAAATTAGATAAAGTCTTCTAAGTTACTGTTATAAAAAATAAACTGAAGATTGGTGAGTGGGAGAACAGGAATGGTCAGACTATAATCAATAGTTCATAATGGTCAAGCTATAATCTATATTTATTGGAGCATACATTCTTGAAGAAAAATGCTGCAAGAGTTCAAGGTAGGGGGAAAAGAAAAATCATGCGTTTTTTAAACCTTAAAATGTAAGCACAGTGTGAGTTGTTATTTTGCTTAAGAATCAAGAAAAGCAAATTGCTCTACTCTGGATCAAAGTGTTTCTAAAGAGTAAATTATGAGATAAATGAAGAGATCTGAAAAACAAGGTTGTCCTAAATTTATTTACTTGCTAATTAGTTGCAATTGTTCATCCTTGTATTTATTGTGTTTTTTCCTCCCTTTGTTTAAAGCAAAAGTAGATGATTTCCCCCCTCTGTGTCTCCTTTATATCTCCTACCATCTGGTTGTGTATTTTTATATGTGAGATGTTTCTCCTAACACACACACACATAATATACAGCATTCATCCTGACCTGGAATTGACTACCGGACATTTAACTGTTGTTGATCAGACAGCACTTCTTTATCTCTTTAAATTTTAAGTGCTGTTTCTGACAAATGCCAGTCCTTTTAGTGGGCTCTGCAACAGATACACTGGGAATCAATATACCATCTAGATGTCACAGAGGGAAAAGAACACTCTTTTGGCTGGGAGGGGAATATTGTTTTAAAATGATGGGCATTATAACTTTTACTTTATTTTTCTATTTATTGGGCATCAGTTAAACCAAAGGAATTCAAAGTTACAACAACTTTATTATATTATAATGGTAAGTAGTGGATCCTAAAGCATTTAAATAAAATATAAGTGCAGAGAAAGAAATTAAAATAATCCCACACTTGGCTGTTTTCTGTTGGCTGACAAAATGTATTAAATGTATTTCAAGCTTGGCACCAAGTATGCTGTTATATGCCACATGGATCTTAGAGATTTTGGTATGAATTGCATTCCCTGGCCTTGGGGAGTTTATAGTCCAATCAGCAAAAAGACTGATACTGGGAAAGTTTAGAATCTTTTTGTAGGATTGTGAGGGAATCCCAAGTAGATGCTCTTAAAAAACATCTTATATATGTGCTCTTCTTTAATCCCTTCAACCACACTGTAACGAATGTGTTACTATCTTTATTTTACACATAGGAAACTTAGGTGTAGTGAGGTTAAGAAACTCTCCAAGGACTTAGATTTCCTAATTGTTAAAGGCTAAGATCTGACCTCAGATGTGTCCCTATCACTGAACTGGTAGACTTTAGGTATAACTAGGAAGAATAGTTTTGATTGAACAGTGGCATTTATATCTACTTCTTTCCAAAATGGAACTACCTTTCCCTTTATCTCGGCAAAAGACTAGAGGTTTTGGAGAAATTGCACCAGACAAGTTTTCTGATTGGAGGACAGGAAGAGCAGCAGAGGGGGAGTTGAAGAGTAAGGAATGGAAAACAGAAGGATTAACAGAAGGCTTTAAGTACTGAATGGTGAAGGCCCCCAGGCCCCTTTTGCTGTCATGCTATCAGCACTCTGACAGCCAGGTTTATACCAGCCCCAAAATGTAAGATGGAAAATTGTGTTACTCTTTGGACACACTGATTGTCTCAATGAAAAGACCTCAAATGTACTGACATTTTAGGGATCCTACTTGGAGTCTATATGATTTTGCTTCCGTAAAAGTCACATTTCTGTTTACACTCAGTGACTGAAGTCAGCTTTTTTGTGCCTCATTCTTAAAAATGAAGATATGACCAAGTACTAGCAAGCATTTAAAGACAGCCTTCAATGTGAAGGACTATAGAGACTAAATTGAATAGAAAAATAAAAGAAACCAGAAGAAACAAAAACAGTTTAAGAAGCAGAAGCCTTAAAAACAAAACAAGAATAAATACCCTCATAGAGAAAAGCTACTGCATTAATAGAAAAAGAAAATATTACTATAGAAAGTTGAGAGTAAATACAGATGTTTTCTAAAAGGTATATCCAAAATGAAAGGGGATATAGCTTGGAAAGATAAAATTCAATAACTAGAGTAGGGAAGTTTTGGATTTAGATAGGTTTGTGTCAGCCTGCCTCCATTTATTAGGAAGGACCTGTAGCAGAGTACTTAATTTGAGAGTCCAGACTGCTTTTTATATAGTATTTGTTATAATACTGAAGAAAATTTTTCATGAGTACACTGACCTTTCAAAACTTTAAATTATTACATGTACACTGTGATATATTTTGTTTAAAATACGGCTATTCAACATGTTGCCCATAATTTAAAATTAAGTGTAGCAAAATGTAACCATATATAGATGTATATATACACATACATACATACATATGGGGCGATATATTGTGGTGTGTTTAGAGGATTTGCTGCGGTTTTTTTTTTAACTTAGGACAATAATCCATTGATTTTGCATGAATTATTTTTTACAATTTGCATCTTTAAATTATTAGTACTATGTATGGCAGATTTGTTTTTTACTAGAAGTTACCTTCTTGTGCAAGTTTTTTTATGAGTCTAACAGGGGTTAAGCCTACACTTAGTTTAAGCAACCTTCACTGACATTGTTTTTTTAACATTAGTCAGAAAATGATAAACTGCAGTTACTGAAATGGATTGTGGTTAATATTACTGTCAAGAGGATGAATAATCTTGACATGTGCCAGCAACACACTGCCAGTCCAGTAATCCTTCTCAGAGTTAAGTATTTATTCTCAAATCATCGTAAGTTACTGTGGTGTTGTGGAGTGATCATTTATTATTATTTATAAATAAATTGTTTTATTTACATAATGTTACTGGTTTTATCCTATAATACTTCCTGTTTTTTGTTACTTGTACTAGGGTAGATCCAAGTAAGAAACATATACTTACCATAAGCTTGTGTAAAAAATTTTTTTGAAACACCTTGAAAAGAATTTTAAGTTCAGTAAGTACTGAAATTGTACTTCTAATTTCAGGCTGGGGCATTTTTTTAAGAGAGTAAATATAGTAAGAAGCCATTTTAAAAAGTCTACATACATTTGTAGCTTTCTTTATATCCTTGTGTTAATTTTTCATTCTTGTATTTCCCTGTGACAGTAAAAACTTAATTTATGTGAATGTGTAATAGTCTGCTTTTTAAAATAAATAATGTATTAATGTATCTTTTAGTCATATGTCCACATTCCTGTCCAAGTCTTTATTCTCCAAATCCATTTATTAGAGTAAGCACATTTATTCAACATAAACACTTGTTTATAATACCCTGATTATATTAAATGTGTTTAGTCAAATTGATTATTAAGCATGTTTTGAGCACCATTCACAGGTTTATTGCCAAGAGACTGGTAAATTCACATATATATGTATATTAATATTTGAGAGAATGTCTTACTGAAAAAGTTAAAATCTTCTGATTTTCATTAGATGGTTTTTATTACCTGACAATGATTTGACTTTTCTAAGAACAAATTATGTCAAACATAATTATTATTACCCTCTGGTATTGTTGCTGCTGGTGCTACTTATTTTTATCTATATTATGAGAAACCTAGACAGTGTATTGAAAAGCAGAGACATCACTTTGCCAACAAAGGTCTGTGTAGTCAAAGTTACGGTTTTTCCAGAAGTCATGTACGAATGTGAGAGTTGGACCATGAAGAAGGCTGAGTGCCAACGAATTGATGCTTTTGAACTGTGGTTCTGGAGAAGACTCTTGAGAGTCCCTTGGACAGCAAGGAGATCAAACCAGTCAATCATAAAAGATCAACCCTGAATATTCATTGGAAGAACTGATGCTGAAGCTCCAATACTTTGGCTACCTGATGCAAAGAGCCATCTTATTGGAAAAGACTGATGCTCGGAAAGATTAAAGGCAGGAGGAGAAGGGAGTGACAGAGGTTGAAATGGTTGGACGGCATCACTGATTCAATGGACCTGAGTTCAAAGAGTCGGACATGACTGAGTGACTGAACAACAACTTACTGTATTATAGGTGCAAAATAATAGTTGAGGTTCATTTTTTTTTTTTTTTACAAATGGAAGTGCAGTTCTTCCAATACTACTTGTTGGAAAGACTGTCTTTTCTCATGAATTGTCTGAGGACCTCTATTGAAATTAAATTGGATGTATACATATAGGTCCATTTCTATACTTTATTCTGGTCAATAAGCATAATCTATCCTTATATCAATAGCACACTGTCTTGTTTACTGTAGTTTTATAGATAGTCATAATATCAGGTCATGTGAATCCAGCTATTTCTTCTTTCTCAAAATTGTTTTGGCTACTCTAGGTTTTCTGGAATCAGCTTGTCAATTCTGCTATTTTGGTTGGGCTTGAATTTAATTGGTAGGCCATTTTGACCAAAAATAATAGCAATACTGAATCTTCCAATCCAGAAATATGGTTTATCTTCCATTGATTTAGGTCTTCTTTAATTTCTGTCTGATGTTTTGTGGCTTTTAGCGTTGCATGCTGGAATTTTTAATTTATCCTTAAAATTTTCATATTTTTTTTCATTTCAAACTTTCAAAGTTTATAGGAACACAGTTGAATGTTTTTAGATTGACCTTGTGTTTTACAACTTTTGTTTGACTCAGTTATTCATACTAGTAGCCTTTTTGTAGACTTTTGGGGACTTCCTGCATCTCCACATGAATACTGACTGCATTATATAATGTTGACTAGAAGTGCTGAGAGGGCCTTTTCTTTTATCTTATGACCTTGGATTGTTAAGATTTTGGGGAGCTTCTTCCAGGTATTTATCTCAACATGGGCATTGGATTATCAGGTTATTTTAATTGACCTATGTGCCTTTCTCAAACAGATAAGTAACTATACTGAAAATCACTTAATATGAACTATAGCTGAATAATATAGAACTGTGAAGGCGGTGCTACTAAATCTACCAGTGTGAGCCTTTGAAATGATTTAGATTCAGTTAAGTACAATAAGTAAAATGGAATACTTTCTTTTTCCCAGGACATGTTTGTTAAACTGAAATCATATAGTGGGTATATGTTTAATGTTACTTGGAAGAGAGTTTGTTTTCAAGGGATTGAAAACTCCTCTGGTACTTAAAAACAAAAAGTGCTTATTTGTTAACTTTAAAAGCCATAGTAGTATGCCAATAAAATTTTTTCTCTCCAATATTAAATTAAAAGTAGAGTGTGTGAAGATAAGTGCAAACCATTTCAGCCATATATAGCATATGACGAAATACCCTGAAAACTAATGTTGAGTTAAAATGCTTATGAGTCTGTTTGTTATATTTGTCTTTTAGATAAAAGGGCTGCTACAGCTGACACAAAACAGTTGCTACACCTGCTAATTGTGGCAACATTGCTTAAATGATACAGGCTATTCTTTTATTTTCTTCTCCTTGTCGGTGGGAAAGGAAGGCAGGTGGTAGAGATGCACAGACTTCATTGGCTTCTTTAAAAAGCTTTAGCAACACAAGGAATTAAAGGCTTTCATTTGGGTTCATAGATTTAGATATATAAATACAAAAAAATTAAGAGGAAAGTAAAAACACAACATTCTAAAGCAACCATACACCAATAAAGTTAATCTAAAAGAAAAAAGGAAAGTAAAGCAGTAAACTTTGATGACAATGCTTATTTTTATGTGTTCACTTTTTTTAAAAGCAATTTTGCCAAGTGTCTTTTTCAGTGTCCCCAACACAAAATATTCATCCCTCTGCCCCATTTGTGAAACCTTCTGCTAAATATCCACTGTTTTATATGTGTATGCATGCTCAGCTGCTCAGTCGTGTGCCACTCGTTGTGACCCCACGGACTGTAGCCCACCAGGCTCCTCTGTTAATGGGACTTCTCAGGCAAGAATACTGGAGTGGTTGTCATTTCCTACTCCAGGGGATCTTCCCAACTCAGGGATTGAACCCAGGTCTCCTGTGTCTCCTCCATTGGCAGGCGAATTCTTTACCACTGAGCCACCTGTGAAGCCCAAGCACATACATTAAATAGATAAGAATAAAGTATAAATAACTTTTTTTTTCAAAAGAGCATTTAATGTAAAAGTCCCATGAAAGGATTCCAATGGCACTATAGATTCAGCACCAACACTCTCATTAATCCACATAACCCAAGTTATTTTAGGATTTAATAGTCAGTGTAGTTAGAATTGGCTCTGAATCTTGCCTCAATTATTGATAGTCATTTAACTTCTTCCCAGACTCGGTATTTTCATCTGTAAATTGGAATTGCTAATGGTTTTATATATTAAGGTGCTGTTGTAAATATAGTAAGATAATATATCTAAGCCTTTAGAGCCTTCACTTATAGCCAATAAACAGTTGCATTGTCATCAGATAGAATAGGCCCTTTAACCTGTTTATCAGAGTTATTTTGTACAATTTTCTCAAAACAAATCATTATTCTCTAACCAGGAATGACCATCTTTTATGATGTCACATTTCCTAATAGTCCATCCTCTTTCATCCTCTTGGATTTGAATTTTTTTGTTTAATTTGTTCGTGAATATCAATTACCTTATACATAATTAACAATATTTTTTTATTTAACCTGACATTTCTGTAACACTGGATATGATATTGAGTTCAACCATTTTGTTATCTTTTCCTGCTGTCACTTTGTAGTTGCTCTTTTTCCGTATTTACAGGCCTGTCCTGCTTCCACAATAAATTGATACATAACCTCTTGCTTATGTTGTTGTTTAGTGGCAAAGTCATGTCCGACTCTTTGCGACCCTATGGACTAGCCTGCCAGGCTCCTCTGTCCTTTGGATTTTCCTGGCAAGAATTTTGGAGTGGGTTGCCTTGCCCTCCTCCAGGGGGTCTTCCTGATGCAGGGATGAACCTGCTTGTTTGACGTCTCCTGTATTGGCAGGCAGGTTGTTTACCATTAGTGCCACCTGGGAAGCCTTGTGTCTCCTAGACTTCTGTTAATTTTGAGCTAGGTTATTCAAGGTACTTATTATCTTCATTATTAAAATAGAGATGCCTAGCTCACATTTACTGTGAGAATGCATAATAATGTTTTATAAAATACAAAATGTAGCCTGGAGTTATTAATTAGATAACTTCAGGTACTATTTCCTGAAAAGTTTTAAAAAGAAAGCAAAAATTTAGAATGTATGAACATTACAGTCTTTTCTTTTTACAGCTAACTTTTACTAGTAATCAGATGAAAGAGTCTGTATTGGGTCTTTGAATCCAATAGTCTTTGTTTTTAATTAATGTAGTTACTAGATGATTGTAACTTGCTTGACATTTCATATGCTTTTCACAGTGAAACTTAGAGGCCCTTTGGATTTTTGAAAGATAATTCTGTTTTTTACCATGTTCTTGAAGTAGGGTAATGCAGTTTGGGGGTTTATGTGTACTATTAGGCTTCTGATTGATAATGCACAGTATTGCTATTCCATTAAATGATTGTGATGCTTAACTACATTCTCTCCTAATAGACAACATTAATTTCATTAGGCTTTTCTAATGGGTTTTTTCTTAAATATTCTTGATCAAATAAGCTGAAAATAGCAATAGGTATTATTACAAATAACATACTGTATGCCAACCACTGAATTGGATACTTTATATGCAGTATTTTTGGATCGCTAATAATTAGCAAAATTACTTCTCAGAAAAGGTAACAAAATTATTTTGTCGTGATATGCTTAAAAACCTGATTTAGAAAGTTTTGCTTTGCATTTATTGTTCTGAAAGGTATCAGACGAGAAAAATAGAATACTTATGAATCTACCATAGTTGTCAGTTTTGCTATTTGTGAGATTAATAATATATCCTATGGGTAGTGGGGGGTTTTTTTTGTTTTGTTTTGCTATTTGTATGTTTTCAAGAGTTCTGGTGTTCTTTTTTTCTTTCATTTGCCTTTTCCTATTTTAATCCAAGTTCTTATTTGCATTTTTTAAATGTAAATACTTATGTTGGTATTCCTGAACCTCTGAATTGTTCCGTTTTATTTTAACCACTTTTTCATCTTGTTGTGATTAAGATGCGTTTATTATTTTGTAGATTTAAAAAATAACTCAAACAGGGGCTCTGTATCAACCTAGAGAGGTGGGATGGGGAGGGAGGTTCAAAAGGGAGGGGATATTTGTATACCTATGGCTGATTCATGTTGAGGTTTGACAGAAAACAAAAAAATTCTGTAAAACAATTATTCTTCAATAAAAAAATAAATTAATTTAAAATATATATATAGTTATATAGTTCTATTTGTTAGCTTTTTGTAGTGTTTAAAATTATTTTTTGTATCCTAGGGATATTTATATTTACCTGGTTATGAACTTGAGTTATACCTCTCTAATCAATACTTATTTTTTATTGATTTCTTCCAAGAAGTTATGACCATTTCAAATGACCAGTATTTTTGTTCTTCCTTTAATCAATTTGCTGATTTTGAAAAATAATCTGGTCAAGCTTTTACAGTTAAATTGTAGAGAGAGCTTTTTGTAGGCTGATAATACTAGGCATCTTCCAGAATTGCCCTCCATTTGTTACTCTTAATATACTGTATAAGTAAGAGGAGCCATCAGCATTTACTTTTAGTTCTTTTGCAGAGATGAATAAACATCTTGAAATGCTGATTTAGACAGTGTTTTAAAAATGCTCTGATGCACTTTGGTGTATGACTGACTCTTTCTTAGTTAAATGTTTCGCAGCATTATAACATAGTTGGATTCAGCTCATCTTTTAAAGCAGTTGTCAGAAAAATATGGGCCAGCATGGTAGAATGTATTAGCTCAATACATTGTCTCCATTTTATTATGAAGCTGCTGAGGAAGCTGTGATATACAGCACTGTCATTACAGATCTATTGTTAGGAAGGTTCCACAGTCTTCTTTGCACTGCCATTAATTTATAGCAGTAAACAATATGTAGCCTTCCAACTGCAGCAAAGCAGAATCTTTTAATGAGGTGGATGTTATTACCACAATAAATCAGCGCTTTCGCGTAATGTATAATTCAATGTGTGTATTCCCACTGTAACTTCTCTGAGTAAGCTGATAGTGTATCATTGTCATTGCACAGCTCCACTGGTCTTATTTTTTTTTTTAACCTTCTTTTATTTGGGGACTTCTTTTTTATATGTTTGCAAATAAATGTGGTATGTCTTGATAGCTGTCCTGTATCAGGCTTCAGAAACCAACTGTAACAATAACAGCCAGAATCAATACTGTGGGTTCTACCTATATGGATCTCTGCACAGTGCCATTTTTTTTCAAATGCTAGTGAAATCAATCCTAATTGGTTTTAGCATTATATTCAAGAAACGTGATTCTGTAACTATTGATTTTGGGGGTATGCTCATTTGGAGAGTAATAAAAATAGGAGCAGATAAAGTGAATACTTAATATGCTGCAGAATCATACAAACAGAGCATTGATTTTATTTTTAATTCACATAATTTGTCTTCCAGTGATTTTATTTCTTCTTTCTTTCCTTTTGCATGGCTCAGTCTTCAGGGACAACAACTAAAATACATTTAAAGGCATTCCAAATTGGTTCCGTAACAAAGATTTCTTGGAGTCGATTCCATTTTTAACTGGCATAAATTTAGTAAATCAGACTTAATTCTTTTGTACAGAAACTAATGCTTTAAAAATGGCATTTTAAATTGGTATACTGTGATACTGATTTAAAATAATAATCACCTAAAGGTTTTTTTTAATTTTGCTTGTAAAGTAAAAATATGGCTTAAAATAAAATGTTGATTAGAACTGTCCTATTGAAAGAGAATGAAAGGTATAAGCAGTAAATTGCAGTTTTGAAAAAATAGTTAACAATTTGAGAAAGATGGCCAAAATGATCATTTAAAATGTTGCTTAAAATTACTTTTTAACATGAAAAGCAGTTTTAAAACTCATTTAACATTGTTTCATTTTCAATAGAATATTTCTGAATACATCTATTTTAAAAGCAGTATTTCAAATTTCAGCTTAATATTTCTCCCATAAATGGTCAGATATTTTCTTTCTCATAAAAATGAGGAGTTGCTAATTAATAGGTTTTTATTAAAGAAAGTAATCTTGCATATTTTTTGGTGCATTGGTATTTATATTTTACATAAAGAACAGAGATTTTCTGGAGATTGGATTATTTTATGAGAATGAATTGTTTCTTGTTCTTTAAGGCCTTAAACCCCTTTGCAAATCTGGAAATCTCTTTGTATCTTCCTGAAGAAGATGTACATGTGCATGATCACACAAAATTTTGCCTTTTGCCTTCTGTTTAATGGAGTTCATGTATTCCCTGAATTACAACAGCAACAATAATGATACCAGCTAACACTTATTAAGCTCTTATGCCAGTCAATATTCTGAGGGCTTATAGGCTATTGTTTTATTCAGACTTTACCCCAATGCTAAAAGATTACCTTAAAAATAATAACATTCATTGAATATTGTCAGGCATGGTTTGTCCCTCTATGTACTTACTCATTTTATTTTCCAAAACAACCTTACTGGGTACCATTATTACTCCAGTAAATGCAGACTCTTCATCACTTGGCCATACTGCTTTGGGGACCTTGGCTGTAATGTATTGTTTTCCAGTACAAGCTCATAATCTGTCTAATATTCTATTTATATTGCATATTTTTTAAAAAAATTTCATCCAGACATGTTTTTATCATCTGAATTCTGGCTTTATTCATGCTTGTAGAAAATCCGAGATTTTCATTTAATCTCTTTTTCATGCAGTCCCTTTCTTGCACTTCTCCTCACCCCCTGCCTCCTCAAATTTTGTTCCATCTTCTCAACATCTGTGATATGTTAATCCCTTAGCTTCAAGATTCTGTTTCTGGTTGTTGCTTCTGATGAATTAAGTAGGATTTTAGAGGTGCTTTCCAAGGTATCATATAGTTAATACTCACTTCATGTAATTATCTTTGTGAAGATGCTTGTTCTGGGCTGATTAAAGACTTTTATTCCAATGAAACCAACTTACTGAGAAATGACAGGTTTCTCCTTTCACTTGTATGTATATATTTAATGTGCATTGAAAGTTAAATTTACATTGCCATCCACTCTGTGACTGTAACACTGCTTTAAATGATATGTATTTTTAATTCACTTTCACACTTGCTAATAGGATAATATTTGAAGAGATAAAGAAATAAAGGACAATTACATTTATATGGGTTTTTTTTTCTTTTCCTCTCTGTTGGCAGCCAGTAGGAGCTTTGAATCCAAAAAGAGCAGCATTCTTTGCAGAGCGTTACGAGTCCTGGGAAGATGATCAAGTTCCGAAGTTCCACTATGGTACTCATTACTCAACGGCAAGCTTTGTTCTTGCATGGCTGCTAAGAATAGTAAGTTCGATTTGAATAATAAACCATGAATAAGTAAATTCAATGTTGTGGAGAATATGCATTGATTAAAAATCATCAACATTGTTTTTGAAGGGTGAAATTTTTTTCAGTGATTGAAGCTCTAATTATATAAATATCCCTGTATCCCATTTGGTCTATATTGTACAACACGTTACTGTAGGATGGCCATAAAAATGTATCACCTAGAATTGCATGAATTTTTCCCTTATATTTGCCTCTTCACATGGTTGATAACTTACCAGACTCTGAATTGCAACATATGTTGTTTTCAAATGTAGTCTATTAAAATAAAAACTAAGATTCCCTTAACACAGACATATATTCATGTATCTTGAAAACTTCAGTTGCCCTAAGTGGAATAAGTGTGTTTGTAAGTTACACCAAGACTGCTGTGTATTGATAACATATTGGTTAAGCCAGAAGTGTTTGTGTAAAATTGGAAGGTGATTCATCTACAAGAAAGTAATTTCTTTGGGAAAGCATTAGCAGCACATCATTAATTTAAGCTTGTTAGAAGGGTACAGGCAGACATAAATTCTAGAGGTAATTTATAGTGGTTAGCTAATTTCGAGCAATTATCCACTAATATGTGTTTAAGTGTTCTTTAACTATGAGGAGGCTTTTAAATCTTCCAAACATTTTCTTTTCTTAATCATAAATTAAATATTGAACCATAACAATAGGAAAATTATATATTGGAATATTTCTTTGTACTATGAAGAAAAATTCAGTCTTAATTTATGTCTGAATGTTACTAATAAATTATTCTTGGAAAGGAAAGGAGTCTGAAAAATATTGAAAATACCAAATTTTGGAAATACTTCTTCTGAAACAATTTGAGAACCTTAATGTAATAGTTTCGGTATAATTCTCAGTCTATGCCTAGGACATAATACTGGCTAATGTCTATTTATCATTAATGTATTTAAATATAAAGATTTATAAAACCACATTTTTATGCATGAGGAAACATATGCATATGGAGTTTTTAAATTGCTTAATTTTTTAGGAACCCTTCACAACTTATTTCCTAAATTTACAAGGAGGGAAATTTGATCATGCAGATCGAACTTTTTCCTCAATTTCCAGAGCTTGGCGAAATAGTCAGCGTGATACATCGGATATTAAGGTACAGAAATGTTTCATTTTACAGTTGTTATTTCCAGTGTGTTTCTTCCTGAATGAATTTCTCTCTTGCAGAATAGCCTTATTTACTAAAGAGAAGCCTCAAAGGATGAGACCTTGTTAAATGGTCCAGAACCACTGTAAACGATTTCTTTCTGTCTCCTGTCTGTTTTTGTCTGTCTGAATGTCTCCTCTTTCTCTCTAATTGTGGAACAGTTGTTTTCCTTCCTTCTTGGAATCTTTTTTAAAGGAAAAGTACAGGAGTATGTATGTAAGGCAGCATGCTCAGTGGAATTCCAAAATCAATGAACAAAGTTAATACGGTCAGAAAAATACTGTGAGAGAGATCTCAGACTCTTAATGTATTTCATTTGACTTTAGCAATTTCCTGTCTCTGTTCTTAAGGTAATCATATTTTACCTGCTGCTGGTTCTAAATGCATACCTGACTCTGCTTGGTATAGAATTGCATTATTATATACAGGAAATGAGCTCCTCTATCTATATGTATGTTCAGTACTGTAAAAAGATCAAAAACTTGGCACAGTAGCTAATATAACACTTATTTTTGCTTCCAACCTCAGAAGTACTGTATTTTCGTGACATAGTGTTCTTTCTGAAAGATACTGTGTAGATGCAGTTGAGTAAAATGAGATTTATAGTTGTGAAGTTCCTTATGGTGTCATAAAGAACTGTGACTTTTATATAAATAATTATATGATAAGTAATATGAGAAATATCTGGGTTTAAAGAAGAAAAATTGCATTACTTATGTTTATGTTTCTGTAGAGTACCTTTAAAAATTTCATTAAAATGATAATTCCATCTTAGTTTTAGATGTGTTACATTACAGTCTGTAAAATGTGTTCACAT
Organism: Okapia johnstoni; assembly: GCA_024291935.2. Taxonomy (NCBI): domain Eukaryota; kingdom Metazoa; phylum Chordata; class Mammalia; order Artiodactyla; family Giraffidae; genus Okapia; species Okapia johnstoni. Next base: position 57,933,911 of record CM044310.1, on the reverse strand, counting down.
ACTATATCTTACCGTAGAGTATAACATTTGCTTATATCCAAGGTATTTTATTGAATAAGATTCATCATATGCAGAAATAATCTCTTATAATGGAACATCTATAGGAATTTTTGATATCACAAATAATGTACTCTGAAATACTCTTGAAATTATATATCATATTCCTCAAGAATCATTAGTGGATAACTAGATAATTATCGATGGATAGTTAGGTAGCAATTAATCAGAATAGTTAACAGATTTAATAATTGTTTCTACTTCTAATCTCAAAGCTATGTCATTACTGAGCTCTTTGAGACATAATAAGAGATACAGACATATGAAAACATTGATAAGACTGACTTTCTCTTATCAAACTGAAGACTTGATGAAAAATTTTTCTGAATTTCTAAATTCCCTCATTTTTTTTTTAGCATCTCATGACCAATTTATAACCTCATACTTAAGTTTGTTAATAGAAATGTAAACAAGAATGAAGTCATAAATTTGAATTCTTTTCTACTCCATAATAGAGGTAGCGGATATTTTCAAATTTATACCTCTCTGTAGTAGACATTCCTACTTAATGCTTTTTTGGAAAGGAGATACATGATCGATATTTGTAGTTTTATTGTCTCTTTGTCCTAAATCTTGGCCTTTTGCTCTGATGTTTCTTTAATTAGTGCATGTCTGGTTCCATTTTTCCAAAGATTTTCTTTAAAATACCTCACTTGTAGTAAAAAATAAATCCACACAAAACAGCTATAGCATTAAAAAACAAGTCCCCCCAAACCATATGAATTTTACCTCTTTCCTTATTTTTCTCATTAATCTTGTTTCTTCACAAATAATGACTCAAATCCATTTTGCTTCTGTTTGAATGTCCCAGCAGACTTTGATAAAAACAGCCCCCATTACTAAAAAACTACGAGAATCTCAGTTCTTGCTGTTGCGCTACTTGACTTTTAGCTTCCTAGCCTAGTTACATAGGGCATCTAATGAAGAAGTCGAGTACAAGCTTAAGGGAAAAGTTGTGTTGTTGTTGTTTTTTTAATGTGTGCCATTTATTTTTTCAAGTCTTCACTGAATTTGTTATAATATTGCTTCTGTTTTATATTGTGGTTTTTTAGCCATGGAGCATGTGAGATCTTAACTCCCCAACCAGGGATCAAGCCCACACCCCCTGCTTTGGGAGGTAAAGTCTTAACCACTGGACCACCAGGGGAATCCTGGGAAAAGTTTTTTAAAAAGTAGAAGAATTAAAAATTCCAAGTGTCAAGTTGATGGGAGCCTGGTTAGAAATAGTGTTGTATTCTTAACTACCATGTCCTTATGTTCAGATGCACAGGAATTTTCTTCGGGACTGCCTTGGGTGAAACCCAAGGGTGAAACTTGCTCTTCTAACCAATATGTATATTTACCTAATTTTCTTTTCTTTTTTTTTTTAACCATAAAATATCTGTGAGGTGGATAGGACATTGATAAATTACTCCATTTTCTATATTGATAACCAGGTAATTTGGACCCTACAACTTAGTATACTTCCAAATGTAATACTTTGTAAAGTATACAATGTATGGTTACATAGGTTATATTAATAATAGGCTGTTTAAAGAGCCACCTTATAGTTGGTACTTCTATAATTGAAGAGGGATTTAATCATGTCTCATTTTATATTTTACTTTTTGATCTTGCCTCTTCATGTTACATTCTAGCACTTTATAAAGCATGTTAAATTATTATAATTAATGTGTAAGAATGAATGTATTAAGAAAGCACATTTAAATCACTATGATGGTATAAACATTTCATTAAGATATGTATTTCAGATGGAATCATATTAATTATAGTTGATCTTTATTTGTGCTCTCTTGTTAGAGTTTTTAGAAATACTAAGGGATATGTTAAACAGTAAAGAGGATAGTGAAGTATGTGAGTGGGTGGTGGGAATCATTGTATTGAGTGGATTCTAAAGTATACCTTGCTGGATTAATATACATTCTCTAATGTTTCCATGAGGTTTTATAAAAATGAAATATTGTGAGCTAGATGGTTTATTTAAATTTTTTCAGAAAAAAGAATAACATGATAACATTTCTAGTACTTAACTTTTTTTGCTAAAGGAGAACTATCACTATATCTTAAGGTTCCTGTTTCTTGCATTATGCTAATACTCAGAGAATAGTTTTACTGAAAATAAAGGCTACTCCTAAGAAATAAAGATTAAAATACTCCTTTTTATTTCAGAGAAGAAAGAGACATTATTAGATTTTACTAAAGCAGTCCTTCACTTTTAGCATGTTTTACCATTTTTAAATTGGGGATATCTTTTCTATTTCTGTGCATCATTGGTGGATCCATTTCAGATCTGACCCTCAATGATACTTTTTATTACATTTGGATAAAAAGTTCAGAAGTGTTGATCAGTTCTCTAGGCTTACCACACTGTCCAACAGAAATGTAACATCAGTGATAATTATGATCACATATGTAATTTTAGATTTTCTTATAGATTTATTTTTCAAGTTTTTATTTTGAAGTGTATGCACAATCAGGCCCTGGTTGTGAAACAGCACCAAATGGGACAGAGAGTTGCCTTCAGTAAACTTTTGCACTAAAGGGAATGCTGGCAATAAAAGCATTCCAGCAGTTCAGTATGATAACGGCTCTGTGCTTCACGGAGACAAGATCTGAAGCGAAGAGAAGGGAGAGGAAAGAGGATGTCCACGGCCTATCGTGCGGTACCTCATAAGCTTTGGTCAAGAGGTTGGACTTTGTCCTGTGGGTAGTAGGGCAAGGTTGGAAAGCCTCACGCAGAGGGGCTGAGGTGGTTTTAGGTGATCGCTGTGATTGGTGTTTGAGTATGTATTACACCGTGAGCAGGCGTGGAAGCAGTAAGTAAGCTGTGAAAGGAATGGGGTGAGAGGCAGTGGAGGCTTAACTCGGTCACGGCCCTGTCCCTAGAGAAATGTGGGTGAATTTGAGACACATTTAAAGGGTGAGAACTGTTAGGATTTGGGGACTGATTTGTCTCCTAAGATGAGAGAGAAATGAAGTTTGACTTGGACATGTATACAGAGAATTTAGTTAGGGAGCAGTGATCTAGCTCCCTGCCTTCAGTAAGAAAACTTCCCATGACAGGTGAATTCAACTCCCCCCAAACACATTCAGTTAAGCCAGTATTTATTGATAATTTCATCATATAAAAATATATATGATAGTACAGAGCGTTTAGGATTAAAAGGATAAAATAAACGGTTCTTTATGTCACATATCTCCAGGTGAGAACAACAGATATACATAAAGCTATGTTTTAATACAAACTAGACAGTTACAAGTACTATAATAAGATATAAACAAATTGGAATTAATTCTTCCTGGAAGAAGTGGGCTGTGAATGACTTCATAGGGTAAGTGGTGTTCGAGTTGTATCTTAAAGGTTGTGAGAGTCTTCTGTCTCCCAGATTTACGTCTCTAGCATGTGCCTTTCTCCTGATATCTGACTTGCTCCTCAGCATCTCCCTGTCCTGTTTAACATATTCTGAACTAAATTCCTGATCTTCTTTCCCTTAAACCTGCTCTTCTCAGCCTTCCCCTTCTTAGTAAATGGTTTCCTGGTTGCGAGTAAAAGCTAAAGTGAGACCCTACAGTGACTACCCGTCCCCTCCGAAATCCTGTTACACCTTGACCACTTCGTACCATCTGCCCCCTTGTCCGCTCTATTTTAGCCAAACAGGACCTCCTTGCTGTTCCTCACAAACTCCACCTCAGAGCATTTGCTTTTCTTTTCACCTGGAAAATCCCTCCAGATACCCTTATGGGTTAATTTCTTCAGCCATTTCAAGTCTTGGCTCAAGTATCACCTTCTTAGTAAAGCCTTCTCTGTCCTCTTTATTTAAAAGTTTGTCCTCATCCCCTGCAGTCTAACTCATTTCTCAGTGCTATTTTTCTTGATCACTCACCATCTGACATGCATGTCCTTACTGTTTATTATTTATATCTTTTCCTACTGGAACACTAGCTTCATAAGAGCATGAGTTTGGACTGTTTTGCTCATTGGTTTATCTCTAGTGCTTAAAAAAGTGCCTGGAATATAGTAGGCCCTAAATTAAAGATTTATTAAGTTAATGCTTTGATAAAGAGTATTCTGAGCAAGGAAAATGACATGAACAAAATTCATAGAAAATACTTAGCACATTGGGGAATCCTTGTTTGTCTGCTGATTGGCCTTATGTGCTTAGTATGTAGGAACCACAGAAAGGGAAAAACACTGAAAGGCACTTGTGGTCTGATATGAAGGCCCTCAGTGATTATGAAGACACTTTTCAGTTCTCAGTCCATGGGATCTTGGGCAAGCTACTCGACTCTACCTCTGTAGTGCAAGACTATATGTATACAGACTTTGTTCCTATAAAATTTCATTTATTAAACCGATCGCAGTTTCTTGACCCCTGGGCTATATTTTCCTATCCCCTGCTTTAGCCTATGAGGGTTCATTTACGATTTTGCGCTAGTTGGCTCTATTATAAAAAGAAAGTGCTGTGGCAGCAGTATGGAAAGTAGATCCATGGAATGGGATAAACGGATGAGAACTTAGAGGTGGGGAGAGATATTAAGAGGCTATGACAGTTAAAAGTAAAGGCGATAAGAGCCTCAACTTACTGAGGAGCTGAGGAGATGAATCCAGGAGACGAGTTAAAAGTGATTCACCAGGGTTTGGCACCTGGTTGACTGTTAAGGGATGGGAAGGCATAAAGATGATTCTTTAGATGGGGTGCCTAGATAAATAATTATTCTATGAATTATATTGAAGCTGGTGCATAGATCAAATGTGTGAATTCAGTTTTTGACACATAGATATATTTCAGAATAACCAGAATACTATCACCCACTTCAGAATAACATCATAGGCCTATAGGAGAAGAAGAAATATTAGGTGATGCTTATCTTGAACTCCTCAAAACAATTGTCTAGTCTCTTGATCTCCACTTAGCCCCTGTCATCTTCCAAGCCCACTCGAATCAAGCTTTCTTCTCCACCATGTTATCAGCGTCGGTCTTGTCAGAATCATTGATGAGCGGCCTTGTTGTTATTCAGTCGCTTAGTTGTGTCTAGCTCTTTGTGACCCCATGGACTACAGCATGCAAGGCTTTCCTGTCCTTCACTATCTCCCAGAGTTTGCTGAAACCCATGTCCATCGAGTCAGTGATGCCATCCAACCATCTCGTCCTCTGTTGTCCCCTTTTCCTCCTGCCCTCAATCTTTCCCAGAATCAGGGTCTTTTCCAGTGAGTCAGCTCTTCACATCAGGTGGCCCAAGTATTGAAGCTTCAGCTTTATCAGTCCTTCCAATGAATATTCAGGGTTCATTTTCTTTAGGATGGACTGGTTTGATCCTTGCAGTCCAGGGGACTCTCAAGAGTCTTCTCCAACACCACAGTTTAAAGGCATCAGTTCTTTGGTGCTCTGCCTTCTTTATTGTCCAGCTTTCACATCCATACATGACCACTAGAAAAGCTGTAGTTTTGACTGTACAGACCTTTGTCAGCAAAGTAATGTGTCTGCTTTTTAATACTCTGTCTAGGTTTGTCATAACTTTTGTTCCAAGGAGCCGTCGTCTTTTAATTTCATGGTTGAAGTCACTGCCTGCAGTGATTTTGGAGCCCAAGAAAATAAAGTCTGTCACTGTTTCCATTGTTTTGCCATCTCTTTGCCTGAAGTGATGGAACTGGATGCCATGATCTTCGTTTTTTGAATGTTGAGTTTTAAGCCAGCTTTTTCACTCTCCTCTTTCACCTTCATCAAGAGGGTCTTTAATTCCTCTTTTGCTTTCTGCCATTAGGGTGGTGTCATCTGCGTATCTGAGGTTATTGATATTTCTCCTGGCAATCTTTACATGTTATCAAATGCAGATTTTCAGTTCTTGTGGTACTTGATCTGTCAGCATTATTGACATAATTAATTGATTCATTTTCCTTATAACATTTTCTTTGCTTGGTGAAAGAGCCACCTACCTTCTCTTGACTATCTTCTTTTCTCTGTCTCCTTTACTGGATTATCTGGTTTTCACACCATAAATTACTGGAGTACCTTTTGTCTTGTCTTTAGATCTCTTTTGTGTCCATATTTGCTCCCTGGGTGATCATACGTCACCTCTCGCCTCTCCCCTGAATTCTAGAGCTGTGTATCTAGTTCCTTTTGAGCTATGTTTATGTTTATAGATGTTTTAAACTGAACATGTCCAGTATCAAACTCTGTACTTCACTCTTACTCTCCTCTCCACCCTGAAGAAAAAGTCCCATTCAGTACCCGCATTTGCCATCCCAGTGAAAGATAACACTGTTTACCCAGTTTGCTCAGCCCTTTAGAAACCTTGGCATCTTTGTTCCTCCCTGACACACACACACCTCGTTGCTCATCTAATCAACCTGCAGAATATGTCTAGAACCTGACCTGTATCACCACGTCCATCACTAGGACCCTCACGCAAGTGGCTATAAATCCTCACTTCACCTGCTCCCCATGTGGGGTTTTCTCTAAACAGCAGCGAGAATAATCTTTTTGTTTTATAAGTCAGATCATATCCTGTGCTCACATCCATCCAATGACCGCTTATCCAGCTTAGACCAGAATTCAGGTTCTTACTGTAGCCATGTTGCTTCGTTGATGACTCATGTCTTTTACTCTGCTGTAGCCTCACTTCCCTTTGTTGTGGTTCCTCTTCAAAAATGCCAAGCCTACTCCTGTTTTGGTGGCTTTGCATGTAATGTTCTCTCTGCCACAACCACTTTTCCCATTTATTTATTTATTTTTCATTCGGCTCTCTGCTCAAATGTCACCTCCTCAGAGTGGACTTGCCTGAACTCTCTCTCTAAAATAACACTGCCCAACCACCATCATTTTCTATCCCTTTATCTTGCCTTTTTTTTTTTTTTTAACATAATGCTTGCCACCAATTGACATGATACATACATTAGTTTGTTTATTTCATGTCTCCGTAGCTAGAGCTCTGTGAAGGTAAGGACTTTCTGTTTTGTTCCCTTGGTAGCTTCAGCATTTAGAAGAAAGCCTTGCATTTAGTTAGAAATCAATAAATACTGGTTGAATGAATGAATGAGTGGATATAAATATAACAAGAAAAGAGGCGCCGATGAAAAAGCATGGCATAGATAGGTCATTTGAGGAGAAAAAGGAGAGTGTCTGGCCATCTCCACCAGAAGGGCACAGCAAAATCCAATCGGTAGGTACTTCACTGAGGCTCCCGACATCTCATATTTTAGGACGGGCTTATCTCTGCACAGGAGAACTGGTAGCTGAATATCATCTGCTGACCAAGAGTTGTTAATACTCGTTTCCTACAGTTTTACAATTAAGGCACACTGAGTTTTTACTCACACAGCTTTACAAAAGAAGTCCATGATGGCATCCCACTACTGATAATATCTTGGATATTCAATTTAAAAATCTGTCTTATAACTTTTTGTGTATCATTAGTGATGAATGCAAAATTTCATTGTTATGAAATCAGTAAGATCAGTATAGCATATTCCATCCTTAAATAGAATGTGATTAAATCCTAGGAGTTTGCTAAATAGTATTTTAAAAATAAATGGCCATCAGTAATATTATACAGAATTGGTTTTAGCTTTAATAACCCTTAAAGGTATTAAATGTGTATCTGTTCATTAGAAGTAATAATAGAAAATAGAGATGATCAGAAAATAGTTTTGTGTGTGTGCTGTGAGATTTGTTAAACATGAGACCTTTGACTTGCCCTCCGCTACTTCAGAAACCCCAGGGACTGTGATCTGAAGATAAGTTAGGTTTCTTTTCTCCTCTATCAGCATGTCTTCTACCATAATACATTCCACAGATGCTGATAGCATCAGCGTTAGAGCCATTTATAAGAAAATGTTTAGCTACAGTTAGTAGAACATAATTGCTGGATATGTATTTCTTGAAGTATTTGTTAAGAGAAAAGGCTTAGGTTAGGATGACTTGATAGTTTTATTTTCTTCATCTATTCTTCCTATTTTCAAATAAACTTTTAAATAATTCAGAATTTTAATAATGCTAAAAGAAAGTAAAATTAGAATCTTCCCCTTTTCTATACATCCTTTGCACATTTCTGGCACATTTATCTCCCTCCCTCCCTCTTCTTCTTTCTCTCTCTTTCCTTCCCTCTGTCTCCCCCTCTCTCTTTCCTTCCTTCTCTCTCTCTCTCTCTCCCCCTCTCTGTTTCCTTCCTTCTCTCTCCCCCCTCCTCTCTCTCCCTCTCTGTATCCTTCTCTCTCTCTCTCTCTCCCTCCCCCCTCTCTGTTTCCTTCCTTCTCTCTCCCCCCCCATTTCCTTCCTTCTCTCTCCCCCTCTGTCTCCCCCTCTCTCTTTCCTTCCTTCTCTCTCTCTCTCTCTCCCCCCACTCTGTTTCCTTCCTTCTCTCCCCCGCCCCGTTTCCTTCCTTCTCTCTCCCCCTCTCTCTCTCCCCACCTCTGTTTCCTTCCTTCTCTCCCCTCCCTTTCCTTCCTTCTCTCTCCCTCTCTCTCTCTCTCCCCCTCTCTCTTTCCTTCCTTCTCTCTCTCTCCCCCCCTCCCCCCCGTTTCCTTCCTTCTCTCTCCCCCTCTCCCTCTCTCCCTCTCTCTTTCCTTCCCTCTCTCTCTCCCCCTTTCTCCCCCCTCTCTGTTTCCTTCCTTCTCTCTCTCCCTCCCCCCTCTCTCCCTCTCTCTCTCCTTCCCTCTCTCTCTCCCCCTCTCTCTCTGCCCTCTCTGTTTCCTTCCTTCTCTCTCTCCCTCTCCCCCCCCCTTTCCTTCCTTCTCTCTCCCCCCTCCTTTGTTTCCTTCCTTCTCCCCCCGCCTCCTTCCTTCCTTCTCTCTCCCCCTCTCCCTCTCTTTCTCTCTTCCTTGTCTCTGTTTTTTTTGGCAATCTCTCTCTTTGAATCTCTCTGTTTCACTCCACTTTAGAGTGAGCTCAAGCTGTCTTACATCTCCTGTAACAAGGTAGAACACTCACACTCTAACTGAACTGTATTTGTGTTCATCCTTGTTTTTATACATAACTTATAGATGTGTTAATGTAGCCACATCTTTTTAACCCTTTTCTTTTTCATGCATCAGTAAGTTAAATGATATACCTGTGTACTAATATTTTTTTAGTATTGAACTTTGTACTGTTGTGTCTACAATAAACCATTTTTTTGTTGTTCTTGTTATTCTTTGACAAAAAGTACTTGAGAAACTGAATATTTTTCTTATGCTACTTACATACTGGACAGAAAAAAAAGTTTTTAAAGCACTTAGAAAATGTTCCTATCTCCCTGAATTATAAAAATGTACACAGGTCAGCTGTAGTTTGTTTTTTGAATTAGTGATCTTATATTTTTGTTCAGTGAAAAAACATAGATTGTTCATTAATATGTTTTCGATACTGGTGTTAACTTTTCTTCCCCATACTTAAAGCAATATTTATGTATTTTATAACTTGCTCCAGAAAAGATTTGCGGTGGACGTTTTATTTCCATCTTCTGGCAGTCACCGCTTACCTGTTATTTGCATCATTAATGTCCATTATCTCTCCCCAAATTACACTGTCCTGGAAGATAGGTTTCTGAAACAGCAAAAGATACAGCGAAGATGTCCAGTCCAAATCTGCAGGTGAAAAAATGTGTTTGAAAGCAGGAAAGTGCTATAAAGTATTGAGAGTATTCATCATAAAATGAGACATGTGAAGCTATGCTGTCATTGTTAGTAAAAATAAATAAAACTGTCTTAAATGTGATAGCTATTTAGTAGGAACTATTAAGTCTCAAATACTTTAGCTGTCATATTTACTTTTACAAGTAAATTTTGTTAAATGCCCTTAGGATTTTGTTAAATGCTTTTAAGAATGTCTGTTATCATTGAGTTACCTGTTGGCTTTAAGAATCAGGCAAGTCGTCTCTAATTTGGGAGTGTTATCAAGGGCACATTAATGATGATAATAATAATAATAGTAAGATCTTTTGTGCTTGTAGAATTCTATATTATCTCGTATTAGCCTCACAATAACCCTGTGCTTTAGAAATGGCACTTGAGGTAACTAAGGCTGCCCTGGTGGCTCAGATGATAAAGAATCTGCCAGCAGTGTGGGAGACACAGGTTTGATGCCTGGTTTGGGAAAATCCTCTGGAGAAGGGAATGGCAATCCACTCCAGTATACTTGCCAAGAGAATTCCATGGGCACAGGAGCCTGGTGGGCTACAGTTCATGAGGTTGCAAAGAGTCAGACACTACTGAGTGACTGCACTTTCAAGGGTTAGAAAAGTTAAATTAAAACTATGTGACCAGTAAGTTGAATAGACAATTTATAATCTAAAATTTTGCTTTCACGTCTTCTTTTTTTTACCAGCAGTATCCCCAAAGCAGTATACATTAAATTAGTTACCTTGCTGTCATGCTTATATTTGACTTGTCAGGATTTCATATTTTAACAAAAAGGAAAAAAATATTTAACTTTAGTTGTGAAGTAGCATCTTTGTTCTTATTTCAGTTTTGATTACCTTATTTCTTTGGATTAAAAGACTAGTATTTGTCATGGTTGCCCGGGTATTATTGAAGTGATGGTTTTAATTCAATGGATAGAATTGGTGACTATAGAAGGCGAATCGTACAGCCTTGCTGCAGAGGCCATTCATATCAATGCAGATCGTACCTTAGTAAAGAAAACCAAACATATGTGTGGTCACAACCAATCCTTGTCATTATGCCATGAAAGCCTGGGGATTTGTGATCAAAGCAATGGGCTTATCCTTAACTGTGGTATAACCTCTGGTTGAACCTTTCAAACTTTTATTTTAAGAGATGATACACTACATTTTGACCATGTTACTTACCTCTAAGACCTATCCACCTAATTAAATGATAGAGATTAAAATTATTGTCAGCAAGTCAAAAGAAAATGTGAATTGTGAATATCTCTGTCTTCTGTCAGTGTTGTTTACTTGTCATTTTCCACTGATGTTTTAAAGAATTGCTGAACATGTGTTTTTTATCCAGAGCTGAATGTTCTGTTCTGATGAATATAAAACATACTTCACTTTGTAAATGTACGTTAGAAGTATTAGAGAGACATAATCTTTGACTCTGTCACTAAATTTCATCTGTCAAAGGAGATAATTCTGAACTGTAATATTTAGTGTTATATCAAGGCATGGTTCTTAGAAAGATGCTTTAGGATTTAGATGGAATTCTGCATGTAACTTGAATGTCATTATCATCCATAATAAAATTTAGGCATATATATACTTACTTGTTTGTTTGGTTACATGTTGGTGTACCTCAGTTGAGTTCAGCTGTTTATTTCCTATTACTAGGGTATTCAACTTTCATCAACTGATTTACTTTTGCAGATCTCCTTATAGTGAGATTATAATACATTTTCAGTATATATACTTACTTTTTTACTTAATTGTCTTTAATTGATGATGTCCTTTATACTATATTAGATACTTCATAATCATTCTCTTCAGTTTTAATTTACTGGAAACGTGTATATTTTTAAATTATCTCCTGTTCCATGTATATAGCCCTCTCCAAACCAAATGAATAGTTCTTCATTGATCATTGGAAACAAATGATATATGCATGTTTCAATCTCTGTACCTCTTCTTAACATATTCCCCTTGTCAGGACTATTCTTGTCTTTCCCCTCCACTATTTATCTTTGATTGTAACTACCATTCTTCAATCAGAAGAATGTAACTACCATTCTTCAACAGATTTTTACTGAATATCTAAATGTGCCACTTACTCTGTCTAGGCTTTGGAGGGGTAGCAAGACATGTAAGGTCCTTAATCTCCCGGAGCTGTCAATTTAGAGGGAGCAGTGTAGTTTGATGTGAGTTATATTAGGAAAGTACAGTATATTATGTTATTCTCCCCAGAACTTTCTCTGACAACCCCAACTTTTAGGCATCCTTTTTTTCTTTTGAATTTCTAGAAGACTGTTTGTGCCTATAACCAATTTACTCCCGATTAATATATCCTTTCACTGTTTAGGAATTTACATCTGTGATCTGTAGAGGGGAAGTAACACTTATGTCTCCATATCCCACATCCTAACACACTTCTTTGCAGAGTAAACATGAACTGAATTTCTTTGTGATTGTGGTTGTTATATAACACTTCATATCTGTCTAATGCTTATCTCAAATAGTATCAAAGAATCAAGTAACAGGAACTTTAAAAAAGTTTTACTCTGTTCATAGTGAGTTCTATCATTTTGTTTCCTAGAAATTGTGAGTGAATATATTGGTACTTTTTATTATTTAAATACAGTTCACTCTTGAACAACATAGGTTTGAACTGCATGGGTCTACTTATATCTGGATTTTTTTCAATAGTAAATACTATAGTACTACCCTGTCCAGGATTGGTTGAATCCATGGATTCAGAAGCATCTATGCAGGACATAGAGGAACTGCAGATATGAAGTGCCAATTTTTGACTTGGTGGAGGGTTGTTGTTGTTGTTCAGCTGCTAAGTTGTGTCCCGCTCTTTGCAACCCCATGAAATGCAGCATGCCAGACTTCCCTATCTTTCACTGTCTCCCTGAGTTGCTCAAATTCATGTATATTGAGTCAGTGGTGCCATCCAACCATCTCATCCTCTGTTGCCTACTTCTTTTGCTTTCAGTCTTTCCCAGCATCAGGGTCTTTTCCAGTGAGTCAGCTCTTCACATCAGGTGAACAAAGTACAGGAACTTCAGCACCCGACCTTCCAATGAATATTCAGGGTTGATTTCCTTTAGGTTTGATCTCCTTGCTATCCAAAGAACTCTCAAGAGTCTTCTCTAACACCACAGTTCAAAAACACCAATTTTTTGACGCTCAGCCTTCTTTATGGTCCAACTCTCACATCCATACATGACTACTGGAAAAACTATAGCTTTTACTCTATGGACTTTTGTCAGCAAAGTAATGCCTCTGCTTTTTAATATGCTGTCTAGGTTTGTCATAGCTATTCTTCCAAGGAGCAAGCATCTTTTAATTTTGTGCCTGCAGTCATCATCTGCATTGATTTTGGAGCCCAAGAAAATGAAATCTGACACAGTTTCCACATATTCCTCATCTATTTGCCATGAAGTGATAGGACCGGATGCCATGATCTTCGTTTTTTGAATGTTGAGTTTAAGCCAGCTTTTTCACTCTCCTATTTGACCTTCGTCATGAATCTCTCTTTAGTTCCTCTTTACTTTCTGTCATTAAAGTGGTATTATCTGCATATCTGAGGTTGTTGATATTTCTCCCAGCTTGTGATTCATCCACCCCAGCATTTCGCATGATGTACTCTGCATATAAGTTAAATGTGTTTTCCAAGGATCAACTGTGTATATTTAAATCTGTAACCACTAACTCAAATATATAGGAGATGTCCTCATTTAAATTTAGATCTTCATATTCTGCTAGTAGGAAATTCATTCACAGTCATTAGGTGGTTAGGACAAAGGCCTCCTTTCCCAAGGCTTGAATGAGATACAGGCTTATGTGGTACCTAAAAAAAATTGGCTCTCACATCTTCAGTTCATCTTTTTCGCTAGTAATATATCCTCATTGTCTAGGATGTATGGTCTTTTGGAAGCTGGCAGCTCTGCTGATTATCCAACTTGAGTAAAATATTTGCTGATGCCAAAAGCCCTGGTGTCAAGTAACTGGCTTACCTAAGTGCACCATCATGGAGCCTGTGTGCAGGGGGGCAGATTGTTCTCTATGTAAGCGTGCTTGACTGAAGGAAAGAAGAGAAGCCCAAATCTACCCATACTACGCTCTCCAAACTGAGTTCTCCTGTGAATGAATTAGCCCTGAAAGATTGCTTTTTTTCTAATTCATATAGAGGCACCATACAAACAAGTTACGATCCTGATGACCACTTACCATCCCCTAGGTTCCAGACTAACCTCTTTATCCCCTTCCCTTCTCCTTTGGCTGACAGAACAGACTACCAGTTTTGAGAAGCTTGGTTCCCTAATTCTGGGGAAAATCTCTCTTCTCTTTGGTTTCTGTCTTTTAAAAAAATACTCACCCTTGACACTACTTCTCCTGGACATTTTACATAATCTCCTGTTTGCTTAGACTTTCACAAAAGACAGAAAAAGGGGATGTTTTCAGGAGGCCTCTTCTCTGGACTCTGCAAATATTCTGGAAATGCCTGACAACTATCTTGAAATTGGAAGGATGTATGGAGTGGGAGATTGAGAAGTAAAAAGTAAAGAAGCATAACACAAAATTCCCATCCCAATAAATTTCAAGCGAAATATTAAGCCTAATTTTTATTCGTTTTATATTTTTGTTTTCTGTTTAACCGTTTTGTTTTGTATTGGGGTATAGCCAGTTAACAAACACTGTTGTGATAGTTTCAGGTGAACAGCGAAAGGACTTAGCCATACATATACATGGATCCATTCTCCCTCAAAGCCTCCTCCCATCCAGCCTGCCACATAACACTGAACAGAGTTCCATTAATTTTTAATTGATAAAGTTTACAGTTTTAATTTTGAGTATCTTTATAGCATCCTTTATACAAAATTTATAAGGTATCTATCTTTAGTAGGAAATCACAAATAAAGTCTATGGTAATTATGGAAATTGATATGTTTTTACCTCCCTCCCAGCATTATAGAAATTATACAACTGAAAGTTTAACATGGTCCAGTCATATCTTTTATTAAAAATTTCTTGTTTGTTTTATATGTAATTTTGCTCTATTTTATTTTGAGATAAATTAACTGAATTTACATTTAGGGTAAGGGCTTCCCTGGTGGCTTAGATGGTAAAGAATCTGCTTGCAATACAGGCAAGACAGGTTCAATCCCTGGGTCGGGAAGATCCTCTGGAGAAGGAAATGGCAACCCACTCCAGTATTCTTGCTTGGAGAATTCCATGGACAGAGGAACCTGGCAGGCTACAATCCATGGGATTGCAAAGAGTCCGACAGGACTGAGCAAGCAACATACACACAGATATACATACATATTTAGAGTATATGACCTTTCTAAGCTGCCAATATTAAAGCAAGAAAATAAATTCATAATGAGCTTATATGTTTAAATAAAGTGGCCCAGGAACAAAATATATTTCTGTTCTTTGAATTTAGAACTTGTAAAAGCACCAATGAAGAGTATTTATGTTTTGAGCAAATATATTTTTGTCAGTTTATTTAGCTAAATAAAATGAGAGATTTAGAAGATGGGAAAAAACATAAAAAATCATAAGAACTTTGGTGCTATGTAAAAAGAATTAAAGATTTTATTTTTAAGAAAATTGCTGTGAAGGGTCACTTGTCCCCTTTCTGCTTTCTAGATATGGTCTCAAGAAAGAGTATATTTTTTGTCTATTTTTACTGTGTAATATGTATCTCTGATTTATGATGCAGGTGACTGATCTCCCAAATAAAAACTTGGGAGAACCTAGCATCTAAAATTCAGCCATTATATTTGTTGTGACTCCTAGGGGAATTACTACAGAGAAGCATAGTGTGTATAACAGGCAGAAGAAGGATGACATCCTCTGTGAGAGTATTAGGGTGAGGGTAGAGGTACACAAATATTATAGCATACTTCAGCAAATTGATAGTTATAAAGCAACATATCCATATATGGGTAAAACAAATGGCCATGGAATAACTCGTATCCAGCTCTTTTGTGACCCCATGGACTATAGCCTGCCAGACTCCTCTGCCTTGCAATTTCCCAGGCAAAACACTGGAGTGGGTTGCCATTTCCTTCTCCAGGGGATCTTCCTGCCCCAGGGATCAAACACACGTCTCCTGCCTTCACAGGCAAGTTCTTTACCACTGAGCCACCACTGAAGCCCGTGTGTGTGTGTGTGTGTGTGTGTGTGTGTGTGTGTAACTTTTTTTCAGGAGAACTAATTTTCTTATCATGAAAAAGTGGAAAGTTTTATACTTTTTTTAAAAAAATGCTTAGAATATATGTTAAAAACATCTTTAAAATGTTTAGCACTGTGTATGCTATGTAAATAGAGCCTATGCTTATTTGATGATTAGGTACAGAGGCTTTAATTACATAGAGTTAAATGTTGACCTAAATGTTTCTCTAATTTCCAGATTTATCATAAATCAGCTGTATAACCTTAGGCGAATTGCTTAAGTTCTTTGAGCCTTAGTTGATTCTTTAAATGGCGATGATACCTTACCTTGTAAAATTGCTGTGGAGATTAAATGTGATAAGTTGTGAAGTTTAAATGTGATGTTTATTAAGAGTTTATTTTAGTACTTCACTCATCTCATGCAGTAAATGTTATTTAGCTCAAACAAATTGAATATAGCTTTCTTTGCATAAAATAGCACATATATGTCTTTTGTTAGACTTATTTATATGCATCATTTTGGAGAAGAAAACCTTAAAATTTTTGTATGAACACTGTATCATTTTCTTTATGATTAAACTTTTAATAGGATTCTTCCTTTTAAAAAAATTTTTGTCAAATTTAAATGTTTTTCAAGTTAATGATCATGTGGTTGCCAGGCATTTGGAGGACAGGGTCATTTCTACCCTACTTAGTTAATTATTGTGATTGTAAACAAAGAATGTACGATTCGAAGTCAAGCAGCATTTCACATGGATGATGGAGGTGATAATAGCTTAATTCCTGCTGAATTTTTTTTCTTTGCTCTAGTGAATTCATACTGACCTTGTCCAAAATCTGATGACCTCCCTATTTTACTCAACCATTTGGAAAGCCAGGCTGCCATAGCTGGCCCTGAGGGGGTAGCTGAAAGACCACTGAGTCACTGACCCATGTCAAGACTGGGTTTCAAGTCTGATCTGTAGGACCTCTGAAATAATTATACATGGGGCTTATTGTACTCAAAAACCTAACTGGTTGCATTTTTGTGCTTATTAAGTATCTTGTTAAAGTGTGTTTTAAATGTCCTTATTTAAGTCGTATTTAATTTACTATTTCTCATGCATGTCATTTTCTAGACTAATTATAAATTTTGATCTTTTATCAGATTTAGTACCTTAAAACTGAACTTGAGTGTTTTGAAATGTGAGCAACATATACTATTACATCATGGCTAACTTTATTGAATATCTTCCTGGTTCATGATGGACCAAAGCATTTTAATGTCTATAAAGATTTTGTTTTTTTATGGCAAAAATTCCATATACCTAAACAAAAAATCTAGATTAAGCTGTTGTTAATATTGTGGCATGTTAATCTCTGTTTATATGTTTTCTAACCTCAAATATTACTCAAATGTTGGCATTTTAAGGGTTTTGAGGTTATAAGAATTGTCATAAGGAAAGCATATGACCACCCAGTAGGGTGATTTTTTAGATTTGATTGGATGTGATCTGTCACCCTTGATAAAACTTTGTGATAGAGCTAGGATATGAAAAGAGAAAAAATTTTCCTATGTTTATTTTGCTCTTCTGCATAATAGGAAATGTTTAGCTTTTTATAAATACTTTCAGTATTCTACAGTTTATGATATGATTTTGTCTTTTATTTTTATATAGGAGTTGATCCCTGAATTTTATTATCTCTCTGAGATGTTTGTCAACTTCAATAATTATAACCTTGGAGTGATGGATGATGGGACAGTAGTGTCTGATGTTGAACTTCCTCCTTGGGCCAAAACCTCAGAAGAATTTGTTCGCATTAACAGATTGGTAAGTAGGAATGATCTATTCTGTCATGAAACTTTTCTCAAAGTGTATTTCATGTGTTGGTATAATCATTAACCCTTACTCTTCTGAACAAAACTGTAGTTGATAGGGATAACTGAAAGTGACATGATAGTTCATAAATCTCTGTATATACTTTATAAAATCTTATTGACCTGAAAGGTATAATGGTTTCTTTTATGCAGAATTTAGGCTACTTTTATATGAATGTGATAATTCAAGATTATAAGTGAAAGTTACAAGTGAATTTCATAGAGAATGCTGTGCTTTTTCAAACACAAGTTTCTTGTACCATTAGAAGTACATAATTCTGTGTTCCAGGTTAGAAGGCCACTGAGCATTTTGATAATAGAAACAAAATTTTCAAATTATAACCTGTATCTATCTTTTGAAGGAAATCCTCATGTAATATTTAGAATAGGAAAACTTTAAAATTTAAAGCACAGTAATCACTGTGCTTGCAAAAAAACTCTCAAGAATCCTCTTTGGGACTCTGTAATATCCCCAGTTTTATGGGTTCTCGATTATTCTATGAAAAGCTAATATGACTTTTCCTTTTTGCCCTTAACTTTCATACATGCTGGGAATCAGGAAGCCTTATTCTCAGTTTTTTTAAAGTAATATCTTTATCATACTTCATACTAAAAATTGAACATGAATTTCATTGTGTTTATAATTTACGCCAAAACAAAAACGTTTTTTTTTTTTTTTTTTTTTTTTTTTTTGTATCAGTACGATGGTAGGCGCTGAGAGTGGGCAACAGAGGGCAGACAGACTAAAACCACAGTCACAAAAAACTAACCCATCTAATCACATGGACCACAGCCTTGTCTAACTCAATGAAACTATGAGCCATGCCATGTAGGGCCACCCAAGACAGATGGGTCATGGTGGAGAGTTCTGACAAAATGTGGTACACTGGAGAAGAAAATGGCAAACCACATCAGTATTATTGCCTTGAGAACTCCATGAGCAGGATGAAAAGGCAAACAGGTAGGACACTGAAGGATGAACTCCCCAGGTCGGTAGGTGCCCAATATGCTACTAGAGATCAGTGGAGAAATAACTCCAGAAAGAATGAAGGGATGGAGCCAAAGCAAAAACAACACCCAGTTGTGTATGTGACTGGTGATCGAAGCAAGGTCCGATGCTGTAAAGAGCAATACTGCATAGGAACTAGGAATGTTAGGTCCATGAATCAAGGCAAATTGGAAGTGGTCAAACAGGAGATGACAAGAGTGAACGTCAAAATTTTAGGAATGACCAAACTAACATGGGCTGGAATGGGTGAATTTAACTCAGATGACCATTACATCTACTACAGTGGGCAAGAATCCCTTAGAAGAAATGGAGTAGCCATCATAGTCAATGAAAGAGTCTGAAATGCATACTTGGATGCAGTCTCAAAAACGACAGAATGATCTTTGTTCATTTCCAAGGCAAACCATTCAATATCACAGTAATCCAATGCAGTCTACGCCCTGACCAATAATGCTGAAGAAGCTGAAGGTGAACGATTCTATGAAGACCTATAAGAGCGTTTAGAATTAACACCCCCAAAAGATGTCCTTTTCATTATAGGGGACTGGAATGCAAAAGTAGGAGGTCAAGAAACACCTGGACTAACAGGCAAATTTGGCCTTGGAGTACGGAATGAAGCAGGGCAAAGGCTAATAGAGTTTTGCCAAGAGAATGCACTGGTCATAGCAAACACCCTCTTCCAACGACACAAGAGAGGGCTCTACACATGAACATCACCAGATGGCCAAAACCGAAATCAGATTGATTATATTCTTTGCAGCCAAAGATGGAGACATTCTATACAGTCAGCAAAAACAAGACCGGGAGCTGACTATGGCTCAGATCATGAACTCCTTGTTGCCAAATTCAGACTTAAATTGAAGAAAGTACAGAAAACCACTAGACCATTCAAGTATGACCTAAATCAAATCCCTTATGATTATACAGTGGAAGTGAGAAATAGATTTAAGGGACTAGTTCTGATAGAGTGCCTGATGAACTATGGACGGAGGTTTGTGACATTGTACAGGAGACAGGGATCAAGACCATACCCAAGACAAACAAATGCAAAAAAATCAAAATGGCTGTCTGAGGAGGCATTACAAATAGCTGTGAAAAGAAGAGAGGCGAAAAGCAAAGGAGAAAAGGAAAGATATACCCATTTGATGCAGAGCTCCAAAGAATAGCAAGGAGACATAGGAAAGCCTTCCAAAGTAATCAGTGAAAAGAAATAGAAGAAAACAATAGAATGGGAAAGACTGGAGATCCCTTCAACAAATTAGAGATACCAAGGGAATATTTCATGCAAAGATGGACACAATTAAGGACAGAAATTGTATGGACCTAACAGAAGCAGAAGAAATGAAGAAGAGATAGAAAGAATACACAGAAGAACTGTACAAAAAAGACCTTCACAACCCAGATAATCACAATGGTGTGATCACTCACTTAGAGCCAGACATCCTGGAATGTGAAGTCAAGTGGGCCTTAGGAAGCATCAGTACAAACAAAGCTAGTGGAGGTGATGGAATTCCAGTTGAGCTGTTTCAAATCCTAAAAGATGATACTGTGAAAGTGCTACATTCGATATGGTAGCAAATCTGGAAAACTCAGCAGTGGCCACAGGACTGGAAAAGGTCAGTTTTCATTCCAATCCCAAAGAAAGGCAATGCCAAAGAATATTCAAACTACCACACAATTGCACTCATCTCACACACACACTGGTAAAGTAATGCTCAAAATTCTCCAAGCCAGGCTTCAACAATACGTGAACCATGAACTTCCCGATGTTCATGCTGGTTTTAGAAAAAACAGAGGAAGCAGAGATCAAATTGCTAACATCCATTGGATCATCGAAAGAATGAGAGAGTTCCAGCAAAACTTCTGTTTCTGCTTTATTGACTATGCCAAAGCCTTTGACTGTGTGGATCACCACAAACTGTGGGAAATTCTGAAAGAGATGGGAATGCCAGACCACCTGACCTACCTCTTGAGAAACCTGTACGCAGGTCAGGAAGCAACAGTTAGAACCGGACATGGAATAACAGACTGGTTCCAAATAGGAAAAGGAGTACATCAAGGCTGTATATTGTCACCCTGCTTGTTTAACTTATATGCAGAATACATCATGAGAAACGCTGGGCTGGAAGAATCACAAGCTGGAATCAAGATTGCTGGGAGAAATATCAATAACCTCAGATAAGCAGATGACAGCACCCTTATGGCAGAAAGTGAAGAAGAACTAAAGAGCCTCTTGATGAAAGTGAAAGAGGAGAGTGAAAAAGTTGGCTTAAAGCTCAACATTCAGAAAACTAAGATCCTAGCATCTGGTCCCTTCACTTCTTGGCAAATAGATGGGGAAACAGTGGAAACAGTGGCTGACTTATTTTGGGGGGACTCCAAAATCACTGCAGATGGTGAATGCAGCCATGAAATTAAAAGACGCTTACTCCTTGGAAGGAAAGTTATGAGCAACCTAGACAGCATATTAAAAAGCAGAGACATTACTTTGCCAACAAAGGTCCATCTAGTCAAGGCTATGGTTTTGCCAATAGTCATGTACGGATGAGAGAGTTGGACTATAAAGAAAGCTGCGCACCAAAGAATTGATGCTTTTGAACTGTGTGTTGGAGAAGACCCTTGAGAATCCCCTTGGACTGCAAGGAGATCCAACCAGTCCATCCTAAAGGAAATCAGTCCTGGTGTTCATTGGAAAGACTGATGTCGAAGCCTAAACTCCAGTACTTTGGCCACGTGATGCAAAGAGCTGACTCATTTGAAAAGACCCTGATACTGGGAAAGATTGAGGGCAGGAGGAGAAGGGGATGACAGAGGATGAGATGACTGGATGGCATCACTGACTCGATGGACATGAGTTTGTGTAAACTCCGGGAGTTGGTGATGGACAGGGAGGCCTGGCGTGCTGCAGTCTGTGGGGTCGCAAGAGTCAGACACGACTGAGCAACTGAACTGAACTAAAAACAAAAATTATTTCAGTTTCATTTTCTTGATGCCTTTTCTTACTTTATCTAACAAAATTGTATTTTAATCCTATATTCTAGATCCTAATTGTAATCTTGCTATTATTGAAATTTCCCATTTTATATATACTGGAACCAATGCAGAAGGAGTCAAAAGAACGTAGGCTTTGACATTAGACTAGTCTTCCTAATCCTGGATCACACTGTTGTTTATGGGACTTTAGGAAAGTTAACCTTTCTGAGCCTCGGTTTCCTCACTGAAATTTGAAAATAATTTGTATAAAGCTATAATTATGTATGCAAAATACCTAGAATTTTCTCTGGCCTATGGGAAACATTCTGTAAATAGCACCTAACATTATTCTGTCACAGTCTTAAGGTACCTGTTGCATTTTGGTTTGCCTCACAGATTTTTCAAGATTTTCAAGTTACTATAATTAAAATGGAAGCCAAAGGCAAAGCTTGGTTCTGAAAGATGTGGGAGGTTGTTTAACTTTTTAATGTGGCAATTGTCTATCATTGTGAGATTTTTTTTTTTTAACCCCCTTCAGCAGTGCATAGATGTCAATAGAAGGTTCGATGATTCTGTAGTTTTTGGGGTGGGAAGCCAGTTTGTTTTTGCTTACAATTATTTTCTACATTTCCAAAACACATTTATTAGGTATAATTGACATATCATAAACACCACCTTTTAAAAAGTTCTCAATTCAATGAATTTTAGCAAATGTATAAAATTGTGTAAGTGTCAACACAATCAGCTCACATCACTCCAAAATACTTCCTTGTATATGTTTGATCTTTTTGTTTCAAAGTTTGTGGCTTTTCTTCTGCTTTTTAATGGTTCCTTCTGAATCACCATTTTGAATGAATGTTTTTGTTAACTATTAGGTAGATATAAAATAATATTTATATAATATTTTAAAGATATAAATAGTCATTCCCATTCTTGAGAAGTATATCTCTTAGAAAAATTGAAATCATGTTGTGGTCATTATTGAAACATTTTTTTCTCAATCTAAACTTCTAAGTCTCAAGGGAACCAGTTCTCTATTAATTCATTAATTCATCATTACCATGTTTAGTATGGCTAAAAGTACAAAGAAATTTGTTAAAGTATTTGCTTTAAAAAAGGTTTAAGAGGCAGAAGCTTTTGAATAAGTTATATTTAAAGCTCTTCAGTGATATTTTGACCATTAAGGAAATATGATTATACAAAGTAAGTTAAGCCACTCTCCTGACAGTACCCTCACCCTTCTCAGACTGCACTCTCCTCAGAAAAACCAGGTCTGTTTGGAACAAGTCTCCCAAGGGCACAGAAGAAAAGAAGGTGGCAGCTTACCAAATTGTTCTTCATTAAGGTTTCAGTTTTGCCTGCTCATGCTTTAAACTTAGATGTGATTATGAAACTTTATACAAAGTAGTATTTAATAATACTAGTTGCACATTTATTATAACGTAAATAAGTAAGTAAGTGTTAGTCATTCAGTCATGTCTCTTTGCGACCCCATGGGCTGTAGCCTGCCAGACTCCTCTGTCCATGGGATTCTCCAGGGAAGAATACTGGAGTGGGTTGCCCCATTCCCTTCTCTAGGTGATCTTCCCAACCTAGGGATTGAACCTTGGTTGCCTGCATGGCAGGTGGATTCTTTACCGTCGGAGCCACCAAGGAAGCCTATTATAACTTATTATTGAATTATTAAACATTTGTCCCAGTGATTCCTCTTCCTGTGAACTTTACAGATGTCTTCATAGTTTAGGCTCTGAATAAGCTTGTATTTGTAACAGAACTGATAAAAATTCACTGCAAATTAAATACAAACATTTTATAGTACAATATTTACATCTCTGATAATTTTAACTCCTAATTAGGAAAATACTTGATTGTACTTATATGTGTCTTTATGAAAGAATTTAATAACTCATTCATTTTTTCAAAAATATTTATTTTGCACCTGTGATGAACAAAGCTTTCCTACAGCTTTGTTCCTACAGTTTTGACTTCTCTTAAAATTTTCTGTTGACTCTCTGTTGTTAGTATGGTATTTTATTATCTGTTAGCATGTTATCACGTAAGGGTTTTATCCCCCTCCTCTTTTGGGTTTACCTCTTCAAGTGCACAGATTTTATGCAATGATCGTAGCTCATGAAATGCATACTACTTTGATCTGTGACCTTTTTGTGGTGCTAATCGGGCTCCTGATATCATTATACCTTACTCATTAATCATATCTCCTGCAGCCCGTCAGGCAGTCAGACAGAGCAAGTCCCTGTTCTCAGCCCTCTGTTGGCAGGTCTCTGCTTTTCCAGATTATCACAGACGATACTTTGGCTTCTCATAGTCAGAGCCACATCAAGCTGTGTGTTACAATTAAAGTCAGATGGTCCTCAGGTTGAACAGGAATATAGTGTTGCAGCTGTCTCTCTTCCTGGAACAAACCAGCACCAAGAACAGATGATCTATAGGACAGTGAATAATAACAGATTGTACAGTACTCCATTGGTAGCAGGGGATCCCAGATTTAATTAACTGACATACTCATTTTAAGATACCCAGCACGTCTTTTTTAAGTATTTGGTTGCCCAGATATTATCTCAAGGGAATAGAATATTTTTAGGAGCATGATTCTGATGTTGGACAGTAACCCTACATTTTGTAATTTTTTTGGAGGACTGTAACTGTTACCTTACCTAACCATGTTACTCCTTAGAGCTTGCTGTTGGTAGTGAAGATCTAAATAAGAATTACTGAATTGGCTAAAGTGTTGAATGTATGTACAGAATCCTGTGTATTTTAGAAGGAAAACCCTCAGAGGTCTGATTATTTTTTCAGGTATATAAATTAAATTTTCTTTGTTCTGAAGAGTTGGAATCAGGGAAAAGCCAAAGCAGTCTTAACTACATCCCAGAGAGTGGTCTGTGTTATTTAATATTACCTAGAGCAGGAAAAAAAAAAATTCCAAATGCTGCTTCAGAAATATAAATGAGAAACAGGCCTTCATACTTTAAAATAATATAAAAATATATGAGTTCTGACTGCTCATCATTTATCTCATGATATAATGTCAATGTTATGGACCTATATTACACTGCCTCTTAGAACCCTTGAGTTTTAAGTTGAATAAGAGACATAAGACATAATAAGAAAACCATTTTCTCAGCAGTAATGTTACTTTAAAAGTTTATAGAAGTTGGTAAAGTAGTTGTTTTAGCTGCAGTATGTATAGTTTATTCAACTTATAATAGTAATTTGTTCGTTTAACCAGTACTTCCTGAGTTGCCTGTTTGTGTACCAGCACTGTTAGTTAGACTCAGTGAGCCAGACAGACAGTATGTCTACTCTTTGGAGATTACTTCCTGTTTGGTAACTTAGGTTGTTGAAATAGAAAGCTTTTCAAGGCTGAGAGGTGGCATGAATTTAAGAAAGGACATCTTCTATTGATGGATTGTCCTCAGGTTACCAGTTAGAATCCCGTTTGCTTTTGTGTGTCTTCTATAGCTGCTGTCTTTCCTGCTGTGTCATAAAAGTGGCATGAGTCGTCACTTGCTTGAGAAGGTAAAGAAAAGTAAAGTGAGGACCTTATCTTCTTTCCGGGTGATACATGGACAGATGAAAAGTGATTTTTATATTGTTTTCTAAGAGAAAAATTAAAATTTCCTATTTTATTTCACCACCTACCTTGTCTTTTCCTATCTATTGCTAAAATTTAAACCTTCATAGATCTTATGTATGTGAATGAATTTGGTCAGTCTTTTCTAACTTTCAAGAGCACTGACTAGGGAACATTTTTTTTAAGCTTTTTAGAATACAGATGCTAGAAGTTAACATTTTTTTTCATACTGTTCCTTTTCCAATTGCCTTTTATTTTCTACATTGATAATGATGTGGCAAAGAATATAAGTCATCAGAGCAATATAGTTTGTAATAATTATTCTCAACTATGGGCATATCGCAGGAATGTATTGTCTCACAGTTCTGGAGGCTAGAAGTCTGAAATCCTGGTTCGGCAAGGTTGCTTCCTTCTGAGGGTTGTGGAGGAAGGATAGATCTAGATCTCTTGCTGGCTTGTATTCAGCTGTGTTCTTCTTATATCTCTAGAAACGTCATCCTCCTTTTATGTGTGTCTATCTGTGTATCTAAATTTTTCCTTTTATATATTGGATTAGGGATACACTCTACTCCAGTATGACCTCATCGTAACATAAATAATTACATGTGTAATGGCTCTATTCCCAAATAAGGTCACATTCTGAGTTACTGGAAAGTTAGAATTTCAAAAATAAATTTGGGGCATACAGTTAAACCCATAACAGATATTAATATGGAAAAAAATAAAGTTAGAACCTTATATCAAAAATGAAAATTAAAATATATTAAAGCTTTGCACCCCAAGGATTTGAAAGAAACACATGTACCCCAGTGTTCATTGCAGCACTATTTACGATAGCTAGGACATGGAAGCAACCTAGATGTCCATCAGTAGATGAATGGATAGGGAATTGTGGTGCATATACTCAATGGAAAGATTACTCAGCTATAGAAAGAATGCATTTGAGTCAGTTCTCAAACATGTATACCTATGGCCGACTCATGTTGAGGTATGGCAAAAACTATCACAATATTGTAATTATCCTCCAATTAAAATAAATATATTCAATTTAAAAATAAAATACATGGATGCTTTAAAAATGAAATAATAATTAATAATTTAATTAAAAAACAAAAAGTCAAAATTATAAACTTTTAGAAATTAACACAAGAGAAATTCTTTGTGAACTTGGAACATTTGAAAGTTTTTCAAACAAGAAACAAAAAATAAAATATGATACATTGCATTAGTTGATTTTTGGATGTTAAACCAACCTTGCATTCCTTGAGTATATTATCTTTGGATGATATAAATTCTTTTGATGTATACTGAAATTTTTGTTGTTAACATTTGTTGAGAAATTGCTATTTGGGAAGACTTGTCTATATTAATGAGGGATATTGAGATGTAGTTTTCTTGTAATATGTTTTTATGATTTTAATATCAGGATTTATATTAGTCTCATAGAATGAGATAGAGCAAAGTGTTCCCTTTTCTGTTTTCTGGAAGACTTTGTAAGAGATTTCTATTATTTCTTCTTTACATGTTTGATTGGAGTCAGCTACTGACATCATCAGGACATTAACTTGTTATGTGTGTGGTATGGAGATTTTAAATTACCAAATCATTTTTTACTTGTTATAGGTTTATTCAGAGTCTTGACTTTTTTCTTGAATCAATTTCAGTAGTTTTGTCTTTCTAGGCATTTGACCATTTAGCCTAAATTGTCTATTTTATTGGTATAAAGTTGTTCATCATATACCTTATAATTTTTATTTCTCTAAGTTTGGTAGTAGTATTACCTCATTTATTCCTAATTTTTTTGTAGGTTGTATTTTTTGTCTTAATCAGTCTTGCTAACACTGTTGGTTTTGTTGATCTTATAACTTACCTGTCATTTCATTATTTTTTCTCTACTGTGTATTTTTTTTTCCTTTCATTGGATTTTCACTCTAATAATATTTTTTTTTCCTTTTGCTTGCTTTGGATTTGGTTTACTCTTTTTCTAGATTCTTAATTTGAGAAAATAGTGTGTCATTTTTATTTTAAAAATTTTTTTGAAATTAAGTTAATTTACAGTATTGTGTTGATTTCTGCTGTACAGAAAGGTGAGGGTGGGATGGATCCCTCGTGGGTTTGATCTCTTGGTCAGGAGTATCCCCTGGAGAAAGTAATGGCAACCCACTCCAGTATTCTGGCCTGGGAAATCCCATGGACAGAGGAGCCTGGCGGGCTACAGTCCAAGGGTTGCAAAGTCAGACATGAATGAATGACTAAGCACATGAGCACACCTTATTTTCTAATATTGCCTTTTACAGTTACAAATTTCCCTTTATATACTATCTTTGCCACATCCCGTAAGTTTTGGTATTTTGTTTGCTTATTTTCATTCATCTCACAATATTTCATAATTTCCCTGTGATTTCCTTTCTGACTCGTGGGTTTTTCAGAAGTGTACTGCTTAGTTTCTAAATATTTGTGGATTTTCCAAATTTCCTTCTGTTTTTAATTTCTAATTTAATCTTACTGTGATCAGAGAATATACTTGTATGATTTCTGTTGTTTCAAATGTATTGAGACTTGCTTTGTGATCTAGTATATTGTCTATATTAGAGAATTCTCCATTTGCTTTCAAGAAGAATGGGTATTCTGCCATTGAGGAGTATTCTATAGATGTCAGTTTATCAAATTTTTTATGCTTGTCTTTATACCTTTGATGATTTTGCCCATTTCTATAAATTTTTGCTAGTTCAGTGTTGAAATTCCCAAATGTTATTTCCAGTACAGTTTTTTACTTCATGTATTTTTTTGGATCCTGTTTTTACATACATATATTAGTATCCTGTGCCTGCTATACTGAACTACCATCCACTTAGTGGCTTAAAAGAATAAAGTTTATTCTCTCATGGTTTTAGAAACCAGAAGTACAAAATCAATAGTATGCCCCCTTTAGAAGAGCTCTGCCTCTGTCCTCATGCCGCCTCCTCCTCTGTTGGCTATAGTGAAGTGTCTTTCCAGCTTCTTATGAGGATGCGAAGTGAAAGTCGCTTAGTCGTGTCCACCTCTTTGCAACCCCATCGACTGTACAGTCCATGGAGTTCTCTATGCCACAATACTGCGGTGGGTAGCCTTTCCCTTTTCCAGGGGATCTTCCCAACCCAGGGATTGAACCCAGGTCACCTACATTGCAGGCAGATTCTTTACCAGCTGAGCCACAAGGGAAGCCCAAGAATACTGGAGTGGGTAGCCTATCCCTTCTCAAGCAGATCTTCCTGACCCAGGAATTGAACTGAGGTCTCCTGTATTGCAGGCAGATTCTTTACCAACTGAGCTATCAGGAAAGCCCCTCTTATGAGGATACATGTGATTATATTTAGTGCCCTCCCTCCTAATCCAGGACGATGCTGCCACCTCAAAATCCTTAATTTAATTACATTTCAAAGATACTTTTCTCATTTAAGATAATACTTCTAGGTTCTGTAGATAAGACTTGATATCTTTTTTTTTTCAAAGTAGGGAATTTTTCAGCACTATTTACTTGGTCTTTTTTTCGTTACAGATTGTCCCTCTGTCTCTATGATTTTTTTAGTCTTATTTGCCTGATATTGGAATAGCCACTGCAGCTGCCTTGTGATTACTGTTTGCATGGCACATAGATTCTCATTATTTTACTTTCAGCCTATGTTGTCTTTGATTCTAAAGTGTATCTTTTGTAAATAGCATATAGTTGGATTGTGTTATTTTTTCAGTCTGATTATTTCTACTATTTAATGCTATTGTTCATATGATTAGATTCATGTCTCCATTTTGATAATTATGTTCTTTAATTTTGGGTCTTTTTGTTTCTCTATTCCTGCTTTTAAATTTTCTTTTATATTAGATATTTCTAGTCTATGATTTTGTTTCTTCATTAATTTGTTTTTAACTATTTCTTTTAGATGTTTTCCTAGTCATTACTCTAGGGACAAATTGCATCTTAATCTATCACAGTCTACTTCAGATTAATATTAGCTTAATTTCAGTAAAATATAGTGATTGTTCCAATTCAGTTTCATTTCTTCCCACATACTTTGTGCTTTTGTCATGTATAGTACATCTATGTGTATATATATATATATATATATATATTTTTTTTTTTTAAACCTACCCTGCAGTGTTACAACTATTGCTTTATGCAATCTTATGCCTCCTAAAGAAGTTAAGGAGCAAAGTGCCTATTAATTCTATTTACTACTCTACCTTAATAGAAATATTCCACAATGAACAGAAGAGTGCTTCCAATACTCAACATCATGCAGGAATGAGATAATTCTCATAAATAAAAAGTTCCAGGAAGTGAAGTTTATACTTTCAGATTCTAATGTTTTGTAACATTTTCTTTGAAAAGAAATCTTTTTATGAAATGGATTACGCATTTCCCTGCCTCTTAAGCAGAGAATAGCTTTTTCTGGAATCATGACCGTGACTGTGTTATTCACTCAGTTGTGTCTGAGCCCACCAGGCTCCTCTGTCCATGGCGTTTTTCTGCAGTACTCATTGTTAAACATTTGGGTGTTTTTTGTGATGTCCTAAAATCTTGAGATACATAGAATTTTTTGTTCTTTAGCTAAAATGACCCACATTTTTCTGCCACGTCTTTTGGCTTTCCTGTTAGCATTTTAGAGTTCTTACCTGTGCGATCTGTCGTTTTTAGTCTTTCAGCGTTTCCATCTTCTTTTGATCTGTTATATTGTTTTATGCACATGAGGCAAGGTAAAAAGCTTCGCCAGCGCCCCCATGACTCCCACTATTAAAATTAAACCAAACTATATTGTAAAAGCTCATAACCTCATCCTCATCACCATACCCTCAAAAAACAAAACAAAACCCTACACAGCTCTTCTCCAAAACTCTCATCTTCCTTGAAACTTTTCATAAAAACATCCTACATACTACCCTGTGGTCTTTCTACAACGCATTCTCAATCTGGTTTTGTACATGTGTGACTGGTAGATCATTATTCTCCTTACCCAGTGGGCTTTCAGTGCCCTATGGAATATGAAATGCTGGCTTCAGGTGTAAACTGTATCCTTTATAGAGGTATATTTTAAAGTGTGGCATATGGAAAACATAATCTGCATCAGAATCCCCTGAGGTACAGTTAATAAATAAGGCACAATTGTTTATTCATTCATCAAATGCTTCTTGAGTAGCTGACAAACTGAATAAAAATATTTGAGATTGAAAACTTAGACAAATGGTAGTGAACCTCATTTAAAGAGAAGTCCTAGAAATTATACAGAAATAAACCCAACAATCTAATAGGAAAGTGAGCAGCAATTCACAGAAAATAAATGTCAGTGCCCCTTAAATATATGAAAAAAATACTCAACCTCACTCAAAATAACAGAAATATGAATTGTACTGAAATACCATCTTCATCTTTCAGTTTGGCAAATTCCAAAAATTCACCCAGATGCTCTGTTGACAAGGTTGTAGGAAAAGAGGCATTCTTCTCCCTTGCTGATGGCAATGGTGATGACACAC
This sequence comes from Okapia johnstoni, assembly GCA_024291935.2. Taxonomy (NCBI): domain Eukaryota; kingdom Metazoa; phylum Chordata; class Mammalia; order Artiodactyla; family Giraffidae; genus Okapia; species Okapia johnstoni. The sequence goes on along the minus strand of CM044310.1, from coordinate 57,903,137 downwards.
TCCTAACGAAGGAAAGTTGGCCAGTATCTAACAGAAGTACTCATTTATCCTTTGACCCAACTTTCAGGTATCTTTCCCAAAGTTACACTGGCCAAAGTAAGAAATGTCTTATTCATGAGTGGAATCTATTTTCTTTAACAGTTTTGACTCTGAAACTATTAAATGTTTTATATAACTTAAAAAATAAGATCAGGAAAGGGAAGATTCATTTTCTAAAAACTGTAAATTAAGTAAATGAGTAATAGTGTTCATGTCCATAAGATCAAGATTTTTAGTGAGAGTGAAAGGGATTCAAATATAAAATCAGTAAAAACCAGGACAATCTTAGGAGCAGCCAGACAGTGGCATTCAGAGACTTCATTTTATTCTTGTGCTGGGTGCTGGGTGTGCTGTGCTTAGTCACTCAGTCATGTCTGACTTTGCAACCCCATGGACTGTAGCCTGCCAGGCTCCTCTGTCCATGGAGATTCTCCAGGCAAGAATACTAGATTGGATAGCCATGCTCTCCTCCAGGAGATCTTCTCAACCCAGGGATCGGAGCTAGGTCTCCCGCATTGCAGGCAGATTCTTTACCATCTGAGACACTAGGGAAGCCCAAGAATACTGGAGTGGGTAGCCTCTCCCTTCTCCAGAGAAACTTTCCAACCCAGGAATCAAAGCGAGGTCTCCTGCATTGCAGGCAGATTCTTTACCAGCTAGCTACCGGGAATATTTTAGTTGTTAACTCGCTCTAAGCAGATCTTGCAGGCTTCCCACGCAGCACAGTGGTAAAGAATCTGCCTCCCAACGCAGGCAAAGCAAGAGACTCGGGTTTGATTCCTGAATCGGGAAGATCCCCTGGAGAAGGAAATGGCAACCCACCCCAGTGTTATTGGCTGGGAAATACCATGGACAGAGGAGCCTGGTGGGCTACAGTCCATGGGGTTGCAAAGAATAAGACATGACTACACACACACAAGCAGATGTTCAAGTGATAGCATGTAGAGCAAAATCATTTGTTGTAAAGAATTAATTCAAAGAAGCCAGCATATTTCTTCATTCTGGCCAGCACTGTATGAGTTAGCCAAGACTGTATGAGAATCCAAATACAAGCAACAGTCTCCATATGGTGATACTGATTTATAATGAAAGACGATTGGATGATCTTAATTAACTGAGCAGTACTTTTTCAGTGCCTGCATTCTTCGAGGTTCTGAGTTTACAGAGGCAATCGAAATAGACAAGGTCCCTGCCCTAGCGGAATGACACGTGAATTCCAAAGGAGTTCTCATTGGCTGTGTTAGCCTGATGTCTCTATTTCCAACACAGAGATAGTGCCTGCCACAAGAATCGGAATATTCATATTTATGTTGTTGAACACCATCTTTTCTAGGTTTGTTTAGGGCACACTGCCAAATTCTTACGTTCTATGCTTCCCTTTTGGAATCTCTATGTTAACCATCCCCTTTCTGTTAAGAGTTTCTTTAAACAAGGAACCAACTGTCTTAAATTTGTTATTAACGTCATATTTATGTAAAAATTCATCCCAATCACCATGTTTGGAATTTGGATATTCTTCCATTATTACTTAGGATATTATTTTACAGATGCCGATTGTAGTTTATTTAAGAGCAGTTTTTCATAATTCTGATTTCTTTCGTTAAAGTACCTGATGCACTGACTTCAGGGAAAAAAAGAGAGAGAAACCTCATCGTAACATCCTGAATGCCCAGAGCAGTTGATGTTCTCTAGAGGTTAGAAGTAAGGAGACAGAGAAGGGTGGAAGAAGAGAGACTTTTTATAATAGGGGGAAAAAAAAGGTTTAGAAAGTATCCGATTTACTTTTTCATTTTTAATCTGTGTGTAAATTATCACAGTAGTGTGCAGTCTGGTACAGCTGGAAGTTATCATTTCTACCAGGGACTAATGGTAATGGTTGGAGAAGTAAAAGTGAGACTAATGGGTTCACAACGTGAGACTGTAAGTGGAATTTGCAGAGGAACCTTGCTCGCCCACTTCCGCTCATGAGCACCACTGCTGCTGGAGGTGCTCTGCGGTGATGGGAGGAGGTGCCTCCAGTCCCTCACGGCCTGCGTTCCTGGCACTGGGCCATGTCACCTGCAGTGGCAGTTTGTCTGAAAAGCAGCATCTCTGCTGAGATGGAGTGGGGGTTGTTCTACCTATGGATACTTTCATGCAGCTCTGCACAGCAATACCCGATAAATGACTGCTTACTGTGGTATTTATGTCTGTTTGATTTGCCAATAACTAGTATATGTTCAACAAATTTTTTTTCCAGCTAAAAATTTGGTGTAAACCAGCAATGTCCTTGGTCATGATAACCAGAAAATGACCTTTTCCCCCAATAAAGGAAAAGGACTGATTCATGCTTTTCTAGCATTACTTATTTTTTATGTTCTGGTTGGTTGATTCTTTTCACTGTATTTCAGAATTATCATTAGAAAATAAACTTTAGATTGGATATCAAAGTATGTGCAGTGCTAGGAAATAACAAATAACTGTGTGAGTACTGTGTTAATATGAACAAATGTAGACCTTTTTTCTATTAATAGATATTCCAAATAAGTGTTAGGTTACATTCTATAAAGTAGATATTCTGACGTTTCCATTTTTAAGCAAAGACAAATTTAGTTAGCAGAGTGACTTTCACTGTTATAATATTAAATAATGTATTCAGTTAAACGCCATGACTATGATACTTGATTTTTGTTTTATATGTGTAAATGTTTATCTCAGATTTTTCTGAGGCGTTTTAGAATTTCTTTAGCTTAAATCAGCTTCTGATGTTTCTTTTCTTCGCTCTCATTCTCTCTCACTTTTTCCTTCAGGTATTTTAATCACATTTATGTCCTACTAAAAATATTTTACTTCCAATTTTGTGCATTAAAACTTTTTTGATAAAATTTAGAGAATAAAGCAATAATGATCAATACATAGCTTTATTAGATCGTAACAGCAGTCATATTTGCTTCAGATATTTTTTGAAGTGCATATTACAGAAAGAAGTGAAACCCAACTAGACCTTCCAAAACCAATTCTCTTTCCTCCCATTCTAGAAGTAATATCTTGAAAGTAATTACCATTCTATGTGGGGCGTTTGTTTCTCACGCAAGTTTTATAATTCATACTCAGCATTAAGAAAACAACGTTTAAAAATATTTTATTTGGGAATAATTTCAAACTTACAAAGAGTTGCAGAAGTAAAAATAGCTCACAGAACGTTCATGTGTTGTTTAATTTTTATACCCCCATCTTTTGTTATGTGAGCTTTCTCCCTCCCTCCTTTCTTTCGCTTCCCTTCTACCTATGTGTGTGATTACAAATTAATACACACTTATGTATATATGCATATATATAATATTCATAAACATATTAATATTTTAATATATCATTTGAGGTAAGTTACGTGCTTCATGGCTCTTTATCCCCAAATACTTCAGTGTGCATCCCTTCAGTTCAGTCGCTCAGTCGTGTCCGACTCTTTGCAACCCCATGGACTGCAGCACGCCAGGCTTCCCTGTCCATTACTAACTCCCGGAGCTTGCTCAAACTCATGTCCATCAAGTCAGTGATGCTATCCAACCATCTCATCCTCTGTTGTCCGCTTCTCCTCCTGCCGTCAATTTTTCCCAGCATCAGGGTATCCCATTAGAGTTGGGATATTTTCTTACACAACCATAATAACAGTTAACGTGTTTCATAAATTTAAATTCACATAACACATGTAATCTGCTTTCCATATATCACATTTGTTAGCTGACATAATAATGTTCATCATAGAATTTTTATCTTACGATACAGGATCCAGTCTAGGGGAAATTATTGCTTTTCGCTGCCATGTAAATTCTTAGAAGTCACCTTTCTTATAACCCTGCTGTATTAGTTTCCTGGGGCTACTGTGGGGAAGTGCCATAGACTGGGAGACTCAAACAGTTCTGGAAGCTAGAGGTCATGTCCCCTCTGAAGGCAGTGGGGAAGGATCTGGTCCAGGCCCTTCTCTTAGCTCTCAGTGTTTGGTGCTTCCTTGGCTTGTAGCAGCAAATTCTAATCTTTTTATATGGCTTTCTCCCCATGCAATATCCCTTTCTGTGTCCAGATTTTCCTCCTTTTATAGGACACTAGTCATATTGAATTAGAGCTCACCCTAATAATTTCATTTTAACCTCATTACCTTTGTAAAGACCTTCTTTCCAAGTAAGGTCACATTCTACATAACAGGGGTTAGAACTCCTACATCTTTTGTGGAGGGATACAATTGAAGCATTATCAACCACTTAGCCTGTCTTTTCCAGAACATTCTTTGAAATTATTTTTTTTATTATAGCCTCTTTATTTTATTTTCATTAAGCTATGTTATATATGTACAGTTATTCTGTACATCAGAAAATTATGCATAATGGGTTCTGATTCATACCCCTCTTAAAAGTACAATGGCATAAGCAGATTCCTTGAGGAAATTTAATCTGCATCTCAGAAGCAGACCACTTATACATGTTTCTGGATCATCCTGAGAACATTTTTTTTGGCATCATAGGGAATCATATAAAAAAACTATTTTTCATTATTCTGTATCAAGATACTTCTCAGTTGGATACTCCCTAAGTTGGAGACTCTCACAAGTTCTGCTTTTACCTTAACAGCTACATATAGCCTTACTGACTCTTAACATGACATGCATGGTTCTTTACAGTCCATCTCTGTATTTCCCCAAATTTGTTTCTTTTGAGAGATAGTCTCGTCATGCTGAACAGCTTATACATCTCTGAAAGTGCTGCGTTCTCATTCATTTTATAAGCTGCTGCTTTTTCTTGAAAAATTCCACATTGCTCCCCCCAGAGATACACCAATACTTCTCCTTTACCCTCTCTCTGCTCCCTTCCCCTAACCCCTGACCTCTCAACTTAGCTAATTTCTGCAGATTTTTCAGAATTCCCTTGGGGAAGCTCTAATTATGCCTACATCCACACTCCCAACACTCTTCCACCACATAAGCCACAGAGTCTGCCTGAGGTGCCCCTCCTGTGTGTTGTCTCAGCCACACGTGCACACGTTTAGCATCTGGATGCTGTTTCTGCCTGTCTGTTTCCTCCACAAAGTGTTGAGCCACTTAAGGAGCACTCTTATGTTTCGTTACATCCCCAAGCCTGTCACAGTATCTGGCCCATAATCGGTGCAAAGGGCATGTTTGCTGAAAGAATGAATGAAAAATGAATGAGTCATGCAAAAGTGTCAGGGAGAACCAAATGCTTCAGGACAGCAGTAGAACTTGGTCTTTTTCTTTGAGGACCAACTCTGATCATTGTGCACTGTCTGCTTGGAACATGCCATGATCACAGGGGAGGGGAAGCCGTAGCTTCTCTGTGTATCAAACCTGATACTAGACCATCGCTGTGAGAGATCCTATCCAGTGGTGAGACTTACGAAATAAGTTTCACAAAATAGAACTTGCAGTATAAACATAGTATTTCAATAAAATACGAGTAGTTTAGTAAAGGTAATTTCTGGCTAAGTACATGATTAATGCAGAAGATATATGAATAGTAATTATAAGGCACGTTGTAAAGATAAGTTAAAGAATTAAAGTAGGAAAAATTCTGCCACCATGCTTCCTTTGCATTTTAAGGTTTTGCATTTTCATTTCTTATAATATATTTATATTTCACAGTGTAGGTTGTAGTTTTCAAAGTGATATTGAAAAACCACACCAGATAAACATGTAAAATTTATACCATCATGAATATCTCTGTATTAATATTTCCTCTATTATATACAAAATATAATATTTTAATTATTCAAAAACACAAAAGGATTTTACTATAAATCATGTTTTGTATCATTCACAATAAATATTTTCCAGTAGAAGTCAAATTATTGTTTTGTTCAGCATAATAGAAACATTTACAGCAAAAGTACAGGCTACTGTTTTTTCTTTTTTATGAGCTGGTCAAATATACCTCTCTCAACTGGATTATTTTCTTCTGCATTCGTAGTATTTGTCTGTGAAAGTATTATACTGTGTTTCCCTTACGTCATGCTTGCTTACTATATGGTAAGTGCATGATTTTTTTTCTTTCTCAATGAAATCTTTATCCATTTTTCTTTTTTTTTAAAACTTATTTATCTATTTTTTTTACTTTGCAATATTGTATTGGTTTTGCCATACATTGACATGAATCTGCCATGGGTATACATGTGTTCCTCTTCCAGAAACCCCCTCCCACCTCCCTCCCCATCCTATCTCTCTGGGTCATCTTGGTGCATCAGCCCCGAGCACCCTGTATCATGCATCGAACCTGGACTGGCAATTCATTTCACATATGATAATTTACATGCTTCAGTGCCATTCTCCCATATCGTCCTGCCCTCACCCTCTCCCATAGAGTCCAAAATACAGTTCTATACATCTGTGTCTCTTTTACTGTCTCACATACAGGGTTATCTTTACCGATTTACTAAATTCCATATATATGCGTTAGTATACTGTATTGGTGTTTTTCTTTCTGGCTTACTTCACTCTGCATAATAGGCTCCAGTTTCATCCACCTCATTAGAACTGATTCAAATGTATTCTTTTTAATGGCTGAGTAATATTCCATTGTGTATATGTACCACAGCTTCCTTATCCATTCGTCTGCTGATGGACATCTAGCTTGCTTCCATGTCATGGCTATCATAAACAGTGCTGCGATGAACATTGGGGTACACATGTCTCTTTCAATTCTGGTTTCCTCAGTGTGTATGCCCAGCAGTGGGATTGCTGGGTCATATGGCAGTTCTATTTCCAGTTTTTTGAGGAATCTCCACACTGTTCTCCATAGTGGCTGTACTAGTTTGCTTTGCTACCAACAGTGTAAGAGGGTTCCCTTTTCTCCACACCCTCTCCAGCATTTATTGCTTGTAGACTTTTGGATAGCAACCATTCTGACTGGTGTGAAATGGTACCTCATTGTGGTTTTGATATGCATTTCTCTGATAATGAGTGATGTTGAGCACCTTTTCATGTGTTTGTTAGCCATCTGTAAAGAAACAAAAGAGACCATAGCAAAAATCAACAAAGCCAAAAGCTGGTTCTTTGAGAAGATAAATAAAATTGACAAGTCATTAGCCAGACTCATCAAGAAACAAAGGGAGAACAATCAAATCATCAAAATTAGAAATGAAAATTGAGAGCTCACAACAGACAACACAGAAATACAAAGGATCATAAGAGACTATTAGCAGCAGCTATATGCAAATAAAATGGACAACTTGGAAGAAATGGATAAATTCTTAGAAAAGTACAACTTTCCAAAACTGAACCAGAAAGAAATAGAAAATCTTAACAGACCCACCACAAGCACAGAAATTGAAACTGTGATCAGAAATCTTCCAACAAACAAAAGCCCAGGACCAGGTGGCTTCACAGCTGAATTCTACCAAAAATTTAGAGAAGAGCTAACACCTATCCTCTTCAAACTCTTCCAGAAAATTGCAGAGGAAGGTAAACTTCCAAACTCATTCTATGAGGCCACCATCACCCTAATACCAAAACCTGACAAAGATGCCACAAAAAAAAGAAAACTACAGGCCAATATCACTGATGAACATAGATGCAAAAATCCTTAACAAAATCCTAGCAAACAGAATCCAACAACATATTAAAAAGATCATACATCATGACCAAGTGGGCTTTATCCCAGGGATGCAAGGATTCTTCAATATCCACAAATCAATCAATGTAATACACCACATAAACAAATTGAAAAATAAAAACCATATGATTATTTCAATAGATGCAGAGAAAGCCTTTGACAAGATTCAACATCCATTTATGATAAAAAAACCCTCCAAAAATCATGAATAGAAGGAACATACCTCAACATATTGAAAGCTATATATGACAAACCCACAGCAAACATTATCCTAAATGGCAAAAAATTGAAAGCATTTCCCCTAAAGTCAGGAACAAGACAAGGGTGCCCACTCTCACCACTACTATTCAACATAGTTTTGGAAGTTTTGGCCACAACAATCAGAGCAGAAAAAGAAATAAAAGGAATCCAGATTGAAAAAGAAGAAGTAAAACTCTCACTGTTTGCAGAGGACATGATCCTCTACATAGAAAACCCTAAAGACACCACCAGAAAATTACTAGAGCTAATCAATGAATATAGTAAAAGTTGCAGGATAAAAAATCAACACACAGAAATCCCTTGCATTCCTATACACTAACAATGAGAAAACAGAAAGAGAAATTAAGGAAACAATTCCATTCACCATCGAAATGAAAAGAATAAAATACTTAGGAATATGTCTACCTAAAGAAACAAAAGACCTATATATGGAAAACTATAGAACACTGGTGAAAGAAATCAAAGAGGACACAAATAGATGGAGAAATATACCGTGTTCATGGATCGGAAGAATCAATATAGTGAAAATGAGTATACTATCCAAAGCAATCTATAGAGTCAATGCAATCCCTGTCAAGCTACCAATGGTATTCTTCAGAGAACTAGAACAAATAATTTCACAATTTGTATGGAAATACAAAAAACCTCGAATAGCCAAAGCAATCTTGAGAAAGAAGAATGGAACTGGAGGAATCAACCTGTCTGACTTCAGGCTCTACTACAAAGCCACAGTCATCAAGACAGTATGGTACTGGCACAAGGACAGAAATATGGATCAATGGAACAAAACAGAAAGCCCAGAGATAAATCCCCGCACCTATGGACACCTTATCTTCGACAAAGGAAGCAAGAATATACAATGGAGAAAAGACAATCTCTTTAACAAGTGGTGCTGGGAAAACTGGTCAACCACTTGTGAAAGAATGAAACTAGAACAGCTTCTAACACCATACACAAAAATAAACTCAAAATGGATTAAAGATCTAAACGTAAGACCAGAAACTATTAAACTCCTAGAGGAAAACATAGGCAAAACACTCTCTGACATAAACCACAGCAGGATCCTCTATGACTCACCTCCCAGAATATTGGAAATAAAAGCAAAAATAAACAAATGGGACCTAATTAAACTTAAAAGCTTCTGCACAACAAAGGAAACTATAAGCAAGGTGAAAAGGCAGCCTTCAGAATGGGAGAAAATAATAGCAAACGAAGCAACGGACAAAGAATTAGTCTCAAAAATATACAAGCAACTCCTGCAGCTCAATTCCGGAAAAATAAATGACCCAATCAAAACAGACATTTCTCCAAAGAAGACATACAGATGGCTATCCATTTTTCTTTCTTAGTTTCATGCTTCTCTAGGATTGTACCTTTCACTATCTCACATATTTCTATTCAACCAAATGAATGAATATGGAGAAAAATTCTCTGGCAAACATCTTGTGTTCCCTTATTTCATTCTTTCTACTTTTTAATCTTTACTGCTGCAGTAGAAAAGAGGCTAAAATATATTTCAATATCCTTTCTAATTTTATGTCATGCTTATTACGTATTTTCGAAAAACATAATTTATTTTTTGCTTTGTTGGTAAGACTTTTTCATTAAAGTTTAGATTTTTTGAAAGATAATGGTAATAACTAACGGTCATTGAGCATTTAGTATGTATCAGACATGGTGGTAAGCAGTTTAGGGTTAACTCATTTAGGAATCCCAATAGTCCTGTAAGGTGAGTGCTATCATTCCCCCACTCTGTAGCTTAGGAAACTGAGACATAGAAAGGTTATGTAACTTTCCAAGGTCACAGAATTGATCATTGTTGAGCTCAAACTGCAAAGCAGGAACTCTATGTTATTATCTATACTATACTGCCTGCAATGAAATTACACTGCTGCATATATATTGATTAAATTTTACTCATGCAAATGGGAGTATACCTACTTTCAGAATACACCTTTATATCCTATACATTGACTGAAAATATGCAATTAGTGTTCAAAGAGAAACGCTTTTATCAGTTTCAACCAGAAGAAAATTAAAATCTAAAAATTCATTATTTATTTAAAAATTAGCAGAAAGGAAATTTCAGGTTATAAAAAGGCAAGACATAAAACTGCATGTTTATGGAGAGTTATACAAAATAAAATGGTGGAATAGGAGTTTTCTGCTGTCTTTGCATCAAAGAACACTGATTTTTACAATCACCAAGAATAGGAGTGCCTTTGTGGAAGTCGAGGAATCCAACAGAGTTCTAGCACATTATTGGAGAAAAGCAAATACTGGATTGGATGCATTAAAGGGAATAAGAGGAAGAGTTTTTCTTTACCCATATCCTTTATCCCCTTAGAAGCAAAGCTATCAGGACAAAGTGAGAGCATGTGAGTGAGCACCCAACTTCCCCACCTGTGTGGGACACTACCAATGAGACCCACTTCTATCTAATCTCATCTAGAATACTGAGGTGTGCTGTGCTAGGGTGGATGGGGAACAAATGCGGGAGTGGATAGCAGCCGAGTTCTCAGAGGGTATCGAAAGAACATGGATTCTACTAACTGCTTTATGGACTTTATTAGCAAGCCCTCCTGTGAGCTGCTAGAAATGTTTCTCCTGCAGATACTTCTAACTGGCCCACATATCCTCTTACCCTGTAGCTATCTCCCTGTGCAAGCCCCAGAAGACAGTGAATGCAAACATTTACAGATGGCATGTGAGCATGTGCAGAAAGCTGACCTACTCTGTGGTATTGTAACAAAGCACATAAACTAGAATGTTCAGTTTCACTTTAAGGAAAACAAACAGGAGGTTGTCAGCATGTGGCCTGGCTTTGGAGGATTAAGAGAGGGCATTCAATACTAAAAATTATCCCCCAAGAGGGAACAAGAAGTATGGAGCATGTACATACATGGAAAAGGTATGAGAAAGCCTCAGAATGCCTAGCGGGTCAGCAGAGGTATTTCTGTCCCAAAGCTTGTCAGTAAAAACTGGAGAAGGTGACTTCTTCTTTAAATATGAAGACAAGAATGCAGGAGTACAAGGAATATTAATAATTGAGGAAATATGACATCACCAAGGAAACAAGAATTTTCCAGTAAGCAATCCCAAGGAAATGGAGAGCTGCAGTTTGCCTGATAAAGAATTCAATATAGTTGTTGTAAGAATCACACTGAGATATAAGAAAACAAAGAAAGACAATCCAGTGAAGTCAGGAAAACAACACATGAACAAGAGAAGTTCAACAGAGAGATTGCTCAGTCACTCAGTCGCGTCCAACTTTGCAACGCCACGGACTGCAGCATACCAGGCTTCCCTGTCCTCCTGTCTTCTGGAGGTTGCTCAAACTCTTGTTCATTGAGTCAGTGATGCCATCCAGTCATCTCAGCTTATGTTGCCCCCTTCTCCTCCTGCCCTCAATCTTTCCCAGCATCGGCATCTTTTCTAGTGAGTCAGCTCTTTGCATCAGGTGGCCAAAGTATTGGAGCTTCAGCTTCAGCATTCATCCCTCCAATGAATATTCAGGGTTGATTTCCTTTAATCAACAGAAAGGTAGTAATCCTTAAAAAAATATTCTGGAGCTCTGAAGAATACAATAAATGAAGTGAAAACTGCAGTAGAGAATGTGAACAGCAGACTTGATGAAGCAGAAGAAAGAATCTATAAAGTTGAACAATAGGTCATGTGAAATTATCCAGAGCAGAATAAAGTGAAAGGAATGAAAAAGAGGGAAGAAATAGGTAGCAATACATTAATAGTATGGGATTTCATTAATCCACTTTCAACAACATCCTGATAGAAAACAGTGAACTTGAACTAACATTAGACAAATGAGCCTAACAGATGTACGCAGAACATTACATCCAACAGCAACAAAGCACACGTTCTTCTCACATGCATACTGAATGTTCTCCAAGATAAATCATAGGTCACAAAACAAGTCTTAAGAAATTTAAAAAGATTAAAGCCATACCAAGTTTTTATTGTTAGATGACAGTGGCATAAAACTAAAAATTATTAGTAGGAGGAAACCTGGAAAGTTCATATATATATAGAATTTAAACACACTCTTGAATGAATGGGTCAAAGACAGTATCAGGAAATCAAAAAAATTTGAAATAAATGAAAGTGAAAAAAAGTATCAAAATTGTGATTCAGCAAAAGCAGTTTTGAGAGGGATGTTTATACTGGTAAATGTCTACATTAAGAAAAAAAAAAAGACCTCAAATAAGGAACTTAACTTTACATCTCAAAGAACTGAGAAATGAGCAATCTAAGCCCCACATTAGCAGAAATAAGGAAATAACAAAGATCAGAGAAGAAATAAATGAAATTGAGAACAGAAAGATAGTGGAAAAGATCAACAAAATTAGAAGCTGGGTTTTGAAAATATAGCAAAATTAAGAAACTTTTACCTAGACTTAGTAAGAAAAAAAGATACAAATAAAGTCTGAAGTTAAAATGAAGACAATGCAACCAATACCGCTGAAATGCAAAAAAAAAAAAAAAAGAAAAAGAAACTACTGTAAATAATTATAATACCAACATATTGGATAATCTAGAAGAAATTGATGAAATATTCATACAAGCATACAACTTGCCAGCTAAATCATGAATAAGTAGATCTTTACAGACCAGTAATGATTAAGGAGTTTAGATCAGTTGTCAAAAACTTTTCAACAAAGAAAATCCCAAGACCTGTTGGCTTTACTAGTGAATTCTACCAGATATTTAAAGAAGAATTAAAATGAACTTTTTGCACATTCTTCCAAAAATTGAAGAGGAAACACTTCCAAACTCATTTCTACTTGAAAAGGGGTTCATATCCATTGTGTGTAAGGAACTTATACAACTTAATTTTAAAAAAGCCTGATCAAAATATGAACCAAGGATCTGAATAGACCCTTTTCCAAAGAGAGCGTGTGAGTACCAACAAGTTCATGAATGGGTATTTAGCATCACTTATCATCAGGGAAATGCAAATCAAAATCACGATGTGATATCACCTTATATCTACCAGGGTGACTTTTATCAAAAAGACAACATAAAACAAGTGTTGGCTGGAATGTGGAAGAAAGAGAACCCTGTACGCTGTTGATGGGAATGGGTATTGTCCTGGCCATCACAGAAAATAAAATGAAATTTCCTCAAAAAAAAAAAAAAATAGAACTAGTACATAATACAAAAAATCCCACTTCTGAGTATATTCTGAATGATACAAAATCAGTATCTCGAGATACGTGCGTCCTCATGCTCACCGCAATATTATTCATAATAACCAAGATTTGGAAACAAATCTGTTTCCCAACAATGGATGAATGGATGATATGCTATATATACAGTAGAACAGTATTCATCCACAAGTAAGAGGGAAATCGTGTCATTTACAACAGTGGAAGCTAGAGAATATTCAGTTCAGTTTAGTCGCTCAGGTGTGTCTGACTCTTTGCGACCCCCTGGACTGCAATTTTGCCTTTTCATACTGTTCATGGGGTTCTCAAGGTAAGAATACTGAAGTGGTTTGCCATTCCCTTCTCCAGTGGACCATGTTTTGTCAGAACTCTCCACCATGACCCGTCTGTCGTGGGTGGCCCTACACGGCATGGCTCATAGTCTCATTGAGTTAGAGAAGGCTGTGGTCCATGTGATCAGATTGGTTAGATTTCTGTGATTGTGGTTTTCAATCTGTCTGCCCTCTGATGGAGAAGGATAAGAGGCTTATGAAAGTTTCCTGATGGGAGAGACTGACTAAGGGGGTAACTGGGTCTTGTTCTGATGGGCAGGGACATGCTCAGTTCAGTTAAGTTGCTCAGTCATGTCTGACTCTTTGCGACCCCATGAACAGCAGCACGCCAGGCCTCCCTGTCCATCACCAACTCCCGGAGTCCACCCAAACCCATGTCCATTGAGTCGGTGATGCCATCCAACCATCTCATCCTCTGTTGTCCCTTTTTCCTCCTGCCCTCAATCTTTCCCAGCATCAGGGTCTTTTCAAATGAGTCAGCTCTTCACATCAGGTGGCCAAAGTATTGGATTTTCAGCTTCAGCATTAGTCCTACCAATGAATATTCAGGACTGATTTCCTTTAGGATGGACTGGTTGGATCTCCTTGCAGTCCAAGGGGCTATCAAGAGTCTTCTCCAACACCACAGTTCAAATCATCAGTTCTTCAGCACTCAGCTTTCTTTATAGTCCAACTCTCACATCCATACATGACCACTGGAAAAACCATAGCCTTGACTAGACAGACCTTTGTTGACAAAAGTAATGTCTCTGCTTTTCAATATGCTGTCTAGCTTGATCATAACTTTCCTTCTGAGGAGTAAATGTCTTTTAATTTCATAGCTGCAGTCAACATTTGCAGTGATTTTGGAGCCCAGAAAAATAAAGTCAGCCACTGTTTCCCCATCTGTTTGCCATGAAATGATGGGACCGGATGCCTTGATCTCACTTTTCTGAATGTTGAGCTTTAAGCTAACTTTTTCACTCTCCTCTTTCACTTTCATCAAGAGGCTCTTTAGTTCTTCTCATTTTCTGCCATAAGGGTGGTGTCATCTGCATATCTGAGGTTATTGATATTTCTCCCAGCAATCTTGATTCCAGCTTGTGCTTCTTCCAGCCCAGTGTTCTCATGATGTACTCTGCATATAAGTTAAATAAGCAGGGTGACAATATACAGCCTTGACGTACTCCTTTCCCGATTTGGAACCAGTCTGTTGTTCCATGTCCAGTTCTAACTGTTACTTCCTGATCTGCATACAGGTTTCTCAATAGGCAGGTCAGGTAGTCTGGTATTCCCATCTCTTTCAGAATTTCCCACAGTTTGTTGTGATCCACACAGTCAAAGGCTTTGGCATAGTCAATAAAGCAGAAATAGATGCTTTTCTGGAACTCTCTTGCTTTTTCAATGATCCATCAGATGTTGGCAATTTGATCTCTGGTTCCTCTGCCTTTTCTAAAACCAGCTTGAACATCTGGAAGTTCATGGTTCACATATTACTGAAGCTTGGCTTGGAGAATTTTGAGCATTACTTTACTAACGTGTGAGATGAGTGCAATTGAGTGGTAGTTTAAGCATTCTTTGGCATTGCCTTTCTTTGGGATTGAAATGAAAAACTGACCTTTTCCAGTCCTGTGGCCACTGCTGAGTTTTCCAAATTTGCTGGCATATTGAGTGCGGCACTTTCACAGCATCATCTTTCAGGATTGGAAATAGCTCAACTGGAACAGTATGAAAAGGGTCATGCTCAGTAAATCTTTAATCCAATTTTCTGTTGATGGGTGGGGCTGTGTTCCTTCCCTGGTATTTACCTGGAGCCAAACCATGGTGGAGGTAATGAAGGTAATGGCGACCTCCTTCAAAAGGTCCCATGCATGCACTGCTATACTCTGTGCCCCCAATCCTGCAGCAGGCCACCGTCAACCCACGCCTCCGCCCAAGACTCCTGGACACTCATGGGCAAGTCTAGGTCATTCTCTTGTGGGGTCACTGCTCCTTCCTCCTGGGTCCTGGTGCACACAGGGCTCTGTTTATGCCCTCCAAGCATCTGTTTCCCCAGTCCTGTGTAAGTTCTGGTGGCTCTGTGTTGGGATTGATGGCGCCTTCTCCATGCAGGCTTATTCCATACCCAGGTCTGCTGCATCCAGAACCCCTGCCCCTGCAGCAGTCTACTGCTGACCCATACCTCCACAGGAGACACTCAAACATAGTTCTGTCTCTGTCTCTGTGGGGTCTCTGGGTCCTGGTGCTCACAAGGTTTGTTTGAGCACTCTGAGCGTCTCTGGTGGGTATGGGGTTTGCTTCTAAACATGATTTCGCCCGTCCTACCATCTTTCTGGGGCTTCTCTGCCCTTGGACGTGGGGTATCTCCTCACAGCCACTCCAGCACCTACCATCTTGGGAGAATATTATGCACAGTTAAATTAGCTAGGCAGGGACAAACCAATACCATATAATGTGACTTATATGTGGAATCTAAAACAAAAAAGAAGACAAACTCACAGAAACAGTAGAATTGTTATTACTAGTGTATGGAATTTAGAAGCGATGGGGAGATGCTGGTCAAAGGATAAAAGCTTTTAGTTGCAAGACGAAAAGCACTGATGTTCTATTGCACGACGTGCAAATGAAAGCCTACAGTTAGTTATTACTGTCATTAATAGTTCTGTGTTGTGTATTTGCTAGAAACAAAGATCTTAAGCATACATAGACACCCAAAATGGTAGAAGTATATGAGGTGATAGATGTGTTAATTAATTTCGTTGTTGTAATCATTTCACAAAGTATACATATGTGATATCATCACAGTGTATACTTTATATATAGAGTTACTTATCAGTTATACTTCAATAAAAGTAAAAAGTTTTAAAAATAGAATTGATTAATATGCATAATATCTAAGCATTTTAAAATTATAAATAGGTGAACATCTTAATAGTTGATGTTTGGGTGTTTTTTTTTCTTTCCTTCTCAGATTTCTATAGTGAGTAACTCTTATTTTTAATAATAAGAATAAATATATTATCACCTACAATATGGTAACATGTGGTGTATTATATATTAGTAAAAAGTTTAGTAGTCTCCAGGAAAAGATGTTGAGGGAAGGATTTTTTTCAGTCACTCTAAAGAATTACCTATTAATAGAATACAGAGTTTGCTGGTTTATTTATCAAATAGAGATCAATTTAAAATATCCTTTGCACACACATTGACATTTCACAAGTGTTATGTGAAATGAATAAGCTTCTAGTCTGGAAAACATATGAAATGATGAGGAAATAATGGGATTTCCTGTATGGCTATAGCATAGGTTTCTTGGAAAAGAATAGCCAAGGATGAGGCTTGAGAAGTAGTTTGAGGCCGCATTTTTTAAGAGTTGTTTATACTTTGCTAAGGAGTTGGTGTTCCATCTTAAAGGTAGTAAAGAACCCCTGGAAATACATGGGAGGGACATAATTATATTTAATTTATTTATTAGAAAGATGACAGTGCGGATTTTGGACTAAAGTTGGGAATGAATGGATACTAGAAAGTCAGTTAAGAGGCTTAGTTAAAGGAATTAAGCAAGAGATGATGATGACCTCAGTTAAAACAGTAATAGAGAATACATCCTGGATATCTTAGTAATAATAGACATAGAGGAAGAAGTTGAAGATGACCTTGAGATTTTTAACTAAGGTTTTGGGGTAAATTATCTTACTGAAATAGGTATTACAGGAAGATGGAAAAATAGACTTTTTTAAGAAAGATAAATTAAGTTTGTTTTAAACATACTATAGTTCAGATTGTATTTTTAATATATATATATTTCAAAATATATTAAGGTAAGAAATTATAATAAATAATAGGATTAAAGATAATTGTATTAAGTTACTTTTAAAATCTTGTTTTATCTTAAACGCTCAGTAATAGATAAATTCTAACATATAGTTGGTTAAGATCATTAGGACATCTCTTTCTGACTCTTCTGGTTCATGTCCACCACACTACCCTGTCTTATCTCCTATTTGAACTGTCACATAGCTTCCTTCTGGTTTCCCTACTCTTTAAAATTTAATATACCCCTAATAAATTTATCTTTCAAATGGACAGTGCAGTCATGTTGTTCTCCTGCATTTAAATCATTATTCTGAGTTTATAATAGTGTTTATTCAGGTACCCCCCCCCCCCCCCCCCCCCCCCCCCCGGTCTCAGATGTAATTCCTTCTTAGAGAATGACTCCCCACCAGTCTCACTATTAAGATCTCCACTGCACATAGAAATTATAGCTGCAATAGATTGTCACAAGAATTCTCTGACTCACACATTCTGTTTTTAAATATCTCTTATACTTGAGTGGTTTCTTCCCATTGATCGTCATTCTATCTCCAAGACTCCTCCCGCCGCCCCCCCCACCCCATGCAAATTTAAACCTCACTTTAGTCCTTTCAATATAATTAAATAGCCATGACTGCCAGGTCTTTTTTGTTTCTATGAAATCCAGGTGTACTTTTTATTTCTTTTATGACTCTCTTTATCCTGCCATTTATTAAACCTACTGTTATAAACCATTACTTTCCCTCCCTCTCATTACTTACAAATGGTGGCTCTTAACCATATGTGATTTCACAGAATATTCATTGATTGACCTACAACTCTAATTCAAGTAAATTTAAGTAATAATAATCGTATGCATTGGATTCCATATCAATGACTTCAGTAATTTTATAAATTTGTATGATGGATGCATGAACATATATAATGTATATTTACTCATACTCAGAACATTAGATTAGTCCCAGGTCTTCGGTGTTAGCTAACTTGTGACCATGGTTAAGTTACTTAATTTCTCTTGGCAGTAAATAATAAGTAGTGGGAATTGAATTAGGGAGGTAGGTTTTAAGCATTTTGACAGATTTAGAATATGTATAATACTGAATGATCACATGGCCACTGAAGCAAGGGAATTGTGATGTAAAAGAAGATTAAATCTTCTCTACTGTGGTAACATGAAATAATGATAGGTAACACTCTTTTGATGTGAAATTGCATTCAGTAGAGAAAATTAATAGGTGAGCCCTATTGCTGGGTTTCTTACAAGGACATCTGAAGTTATTTATTGCTCCTGTAAAACTGTGTTCAGCCTACTCTTTACGTAAAAGTGTCTGAAGTTCATGAATTAAATGTTCATAATCTAGCACTGGTTGATAGAATCTTCATTTCAACTCCAAAGGAAGTAGTAGTTATAGACAACTTGAGATCGATGATGCCATGAAAGATATAAATTATGAAATCGCGGTCTGGATTTGTAGAGGTGAAAGAGAAATATTTTATTATAATGCATGACTTGCATGTAGGGAAATGCATTAAATATTTTTACATATTTTTTCATCACTTCTAAAAGTCCAGTATTTAATTCAGCAAATATTTATTGGTCCTTATCATGTGCCAAACACCTTGCTTAATTCTGGGAATGTAAGAAGATGAGTATGGTAAATTTCCTGTCCAGCAAGAATTCACCATTTAATAATGAAAATAATCAGTAGAGAATTTGATAGATTGGAGCATAGATGACAGAGCAACTAACTTCATTCAGGGGATGAAGATATTTTAAAGATATTTGAGCTGGGTATTGAAGGATTCTCTGTGTCACTCTAAGAAGTACGTTTTATGTGTGAGTGTAAATGATCTTTTAGGGCTTTCATCACATCATATTGCCTTTTTAAACTTTCTGTACATTATCTCGTATATGTATATACTTTTACATATATGTATATGTATACATATCTTACATACATATCTTTTGGCTACCATTTCCTTCTCCAGGGGATCTTCCCAACCCAGGCATGTAACCTGTGTCTCCTGCATTGACAGTCTTTACCACTAGCGCCACTTGCGATGGGCCATGGAGTACACTGTGTCCCTCCAAAATTCATATATCATAGCACATACCCCAATGTGACTCTATTAGAGATAGTGCCTTTAGGACCTGTAAGGAAGTGACTAAGGTTCAATGAGGTCATAAGGGTGGAACTTGAAAGAACTGGTGTCCTCATACAAGAAGAGACGCCAGAGATCCCCTTCTCTCTGCCAAGGGAGGACACAGTAAGAAGTCTGTCATGGTGTTGGACTTAAATCAGTTGGAATGTACTTCTGTACCACAATAATTTAAGCTCCAATAAAGGTTTGCTTAATTCATTAACAACAGCAACAAAAAAGTCTGCAAGTCCTGTGAGAAAGAGAATTCTCACCAGAAACTGAATCCTGCCAAATCCTTACCTTAGACTGTCCAGCCTCTAGAATTTTTGAGAACATAAATTTCTGTTGGTTGAGCCTCTCAGTTTGATACTCTGTTACAGCAGCTTGAGCACCCCTAGTCTTCCTCTTCTACTTTAGTATCTTGACTCTCACTTCAGTACTTCATCTCATCTAGCTGCAATAGCTGTCAAATGTTTCCCGTGGCAACTTTACAAAATACAGTTGCATTATCACTTCTGCTTTTTATATTTATATTATTTTCAAATCTTTACCTTCCAAATAATTTTTACCCAAATGTATATGGCTTAGGGACTACCTTAAATTTTACTTCCTAGAGGAACTTTTCTCCTCTCTAGCTCCTCCCACTTTTTGAATTCATGTAGAGTTTAGAACTTACAACTTACTAATATTTCTTACTTTTCAGTTTGATTTCCTTAAATGTGTAAAATTCTTCAAGAACTAGAATCTTACTTTTCTCATAACATCAATCTTAAGTTAGCTTAATTCTGATGAAGGAAAGAGAGAATTAACTTACTCTCAGGCCAAGGCAATTTATTGAATCAATTACAAACAGTTACAGTTTATCAAATATATCAAGCCTAGTAATTTGAAAAATACTGGGTTTGGTAATCTTATCTTTGGATATTGTACTGAAATATTGAGCAGATGTTTATTTGAAAGAAGTCTATAATATTTTACCTTGCAACCTTAAACTGTAGAAAGGTAATATATTGCCTTCTGACAATATCTTGAATCTTTTAATGGCAGAAGATGAATAAAAATAGCATGAGTATTATTTCAGAAGTTTCTTTAAAAATTTTCATATTTCTAGTTTTTTGCTTCTCTTCAATGTCCAATATACCATATTATCATTAATATACCTCATTTTTGTTCAATTGTACTATATAAAATAATGTTTAGAAAACATAAAGGAAATACAGTGTTAGAGAAAGGTATTTTAAGTATTTTTTCATTTTAAATATTTTGAAGTAGTAGATAGTTGTGAAGTATGCCGATTTGATTATTAGAAAGCTTTCAGCAGAGCTACTGTTCCAGAGTTAAGTCAATATTTAGTATAATTTGGCAAACTAAATTTCAGTCTGTTGCATGTTGGTTGTGGCAACAGAAAGATGGCCATGTTATTTCCAGGAAGTTTGTTCTTCTCAGTATCAAGACAAGGTCTAGCTGGCCGTGTGTGTCTAAAGCTGCCAGTTTTCCCGTGGCTGCTTTATCCCTTTGTCCAGCTGCTACTCGCTGCTATTGCCACGTTTGCCCTCCGGCTCATGGGACTGAATGCTTAGCTTCCCCTGAGGCGACTCTTAATGCTCCCTTTTTACTCTACTGGCTGGGAATGCACTTGGCATCCTCAGTCTCAAACCTCTCCTCCCTCTTCTTCGCCAGACACCAAGCACTTAAGGAGCACTTTCAGCCTCCACCAGTGATCAGTAGTAGCTTTCAACCCCTCATTTCTGGTCTGGTAACTCAGCACACTGTCCCAGGAGAGCTTGACTAAGCCAATTTGCCCCCTCTTCCCTCCTTCCTCGTCTTCTTTATCCATTTCCTTGACTACACTCTTATTTTTGTTTTACTCTCTATGTAATCTTTCTGATGATCTTTTTCTTTTTGCTTTAGTACTATAGATGCCACAGAGCTAGGCAAAAATTTGAAGTAGAAAATAAGACATTAGTAAATTTTTAAGCACACATGTTTGTTCAACATTTTAACTGAACCAACTCAAAATAAAGGTTTAGTTTATGGTTTTTTTTTACTTCAGTCTACTTGCCACGTATGACTAATGCAGATTCTGTATTATAAGTTTACAAGGGTTTTTTTTTTTTTTTTACTTTTATATTCAGAATTGTAAATTTTATACATACACAGATCTGTTACCGAGTCCAAGCTCACTGTGCTTGCCACAGGCCAGGCCAGTGAATCCTGAAGACTAGGTGTTGAGGCAAGGAAAACTACTTTATTGAGAAAGCCATCTGACCAAGAAGATGGCAGGCTGGTGCCTCAAAATAACCATCTTATCCATGTCTGGATGCCAGGTTCTTTTATATATCAGGGAGAAAGAAGCAATGAGGAACTAAAGTCAAAAAGCAGAACCAGAGAGTGAGAGGAGTGGGGAAGTAGAGTGAAAGGGTCTTCAGTCTTGCAAAACATCTCCAAGGGAAGGGCCAGCCTTTGGAAAGCATGTGTTAATCTTGCCTATTTCACAGGTGGGTAGGGACAAATTAGTTCTCTATAAGCTGAATAAAGGCACTTTAGTTTATAGTCAAGCAGAGGGGCAGAGTCCTCCAGGCAAGCTATTAAGTTTAATTTAATAACAAGCAGTGAAAACCAAGTCAAACAGTTTCCAACATGGAGTCAGAACTGGCTTCCTCCTGCAACAGGTCTACTTGTTCAAGACAGTATGTAATATGGGAAAATGTAAGGATTCTTTTTTTTTTTAATTTATTTATTTTAATCAGACAGTAATTTCTTTACAGTAGTGTGGTCGTTTTTGCCATACATCGACAAAAGTCACTCACGTGTGCACGAGTCTCTCCATCCTGAACCCCCCTCCCATCTCCCTCCCCACCCCATCCCTCTGGGTTGTCCCAGAACACTGGCTTTGAGTGCCCTGCTTCATGCAAAGAACTTGCTGGTTATCTGTTTTACATGTGGTACTATACATGTTTCAATGCTGTTCTCTCAAATCATCCTACCCTCACCTTCTCCCAGAGTCCAAAAGTCTTTTCTTTACATCTGTGTCTCCTTTGCTGCCTTGCACGTAGGATCGTCGTTACCATCTTTCTAAATTCCGTGTATATATGAGCTAATATACTGTATTGGTGTTTCTCTTTCTGACTTACTTCACTCTGTATAATAGGCTGCAGTTTCATCCACCTCAATAGAACTGACTCAAATGCATTCCTTTTTATAGTCGAGTAATATTCCATTGTGTATATGTACCACAACTTTCTTATCCATTTGCCTGCCAATGGACATTTAGGTTGCTTCATCCTGGCTATTATAAACAGTGCGGCAGTGAACATTGGGGTACACGTGTCTCTTTCAGTCCTGGTTTCCTCGGTGTGTATGCCCAGCAGTAGATTGCTGGGTCGTGCGGCAGTTCTATTTCGTTTTTTAAGGAATCTCCACACTGTTCTCCACAGTGGCTCTACCAGTTTGCATTCTCACCAACAGTGTAAGAGGGTTCCCTTTTCTCTGCACCCTCTCCAGCATTTATTGTTTGTAGACTTCTTGATGGTGGCCATTCTCACCAATGTGAGATGATACCTCATTGTGGTTTTGATCTGCATTTGAGTGATGTTGAGCATCTTTTCATATGTTTGTTAGCCATCTGTATGTCTTCTTTGGAGAAATGTCTGTTCAGTTCTTTGGCCCACAGTTTGACTGGGTTGTTCATTTTTCTGGTATTGAACTGCATGAGCTGTTTGTATATTTTGGAGATGTTTCATTTGCTGTTATTTTCTACCATTCTGAAGGCTGCCTTTTCACCTTGCTTATAGTTTCCTTCATTGTGCAAAGAGTTTTAAGTTTAATTAGGTCCCATTTGTTTGTTTTTATTTCCATTAGTCTGGGAGGTAGGTGCTAGAGGATCTTGCTGTGATTTATGTCAGAGAATGTTCTGCGTGTGTTTTCCTCTAAGAGTTTTATAGTTTCTGGTCTTAACATTAGGTTTTTAATCCATTTTGAGTTTATTTTTGTGTATGGTGTTAGAAACTGTTCTAGTTTCATTCTTTTACAGGTGGTTGACCAGTTTTCCCAGCACCACTTGTTAAAGAGATTGTCTTTTCTGCATTGTATATTTTTGCCTCGTTTGTCAAATATAAGGTGTCCGTAGGAGCATGGATTTGTCTCTGGGCTTTCTATTTTGTTCCATTGATCTCTATATTTTTGTCTTTGTGCCAGTACCATACTGTCTTGATGACTGTAGCTTTGTAGTACAGGAAGTTTGATTCCTCCAGTTCCCTTCTCCTTTCTCAAGATTGCTTTAGCTATTTGAGGTTTTTTGTGTTTCCATGCAAATTGTGAAATTATTTGTTCTAGTTCTGTGGAAAATACTGTTGTTAGCTTGATAGGGATTACATTGAATCTATAGATTGCTTTGGGTAGTACACTCATTTCCACTATATTGATTCTTCCAGTCCACAAACATGGCATATTTCTCCATCTGTTTGTGTCATCTTTGATTTATTTCATCAGTGTTTTTTATTTTATATATATAGATCTTTAGTTTCTTAGGTAAGTTTATTCCTAAGTATTTTATTCTTTCCATTGCAATGGTGAATGTGATTGTTTACTTAATTTCTCTTTTTGTGTTTTCATTGTTCATGTATAGGAATGCAAGGGATTTCTGTGTGTTAATTTTATATCCTGCAACTTTAGTATAGTGTATAGGAATGCAAGGGATTTCTGTGTGTTAATTTTATATCCTGCAACTTTATTATATTCATTGATTAGCTCTAGTGAAAATGTAAGGATTCTTTCCACCAGATGTTTCACAAGGAAAAGAAAAGCCATTTAGTTTTCTGTTTGCTTGTTTTTGCCTAAAATATGAGTGTGCAATTTGAGTTTTTCTTTTAAATTAACTCCCTGCTGAAGGTGTTGCTAGTGGTAAAGAACCTACCTGCCAATGCAGGATACAAAAGGGATGCAGGTTCGATCCTGGGGTCGGGAAGATTCCCCTGGAGAAGGCAATGACAACCCATTCCAGTTTTCTTGCCTAGGAAATCCCATGGACAGAGGAATCTGGCGAGGATATAGTCCATGGGGTCGCAGAGAGTCAGACACAACTCAAGTGACTTAGCACAACCTTCTGAATACTCTATAAATGTCAGCTTTTCATTTTTTAAGTAATGGTTTGTAAACATCTTTCAGAAATTGGCAATTTAAGAATTGTGACCCAAAGACTAGAAAGTAAAGATAATACCTGTTAATTTGGGAATTAAGAATAGTAACAGTGCTCTACAGGACTCATTAACTTCTGCAAAGTCTATAGGATGGTTCCAAACATCTACAAAATAAAAACATGAGAAATGCATGTTGATAGTAATAGACTCGATGAAGTGTTTAAGACCTGTATCCTCCTGTATCCTCGCTTCCCTTTATTTTAACTTTTTCTGGTGGGAAAAGACTAGGTGAAGTTCATGTTTTATATATTTAAGCAATTATGTGTTCTTTTTCTGTAACTCCTTTTCACCAAAATAAATAGTGCTTTACTCTTCCTCTGCAACTAAGTCTGCATTTTAAGGGTACAAAATGTCTTTCTCACTATAATCCCCTAAACGTGTTCTTGTTTTTGTCCATTTCATAAGGTTTAACATTGTCTTTATGTTTAAAGGGAGCATCTGCCCATAAGAAGTTGGTAGCCTTTTCTGAACCTTTGAAGTCTGTTCCTATGCAGAGAAGAGGGACTAGGGAAGGGCAGGAGAGACAAAGATCTGCTTATCACACTTCTAAGTAAATATTCCCAGTTTAAAGATCTTTAGAGAAGAAGGTTTTGTATGTATCAATGTTTTGTAAAAGAAGTGTCTTTTAAATAAGTATAAAAACTGCACCACTCTTCCTTAATGTTTGCATTAAGGAAACAAACAGATATTTTATTATAATAAATTGAATATACTTTTTAAGCTATACATGTGACCCCTGCCAGACTGTAATGCCACACACACACACACACACACACACACACTCCTTTCCACACCCATAAGGCAGATGGGTGGCTGTTGACAATTTTAGCAATTAGAACATTTTTTGATAGTGTCTTTCTCTAATCCCCTTAAAAAGATCTCCCATTAAGGAGCTAACAGTTGCTACCTCTAATTTGTTAAGTTTGTTGTGTGCTGAAAATAACTAGGATATAGCAATGATGCTCTTGGTCCTTTATATACATTGCCCTGAGAAACTTCTGTCATACCCGAGTCATATGATACCTGGATGATGAAATTCTATAAATTATACAAGTGCTTCATGTCCTCAAAGTTTTAAGTTACCTGTAGAAAACTGACCAAAAATAATTTGTGGCATCAGTAAATGAAATTTTAAAGAGCAATGTACTTTTTCAATACCACTTTATTTGAGCAATACTGTATGATTTCTGCATGCTGTAGTCCTTTCTAATATTCATATAATCATCGATAAGATATACTAATATGAAATGAGTTAAGTATTCTTTTTCTGGATGCATCTAAAAACAGAAGTAGATATCCATAAACCTGGTGAAAGTTGAAGTAGAGTTTGTAGAGATGCTACAAATACAGATCATCTTGGAAATTCCAGTACTTGTTTACCATCATTTTGGCCATCCACAACACCTTTTCTATTCATGTCTATATTTGTTGTTGTGAGTTGGCTCCTCTGAACATTAGAAGGAGAAGCTAGGTTAGTAGTTACTTAGAGCTGAGCAGGGCAGAATATGGAGTGATAGCTGATGGAAATGGGAGTTCTTTGGGGAGGGATCAAGATGTGCTAGAATTAGTTAGTGTTGATGACTGCATAACACTGTGAATATATTACAATACACCTTATAGATGAATTATGTACCTCTATGGATAAACTGTATGTTTGTGAAATGATGACAGTAAAGCAGTTTTGAAAACCAAAAAATAAAAAATATTGTATGAGTGAAAAGGGAAAGTATAAGTGTTAGTCCTTAGTCTGACTCTTTGTGACCCCCATGGACCCGTCGTCCAACTCTTTGCAACCCCGCCAGGCTCCTCTGTCCATGAGATTCTCCAGGCAAGAATACTGGAGTGGGTTGCCATTTCCTCTGCAGGGGATCTTCCCGACCCAGGGATTGAACCCAGGTCTCCTACACTGAAGGCAAATTCTTTACTGTCTGAGCCACCATGGAAGTCCATATTTTCCATTTTTATTACTTTCTACTATATGCTCTTGTTTAAGACACAATTTAATTTCTTCACTACTCTAGACTTTTGAAGGTATATTTTGATTTAAATTTAATTAATCAGCTATCTTGGGCTTCCCAGGTGGCTCTAGTGGTAAAGAACCCACCTGCCAAAGCAGGAGACATAAGAGACACAAGTTCGATCCCTGGATCGCAAAGATCCCCTAGAAGAGGGCATGGCAACTCACTCTAGTATTCTTCCCTGGAGAATCCCATGGACAGAGGAGCCTGGTCGGCTATAGTCCATGAGGTTACAAAGAGTCAGACACAACTTAAGCGACTTAGCACAGTCAACTGTCTTAGAAACTATTGGATTAATTTGCCTTGACAAACATCACAAGAACCTTGTTGAATTTACAACTTAACTTTTCAGAGCCACAGTTCTTTCGTCTTAGAAAGGGGCATTCTCTTCTCATTCCAGTCTTCTGTATGTATCCTCTTTCTTAAGCAGTTTTCTCACAAATCTTTGCTGGCATGAAATAAGACTTCAAGGCTGTTCTCTTGCTTTAGCACCCTTAAACTCTGTCAAAATCAGTTGCCTTCAATTCTTTACTTTTAGTAAATTATAATAATAATTTACCTTATAGTAAATTATTAATATATGTTTGAGTAATTTGTTTTTAACTTATTTTTCTCATTGAAAATTGTTATTTTGGGAACCTCCAAAGAGATAGGACATTAAATAACCTGAATTGTCTACAAAATAAATCATAGATATCCAAGTGATGTGGTCAAGTCTTTGACTAGTTTAAAACCATTAAGTAGAATATGTATTTTAATGTTTATCAGAAGTGCAAAGAAACTGCCACCTTTTTGGCCACATTGTTTGCAATTATCAGTCTGCCATCGATTGAGAACTTTCCCTTTTTTGCACCCAGTATAACATCAATGATGTTCTTAAGTGCTTGAGGAGTGGGTTTTATAGCTGATAGACTTGTGATATCTACATATTTTTCTCCCTATCTTTACTCTTTGTGAATATAATGAAAACCACTGAATTATACACTTTACAAGGGTGAAGTCGGTGGTGTATAAATTATATTTCAATTTAAAAAAACAAACATACCAATTGTCCTTTTAATTCATAAATTGTGTGAAGAGATTTAAATTGTCTCAGGAAAATTTCGGAGTTTTACAGCTGTGCATAAATCTTATTGGTACCTTTACAAGAGTCTGTTGGATTAAGACCACTTAAATTTAGCTTTTGAAGCTATTTTCCTAGACTAGTGTTGAAAAACAAAATGTACTTAATTAAGACAAATGAACAAATAGAAAATGATGAAAAGATGTCACTTTTCTATCGCTGGTCTGTGTATTTTATATAAAATAAAAGTTTTCTTTTTAATTAGTAGTTCTCAAACTTTTAGTGTTTAAGAATTTACTAGAAATGCAGAAAGCAGGATCTGACACCAATACCTGTTAAAACTGTTAAAACTGATCCTGGATGTCTGGGGATTAAGCCTTAGAATAATTTCTAGTCAACTTCCTAGGTGATCCTGAGGTAGATGGATTTCGTATCTCTTGCCATATTTGGATTGTTATAGTTTTGTATTTATTTCAAAAGGAAAGGAATGCTTAAGAGGAAAGAAAAGCTCTAACTTTGCTGAGGGTTTAGTTTACAGATACTTAGGGAATATTATGGTGAATAGAGTTGAGTGATCCTTGCAGTTCTAACACTGCCTTGACCCTTTGCCATTGAGGAGTGACATTGTTGTGATCCTGAATTATCTGTTTGTTCTTTTTTTTCCTGTGTATGGATTTCACGGTTTATCTTTTATTTGCCTTCATGATACCTTGGCAACATAATAACCAGTGATATGTGAATAGTGTTAGAAAACAAAGCCAAGAAGCCCAGCATGTCTTCCTGCAGCTGAGGATGTTATTCACCAAGCGGCACTTCGCATTTGTCACCAGAGCCTATGCTGTGAGTTATGTTTTCAGTAATGACGATAGCTTGGAAGTTTTTTGTTTGTTTTGTTTTTTGTTTGAACCACTTTCAATGTAATTCCTTTTCCAACTAATTTCAACTAATATTCTTTTTTCAACTAAAGTCTCTTTACTGAGATCAGAGACTTGTCTTTGACCGTGAAATGTTGTTTTCTCAGTGTGAAACTTCAGGATTGGACCAGTAATGTGATCCTCGTTACTACCATCTTCTATCCATTTTAACCAGTCAGTGACCTTTGTTTTTCTAATACAAACTGAATATTTAAATTTTTAGCTTCTGTGATATTTCTGTAGTATTTGATAGATTATCAAATTTTCATATAAAGGCATTTACGATGACTTTTGATCCATTATTTATTTCATTATATTTTACTAATGGATAAATTAATAATATATAAAACTGTTAATAGTATGTATATAACCAATGATAATAGCTGAGCAATTAGTGAATTTTTTTATTCTGACTCTAGCATATATTTTATTCATGTAATCATTAAGATACATACTAGTTATACTTTTAACATTATTGTCATTCTGTTTTGTTCTCTTGCTTTAATCATATGGCAGTGGTTTTCCTACGTTACACATGTAATGCATATGGCAAGTTTTTCCTATACTGTATATATAGTAAAATTACCTTTTGACTATGATTCTTAAGTTCTGATCACCAGAACTCCTGTGGCTCTCTCTTCCTTGACTGTAAGGCAGCCTAATAGCTTTGCTCAAAACCAGTCTTTGCATCTCTGACAGTCGCATGCAAGTTGCTTGGTCTGCTCTTGATATTTCCCAGCATTCCACATCTTGCAATTATTTTTAGTATCTGGACTTCCTTTTTAGAAAATTGATCTGGGGAGTTTACATTCTTCAGGCAATTAAGAAATTTGAAATAATGGCACTTGAAAAAATAATAAAAGCCACTAATAAAAGTGTGTTTTATTTCCATCTGGAAATATAATTTGCTCAGTACAGAGGAAAAAGAGACTGTGAATGACTATGACCAATTTATGAAAAGCATCAGTTATTGTGTACATGCTAGGGATTGCTGTCCAGTCAAGCAGATAAAAAACAAATGAGAAAAAATTCATAATATTCCCTACCTTGATGAGAGGATCAGTGTTCATTGTAGTTCAAAAACCAAACTGGAAAAAAAACAAAAAAAAACCAAACTGGGTAGGAGCCTATTATCAGTCATTTATGCATAAGAAATGAGGAATCATGCTAATAGTAACATGTTTTATGATGTCTATTGATTGACATGATTTTGACTGCCATTTAGAATGATGACAAGATATGGGAAATTTAAATGTGGACTTTTTTTAATTAAGGTGATTGTCAAGTGTCAATACAGATTTTACATAATATACTCATTAGGACCAACAGGGATCAGGCACTTAAATTCATATGAAACAAAAATTTAAAACATATATGATAGACTCCTAGGTCCTATTTATAGGGGCATTGGCTTACAATCATGATTAATTACATTATTTACAATATATTATATTATAAAACCTGACCTATGATTTCCTGAATGGGCATGTGTCATGTGGAAAACTGGAGGTCTTATAGAAACTTGAAGTACTGTTTGTTTCGTTAAAGGATATGACTTTCTCCTCTCTCACTTGCAGAATTAAAACAATCCTCTGTTTCTAAAGATTTTAAATCAAGTCCCAGTTTGCATCAGCTGCTATATAGTATAGGGGTTCTTTAATTTACTTTGTAGACATGTTTACTGCACACTGTATAGTTTATGAGTGTTACCCAAAATGGTTAATTACAGACCCAGAATTCCATGTGTAGAACATTGAGTGAACTAATATAGTTGCTCTATTGTTTGCATATTGGTGGACTCTGTGAAAATACTTCACACCAAAGTGTTTAAAGCATTTTTACTAAAGCTAACAGTGTTTCTCCTTAAAAGTCTAATAACACTTAACATCAATTTTAACTGATAAATAGTTTGCAGTTCCTAAACAGATTTTATTCCTACTAAAAGAATTATAGTAGTAGTATTTTAGATACAAAATTTATAAATCACCAAAGAATGCATAATAATAATAACTTAAATTTGTATAATATTTAGCATTTTATAAATAGCGTTCACATTTTAGTCATTGGAGTGTTACAATGTCCTTGGGAGGCTTATAGTGAAGACATTCCAAATTTTTTAGAAATTCAGAAAGGCAGATAGGCATGGTCATACAGCTAATATAGTGTAAGTAAAACTTCTTGTTTGCAGATAATGATGATCTTATTTATAGATACCCTAAAGACTCCACAAACACACACAAAACCTGTTAGAACTAATAAATGAATTCCGTGAAGTTGCAGAAAACAAAATTAACATACAAAAACCCATTGCTTTTCTATACACTGACAGTTAACTATTTGAAAGGGAAATTAGGAAAACAAGCCCGTTTACAATAGCACCAGAAAGAATAAAATGCTTAGGAATAAATTTAATTTAAAGAGATGAAAACCTTGTACACTGACAAGTACACAACACTGATGAAAGAAATTAGACACGAAAAATGACATGTATGTAGATAGGAAGACTTAATGTTATTAAAATGTCCACACTACCCAGAATGATCTACATATTCATTGCAATCTCTATCAAAAATCTCAATATCATACAAAAATAGAAAAACAATTCTAAATTCACATGAACAACAAAAGGCCTTGAATAGCCAAACGATCTTGAGGAAGAAGGACAAAACTGGAAGCATCTCACATTATTATTTTATTATTTGGGTTCTACACCTGATAAGCTTCTTTAAATAGAGAAAGATCAAAATTCAGCTAATTTATTTAAAAGTTGTTTTTCTGAGTCTAAAGTAAGGATCAGCAAACTGTGGCCCATGGGCCAAATCCAGCTTGCTGCCTGTTTTAGTAAATAAACTGTTCTTGGAAAACAGTCAACATGTTTATTTGTTTATATTGTCTATGGATACCTTTGGGCTATACTAGCAAACTTGAATAATTGTGGTAAGTGATCACATGGCAAAACCTAAAATATTTTACAATCTGGTCCTTTATAGAAATTTGCCATTGCCAATCTAAGGCATGGTTAGCAGTAACATAAGCCAGAATTAAACTGATTCTTACAAAAAGTGAACAGTCTATAATCCACAAAAATCACAAGATTACAGTAGTTATATTTCTAACTGACCTTGGATATCTAGCCAAAGATTGAACGTGAAAGTTGCTCAGTTGTGTCCAACTCTTTGCCACCCCGTGGACTATACAGTCCATGAAATTCTCCAGGCCAGAATAATGGAGTGGGTAGATGTTACCTTCTCTAGGGGATCTTCCCAACCCAGGGATCGCACCCAGGCCTCCCTCATTGCAGGTGGATTCTTTACCAGCTGAGCCACCAGGGAAGCCCAAGATTGGACAATCCTTAATTTCCTTTCCTGATCTAAGTTCCTGCTTTTTTGATTGTGTAATGGTTCATTCAGATCGAATCATAGTTCTCTTAGGAAGTGAACAAAATGATTCTTTCATTTTAATGTATCTTTTACACTGTGCTATCAGACTGAGAGAATTTACCACTGATTTCATTGAATCGTGTGTTTTGTATTTCAATACCCATTTCAAAATTATCTTTTCAAAGTAGACTTTCCTAAGTAATTTAGAACTATCACATAAGATTTTAGCTAGAATAAAAACATACTTTTTAAATACACAGAGGAAGTGGAATATTATCTTTAATTGTATGATCAACTGAAAGTAAATCAGAAATCATTTATTTACTTCTTTGGCAAAAATGACATAATGGTAATGATGTTATCTTTCATTGGTAGGCTCTTTGATAGCTCAGGATCACATTATAATATTAATAGGATCCTCAATCTAAGAGAACCTGGAGTATGTTATTTTGCTCTGCTGTCCATGAAATTCCATAAGCTCCTCTACATTTCTCTTAGGGATGATTTTCTGGCTTCTCTGTGAACCCTTTAGTTGACAGGTGGAAATGTGTGTGAATGTGTTAAATATGGGGAAGAATGAAGGAAGAGGAAGTTGAGGGTATTTCCTCCTGAGACCCAAGACAAAGAACTAGGTGTGAAGAAGTGAGTAATTTGTTTCTTTCTACTGCATCCCCACCTCTTTGCTGCTGAACACAGGTGTTTCCCACAGAAGAAGCCTGTTTATATTTTATTTTAATTGAATTCCACAGAGGAAATAGCATGTATAGAGATATAGAAAAGAGTTAACAAGTTATTTTGGTTAACAGTGATCCAGTTTAACTAATGTAAAGATGAAAGTAGTTGATACTTAAGACCAAAAAGGGAGTTTAAGGTCAGATCTTCTCAGGGACTTGAATGCCATGATAAGGAATTGAATTTATTCTGTGTGCAGAGAGGAGCATTTAACAGTTTAGTGGAGAAGAGTGGTATGATTGAAGTTCCAATTAGAAGCATCATACAGAACTGAATGTATAAGGGACAGCTGACACCTGTGAAATCAATTTAGGGTTTTTTTCTTTCTTTTTAAAAAAACTTATTTATTTATTTGGCTGTGCCAGGTCTTAGTTGCAGCTGCAGAATCTTTGATCTTTGTTGTGGCATGCAAGTGTTTAGTTGTGGCATGCAAACTCTTAGTTGTGGCATGTGAAATCTAGCTCCCTGTCCAGGGATTGAATTCTGGCCCCTGCATTGGAAGCATGGAGTCTTAGCCATGGGACCACCAGGGAAATCCTCCAGGAACTTCTTCAAATGTCTAGATAACATGAACTTGAACCAGCAGTGGGAATGTGTGGCGTAGAAGACACTATATAGGTCAAATCCATATGATTTTCTACCCAAATAGAAATTAAATAGTATTCTAAAGTTTTGACCTGGAATAACTGAATGATGGTAGTGACAGAAATAAGAACATCATGAAGAGGAGAAGGTTTTGAAAATATACAGTAGCATTCATCCTTGGATAGGTTGAATTTCAGATGTTGATGCAACACCCAGGTGGAGGAAGCCAGACAATTTAAGTTCTGGGTGTTTAACAGAAGCTGCCAACCGATAGCCCTTGGGCAGTGTTGAGCTATGAAAGTGGTTTTTGGTTGACCTGTTTTTTTTTTAATTAATCTGAAGTGTTTTTTCCATCTCTTTAGCTAATATGTTGACCGTTGCTTTCTCTCCTAGCAGCTAGAAGATACTAGTATTGCATTAGTTTTCAGTTTTGTCACTGTTGAGAAATCTAGCCACTGTTCCTGTTGAGGATGCTCGTAATATCTTTCCACCTGTCTGACATTTTGCAGTTTTATTGTAATGTGTGTGTGAATTTATTATTATTTTTTCTGCTTGGTGCTTATTTTGCATTTCAAATATAAGGACTTGTGCCTTAAATACACTATTATATTATGCGACTGTATTGGAACTACATGTGCCTGACAAAATCAACTGGAGCTGAGTGATAGCCACATCTTAGGCACATCTCTCTAGTTTTCTGCAGCCTCTATCTTTTTCTGCTGTTTTATATCTGGTTTGCCATATCAGTTTCCTCTTACCTACCTGGCTTCCATAGATACTTAAATAGGCAACCTTTGATCCAATACTTAGGAGAGAGGCTAATGTTGGAGCTGGAGATTTGGTGCTCAGTATATTAAATGATAGTTGAAGACAGAAAGCGTTCATGACTTTACCTTAGGATATACGGCATAGAGGCAAGAAATCCAAGAATGTGGCAACAGGAAACAATTTTCTCCTGAGAACAGGGAGAGAGAGAAAAACTCATTAAAAAGAACATTAGCAGTTTAAAAAGTAAGAACACGTATGTAGTGTTAAAAATAAGAAAGGGTATTTCAAGAGCAACTGGATGGTTAAAAGTATGCTTGAGAGTGGTCTCATCAAATGCTGATGTGATTTATTTTTTGTTTGTTGATAGCCACCCTTGGCATCCTTCCTCCTCCCCTCACCCCTGCCTTCCAAATTGTTACCTCCACTCCCTGTTCTTTTATGCCTTGCAAGGCTGTTGGCTGTGGGTTTGAAAGGGTGAGCAGAAGACAGGAGAGGAGAAGAATCTTACCCCACTCCCTGCCTGCTTCAAGACCTGGACCTTCAGCAGCTACGGCTACACCCAGGCAGTTTCCCTTGCATAACTTAAATGCTCGACAGGCTCTAGTAGTATTAATTCCTCTCCTTGCTCCTTCAGTCCTATGGATTGTAGTGCCATCTCACTGTTATCAGTCTACAGATTCCTCACAGTGGCTTGTTGGTTTCCTTGACCCTGAATGTGAATAGGACCTTCATCAGAATCCAGTCAAATAGTGCTTTTTATTTCTGCTAAACTTCTGACCAGTACACTGGGTATATTAATTATGGTACAGGCTAAGTTATTCTTTGTTATGAAGCTGTGTAGCTCAAATTGGGACTTGAACTCAGAACCCTGATTGGGATTTGAACCCACGTGGCTGGACGTCGAACCCAGCCAAAACCCATAGTCTTCCAAACCTGGTTTCAGCACTTAATGAAGCTCAGGTTCTTAATGTCTCATCACAGAAAGAATTTAGTGACAGACAAAGTGATAGATAAGAAGTGGGTTTATTTAGAGAGACACACAGAGTATGGGCCATCTCAGGAGAGAGCAGCCTTGAAATATGGCGTGGTTAGTCTTCATGGGCTGATTAAATTCATAGGTTAATGAGTGAGAAGATTATTCCAGCTGTTTTGGAGAAAGGGTGGGGATTTCCAGGAATTTGAGCACTGCACACTTCTTGGTCTTTGATGACTGGACACAGAACTGTCATGGCACTGCTGCGTGTGTCATTTAGCTTGCTGATGTTGCAGAGAAAGCCAGTTCTGACTATAAGATAGATCTGTTTCTTTAACTTTAACCTTTGTTTTTCATTGCTTTTGTTATTGTTCAGTTCAGTCATTCAGTCGTGTCCGATTCCTTGCAACCCCATGGACTGCAGCACACCAAGCCTCCCTGTCCATCACCAACTTACAGAGTTTACTCAAACTCATGTCCATTGAGTCAGTGATTACATCCAACCATCTCATCCTCTGTCATCCCCTTCTCCTCCTGCCTTCAGTCTTTCCCAGCATCAGGGTCTTTTCCAATGACTCAGTTCCTCCCATCAGGTGGCCAAAGTATTGGAGTTTCAGCTTCAGCCTCCGTCCTTCCAATGAGTATTCAGGACTGATTTCCTTTAGGATGGACTGGTTGTATCTTCTTGCAGTCCAAGGGACTCTCAAGAGTCTTTTCCAACACCACGGTTCAAAAGCATCAATTCTTCAGTACTCAGCTTTCTTTATAGTCCAACTCTCACATCCATACATGACTACTGGAAAAACTATAGCCTTGATTAGACAGACCTTTGTTGGCAAAGTAATGTCTCTGCTTTCCAGTATGCTGTCTAGGTTGGTCATAGCTTTTCTTCCAAGGACCAAGCGTCTTTGAAATTCATGGCTGCAGTCACCATCTGCAGCGATTCTGGAGCCCCCCAAAATAAAGTCTTTCACTGTTTCCATTGTTTCCCCATATATTTGCCATGAAGTGATGGGACTGGATGCCATGGTGTTAGTTTTTTCAATGTTGAGTTTTAAGCCAACTTTTTCACTCTCCTCTTTCACTTTCATCATGAGGCTCTTTAGTTCTTCTTCACTTTCTGCCTTAAGGGTGGTGTCATCTGCATATCTGAGGTTATTGATATTTCTCCCTGCAATCTTGATTCCAGCTTGTGCTTCTTCCAGCCCAGCATTTCTCATGATGTACTCTGCATATAAGTTAAATAAGCAGGATGACAATATACAGCCTTGATGTACTCCTTTTTGTATTTGGAACCATATAAGTTAAATAAGCAGGATGACAATATACAGCCTTGATATACTCCTTTTTGTATTTGGAACCAGTCTGTTGTTCCATGTCCAGTTCTAACTGTTGCTCCCTGACCTGCATACAGATTTCTTAGGAGGCAGGTCAGGTGGTCTGGTATTCCCATCTCTTTAAGAATTTTCCAGAGTTTGTTGTGATCCACACAGTCAAAGGCTTTGGCATAGTCAATAAACCAGAAGTTGATGTTTTCCTGGAACTCTCACTTTTTCGATGATCCAATGGATATTGGCAATTTGACCTCTGGTCCCTCTGCCTTTTCTAAATCTCGCTTGAACATCTGGAAGTTCATGGTTCACGTACTGTTGAAGCCTGACTTGGAGAATTTTGAGCATACTTTACTAGCGTCTGAGATGAGTGCAATAGTGCGGTAGTTTCAGCATTCTTGGGCATTGCCTTTCTTTGTGATTGGAAAGAAAACTGACCTTTTCCAGTCCTGTGACCACTGGTGAGTTTTCCAAATTTGCTGCCATATTGAGTGCAGCACTTTCACAGTATTATCTTTTAGGATTTGAAATGGCTCAACTGGAATTCCATCACCTCCACTAGCTTTGTTCATAGTGATGCTTCTGAAGGCCCACTTGACTTCACATTCCAGGATGTCTGTTTCTAGGTGAGTGATCACACCATTGTGGTTATCTGGGTTGTGAAGATCTTTTGTATAGTTCTTCTGTGTATTCTTGCCACCTCTTCTCATATCTTCTGCTTCTGTTAGGTCCATACCACTTCTGTCATTTATTGTGCCCATCTTTGCCTGAAATATTCCCTTGGTATCTCCAATTTTCTTGAAGAGATCTCTAGTCTTTCCCATTCTATCGTTTTCCTCTATTTCTTTGCATTGATCACTAAGGAAGGCTTTCTTATCTCTCTTTGCTATTCTTTGGGACTCTGCATTCAAATGGATATATCTTTCCTTTTCTCCTTTTCCTTTTGCTTCTCTTCTTTTCATAGTTGTTTGTAAAGCCCCTCAGACAACCATTTTGAATTTCTTTTTCTTGGAGATGGTCTTGATCCCTGCTTCCTGTACAATGGCACGAACCTCTGTCCATAGTTCTTCAGGCACTCTGTCTATCAGATCTAGTCCCTTAAATCTATTTCTCACTTCCACTGTATAATCATAAGGGATTTGATTTAGGTCATACCTGGATGGTCTAGTGGTTTTCCCTACTTTCTTCAATTTAAGTCTGAATTTGGCAATAAGGGTTTCATGATCTGAGCCACATTCAGCTCCTGGTCTTGTTTTTGCTGACTGTAGAGCTTCTCCATCTTTGGCTGCAAAGAATAAAATCAATCTGGTTTTGATATTGACGATCTGGTGATGTCCATGTGTAGAGTCTTCTCTTGTGTTGTTGGAAGAGGGTGTTTGCTATGACCAGTGTGTTCTCTTGGCAAAACTCTATTAGCCTTTGCCCTGCTTCATTCTGTACTCCAAGGCCAAATTTGCCTGTTACTTCAGGTATTTCTTGACTTCTTACTTTTGCATTCCAATCCCCTATAATGAAGAGGACATCTTTTGGGGGTGTTAGTTCTAGAAGGTCTTGTAGCTCTTCATAGAACCGTTCAACTTCAGCTTCTTCAGCATTACTGGTTGGGGCATAGACTTGGATTACTGTGATATTGAATGGTTTGCCTTGGAAATGAACAGAGATCATTCTGTCATTTTTGAGATTGCATCCAAGTACTGCATTTTAGACTCTTTTGTTGACTATTATGGCTACTCCATTTCTTCTAAGGGATTCTTGCCCACAGTAGTAGATATAATGGTCATCTGAGTTAAATTCTTCCATTCTAGTCCATTTTAGTTCGCTGATTCCTAGAATGTCGACATTCACTCTTGGCATCTCCTGTTTGACCACTTCCAATTTGCCTTGATTCATGGACCCAACATTCTAGGTTCTTATGAAATATTTCCCTTTGCAATTGTTGCTCTTTACAATTACAATCTGTTATTGTAATCATACATAATAACTGGCCTCAGAAAACCCTGCCCCCTCTGCCCAAAGAGATTAACATATCTGCCCTCTAATGACCTGCCTCAGGGAGCCTTGTTCCTCTGTTTAAAGAGATTAACACATCATCTGCCTGAGTTTGGCCATTCCAGGACATATTTGCAATGATCTTTACTTCTTCAACTCCTCCCTCTCTCTGTCCTATAGAGGACCTGGAGTCCAGACCCCATAAAGATGGTTATTTTGAGACATTAGTCTGCCATCTTCTCATCTGCTTTCTGAATAAAGATGTGTTCCTTGCCTAAACAGCTCCTCTCTCAGTTAATTGCCCATCAGTTAATTGGCCTGTTGTGCAGCAAGCAGACAAAGCTTGTGAAACAGGAATCTTGAGTTCTTGTTCAAGGAGCTGAAGAATGAACTTCTCAGTAAGAAGCAAATAGAATTTATTTTAGAGGCAAGAAAAGTACAAAGCTCTCAGCATAGACACTGAGAAGGGGTAGGGAGTCCCCCAAAAGGCAGGACTTACAGCAGTTATATCCTTACTAGTATTGCTCTATACATTTTTGATTAACTCTTGTCCTTAAAATATTCAATTTTTAACCAATTAAGGATCACAGTGTTTAACTTAATGTCTTTATGGCTTATCTTAATCCGACTTCCTCAGATTAGGTCGCACCCTTTTTCATGTCCCCTGGCCATTTTACAGTGGACCAGGTATATGGGCTAAAGATTAATGATCACCAGTTGTTTTTCTTTTAGATAAAAGCGCCAGGAGTTAATGGTTGTCCTGTCCTTGGTGTAGGTGTTTTATTCCCTACCAGAGGGAGGATGCTTTCCTTTGAAAGTCAGCAACAAAGGGTATAGCTTTAGTTAATGGAGCAAGATGTTTATTGAAACCAAGACCAAGGTGTCACAGAGTCCTACACTGACTGCCTAGCAATTTCTATCTCACTCTGACTCCGTAACAGTTTGTTATGATGCACGTATGCTATGCTTAGTCGCTCAGGTGTGTCTGCTTCTGCCACCTTATGGATTGTATCCTGCCAGGCTCCTCTGTCCATGGGGATTCTCCAGGCAAGAATACTGGAGTGGGTAGCTGTTCCCTTCTCCAGGGTATCTTCCCAACCCAGGGATCGAACCGAGGTCTGCTGCATTGTAGGCACAATCTTTACCAGCTGAGCCACCAGGAAGCCCAAGAATACTAGAGTGGGTAGCCTATCCCTTCTCCAACGGATCTTCCCAACCAGAGCTTGAACCAGGGTCTCCTGCACTGCAGGCAGATTCTTTACCAGCTGAGTTACAAGGGTAGCCCAGAATAGGTCTAGTTTGCTTCTACTACCAGTGAGTATGAAAGGGGAGTGGAAACAGGCCCATTCTTTTTGAGATGGGACACATATTTACTTCTGTTCATATCTCATTAACCGTAAGTTGATCACGTGGCCTCATCAAGTTAGAAGGAAGAGTGGTAAATGTGTCTCTGGCCAAGATTTTTATTATTAAAGAAAGTAAGAGTGAATACTGAGTGCAAATAATCTTTGCCACATAGTTCACTCTCATAGAGGGAAACCATTTTAGACTTAAAAGGGAGGATATTGGCAACTTTAGATAGAAAGTTGCCATAGAGTGTGGTGAAACCTAGATTTCAAGGAATTGAGTGAAGGGATGAAGAGATTGCAGAATGAGTGAATGAATATGGCCTCTTTTGAGAAGTATGATATCCAACAAAGTAAGAGATGAGTCTGGGATGGTAAGGGAATTAAGGAGAAGATTCTTTCTAGGTAGGAGAATCTGAGTAATCTCGGAGAAGGAGTAACTTAGAAGGGGAGAAACTGAAAGCGAGGTAGATAGCTAACTTGAGGAGATACGACAACACTTCTCACCCGTAAGTGCAGGATAAAGAGGAGAGGTATGGTTGAAATATAAACATTTTAAATGGAGAAGAAACACAAGAAAAAATTTTTGATGTCCTCTTATTGAAATCAACAGCCAGATAATCTACTGAGAAGGAATGTGAGGCAGGTATGTAATTTAAGGCAGCCACTAAGGGAGTATGCCATTAGAAACACAAAAATAATCAGAATAGAATTTGAGTCCCAGCTGGAGATAGAGAGCTTGGATTTATAGTAAAATCAGTAGTATGTATTTTGATTTTCTGTAATGAAGCATGCAGCCCATGTATAGAAGCTAGAAAAGCAGATAATAGAATTTACCAAGATTAAGGATAAATAGGAATGAGAACTGTCAAATTGATGATAGTCTAGTAAAAGAAAATCTTGGTAAAATTAAAAAAAAAAATCTAGATAAGCACTGTGGAGTCCTATGTGGGTTGAAACAGGTCAAGCAAGTGTAAGGAAAAAGTGAATGGAAAGATGTGTTTGTTTTGTATTGCTGTCTGATGAATTACTCCAGAAGTTAACAGCTAAAACAGCATTTCTATCTCATACAGTTTTGGGGGGTCAGGAATTTGAGAATGGCTTAGCTAGATGGTTCTGGCTCTCTACCTCTCATGAGAATGTAGTCAAGATATTTTCTGAAGCTACTGTCATTAAAGGTATGACTGGGGCTTCTGAGATAACTCACAAGATTGGTGAGTTCAGAGGAGTCCTCGGCATCTCACCACAGGGCCTACTCCATAGAGCTGCTTGAGTTTCCTCAGCATATGGCAGCTGACTCCCCCCAGGCCAAGTGATACAAAACAGAGAAGGGTGGAAGGCACAATATCTTTTACAACTTAGTCTCTAAAGTCCCACTGTGTCATTTCTGCTATGTCCAGTTGGTTACACATGTCAGCTGTATTCTGTGTAAGAGGGAGCCAGCAAGAGCCTGAATTCCAGGAGGGGACTCCCATGTTGATGGCTGACCAG
The DNA here is from genome assembly GCA_024291935.2 of Okapia johnstoni. Lineage (NCBI taxonomy): Eukaryota > Metazoa > Chordata > Mammalia > Artiodactyla > Giraffidae > Okapia > Okapia johnstoni. The sequence goes on along the minus strand of CM044310.1, from coordinate 57,862,008 downwards.
CACCTAGGAGAACTGGAAAGGGAGTTGGCATCTAGTAAGAACTTACTCTAAACCAGGCATATAATTTAATTTTTGCAATAATTTTATGAGGAATGTATTATATTCGCATTTTTGTTGTTCCCCAGTCACTCAATCATGAATTATAGCAGTAGAGGTGTTCAGATAGAGGTTTCATAGTTAATATATATATATATATAAGCACAGTTAGAAGAAGATCCAGGTAAAGTAGTCACAAGAAGTGTGCTGACAGCTCTGAGGAAAAAAGTAGGGAGATAAGTGTCAGCATCAAAATTTGTAAAAATGCACGTCTGAGGCTTGGAAGAAAAATCCAAAGGTAAGAGTGGGGAATTCTTTTAAAAGATGCTGCATCACTGATGCTCTTAAAGGCTGTGAGAACAGTATTGTGAGGAAAAACATAGACTTAACAACTTCAGGTCAGGCAGTTATTCAGAAGAGTTGGACTCTGAAACATTTTATGAGTAACCAATTAATTACATTTATATTTTCTTCTTTATGTGTAACAGTTAATAAAATCTGTGTCTAAAAAGTCTGATAGCTCTTTCAATCAGTATAACATTAAAGTTCTACATCATATAGCATTCTGATATCATTATTTTGCAGCTCTTTTTATTTCTTAGCAATCCATGAAATAAAGATTCATCTTACAGTCAAATGGAGTCTTAGGTTTATTAGATTAGTATATTTTACTAGGCATGATATTTTTATTAATGTTCAGTGCATCTCAACCAAAGGTCATTGTACCCCTGGAGCTGCCACAGCAATTTCTAAATGCTTTGAACATAGATCTTTTATCTATAAAAAGGCAGCATGGGTTAAATTCTAGTTCCTGTGCTTTGGCTGCTTTAGATCAAATCAGTGCCACTGGTTACCTGATTCTAATCAGAAGGTCTGTCAGACACATATACCTCTTCGTTACATGTGTCACTTGTCTATGGAGAACAATGAAATAATAATTTAAAAAAGACACTGAGATAATATTTCCTAAGAAGAGGACATGTCCAATATGTAGTATTTTGCAATTTCTTACCTAACACCAAGTAATATTTCCCTTTGGGTCTTAATTCACTAAGTCTTCAAACAGCTACCCATCAAGTAGGAATGTTGAGCCTTATGACTAATAATTACAAGATCTGATTCAAAGTTCATTTATTTAAAAAAAAAAAAAAAAGCCAGGGAATTCCCGGGCAGTCCCGTGGTTAAGACTCTGTGCTTTCACTGCCAAGGGCCCAGGTTCAGTCTCTGGTCGGAGAACTAATATCTCACAAGACATGTGACCCGGTCAAAAAATAATGAAATTTAAATAAAAAAAAATTTTTTTTAAAAAAGCCAGATTGCAGTTATCAGCTTCCAAGTACTACCTCCTTCTCCGCACAATCCATACAGTCAGATGTTTAAAAACTCAAAAAAGTTAAATCCATTTTCAGACTATATCCCAGGAGATCCAAATATGGTAAACAAAAAGAAATCCATCCTATTCACAAGAGTGAGAGGATGAGAATTGGGTAATGCAGTAATGTTTTTAGATGTGTACATAAGAAGCTCTTTTTAAAATATGTTTTTTAAATTACTTGACATCAGCATGTATAAGCTAAACAGGGTTTGGCTCATAGTATTTTCTGCCTTCAGAACTGGCTTTCCAAGAGCATGATAAAGTGAAGTATAAACATTACAGGAGATGTGAGCTAATTTCTAAACATTTCACTGATTTTTAAAAAAATAAACAACAGATCATTGTTACTTGACGGAGGGTAGCATATCCCCCATCATTACATAATGAAAAGTAGATTTTAAATGTTTTTATATATTTGATAGAGTCCAAATGCTTCAGTAATGGTTCTGACTTAGATATTGTTTAAACTTGAACTTTTTTTTAGATTTTGTAACCTCTCTAAGTGCTTTCAAGAATGATACTGTGATGTAATATAGTAGATATAAATCAACCTTGCATTTTTTAAAAAAGATAGTTTAATGGATAGTTTTGCTTTATAGGTTCTTTTTTTTTTTTTCCATTTTTAGAGATGTATCTGAGGTTTTTAATTTTGTTTGAGTAGTACTGCTGATGGAAATGTGTTCTGGAGCTCAGATAATGAATAGTGGGTTTTTCTGAAGGTAGGCACTAACCTAGGGACATTGTGCTTTCTCTCTTCCTTGGGAAGCAAGAAGAAAGAATTGGGATCTTAGAGGAATAGGCAGCACAGAGTACTGTGAAAATATGGAACCTCGCAGATTTGGAGAATGAAAACTAACTCCTGAGTCACTGATGGTTGAGCCTGACAGACGACTCACTTACTTTGTGTTGCTTTAAATCCTTTCAAGTAACAAACAGTGGCCTTTTAATATACTACATACATCTGTAGTTTGTTCCTTTTTAGTATGGCTGATTCTAAAATTATAAAAAATAGACAAAGATAGGGTCAAGTGGGCCTTAGGAAGCATCACTACGAACAAAGCTAGTGGAGGTGATAGAATTCCAGTTGAGCTATTTCAAATCCTAAAAGATGATGCTGTGAAAGTGCTGCACTCAATATGCCAGCAAATTTGGAAAACTCAGCGGTGGCCACAGGACTGGAAAAGGTCATTTTTCATTCCAGTCCCAAAGAAGGCAATACCAAGAATGCTCAAACTACCACACAATTGCACTCATCTCACACGCTAGTAAAGTAATGCTCAAAATTCTCCAAGCCAGGCTTCAGCAATAACGTGAACCGTGAACTTCCAGATGTTCAAGCTGGTTTTAGAAAATGCAGAGGAACCAGAGACCAAATTGCCAACATCCACTGGATCATCAAAAAAACAAGAGAGTTCCAGAAAAACATCTATCTCTGCTTTATTGACTATGCCAAAGCCTTTGACTATGTGGATCACAATAAACTGTGGAAAATTCTGAAAGAGATGGGAATACCAGACCACCTGACCTGCCTCTTGAGAAATCTGTATCCAGGTCAGGAAGCAACAGTTAGAACTGGACATGGAACAACAGACTGGCTCCAAATAGGAAAAGGAATACGTCAAGGCTGTATATTGTCATCCTGCTTATTTAACTTATCTGCAGCGTACATCATGAGAAACACTGGGCTGGAAGAAGCACAAGCTGGAATCAGGATTTCTGGGAGAAATATCAATAACCTCAGATAAGCAGATGACAGCACCCTTAGGGCAGAAAGTGAAGAACTAAAGAGCCTCTTGATGAAAGTGAGAGAAGAGAGTGAAAAAGTTGGCTTAAAGCTCAACATTCAGAACAAACATCATGGCATTTGGTCCCATCACTTCGTGGGAAATAGATGGGGAAACAGTGGCTGACTTTATTTTTCTGGGCTCCAAAATCACTGCAGATGGTGACTGCAGCCATGAAATTAAAAGATGATTACTCCTTGGAAGGAAAGTTATGACCAACCTAGACAGCATATTAAAAAGCAGAGACAGTACTTTGCCAACAAAGGTCCGTCTAGTCAAGGCTATGTTTTTTCCAGTAGTCATGTATGGATGTGAGAGTTGGACTATAAAGAAAGCTGAGCGCCGAAGAATTGATGCTTTTGAACTGTGGTGTTGGAGAAGACTCTTGAGAGCCCCTTGGACTGCAAGAAGATCCAGCCAGTCCTTCCTAAAGGAAGTCAGTCCTGAATATTCATTGAAAGGACTGATGTTGAAGTTGAAACTCCAATCCTTTGGCCACCTGATGCAAAGAACTCATTTGAAAAGACCCTGATACTGGGAAAGATTGAAGTCAGGATGAGAAGGGGACGACAGAGGATGAGATGGTAGGATGGCATCACTGGCTCAATGGACATGGGTTTGAGTAGGTCCTGGGAGTTGGTGATGGACAGGGAGGCCTGGCGTGCTGCAGTCCATGGGGTCGCAAAGAGTCAGACATGACTGAGCGACTGAACTGAAGAGTTAAATTGATCATCTTAAATCTGCTTATGTTCCCTTGTTGATATGAAAGTCGTTGTCAGTATTTATAAGTGGAGTATTCTCCATAGCAGAAATGTGAAGGAACTAGCTAAAACACTTCAATAGACGTTTGCCCCTCTCTTGTGCTTTTTATTGGAATGAGTGGCTAAAAATGGTTTAGGGTATAAGCAAATTGCTTCGTTTTGATTCTAGATGCTGAGCTCTTAATAGCTTTTAAATTTATACAGTTTTTGTTTAGCTGTCAAAACATTTAATTATATCATGCCCAAAGGTGTAAAGCTGTCAAATAAATCTGAGTTTAGGCATAAACATTTGCTAAGTTACATGTGCTACTACACTGGAGTTGTTCTTGGACAGCTTGTGAACGTGTCTAAGGGGGAGGGGCGTGTCGAGGAACATTAACTCAGCAGGTAGAGAACAACACTGGCCCAATGAATTGATTACTACTTGTAAAACAGCAGGTAGTAATGCCCCCAGTCTTTGTAATTCCCCTCTTTGTAAAATAAGCAGACTAGAGAGTGTGGATTCTTGGGCTCAATGTGCCCTTTAAGAAAGCTGTCTTTTTGTAAAAAATACATATTCTTTCTTTCCTTGCCTTAACATTCTTTTTTTTTTTTCTCTTCAAAAGCAAATATATATACCATTTGTGCTTTCTTTCCTTCTCCCTGATTCCAGGATCTCTTGCTATAGGAAGAATGATCCCAATGGACTTTATGAAGGAAGTATTGACACTGATCAGCAATTATTATACATTTCAAGTTTTCTGTGTAAAGCATTTTTCCAGAGTTATTGAGTATGAGTAACAAATATTGTATATACTTAAAATACACGTGGTGATGTAAAGTATTTTTAAAGAAAGGAAAGTTTGAAGTGCTTTAAAATCATTCTTATCTGATTATATCATAAATAACAATTTTTAGGTATTTGATGACATTATTTGGAGGCAGACTGTTAGCATAAATAGTCATGCAGACTTGACTAACACAAAATTCACTAAGAGGTAGGGGAGTAAAGTAAATTAGTTCTACTTTGAAGCTTTTATTTTCTTCCCCTTTCAGAATGAATGGGAAGGCCCTTGAATGAAAGCTGCTTTTCATTAGTGCTACCAAATACCTACTTGAAAGAGTTGAGTTCTAACTGAACACCCACAGAAGAGAAAGGGAAAGCTTCCTTTCTCTACTGGAGGACCATCAGCTAAATAGCTCTTGGCTTCTCTTTTCCAATCAGGTGGTTTCACATCAGAGTTAATTACCCCAGTCATTTATTCTAATCACCCTCCTCTTATGGCTAGCTGCATTTTGTCATGGGGTGGCATCGTTTGAAGCCAGTTAAGTTTGAAAACCACTGCAGGGTACTTGAGGCTCATTAGTGAGGCCTATCCATGCCTGGCTTTGGATTTGCTCCCTGATTAACTCTGGATCTCTCTGCCTAGCGCCCTCCTCCCGCCAGCTACCAGCCCCCACTCGTCAGTGCAGTTGCTCCAGAGAGGAATGTTTCAATTAACTCTTGCCTTGCTGTTTGTCTTTTTGCCTACATATTTAAGGAAAATCTCAATGCTTTATATCACTAATACGTATTTGACAGATTCTGACCTTATAACTGCATCCTTTCAGTTTAACTGCAACGGTAGACATTCTATAAAGAAGAGTTTTATTTCTGAAAACAAAGGAGGAGAATGGTGGTCTCTCAGAATGAAGACATCTATATCCTTGATCCAATTCTCCTAACCTAATAAAAGTAGTGGTTCCAACTCTGGCATTACAGTATTCTAGTGTGTTTTACCAGCTTGTAGCAGTTACCTGTAAAGCTTAAAAGATGTCTCAAAACAGTTTTATGTTTGATCTTATTGTTTATTATTATAGTAGTTTAATTTAAAAGTGATTGCCAGGTGGCACATTTAAGAGATACTAAAATCACAAAGATGAATAATATTTGTGCTGTACTTATAAAAAAACAAAAAAGAAAAATGTGTAGTTCAGGGCCCTGAGTAGTTAGTTTGAGACAGTGTTATTACATGAAAGTATTTAAAACATTTTCTAAAAATTAACAAAAACATATATCGAATTTGGTAGTTAAAGTGTTTATTTAAATAGGAAATGAGAGAAATTTTCTTTCTTTTTGCATGGTAGTTTGACTTAAAAGAAATAAAATAGCTTTATGTGTCAAAGCAAAACATGATACACTTTAAAATATATGAAGTCACATTTTGTTTTATGTTTCTAATGTTCATGGTTGTTCAGAAATTAGCAGAATGAATTCTTACTGTTAATTCTCAAACCAAGATAATTCAACTGCTTCTTTATTAAGAGTCTTTGGACTTAGCAATTAACAAACATGTTGGTATTCTGTCTTGTTTAACGGTTGAGTTTTTTAATTCGATTTTTAAAATCTCCTAATACACAGTTAAATTAGTGAAAAGAGGCCTAGAATATAATTTCTTTTTTAGCAGTATAAATATTTTTTGAGTGTTTACTATGTGTTCAGTTCCACGAATGAGATACAATCTCTGCCTTCCAGGAATTCAGCTACTAGTGAGGAAGGTAGAAAAATAAACTGTAAAGTCTTAGTTTTGAAAAGCAAGTGTAAAAATGAAAACCAGTTGAAAGAACAGTAAAATCTGTAAATAAAGCCTTTGGGTTGACATGGCACATCAGATTTGGTGTATACTCAGCAATACTTAATACTAGTGTTACCAAGACAATCCTAGATACAGGGCAGCAAAAGAGACACAGATGTAAAGAACAGACTTTTGGACTCTGAGAGAAGGCGAGGGTGGGATGATTTGAGAGAATAGCACTGCAGCATATACATTACCACATGCAGAATAGATGACCAGTGCAAGATCAATGCTTAAAACAGGGCCTCCAAAGCCGGTGCTCTGGGACAACCCAGAGGGATGGGGTGACGAGGGAGGTGAAAGGGTGTGGTTCAGGGTAGGGGGACACATACCATATGTACCTGTGGCTGATTCATGTTGATGTGTGGCAAGAGACATCACAGTATTGTAAAGTAATTATCCTCCAATTAAAATAAATTAATTTAAAAAATACTAGTGTTACCCAGTGGTATTGGGTGAAACCCATTAAAAATAATCCTTAGTATTAAAGGTTTCGTATTTTTAGAATAGTGCAACTTTGGCATATACCATTCTGTTTCAGAATTTTTCAGAAAGATGTGTACTAATATGGCTTCAGGAGTCAGATCTCGGTTCAGGTTGCAACTCTGACATTTACTAGCTGTGTGACATTAGTCTATTTAGTTAGCATTCTTAACTTCTTTGGTAAAACAGATTTTAAAATGTAGTGCTTATCTCAGGATTACTATGAAGATTAAATAAAATAATCCATGTAAAACATTTAACTGGACACATTATAAGCAATCACTAAATGTTAAGTGCTAGTGTAATTATAATGTTTTTTAGTTGGTAGTAAATTTCTTACAAGTTGACCTACAGATGCCTTTTCCTTGCATAATATGTTGGCTTTCTAGAGGCCTTGTCAAGTTTATGAATGACTTCATTTGCATCCATCTTCCTGACATTGTTCAGGAAAAAAGAAAACATGAAAGATGATACTGTAATATACACTTCTCTTTTTCTTTTTTCCATGTAATCAGCCTATCCCAAATTTGATTCTATGGTTCACTATAGACAAATCATTTGTAATAGCTAGTAATCACAGAAATTCTTCACATTTTCTAAAACTCTACCAAATTAGCACAATATCAACTGGATAGAGTTTCTATTGTTAATTTCATGCTTCTTATACAATGCTTTAAGATCGTAGTCCCTCAGCTTAGATGCTGAATTGTGCTAAATCACAAGAATTTCTTAAAGGCCATTCATTCATTCAGCAGACATTTATTGGGGGCCTACTGGGTAATTAGGTCTGTGATCACAAAATTGGAAGAAGATGACACCTGCCCTTTGGGGCTGACATTGTGAAGATCAAACAGACATGGCGGGAACTAATTAGAGAAATAGATTAAGTGATGTGTTTATTTATTCATTCAACAAATATTTAGTGAGTGCCTACAACTTATTAGTCTTTGGAATATAGCACTGAGAAAGACAGCATATTGCCTGCCCTTTTGCACCGTATTGTTCAGTGAGGGATATGAATGGTAAATAAGAAACTAAAAAAGTAAATATATAACTTGTGATAATATATCATATAACAAATAATATCATACCTGTGGTATATACCATAAAGAAAAAGCACAGGCTGCAATTAAAGCATTTAATATTTTGTTTGTGTGTATGCATTTTTAATATTAATTTTATTGAGATATTATTGATGTATAACATTAATTTCCAGTATTCAACAAAATGATTCAATATTTGTGTATAATGAAATGATCGCCCCAAATCTAGTTAACAGCTCTCACCATACATAGTTATAATTGTTTTTTTTTCACTCTGCAGCCCAAGGAAAATGCCTTATTTTACTTCCTTGGAAAGGTTGGACAATGCTTAACCCAAGGAAATTACATTTGATTTTAGTCTTTAAGAATGAGTAGTAGTTCATCAAGGAGGGAGCAGGATGACAGAAAGGGGTTACAGAGATACAAAGCATCATGAACAAAGATCTTGATGTTATTACAGTACAGTATGTGCACTCAGCTTCACTCAGAAGGTAGACTCCAGTATGTGTGCAAGAGACTGTGCATGGTACCCACGGAGAGATAAGACTGGAGGCAGAGTATGTGAACAATCCGTAATGTCTTGTAAGTCAGATGGACTTTTATCTTTGGGATAGTGGTGCCCACAAGGTGGTTGCCAAACCAGGAGCATCAGTCTTACCTGAGAACTTGTTAGAAAGGCAAATCTTAGGCTCAGCTCGAGAGCTATAGAAACAAACTGTGTGGGCAGGCGCCCAGCAATCTGTGTTTTAACAAGTCCTCTAGGGGATCTTAGTAGCTGTTCAAGTTGGAGATCCACTGCTTTAGAGAAAGGAGAACCACTAGAAAGTTTTAAGGAGAGTAGTGACTTGGTCAGGTTTTAGATTGGAATTGAATGAGGGAAGGGGGATTTTAGAGAGAAAGAACAGTTTGGATAGTGTTAGAATAATATGTATATATAATATGTAATACGTATGTTATATATATTATGTATATTATATATAATGTTTGCATTACCTGAGGCAGACGTTTTGGGCTTGAGACCCTGGAGGTGGTCATGATAGTCAGTTGAGGCAGCGGAAGTCTGGCTCATCCGGTCTAAGTTATATCAGAAACAAGGGCCTGGGACTGAATCATGACGATAACGAGCACTGACGATGTCAACAGGTGAGAACGGCCTTCCATTAAACAGTGAGAAGGAGAATCAGAAACGTAGAAAGAAAATCTGGAGGGATGTTATCAAGGAAGCTTAGAGAAGATAGAGTTAGAGACCTAAGTGCCACAGTGCTAAGAGGTGAAGTGATGAGCATCCTCCGTAGGCTTCAGACAGATGGAGGTGGTGATTTCAACGAAAACATTTTTGGTGGTGTACCTATAAACGACATATGAGAGATTACTTAAGAAGTGAAAGTGAGGTAAGTAAGCATAAGTAACAAATTTACTTGATTCTTTCAAGCCATTTACATTGTTGATCTCATATTCTCTGCTTATTCATGGCTACCTAAAAATAATTAAACAAGACTGGTCAGGAAGCAACAGTTAGAACTGGACATGGAACAACAGACTGCTTCCAAATACAAAAAGGAGTATGTCAAGGCTGTATATTGTCACCCTGCTTATTTAACTTATATGCAGAGTACATCATGAGAAACGCTGGGTGGGAGGAAGCACAAGCTGGAATCAAGATTGCCGGGAGAAATATCAATAACCTCAGATAGGCAGATGACACCACCCTTATGGCAGAAAGTGAAGAGGAACTAAAAAGCCTCTTGATGAAAGTGGAAGAGGAGCGTGAAAATGTTGGCTTAAAGCTTAACATTCAGAAAACTAAGATCATGGCATCCGGTCTCATCTGCTACTGCTGCTGCTGCTAAGTCGCTTCAGTCGTGTCTGACTCTGTGTGACCCCATAGACGGCAGCCCACCAGACTCTGCCGTCCCTGGGATTCTCCAGGCAAGAATACTGGAGTGGGTTGCCATTTCCTTCTCCAGTGCATGAAAGGGAAAAGTGAAAGTGAAGTCGCTCAGTCGTGTCCGACTCTTAGCGACCCCATGGACTGTAGCCTACCAGGCTCCTCTGTCCATGGGATTTTCCAGGCAAGAGTACTGGAGTGGGGTGCCATTGCCTTCTCCGCCGGTCCCGTCACTTAATGGCAAATAGATGGGGAAACAGTGGAAACAGTGAAAGACTTTATTTTTTGGGCTCCAAAATCACTGCAGATGGTGATTGCAGCTATGAAATTAAAAGACGCTTCCTCCTTGAAAGGAAAGTTATGACCAACATAGATAGCATATTAAAAAGCAGAGACATTACTTGGCCAACAAAGGTCCGTCTAGTCAAGGCTATGGTTTTTCCAGTGGTCATGTATGGATGTGAGATTTGGACTTTGAAGAAAGCTGAGTGCCAAAGAACTGATGCTTTTGAACTGTGGTGTTGGAGAAGACTCTTGAGAGTCCCTTGGACTGCAAGGAGATCCAACCAGTCCATCCTAAAGGAGATCAGTCCTGGGTGTTCATTGGAAGGACTGATGCTGAAGCTGAAACTCCAATACTTTGGCTACCTCATGTGAAGAGTTGACTCATTGGAAAAGACCCTATTGCTGGGAAGGATTGGGGGCAGGAGAAGGAGGGGACGACAGAGGATAAGATGGCTGGATGGCATCACCGACTCAATGGACATGAGTTTGAATAAACTCTGGGAGTTGGTGATGGATAGGGAGGTCTGGCATGCTTCGGTGCATGGGGTCGCAAAGAGTCGTACACGACTGAGCAACTGAACTGAGCTGAACTGATCCTACTTACTAGTCATTATTCCATCAATGATTCAGAAAGAGTCAGACCTACAGTTTATTATGATTCAGAGAGTCATAGACTGTTAATATAGATGTTATGGAATTTCTGGGAGTGGGCAAACAGAGGCTAGTGTCATCTGCTACTGAAGTGAGATATTTATGAGGTTTATGAATGCATCCACATTGTCTACTCACCTCAAATTAACTGATTTTCAGCAAACATTGTGTTTCCTATACTAAATTGTTGTCTGTGGCTATATGTTAGTTCTTAAAGTACATTGGTGACACAGCTGAGTAGAGAGTATGTTAGAATTCTAACTACGAACTTTCAAGGATGGAGAGTTTGCAGATAATCATAATTGGTAATGTTAGCCCTTTACTTTTATTGTTAGTGTATTCATAGTGCCATGTTTTGAATGCTGCCACATTTCTTCAGCTGTTTATAAATGGCTGAATAATAGACATTGCAGAATATTACATCTGTTTCACAATTGAAGATATTATATCTCTGCTGTCATGCCGTAAAATAGAGCCATTCTTGCTGGCACTGAGAATTGTAACAACCACTTCAGAACTGTATCAAAGGTCATTTTATCATCTGCTTCAGGTGCTTTTTGCTTTGTAAAGTTTATCTTTTTTTAAGTAGGAGAAGCTGTACTTTTTTAAGTGTTAAATGTTGTTAATTCCTGAATTTACTCTTATATAAAAACGCTGTAGAAATCTGAATGCAGAGTCAATACTTGGAACTGAATAAAGCTTTACTGCCCAGTGTTATAACCACTAGTCATGTGTGGCTATTGATAACTTGAAATGTGGCTAGTCTGAATTGAGATGTGCTGTATGTATAAGATGTATACCAGATTTCTAAGATTTAATGCAAAATAATTATATATTGATTATATGTTTAAATGATATTTTTGATTAAATATATGAAATTGAAAATAAATTTTTCCTATTTTTTAAAATACAGCTACTAAAACATTTTAAACTACGTTTCTGGCTTGCATTATATTCCTGCTGGACATCACTGGTATAATATCTGGTAGTTATTTTGTTGCCTAGAACTTTTTTTGGCTCAGACATCTCAGTATTGAACATGGACATATTTTAATATTGAAACAGTATGCAAATTTCTATTATAGTTAGCAGATTTACATCTAAGAAAGGCTTAGGGTTAAATTCAAATCTAAAAAAGAAAGTTCAAAATATCAATTCTAAGTTCAAAACGGAATTAATTTTTTACCATGTAAACTTTACTTCTCCAATATGATCAAGGTCCAAATTGAAATCTGTGTGTCACCTTTCACTTCTCACAGTGGTAATGAGTTGGGGGTATAAGTAATAACTTACATCTTAGTTCAGTTCAGTTCAGTTTAGTTGCTCAGTCGTGTCCGACTCTTTGCGACCCCATGAACCGCAGCACGCCAGGCCTCCCTGTCCATCACCAACTCCCGGAGTTTATTCAAATTCATGTCCATCGAGTCGGTGATGCCATCCAGCCATCTCATCCTCTGTCGTCCCCTTCTTCTCCTGCCCCCAATCCTTCCAGCATCAGGGTCTTTTCCAATGAGTCAACTCTTCACATGAGGTAGCCAAAGGATTGGAGTTTCAGCTTCAGCATCAGTCCTTCCAGTGAACACCCAGGATTGACTTACTTTAGGATTGACTGGTTGGATCTCCTTGCAGTCCAAGGGACTCTCAAGAGTCTTCTCCAACACCACAGTTCAAAAGCATCAGTTCTTTGGCACTCAGCTTTCTTCAAAGTCCAACTCTCACATCCATACATGACCACTGGAAAAACCATAGCCTTGACTAAACGGACCTTTGTTGGCCAAGTAATGTCTCTGCTTTTTAATATGCTATCTATGTTGGTCATAACTTTCCTTCCAAGGAGGAAGCGTCTTTTAATTTCATGGCTGCAATCACCATCTGCAGTGATTTTGGAGCCTCCAAAAATAAAGTCTTTCACTGTTTCCACTGTTTCCCCATCTATTTGCCATGAAGTGACAGGACTAGATGCCATGATCTTAGTTTTCTGAATGTTGAGCTTTAAGCCAACATTTTCACTCTCCTCTTTCACTTTCATCAAGAGGCTTTTTAGTTCCTCTTCACTTTCTGCCATAAGGGTGGTGTCATCTGCCTATCTGAGGTTATTGATATTTCTCCCTGCAATCTTGATTCCAGCTTGTGCTTCCTCCAGCCCAGCGTTTCTCATGATGTACTCTGCATATAAGTTAAATAAGCAGGGTGACAATATACAGCCTTGACCTCCAAATAGGAAAAGGAATACGTCAAGGCTGTATATTGTCATCCTGCTTATTTAACTTATATGCAGAGTACATCATGAGAAACGCTGGGCTGGAGGAAGCACAAGCTGGAATCAAGATTGCAGGGAGAAATATCAATAACCTCAGATAGGCAGATGACACCACCCTTATGGCAGAAAGTGAAGAGGAACTAAAAAGCCTCTTGATGAAAGTGAAAGAGGAGAGTGAAAATGTACTCCTTTTCCGATTTGGAACCAGTCTGTTGTTCCATGTCCAGTTCTAGCTGTTGCTTTCTGACCTGCATATAGATTTCTCAGGAGGCAGGTCAGGTGGTCTGGTGCTGAGTTTTCCAAATTTACTGACATATTGAGTGCAGCACTTTCATAGCATCATCTTTTAGGATTTGAAATAGCTCAACTGGAATTCCATCACCTCCACTAGCTTTGAACTTACATCTTAAATCTTTGTGAAATCTGTCCCTCTTCGTCACTCCTGCTGCTAACTTCTTGATCAGGGTTCTCAGTACCTCTCACATAAGCTATTACAATCATCTTGAAAAAAGTGAAAGTTAGTTGCTCAGTCATGTCCTACTCTTTGCGACCCCGTGAACTGTAGCCTGCCAGGCTCCTTTGTCCATTGGATTCTCCAGGCAGGAGTACTGCACTGGGTTGCCATTTCCTTCTCCAGGGGATCTTCCCAACCCAGGGATTGAACCTGGGTCTCCTGCATTGCAGGCAGATTGTTTACCATTTGAGCCACCAGGGAAGCCCTACAATCATCTTAGAGATGACTTTTTACCTCCTTACTCTCCAAAGGGATATTTCATCTCATTTTCCCTAGAACCTAGAACAGAACTGATAGTAAAACCTTTATAAGTAAACCTTATAAAGGTTTGTTGATTGAATGGATGACAGAGCTGCTGATAGTAATCAAAAGTTGCAGAATGAAAAGAGACTTTTACCCTACGTAATGTACATGGATACAATTGGACACACAAAGTAAGTACAGATGTAATTCTCTGGCTGAACTTGTCAGTGCTTTAAAAAAAAATTCAACATTTGCATCCGTATTCTTTAGTTCACGTTTTTCTTTATTGGATATTCTTGGAAGTGGCGATATAATAAGTGTTCTATTTTGCCAAGTATTTTGATTTGCCAATATAAGTTTATGGCAGTCAGTCCAGGGAATCATTGGTGCCATGAAGACAGCTCCTTGTTTTTATCTGAAGTCCCTGTGGGATTAAACTACATCTGGCAATAAGTAGGGATTCTGGTCTGGCCATCTTCAAAGGCAAGAGACTGCTAGTATTTATCAGATCTATGTGGATAAGCAAATGGGAAGGGATTAAATTTTTTTGGTTTTGTTTTTCTTTTAATAAACAACTATAAAATTAAAACCTCCAGCAGTTCCAACGGCAAATTAATACATTTTTCTATGTTGAAGAGGAAATGTATTCTTTTATTTCCTATACTTAGGCAGATAACTAAGAATTTTAGATTAGTATTTTATTTTCTTAAGTATGTATTTTTATAACTAGTTTATCTTAGAGAACATTACAGCCATTTAGAATACCTCAAATTAATTTTCTAGGGATACTTTACTAATTCTTTCTAAAGGGTTGAGCATTGAGTACAGTAGTTTAAAACATTTTAACATCGATATGTATTTGAATATCATGGTTGGTATTTAGAAGCTTCTGTTGCCATTTATCCATGTGGGAAAGTTTATCCAGAATTTCTTTCAGAGGAAAGTCTTGAACTGGTCTTAAGGAAGATAGCTACTCCTTCCAAGTGAAGGTAGGCTTACCTCCCATAGAGAATTGCTGTGTCTTTCACACAGGCATTTGTTTGCTCACATCTTAAAGAGATTTTTAGTCCTATGACTCAGTTCAGCTGTTGTTGAAGCATGTGGCTCTGCATTTACTGACAAAGTAAAATGGCTGCATTCCAGGTACTTGTCATAGAATGTAATCTAGAATTTACCATCCGATGCCTTACCTAAGAGAAATACTATTTATGCAGGATTGCCTGAAGAATATTTAGTCTCTCCATTTGTCCATACTTCAGCTCTACCCCAGGATTAAGTCAGTCCCTCTGAGAGGCACATACCTGGATTCCATCATATTGCCATGGGAGGAATTTCTTATCTCAGGAATAGAAATAATGTGTTTTTCTCGGCCATCTGGTTTGTTTTTACATTATAGTCACTTTTGACTCCTATAAGTGTTCTTGTTTTTTCTTTATGTTGCTGTTAGAAAGCTTAATGTCAAATACATGGCATACCTCTAATAAGTCTACAGAATTTCATGGCACAATTTTTATGTACTTCTCACCCTTTGTTTTGCATTGCCATGCTTATGTTAAATTTATTTTATATTGATACCTATTCATTATTATAAGTATTGTGAATTGCTTTCTGAACCAGGGCATGCAAAGTGTAAGCAAATGATAAATTAGATGGGTATATCTATCCTCTAATTTTAACTGTTCTCTAGCGTTCCTTATTAGATTTTTTAAAAAAGCTCCATCTCCCTAAGTGTGTTACACTATAGCTAGTTTAACATATCTGTACATTGTGAATTCCTAGATTTTAGATTAAGAGTGACCTAAGGTTGAAATGTTAATTAAATGTTTTAATGTTCTGTAGGTCTAAAGAAAATAGTTGGATAAAATGTCAGCGTATAGGACTATTTTAAACATTAGAAAAAAATTGTCTCTCTGAGAAGAAGGGTAATTGTACAAGTTTGCCTAATCCTTTTGATCTTGGCGCACAGCAATACAGACTTCAGTTGAGATTAAAACTATGAATTTCAAAGGAAACATGGCCTTCAGTGTATAAAATATATAACAGCTGGTTGACTACTCCATTTAAAACTACACAATAACAATCGTAGACAGAATGATTCTCCTGCCAAAAGATGCACAAGTGCTTGATGGTTATATCAAAATATGATGCTAACTCACTTTTCTTTAGTAATGGTATAAATGTAGCAGTGAACAGTGTGCTGTTGGCTGCACAATCTCTCTTTAGCCCAGCAGTTCAAGGGCAGTTTAGAAGTACAGAACTGCTTTAGTGATTTCTCTCTCTGCCTTTCACTCCGCACTTCAGTATGTTGTTGACTGAATTTCATTCTTTTTAACCGTCAGATATAATTTTTATTCTTAGCATCCCACAATCTTTTCTAGATCCTTAATGCTCCTTTATTTTTCCCTTTGGCATTCATGAATTGTTGTTCTTCATGTCAGAGCTTCACGCGTACTGTTTAAGCCCCCAAATTAAACTTTTCTCTGTAACTGATATCTGTTTTACATTTTTGTTATATATTTACATTAAGTTAAATATCTGAATTCTGAACCATTTTGTAATATATTTGTAATCAATATGGAAGAATGTTAAACTCATGTTAGATTAAATAGTTCATCAAATACTTTAGTATTTTCACTGCTGTGTTTCACCTAAACAAGTAATCCTTAAATAGGTTAATTAACTGCATTTTTTAAAAACAAGGATTAATGTGAATTTGTCACATTTTGAAAAATCCCATTTGGAAAGCATATTCACATTCTGAATTTGTATCTGTCCAGTATGAAAAAAAATGTTGATTTTTTTCTCTTGAGCTTTCTTTCTCACAAAATTTGATGTAACAGAAATTTTTCTTTTCTATTTTTTCAGTTTATTTCAAAAAAGGAAATTATAGGTAAATTAAAAATTTGCTGGAGTTACTTGAATTTTTCATGAATTCAGAGCCAGCATTTAAGGAGTTAATATATCTTATTAGAGGGACAGGAAATCTGGCAACTATTGCAGAAACTAGACCTAATGGTGCACACAAACAATTTGTCAGTCTTCTTAAATGTGAATAGCTTTCCGCAAAGTGGCTGCTCTTGCTTTGTTTGAACAGGCTAAACTTTTCCTTTTTGGACTTTAAATCTTAGAAGTGAAATGTGATCCACATATTCAATCAAAATCATTTAATTCAAAGCATATTTTGATTGGAACAAAGTTGACATGGAAAGAAACTCTAGAATAAAAAAGTTGAAAGGACTTTATATCATATATTTAGCAGGAAAATTTGAAACAGTTCTAATTAGGCTGAAAAAAACAGCTTTCTTCAATGTAAATTACAAAGGTCATATATCAATGTTAAGGAAACATTACCACTAGTGTTTGAAATCCAGCACATGCAAACATAACAGACCAGTTCATTTTAAATCTGTTTGTGTGTGTGTGTGTGTGTGTGTGTTATAAGAAGGCCTTATTACATGTATTTAAAATGAAAAAGACTTCAAAATTCCAAGTTCATAATGTTGTATATTAACATTTTTGCCAATCCAAACATTAACTCCTTTGAAACTTAGTACTATCTATATACTCAGTTGAATTAAGACTCTTAATTACATGTACAAAAAGTCACAAAACTAATTTTTATGATTTCAACCATTAAAATATGATTAAATGCACCTTATAATTTGATGCATATCAAGTCAAGAGAGTTAGTTAGTGATTTTTATTTTATTTGAAACTTACAGCTGTGACATTTTGTATATTGGAGCAGAATCAGGCCTTCTCAAAGCCTGGGATTAGAAATAGTGAGATAGGGGTGCAGAAATGTGTACCTGGGCTGCAGAAACCTATTTCCTTCTGGTTATATAATTATTTCTATACTTAAATAAAATTTGACCTTCTTATTCGATTTTTATAAAAATTATTTATCCTAAAAAAAAAAAATTTTTATCCTGTGGATACCAGTAGCTTTTATTTAGCTGCTTTTCTAAAATTGCATGATGTGAGAAGATTTAGCAAAAGTGTAAGTAAATATTAACATTAATCTGAGAATTACAAGTATGAGAAACACAAATAATACACAATTAAGGTTTCCTGAATGAGGTAAACAATTATCTAATAATTTATTTTGTTCATTGAAATTGGTTTTCTTGATTTTACCTAAATTTTGCATTAGAAAAAATTTGATTTTCTGAAAATGAAAGGCGAATGCTAGAGTATTTCTAAAGCATGATTAGATTACTAAACATATGATTGCTTTATATTTTAGAATTTTTATTCTCAAATAGCTTAGAATTTCTTTGAAAAAGCAAATGATTTCTACCTAAGTTACTATATTATTTGATCCACTATAAGAGACAAGAATAATTTTGTGTAACATTTTTTAGCAATAAATAATTCATTTCCTTAATGGGTTAGTTTCAGGAAAACGTAGATTGTGATCTTTCAGTGAGATTTATTGTTAGACACATATTCATATATGTTATAATTATTTCTGACACAGGGCTACACAAATGAGTTATTTATGAATAATTTACTATTTTCTTTATAATATTAAGCCTTTAATTTGTTGATGTTCTGCATGTGGACCAAACAAATGAAAATTAGTAATAAGTGTTTGTATTTGACATCTGTATACTGTACTTTTTAGCATATCTCAAGTGTTTTAGACTCTGCTTAATAGATCTCATTAAAAAAACAGATATCAGCCCCAAGACAGTTTGTCAAGACTAATATGAGTCCCCCTGGATTGGACTGACAATTCATGTGAGGCTTCATCCAGTAGTCTTTTCATAGTCTTATTTGAACCTTAACAATTGAACATTAGTTACTGATTTATTTTATAATAACTCAGATGAGTTGAATATTATTGTATTGTGTTGGACATTTTAGTGGATTTTCTTTTTTACAAATTTTACTCAAAGCACACATTGGATGTAAGTGATGTCTAGCCTGCTAGGGGAGTGCTAACAATTGATTGGTTAGGTTTGAGAGCAGCATGGGAAGAATGTTACTATCCCCTAGCTGCAAACCATATTTAACTCCAGTCTTAATGAGGACTGTCTGTCCTAAAGGCTTTGAAAAATCTCAGATGCTTAGCATTCCACTGGCATATTTTTATATTTTTTGTGATGCAAAATGTATATATAAACAAGTTATTTATATAAAGAGTATCTTTAAAAATCTTATGAAAGAGAAATTAAAGAATTTTTAATTTAATGGTTTTGAATCTCAAAAACAGAAGTTATAAAATGTATTCCCAGAGTTTTCCATTTTGAATTTTTTGTATTTTTTTACCCTTAATAATTTCCTCCTGCTTGTCCTTACCTCTTCTATCAAGTCTTCAGTAACTGCATTTGTTTATTATCACATACTCTTGGTTAGGCAGTTGTCACTCAGTGGTATCAAAAGAACGTTAAAGTCCTGAACTGACTTTGTACTAAAATGATTTTTAAACTTTTGGGAATTCCCATATATCCATGGTAGTTGTCCTTGTGTGTTCCTTTTAAAAGCTCTGTTGTGAGAAAGAACTGAAGACTGCTTTAGCTTTTTAAAATGTGTTTAAAATTTATTCATAAAAGTAACGTGTGTATCAACCTCTGGAAGAGATTTTGCCAATAATGCGATAAATTACTGGGCAACCCTTTAAGGACTGGCCAGTATAACAGGATGAGGGGAGGCCTGAATCATGACACTGTGGCCGTTTCTGCGTGCATGTTTGTGACATAATGTGAGCATAGTGCCTGTCATTTTAGCATTTGTGCTTGACATTTTGATTTGATGTCAAGATGTAAAGGTTTAAACGTCTAACCAACTTCACCATTTTGAATGTGCATAAAAAAGTAATCAACATTAGAAAGGCTCACAATTCTGTTTGATAACACATAAAATAAAATCGCCCTGGTTTTTAGAGCTTTAAAATTGAGAAAATTTGTGCTGCATCATTTGCTGAGCCTTCTGGAATTTTATAGTCTGAAATCACAACACCACCGACACTCAGGAGACTCCTGACTGTTTTATCTTATTAAACAATTTTAAAATCATTAATTTTTAATTAGCTTAGATGCAGGGTTTCTTTTTATCGTTTCAATAGTGTGTATATATGAACTAAACGTTTTTTATTTAAACTACTGGCGAGAGTATTATTTACATAAATAAGTGTAGGTTCTTCCTTACAGTACCTACCATGAGTTTGCTTCATAGATTCACACATTTTTGTAGACTCAGAGATATTATTTGCTCATCTATTATCATCGAGCTTTTCAGCAGCTTATTAACTCAGATTTTGAACAACAACTAAAAAGGATATAAGCTCAAAGATATGTACAGGTCCTTCCCTGATTGAAAGTTCTAATTAAGTGAATTGGAGAAAATTAACTGAAATTAGCTGTCAGAAAGTCACATTTAAATGAGTGATGAGCTAGTCTGGCAGTAAACATTTAAATGATATAAATTGCCATTTAAGTGTATGGTTTAATGTTTGTCATGCATTAATGTGACATGAGACTGCAGTGACAATCAAGCAGCTTGCTCTAATTTGAACATATTTAGGGCTTTTGTGTAGAGAGCGGTGCACACAAATTAAGACAATTGCTGTTTTTATGTGTCACTTTAAACATGTACTCCGCCCCCATCCCACACTCCCATCACTACCCAAGGCCTAAATTAATGAGACAAACGTAACATTTTTTGTGTGCAACTTGCATCAGTAGTTCCTGGATTTTCAGATTAATTTTAAATCCATGTGCTTAAAATAGGAATTTACTGAAAGTTATTACAAGCCCTTCTCTTCTTATGTCAAATAAAATAGGAGGAAATTTTGTGCTCTCTTAGCTGTTTACTAAATTTATAAGAATAGTGAGTTTTATAAGAGATGCTTTAAACAGTAACTTTTACATTGAAACTAGCTAAATATTTTTAAGGCTTATTTCAGTCCAAGTATACTTTGAAATATGAGAATTGTCTAGAGTTTTATTTTTACAGTTTATGATATATGATATATTATGAAGCTGTATTAAATGTTATTAGTTAAAGGAAATACATTATTTGAATTTAACCATAAACAGTTTTCTTATTCATAGGGCTTCATTTTAATAAAGGGCATATGTACACAAGTGTATACCTGTGAACTTCTGGAACATCTTTTGTCACGAGATTATTTATATATCTTATTGGTTGCTTGCTAGGCAAGTTAGTCAATTTTGTTTTAAAACCAGCAGTTTTCTTTTCATAATATTGATAACATAGCATTAAGCCACACCAAAAATGCATCCCAGTCATGCACTTATGACTCTGAAAATAAGAATTTCAGTGTGATACATTACCTGATGTAACTTGGTACACTTTAAATTAAACTTCAGAGTTTGAGAGCTCTGTTATTCAAACAACATTATTTATTGATAGACTAGCCCATAATGGTTTTATGTTGGAATAATTTTTAACAACATTAAATAATAAATGAATGAATACTTTTCTTTAAAAAAACAAGTCTCTGCTTATGAAAACTCTTTAGCTTTTTAAACTTTATTAAGTTCAGCAAACGTTTACTGGCACCTATGGTGTTTTAGGTACAGTGCTTGTAACTCTGGGAATGTGGTGATGAATTGGAAGTGATCTTGAGCCCAGCATTTCTACTGAAAACTTGATTATGTTCATTCATTATTTATTGGACACTGTTATGTTTATAGCATCAAATATTCAGTCCAATTTGATATTATTACATAGAATAATAATCCAATAATTACAAGGATCACTCCCAAGATCTAATCTGTTGGTATAAAAACTCGGTTGAAATAACCAAATGATTTGGTTACGGTTGTTGCAGTAGGCAGCAAAATGTTTTAATTCTAGGAAAACTGTAAATGTTTCAAGTGAATAGTCAGTGTTTAATATTTTCACATTTGCTGTTTCAAACTAGCCTTTACATTGTATGACCTCCTTTCTTTGAAACATAAGTTGAGTACCTGCCAGGTCCTGAGTTACTAATGTGACCAAGATAGACCCAGGCCTGGTCTTCCCAGTGCTTACAGTACACTTAGATGAATCCTGAGCTATAAGCCATCTGTTGTAATTCAGTGTGACAAGTGCTGCAGAGTCTCTAATTATAAAAAAGGAGAACAAATTCTAGTGGAAAATAAGGACTTCAGAATAACTTGGTTCACAGTTAGTTTAGAGTTAAACTTTAATGCTTATTCTAAATTTCTCTGTGTCTTTTAAAAATAGAATTCAGCATAATAATAAAATCTACATTTTTTTTTTTTCAGGCCCTGGAGAGTGAATTTGTTTCCTGCCAGCTTCACCAGTGGATTGATCTCATCTTTGGCTATAAGCAGCAAGGACCAGAGGCTGTTCGAGCCCTCAATGTGTTCTATTACCTGACCTATGAGGGAGCTGTTAATCTGAATTCAATAACTGATCCTGTGTTGAGAGAGGTAGGTGACCTGATTGAGTCTCACATGTATCTCTAGACCAGAAGCTGTTAAATGCCATCTTCCCCACACTTTTATTTTACTGATGATGGAACTGAAACCAGCTGGGTGAAGTCATGTAAGCAGGGTAACCTTTAAGTTAGTGACCTAGCTGGGACTTGAACCCAGAACTGCCCTCTCGCAAAATGTTTGAGTCAATATAAAATGAGAACTTTTTCAATTTGACCCTGTTAAGGGAACAGTAATCATATTTATTATTTTTATAACCTTTAAGACTATTCAGTAGTTTAACAAACTAGGAAAATAATTTGCTAAATAAGATTATAAGCGTCAATCTATTTAAATGTGATAAACACATATTTATGTATAAGTACACGTATACCCAAATAGAAGTTAAGAATAAAGTCTGCAGCTTTCCTACATCATCATACTTGGTGCTGGACACTATTGAGAATTGTTTTATCCTTGTCATTGATTTTCTTAAGTAAAACTCAAAACACAGTTTTGACAAATACAGTATTTACCAAAAAGTCTGTGTATGGCCTTAAATTTTTTAAAGTATTTTAATTTATTTATTCTTCCTCTAGTTAACATACCTCATATACAAAGATGTATGTATGTTAGTGAAATTGAACAGATAAAACTTTATATGTCTGTACAATTTTAGAAGAGAACATTATTAAAGAAACCAGGGGGTTTTGATTCGTAGGGAAAGTTGTATATCACTGTAAAGGGAGCATCATTTGTAGTAAGTAAGGTTTGTTGTTTTTCACTGGCACTTGATGTATTTCTTTATAATTCTATTTATGACCTTATCATGTTGACAATATATGAAAGTACACATTTAAATATATCTGCCAGTATGTATTTATGTGCTAGATAAAGAAGATTAGTACACAAACAAAAGCATTGCTTATTTGATGCAGTTATCTTAAATCACATAGGTTGAAATTGTTGTTTTTTAGTTTATTTTTGAATGGGATCAGATGGGCTCTAAAAGACACAATTTTTCAGTTCTTTGCAAATGTTCCTTCTAGGGGACATTTTATTTTATTAGAGCAACAACTGACTGCATAACACAAAATATACGTAGAGTTCCGTGTATGAAATTGAGGTTGGAGCAAACATGCAATTGCTTACAAAACAGTAAATAATTCATTATTAGAATAGACTTGAACAGTCCCATTTACTTTCTTTTTTACTGTTTTAACCGAGTTTGAATAGTGGTACTATAAATGTCCATAATTATTTAATACCTGCTTCTGTGTTTTTGTATTCCTTTGTAGTTATTATCCATCTCTCTACTTCTGTGACTGGAATCAGTATATATTTGGCTTTCTCATGTCCTGTTTACTTAACATACGAGCATGTATTATTTTATGTTGCTATAAAATCTGAGTAGTTTTAACTTTGAAATTCCACTATATTCTGTAGAGTTGCAATGAAAACGTACTTAATGCTATTTCTCCCAAAGTGGGGGTCCTATTCCTTTTTTTAAGACTTGTGTGTCCAAGTCAATATAGCTGAACCTTCACCATCATTCTCATCTCTCTACGATGAGAAAGGATGGCTCTCTGTAGCTCTGTGATGCTGCTAGTTAGAAAGGGAATCATTCCACCAGCTAGTTGTTTTCTCTATAGATCAGTGTAAGTGGCTCTTTGCGTTTATTCTCGATTGACCCACCCTGCTTCTCACACCTCAGTTATTTACCAAAGGGGTTTATCATATACTGTGGCAGTATAATCCAAGAAAGCAATAGAACTTCCAGTAGAACTTCCTGGGGTAATGGAAATGTTCCTTGTATCTACGCTGCCCAATACAATAGCCACTAGTCACATGTGACCATTGTGTGTTTGAAATGTGGCTAGTGTGACTGAGGAACTGAATGTTTCATTGTAGTGAATTTAAATAGCCACATATGGTTAGTGGATACGATATCGAACAGGGAACATCCAGAAGATTGTGGTGTATCTTTGCTTACCAAATTTTCAAAATCCAGACTCTCAGCATGTAGTCAGACAATGGGACAATAAATGTTTGTTAAATTAACTTGGTAGAATATTTGAAATTGGGCTTCCCAGGTGGCACTAGTGGTAAAGAATCTCCTGCCTGCCAGTATAGGAAATGCAAGAGATGTGGGTTCGATCCCTGGGTCAGGAAGATCCTCGGAGAAAGTGGCAACCCACTCCAGTATTCTTGCCTGGAAAATTCCACAGACGGAGGAGCCTGGTGGGCTACAGCCCAGAGCGTCACAAAGAGTCGGACACAAATGAACACACAATGACTAGTGACTGTACACCATTTGAGACATTAGATATGTAGTTGACATATATGTGTTAACCAAATTATATTTTTTCTTTCACTTTAACGTGTCACGACTTCAAATATTGGTTTCTACTATGGTTTGAGTTATAATTCAGTGGCATTGAGTATATCCACATTGTTATGCAACCATCACTACCATTTATCTCCAGAATTTTCATCTTTCCCAAACTGAAGCTCTGTATACCTTATACAGTAATTCATTTCTCCCTGCCCTCGGGCCATGACAACCACTATTCTGTTGTCTCTGGGAATTTGATTATTCTAGGTATCTCAGATAAGTTAAATTATACAATATTTGTCCTTTTGTAACTGGCTTATTTTATTAAATTCCGTCCATGTGGTAGCATAGGTCAGATTTCCTTCCTTTTTAATACTTCATCATATGTATGTACCACATTTTGTTTGTCCGTCAGTGGATATTTTGGGTTGCTTCCCCCTTTTAGCTATTATGAACATGCATATATATATATATATTTTTTAATTAGTTTATTTTCTATTTTTTAACTTTACAATATTGTATTTGTTTTGCCATATACATTGACATGAAGAACATGCGTATATTAATACTTGTTCAACTCCCTGCTTTCAAGTCTTTGGGTATATTCTGAAGTAGACTTGCTGGATTGTATGGTAATTCTGTTTAACTTTTTGAGAAACTGCCATATCAAGTAAGCTTTCAGTATTTTTCATGATCAGCATTTGCTAAAGACTATTTAAAACTTAAAAAATGTTTTAAATGTGTATTTATTTTATTTTTGACTGTGCTGGGTCTGTCTTGTTGTGCAGGCTTTTCTCTAGTTATGGTGAGTGGCGGGGCTACTCTATAGTTGCGATGCTTGGGCTTCTCATTGAGGTGGCTTCTTCCGTTGCAGCTAGTAGGCCCTAGAGCTCAGTAGTTGGGGGCACACAGGGTCAGTTGCCCCGTGGCCTGTGGAATCTTCATCAAACCTGTGTCTCCTGCATTGACCAGTGGATTCTTAACCACTGGACCACCAGGGAAGCTCTGTTTAAAACTTTTGCTGTAAGTTTCTTTGACTTCTTTCTTTCCCCACAACTCCAAGTAGTTAATTATTAGCAAATTAACCTTTAGCTGAAGAGCTTTCCAACTCATTGCACCCTATTTTATTTATATACATATATATTATATAAACCTATATATTAGCTTCAGCATTCACTCAAAAAACATGACCTAATATATTCTAAGTATGGTGGGTACTCAGTGTTCTTGAAAGACTACATCAATTCATTACTTAGCATTATTCATATAAGTATTTATATTTGCTTCCTGAATGTTATTGAAACAAATGTGATCTTTTATTATATCCGCTCCATATTATAGTGCTGAATTTTGTGACACAACACAGTGTGATACAGTAGAATCAGCAAATAAATGTGGATTTGATTCCTGGCCCCAGTGCCTATAGTTGTATGACTTAGCTCTTCCTGAGACTCTGTATATGGAATTGGTAGGATGATTCCCATTTCATGTGGATTTAAATGACATATATTGGATAAAAAGGCCTGGTGTGGTACCTTTCCCATCATAAGTACTCAACAAGTGTTAGTTCCTTCCCTTATATTGTTCACTGTTAAAATGTTGAGTTAGAAAACCCAGCTATAAAAAAGAATAAGAATTACCAGTTGCATCTTAAAAAAAATCATAAAATGTTAACGCTAGAGAAGTTATTAGAGACTTTTTCCTAGAGGATTCATACAGAGTTCATTGTAAAGTGAGACAAGGAGAAAACAAAAAACAAGAGTAGATTATTAACTTTTTTTCAACAACTTTTTACCAAACTTAAATTATGTAGTAAGATTAAAGGGTGAAAAGGCAAGTCCCTGCCCTTATCAGCTGTAGTATATTGTCTAGTGGAGAAACATGGATAAATAAGCAATTCTAATACTGTGATAAATTCAATATAGAGGTAAGTACACTGTATATGTGCACCAGTCTGAAGACTAGGCACTGGACCTAGCTTGCAGATTCCAGCATGTTTGGGAAATGTGAGGCTGGAGCTGGAGATTGAAGGGCGAATAAGAACACTGAGCTGGGGATGGAAGGGCGGATAAGAACACGTGCCAGAGTTATAAGCAAAGGGTAGCTACACAGAAGAAACTGCATGGGCCTCCTGCACGTCGGTAAAAGAGACCATGGTTGGGAATTGGGTTTGTGGAAATGAGCCGAAGGTGATAAGAAGAGAGAGGAGCCAGAAAAAGCAATTTTAATGTCATGAAAAGTAATTATAGAGGATTTCCATGCTGGTCCAGTGGTGAAGAGTTTACGTGCCAGTGAAGAGGACAGGTTTGATCCCTGGTCTGGGAAGATTCCACGTGCCACGGAGCAGCTAAGCCCACGCGCCACCACTGCTGAGCCCGCGTGCCCCAGGCTCGTGCTCCATAACAAGAGTGTGCATATTAGTCGCTCCGTCGTTCTGACTCTTTGCAACCCTTTGGACTATAGCCCACTGGACTATTCTGTCCATGGGATTCTCCAGGCAAGAATACTAGACTGTGTTGCCACCCGCTTCTCCAAGGGATCTTCCTAACCCAGGGATCGAACGCATTGCAGACAGATTCTTTACTGTCTGAGCCACCTGGGAAGCCATGGGTGCACCACAGCTAGAGAGTGCCCCTCGCAGCCCCGCTCCACCCCTGTCCCTCACTGCACTAGAGAGAGCTCCCCACGCACAGCAGTGAAGACCCGGCACAGCCAAAAATAAATAAGATTTTAAAGAAGAAAAGTCATCTTAGCTGTATTACAAGTGGGTTGGAGTTTGGTAACATAACTGCATGTATACTTAAAATCTGTCTCAAAGAGGACTGAACAAACAGCTGAAAAGTCCTCACTGGATGACCCTAAGGATCATTAGAGAAAGAAGCTTAAAGAGGACTGTGCTGTGAATGGGACATGAACAACTGAACACAGAGAGGAAAGGAAATAACAGAAGAACTTTTCACTGCTTTATTAAGAGATAGTTCACACATGATACAATTCACCCTTGAAGTATACAGTAGTTTTACTTTATTCACAGAGTTGTACAGGCATAACTACAATCTAATTTTACATTTTGTCACTACCCACAAAGAAACCCCATATCCATTGCCAGTCACTCTGAAGGGGATTTTTTTTTAACGGGTAAGTAATTTACGGTGTTTCTCTGTTAATTGGAAAGCTCCAAAAAGAGAGAAGCATGTGTCATAGGAAAGAGAGTATGTAATAGACCGCTAAGCTCTATGAGAAAAAGGAAAAAAAACAAAATCGAGAGCACAGATAGATAAGCCCTGGACAGCAGGAAACAATACAGTCTTGTGTGGGTAGAGTGGAAGGTTAGCCTGGGGACTGGTTTAAGTAACTGTCCGTGAGTGAGGTGGGAAGGCAGCTGCCTTTATGAGAGTTTGTACCGAGAGTGAGGTAACATTTGTGGAGATACCTTGTATAGCGATAGGTGCTTAACTGATACTCAGAAGTAATATAATATAAATTGTATATATTAAATATAAAAGTAATTATAAAAGTAATAATAATATAAATTATTGTTTCCTTTCCATGTTGTTTTTCTCTATTTTCTCAATAGCAGGAGAATAGATGTAGAAAAAAGTTGACTAGAGAAGGTGTGTGTGTGTAACTATACATGTGGAGAGAGAGAGGTGGGGGTTTGGCCATAGGAGTGTGCTAGAATATATATAAAAAAGAATTGAGAGTGGAAGGGTAGTCGTTGAAATTGTTAAAGGAATATTGTTGAAATGGTGGATCTAGGCTGGTTTGGATAAGTAAAAAAAAGGGCTGATAAATTGGAAGAGTTCATTCTTTCATTAATTATTCATTTATTCAACAAATACACATTTTGTTCAAGGTCCTAAAAGTACAGTGATGAGCAAGAAAGTCAGTCAAAACCCCTTCCCTCATGAGCTCGATGCACAGAAAATAAACAATAAAACTAATTTCAGTTAGTAATAAGTGCTATGAGGAAAAAAGGCTGCATAACAGAATGCAGAGTGATGTGGACGTCAGACAGTCTTTCAGAAAGATTGCTCACAAACTGCCTCTCTCTTCATCTAACTTTTCCTTCTGCACGTTGAGAATAACACACATTCATGCATGGAATCCCAGGGGGCAGCTCCCGCCGCTCTAACTCCAGCCAGCCTTGCGCCTGGAACCCCGAGCCAGGACAGCCTCCCACGTCTTGCCAAGTCTTGCTAGTTGTAAGACTTCCACTACCGCCATCTTCTGATTTTCTCTCCACCCCATCTCCAGACTGTCCCATCTTTCCTTCAAAATCTCGTTCTTCCAAGAGGCTTTAACATCTCTAGTATTAGGAAATTTGTGCATACACTTGGCTTATATTAAAACATTATCCCTGCAAAATCACGGTAGTGGTATCAGGATGGATTTGTGCCTCTCTAGTATTTAAAGCAGACTAGGCTAGACATTTCTCTTTAGTACCTATAGTTTTGCTTATTTCTGTTCACTACTGTCTATTTAGTTTTCATTTGGAACACTTAGATGTCCACACAGTCATACACAGAGGCAAGCTGTCTACAAACAAGTCACGTATTCACCTATTACTTGGGAAAAGCTCCATTCCTCAAGAGAAAGTTTTCTTCTAGAATGAGTGGTTAATACATATGGTGTAGTAAGTGATCATAAAAATAATCTCTCTATAAAAAAAGCACTGAACGATAGAAATAATAACCATAAGAGGAGGAAGAGTAATCAGAGAAACAGCCTGCAGCACATTAAACTTTTATGTTGTTTTTAATTTTTAGAAAACAGCTGGGTTATCAATATACAACTCTGTCTGTATTTGCATATGTCACATACCAGAAAGAATTATTTTTTCAGGCAAATATGCTTTTTTCTCCCCAACTATCTGTGACCTCCAACTAAAGGATTTGTTCTTATCTTGAGCACTTTATTCTAACTGACCTCTTTATTCTTCTTTATTTCTTTATTTTTGGTACCTTTTTCTCTACCGCTGCCACTTTTAATATACTCTATTTCTTGTCTATGAGGCTTCCCTGGTGGCTCAGATGGTAAAGAATCCTGCCAATGCAGTAGATGTGGGTTCGATCCCTGGGTCAGGAAGATCCCCTGGCAGAGGAAATGGCAACCTACTCCAGTATTCTTGCCTAGAGAAATCCCATGGACAGAGGAGCCTGGTGGACGACAGTCCATAGGGTTGCAAAGAGTTGAGCACGACTGAATGACTAACACATTTCTTGTCTGTAGAGACAAGGTACAAATAAATAAAGATTTGTTATTTTCTGATGATTAATTTTTTTGATTATGGTTTAATTCATTCACCTTTCTTTCTTCTACCAGCATTTCAAAAAAACTAAAAAACAGGGAAAGAAGTAATTTAAAAAGAAGGAAAATTTAAGATAATTGAATTCAGAGTCAGATATGAATAAGAATAAATATTTTTCTTAAGGAAAAAACCTTCCAAAATCCAAATTCACAAAATAAATTCATGATGAGTTGAATATTAAGTTTACAAAATAATTTTTATTTTCCTAAAAAATGGAAACCAATTTCCTTAAATTATTTCTTTAATATATTTAGGATATAGGGGCATGATTTCTAGAAATTCTGTATCCTTTCTTATATCCAGAATTTTCCTATCATTTATCATATTGATGGTATTTGCTATATTGAAAAGTTGAGAGCTCAGCTAGCAACTCCTTAGTGTAAGACAATTCATTGTTGGAGTTTTATTAGGTCAGAAATAAGCATTTAGAAGTTGTATGTACAGTGATGTGCTCTGAGTGAGATGTTTCCACTACATGTAGGAGCACAAAGGAGAAACAGCCAACCCAGATTTAGGTAGTACTAACCCGCCTGAGCAGAGTGCTTAAGGATGAGGAGTAGGCGCAGCGGTAGAGGGGGCAGGGGAGCTCAAAGCGGAGAGCGCAGCATGTGGGCAGTGGCGGGGGTGGTGGAGGTATAAGCAGTTGATGACCAAGAGTGGTTAGGTAGATGGTGTCTCCAAAACACATTCGCAGACCATTTATGTCTGTGTGACGTGTCATGAGTCCAAGCCACCATCACCATCTCTCCCCCGACTGGCCTGGCCACCCTTTTCTACGCTTAACTACCTACAGTCCACTTTCCTCAGAGCTGCCAAAGTGACATTTTGAAACTGTAAATGAGACTGTGTCTCTCCTCTACTTAGGCTTTCCCGTTTCACATCTGGCACAGACCAGAGCTCTGCTCCGTGCGCAGGCCCCGCCTTCCTGTCTGGCCTCGCGCCCCGCCCTTCTCACCCTCGTGCTGTGACGCCGACCTGCTCTCTGTGCTTGGCCGGGCGGGGGGGTGGGGGTTGTCTCTGGCCCAGCGCCTTTTCGCCGTAGCCATTTTCTCTGACTGTCCCAGCTTTTCACATTCTGTTTCCTTGTCGTTTGGACCTCAACTGGAAGGTCGTCTCTTCAGCAAAGGCTTGCCTTCATACATCCACATCTGGTGTCTTTTTGTTATTAATTGTAACTTAATTTAAAGTTGATGACCGATACACGTGACAGATTCTTTGAAATCTTTTTGAGACTTAAGTCACCTCGGTCTTTCTAAATGTTCTCTGTGTGCTTGAGAAACGACGGGTGCTCTGCAGTTTTTAGGAATAGAGGCCACTTGACTATAGACAGTAGTAAGTGAAGAATGTGGTTAGTGACTATTATTTGTTATTAATATTAGTGATTGTTCTGTGGTATATTTGACCCTACAATAAAGAATTCCATGCTACTTTGCTTTCTTAGTTGGTATGCTCTCTTTTGATATTTTTCCTGTTTCTGCCTTAAAACTGTCAGTTCTCACTTCTTGTTCCTGTGTCAATACATCTGCCTTTGGGGCGCCTGCCCTCCTACTCGACAACTAGCTATTTCTTAAACGTGATAGCCTGAGAAACCAAATGACCAGGATAGAACTAAATTTAAAGAAAATAAATAGGTTTTGATTACTTCCTCAGAGACAAAGTGTGAACTATAGTAACGAAAACACTGTGCTCTAGCTCTAAGGTTCGGTGAAACAGAACAGAGCTTTCAGAAATGTGTGTGTGTGTGTGTTAGTCACTCAGTCGTGTCCGACTCTTTGCAGCCCCATAGACTGCAGCCCTCCAGGCCCCTCTGTCCATGGGATTCTCCAGGCAAGAACACTGGAGTGGGTTGCCATTTCCTTCTCCAAAAGGAACTAGAGAAAGAAA
Source organism: Okapia johnstoni (assembly GCA_024291935.2). Taxonomy (NCBI): domain Eukaryota; kingdom Metazoa; phylum Chordata; class Mammalia; order Artiodactyla; family Giraffidae; genus Okapia; species Okapia johnstoni. Next base: position 57,830,168 of record CM044310.1, on the reverse strand, counting down.
GAAAGTGAAGTCTCTCAGTTGTGTCCGACTCTTTGCAACCCCATGGACTGTAGCCTGCCAGGCTCCCCCATCCATGGAATTTTCCAGGCAAGAGTACTGGAGTGGGTTGCCATTTCCTTCTCCAGTTTCAGAAATAGATATGAGAATGTATGATAGAGGTGGTATTTGAAATCACTGGGAAAAGGCTATCTTATGTAACCTGTTATGTTAAGACAGCTAGCTAATTGTTATAAATTTAGATCCCTGTTTCACATCTTAAAGTGAAAGAAATTACAAATGAATTACATGTATTTGTTTGGAATAAAGGTTATAGTATAAGTATAAAAAGTTCAATTACAGGACATAGAAAATAGTGTAGTCAGTTGTTTTATAATCTTGGGATGGAAAGGGCCCTTTTTGTATGCAAGTAACAAAACCAAAAGTCGTTAAGGAAATTGATACATTTGTCTACATAAAAACTGAAGTTTTTGTACATCCAAAAAAAGACAACAAATGACAAAGTTCAGGGGTAGATAACTCACGAAAGATGAACTCCAGGCCATAAATGAATGAGGCCTCGCTAGTAATCAGGGAAATTCAATTGCATTCAATAAAATCCAACACATTTTTTTACCTGTTAGACTACCTAAGATGAAAAATAACAAAAATTCCTAATTGTTAGAAAACAGATATAGTTGCTCAGGACTTCCATTGTGGCTCAGCTGGTTAAGAATGTGCCTGCAAAGCGGGAGACCTGGGTTTGATCCCTGGGATGGGAAGATCCCCTGGAGAAGGGACAGGCTACCAACTCGTTTTTAGCCTGGAGAATTCCATGGACTGTATAATCCATGGGGTCACAAAGAGCTGGACATGACTGAGCGACTTTCACTTTAATAGTTGCTCATAATAGCAAAAAAACCCCCACAAGAACCACATAAATATCTAACAGTAGAGAAACTGATTAAATAAATATAGGTAAATCCATACAGTAAAATGCTGCTATATACATCATTAAAATTATTGCTGTATATTTTTATATTTATTGTTATGGAAAAATACTTTGCCATATTACATACAAAAACAGATCATGTTTTGAAACATAGAAAATACAAATTTTGTGATGTATATTTATACATTAGGAAATTTCTGATGTTTATATGGTCATCTTAGATGTTTATATGGTCATCTAAATGAAAATAGTTATTTAATCTTTGATTAGTGAGATCATGGAATTCTTTTATTTGCTGCTTTCTGTATGCTGAAAATTTTTCCTCTGGAAAATCAAAAGGAAAAAGCCAACCTACAGTCCTTTCACTCTTGTGAGGGGAAAAAGTATCTGCTTGAAAATTCAAGCAAGTAACGTAGGTTAACATGAGGATAAGAATATTGACTTTGGTTTTGACTTTTTAGAGGTCTTTTGTGGTTACTTTCTGGGACTGGCCATTTTCAATGTTGGTAGGATAGTGACTTTATATAATGGTCTTTGTGTGACTTTGGTAAAGATGACGGAGGTTACAATTGCTTCACTTACCTCTCTCAGAAATTAGAGTACCTGTAATCAGTTTGTTTTTTAACTCGCTGAACTAGGATTGTTTTTCATACATTTTAGAAACAAAGTCCCTCATTTTTTCCAGCATGTTTGAGGAGGACCACAACAGAGCACTTCCACTCTTACGGAAAATATCTTTGGTATATCACTGTTAATCGGAGCTCTTGACATCATTTTCTAAAAGCAGGAAGGCTTTTGACTCAGGATTCATAGAATCTTGATCTCTGGGTTCACTGCCAAATTGTGTATGTGTGGTGTTTGTATGGTTTGTATATAATTAAATGGTATATAAAGGGATTTTACAACTTATTTATCCAAAAATGTGCCAGGACCCTGAAAATTCAAATACCATGAAAGTATAAAGTTAAAGAGTAGAAAGTCTCCACCTCTAAGTTTAGACTCTGTTAACTAATGCCAGAGTCGCATGTTAAAGTCAGCTATCGCTGTTTCTATGTGATGTTCTTTGATACGTATAGAAACAAGCATCTGCCACCGAATTCAGTGCCGTTTACTAATGTTTGGAACTTCACCATTAGAGAGAATTTAATCACGGACCTATTTTTTTAAACAACTTTTTTTAGTCATTCAGCTCCCTGTGAAGACTTGATAGTAGATTTACCAAAGGAAAAGTACAGACACAGCATAGGGTTCGAGCACCCAGTGTGTAGGGAGTGCAGGGGCAGATTCCAGGGTGCACCAGAGCTAGGAAGCAGAGGTGGGAGTTCAAAGACCAAAAGGTACGCTGCAGGTAGATGTTGCTTAGGACAGCGTTAATGTAAACAGCATCTATCGTCTGTGCTTTTCCATCTCTCACCTTACTGTAAGTACTCATTACATTTGCTCTGGAAGCATCGTTTACTCCTTTACTTTTCAAGCAAATGCTGTGTTATTTTATGTTTATGTGAGTCCAGAAATTAAAGTTATTCATTCCTTCTGAAAATGGAACTCAGCTCTGTTTGCAAAGATGGGTAGGGAAGAGGAAAGGGAGAGACGAGATCCTGCTCGATTTAAGGAATTACATACATTGGGTCTCATAATATGAAAGTAAAACCTGAAAAATTTCCCCTAAGTTGTGTTTAGTGTCAGTGGTTGATTTTCCCTCTTCCAAATGCTGTTTTAGTAACACATAATCACTCTGAGAAGATCTGTTTTCCAAAAGAAGCAGCAGCAGTGTTTAAGTTTACATGACCCCAGTCTCATGACAGCAGTAGCAAATCAGATATCTTATCCAAGGAAAAGCATTTTTGGCTTAGAATTCAATCATTTTCATGGTGGGAGTCAACAGCTTACTTCAGCTGTAACACTACTGCAGAACACTCGCTGCAGTGAATCTTTCAGAAAGCATAAACACAATTGGTATTTATAGCATTGTTAACATTTGCTAAATAGTTAGGGGAATGGTCTGTAAGCCTGTTTTAAGCAGGTGGGGGAGCAGGAATCTTTGTTGTGACTGCCGTGAGATTTAAGAGTAGGACATTAGGACAACAGGGTTAGAATGGTTGTAGCAAGAGAATAAAGTGGAAATATTGAATACAATAAGATTTCACACAGCCGCAATTCAGAGTGTTAAAAAAATAATCCTGACGCATCTCTGGCCAGAAGTGTGTTACACAGATGGCATATTTGACACAGTGCAGGGCAGGAACTGTACAGTGAAAAGTCAAATAAACAGTAAGGATTAGTCAAGTTTTAATTGAAAACCCACATAAAACCTTGAAATTATGCCAAACTTTCTTGTATATTAAAATCACCATCAAAGTTTCCCTTAAACATTAAAATTGTCAATAAAGCTAATCTTCATATTTTGCTAGTTATTATGCCTCTTGCAGACTTATGAGTTAAGTAGGTGTAGCTAAATTTATACACCCAAGGACGTGAAGCAAAGTGTTCATAGTTTTATGATTTCTTTCTCTGTCAGCTGCCCAAGGAATCCTGAGCCGCTCTGTTATGCTGATGACTTCTGTCATAACCCTCTGCTCTCTAGGCACCATCTTTATTTTAAATTGAAAGTGTGAAGGTACTCTCAAATCAAGTGACTGAATTTTTTTTTCAAAATATTAAACTAAATTCAAGCTTCTAGAATGGTTAAGATAAAAAATATTACCTAGATTTTAAAAATCTCTATAAGGCTATTTGCAAGTGTAACTGATTGCTAAATGTTAGAATAGCATAGTCAGATTTCTAATTTCAGAACAGCAATGTTGTTTTCTTTTGTTTCTACGAAGATGAGGAAGTTTACTTAGAATCACTGTTTTTAGTTTATATTATTGGTGCGAAAGAAGAACTGAGATTCTATGAATACAGTATCCAGGAAACACTTCAGTGCAAAATTTTTAAATGTTACATATTACTTAACACTGTTGCAACAGTAAACATACTGCCTTCCCTCTATCTCTGCCAGGTGTGTGTATGTGTGTGTGTTGTTTTTTCAGTCTTAAGTTTCTTGAAGTCAAAGATTCCTCACTCTGCCTCATTTCAGTGTTTGTACATGGTGGATACTCACAAATATTATTGGGAAAATAGATGAAATGATTCTTAACAAATGAATGACCAAATGACTGTTTCCACGACATAGTTTAAACAGACTTGTCTAGTTTTAAGAAATAATGTAACCTTCTGAAAGCAACTATCCTGATTTTTTTTTCCTTTGAGAACTTTTACTATGTTTTCCCTGTTTGCCACTTAGTATTGGCAGCCTCTTTGAAGCAACATTCCACTTATTTTTCTAGGCAGGCGGCTTTATCTACTCGTTTCCAGTAGCTAGAGATGGAGGTGTTTTGAATGAGCACATCAATGTCCTAGACAGAGATACTGTTTGAAGTTATCCATGAGCACAGTGTGCTGAGCATTATTGAGTGACGTTTGTTTCTGTTGGTTGTGTCTGCTCTGACTAGCTGGTTTCCTTCAGATTGGCAGCTGGGATTATGCTGCGGTGGATGGACAGCTCCGAGAAGCAGAGACTGTAGTGAGGCTGCCCTGGGTCTCAGTGTAATGTGCCTGGAATGTATGGGCTCCATTAAAGGCACCGATGGGAAATCTGGGCATATTTTCACAACTTATAATTACTTTATGTATAACTTAAAGTTTAAGTGGTGACTTCTATAATATTATTGAGTAGATAAATAAGTAAAAATACTCCTTTTTCTGCTTTTCCCTCTCCCCTGATTTCTTGTCACTGCATTCTTTTTTTTTAAGAGGTTTACTTTATTTAGCTATTCTCTCTTTGCTCTTTATGTATATTGTATGCCATCATGATATGTATATGTCTCCAAATACCAAATGTAAGTAAAACATAGTTTGCTTACGAAATGTATACTGCACACCTTTCTAAATATTTATAGTTAGCAGTAAATGATGGTAAAATATTGCTAAAACTAATGGCTCCTTGAAACCAGATAGAAATAATTTAGGAAATAAACTCAAAACAACAAAATTAACTTTGTAGTAAGGTCTGTTGGTTTCACAGTGTTTGACCAGTTTATCAACTGGAGTTGTTCTGAGATGGTTAAGAAATACTTCTGGTTACTATATCAACGGAAAAATTGAACTTCGTAAAGCTATGTTTTGTATTTTCAGATTTTTCCTTAGATTTTTTAGTTTTAGATTTTTTTTAAAATGGAAATTTTTTGTTACTCTATTTTAAAAGTAATCCATGCTTTGTTTAAGACACCAACTAGAATAAAGGTGAAGAAGGTATTCGTTTTTATTCTGCCAGTCTTTTCATCCACCCTCCACCAGAGATAATAACTGGTGGGTTTATGTACGTTCCCAAATTTTACACACGAGTATTTATGTATGTTCTCACAAAACATGTGCTCATTTAACATATATAAGGGTGTTGCTATAGTTTATTTTTACGTTTAATTTTTTTATTAAATGAGATAATGCGCTATATTCTTTGTTGCTTTGGCATTGTTTTAATCAATCTATAGGCTAGTTTCCATATCACATATATTCAGTTCAACCCATTCATTTTAATGACTGTGTAGTATTCCATTAGCATAGTTTAGTTTTCTCCCCTAGTTTTTACATAATAGTAAGAAATTGTCTCAAAATTAAAAATAGTTTCAGTCTTTCAAGTCCAAATTTGCATAGAATGACTTCTGTTCAGTTAACATATTTATTCACTATATCCATCTTTTATGGGGATTACTTTGCATAATTTGTTGATTAAATATTGTCTGGTGTTTATTTTGACCATAAATCTCATTGACTTTTTAAAATTCCAATTGATAGAAGTCTATCCATGAAACTTTTTTCCCTGATAGGTTATTTATCTTTTACATTATGCTTTACAAAGTTTGAATTCTGTGTTTCTTATTTCCAGAGAACTTGAATATTTACATTTCAATCTTAAAAGATTCCTTTTAAATAATTTGAGTTAAGTTCATTATGCTCTTTTTTAATTTGTACATTTATTGTTCTGGCTTTTAAAATGTAATTCTGTATTTCATTTCTTATATTAAGAAGGAGCTTGGTTTCTCAATGTGTCTAAATGTTGCTTTGCCTTTTTTTAACCAGCTAGAGGTATTATGCAAACAAGACTATATATTTTATGTATGAAGATAATATTCTCTTTTATATTCTTCATCCATTTTAACCAAGTATATCTACTTGTTATGGATTCTCTTTCGGCCTTAGTAGTAATATTATCAGGATTTTTGTCCTTTAGGAATTAAATACTAACTTAAACATATAATGATTAGTATGCTTTTTTAACTTGCTGATCTCCAGCATATTTTAACAATGGCCTCAGAAGGCACTGAGGCTGGTTAACTAGAAAGTTAGTAAATTTTGAGTGGAAACTGGTCAAATATCCAGCAAGTTTTTCTGCAGTTTAATTCAACTGTGTGAAGGGTAAGGAGAAAAAGAGGCTTGAATGATATTATGATATGTAACATAGGAGAAATCACTAAATGGCCTATTGTGACTCTTTTTAAATGATGAAAATTGAATTAATTCTGAAATCCAAACTATGAAGTCTTATTTGGATTTGTAAATATCTTTTGGTGAGGAGTTACTCTGCAGTCTTAAGATAGCCTTCTAGAACTTCATTTTGGTAATGTCAGAAAATTTTAATATACTAATAATGGCATGTTACTTTTTATTAGATGATTTTTTCAATTTCCCTATCCCAATTTTATAGTGCTTTTAGATGTAAATATACAGGGGATAAAATGCAATTTCAGAGTTGTGTGCTTAAGAAAAGCAGAGTACATATGTGTTTACCTTAATTGCATCCATATGTTTAAGTTATTTCTCCCCCAAACCCATCTTAAAATAAAGTTTTACAGCTTTCTTGTTGGTTACTAAGTGTTGTACTGAGTTAACTTGTTTCCTCTGTTAGATTAAAAAGACCACTTCAGCGAGTCTAAAATATTCCTTCTTAAGTTGAAGCCCTGCGTTGTCGCTAAGCCAGTCTGCTTTCCTTCCCTTCTCTTTTGTTGCTCTCATTCTTTCATTTTATCTAGCGTGTGTACCTGTGTTCCCTCTGCGTATTAATATAATGTCCCTTTCTCTCAGTATAGCCATAAAATCTTGCAAGTATGCAATGGTTGGCACAGAAAACAATAGAAAACACAGCTTGTTGAAAATCTTTTCATAATATTTCCATTTGGAAATCCATTAATAAATTCTCTAGGTAATATTTGAGATGCTGTTTATAAAATATAAGTATGCGGTTTTACTGGAAAGTCTTGAAGTATTTGCATAGTCTTTTTTATTACTATGTATTTCAACATCTGGAATGCTGCCTGCTGGATTCAGCTTTATTATAGAAAGTAGGAACAGGCTATTTACAGAAATAATTGGGAATTGATGAATAAGAATGAAGTAAACTTTCTAGTAGAAATGTTTAGTAGAATGTTTTTTTTCAGTGCTAGGCTGCTCTGTGATAGTGTTAGGAGGTATCTCTTACCTGCATCCCTGCTGAATTGTGCTGACTTGGATAACCTTTCATTCATTTAGCAAATATTTCTTGAGCACCTACTGTGTGTCAAATCCCCCAGAAGCACAGCAATACTTGGAAGTCTCTGCTCTCAATAAGACAGGAATTAGACCAGTGGTTAGAATTCTAGTTAAGTAGGTAAAGTAAGTAGCGGGTCTGTACACAGTTGCTCCAAGAGCAACAGAGAGGGAGAGCAACTGTCTGGATGAAACCTAGAAAGAGACTTCTCCGAGTGCAGAGATATGTGAGCTGAGTCTCAACGAATGAGGAGGAGGCAACCACACAGAGAAAGGAGATGGAAAAGAATAGGAAAACTATATATATATAAAAGCAGTATGTCACATTATGTCGTATCTTACAGAGTTTAAGAGGGACAGTGTCAGGATGAGACTGGAAACATAGGCAGGAGAGCCAGATCGCTATTATTATTAGTCTTAATTATAAGTGATTAGAAACATTTAGTAAATGCTTATTTAACCTCGGCCAGACACCATGTTGTCTTTTATGTATATGTTGTAATACTAACATCAGACACTTACAGAGGTGTCATGAACTGTTCTGTGTTTTATATTATTTCATTTAAACTTTACAACAACCCAGTAAATACCCACTATCATTATCACCATTCTTAGACAAGAATACTAAGGCCTAATTTGCCAGAGTCACTCAGCTAGTATGTGATAAAGCTAATATCTGAACTGCAGCAGTCTGATTGCAGCGTCTGCATACTTAACCTCATGCTATGGGGCCAGCCTATGATAAGGAATTTGGATGGAAGGATTTTAACAGGAGAAGTCACCAAATCAAATTTGCAGCTTTAGCATTGAACATCTCCTTTCAAGTCCACATGTGTTTAACCTTTCTGAACAAAGATGAAGGCTGCTGGCTAATGTTTATAATTCGGGATTATTTTTTGATACTTTTGTTCTCCATGTAGTTTTGCAGTAAACCTGAAAAAACAAACTGCTTAAAGGCAGGCACACTCTCCTATTTTCCAATAAATCTTTCTAGCACATTGCATAGGCTGAATCCCCCCTTGAAGTAACCTAAGGCCAAATGTGTTAATAATTATTGAAATTGACTAATGGGTATATGGGGATTCATTATCCTATTCCATAATAAAAATTTAGCATAATAAACAAATTCTAAAAATTTATCACCTGGGACCAAAACTCTCTAGATGAAGTAGAGTTTATTAAAAACAGTTTAGGCATTTGGTACAGTTCATTAAGCTACCCTTTTACCTGTTCACCTTCCTGTTATACCTGTATGTTTGTGGTGATGTCAGAACTCTGTTACACATCTGAAATATTGAGGAATAGAATAGAATATCAGGAATAGAAATATTCCTATATACACAAAGGGCTGGAGTGAAAAGTGAAGAGAGAGCGATAAACAAAATTACTTGAAGGATTCTTTCAAATCACACATATTCCCCCAGGATTTCTCACTTGACCTTTGAGAATCACTGCTACAGAGAGACCCTGAAGTGTTTTCATATCCCTCAGGTGTGTTGGGGGCTGAAAGAATGAGGATTACTGCCTTTAGTGATACCTTATAGAACTTTTCTAACACAGACTCTTTTGTCTTCTTCGTAGCAACAGATATCAGCCTTTACTTATCACTCCCCTTTCTCCCTCTCACCCCCATTTTGTCTCATCAAGAACTGTGCTCCGAACGTCCTGGTATGTCCACTGCAGGGAACACAAGTTTCAGTTCTTGGTCGGAGAACTAAGATCCTGCATGCTGTGTAGCACAGCCAAAAAAAAAAAAAAGAAAAATTAAACTTTGCTCTTCTCTTGGGCTTGTTTCTGTCCCAGTATTGGGCAGGCTTGGTACATAAAAGGTACTCGATATGAGGAAGGAGATGGCAACCCACTCCAGTTTTCTTGCCTGGGAAATCCTATGGACAGAGGAGCCTGGTGGGCTATAGCCCATGCGGTTGCAAGAGTTAGACAAGGCTTAGGAACCAAACCACCATATTACTTTCATATTAAAGGGCAATATAAATAGACAAAATAACTTTTAAAATAGTTACTGGTAGCTTTTCAGTGCTGAAAAGTAATATTTTGTCTCATTCTAGAGCTTCATGACCTTTTAAATTACACCCACCCCCACAGGCAAATAAAAAGATGTTTTGGAATGTCACATTGTGTGGCTTTGGAAACTAATAATTTTGTGTGTTATCCCAGGAAGAATATAGGTTAAAATGTATGTTTCATTTCTGGTTCTATTTTGCAGCCCAGTTTTGTTTTACTTTGGTTTCCACTTAAAAAAAAAAAACCCTGTTTGTGCATCTTTATAAATCAGTCATCTGAGGTATAAGACTGTTTTATAAAGCTTATGTGCAAAATAGAGGATGTTATTTTTAACGGCAACAGGGTTGCTGTTACCTGCAGAGTTACCAGCAAAAAAAGGTAGGGTAACTTGTTTGTTGTGTGAATAGTTTGTACAAGGCATTGTTCTTCCTGCTTGCCCACTTCTAAAATACATGATATTCTAGTCTTATGGTTTAGTTGCTCGGACAGACCAGTAATATACTAAAAACTAACATTACAGGAAAGCCTGAATTAAATGTGTAATTAGCAGCATGAACAAGCTGTAAGATTTGGGAAATGTTACACCAACAAGGTCTTAGTGATGCAGATAACCACAGTGGTGTGGTCAGTCACCTAGAGCCAGACATCCTGGAGTGTGAAGACAAGTGGACCTTATGAAGCATTACTATGAACAAAAAGCTAGTGGAGGTGACAGAATTCTAGCTGAGCTATTTAAAATGCTAAAAGATGATGCTATCAAAGTGCTGCTTTCAATATGTCAACACATTTGGATAACTCAGCAGTGGCCACAGGACTGGAAAAGGTCAGTTTTCATTCCAGTCCCAAAGAAGGGCAGTGCCAAAGAATGTTCAAACTACCACACAGTTGTGCTTGTTTTACATGCTAGCAAGGTTATGTTCAAAATCCTTCAAGCTAGGCTTCAGCAGTATGTGAACCGAGAACTTCCAGATGTACAAACTAGGTTTCTAAGAAGCAGCGGAACCAGAGATCAAATTGCCGACATTTGTTGGATTATGGAAACAGCAAGGGAGTTCCAGAAAAACATATGCTTCTTTGACTACATTAAAGTCTTTGTGTGGATCACAGCAAACTGGAAAATTCTTAAAGAGATGGGAATACCAGACCACATCATTTGTCTCCTGAGAAACCTGTGTATGCAGGTCAAGAAGCAGCAGTTAGAACTGGACATGGACACTGACTGGTTCAAAACTGAGAAAGGACTATGACAAGGCTGCATATTGTCACCCTGCTTATTTAACTTATATGCAGAGTACATCATACGAAATGCTGGGCTGGATGAATCACAAGCTGGAATCAAGATTGCCAGGAGAAATTTCAACAACCTCAGATATGCAGATGACACTATCCTAATGGCAGAAAGAGAAGAGGAACTAAAGAGCCTCTTGATGAGGGTGAAAGAAGAGAGTGAAAAAGCTGATTTAAAACTCAACATTCGAAAAACTAAGATCTTGGCATTTGATCCCATCACTTCATGGCAAATAGAAGGGAAAAAAGTGGAAATAGTAACAGATTTTATTTTCTTGGGTTCCAAATCACTGCAGATAGTGATTGCAGCCATGAAATTAAAAACCACTCACTCCTTAAAAGGAAAACTATGACAAACCTAGAGCAAAAAAAAAAAAAAAGCAGACATTACTTTGCCAACAAAAGTCCATATAGTCAAAGCTCTAGTTTTTCCAGTAGTCATGAGTGCTAAAGAATTGATGCTTTCAAACTAGTGTTGTTGGAGAAGACTCTTGAGAGTCCCTTGGACTGCATGAAGATCAAATCAGTCAATCCTAAAGGAAATCAACTCTGAATACTCATTGGAAGGACTGATGCTGAAGCTCCAATACTTTGGCCACCTGATGTGAACAGCCGACTCATTGGAAAAGATCCTGATGCTGGGAAAGATTGAACGGCAAAGGAGAAGGGGGTGGCAGAAGATGAGATGGTTAGAGCGCCTCACTGACTCAATGTGCATGAATCTGAGCAAACTCCAACAGATCGTGCAGGACAGGGAAGCCTGGCGTGTTGCAATCCATGAGGCCGCAAAGGGTTGGGTACGACCTAGCAACTGAACACCACCACCACCACCACCACCAAGGTGGGACTCCAGCAGGGTTTTCTAGAGGTGGTATGACTTAGAAAACTGAAGATGAAGGAGACCAATCTAGGAGAGACTGTGGCATAAGAGAAAGTGTGAGGTAGAGACGGGTGGTTTTGTTTGTGAAAGAAAACCTGCTTGATTGTACAGAGCTGGATGAGAGAACAGCAGTAGGCCTTCATCTTTTTCTTTCTTTTAAAAAATTTGTGTTTTGAATTAAGTTTAGCCACAGACAAGTTGCAAAATTTCTTTTGTACATTTCTTCCCAAGCACCCTCCCTCCCCTACCATCCATGTTACAAAACTTGAGTGAAATGATCAAGACCATGGAAATAATATTTCTTCAGTGTAATTAAACTACAGACCTTGTGAATGTCACCACATTCTGTAATTACTCTTTCTGTTTAATGATCTTATGCAATGACTAAATCACATGTATTAGTCGGTATCTTCTTGGTTTTCTTCTAAGTGTAAGAATGAATCAGTCTTTACTTGTCTTTAATAGTCATGATATTTGTGGAAAGTGGTCACATATTTTGTTGAATGTCTCTGAATTTGTCTCATATTTTCACATGATTCTAATGAAGTTATTTATTTTTTGTCAAGGATACCATAGAAATTATATAGCATTCTTCTCAGTGCCTCATATGAAGGAGTAAGACTGTATCTTTTAAGAACTGACAGTTAATTGAAGACATTTGATCAGCGGAATATTATGTAAAGGGGAGTTCAAGAAAGCTCAAGTCTGTAGGAAGAAATTGCAAATAACGGAAGAGACACTATTGTAATTCTCAATACCTGAAATTATAAGAAATTCCTGGATTCAAATAGAAATGATGAGTATGAGAAACTTATAAAAGAAGTGATTAGGTCTAGTTACTGAGGTAAAATTTTTAAATGTTAGTAAGATTCTGAGCATTAAAAATAAGATCAAAAGGGGAGTCTCATCCTTGATTGAGGAATGCTAGAATAAAATTAATTTGTCCAGATTTCAGATTTGATAATTCTAAGTGTGCTGAGACATACACATAGTATAGGTGGACGGCCATCAGGCAAAGTGTAAATGAACACTTCATAGAAATTGACAGTCCTCTGGCTTCAGATTTGGAAATCCTTCATATAGAGCTAAGATTTGAAGTCATGACAGTAAAAAAAAATTCCAGGGCAGGAAGTTTAGATCAAGAAAATTGGAGTGTGAAAAGAGAGCTTGCAGTGATGAGTTTATTTGTGGATGAGAAATAAGAGTAGAGGTTGGCAGAACACAGAGAATAAAGGAGTAGTTAGAGAACCAAGCTAGTGTAGAGCCATAGATGCCAGGGCAGAGAGCATGTGAAGCCACCACGGTGTGATCAACCGTGTAAACTGCTTTAGAGATCAAGATAATGACAGAATGGTGATGAGCTTTAGAAACAAAGAGAAGAATCTAGAATTACCACTTGATGATATTCAGTTCAATTCAGTTGCTCAGTTGTGTCCGACTCTTTGCAACCCCATGAATCGCAGCACGCCAGGCCTCCCTGTCCATCACCAGCTCCCGGAGTTTACCCAAACCCATGTCCATCAGGTCGGTGATGCCATCCAACCATCTCATCCTCTGTTGTCCCCTTCTCCTCCTGTCCTCAATTCTTCCCAGCATCCGGGTCTTTTCCAATGAGTCAACTCTTCACATGAGGTGGCCAAAGTATTGGAGTTTCAGCTTCAACATCAGTTCTTCCAATTAGGTTTGACTATAAAGATTTGAAATTACCTTACAGTCTTATTCCATAATTTTCTCACTTGAAAAAACCCTTTCTATTGTATCGTTATCACCAACAACTCAAAGGTTAGTCAAGAAATATAACATTTGTGTCTAAGAATTATATAATTTTTTTAGATGTCTTAAGGACTTAGAAAGAAAAATATTATTTAACCTATGTGGGATAATACAACTTTTATTTCATAGTTGAGACAGAATTCACACCACTGTGTTCCATGACTTGAAAAATCGTTTCCCTGTAAAAGGTCAGTAATGTGTAAATTTTATTCAAATTTTAAGACGAAAAAAATTGTGTTCAAAAGGGGAGATTGGTGTTTTTAAACGTTTTCTCACCATCTACATAATTTTCATTTCAAAACAAGGCTAAGTACATGTAGTATTAAGGATGTTGGTATTAGATAGTGTTGAGACCAGTTGCATTAAATTTATATCTGTGATAAAATTTACGTGTGATCGTGTCGTTATTCTTAGTTTCTCTATAGTGGTTGGTGTCACTGGCCATCCTCTCTTTGGAATTCTCATCTGTAGCTTCCACATCACCCTGCCCTGCTCTCCAGCTCCCAGCAACCTCTCCCTTCTAATGTCATCATCTTCATATCAAACCCTAAATATGGGCATTCCCCAGCTTCTACCTCTGTGTCCTTTTACATATGTGTCTCATGTGTTTTCATCCTGAGAGCTTAACCAGTGGACTTCAGACTGTGCTCCAGAGCCCTAAGATTTCTCAGAATTGTCTCAGGGGCTGCTGTGTAAGGATGGTTTTGCCCATCTTTAAATAGCCCTGTCTCTGTGTTTTTTTGTATTGGGGTTTTGTGTAAAACTTCATTTGAAAACAGAAATCATTTCTGCTGCTTAAAAATACATAAACAGAGTGAGAGGGAAGGGTTAAAAACGATGGACTTAAATTTCTCTTGTATGAATGAGACCCAAATGAACACCTCTGATGTTTCAGCCCAGGGCCAGGCCTAGGCTTTGTTTGTCCCCTGGATGTCTCAGCATGGCTCAACAACTGTCACTATCACTTCAGATTTCCACATCTGACACAAAATGCACTGCCTTTCTCCTGGAAAGCTAGTTCTCCCTCACAGAAATTTATATTTCTGTTCATTGCGTTACTACTCTAAAATAGGCAAGTTCAAAAGAAAAGAATTAGTGTTGTCTTTTCTCTTCATTGCTCAAAGTCATCAGTGTCTAGGACTTGTTGATTTTGCCTTAGATCATGGTTCACATATTTATCCCTTTCTTACAAATAACACAGCTTCCCCAAAAACTGAGGTATCCAGTTCCTTATGTTTTGGACTGCTCTCTGAATCTCCAAGGAGATCTCTCTGACTCTGGGCACTTAGCCCTATAGTATACTTTGAAATGCTGAGCCAGATTTCAGGGTTTTCTGTGTTTTTTTAATAATGTATTCATTATCATCACCACTCTCATTGTAAATTCCTGAAGCATTTTTTCCTTTTCTGTTTTAGCTGTGTTAAATGGGGATCACGCTAAGCCCCCAAACACAGCAATAATTCAACATTTTATTTATTGCCTTGTATGTGCTTGGCATTGTGCTAAACACTTCACAAGTATTACTTAATTTTCCATATAATTCTCCACGTGAGGCATTATTATTATCTCTATTTTATCAGTGGGGAAACAGATTAAGCAACCTATTCAAACACAGCAAATAAATGGAAAAATCAGGATTAGCACTCTTAACCAGTTAGCTCCATAGGCCAAGTGTGTAAGCTCTGTTCCCCACTCCCCTTCTTTTAATGAGGGGAAATGTATGTGGGCTGCTGGGCCAAGACCACTGAAGGCAGCAGTCAAGGGAAAGGGCGCTGGCTTTGCTGTTTCTAAAAGCGCCTTAAGGTTTCCGTTAAGCCAGTTGAGAATCCATACATCTTGGAAGAGCAGGGCTCCCCCTCCTTATCTGTGACTACCTTAGGCCTTAGGTTGCCCTTCTGTGATACTTTTTTCCTCAAGATTGTCCTTGATGTTGATCATGAATTGATTTCACCCCGTCAAAAGATGTTTTAGATACTGCTCTGAAGTGACCCTAGTCTCTACTCCTCACTTCCTGTTGGCTCCTTTTCTGGATTCGGGAGTTTAGGGCCAGCCTTATCTCCTGCCAAGCCATGCTGCTCTGATTGTGTGTGAGCAAACGCTTAATGCTGCTGCTGATGTTGATATTAGAGCTACTTTATGAATTCACTCATTGGGTTGTAAACGCATGCTTTTGTGTGCTCAGTCTTATCCCTAGGCCATGGCATTGTCCCTAACAGATAAGGAAGAAGAGCTTCCTGGTTGAGAGTATGAGCTCCTGAATCAAGCTGCTTAGGTGCAAAATTTGAGCCTGCTGTTTAATTAATGTGTGACCTTGGACAAGATATTTAAGTTCTTTGTGCATTATTTTCCTTTATCAGTAAAATAGATACAGTAAAGTACTCGCTTCATACAATTTAAAAATTAAATGATATAATCACTTAGAAAAATATCTGGCAAATAGTAGCTACTAAATAAATATTTGTTATTGATGTGTGTGTGTACTCTGTTGTGTCTGACTCTTTGCAACCCCACAGACTCTAGCTGGCCAGGCTCCTCCATCCATCAGATTCTCCAGGCAGAAATACTGGAGTGGGTTGCCATTTCCTACTCCAGGGTTATTGTTGTTAGTAGCCCCAGTGAATATTGGTTGACTGCATATTAAGAGTCTAATCTGTACCAGTAAGCACTTTGCTTTGTTTTTTTGCATACATACTATTTGCTCCTCAATATAACACCGTGAGGTTGATATTATTATTATTATCCATATCTTACAGGAAGAAAATTGAAACAGGTTGAATGACGTGCCCTGGGTCACATAGCTTGTAAACAGTGTGCAGTGTGTGTTAGCACATGGTCTGTGTGACTTCAAAGCCATGGTGCTTTTCCCAGACCACTCAGCTTTCACAGAGGTCTTTGCAGTCCTTTCTGCCTAAGCCAGTCCTAGTGCATTCCTTGAATTTATTGAGCTAACTGCATCAGACTGTTATTCAATCATCCAAGTACATGCCCTGCTTTCTATGTTAGGAATACTTTCTTCAAGGGCAGAAACACTGACACCTCATATGCTGTTTATATCATTGATGATTACGATTGAATACATAAATGGCTGAATTGCTATCATTGTTTATTAAAAGGTGGTTGTAAAGGACTACTAATGGTATCCTCATCAAATAAAAAAAAGTTAATACTGCATAATTTTATTTCCCTGTGTATGATTTATTAATTGCCTACAGTTCTGCAGAGAATATAAAAATTGAAATACCTGTTTTATTAGGGATTAAAAAATAGCATGACAAACATATATTCCCTTACAAAGAGATTTTCTTCCTCCTTTTAGCCCACAAGTTAAAAGAACTGCTGTGGAGGTATTGAAGTCACCTTTATATGTCTCGGCTTCCTTCTCTCCCCTCACACATACTATGGCATTTATTCATTCACCCAATTTAAAGGTCTAAGTGTGAAGAAAATAGTTAAGGTCCTTGCTCTCACGGATCTTGTTTTAGTGGGAGGAGACAGGCATAAACAAGTAACCAAATAAAATCATTACAAACAGCGACCACGTCTGGCATTTCAGAGTTTTCTGTGATGAGGTTGGGAAGTGAGCACCTGGGCTGGGTGGACAGGAAGAGCAAGTGGCTCACAACAAAGGGCTTAGGCACACGTCTTCCAAAAAGAGCACACACACGTGGTCCCTGGGCTATTGCTTGGATGCAACATATGGCTTTTCCTTTGCTGTTCAGCCACCTAGGTTCAAAGAGACTGTCAACAATAATGCTCTGCCCATGGCAAAAGGAAGAGCGTCGAGCGATTTTCACAGGTGCTGTGTTTCTTTCTTTGACTTCCCAGGATGAGGTAGGGCCTAGAATCAAAGCAGGGGGGAAAAAATGCAAGAAAAGGGAGATGAAGCCAAAAAGGACAATTTCTGATTGTAAGAGCTGGTTTCTGTTTCCCGTCATGGAGCAAGATGAGAAAGTTTTGCAGGGTTAGGAGGCACAGTTCCCATGGTCCTGCAGCAGGACCTCAGCCTCATTGCCCTGCCAGGTGCTCAGCCCCACTGTGAACACACGGGGTTGATTTCCAGCGTGAGACAAGCCAGAAGTAAGGGCTGACATTTCCAGGTGACAGTTGTGGTTCTTTTGCCTGTAATTAGCACCTCTTAACCCTCAGACTTGCCCATGTCTTTTTCAGGCTGTGGAAGCTCAAATCCGAAGTTTTGGGCAGACGCCATCTCAGCTGCTCATAGAGCCCCACCCTCCCAGAGGTTCTGCCATGCAAGCGGTGAGTGCAGCCTGCTCTCTCCTCATTTCTCAGGTCTCTTTGAGACCCTGCTTGACATTCTTAACAGTCTTTCATTGTACTTGAGCTTCTCCACCACACCTTGGCCTGTTCTTCTAATGTACTATTTGTGCACCTGCTAACAGCCAGCTAATACTGCCTGTTCTCCTGGACTCTTAAGGAAGGGAGACATTGCTCCAGTGCTCCAGTATTTCATCAGGGCGTTATGTTCTGTGTTGCAGAATTAAAAGTTCCATCACTGTCTTATATCCTCATTCTAGGGTAGAGGATGGATACATTTTCTGGTTTGATCCTATAAGTGCCTAGATTAGTTTTCCTGTTGTGTTTATTCTTTACATCCCAATGTTTTTCACTTTGGGAATTTTGAAAGTAATCCTAATACATAGGCTATGTTACCGAGAGTCAGGAACCTTGGAGGAAAAAATGATGGTGTGATATACCAAACACCCAATGCTTAGTGCCTCGAACAGTGATTTTTCTTTCCTGTGATTCTGAGGGATAGATAGGCATTTCTTCTCGTTCACCTTGCCTGTCTCATGGACTGCTGTGGTGGGTGCTGAGAGGCGAGACTGCTCTTTCCATGTGGTCTTTCATCAAGGAAGTTGGCCCAGGCCACCCGCACTCCCAGTGTTCAAGAGAACACTTTTGCATGACTTCTTGAAGCTTGCTTTTGAACTTGCGCAGCATCATTTATGCAGCTTTCTATTGGCCAGAGCAAGTCAGAGGCTCGCCTAGAACCAGGAGCAGGGAAATGGACTAGAGCTGTAAAATGTGTGGCTGTTCCTCTTTCATGGTTCCTGAAATTTCGGGGGGAAATTCTTTCATGACAAAAAAAATTCAGCATAGGAGCAAACATTGCATGGCATGATAGAAATATTTTAAGTGTAGGCTGTCGGTGTTTTATCTCTTCTTGAATTGTCCATCAATAAAACAGGTTGCTCATTACTGTGTTAAAGTAAGAATGGGGACACTGAGTCTGTTTCCATAAATGCAATGAATAGTTTAGAATAGGTTCTAACTCCATGTTGGGGCTTAGAATGGGAGGCTTTCGCTGGATGCTGGCAAGGAGAGAGGAGCAGCCAGCAGGGCCCAGGATACAGACGAGGTCCTCCGTGCCTCCGCCTCTCTGTCTCTCCCCATCTTTCCTCCTTCTTTGTGTCTTTTCCCCTTTTCCCATCTTTGTCATCTTTCTTCTTCCAAGTCTCTAATGATACGAATTGACCATTATTATAAACTACAGACGTTTACACATTTATTTGCATCACCTTTTCCCCTCAGTGTTTTTAAGAAGGAAAAATCATGTTTAAAAGAATGTAGAGGGTAGCTTTTAGTGAAAAGACTCCACAGAGAGCGGACATTTAGCAAGAACAATGGAAGATAATGCCATAGAAATAGTAAGAATGATTTATGTTTGGGGATCGGAATTAGTTTTAGTAATAGCTTGTCAATGAGATGCAGGCTGCTGCAGTGCTGGCTAATGGAAGCACCTCCACTGCCCCATTGACTTTCTACCTGGGTCACTGCACAGCCTCGGTCACCAGGGCCAAGAGGGAGTTCCCACTGCCATGCCTCTCTCCGTGACCAAAGGATGACTGGCTCACCGAGGCAGATCAGCTTTCCTGTCTCGAGGGTGGGGAGGCCGGGGCGGCACACGCTCACGGGAGGCCATCTTTCCCATTATCTTTATCCTCTGAATCGAAAACCTGAACTCTATTTCAGACCTGTGCAAATTGTGCTTTTCCTCTTACACATACGTGTGTGGGAAGCAAAAGAGTGTTAGAAAGAAACCAGAGTTATCAACAAGTGCACACTTCTGTGTCAGACGGGGCTGGCAGGGGCCCGCAGGGTTGATGAGGGTTTCTCTCTCTTCCCCCGTGTGACTGGTTGTCCTGCCCATCAGCAGCTGTCACCATCCCTCTGGGTGAACCCAGCATGCTGGGCTGGCCTTTTCTTGCATAGATGCTCCTCATTCCATACTCACTGGCTACGGATGCGATGGCACTCCCCAGAGTGTTTCTTGCTCCTTGCCTCCCTTAGGCGCTCTCATCAGGCTGAAATGCACAGGAACTACCAAAGAGCCAGCATGTTCTCAGGATATAGGAACCGCTCTGATATGGTGTCTGCAGCTTTCTGTGGAAGAGGGCTCTTCCTTGCCATGTGGCTAAGAGTTGGCCCACTAGAGGCACTGTGTACACAAGACATTCTTCCTATATGTTGGAGATTTTTCCGTGTTTTTTTTTAAGGGCATAAACATTGGAATTATTCAATTTGAGCCTAATTGTATTTACAGTATGAGCAGTTAAGCTCAGAAATATGTATCGGCTTCCTTTCAGTGAGACTTCATGATGTATGTTGTCATCTGACTTCCTCAGAGTTTATAAATTGACTTTGGTAAATATTATTTTTTAAAAAACCCACACAATTGAAAAACACGGTTTGGTTTTCTGAAATGACACTCATTTCCTTTTCTCCAGACTTCATCACAGCTAGCTTATAGGAAATTTTGTTTGTGGTTGGCTCATTGTTCCTCATTTTTACACAATTTCACAGAAATCCTTAAAACCATATAAGGGGTTCTTAGTATAACAAAGGTTACTTATTAATATCAGAGGTTTTAAAAATCAAAGACCCAAATGTTTATTGTTTTTACTACTATTCAGATGAGTTCCCCCATCAATGGTGACTGCAGCACACATATACATACACACAAATGTAGTAGAAATTAAAGCCACCTCGTGCTGTGTTAAGTGCATGAGCCATAATATACACCAGGTGTAGTAATTAGCAGGCCCACAAAGGCTGCCTATTTGTCTGGTTTTGCTGCTGTTGCTGTATCCCCCTGTGTTTTCACACCATCAGATAGTTGGATTTAATTGAGGCCACATCAGATGAGGCATTACTGACACCTTTAATTGAATGAGCATCCAGGGAGGATTAACTCATAATATTGATTGGCTTTTAGCCACTTGCTCAGAAGGGTGTCTGGGTAGCTTATTAGTTGCCTTTATTTACACCTTTATGCAAAGAGTGCAAATAGGAATTCTTAGTGCAATATGTTTTTCTAAGTACTCTTAATAACTTTTTTAAAAGGACTGATAATAAAAATGCAAATGTATTTAATTTTTTATTAGCAGTTCTGAATGAATACGTGTTAAATATATGTGCCTACATATTTACATATACCTGGTGTTTTGAAATATGGCAGTAAGAGAGCAACCAGAAGCACTTCATCAAGGTGTTTCAATTCTGAATGATACTCATCAGCTATTAGAAAATAGACATGGCTGTGGAGAATTGCTGAAAAGGCACAGTGCAATTACTGTATGATAGCATAGTACCACAAAGTATAAATAAAGCCAATAAATCAGTGTGGTGTTGTATATGTCTCAGATTATGACGTATGGTTTGTAGGAATGTTCTAAATCCTTAGCAGTCTTCCAGATTTATTTTGTTGCTAGCTATTAGAACAGTGTTTTGTTTATCATTTCAGTTATATTTTGCTTTTCAAAGGAAAAATCGAACGTCTTGAGCTTTAGTTTCTTTACCGACTGGGAGGATAGGCACCTAGGTATTTCTGTTTATCCTTAGCTACAGCAGAAAGCAGTGGCATTTGCATTATAATAGGACAGTGTTTATGACTTGGTACACTATATAAATATATTGTTTTTACAAGTACACTTAATTATGCATTGCTTTGAAACACCTTTATAATTAAGTTTGTGTATCACGTTCATAAATTATTTCTCTACTGTAATAATACATGCATGCTGTACAACTGTTGTTTATAAATATATTTGTTAATTAATTATCTCTTTATTTAGTTGTCAAAATCCTCATCCTGACTCAACACAGCCTTTGATCATCGTTGGCAGTCACCTTGGCTTTTGTGCCTGTGGCCTGTCCTCATCCTTTTATTTTTTCTGTTGTGCTTGATGCATAGTAATTGTTGGAATAGTGTAACACAATCCTCAATACTTTGCCTATTTAGAATCTAAATCAAATCACTCTTGTTAGTTCTTCTTGGGAATGGGGTGGGGAAAAAGTTGATACAAATTTATGGATTTTTGAAGTGACCATTCATGGATTTTACTTAGGTCACCTAGAAATTCAACTAATGACATGTGAAAACCAAACAAACCCTAATTGCTGTTTCTCGAAGCCTTTCTGCTCACTGTGCTCTCACTTGCAACATGGGTTAACACGGTCTTCCTCTTCTTTTCCTACACCCTCTTTCTTTCCTGTCTTTCCTTGTCTTTTCCTTCTCGTATATTTGGATCTTGTCCTGCCCACTCAACAGTATCTCCTCCTGCAGAGCCCATTGATGTTCACAGACCAAGCTCAGCAGGATGTTATCATGGTTCTAAAGTTCCCCTCCAACTCCCCTGTCACTCACGTGGCGGCCAACACCCAGCCTGGGCTGGCGATGCCTGCTGTGGTCACAGTCACTGCTAACCGGCTGTTCGCCATGAACAGGTGGCACAACCTGCCAGGTAAGTGAAGACACACCCTTCCAAGGCATGGTAGCTGCTGGGCACTGTATAAAGACATTGTAAGCGTGACTCTTTGTGACCCCATGGACTGTATCCTGCCAGGCTCCCCTGCCCATGGGATTCTCCAGGTAAGAGTAATGGAGCGGGCTGCCATTCCCTTCTCCAGGGGATCTTCCTGACCCAGGGATCAGACCCAGGTCTCCCACATTGCAGGCAGATTCCCTACCATCTGAGCCACCAGGGATCCAGAATACATTGTTATATCCACCTAAATATATTATATCTCAACATTTAAGCTTTTTAGTTTTCAAACATATTAGTCTGAATCAAAATGTTGAATACTTGGAAAGGTTTAAAGAAGTCCCTCTGAAGCATGTAATATTAATACAAAAGTTAAAACACAAACTGTTCTTTGGCACCTAGTGATTTGTCTTTACTCCTTGGAGATAAATATTATCATGTAATAATATTCTATATCACGTCCATAAATAGCCTGTATTGATTTATCAGATGTTCCTTTTTTCCACGTATTCATTTGCTCCATATACACTTCTCATTGTCTACCATGTGCCTTTTCATGCAGGGCATGGAACTATTTATTGTGGGTGATAGAAAAGAGAACACTTAAGTTACACAGCCAAAATAGTACAAACCCATAAGTGTATCCTGTTCTTTCATTAAGTGCTGAAGAATTAGGGTGACTGAGGGCAAGATGCTGAAATAACCATTAGAATCATAAACCATCACACCTTGAAGAGACATGAGAGTTGGTCTTGTCCAGGCCCACATTTTACCGCTGAAGATACGGAGCCCCAGGGAGCCTGCCTTGTTCAGTATCACATATGGCCACTCAGTGGCAGCGCCAGGTTTGAACCCAAGTTTTCTGATTCGAATTTTATGATCACTCCTCTGTGATTTATTGCCTCTCATTAGAACAGGAATGTTGGGATCTGGATTTAGCACTGTTCCTTGTGGCCACTGGTTAGAAATTCTCTTTTTAAAGAAGGAAAATCTTTCAAAGTCCTAGAGATTATATGGTTTTTATCCCCAAGCCATTGTTTCAGGTAGGAGATTTGAAAGGATAGCTTTTAATAGTCCGTTAACTTGTTATTAAATCTGTAAAGTGTACATAAAGCATTACTCATTATAATACCTGAAATGGTTGCACAGATATGAATTCTTGAACAAGGGTCTCATGCCACATTAAATGCTAGAATGTTTAGAATGAAACAGAACTGAATTGATGTTCAAATAAAAACTAGAGGCACTAACTAACTATGGTCAATAAGGTAATTAGGTACCCTTCATGAAAAATCCATGGTTGGTGTCAGAATTTCTTAAATATAGCCATTTTCCTGGCCATTAGAAATGAAATGAATGATAATACTTGATTAGAGAACAGATTTCATAAATGGTAGAGAAATTTAAAATCTAGATACATATAACGTCTCTATTATTAGGTCCTTTTATTCTCTTTTCTTCAAGTGAACTTATCTTGCAGAGGTGAGTGTGTATGCAGATGACACACTTATATTTTGGGACTAAAGATTATAATTTGACTAATGAATTTGATTATTTTGCTGTGTTTCTCTAAATACCGCTCGTTACAAGAAAAAGATGCTGGTAGTGTGTTCCGTCAGGCGCACAGAGGATCATCTTCCTGCGCTGTGTGCGGTTACCTTAGAGCCTGGCATGAGCACCAGTGTGTGCGGCACCAGGCCCCTCCCAGTGATGCTCATCCTGATGGCTGCTGTGGCAGCTCTGGGAACTCGTTCAGTTTAAACAGAGTGACAGTACGCGCGTGGGGAGAGACAAACCTTTTCAGCTGCTAGAAAGCCCCAGGCACTCTGCATTCCTGGCTTTAGTCTAGCCTAGCAGTGAGCAGGAACTGAGCCGGCTCCACCAGAGAGCTGCTAGGTCTCCAGCTGATACTCAGGTATCCGGCTTCCTCCCTCCCTCCCTGCGATGACTGAGCTCCTGACACTCCCCTTTGAAGCAAGCCTGTTTCCCTGCCCGGAAGGCTAGCTGCCCTTCGTGCTTGCTTGTCAGCTGTTCTCCCTGCTTGCCACTTTTCTCTAGATCTGTAAAGTGATTTAGGAGCAGCCTCATCCTGCTAGAGTACCACATATGGTACATCCAACTGCTCTGAGCCAGGCTCGCTTTTCTGTAAGAGTAGAGAAGGCGGCATGTGTTTGGCCAGTTCCTTGCCTTGAATTCTCCCCATTGAGCCTTTGGGACTGTGCTTTGTGTCACTGGTGGTGTTTGTCCCCGTCCTCTGGCTTTAGAGTATGATACAACCCACTCTTCACCAGCGAAGACAAAGAAGGATAACATATGGAAAACTCAGGTGATTATCTTTCTGCAACGTGATCCCCAATTCTCAGTACACCTACACCTAAAAATATTAAGTATACATTTTATTAAATCTCTGCCTCATTTCAGGTATGTAATAAACATACCTGGTCTTTCATCCTATGTTTTGCTACCTTTACCTGTCAGTGTGCCTTGATTGAAACAAATGTCAAAACTTCCTAACAGTTTTTCTTCAGTGACTATCAAATTCATGTTACACTTTTTTTTTTAGTTTAGATTCTGATTCTTTTCTGATATTCTCCGATTTCCACATTTCATTCATAAGACAGCTGCTGCTGCTACTGCTAAGTCGCTTCAGTTGTGTCCGACTCTGTGCGACCCCATAGACGGCAGCCCACCAGGCTCCGCCATCCCTGGGATTCTCCAGGCAAGAATACTGGAGTGGGTTGCCATTTCCTTCTCCAGTACATGAAAGGGAAAAGTGAAAAGTGAAGTCGCTCAGTCGTGTCTGACTCTTAGTGACCCCATGGACTGTAGCCTACCAGCCTCCTCTGTCCATGGGATTTACCAGGCAAGAGTACTGGAGTGGGGTGCCATTGTCTTCTCCACATAAGACAGCTAGCTCCTGTCAATGTAGTGTTTTGAGTCCTGATTTAGAGGAAAAATCATCTTTATCCTTCCATCTTATTCAAGGGACCTTGAGGAACATCCAGAAAAAAATAAAATAATGGCACCTAACCTTTATAGAGCATTTTCTAGCTTCTAAATGCTATTTTAGTCACTTCACATCTATTAACTCATTGAATCCCCTGAACAACCTTAAGATGTAGGTTCTATACTTAGGTTGAACCATACATAACTGCCATTTTAATAGGTCAAGACATCAGGTGTTGGTGAGTCCATGTGGTTCAGCCTGCCCCCTTTAACAGAGCAGGGACCTGGAACACTGAGGAGACCTAACTGGCCGAAGGTCACACAGGCAGTCAGTGGCAGAACTGGAACTTGAGGCATCACCAGAAACAGCTCACCTGCTGGATCTCCTTCACTGACAGTTTGGTTTCAATGTTTCTGTGATCCCAGATTCCTAAAGACATAGGGACAGCTTCCCAAAGTATTAGCGTTGATGGGCACTGGTGTTGCTGGAGTAAATGCCCTGGTGGTACATCAGAGGCTGAGGTTTTCCCTGATGAGTCCCTGTAGTGTGCTGTGATATCTTTACTGGCAGAGCTGTAATCAGCAAAAACAATACCTGTAGCAAAGGAGGGAGTCCTATGGCTGCCATTTCTCATCTACTTTAATATCATATTCATACTCAACTATGATTTTTAGTGCTAATATTATGCTCAGTATTTTATCAGTATTACTGATATTCAGGTATTTTATCATATTAGTGATCTTCCAAAAGATCATTGAAAAGTCCTTGAAAAGTTGGTATTTACTAACAGCGGAAATGCTGACATAACGAATTTAAAATTAATCTAATGAACACATTGGAATGTATCCCATTTTTATTTTCATCCCCTCAAGGACAGTCAGAAGGATGTCTTAAAATCTGATGATATTAATATCATCTTAATGTTAGAATCTGATGCTATTAAGCAGAGCTCTAATACTAACCAACCAGTAGTTAAAATGCTTATGAGTCTATAAAAGGCAGATATTGACCAGAGTGAATGGCTGAGTCATTGGAGTAAAATCTTTTGGAAAAGGACCAAGAATTTAACTCTCAGAATTACAAAGCTGAAAAGATTATCTGTTCTAAACCCTTCATCCTGGGCCTTCTGATTTGCCCAAGATTGCACAGGTGGCCAGTAGTTGGTCCTGCTTCCTACAATACATCTTATCCACCACAAGTCCTTCTACCTTTCACAGGGCTGCAGCCTATAAAATCTCTTTTCCATCACAAAATAGGTACCTCTGAATCCTTAAAACCATTTTGAAAATTAAACAAACTGTCCTTAGTATGGATTGATTTTTGTTACTCATTTGCTTCTCAGTATTTTTAAATGGAAACCATGGAAATATTAAATATTAATAAAAGTTTTTTTTTTAACCGCAATCAAGTCTTCAGGAAAACATTTCAGCCAAATGCATTTAACTAAAACATTTATCTGCAGATAGCTTTCTTTATTTTTATTCCAACTTTCAATTGATTGATTTAAGTGATGGATGAAACATTGAATGTTCTTTGACTTGGAGCTTTCCCTTTCTCCATCATAAATTGACGTTTTTGTGGATCCTTTGTGCTGCAGCATTCAAAACTGCCTTTTTAAGAAGTAACAAAAAAACTAGTATTTGCTACAGTCAGCAGATGGTTGTCACATTTTGTTTTCAGTGCTCTTTACCACTTAATTTTGTTTTGTTGCAGCATCAGAGGTTGCCAGTCAAGCATCTGCTATAGCTTATGGCCTAGGACTGGAGCCACTGCTGATGGCACATGTTCAGAACAGCACTAATCTAAAATAAATGTTTAATAAGCTAGCCATAGAAGCACCTGGATTTTTTGTTTGTTTGTTTAAATTTCACAAAACTGTCTTGAGAGATTTGGAGGTTGGACATAATTCTACATGAGATTTGACTTAAGCATTTTTATGTAGCTCAGTATATGAAAAATAATGCTCTCTCTCTCTCTTTTTTTTTAATCTTTTGTGAATTCCAGCTCATCAAGGTGCTGTACAAGACCAGCCATACCAGCTGCCAGTGGAAATCGATCCTCTCATAGGTCTGTCACTTCCTTCTCTCTTTGCGATTCATTAAGCTCTGTATGGTGGCCCTGAAGTGTAGATTACAGTTGTTTTTCACTTGCTGGTTGCTGGGAATGGAATTTTCCTGATAAACCATTTGCATGCAAATTGGAATGCAATGAGCTGTGGCTATGCTGGTATTTCATCAACTCCCCCTCGTTGGTTTGCCTAATTTGAACAGGCCTAGGACGCGTGTCACTGAAAATTAATATGGATGCTGTAATAATGTGTGATTGAGAATGCGCATGAAGTACTGTCAGGATAATATTGGATCTTTTCATCACTCAGACTTGTTGATGAGCAGGAGCGAGGCACGTTATGATGAATTGGTGCACCAGTAATGTGATGGAGCTCCTTTGCTAGGGAAATTTTCATAATAACAGTGGGTTTTTAGCAGCACTGTGTTGAGAAAAATAAAACTGTAGTGCCAGGGTTTCATCATTAAAGGAGATCAATCCTTTCTTCCTGGACCCTCCTTTCAGTCTGAGGGGATTAATGTGCAATTGCAGAGCAGTTTCAAAGTTGAAATATATCGCCCAGCCAATGGCAGTGTTAAGATATTTGTATTCATTTTGCTAGGGTCCTGCAGCCCAATAAATTGCCATTGGAGGTTAAATTTGTTCAGGGAGAAAAAAAAAAAGAAAAAGGAAACCAGAAAGAGCCATTGGGATGAAATAGAACATCTGCGGCAGACGACTTACAATATTTAATTGCTGCTGTGCTTTTTGAGTAGGTTAGTTGAAATCTCTAGTTTAGCATTTTCCACCCTATAGTGGGGATTTCAACTGTGACTCCACTAAGAATGGTACACCCTTGGTATTGAAGATGCTGTTCAATAACTTTTAGAATAAAAAACCTAATCTCCCAGCTGTAAGGGATGTACTAGCATGGATGTTTGTGTTTGCCTTGTAATTCTGTCATATTTCCCCAGCACAAATGAATTTGTTAGTATTTTAAAGTATCTTAAAGTTTTTAGATAAAACATAAGAATAAGCAGATTTATTATTTTAAAATTCAAGGTGTTCCTTTTTTTTTTTTTTTGGTCTCTAACACCATTGTTTCAGTGGAGAGTTAAATGGCCACCATTTGCAGATGAATTATCAAGATGAACTAAAATAACCTTAAGCTCAAGACCATCTTTTATCATTTTCCCAAATACAAGCAGAAATCTAAGAATTAAGTGTCTATATGAAAGATAACCAGTACCCTGGTTCCTAAATCTTGTTTTGCTTTGAGTAGATATGATTTGCCATATAGTTTTTTAAAAAATTAAATGCCCACTTGGGTAAAGTTCTAAGAGTCAGGGAAAAAAATAAAACCCATTTTTTGTGCCACTTAGAGCCTGGTTTCTGAAGTACAGAATCATTGTTTGTCTTAAAACTTAATGATGAATATCACATAGTATAAAGTCTAAATGAATTCAGAAATGGTAACCCTGTAGAGACTGCATGGGGGAAAGGGCGAGATAGTCAACATTTTAGGTTTTGTGGGCCGTAAGGTCTCAGACACAACTACTTAACTCTGCTGTTATAGCACAGAAGCAGCCCCAGATGATATATAAACAAGCGAGCCTTGCTGTGCTCCGATAAAACTTCATATGCAAACCCAGGCACAAGCCAGATGCAGCCTTCAGGCCATAGTCTTCCCTGCTGACCATTGGTCATCAGACTGTTCCCGTATCTCCTGAAGTAATTGTTTAACCATGTATTTGCTCACACGTTTTTAAGTTGACATCTAAAAAATTTAAATGTGATACCATCACAAGTTTAAATAGTTGCAAAGGTTATGATTTTTGGCATAGTGTGTAAAAATTTAAATACATCCAGCAGACACTAAATATCAAAGTCACTTGATAGTCAACCTTTTCTGTTTTTAAAAAATTCATTGGAAGAAATTTTTACCATTTGAATGTTTTTCACATCTTGAATTTGTACTTTCATTCTGCTTTCCCTACACAATTTTATTTTAACTGTAGAAAATTAATTACCCCATTAAACAGTTTTCAGCAATAAAAATATGTGTGTAAATATAAATGTTGAGATTCCCTGTGACCGTAAGGCCCATCTTAAAAAAATTAATCCTCATTGAGTTATTAAAAATATTGATACATAAATTTTAGTAAATACTATTTAACATACAAAACACATATTTATTGAAAATAGGAAATACAGCTTTAATGAATGGGAGTGTCTCCCTAAGTAGTTCATGTATTCATGGATAAACATTATTTGTTGCTGAAAGAGACAGAATTTGTCAACAGTTCTAATTTTTTGTTTTTTATAGATGGACGCTCTCAGGAGTGTTACTCACGTGAGAAGATAGATGGGAACGGAGAGAGTTTTGTTTTAACAGTATCGTTCAAATCTTCAAACTCTTTCTGAGTTACGTGACAAAATTCATAGAGTGATATATATTGAGGATTACTTTTACGGTCTATCATTAAATAATCATTTTAACAATCTATCACTGAAACTTATTTTTAATGATCTATCAATTGACAGCATGATTATATCCTCCTTCCATTTATTGAAAGCAATGAATTGGAAACCACCTGCCCTGCAGAATGATGTGATACCTAGGCATTCACTTTCTAGCATCACATCAATAGTTTGAATTGTCTCTTTATTTGGCTCTCAAGAGATTTTTGTACACTGGAGTAAAGCACCATAGTAAGATTCTATCTAGTGGAAGAAGAAGAGCGAGCAAAATGGGAAGTAAGAAAGGAAAACTCGCAGGAGAGTTCTCAGGCAAATCTGTTTCAAGCTACAGAACTCATGAAAGTTGTGGAACCAGAAATTGATTCCCTTACAACCATCTGTGCTTGTGTATCCCTTGGGAAGTCTTATACCACCAACCACCCAAGGGTATACATGCTCCAGTTTGTAGACTGCTTATCTAGACAAATATACCTAATTTTCATCAAATAAAAATACTTTCAGTACTGAATCTCATGAGGTTTACTAGACAAAACAGTGAGATAAAGAAAAGGCAGTTGTAGGGTAGGTTATATAGACTAAATGGATGGATGGATGGATGGATGGATGGATGGATTAGGGTTTGCAGTGTTAAATTATAAGTAATCACTTACTTGGAAAATAGTTCATCTGAATGCTGAAGGGACATCAGGCTTTACCCATGACTTGTTTGTAGTCATTCAGTTCAAAATTCTATATATCCCCAGGTCTGTCAAATTAGGTCCTCCCAGGAAATAATGCCAAAAAGACCAGTGAAAGTTTATATATCATATAGCGAAAGTCATATAAACACAAAAATACGGTATTTTTATAATTTTCATGTGGAATGAAGAACTGTAGTAACCAATATAGAAAATACCATATATCTTGTTTTAAATTGCTAGGTTTCTGGAAATTAAAAGATTTAATTGTATCACACAGGTTCGCTGCAGTGAGAGGCTAATGCCTCTCCATGATACACTATGATACACAAAAGCTTTTTTACCTGCCAGGAACTTCCCTTTGTGTGGAAGGAGGGGGAAAGAGATTCCTGACTAGAGGCCTACCCTTTTTACTACTGCTATCACTTTCTAGGCCATTAATCTCCCCAAAGTATATGAAGCCTATTATCAAACAGTTATCTAATAATCTTACATAGTTAGGTTGTACAGTCAGACACTAGCAGAATTTTGCAGTATTTCACATGAATACGTTTGCTATGTTCTGTATGCCATGAGGGCAAGGGATATTTTATCCCTCTGTATCCCAGCAGAGGACTGGAAAGTATTTTGAACACTTTTTTTCTTCCGTATTACTTTCTGAGCCTTCTATTGAATTGGTAACTTATTACATACAATGAATATAATATAGATATATTTCTATTTTTAATTTTTATCAATAATGCATCTATAGTATTTTTTTGCAATAAAAACTGAAAGCTATGATGCAAGGAACATAATAATTAGATGTAGACATTCATTTTGTTCTGATTTCTGGTATGATCAAGTTTTTTTTTTTAGCAGTACAAGAACTATAATTTGTGTTGGAAAGTTGATAATGAAATAACTCCTAGATCACGAACAGCAGAGCTTTCTATTTGGTTGGCTTCATAATGCCAAAGAAGGCACCTCCGTGAAAATTCCTTTGCTGATAATGACATGGCTGATAGTGTGTTTCTAGAGGATTGTTACTCTTCACGTGCGTGTGATGTCGTGCTGTGTCCAACCTGGTGCCTTGTGACAGACTCCATCTCAGGTGCTCTGCAGCACTCTGAAAACATACTTCCAGACTGTCTTGTTTTATTGTTTACAGAAGTAGCAAGAAAGTTGCAGTGTGCTGTGCTTTGACTTTTTCAATTCCAAGTATCCTTAATAAATAGTCATCCTACTCTTTCCTTGCATACAAGTGTGGCTGTGAACAGGGAAAATGGGAGTTCACATCTGGTCAAATTAAAGACCTGTTACAGTCAAACTAGTACAAGATGCTCCAATATTTCAAATATATGACATTTAAATTCTAATATCTCTTCCTTGTGACAAAAAGTTAGAGGTAATAGATTGTCACAACATGAATCCATCCTCATGACAATAGATGTAATGAGATTGTCAGAAACACAAACCTAACTGTGATGCAATCTGGAGATTCTAATCTAGTTTGGTCCTGTCCAAGAGCTAGATAGCAATGTTCTGAGAATTGTACACTACGTGTTTTAAAATTGTAGTGTATTATTGTTTCTTTCCTCTAGGCAGAATTTCTTACCGAGCTGTTGAAGTTGGCTACCCTCATTCTTCCAACAATCAGATTGTGTTGTCCTGTGGTTTTTCAAATATTATTATATTTAAAATTAAAGATCAAATGTTCTTATCCTGGAATGTGTTGTCTCTCCTCCCTTGGCCCCAGCCCCCAGCATGACAAATTACGGGATTTCTTTGAGCATGTGGGTTTATAGGCTTTTTTTCCCCTCTGTTCTCATAGCCAGCAATACAGGAATGCACAGGAGGCAAATCACTGACCTCTTAGACCAGAGCATTCAAGTCCATTCCCAGTGTTTTGTCATCACGTCGGACAACCGCTACATCCTCCTCTGTGGCTTCTGGGATAAGAGTTTCCGCGTCTATTCTACGGACACAGGTAACTTCATCATTTCTTTATCAGTGAACTCAAGTTTACAGCAAGTGGCAGTAAGAAGCTTAAAAGGCTTTTTCATCTCCCCTCTAAAAGTTACAGAATTCTAAAATGTGTAAAATACATTTTTCCCCTTCAAGTAATAATCTACTCTATAATCCATTAATAAGTTAACCAGAATGTTTTTAAAGGGGCAAGTTTTGGTAGGTTTGTCTCCCAAGCTTCATACTTACAAGTGAATGATTTATTTTGAAAGCATATCCTGGAGTGTAAATACCATATGTACATGTCCATGCATAATCATATGGCAAGTGCACATACTTATAGGTGTACTCCCCCACTTGAATATTATTCAAAGGTTATTTTTTTTTCCCCTGGAAATTCTAAGTGTGTTTCCTGCGAGTGGCTGTCTTGCCTCCACCCAGCTCCACTGAATCTTGCTGCAAACTACACCATCATGAAGAAAAGGAGCTGACTCATTCATTTGCATGCAGCTCCCTAAGGGACGAACCAAACTCAAACCACTATTATTACAGGATATCCAGTCCAATCAATGGTTATATATTTTTGCATATAGGCAATTATGAACATTGAAAAATTTAATGGAGTCTCTTTAAAGTATTTTAGAACTATTAGAGGATGACATAAACTTATACTGAATATGTAGTTATATATTTAAAATAATTAAAATTAGATAGTAATGCATTAGAATAGATAGTTCAACTAAAACAAGGATCTACAAATAATTATATTGATTAAATGTTCTGGGGATAGGAAATTTTTTAAACTGAAATTTCTGATTAATTAACTGTTTTACAGCAAATCCTCTTTCAGTCATGTTAGTAATCTCTATACAATGTATGAGGCCATACTCCTACCTTTGTAAGTATATTAAAAACTTAACTCTTGGGTATTCAGGGAGTTGGTCCTAGCTACATTTTGATGATTGTATTATAACCTAGCAATGAGGGAGTAGGGAAAAAGAGCTGAATATGTGCTGTGTATAGAATAAACCCTAGAAGTTGTTTTTAGACATATCTCGTATAATTTTTGTTTCAGGGAATCAATGACCTCATATTTTTATAATTCACTTCTTTATTCTGGAGGTAGGTTCAGAAAGAAAACATCATTCAAGTCTTTCTGATTACTTGGGCTTTTACTAGATGTTTAGGTCTATGACGTTAATTACTGTTGAACCTAAAACTTCTCTGAAATTATTTAAAAATGCATTGGAGATTGCCAAGTTTTCCTAAAATTATTTATCATTATAATAAATTTTCTCTGGCTTAATATCCAAGTTTAAATCTTAACCTTTTCTTTCACTATTATGGTAACGACAACGTTAGTGGTTTTTGACCTCAAACTATGCTCCCTTCTTAACAGACTTTCAGGTTAAAACTGTTACATCCTGTCACAAGGTTTTCTTAAACATTCTTTTAGACTCATATTGTTTTTTATACATTGAAAATTATCTTTCAATTTACGTACAGTAAAATTCCTCTTTTTGGTTTTTAGTTCCATTAGTCTCAGGGCCGGAGGAGACGGTGGCACCCCACTCCAGTCATCTTGCCTGGAGAATCCCATGGACAGAGGAGCCTGGTGGGCTGCAGTCCATGGGGTTGCACAGAGTCAGACACGACTGAGCGACTTAGCAGCAGCAGTCTCAGGGCATTGTATACAGTTATGTAATCACCCCACAGTTAAGATGCAGAACAGCAGAAAATCCCCAGAAACCCCTCGGGTTGCCCCTTCATAGTCAGTTCCCTCCCTCAACTCAGCCTCTTCAGAATTGCTGATATACTCTTCATCTCTATAATTGTGCCTTTTCTGGAATGTCCTAAAACGGGATCATATATTATGTCAATCTCTGGTTTCGACATTTGAGCCTTTTTGAGTTTGTTGACATTTCGTATCATCTTAAAGACATTGAATATTGATATTTATAAATTAAAGCTAACCTCTTTGACCTTTTATTTTAACCTTTGTAAAGTAAAAGCTAACCTTGAGGCTTCCCTTGTAGCTCAGCTGGTAAAGAATCTGCCTGCAATGCAAGAGACCCGGGTTTGATCCCTGAGTCAGGAAGATCCCCTGGAGAAGGAAATGGCAACCCACTCCAGTATTCTTGCCTAGAGAATCCCACGTCCTGGCAGGCTACAGTCCATGGGGTTGCGAGAGTCGGACACGACTTAGCAACTAAACCACCACCACCAAAGCTAACCTCACTTTTATATAATACTCACAATAAAATAATTTTTATAGTCACACAGTTCTCTAGAATTTATAAAATATCTTGTTTCTCATACATGATATTGTGTCAGCCTCACAGTAATCTTAGGAGATCAAACGGGTGTCCTTAGGCCCGTTTTTTCGATGATGAAACCAAGGTTTGAATAAGTTAAGTAACTTGCTGAAATTTGCGTAGGTAATGGTGCTAGACCTGGGCATCGGAGGTCTTCTGACCTCAGATGTGGCATCTTTGTGATTATACCATTTTATCTCATACAGGCGTTACCCATATAAAATCTAGGTTCCTGGAATGTCTCCCATGTTACTTTAGACTTAATAAACTAGATGGCATTCCTTCTTCCCTTTCCAAAAGCCTTCTACTTTATTGTTTTTTAAAATGTGCACAAGTGCATGTATGTATAAAACACTTTCATAAGAAAGTAGTCTCATTTTGAACTTCATTTCAGTGGGACTGAGCACGTATACCAAAAATGCTCCTACTTTCCAGAAAAGTTTTGAAAAAAATCTCATATGATAAT
Organism: Okapia johnstoni; assembly: GCA_024291935.2. Lineage (NCBI taxonomy): Eukaryota > Metazoa > Chordata > Mammalia > Artiodactyla > Giraffidae > Okapia > Okapia johnstoni. The sequence continues at coordinate 57,795,049 of CM044310.1, read as the reverse complement.
TCTAATACCTTTCTTAATATCTTGTATACAAACTCTGATGCAAATTTTATTTAAAATTATTTAAATTTTAAATGTGTTAGTGTCTTCATGATGATGGGAATATTAAATGTTTTCTCCTAAGTTTAGCAGAAAAATTGTATGATCAATAATATATAATGGCAGAGCCATCACAAGTGTTGAATTCAATTATATTTTGGCACGTAAGCCAAAAAAAAAAATCCTTCTCTTATTAGATTTGGCGGGGTGGGGAGGCGGGGGTAGAGAGAAACACGGTTGTAGCAGGAAATTCTTTAAACATAAATCATGTTTTCAAGACACAACCAGAGCAGCAGAGGCAACAATAAAACCTTCCCTCGGCAGTGGGAATTATTTTCAGGCCACATTTTAGATTCAGTGGTGCAGAGTCCTGAGCTTGATTTTTTTTTTTATTTGTAGCACAGCTGTCAAATAAAACATTAACTAGAAAATTTGTTCTGTCAAAAAAAGGATATTCTAGTGCTTGTGGTAATATTTGATATTAGTGTGTGGAGAGGTGGACTGGTATTAAAGGAAACAAAAAATAAAGCTTGAGGAACACTTATGAGATTATCAGAAAATAATTTACCAAAAAGAACAGCAGGTATTTATATGCTGTGATTTATTTAGGAGGAGTGAACCTCCACCTCATAGCAATAACAAATATTGCTGAGGAACGCTGCCAGACAGGAAAAAGCAAACTGGAAAAAAAATAATGTTTTCCAGAGTTGAGCCCCAAGTATACATTGTGGAGAATGAAGTTAATTTGTATTAAAAGATGAAACTCTTTGGATGTAAATACTTAACTGTCGCCCCCTCATCTCAGTCTCCCCTGATGCCCAGTCCAAGTTTGTTCTCTCCTGTTTCCCTCACTGCTCCTCTCCCCTCTCCTCTCTGGTAGTTAACACTAGTCATAGTTACGTGTCTGTTTCTGTTTCTTTAATGAGGGCAGGGACCGTTTCTCTTTACCACTATATACAAGTAAGAAGATCTAATGCTCTGCACTTGCTAAATGCTCAGTAAATGTTTGTTGAATGAAAAATAATTGTGATAACTTTTAGGGGCAAAATTTAAAACATTGGGAAATTTTAATTAAAAAAGAAACCACAGTCTGAATATACATTTTCCTAACACTGACATTGTAGACATAGAATAACGACTTAATTAACGAGAAATAACAAATTATTGTGTGTCCTGAGAAATTCTGACAGTCTTTTTAATCCATCCCACTTTTACAGCTAAAACTTGCCGCTTTGTCCTCACTAGCTGGAAACGAAGCAGGTTACCAAGCAGGCCTCCTGGTCTACGTGTGGAGCATTTGGGTTTTCTGTTTATGCCACAGACCTCACATACCTAGATGTATTACTATGCTCATCTTCACTTCTACAGCCCACTGAATTGATGGTTGTCATATCTTAAATAAGTCTACCCTAAATAACCTATTTAAATCACCCATATAGTTGACATGCTCTCAGCATTTAGTATAGACTGAGGCAGAAGTCACTGTACATACTCTGTGATCAAAAACATAATCACTTTATGGAGTGTTCAGTATTTTCGGTAGTTGAAACTCATGATTTAGCTTTCACTTTTCTAATTAATACTTCTTCCCTGATGGCTCAGACAGTAAAAAATCTGCCTGGAATGCAGAAGACACAGGTATGATCCCTGGGTCAGGAAGATCCCCTGGAGAAGGGAATGGCTACCCACTCCACTATTCTTATCTGGAGAATCCCGTGCACAGGTTAACCTGGTGGGCTACAGTCCATGGGGTTACAGAGTCTGACACGACTGAGCGACTGCCACTTCCTAATTTGTAGTAAGAGTACATTCAGCTACGTTTTGTCTCATCCTTACTTAGGTCTTCCCTCTAATCTAACTCCAACCATTTTACCACTAAACCTCTCTACTTTGTCTTTCATATAAATTGGAAATGATAAAAAATTACTATATTTTTAATATTTAATTTTCTTTTTCTTTTCAATTTTTTAATTCTAGAAAGTCTTGAGTTCTTATATTCTTTATTGATAAAGTTGATTTTTAAAATGAAATGTTCTGGTGTTAATTTGAAAGGTTGGAGAAATTCAGAAGTGAACATTTTTAACATTTATTAGTTAAAATACCTGCTTTGACTAAAGTCTTTTTCCATAGGAGACAAAAGTGTACTATATCAATTTTGCAGTTTGAGAATGATATGAATCTGGTCTTAAGTTACTATTAGAACACTATGTACAAGGGAAAACACTGTATTTGACTTCCCATCTGATGTGGATGAAGCAGTATTTTATTTCTAAATTTGCAGACATTATAATATGCTTTGGGTGTATTTAAATAAATAATGTAAAAAAATTAGTGGAAATATACTTTTAGTTATATTTATTATCTTGAAAAATTAAATACATATAGATACCAATAGTTGAGGCCTTAAGCTTTTGATAGGCTATGATCTGTTCCAAGTTAAACATATAAACTTTTTAGGCATACTAATTTTTTTCCAGCTTAATGGTTTTTATCTTGAACATCTGAATTGTGTTTTTTATGACTCCACTGAAATGCTTATTTGAAAAAAGAAAAGCATTCATGCTGAGTATTAAAGGTGGACATTCTATGACATTAAGGTGTAGATTCTGTAGACATTTCTGAGAGAAACGTTAGCTAGAAACTGGTTGGGGTAGAGTAGAAGAGCTGCTATAGCTATTTAATTCTTTAGACAAGTTTGTATGAATTACAAACACCGTATCTGATTACACAGAAAATCCTAAAGGTGGGACCTTTGCTTTTTTTCTGACACTGTTATGGGAGCAGTTCATCCTGTGCTTGACATCCTAGGTATATGGTAAGTTTCCTGGGTCCCCCCTCCGCAGTCATTACTGGTAAACTGTCATCTTAATTTCCCTTCTCCTCAGGAATTCTCCTCACTCAGACAATTAAAGAAAGAATCACTAGTTCAAATTGCAGTCACAATATATTCGTCCTTTTATAAAAATTTAGCTCACGTAGTCCTGATTTGAAAAACAGAAACTCTTGGATGTGGTTTATACTGTCTTTGTGTAGATCATTTCAGAGAAGAGAAAAAGAAAGAAATTGCCTTTACTGATTCAGAGATAGGTTTGTATTAGTGAAGTCTGAATGATAGAGTACTTACAGAAAGGCAACTAAGTTTTGCTTTGTTTTGAATCATTTAGAATAACTTAATAAATTGTTGAAATGGTTCCAAATAAGGGTTCTCTTGAGTCTGCTTTAATCAGTAGACATAATTCATTTCTAATTCCTAGGAGCTATGTATAATATTATTAGTTGAAATAGTTTTAACATATGTCTTTCAAAAATGTTAGTATCACTGTTCCGTTGATTCTTTTTGTTGTCGTTAATTATTCAAAGAAAACTTTTAGGCTGAACCAGATCAAATTTTATCATAAAATCTGAATTATCAGAATATGAGTTAATACAACTTCATTATCTTCTTAAAAGTTAAACAATCACTGGAAATTTTTTCACTTGTTTTAAATAGAAGTTTAAAAGAAACTTGTTTTGTATTTCAGGAAAATTGATCCAAGTGGTGTTTGGCCATTGGGATGTCGTCACTTGCCTCACTCGTTCGGAGTCATATATCGGGGGAAATTGCTACATTCTGTCAGGGTCACGTGATGCAACCCTTCTGCTCTGGTACTGGAATGGAAAAAGCAGTGGTATTGGAGATAACCCGGGCAGTAAGTACAATTTATGAGTAAACTTTTGCAAGTGATGTATAATAACATTTTGCAGTGAAGTTTTACCTATTTCTTCATGGTGAAAGTGAAACTGAAGTATCAAGTAATTTTCATTTCTTAGCTATAATTTAAGAAAGCTCTAGATAACCTTGTTATTAACATTTTGTGACCAATGATGATTCAAATTCAAGGATGAAATCTCATTTTCATGTGTTTGGTTATTTTTAGCTGAAAATGCTAGTTCTTCATTGGAAATGGCTGTCACCAAATAGAAGAGTTTAATTCACAAACAATAAGATATACTGTAAAAGAGCAATCACATATTGTTTATTGAATTCCTATTTTAAAGAGCAAAAAAAATTATAATTTCATGGAAACAAACCAGTCTTTAGAAAAAATATGCTTTCATTTACATATTAAAAGATAAAACAGGTCATAAAAGGCCAATATGGAATATTCAAATTGGCTGTTGGTTTCTCAAATGGGAAATGAAAATGTTCACCAACAGCCTTAAACATCTTTATGAAACTATGCTGAAGGCAGTAAAACAAAAAATGTGTAACCATTTAAAATTGCAATTCACAGAAGGCAAAAAAGGAAGCAGCTACCATTAAAAGCAATCGCACCCAGCTGCAGAGAAGAAATGGCTTTAGAAAAACACATTAAGAAGTAGGAAAAAAACAATTAAAGGGGCCACCTGAAAAATGAGAATTTAATTAAAATGATTATGACAGCACTGAAGAGATCCTGCAAGAATAGCATTATATTTTTTATTTCATAGGGAGAGCATTTTAACTGCTCTTAAATATTTACAGTTTCTTAATTTAAAGCAAGTTGTAATTTATTTGGCTAAGGAAGGATCACGTTGTTGCTTTTATTACCTGAATACTATGGTACTTACTTCTGTCACTCAGTCCCAAATTATAAAACAGCCTGATTATGTTTAAGTCCATCATATTTTGAATTGACTTATTAAAGCTGTGCTTATTAAATGTATATTATTTGTATGAAAGTGAAACCTTTTTAAAAAAATTTACTCTAGAGCCAGTACAGTTTTAAAAGAAGTATATGCAAAGTATTTTTACCGACACTGTTTCTGCTTTGTATGTATTATGTTTGGTGTGATGGTGAATCAAAGTTTTTATTTTATGAACCTCTAATATGTATTTCTTATTTTAATCAAAACGTGGATAATTCCCTACACGAATTAAATGTGAAGAATAACTTTAAGGCTTTGATGCTATGGGTAATAGTAGTCAGAGCAGACTTTAGTGTGTGTGCCTATATAGGGAGGTTAGTGTGTACATGTGTGTATTTCACATATTTACACAACATCTCTGTTTTATATGTAATTAAAGTAATAATTTTAAATTTGTAAATTTCAGGGAATTTTGTTCTGCATGTTCTTTTCTTTATGGAGCCTTATATTCTGTTCCTTCCTCCTTTCTGGCCTTTTAAGATGAGCGACTACTTTCAATTTCCTTTTCCCCTGTTTCTATAAACTCAGTTATTGAGATTCACTAAACTGTCTCAGACAAACCTAGATCTGGCATAGACAATAAGCATACCATTTTGTTATTTATGTGAAAATATTTAGGAAGAACTTTGCTTTAAAATAGTGTGAGATGTTTCATGCACACACAGCAATCCAAATGAAAAAAAAATTTTGTCCTTTTTTTTTTTACTTCCTTGACCTAACCATGTTCTCTATGTCATTGCTAATGGCTAGTCTGAAAAGTAGCTAAAGGCTTTCTCGCTACACTTAATGTGTAATCGTTGTTATATTTCAGAAATTTAAGTGTATTTTAAAGGAAGTGTATTTTAGAAATATTCAGCTTTTCTAGAAGGGATAAATATATATATTTAAATACCTTGTAAATCAACCTAAAGATGATTTTTTATGTGCATGACATTATAAAAATGAATCAAGTAGGACTGACCAAATCCTGGAGTTTAGAGTAAGACAAAGCTAAGTTCTATGCTTTGCTGGCTGTCTTGTCTGTAAAGTGAAAGCGACGATAGTAACTGGCTTAAGGTGTTATCAGAAGCACAGAGTGCTTCAGAGCGAGTAAATCACCACACGGACACCATCTTGCTGGTATCAGAGTATATATTATAATGTTGTATTTTTCATAAAGCACTTCATCTGTGCCCTCTCATCGTCTGCACTGTGGTGGACATTAACTCCTAGTAATGCCGGTAATGAAAGGAAAAAAAATAAAAGAACAACTTAACAGCACATCTAATAAAAATTTTAGAAAATTGTAATGACTCTTGATAAATTAAATTACCTTTCTCACAGTGAAGCTCATCCTTTTGGGTCCTTTTATAATATCTGATGTCCCAAATGAATTTTGCTTTAACTTGGAAGGATGAATCTGGGAAAAAGACAAATAGGCACTTTTTCATATAATGAGAATTTCCACACGTTAGAATGGAAAAATGAATAAACCAGTGTAAGCTTTTCAAAAGAAAATGACAAACAAAAACAAAGACATTTGTACTGCGTGTGAAGTGTTTGCAGCACTCACGCAAGCTGGTTCAGATTTTTTAAGCCTGTGGCTCACTGATGGCTCCACAGTGCAGCCGCTGAAGTCACAGATTTTCAGATGAAGAATTTTAGATTATGCTTACTTCTATGTTGTATCTCTTGGATGAAATGTAATTGACGTTTAAGAAATAGCTAGGCTTTTATGTACATAACTCTGACATGGTCTGTAAATACATACAGTGTCTCAACTTAAAGTTTTGAATTTAGGCTTTTGTCTTGCTTGGAAAGAAAATGGGTAATTTTTTAAAAAAACTAGACTATTGCCTTTCCTGCATTTCATAGGTCTCATCCAAGCATATAACTTATTTATTTCAAGAATCATAAGAATAAGCTAGTAATTTTACTTGCTAGTGTCATAAGCCTATTGCATTACCTACAAATCTAATGTTAGTGCTGTATGTAAAGTTGATAGCTTTGTTAGTTTTTTTTTTTTTAATCGTGTTATCCAGTGTTAATAACCACATTGCTCAGGCAAAATCATACTGATTCAAACTGGATAAAACCTGTATATAGTATAACATGAAGCTGTTAAAAGGATGCACATGTTGTATGAAATCTGACTCGGTGATATAGCAAAAGCCTTGTTTTCCTGTATGACAGATAGTTTTCCATTTTTGACTCTATTGTCTCGTGGTAGTTATCTCCTGTGGAATGCAGTTTTCTTCATGAGAACAAAAATTAAGATAGGACTCCATTTAGTTGTGGATCTTTTAAATAAAATTAACCAAGAACATTTCAGAGAAAGACGTTTTCTGCATGAAAGCATATCTCTCTTTGCCCTCGTACCCTTTGTGTTTAAAAGTGGATTTTGTCCACCAAAATGCTTTCCTGGAATACTCATTTTTCCTTCACAATAATGCTATCCAGACTGTACATTTCCAAATTTTTAAGAAAATGTTCCCTGATGCATTCAATTGACATTTAAATACCTTAAACTTTTAAAATGATCTTGTAATCAAAATGAAAATTCACAAAAGAGTTATTCACTATTTTTGTATTGTATTAGATCATAAACTTAAAATCAAATACTCATTAAACATCTAAACATAAGTGCTTATTAAGCATTTTCAGGTATCTGAGTAATTTTTTTTTAAAGTCACAGTTGAATAGCTTTAGAAACAAACAGTCGCTGACTGTGAGGTGTTGCATAGATGGTGTGCATAGTATTTCAGTAAAGTAGTTTTCCATTCTCACATTCTGTTTTTGATTTGATTGAAAGGTGGCATTTTTTTTTCTTCTTTGCAATCAGACATGCTAATCTATATCAGCTTTCTCCTTTATAGGAATGGCGTCTGCTGGGAAAAAAAAAAGTTTTTTTCGTAACAAGATTCTGTTAAGAATATTTCAGCACCATTAATTAGAAAGAAGGTTTTATTAACCATAAGGCTAGCACTAACAGACCACAGAGCTGTTTTTTAAAGTACTGTATGCCATGGCTGCCCTGCTTTTTCTCTGTCGAAAACTTCATTTTGTTACACTCTCATCAATCACTTAAGTCATTACCGTAAATCCTACTGTTGTTAATTTTACTAGTATCACCCTAATGAGACATCCCTGCTATAATTAAAAATGAATTCTAACTTTAAGGCATTCTAAATTTTTTTTTAATGAATTTAGAATGATCTTGCCATGTAACCATAAATACCACTGATACACATAGACTACTCATCAAGTCTTTAAGAAAAGTGGTATCACAATATGTCCAGGTGTGACTTATTTACTGGTTGTCTCTGTGCACGTGTGCTTATGCATATGTATATTTTTGCGTGCATATTTAGGAATTATGTTCTTTTTATAATAAAGCCTACTACGCTTTACTGAAGCTACCGATAAATCCTTATTCTTTGTCTTGCCAGAATGTAGGTGGATGTGATACAAGAAGTAGGCGTCCTAGAGCGCCATCTGCTGGACACATTGGGGGACTTGCTAGCTCTGAAAATCAGTACTTGTTAAAACAGGTGTACTTTGTTTTTAATTGCCTGTGGTGTAGAATTTATGGTTCACAAATGTCAAGATATGTACATCTGTGTTGAACTGTATGAGTTTGTAAAAGAAATGACATTCTTTCTTCTTTTGCCCCGCACTAACCTGGATTTGGACTGTTGCAATCAATATTTTGTTTAAGGAAAAAGTAAGCACAATATATACCTAATGAAACAAAGCATCACAGTTTGTCATGAGAAGAGCTCTTATCTTATTAATCACAGGTCTTCAGTAAGCTACAGTTGGAGGAAATTGTTTGGATGATACTTTAACTTTAGTTTCCTTATGTTCACGGCTACTATGAAAGCAGTGTTTGAAACGGCTTTTTTTATATCTGGGATATGACTCAATCTGATTCTTTGTCAAGAACGTGGCTTCTTCCATATATATCTCATCAAGAACATTCTTTATGGTTTGCGCTATTGCACTAACACTAAGATTGCCCTGTATTTTCCCTTTTTCCTTGAAGAATTCATCAAGCATGGTTTGAAGCAATATGTTGGCAGTGTTCAAGTTCAGGTGACATTAAAACTATGTCTATGAAATTCTCCAGAAGGGCCAGGATGTTTGGTGCCCCATGATGTAATGCAGGCCCTCCCATTCCAGCAAAACAACTCTGTATTTACTGCTTATAACTAATAGTAGATGTGGTAAAAGGAATTATATTCATATGGCAAATGAATACAGCCTTAATGTGCACCATATGCAGAGTGGTGGGGTGATGTGCCAATATATCACATTTATTTACCTTGTTTAGTTGCAGAAAAAAATGACTATACCATTCAACCCATGGGTTCTTGCCATATAAATATGAGAACAGAAGAACAGATGATTTATCCCCTCAAATTGGAACTGGGTATCTTCATATGAACACTTTAATAGTGCGACACCAAAGAAAATTGTCTAATACTTTATGCTCAGATAGGAAATTTAATTTCAAACAATGGCAGGAATTACCCATTAGTTAGAAGCTACAAATTCTCTATAGTCAATGAAGTGTATGCTCTCAAAGGAAACTGTAAACGTGTCTTCTTTCATTTAAGTGAGACTGAATGTACTCTGAAATTTCAAGCTACTTCCTCCCCTCTCTTCCTTTTTTAAGCCTAAAATCAGGAGTCTTCATCTTTTAGAATGTTGTATGGGGGATCTATATTATTGTAGAACTACTAAGGATATGGTTAATGAAGACCTCCTGGAACAACATATTAGATTGACTTTCAAAGAGTTTGCTTCTTTAGAGAAATTATATATCTTTGAGCATATGTACCTTACATTGTGCTTTAGATAGTCCTGAGAATTCATGAACAGAGACCCACTTTTATATGAAATTAGGTAGTAAATGTACGTGATGATTTCTTTTACAGTTGCCCTGTTTTCAAAAGTAATTTATTTCACATTCAAATGGGTTTGGTCAAACTTTGTGTTTTGGATTTGAAGTGGGTTTTGTTTTGTTGCTTTTATTTATTATTAAATTTATTTATTTTTAATTGGAGGATAATTGCTTTACAATATTGTATTAGTTTCCGCCATACATCACCATGAATCAGCCATAGATATACAGATGTCCCCTCCCTCTTGAACCTCCCTCCCACCTCCCATCCCTTCCCACTCCCTCTGGGTTGTTACAGAACCCTGGTTTGAGTTCCCTGAGTCATACAGCAAATTAGAGAGGAAAAAAATCCTTAGAATTCTTTCTGTGTCTCATGGCTCAGGTCTTCATGACTCTTGAGCTTTTTAGCTTTTATTCTCATAGCTTATAACTTTCTACAACTGAGAGAATGCTTTATATTTCCTTAGGGTGAGCAGGGTCAGGAAGTTTCTTTTTTTTTTTAATTGAGATATAGTTGGCATCTAACATTATATGCGTTTCAGGTGTACAACATCATGATTTGGTATTTGTATAATTGCAAAGGATCACCACAGTGTCTAAATAACATCCATCACCACACAGTTACACTGTTTTTTTCCGATGTGAGAACTTGAAGATCCACTCTCTCAGCAACTTTCAAATATACAATACAGTATTATTAAATGGGCTTCCCAGGTGGCTCAGTGGAAAAGAAGCCGCCTGCCAATGCAGGAGTCAGAGGAGATGTGAGTTCCATCCCTGGGTCGGGAAGATCCCCTGGAGGAGGAAATGGCAATCTACTCTAGTATTCTTGCCTGAAAAATCCCATAGACATAGGAGCCTGGCAGGCTACAGTCCATTGGGTCAAAAAGAGTTGGACATGACTGAGTGACTGAGCATGATTATTAACTATATTCACCATACTCTAAATTAAATTCCCAAGACTTACTCACTGTATAAGTGAGTTTGTACCTTTAGACCACTGTTGCCCATTTTGCCCACTCTCCACATTTGGCAACCACTTCTGGCAGTCTATTCTCTGTATCTTTGAAGTTAGTGTTTGTTTGTTTTTTTTAAATTCTACACATAAATGAGGTCATAAAGTATTTGTCTTTGTCTGACTTATTTTACTTACCATAATGTCCTTAAAGTCTATCCATATCGCCACAAATGGCAGGCTTTACTTATTTTTTATGACTAATATTCCACTGTGTGTGTGTAGCATTTCGTCTATCCATTCATCCATCAGTGGATACTTAGGCTGTTTCTGTGTCTCAGCCATTGTGAATAATGTTGCAGTGAACATGGGGTGCAGATATCTTCTCAAATTAGTGTTTTCATTTATACCTAGACGTGAACTTGCTGGATCACATGGTAGTTATAGTTTAATTTTTTGAGGAACCTGCATGCTGTTTTCTATAGTGTTTGTACCAAGTTACATTCCTACCAGCAGTGCACAGGGAACCCCCCTTTCTCCACCTTCTTGTCAGAGCTTGTTGTTTCTTTTCCTTTTTGTAAAGCCCGTCTAGCAGATGTGAGGGTATCTCATTGTGGTTTGCATTTCCCTGGTGATAAGTGGTGTCGTTACCTTTTTCTGTACTTCTTAGCCATCTGTATGTATTCTTTGTAAAAAAAAAAAAAATGTCTATTCAGATCCTCTGTCCATTTTTAAATTAGATTGTTCTCTTGATATTGAGTTATGTGAATTCTTTATGTGTTTTGGATATTAACCCTTTTTCAGGTATTATGATCTGTAAATGTTTTCTCCCATTCCATCTGTTGCCTTTTCATTTGGTTAATGGTTTCCTTTGCTGTCCAGAGGTTTTTAGCTTGATGTAATCTCAGTTGTTTATTTTTTGCTTTTGGTGTCTTGCTTTTGGTGTCAAATCCAGGTGTTTCAAATTGCTAAAGATGTGAAAATCCTCTATACTTTCCAGTAATGCCTTACTTATGTATCTTTAACAAATTACAAAGAATTTTATGTGACTTGGATATTTAGGATAGATAGATAAAAATAGTTATCCATTTTCATTTTCTTATTTATAAAAATCATAATATTAAACATCAACAAATATGGATAAGATTTCAACAACTTTTCTAAGTATCTACATTCTTTTTGGAGGCAGAGTTTTATAATGTCAGTGTTTCCAGACACACATATGCAACTACAGAAGCTATCAAAGAATTAGAGCCAAAGACAAGCCTGTCTGTGGGGAACTGGCAAGTGAAAAGTCTCAAAAAACTAGGATAAAAGAAGTACGCAAGTAAAGTTTGATATGTCCACACAATGGAAGACTGTATAGCCATTAATGTATTATGAATTGTGATATTGACATGAAAGGATATGCTCTCTGAGTTGGTAAGTGTAAGAGATCACCAAACTACACATACAATAAGATATATTTTAAGTATTTGTGTCAGTAAGTGTATACTTTGTATACTGTGTATTGCTGTTGTTCAGTTGCTCAGTTGTATGCAGTTCTTCATGATGCCATGGACTGAAGCATGCCAGGCTTCCCTGTCCTTCACTGTCTCCCAGAGTTTGCTCAAACTCATGTCCACTGAGTCAGTGATGCCATCCAACCAGCTCATCCTCTGTCTCCTCCTGCCCTCAACCTTTCCCAGCATCAGGGTCTTTTCTAAGGAGTCAGTTCTTCTCATCAGGTGGCCAGAGTATTAGAGCTTCAGTTTCAGCATCAGTCCTTGCAATGAATATTCAGGGTTGATTTCCTTTCGGATTGACTGGTTTGATCTCCTTGCCGTCCGAGGGTCTCTCAAGAGTCTTCTCCAACACCATAGTTCAAAAGCAGAAATTCTTCGGCGCTCAGTCTTCTTTATGGTCCAACTCTCACATCCGTACATGACTACTAGAAAAACCATAGCTTTGACTATATGGACCTTTGTTGGCAAAGTGATGTCTCTGCTTTTTAATATGCTGTCTAGGCTAGAAAAAAGTCTGAAATAATAACTGGTAAATGTAAGCAACAGTCATTTTATGTAGTGGAACTTAGAGGCATTTTTTCATTTTCTTCTTCATAATTTACTAAATTATATGAATGCTTTATAATGAGCATATATTATTTTGATAATCAGAGACAATAAATATATTTTACTGGGTAGGAAAATACCTAGTTATTGTAATGTACCTTCCCTTCCTGCTCTCAGCTCCATGCTCTGGCTATATCAGAATTAAATGGATTGTCAGAGAAGGTTGGAAAATCTAAGCAAAATAGGAATGGGAGAAATCATGGTCTACTTTCTAGAAATGAAGGTATATTTTCCTCCCTGACAGGAAAAATAGTAAAAGAACTATTTCTAATTGGCATTTATATGTCACAGGATCAGATATTATACTTTTGCTACAAAAAATGTATGCAACAGAGGGTGAAAATATGCATCATTCTACTGCTGCTAGCTGGTGTTTATTGAGTGCTCCCTACATGCTAGGCACATCTTCAGCACTTGACATGGTAGCTCATTAATCCTGGTAGTCCTGGTATTGTGTGTTTGTGTGTGTGTGTGTGTGTGTGTGTGCGCGCGCGCGCGCGCACGTGTGCGCACACAGTTGTGTTGGACTCTTTGCAGCCTCAGTCTGTAGCCCATCAGGTTCCTCTGTCCATGAGATTCTCCAGGTAGGAATACTGGAGTGGGGATTCCTTCTCCAGAGGATCTTCCCAACTCAGGGATCGAATCCACATCTCTTGCATCTCTTTCATTGGCAGGCATATTCTTTACCACTAAGCCACCTGGGCAGCCCAGGCCTGTTGTTATCCTTGTTTTATAGATGAGGCACAGAGAGAATATTAGTATGCCTCTACTTCCTAGATCTTTCTAGAACTATTAGAACTTACTAGATTGAGGGCAGGAGGAGATTGCTTACATTTACTAGTTATCACTCCAGACTTTTTTCTATGCCTAGACAGCATATTAAAAAGCAGAGACATCACTTTGACAACAAAGATCCATATAGTCAAAGCTATGGTTTTTCCAGTTGTCATGTAAGGATGTGAGAGTTGGACCATAAAGAAGGCTGATTGCCGAAGAACTGATGCTTTCGAATTGGGGTGCTAGAGAAGACTCTTGAGAGTCCCTTGGACAGCAAGGAGATCAAACTAGTCAATCCGAAAGGAAATCAACCTGGAATATTCATTGGAAAGACTGATGCTGAAGCTGAAGCTCCAATACTTTGGCCACCTGATGCGAAGAACTGACTCCTTAGAAAAGACCCTGATGCTGGGAAAGGTTAAGGGCAGAAGGAGAAGGGAGCTACAGAGGATGAGATGGTTGGATAGCATCGCCGACTCAATGGACATGAATTTGAGTTCTTATAGTTTTCATAGTTCTAGCAAGACCTATGAGCTTCAAAACCCAAGGGAAGGGAAGCATAGCTAGCAAACTAGAGCCTGGATTCAAACCCAGGCACTCTAGGCCAGAGGCACCATTCTTAGCCACTAAACTGGACAGCATTTTAAATTTCATTTCATTGTATCATCAACTGTGGAAAATTTGGTGCAACTTTGTCACTAAAGCACTGTTAGTATTTGTATAAGATAATTTTATTACCTCTAGCAATCTCTAGTTAGTATTGAGGTCTTAAGAAAGTATATGTCATGATAAGATTTTGTACTTTTTAAATACTATTACACATGTTAGGATTATACTTTATGTATACAATTGTAGGTATATACTCACACAATTGCACTTTTTAATGTAGTCTTAAAAGATGATTCCATTGTCATAAACTTTTGTTTATATAAGTTCATATAAACATGTATATATAATACATATCATAGAAAGGAGAAAGGTTATAAATCAAGAACTTAGTATTATTGAGTTTTAAACCAGCATTATACTGTCTTAGATTAATAATTCTAATAATATTTACAATGGGAAGCTACCAAATCTTATTGTTGGTTGTCATATTCTAAATGCAGCCATGATTTGTTTTCTGTAATGTACAAAATCAACATGTTTCACAATGAAAAAAATCCATAATGAAAGGAAAAGAGAAGGAAAGGTTGGTAGAGATGTATAAATAGACCAAGTCTTAAATAATTTCTCTTGGTATAATTAAAATGTAGTGTTATCATTCCAGTTGAAAAATTAGAAAGTTAATGGAAAGATTTAAGAAACATTTAACAACTAACCTCATTTCTGCTTCACAAAAACCATTTCCTCTCCTGATTTACCATTATGGTGAGCCACATGAGAAACCTTAGTCTTCAATTTTCATATGAATTTTTTCGTTGATGAATGCTTTGTAGTAATCAATTGTAATTAAAATGGAATAAAAGATGTGCAAAACAGAAATATCCAGCTTTGGGAAATGGCTAAAAGTTAGATTTTCTTAAACCTATAGATATGTAATAATTATATATTTAGGTCCTTAAACAAATTTACATTTTCTTTTGAAATGAATACTCTATTGAAGTGATTTTTTTTTAAAGCCAGGTTTCATATTTCGTTTTATGTCTCTAAGAGGTCAGATGGGTATTAGATTTTGCTAACCTGGAAAATTAAATTGGTTGTTTTTATTTAAAAACCTTATTAGTTGATGGTAAATATTTATTTTGTAAAAAAATTAAGTTATAATAAATAGTTTGGACTAAAGTGCAGCTTTTTGATCTTTACAATAATAGATATTTATAATTAGCAGGCTTATAGTAGGGTCAACAAAACCTTATCCAGTGACCATTTAAAATCAAATCATTTACAAATACAAGGTCATATTTTCTTGCATTTCTTGTTTTCACAGTGCATTCACATAATACATACTCAGTGTTATGTTAAAGTGAAGGAGTTAAAGGAATGAATGAATAAACAAATGGAAAATGTTAACTAACCTCTGTCCCAGGAGAAGTTAAACTTAAGTTTTAATTGAAGGAGCTAATTTTACTTCTGTAAAACTGAAACTAAAGAAATGTTGACCTGCTCTTCATTTCATGGTAGATGGTATGGAAATGGTAAATGAATGAAGCGGATTCTCTCTGCTGGTAACAAAGTACTTAAACTGCTAATGAGAACTTTGCAGTGCCTTTTGAAAATAATTTAATTTTCATTAAGATTGAGGAGATGATGCCCAAAATACCAAGAACTTGATTCATTTTTAAAAATGCAAGTCAAAGTTTGCCAGAAATAGGTGTCAGGGCTGTTTTTACCTGGCTTATTAATTCTCTTTGCCTTAATGGATACAGATCTTTTAAAATATTTTTCTCATTGGATATTTATGAACAGGATACCAGAGAAATTACTGTTTCCTCCATCTCTTCTTTCAGGTATAACTTTAAGTGGTTCAGAATCCATTTGATGAAGAAATACACTTAGTGTTATGAGAGCACCAAAGAAACACATTTAATAGCAGCATTTGTTATTCTGCATAATGGTGTAAAACATTTCACCTAATATTTTAAAACATAGATCCAATATAAATGTTTAATGGGTATTATGGAGATCTTGTGCTGCTTACATGAAAGTTGGGTTGTTATAATGGTGTCTGTAAGTTAGTAACTGATATTCCCTGTTACGTACTGAGAAAAGCACATTTGTAAAAACTGATGTGTCCTGGTATTTGTGGCAGGATTTGGACTGTCTTTAATCTCCTTTGACTTGTTCATCTTCCTTTAAGGCCATCCATAAAGATGCACGGAGTGTCCTTTTCAGCCTTTGGTTAGGATTTGCATCAGTAGTCATAAACCTGCTCTCCGGACAAAGACACCCTTTCCTTTGAAGTAATTGCTCAAGCTTTTCAAAGCAGTCCAAGAAGTCTATCCTCTTTCTCTTTTTATTTTTCTTTAAGAAGAGTTTGAAGTGTAGCCCCTTAAACTAGCAGCAAGATAAATTTTTCTCTTCAGCTTTATTGAAAGCCATGACGATTTTTCAAGCAGTTAGACTTTAAAAGGTTCTTAAGGGAATCTGTTCTGCTTTATGATCTATAGCTTTTGGTAGATCCTACTATCTCAGAAAGCAAAAGTGAAGACTTTTGTATCCACTAACTACTGTAAATTTTTATCAAAGAATTAACCTGATGTTTTTCAGAAGACATTTTCCCCCTGCTCTATATTCAGTTTAGGGACTTCGATGAGAGATGGCCATAGCTTTGGAGTCTTGAAAAGGTGATATGTGGCCAGTATTGTCTTATTTGAGCTGATTTTCCCCGCTAGGTCCTAACTCGGTGTGTTGACAGGTAGTGGGAGGGGCAGATTTAGCTGAGTGCTGCACGAAGTCTGATATGGTTCCCAGATTTCCTTTCTAGGCTTCCCAAACACACATACATAGACATGTATATGTATGTTATCGATATGTGAATATTATTGCTATGTTGCAGGATAATGTAACCACAGAGAAATAGAGAGGCTCTGTGAGCCACTATGAAGCCTGCGTTTCCCTTCCCCCATCACCACATCTGCCCTTCGTGATTTCAGTCCAAGGGGTTCCCAAAACATCTGTTGAACTTACCACGTTGGACCTGTCGGACTTAAATCGCACCTTGTATAATTCTGTTTGCTACAGTGAAATTGTAATATGTAAAACATTCAGTTTATAGAAACTTACAAAAATCCAAGTATTTATTTTGAGCATATTTTTTAATGAGAAAATGTAAAGAATATCCGATCTTCACCCCATACAGTAAAGGTTAATACGAAGTTTAGTCTTTAAACAAGACTGGAAAGAGCTTTTCTTAGAGGAGATGATCTCTCTTCTTATATTGTTGTATGTGGACTTTTAGAGGTTGTTAATGTGCATTTCCTGAAGTGGGGGAAAGTTCAGTAGCAGGGGCTTTTTTTTTTTTTTTTTTTTACTGGAAAAAATCTACTAAAACCAGTTACCTAGGTAGAACCCAATGATCGTAAGTTTACCCTTGTGCTTTCAATTTGTTGTTTTTCTGTTCTTTTTCGCTCCTTTTCCTCTTTCTCCCTCCTGTATTTCCTGAGCTGTCTAATCTGCTTCCTGGGTTAGGAAACATTTTGCCAAACTTTGAAGCTGGAGTCCTAGCATTGAACAGGCCTTCTTTAGAGATCAAGCCCAAGGAAAAGAAAAATCTCTTTCAGTTTTGAAATGACACAGTATGTGCCTGTGTGTTCTGATGTGTGGAGGGAAAAATGATTGGTGCGGTGTGGATTATTAGAAACTAATATTTGTCAGTAAAGTATAGTTACAAAAACCTTAATTACGAGTTTACAGAAAGGAATGCTTATACCTTAATTCACTTTATGGGGTAAATCATGAGGCTTCCTAACCTCTAACTTTACAGTCTTAGAAAATTCTTAGTATTTCAACTCTTTCACATTAAAGAAAGAAATCTAATTGATAGCAATCTTCTCATTTCCTCTCCATGTCTCTGAGAAAATACTCTTAGATCTAGAAAACAAACAAATAAAAAAGTTAGCATTGGCATGCTTAAGTGACAGCATCCCAGAAAATGGTACGTTATGAAAACAGAAAGGGACAATCACAATGAAAATATATTCCTTAGATCTTAATGATTTCAATTCTTGATTTTAAGAAAGTTGCCAATAGATATAATTAGACATTAATTTCAAAAATATAACATCATATGGTATTTTTGTGGAATATAGAGCATCGTGAGAAAGGGGAAGAAACCAAGAATCAGGGCTAAAGTATTGGTAACTTTTAAAAATTATTTCTATTTTTAGTGGCAACTTACCTCCAGCAGAAGGTTAAGTAGTTTGGACAGGTTTGCATTATTTGCTTCTTTTCTTAACAAATTTATATGCTTTTAAAGGGAAAAAAATAGCTGCTTGTGTAACAAATGCTTTCTGGTTTGAAAAATCTGAAGTTAACTTTGTATTAAGGTATATTTCTCTTCCCATGCATGCATGGTGCATGCTAAGTCGCTTCAGTCATGTCCGACTCTTTGCAACCCTATAGACCGTAGCCCGCCAGGCCGCTCTGTCCATGGAGTTCTCCAGGCAAGAATACTGGAGTGGGTTGCCATGCCCTCCTCCAGGGGATATTCCCAACCCAGGAATCAAACCCATGTCTCTTATATGTACTACATTGGGAAGCAGGCTCTTTACCAGTAGTGCCACCTGGGAAGCCCATTCTCTCCCCCCAAAAGTTTTAAAACTGAGTCAAAGAAACCAAACCCTTGTTGCACTTACCCCCTGACCTTTTAGTATTTCATTTGAGGGCTCCCTTGGTCAGTCACCAGGCATGCAAGCCAGTTCCTCTATCTGCACGGAGCATAGCCAGTGTGGTGCAGAGTTTGACATGATACCTTTTCACTCATGTCTCCCTCAGAAGCACCTAGAGTCACCAAAAGCCAGGAAGGGCACAGTGGGGACTTAACCATGCATCATGCAGTCAGTAAATGCACTGCATTAATTACATGAGACAGCCAGACAGACGTGAAGTAACTGCAGGCTCCTGGGGCAGAGGGGCCCAGAGCACAGAGACCAGGCTGTCTTCAAAGTAGAGGTGCTCTCCTGGCTTGGGTCAATGTGCTGTCAAGAAAACCTCTTTTCCTTCTTCCCACCCCCGAAAACACAGGCATGTACATAAATTTGCATGACATTTCAGAGAACACGTTGACCATCATAAAAACCACTAGTTAATTTTTTGACCAGCAGCATTTGGTCATAACACAATGGTGTGATCACTCAACTAGAGCCAGACATCCTAGAGTGCAAAGTCAAGTGGGCCTTAGGAAGCATCACTATGAACAAAGCTAGCGGAGGTGATAGAATTCCAGTTGAGCTATTTCAGGTCCTAAAAGATGATGCTGTGAAAGTGCTGCACTCAGTATGCCGGCAAATTTGGAAAACTCAGCAGTGGCCACAGGACTAGAAAAGGTCAGTTTTCATTCCAGTCCCAAAGAAAGGCAATGGCCAAAGAATGCTCAAACTACCGCACAATTACACTCATCTCACACGCTAGCAAAGTAATGCTCAAAATTCTCCAAGCTAGGCTTCAATAGTACATGAACCAGGAACTTCCAGATGTTCAAGCTGGATTTAGAAAAGGCAGAGGAACTAGAGAGATCAAATTACCCATGTCTGTTGGATCATTGAAAAAGCAAGAGAATCCCAGAAAAACATCTGCATTATTGACTATGCCAAAGGCTTTGACTGTGTGGATCACAACAAACTGTGGAAAATTCTGAAAGAGATGAGAATGCCAGACCACCTTACCTGCATCTTGAAAAACCTGTATGCAGGTCAAGAAGCAACAGTTAGAACTGGACATGGAACAACAGACTGGCTCCAAATCAGGAAAAGAATTCGTCAAGGCTGTATATTGTCACCCTGCTTATTTAACTTACATGCAGAGTACATCATGGGAAGTGTTGGGCTGGATGAAGCACAAGCTAGAATCAAGATTGCCGGGAGAAAAATCAATAACCTCAGATATGCAGATGACACCACCCTTATGGCAGAAAGTGAAGAACTAAAGAGCCTCTTTATGAAGATGAATGAAAGAGGAGGATGAAAAAGTTGGCTTAAAGCTCAACATTCAGAAACCTAAGGTCGTGGCATCCGGTCCCATCACTTCATGGCAAATAAATGGGGAAACAATGGAAACAGTGGCAGACTTTATTTTCTTGGGCTCCAAAATCATTGCAGATGGTGACTGCAGCCATGAAATTAAAAGATATTTGCTCCTTGGGAGAAAAGCTATGACCAACCTAGACAGCATATTAAAAAGCACAGACATTGCTTTGCTGACAAAGGTCCATGTAGTCAAAGGTATGGTTTTTCCAGTGGTCATGTATGGATGTGAGAGTTGGGCTATAAAGAAAGCTGAGTGCCAAAGAATTGATGCTTTTGGACTGTGGTGTTGGAGAAGACTCTTGAGTTCCTTGGACTGCAAGGAGAGCAAACCAGTCAATCCTAAAGGAAATCAATCCTGAATATTCATTGGAAAGACTGATGTTGAAGCTGAAACTCCAATCCTTTAGCCACCTGATGAGAAGAACTGACTCATTTGAAAAGACCCTGATGCTGGGAAAGATTGAAAGCCGGAGGAGAAGGGGACGACAGAGGATGAGATGGTTGGATGGCATCACTGACTCAACGGACATGAGCTTGAGATGATGAAGGACAGGGAGGCCTGGCATGCTGTGGAACATGGGGTTGTAAAGAGTCATACACGACTGAGTGAGTGAACTGAGCTGAGCTGCTTCGAGACACCATGAATGCAGTTCAGACTGTCGTCACCAAGACAAGGGTCTCAGTGGCCCAGGAGGGGGAGGGCTGGCTGAGGGGGCGGGGAGCGGAAGCCACCACATTCCATACTTTTATTATTGTCCATCCACAAATCATCCACTCAGAGGGCTCATATTTATATTTGCAAAAGTATCTGAGGCAGTTCATAATGCAGATTTTGGTTTTATTTATTCCGTTTTAAACTATCATTGCTTGATTATCATGTAAAGCTTAGAAATTTAGCAACCTGTGCTTCTCAAAGGATAGAGTAGCATAGAGTCCAGTTCATCACCTAAAAATAGGATTTGGGGTCAAAGTCCCTGGTGGCTCAGACAGTAAAGAACCTGCCTGCAAATGCAGGAGACCTGGATTAAGTCCTTAGATCAGGAAGATCCCCTGGAGGAGGGCATGGCAAACCACACCAGCATGCTTGCCTGAAGAATCCTCATGCACAGAGGAACCTGGTGGCCTACAGTCCATGGGATCGCAAAAGAGTTGGACATGACTGAGCAGCTAACACACACGTTTCTTTCCAAAGCTGTAAATTAAAGATTTAGGCATCATGGGTATTAGGAACAAATTATTGGTGATTTAACCTGAGTAGAAGGAGGTCATCCCTCACATGAACTTGAATTAATTTGTTCTTTTTATCTTTTCTTCCCCCAAAAGGTGAGACCACCACTCCCCGGGCCATTTTGACAGGTCACGACTACGAGATCACTTGTGCTTCTGTCTGCGCTGAGCTTGGCCTCGTGTTAAGTGGCTCTAAAGGTAAACCTGTGGGACCTTCAAAAAATGAGTACATTTTTTGGTGTCTTTTCATAGCAGATTACCAAAGATGAACGTGGTGCCTTTTTTCTAAAGCTGTGCTGTCTGTAACAGGAGCTGTTAGCCACATGGCAGGCCCATGACCGTTCACATTAACTGAAATGAAATAAAATCTACAGTTCAATTCCCTGGCGGCACTAACCACAGTGCGGGGGCTCAGCATTCACCGATGACTAGTGACTCTGGTATCGGACAGCCCAGAAAGGGAACTTTTCCATCACTGCAGAAAGTCCTGTTTCACAGCGTTGCTCTGAAGAGGGAGGCGAGAACAGGAGTATCTTTGTGTACTTGTTTGTTCTTCTCAATTCTGACTGGGCTGGGTTCCATCTCACACCTGAACAGGAATTCCTGACCCAGTCTGTCTTACCTTCCGAATCTCTGAACGAGGGTGGCATTGAGAATGGACTGGAAAAATACTTCAGCTGGTTTGCCTGAGGGTCTGCCCTCCTAGGATCGTCATACGTTCCAGCCAAAGATGTGAAGCACGCTTTCCAAGAGCACCCAGGACAGATCAGCATCTGACCAGGAACAGAGCTGTTTCCAGTTCACTTTCATTCAGTTGTAATAGTCTATTCATCTCTCTGTCCCACTGCCCTGAACTTAGCTCTGAACATAGAAAATGTGATCACATCCCTCGTAGGCTGATCTGATGGGGAGGCATAGAGTTTTTCAGTCACCTTACCTGTGCCTTGAACTATAATACTTTGTCTAACTGACAAGACGTATTAGCTAAATATTGGTATTTAAAACTTCGTTGGTCAAAACAATGAAACAATAATAATGATAACAAGAATTCTATAACTGCTTTTTGTACCCAGTGATTTTATTTATCCTGAGCTAACATGAGTTCTTGGACTGTATGCGATCCAAACTGGACATCTTTCATGGTTTCATGCAAAGATACTAAAACTCAGTCATCTCAATGGGAAATATTATGATTAATAATCAATTGGAAATTTTATGATTGTTCCATGGCTTTTAAAATTTTTATCAAAACATTTAAAATTCTCTTGTTCAGTTTCATACATACACATATACTTACACAGGCTTCCCCGGTGACTCAGTGGTAAAGAATCTGCCTGCAATGCGGGAGACACAAGTTTGTTCCGCAGGTCAGGAAAATTTCCCTGGAGATGAGAATGGCAACTCGCTCCAGTATTCTTGCCTGGAGAATCCCATGGACAGAGGAGCCTGATGAGCTACAGTCCATGGGGTTGCAACGAGTTGGACACGACTGAGCACATATACATACATATATACACATATATATGGGCATAAAAACAAGTAAAGCATTTACTTAGTACACTGTAATTTAAAACAGTAGAAACATTGAGAATGAAAAGTATTTTATTTCTTTGTGAAAAATACGAGTACTTTGAAAGTGCTTGCCCACTCCTCGCCATGTAATGTAAGATAAGGGGCAAGAATCTTCTCGATGCCTTGACCAGTTGTCAGACCCCTTCCTCAGTTTGGATCAGTTCCAACTTTTTATCTTCTCTGCTTTCAATGGCATGAAGCATCTCCTCAGTTTCCTTTAACGTGAAGGTTTTTGCTGGCCCCACTCCCAGGATATCCTCGTGTTTAATAAGCCACTTTCCTAACTTATGTCCGTGAGGCCACCT
Organism: Okapia johnstoni; assembly: GCA_024291935.2. Classification (NCBI taxonomy): domain Eukaryota; kingdom Metazoa; phylum Chordata; class Mammalia; order Artiodactyla; family Giraffidae; genus Okapia; species Okapia johnstoni. Next base: position 57,771,827 of record CM044310.1, on the reverse strand, counting down.
TCACTCACTCCCTCGGGCTGCGTATCCACAGCCTCTAAGTGATGTCAGCACCCCACAGTCAGCTCTGTCCTCTCTAAATCCATTTAGGTTTGCTTCAAATTTCACTTCCAGCTTTGTCACTTCTCATTTCCTTGTGGCAGATTCATCTTTGTTGGCCACTATCCTCTTTTGACCATCCATTTTTTGTAAAATGTCATATAGCAACACAACTACAGGGTCTGCTGTCTGTGGGTAAGCTGAGTCACAGACATGCAGTGACCGTTCACTAACAGACTTGGAGAGAAGCGGACCTGTTATTTATAGTCATTTGTGGGCCGAGAGCTGGTTATGAAGTGTGTACCTTATGCAGTTACTGTGGTAACTGAAATCTGAACTGAGGCTGGGGTCATTTAGAGTGACAGCTGAAATCCATACTTGCCGGAACTCTGCAGAGCAAAAACACTGCCTTATGTATTTACGGTGAAGATGCTAAAATCGTACCAACTCCCTGAGTGGTCAAGAGAAAGCTGAGAGGCATGCTTTAGTAGTCATGTAGGGACGGGTAATGAGTCCATGTAGCTGGGAGTAATTTAGCCTGGAGAGAAGTGGGGCATATAGGTAGTTACCTCTTTTATCCAAAGAGACATTTCTTAGAACCTGCTCATCACACAGGCAGTTTTGGTTGCCTGCTCCGCCTTTGCTTTGCACGCAGCAGGCCCTGAGTACAGATGAAGCAGCACTGCTATGTGTGGGCTGCTCAGCAGTGTCTTCACCTTCCTTACTGAGTTTTCACTGCCACGCCCCCCCAGGACCCTGTGAGATGCAGGGAGGGTCACAGAAGGTCATCTTGTGCCTCATGGCAGCCCATGTGTAACTGAGGCCCAGCCTTCCTGGAAGCTCTTCTAGGATTTGAAATTTGTCCTGTTCCTTTCTGAATTCCTCCAGTTTTTTTTTATCATCTCTGGGCATAATGAATTTCACAAGTAATTTCCTGTTTCTTGAGATGTGAAATTGAACATGTATGACTGTTTTCTCCCATGTGGAAGGTGACATCTGGCTGGCATGCCAGTTTTACAAAATAACTGATATCTTTTTCAGTATTTCTACAATTGTGATATGGTACTGTCATCCTGTTTGATCTGGGCTCGAGATTCAGATCACATTTGTCTGTTCTTATTAAAAAACTTCATTTTTCCTTTTGTTTCTGTTTTCTCAGAGGGACCATGTCTCATACATTCCATGAATGGAGACTTGTTAAGGACTTTGGAGGGTCCAGAAAACTGCCTGAAACCAAAACTCATTCAGGCGTCAAGAGAGGGCCATTGTGTCATATTCTATGAGAACGGCTCCTTCTGCACGTTTAGTGTGAATGGAAAACTCCAGGCCTCCATGGAAACAGATGATAACATAAGGGTAAGTATACCTTACAGACGTCTCAGCATCTGTGCTTTTACCTCGGAGCGTATAGGTGAGTGAGGAGGTGGAAAGTTCACCAACGAAGCCTCTGTGTTGAGTCACCAAGGGCCTCTTTTTTGCCCGAGAGAGAATCATCCGGTAGCCCTTGGACGGGGGTGTCTGCTCCCCAGAGCCCAGCCTGTCCCGGCCGTGCCAGCCGTGTGCCCAGCCTGCAGTGCCGGTTGCGCGGTGAAGCCGGGAGGAGCCTCCAGCGGAAGCGGTGTTCTGAGGTCCTGGGAAGCCATCCCGGGTGGCCGTCAGTGGCACTGCTCAATATTTTTTTGTTTTTGTTTTTAACCTAAGAATGTTAACTGCACAGTGCTGTTTCCTGGGTACCAAAGCTAAAACAGTGCCTTAAGAGCACCCTAAAACTGGCTTCCTCTGCCCTTGAACAGGCTGATGGTGGGGGTGGTAGGGATTACGATGATTTAGGATTAGCATCTAATTGCAGACTTGATTCCTGTGTGGATAACAAGACCCAAACACACCAAGTTAAGGAAGTTGCGCTTCAAATTATGATGTGAGTCCGACAAACGATTTTTCACTTTTGATATACAAGAGACGGCACTGGTGGACCCTCCCGGGTCTTCCTTCATTTTCAGGATAGGGCTCCATGAGTATTAGAGGGTGAAGAGAAGAAGGAGGATTGCTCTTGGAGAGGCTGTGTTTTCAAGGTCCTTCTTTTCACACCTCCAAACTTCTTGGTGCAGGTTAAGTTTCATTTTACCTTATCCTTCGTATTTCCTGAGATAAGGTTGGAGGGGCATGTGAACTGCCTACAGTGAAGGGACCCGGGATGTGTTGGGGGTGGGAAGAAGGTCGCAGAGGCCTCAGCCCCCTGAGTGTGGTATAAGTTAGTTCTGGCCACTGTACTCATGGTTATTCCGGACGTGGGGCGACTTAGGTGACATACATTCTCCCACTTTTCCTGCATCTAGTCTGATCTCTTTTCTCCTGTCAATATTGGGATTCAGGAAGTACTAAGGAGTAAGAGAGAGTGTTAGTCGCTCAGTCGTGTCCAACTCTTTGCAGCCCCTAAGACTGAAGCCCACCAGACTCCTCTGTCCGTGTAATTCTCCAGGCAAGAATACTGGAGTGGATTTCCTTCTCCAGGGGATCTTCCTGACCCAGGGATCAGAACCCACATGGCAGGCGGGTTCTTTACCATCTTAGCTGCCAGGGAAGTCCATTAAGAAATAGAAACCCTAAATATAGATGGCACCGATCAGACCGAAGGCACTTCCTGCTTCTGTATCCTAGGATGATTTTTTTTTTTTTTTCCCCATGGATTGACTTTATTTAAATTTTTTTTTTTTTTTTTTTTAGTTTTTGGCTGCACTAGGCAACTTGTGGAATCTTAGTTCCCCCAACCAGGTATCGAACCTGTGCCCTCGGCAGTGAAAGGGTGGGGTCTTAACCACTGGAGCACAGGGAATCCTCCAGGACGGCTTGTTAATTCAGTAAATGGCTCTCCTCTTTGCTCTCCTCTCTGGGAATTTTCTCCGGTGCATTTTGCCCGCCCTGCACACACAGATGCTCACACTCTGCTTTTATTTTTCCCTCCCTTCATTTAAACCAAGTACACATCAGAGGGTTTTCCTTTCCTCTTTTCTTTACGATAATAATGTTGATAATCTGTCACTTTGAGTTGCGATTATATTGTCAGCTACACTAATAAATCTGTAAAGTAATTTGAAATCCCTAGCTGGCTAAAACAATTTCTGTGGCCTTTCAGTCAGTACCAAAGGTTCTGGGACGTTCCTCCAGGCAGCAGTTGGAGGCTTTCTGTTCGCACACACACGCTTTTCCTCTCTGCCCTGTGGCCGTTGTGTTTTTTCCTCTGTAATATTTCCCACTGGATTTTAGGCTTAAACAATCCATCGCCTTTTCCCCAGCACGCCTGTACTTTATCATACTAACTTGTAAGTGGCAACTGTGTGATTAAAGTGAGCTTGCCTAAAATGAACACCGCCCACGCCCAGCTCCAGAGACCCACACTTTCACAGCTGACTGCCTTGGGAAGGAGGGAAGGCCACCACAGGCTGGGAGTAAGAGACCTCACAGGGCAAAACTCTCCACCTCCGTCCTGCAGTCGGAGCCTGTCTAAGGGAAGGAGACCACGGAAACAAATTAGCCATTAGCTCAGACCAGAAATGAAGTTTCTTTGAAATAGCAAGAACCCTGTAGGCAGGCGGCCTGCAGGAACTCGGCCCTCATCAAGGCCTCCCACCTGCTTTTATTTAGATGCCAGACCATGCCGTGGCATTTGGTTAACATATCTGAGCACAGCAGCCAGGCAGTGTTTAGATGTCTTAATGAAGAGCTTAAATTTAAGTGGGCAGCCTGTACGGAGCAGCAGAGTTACGTTCTCCTAAACAAAGGCTCACCACCATTTCACCCGTAGGAACTCATTTATTTTCTTTTCCTGAGGAAGCTGTGTCTTCAGATGTGATTGTTGCCAGCGGACGGCTGTGGCCTGCTGGTCCTCCTGGAAACCAGTGCAGCCCTAGTGTTGTCCACGCTCTCAGGAGTCCAGAGGCTGATGTTCACATGTCTCCAGGGCCCTCCTAACATCTCGAGTCTCAGCCCAGCCTGGACACTCAGGGAATCAAGAACTCCATTTTCCGGGGGGCGGGGGGGGATGGGGTGCTGTTCAGGAAACGCTCCCCTGGCTCTTATTGCTGGGGAAACTTGACAAGGGCCTCGTGAGAAAGGCCAACAAAATATTTTTTAAACTTTGGCGGGCATCTGGTTTATTAGAATGTTTTAGATGTGGATAAAAGTATAGTCTTGAAAGTCCAGGTTTTATTTATTTCAACACAGAACTAGGATTAGGGAGTTTTTACTCTAGGACAAAGAATTAAAGATTAATGGTTTTAATTTATGTTTTAATATAGCACTTATCCAGTAAAAAGCCTCAAGTATAAAACTCAAGTGAACCACAGCCACAAGGTCAATGGATTTTCATCAGCTGAATTTTATACGTGTAGCAAATAATTATTTGTAGTAGTCTTCATTTCCAAGATAACTCTCTGGAGAGTGCTGTTTGTAAAATGAATGGGGGAAATGATACTGGGTTTTACTTACATTGAAAAATCTTATTATTTGTATTGGTTAGAATTTAGAGAATACTTCTTATATGTAACTATCTTCTGCCCATGGGTTCTGATTTCTTAGGTATATTTTTGTGTTCTTGAAAACAAGCTGTATTTAAGAGACCTCTACAAGTTTGCATTTACTTTAATGTGAATTGAATGGCTATGAAACAGTCCTTACTTTTCTGTGATTAAAAAAATTTTTTTGTCGTGAAAGGGTAGCTTGAAGACTTAAGGCAACTATCCTAAAACTCTGAGTGCAGAACAGTGTAAATATATTTTTCAGAAGGTAGATATTTTCTTTCTGGCTTGCCATCTGGATTCCCACGTTCACTGTGTCCAGATGGACATAAGATTACAGGTATTTGCAGTAACTTTTAGAACCCCCAATGCCCTCCAGCTGAAGAAAGGAAGTGTGTGTCTTAATGAGCCGGGAGAAGGTTTGCAGAGCAGGGAGCCAGAGGAGAGGAAGGGGCCGTGGGATCTGCTCTTGGAATAGGGAGTGACCTTTTCTGTCAGGAGCAGGCACACTTTCTCCTTAAAAAAAAAAAAAAAAGAAAGTAGCCAGAAATGAATGGGTGTGGCCTTGTCCTAACAGCCCTTACTTATGGACACTGAAATTTAGAATTCATATCATTTTCATATGTCATGAAATATTTGATTTTTTTTCTAACCATGAAAAAAATGTAAAAAATCATAGAAAAACAGGCAGTGACCTGCCTTCGGTGGGTTTGACAGGATTACAGAGCAAATGACATGTCTGCCCTTTGAGTTTAGCACTGGCAGGAAGCAGTCAGTCCTGAAGCAAGAAGAAAATGCTGCAGCTGGGTTTACCCTGGGAGTTGTTTGCCAAGTTTCCTTACCAAGTTGTCGTCCCAACCTCTGTAACAATCCAACAGGCCTAGCAAGGGTGCTTGAGCTGTAGGTGGTCTCCTGTGGGGCCGGGCCCCCAGGGCGGCAGTGATTTTATCACGGGGGGTATGATGTCAGCTAGCACCATCTGCCCAGCTTTGGTAGCTTGGCGTGTCCACAGTGAATGCAGAGGTGCCAGGAAGCTCCTTATTTCAGAGCCCAGGTCTCCATTCACAACACACACCATTTAATTAGTATTTGTAGAGTTGGAAGAGTTTGGCACCTCATCCTTAAAACGCACAAATTAAAAAAAAAAAAAAAAGCATTGCCTACCTTTGCCCATATGATTTTTGAAAAACAGCGAAAGTCTTCTGTGACTCATGATTTCCTGAAAACTCAGGAACACACACACTCCCTCCCTTCTCCCTACGCCACAGTAGCTGGCTTCATGTCGAGTTGATCAGAGGTGCGGGCTGGGGCGAGCAGGCTTTCCTAGAGCCCCGACTCTGCTGAACGCTGCTGTGTCTCACCAGGCCATCCAGCTGAGCCGCGATGGGCAGTACCTTCTCACCGGAGGAGACAACGGTGTGGTCATGGTCTGGCAGGTGTCCGACCTCAAGCAGCTGTTCGCCTATCCAGGCTGCGATGCTGGGATCCGGGCCATGGCCCTGTCTTACGACCAGAGGTAACACTGGAATGGGGGCTATACTGGTGGCGGTAAAAACTGTCCAGGGATTTATGTAGATGGGCTGGGCTGTGCGGGTCACCTATGCAATTGAAGAAGCCAATGAATATTGGAATTTCCAAGATACTTTTTAAAAAGCATGTTTTTCTTTGATGACATTGCCAATTGTGGACAGAGGCTATCTTCTCTAGGGTTAGACAGGGTTTAAGTAACAAAGGCTCCAATTATATTGCTGTAAAGTTTCTGTACTTTTAAACGACCTTTTTTCTTAAACGAAATTTCTTGGGACATGCCGTCTGTTCATAATGATTCCATTGAGAAATCTGGCTTATTTCCTAAAACCTTCATTTTGGGGAGATAGTCTTTATCTGACATCTTATTTCTTCTTAATGTAGTCTCTCATTTTTGTTCTTAACATCTTTATTGTGATAAAGTATACATAGAATTTACTACTTAAACTATTTTTGGTGCTGCATAATTCAGTGACATCAAGGATATTCACATTGTTGTACAACTATCACCACTATCAATTTCTAAAACTTTTTCATCATTTCATCTCATAGTGTCCTTTGATATATGCAAAATCCTTTAATTTTGATGAAGTCTAATTTATTTTTTCTGTTATGGCCTATGCTTTCAGTGTTATATCCAAGATCATTGCAAAATTCAATGTCTTGAAGCTTTTCCTCTATATTTTCTCCTAAGAGTGTTGTAGTTTTAACTCATATCTACTTTTTGATGCATTTTTAATTAATGTTTGTTTATATATGATGGTGGTACTTCATACTTTTGCATGTGAGTATCAGTTTTCCCAGCACTATTTGTTGAAAAGACTGTCCCTATATGTGAGAGTTTTTTTCTGGTCACTATTCTGTTGGTCTGCATGTCTGTCTCTAAGCCAATACCACACTGTTTTGATTATTACACCTTTATAGTAAGTTTTATTTATTTATTTTAATTGGGGGGTAATTACTTTACAATATTGTAGTGGTTTTTGCTAAACATCGACATGAATCATCCACGGGTGCACATGTGTTCCCCATCCTGAACCCTCCTCCCACCTCCCTCCCCATCCCATCCCCCAGGGTCATCTCCGTGCATCAGCCCTGGGCACACTGTCTCATGCATCAAACCCGGACTGGCGATCCGCTTCATATATGATAAAATACACATTTCAATGCTACCCTCTCAAATCATCCCACCCTCGCCTTCTCACACAGAGTCCAAAAGTCTGTTCTTTACATCTGTGTCTCTCTTGCTATCTCGCATATAGGGTCATCGTTACCATCTTTCTAAATTCCATATATATCCGTTAGTATACTGTATTGGTGTTTTTCTTTCTGACTTACTTCAGTCTGTATAATAGGCTCCAGTTTCATCCACCTCATTAAAAGCATTCTTTTTAATGGCTGAGTAATATTCCACTGTGTATATGTACCACAGCTTTCTTATCCAATCGTCTGCCAGTGGACATCTAGGTTGCTTCCATGTCCTGGCAATTGTAAAGAGTGCTGCAATGAACATTAGGGTACATGTGTCTCTTTCAATTCTTATTGTTAAGTTTTGAAATCAGAAAGTGTGAGATATCCAATTCTGTTGTGCTTTTTTGAGATTGTTTTGGCTGTTTGGACACCCTTGAGATTTAGATGCTTTATTTCTTTTCCTTGCCTAATTGCTTTGGCTGAGGCTTTTCATACTATACCAATACAATATTGTAAAGTAAAAAAATAGATTAAAAAAAAAAAAAAAGAAGTGGTGAAAGCAGGTATCCTTGTCTTATTCCCAATAAGAGGGGAAAAACTTTCAGTCTTTACCACTGAATATGATGTTAGCTGGAAATTTTTCATAAATGACCTTTATTGTGTTAAGTTACTTTCCATCTGGTCTTGGTTTGATTTTTTTTTTTTTTAATCATGAAAGGATGTTGGATTTTGTCAAATGCCTTTTCTCACATGGGGTTTTTTGTTTTTAATTCTATTGATGTGATATATTACAATTGATTTTTGTATATCAAACAAAAATTGAAACAATCCTTATATTCCAAGAATACATCCCACTTTCTTCATGGTGTATAATCTTCATAATATGCTACTGAGTTTGGTTTGTTAGTATTTGTAAAGATTTTTGTATAAGTAATCATAGGGATAGTAGTCTGTAATTTTGTTTCTTGTAGTGTCTGTTTCGATATCAGGGTGTGTTGGCCTTATTGAATGACTTAGGAAGTGTTCTCTTTAAAGTGTTTGGTGGTAATTCTTTTTTAAATGTGTGGTAGACATCTCTGGTGAAGCTCTCAGTAACGAGAGGGCTGTAATTACTGACTCGGTCTCATTCCTAGCTGTGTCTGTTCAGAGTTTCTCTTCATGATCAAATTGTGGAGTAATGTGTGTTTCTAAGAATTTTTCCATTTCGTCTAGATTATACTGTTTGTTGGCATATAGATGTTCGTAGTACTCTGATAACCCTTCTATTTCTATATAATTGGCAGGAATATCTCCACTTCATGATTTTTAGTAATGAGTCTTTTTTCTGAGTCTAAAGGTTTGTCGATTTTGTTTACCTTTTCAGAGAACCAACTTGACTTTGTTGATTTTTCTGTCTATCTTCTATTCCCATTCTGATTTTTACTATTTCATTCCTGGTCTTAGCTTTGGGTTTACTTCGCACCTTTTTCTTGTTCTTGAAGGTGTAGAATTAGGTTACTGATTGAGCTCTTTCTTCTTTGAGAGTATCTGTGTTCACAGCTATACTTTCCCCTTTTAGAGCTGGCTCTGCTGCATCCTGTACGTTTGGGCTTGTTGTTTTGTTTTCATTTCTCTTGGTATTTTCTAATTTCCCTAGAGACTTTTCCTTTGACCTATCAGGTCAAACTTACGAATTTTCCTTGTTTTTGATGTCTAGTTTAATTCTGTTGTGATTAGGAAAAATACCTTGTACGATTTCAATCTTCTTAAAGTGTATTTAAAGTGTTCTGTGCTCTAACATATGGCTTATCTTGGAGAATGTCCAGTGTGCATACTGTGTTGGGTGAATGTTTATATATGTCTTAGGCCCAATTCGCTTTTAGTATTGTTCAGATACTGTTGAAGATTATTTATTTCCTTCTTTCTGGTTGTTCCACCCATTATTGACGTTTCCAACTGTATTGTAGAACCGTCTTTCTCTTCAGTTCTGTCAGTGCTGGTTCCGTACATCCTGACCGTGCTGTTTGTCCAGTTTCTAATTGCTGTGTACTCTTGATGAATTGACCCCTTTTATCACTACTATATAGTGTCCTTTTTCTCTCATAACTTAAAACCCATTTTGTCTGATATTAGTATAGCCACTGTAGCTCCCTTTTCATTATTATTTGCATAGAATATCATCTTTTTCCATCCTTTCAACCTGTTTGTCTTTAGATCAGTGAGTCTCTGGTACACTGCATAGAGTCTGATCATGTCTTTATTCATTTTGCCAGTCTCTCTGCTTTCTGATTGGAGAATTTCATCACCTTACACGTAAAGTAATTCCTGAGAGGGAAAGCCTCTTGCGAGTGTATTATTTGCTTTCTACATGTCTCTGTGCTTTTTTGTCCCTCATACCCTCATTGCTGCCTGTTGTGTTTAGTTGGGTTTTTGTTGTGACAGATTTTAGTCCCTAACTGTGATATGAGGCACTACGAAGGATACTAAGGATGACCTCTAAGGACTGTCCTAACCAAACCTGAGACAGAGAAGCTTAGACAGAGAAAGGTCTAAGATAACAAATAGGCGTCTGCCTCCCAGAGAGGCGCCTCTGAACTGCCTGTCTTGTTGCTCCATCTCTTGCCTGCACCACCAGCTCCTGCATAGAGTGAGCATGTCGGCGAGGGGCACTCCTCAGCAAGATGGACGCAGTGTGGTGTCCCGCAGAGTGCAGCCTAAATTGTGGTCAACACTGAGTTCTTAGTCTTGTTTCACTTTGTACATGGCAGATACCTCTGTGATTGACCGTGTGCTTCTTCCACCACCAGCAGTTGCTTTGAGATTGTCATTATTTTCATTCTGATACCTAATATACAAAATTCACTTGCCCAGCCTCCCTGCCTCAGAAATGACTAGTCTGTTCAGGTTTTTGTGACTCATCCTGCAATACTGGCTGTACTTTCACTATAAAGGCAGGCTGTGGCTTGGACCCTTGCAGAGTGACAGAGGTAGGCCAAATCTCACAGACTGTAGGTTTGGCTGCCATCTGCCGTGTTAACTGTGTGGATTCGGGGAGGCCGGCCTTTCTGCAGTAACAGAGCCTCAGGGACCCCTGGGTTTGTAACCTCTGCCTCCTCTCCGTGCCCTCCCAGATGCATCATTGCCGGCATGGCCTCGGGAAGCATAGTTCTGTTCTACAACGACTTTAACCGCTGGCACCACGAGTACCAAACCCGCTACTGATGGCGACAGCCGGGCTCAGCCACGCCCCAGCCTCAGACAGGACGCGCCCCGAGCAGCTATCACATCTGAATGTAACTTCAATGTGCTCTAAGAAGCAAAATATTTTTTAAAGTTAATTGCTATTTTTGTAGACTTTGCTTGACTTTTTTGGGGGGAATAGCAAAGCAGAAAACTGGCTGCTGGGTTCTGTAGTTTTAAAAAATCTATATTTTTAGTCATAATGAGAAGTCTATTTTCACCAATTACAGAAATACACAGTGGACTGCGTAAACCCACTTATTCTAGTTATATATGAAAAAACACTTCCCATTTATCTGTAATCTTGAGACTGTATGATTTTAACAATAAGGAAATGGGTTATAATCCTGGGATGTGGGAATTTTATGCTGTACTTTGGGTTCTGTATTTTTCCAAACTGTGCTTCTTCAGCACGGAAATTTCCGGGATTTAAATAGTCATGTTTAAATTATGGTAAATGTAATTTGAAACATCTCAACGAATTATTTCTATCAATATTATCTTTCAAGCATGTTTTAGACCTAGAAAATTATGGTTTGGGGGAGGCTTACTTTATTGTGTGGTCATCTTAAAGGAGCTACTGTTCTAGCAAGTGTGAAATATTTGCAGTGTTTTCCTCACCTGTCCTCGTAGCACACCAGAACGAAATGATGGAGATGTTCTTCGGCTCAGCACCTTGTTTTTCTTTTAAAGTAAATGCGAGTAGGTACCAAAGCTCACCCCGAGGGTTGACTGTGCCCACACACTGAGGCCGAGCCCTGTTGGGGCTCCCCCACCCCAGGTGTAAGAGCAGCGGCTACTGGGTGCTGTGTGAAGCAACCCTTGTTTTACCTCTATTTGTTATTAAACAATCTTCCCCTTCCTTTTGATGAGCAATTTGTACTACGAAAATGTTCTTTTGGTGTTGTAGAATTCTACTTTTCTAGTCGATTGCTGTGTGGAATTCTGTGGAAAATATCTGAGAAAAGGTCTGTATTGCATAAATAAATTCTTTGTAAGTTGTGAACTCTGAGTTGAAACTGACATTCTTGCCTGGAGAATCCCGTGGACAGATGAGCCTCGTGGGCTAGAGCCCATGGGGTCACAGAGTTGGACACGACTGAAGCAACTGAGCACATGTGCACCTTTTTTCCTGCACATTCAGCTCTTTCCTAAAAGCAAAAATTAGGGATGGAACAACTCAGTTTGACAGAAAAAAATGTATTTGTAATTGAACTGTTGTTGGAAATATTTTTACTCCTTTTCTTCTAGAACAAGTACTTTAGTCCATGTAATCATAAAAATACCACTATGCTTATAGTTGAGAAAATTAAAGCTTTAGTGATACTAATACACTTGGCTTAGATCTAGACAGCTCAGGATTAACACTAAGCCAGAATTTAAACCAAACTCTGTTTTTCCCAGCACAACATGCTTATACTAGGTACCGAGAACTGTATCCGCTTCTAGCAATTCCACTTCGAATTTTGAAACAATGATAATATAGTTATTCTCAAAGAAAAGGTTAAACTTTTGTTCATTCAGCTTTTAAACAATAACCAATAGGAGGGAAATTCTCTTGAATGAAAACAGGAAAAATGGGCCTCTCTCTGGCCGGAGAGCTCCCTCTTAACTAAATGAGAACACTAGACCTTTATCTAACAAAGAAAAACAAAGAATTTTATATGCTGCTCCATCTAACATCCACAGTTACAGTTGTTTTACAAACCACTAACCAAACAATAGATGGTTAAATGTGGGAGAGGGGAAGTACATCTCCAAATCAAAGACATACGTGAGTTACTGCTCAATGAATATCCTCATGGTATCAACCTGTGATGTCACACTTTGGGAGCTTCATGCAAAGTGGTAGAAGGAACAGGAATCTCTTAAGTCACATACCAGGCATCTGATACTTCAGCCCGTGTTAACAAGCCTGAAGCCAAGTTCATGAAGCAGCTTCCTTTTGGTGCCTAAGAAGACAATCCATGCCTCCACTGCCTCTATTGCTTTAAACCTAATTTTCACTCCTTGAAAAAAACGTCTAGGACCATCCAAGGGAGGAAGAGGGGTATGGGATGAACTAGGAGATTGGGATCGATGTAGATCAACTACGTACATATGAACTACCTTATACTGTGTGTAAAACAGACAACTGAGGAGAACCTGCTGTGCAGCACAGGGAACTCAGTGCTCTGCGGTGACCTAAGTGGGGAAGAAATCCAAAAAAGGGGATATATGTAAATATATAGTTGATACAGTTTGCTGTACAGCAGAAACTAACACGATATCTTAAAGCAGCTATACTCCAATAACTTTTCAAAAATTATTTCAAATACATGTGAACCATTTATGAGAAAAGGTCAAAACTGAGGTGCCTTGGGCTGAACCTGGATGACCTACAGCAGCCGGGAACCCACGCAGCAGAGCGCGCGGTAGGTGAGTTAGGCCTCGGAAGAGTATGGTTTTTCTCACCGACACTGTGGATTCTGACTGAGACATCATCCATTAAGTCTTTGAGGCTCTGTAACTTAGGAAGTAGCCCTCACCTCCAGGAGAAAGCATGAGGCTTGGAGCAGAGAGAACACCAGCCTGACGGGCGCACTGATCCGAGGTGGTAAACACCACACTCAGGAGAAGCTTGTTCCCACAGTGGACCCAAAACCCATAAATACATGTTCCAGTCAGTCAGTCCACGGAAAAGGAACATCCTGCCTTGAAATACCCCCACCCTTCAGTTCTGCTTGTTGGCATGGGGGACGGCCCCCTTCTTGGGAACCACGGGAAGCCCAGCACAGGACCCAAGGTTGGGTGTTTTCTGCCCAGGCTGCCCACGCCCATTCAGCAGGGAGGACGGAGCCCTGCCAGGGGCCTGCCCACACCCGAGGCCGTGTGTCCACCCCCCGCACCCCCTCCGCTGTCAGAGGGCCAGTGAGATGGCAGAGGTCACGGGGGTCAACTTGGCAGATGGCCAGGGAATCTGGCTGCATCCAGACCGCACATCCACTTTGCACCCTTTTCCATAAATATAATTGAATTTAAATGGCTTCCCTGGTGGCCTAGTGGTTAAGATTCCACGCTTCCAATGCAGGGAGCCCAGTTCAGTCCCCGGTCAGGGAACTAGATCCCACATGCCGAAACTAAGACCCACCCCAGTCGAATAAATGAAGAAATATTTTTAAAAAATAAATGTCACACATTTTAGATCCACCTGGACAGGACTGTGACAGGAGAGTTTCCCTAGGGACCTTTGATATGTCTTTCCCAAATGGGACTAAGAACTCTGACCCCGTTTGGGTCTCCTTCCTGCACCCCCCCCCCCGCCCCCCAGGTTCCTTCCACAGCACCCTGTCTGTACGCCGTGGGGAGGGTCCCACGCTGAGCTTGATGGACAAGCACTGCCAGTCTCTGCTGTCACTGTGTCACAGAGGAGCAGCCAGCCTCAACACCATCATGTCACCACGTGACATCACATTAGGCCAGAGCACATTCACAACCACACACAAGAGGAGCACGTGAACGTCGGTATCTGCACATACCACGCGCACCGCCAAATACACCAGGGCCTCCACCTGGCTATTTCTGCCCCGTCCCAGAGGGAAGAAAGAGTGTTCTGCTTCAACTAGGAGAGTCACCAGCCTTGCTGCCTCTTTTTTGTAACATAAATGGCGTTAATCCTGTAGGCATCCCAACTTGTCACTACAAGGGAGAATCAAGGAAAGTGGAAAAGACCATAAAATAGCAAATCAAAACCAAAATTCTGTCTCTTCTGTTTCCTCTCAGATGAGTGGGGGCAACATCTTTTGGATCTTTCTTTTCAATAGACCTGAAAAGTAGAGCCTGGGTGTCCCAATCACATGATCACGATACAAAAGCCCGAGGCTGCAACACGACTCCCTGCCCTGCCGCTCAGAGCCAGCAATGCAGACTGCTCAATTGGGACGTCCCATCGTTCTCTCTCATGAACAGGGTGGGCTGACCTGCAGGCAAGGGGCGCAGGCCCAAACCGTTTCACTGGCCTGCTCCTGCAACACTGCGCTCATAGCTGACCCTCCATGCCTCCAACCCACTGACCCCGGGCCGCACCCCGAGCATCCCACAGACGCCTGCACCCCCTGCCACAAAGCAACTCTCAGTGAAGAACCACAGCGAGCAGAGGGCCCTCTGGCTCGTCGTAGCTGACATCTGGCCACCGTCCCACCAGTCCTCGGCTGCCAGGGCTTTAAACCTCCACCGCCCCGGCTGCCTTCTTTGTGGCATTGGTTGCTTCCTCTGCACCACACCTCCAGCCCAGAGCCCTGCCCAAGATCTGCACAGGCTTCTCAGGACGCGGCCTACGGTTATGCGGACACCAACACGGTTCTCTTGGCGCCTAATGACTTGGCGCTCAGTGTACTCCTCCCCTCCCGCGTTTTTTCCGTGCAGCAGTGAACACCAGGGCTTTGACCACTGCCTCTACAGGACTGCATGCTCCGATTTCACACCTCAGGTTTGGATCAGTGCTCTCACCTGCCGAGGTCACCTGAAATCAATCCATCCCGTTTAAAACAGCAGATAAGCCCACACACCTATGGGCACCTTATCTGGGACAAAGGAGGCAAGAATATACGGTGGAGAAAGGACAGCCTCATCAATAAGTGGTGCTGGGAAAACAGGACAGCTCCATGGAAGAGAATGAAATTCGAACACTTCCTAACACCATACACAAAAATAAACTCAAAATGGATTAAAGACCTAAATGTAAGGCCACACACTATAAAAACTCTTACAGGAAAACATGGGCAGAACACTCTTCGACATAAATTGCAGCAAGATCCTTTTTGACTCACCTCCTAGAGTAATGAAAATAAAAACAAAAATAAACAGATGAGACCTAATTTAACCTAAGAACTTTTACACAGCAAAGGACCATAAACAAGACAAAAAGAAAACCCTCATAATGGGAGAAAATATTTGCAAATGAAGTAACGGACAAAGTTAACCCGCTAAATATACAAGCACCTCAATATTAAAACACACACACACACAACCCAATCAAAAAATGGGCAGATGACCTAAATAGAAATTTCTCCAAAGAGTACATACAGATGGCCAAGGAACACATGGAAAAAATGGTCAATATCACTAATTGCTGGAGAAATGCAAATCAAAACTACAGGGAGGTATCACTTCACACCAGTCAGAATGGCCATCATCAAAAAATCTATAAACAAAAAATGCTAGAGAGGGTGTGGAAAAAAAGGGAACCCTCTTGCACAGTTGGTAAGAATGTAGATTGATACAGCCACTATGGATAACAGTATGGAGGTCCCTTAAAAAACTAAAAACAGAACCAGCAATCCCACTACTGGGCATTAATCCTGAGAAAACCATAATTCAGAAAGATGCATGTACCCCAATATTCACTGCAGCACTATTCACAATAGTGAGGACAGGGAAGCAACCTAGAACAGATAAATGGATGAAGAAGATGTGGTACTTATATACAATGGATTATTACTCAGCCATAAAAAGTAATAAAATTGAGTAACTGTAGTGATGTGGTGGACCTAGAGAGTCATACAAAGTGAAGTAAGTCAGAAAGAGAAAAGCAAATCTATATTAAGGCATATATATGGAATCTAGAAAAATGGTACAAACTAACCCATCTGCAGGACAGAAACAGAGACGCAGATGCAGAGAATGGGCGCTGGCAGGAGGAAAGGGGGGGTGGAGATGATTGGGGAGAGCAGCACCACCATGTAGGCACTGCCAGCTGGCGGGGAGCGGCTGTGCCACAAGGGCTCAGCGCAGCGCTCTGTGACCACCCAGGGACGGGATGGGTCAGGGGTGGGAGGGAGGCTCCAGGGGGAGGGGACGTGTGTCTCCTTAACGGCCGATTCATCTCGTCGTACAGGAGAAACTTAACAACGTTGTAAAGGAACGATACTCCAATAAAAAAAAATGTAAAACAGTGAATCAGGAGTCTTTCTTGTTACATCGTATGCAAAACTAAACAAGAAAACTGAGTGCAATGGCCTTTCTGCAGAGCTGCACTGCCCAGCGTGGCGGCTGGAGGGGCACGAGGCTGTGAAACGCTTGAAACGTGTGCGGTCCAGCCAGGAAGTGCCATCCCTGCCAGGACACACCAGGCTGCAAGACTCAGTACAAAGAAACAAGGGAACACATCCCACTGATTTCATGTCGATTACATGTTGAAATAGTCGTGTCCGACTCTTTGCAACTCCATGGACTGTAGCCTACTAGGCTCCTCTGTCCATGGGATTTTCCAGGCAAGAGCCCTGGAGTGGGGTGCCATTTCCTTCTCCAGAGGATCTTCCCCACCCAAGGATTGAACCTGGGTCTCCCACATTGTAGGCAGTTGCTTTACCGTCTGAGCCACCAGGGAAGTATATATTGAGATATATTTGGCTAAATAAACTATGCTATAAAATTAATTTCACCTGTTCCTTTTTACCTTTTTTTTTTTTTTTAATGTGGTATCAGATAAATTGTGTGGCTTACACTGTATTTCCACTGGATGGCAAACTGCTTTGGAGGTCCTCATCCAAGACAGCATCACTACCCGGCACTCTCTTCCAGTATGGTTCATCTGTTTGGGTCTGTCCTCACTGTCTCCTGATTCACATTTCACAATCTTATTCATGCACGTATTCTGGGGGGAGTGATGCCAAATGCTTACAATCCATATAGTCCATATACTTTCATCTCGTGGCAACCTATCTGAACAAAGTGAAATTGTTAATCGCTCGGGCCTGTCTCTTTGCAACCCCATGGACTGTAGCCTGCCAGCCTCCTCTGTCCATGGAATTTTCCAGGCAAGAAGACTGGAGTGAGTTGCCATTCCCTCCTCCAGGGGATCTTCCTGACTCAGGAAGAGAGGCAGACTCAGGCTTACCCATGGCTGAGCCCCGCAGGCGCCCCTCGTGACGTCAGCAGGTCCCTGCTTCCCTTGTTTTTCCCTTCTGTAGCCAGGATGCCCCTGCTGGAATAAGGGAATGAAGATAACCCAAGCCCATGCCTCTCTCACTGGGCAGGAGTGGAGGAACCCGGTAGTTGGGTACCTGCATTTAGTCTGGATCCTGAGACCAGCACAAGAGCTCAATAAATGTCTGCTGAAAGTGTGGGCAAAGGAACAACCTGCTCGTGCTGGCAGAGCCTTTCCTTGGCCACTGGCACCCGGGCCTTCACTTACCACATCGTGGCTCTGTCTCCTGCCAGGTCTGTGACCCTGGTGTGTCACCTAACTTCTAGGCTCATGCCTTCACCACCACGCACCACTCTGGGTGTTTGTGGGATGAAGGTATGTACTGAAGAGCTGCCCAGTCACTGCGAGGCCATACCCCCACCCTGGACTTGGGCAACTCCTGTCCCCAGGCCATTGAGTGTGGCACAGAGAGTGGGAGCACGTGCTGGACAGAGGGGTTCGTCCTGTCACCTGTGACTGGCACTGCCCTGGCCACTTATTTTAAGTCTTTGGCAAATGTCTTTGAACCTCGCAGTTCAAGCAATGGGGTCACCCCACCATTCTTCCATTTTCGTTTTTCTCCTGTTACATTAGCTCTTTGCTTCCACTGCACGCTCACCCGCTCGTGTCTGACTCTCTGCAGCTCCATGGACTGTGGCACGGCAGGCTCTTCTGTCCATGGGATTTTTCAGGCAAGAATACTGGAGTGGATTGCCATTTCCAACTCCAGGCGATCTTCCCAACCCAAGGATCGAACCTGTGTCTCCTGCATTGACAGGCAGAGTCTTTACCACCTGGGAAGTCCCTCTTCACTTTCATTAACATTTTTCTATTAGAAGCTGTAAAAAAAAAAATCTTGCTCTTTAACTAGTGAGGAAAGCAACAGAATGTTCTGGACCTGCCCATCACCACCCTCCTCCTGAAGCCTGCATCCCCTGGCGCGGTCCACTTGGGAGGCCTGTCTGCTTTCTGTCACCCGCCTCTGGTTTGGCTCAGCCCAGGGAGAAATCATCACACGGCAATGTGAACAAAGAGATCCAGAGCCAAAAGAGATGATTTCAAGCCGTGGAGCTAGATGGACTTGAGAAGCTGGGGACAGAGCAGTTCCAGGCTAAGCCCAAGCAAGCAGCTGTCATCAGAGAACAGAAATCAAGTGCCAAAATACACTGAAAAAAGCAGAGACAAGAGATGGCACAGTCTCACAGAGAGACAGACACAGAGAAACAAGAATGGCGGCCGTGACTCCCCGTTTCCTAGAAAGCCTGACCTTCCCGTCCCTGGCTCTCCCAGAGTCCTGTGCTGTACACTGATGGCCCCTGTTGGCTTGGGAGCCTTTGCTGCGTGCTTTTGCACCTGTAACCAAATATACCTGGGTCCAGGGGCACCTCCACGTGTTCTTCCCAAGCACCTCTCCCCCAAGTCATGTCCCCAACACAAAAGCCAACACTGGTACCTTCCAGAATCTGGCCCTGGAGGGTGTCGCTTTGACCACACACTCTGCGATGCAAACAGCCACACAGAACCTCTGCCCACCCTGACTACTGCTTCTCGGGAAGGAAGAGTTTATTGGATACACTTGTAGGGGGCAAAAGTCTAACAGTGAGAAGGAACTACAGGCTCACCCATTTAGAAGATGAGCAGGGAAGACAAATACACTGAGTATGTACAATCATTAAAAACAGTAGGGAGGTGGAAAAAAGGAAAAACTGCCAGCAGCCTTCCAGAAGGTTAGTAACAGAGGACGTCTGCAGGCACCTTCCTGCCCAGTCCCGACCGTGCCCGCGCTTCTTGGGGTTGTCCCGCCGCCGATGAGCAGCAGATGGAGCAGGGAGACGGCGGCTCCGAGGGGCTCACGTCGGTCCTGCTGTGCCCGCAGTCGGACCGGGAGAAGGAAGCCCCGCCCGCGACACTCATGCACACGCCTCTCCTCGAAAAGGCCCAAGGACAATGCCCCGGGCATCTCCCGATACAGACGTGGGAAGAGATGTGGAGGAAGCAGCGGCCTTTCCTGGGGCCTGTGCCCAAGTCCAGACCCGGTGTCCTCTTACGTGAGCCCCGCGCCCGGCACCTGCGAGACCCCGAAATGGGCTGAGCGCTGGGACCAGGGGGTCCAGTGGGGGACCAGGACTTCCAGGAAGCCAGCCCCCGACCCCCGGCAGCAAAGGAAGGGTGCCCACAAAGGGACAGATACAGTTCTGAGCTGTTTGTAAGAGAGAGAAAAAAAAGGAGCCCTCCGAGTTTACTTAGAGATCTTGGTTCCTCCAGAGCGTTTCTATAAAAATGCGCTGGATTCCGGATAGAAGTTGCACAGTCTCCTGGCGATGCCGTCCACTGTCCACTGAACTGAAAAGACGGAAAATGTAAAGCAGCCGCTCCGAGGACCGTCCCCGAAGCCGAGGCTTACAGGCCCCTCCAGGCCCCGGAGGCGCGCCCCGGGCCCGGGTGGGTGCGGAGATGCGCTGGGCAGCGGGCGCGCCGGGCGCTCAGTCGCGGTGGCGGCGCCAGGTCCCCGCCCGCTCGCTGCCCGGGGCGGGGGCAGGAGGGCCGGGGTGCAGGGGCGGCTCCGGGGGCGCGGGGGGGCGCCGGGGTGGCGGGCTCCAGGCCGGGCCGGCCGCCGTCGGCGCCGAGCTTGCTGCCGAAAATCTGGCCCTCCTTATCTAGAGCCGTGTTCTGGGGAGAGAGCAAGAGACGGAAGACTCGTTAGCCCGCCGCCAGCGCCCAGCACCGTGAGCGAGCAGGGCGCCCCGAGCATGCAGGGCGGGAGCAGGAGAGGAGAAGTAACGTCGGGGCCCGACGGCGCCCCCGGCCAGCCCAGCAGTCCCTCCCTCCCTCACCGCGGCCTCTGCTCCTACTGCCCCGGCCGGAGCCTCCGGGATCTGAGCCCAGAAGCGTCCTGGACAAGAAGCAAACCGCACGGGAATGCAAGGCACCTGACTGCTAACTTCTCTAAAGAAGGTTCCCCATGGGGAGATTGGAAAGGTTAAGGCATGTCATCCATAATACCTTCACCCCGCCCCGCGAAACCACCGCCACACTGGCGGCCGGTAATCTATGCAAAGCCTAGGAGTGTAGGGTGTAACATCACCCATCTTTCCACCCTCCAGATCTCCTCCCTGGCCTTCTCTTTCTGTGGGGTGTCTTCACACCTCCAAGGGTTGTGACCTGCTCCCCCTGGTGGCTCAGACGGTAAAAAAAAAAAAAAAAAAAAAAAAAAGTCTGCCTGTAATGCAAGAGACCAGGGTTCAATCCCTGGGTAGGGAAGATCCCCAGGAGAAGGGAATGGCAACCCACTCCAGTGTTATTGCCTGGAGAATTCCATGGACAGAGGAGCCTGGTGGGCTACAGTCCATGGGATCACAAAGAGTAGGAAATGACTGAGTGACTAATCGCTCACTTTCCCCTGCTCCAGGGGTACAGATGTCCCCTTGCTCTCTGGCCCTAACCGGGAGCTGGGACCTGGCCTGCCTGCCTCCTCTTCTGACCGGGTATGACTGCCGCTCAGCCAGGGAGGCCAGGCCAGGCGCCCTCTCACTGGGTTTTCCAAAAGCGGGGCTCTTCAGTTCTCAGCACCTTTAGCTGAAAGGCATGTGGACCAGAAGTCCTTTTCTTGTCCTCTAACCACCTTGATGGGGAAAGGAACCATCGATTCTTCCAGGACTCCAGGAGGGGAAAAAAGTGCCTGGAGAAAATATGAACAAACAGGGCTTCCTAGGCCTTGGGCTGCTGCCTGCAGGGCCCTTGGTGCAGACTGGAAGACAGGTGTTCTCCACAGGCCCTTCCTGAACAGTCAGCAATTGCCAAGGGCAATTTCCGTTTCCTGGAGAAGAGGTAACTGGGGAAAAGCCAAGTCAGAGACTCAGCCCTGCACCTTAACACGCTTCGGAGCGCAGAGTGTGAGCAGAGGCCAGGCCACCCCCCCAGGGAAAACACGGAAAGCGCAGAGAGGCTTCTTCCGGTGTTTTCCACCCAAAAGCCTCCCCTGGGCGGAAGACACCAACATCCCCAGGGTTATTTCTCCTCTCCTCTTCCCGACGAGAACATGAATGTGTGCAGCGGGAGGCAGCAGAGCGGTGCAGTTAGTACATACCATGGCCTTGGACCTAAGCCAGAGGGAAGCAATGCAGGCAGCGGGAGAGGCGCGAGGAGGGAGGAGAGAAGCGGGGACAGAAACTGGACTTACTTTCAACAGAAGCAACACAGTCCAAACAGTTTTGTCTAACTTAAGCCCCAATCCTTCCCCACGTCCCCCTGAAAGGAGCACAGTCCCCCGAGCGGGGAAGCACTCCTCTTGAATCCATACTTTCTCGAGTCAGCTCCGAGGCTACAGAATGCAGCCACGAGGGGTTTCTTATCATTAATTCCCTTTTCCACCATAAGATGGCCTCTTCTGGGGGAGGCCCTGAGCCCACTCTGCAGGTGCAGGGTCTTTCCGTAAGCCTCTCGGGACAAGTCAGGGCCAATGCAGGTGCAATCCGAAACCACAGGCCCAACTTCAACCAAAACCCTGTCCTCTAGCCTTCTCCTACCCCAGAGCCTAGCTGACTGCACACTGTCTTACCGAGGACAGTGCCTTCTTGCAGATGTACTTGGAGAAAGAGCCAAAGCCTTCCCAAAGGCTCCCATCTTACGCTGTCATCCACTAAAAGATACGCATTTGCACCTAAGTGCAAGACAACCTTCAGCAGGAGAATGGCTGGGGTCGTCCTGCCGTGCCCTCACCAACTTTTGGTCTGGGAAGCAAGCTGAAGAGTTTTAAGTAAAGTTTTCATGGGTGTGTTTGGCCAAAATGGGTGTCAGTAGGTCCAGGAGACCTGCACCCATGAGAAGCTGAGAGCTGGACACTGCTGTCCGAGTCTGAGAGAAGCATGCAGAGAAGAGGGCCTGAGCGTCAGAGGCCGCTCTGAGGAAGCTCAGCATGGTGAATACCAGAACGCTGCTCCGGGGTCCCCGGAGTCTCAGCGGGGGACACAGTGAAACTCTGACGTGCCTCTCAAACTGTCAAGTCAAACTGTCAAACAAAACGCAGACAACAGCATCAGCTTTACTTTCTCACCGTCATTTACCATTCCTGTCCTACTGTTTACTCACCGGAGCCCCAGGCTCCAATTCTGGGGGTTCTAAGAGAACAAACCCAACCGGAGCGTCCCGCCGCAGGACACGGGTACCCTGTTTCCACTGCTATTGTATCAGGAGGAAACCACCTGAGCCGCACATGCCCAAGGGAGAACATATACCTACCAGGAAGAGCTGTCTGTGAACAGTGATTTTTAAGAAAACATTTGAAACTGTTCCCAAGGGCGGGACGCAGACACGGCAATGGTGAAGGGGGAGGGGGCGGGGATGACTGATGACTCGGAAGCACCGCGAGCTGCCCCGACACAACCATGCCCAGGCCAGGCCTCTGTCAGGCGAGGATGTCTGCCCTCCCCATGGAGGCCTTCGTGGGACAAGCCCGATTCCCAGGCTGGCTTTCTGGGCCGTGGAGAACTGGTCCCTCCTGAGACAAGTGTTCCTGATTCCCCCATGGGTTTTGGACCTCATGGGTCAGCCAGCACCTCCCCAGAGCTAAGGAGCTGCAGAGTTATGTAGGGAACGGGGGGGTGAGATGGAGCCCCGCCAACATGCCCAACAAGACACTTAATACACATGTGAACACACAACGCTCACAATCACTGCTAGACTCACAAATAATAAAGCAGTGTTCATTCACGCAAACATCCTGTTAAAGGTCAGGAGTTTGACACTGAATGCTTGAACTTCATCAGCAAATGGAAAAATGCCATTTGTAAACCACAAGACATAGGTTCTGAGAGGGCCTGGACTGTCCTCATCCAGAACAGAGCCTGTACTGGGCCCAAAGGCAAAAGGGCCGATCATTCCAGAACCTTGGTGGGCCACAGGCCCCGCATCTGGGCCGTGAGTTGTCAGGTGACCCAGGGAATGAGGGGGAAGCTCTCATGAGCTCTGGGCGAATCCTATAAAGCTTCTTCCTCTAGGAGACTAGGAAGCTGAATTCGCGTGTGGTTATTAAAGTGTGCTAACTCTTAAGGTGTTTTATTACATGGTGAGTGTAGCAATTTTTGATGTTTCAGGCTTTTCTAGATTTCCCCAGGAGCTGCTTCCCAGCACGGCTGGCAGCAGGGCTGTGACCCTATCCCAGGCAGCGAGGACTCACTGAGAAGGTTCTCCTGCTGTGAGCTCAGGCAGCACAGCTCCTCTTGCAGGCTCTCAGCTGGGAGAAGAGGTCTCTGTGACAACTCTGACTGTCTCATCCCGGGAAAACCACAGCTCAAGGGGCCTGCCTGCTCGTTTGGCCCAGAGCCCCCGGGGTCCTGTAGCCTGGCCCGTGGGCTGGAGCAGGGAGTGCAGCCTGGCAGGGGAGGAGGAGAGGGGTCCCCAGGACAGAGAGCAGGCCCCCCAGCCCGGGACAGAGCAGCGGGCTTCCCTCTGGCTCCCACCTGCACCCAGTCCTCCGAGGGGAGGATCGGAGGTGCTGGGAGAACAAGCAACTGTTTTCCTCCCATCCGGTAGAAAAGCAGCCTTTCCAGAGGGGGAGGGTCCGTCCCGAGGCCAGAGTGATGGGGGGGCGGGGGAAGGCCCATCGCCCGCTGTCCGGCTCCTGGGTCCCCACCTCCAGAGAAAGCCTGCCTCTCCCCGGGAAGGCAGCCCCCTGCTGGTCCCCAATCCTATGAGCAGTGGGGGCCACGGGGGCCAGCTCCACAGCTCACAGGAGCGAGGACCCGGGTCTGGAGAGCTGGTGGGAGGTGCTGACCTCACTTCTGACTCACTTTTGTCTTTTCTGCCATCTTCTCCCCCTCCCTGACCTACTTCCATGTTACTTCACGTACTTTAATGCTATTTTCCATTTGCTGTGTTTATGGATTTAGGTAAGCTGCCTCAAAAACATTTTAGAAGGAAGATCTGACAAAATATGGGGATCAGTGTTACTAACTTCTCAGAAAATCTTACCAACTCTGAAAAACCCAATTTTTTTTTCATTCTTCTGAGAACTTTTAAAAATCACAAAATACTGATTTTTAAAAAATGAAATTTGCTTAACTCTAGCTGTTTCTTATCCCCAGTCCCAAAGAATCATTCACAGCTCAAATAATCTATTTGTGAAGCCCTGAGTGGTCAGGGAGTCGTGGCCTTTGGCTGCAAGTCCCGCCTGGCTGGGGAGCCCTCTCTGCGGGGGAAGCAGAGCTGGGACAGAAGGCCGCAGCCCAGGGCCCACTGAGCCCAGGAGAAGAGGAGGGGACCCTGGCCTGGGCCCTGCAGGCTGGCCTGGCTGCAACCTGCACAACCGCTGATCCCAGGGCCCGTGGACTGGGAGCCGGCCACACGGTGCCCTTCACATGCCAGGCCATTCTTGCCGTGGACGGAGGGGCCCAGGAGGCACCTAGGGCCCCGAGAGGGGAGCACTGGGCCACTGACTCTACCAGGTTCCCTGTCAGCTGAGCAGTCAGGCCGGGCCTGCAGCTGCCCAAGGGCGGACCATCTGCTCTACTTACCACGATAACGGAGACGCCAGTGGTCGTGCTGTTCTGTTTGGGGAGCGCGTTATTAAAGTGCTGTTTGAGTTTACCTGTTACTTCAGCTTGCATATTATTCTCCTGGGAGGCGTCATCCTACAGAAAAGAATCAAAGACACCGATTTTGAGTCTCAGGTCCACGTTGTCTCTTTCTCAACAGTCACACACCATCCATCACTCCCACCATCTCCTCCTAATGGGCCGTCTGAGCCATGAGATCAGGGGAACAATGTAAGTCAAGTAATTGAAAATACTGACTGCTATTTGGCGGTCCTCCACCCCCCGGAAAGACCCTCTACCATGCACCTCCCTCCTGAGGTCTGGAGAGGGCAGAAGGACCTTCTGCAGGGCTCAGAGACCTTCCTCCACAGCATAAATGCCACCTAATTTAGTACAGATCCTGCCCATGGAAACATCAAAATTATCATTTTAATCAAGAATGCAGGTAGTGTCTGGGCTTTTCACTCAGTAAAAAAATGTGGCATCTCAGCTACTTGATCCAAGAACTAAGTCACTTAACAGAGAGGCTGAATGGAGTTGTCAGAATGTGGGGGACAGAACCTGGGTTGCAGAGGTGCAGAGGGAGCCCCCGAAGTCAGCAAAAGCCCCTGAGTTAATGCCACTGCCCCCAGGCTCCCAGGACTGAGGGGGACCCAGACTCCCCTGGTGTGGACTATGTTTCCCCCGGGCCCCGAGGCACTGCCCGCACTTGGAGGGAATCCCCGAACATCACACATCCTCCGCCGGCTCCCGCCCGCCCCACCGGGAGTGAGCAGGCACGCTTCCCGGACTACGTGTCAGGAAGGCAGAGATCAGGCTCTGACACAGGCTCATCTCTGGGCAAGTGCTGAAGCCTCTCAAACCCCAGGATGACAGAAAAAGGTCCTTGGAGAGCATCCTGGCCAATCCCCTCACCTCACAGGTGAGGCAGCTGCAGCCTGCAGCAACCGTGATGAGCCAGGTCACTCACAGAGGGAGCCTGGTGCCAGCTGCGTCCTCCCAGAGAGCAGGCTGCATGCTGCTTGCTCCTTACGGAAGAGGACACTCAATCTGCCACAGAACTTGGACCCAGAACTCGGTCTGCTCCACAGCCCGGGCAAGGAGGCCCGCTGTGGCCCACAGGACACAAAATTGTCAGTTCCCTGGGGACGTGGGTACTTACGGACACCCAGGGGTGACTCAGGATCTGTCCTGCTGTGCATCTCGCTTCAACATTGACCTGAAGCATCTGACTGATTAATTCCTGGGAAGAAAGAATGGAGAGGACAGAGGGAACAAAAGTGGGGTGACTAACAATAAACACAGAAATTTTGAGTTTGCACCTAGTACGTGAGAGAACAGCCCACACAGCTGCTCGGTATTTGGATGCAAAAGCGATCACACCTCCACCTCCCCAGGCCTCCGAGGCAGGCAGGCAGGCACGGCCGCCACGTCAGCAGCACCGGGAGGAGAGGTCTCACCCGAGTCTACACAAACCACGGCGTTCCCTCCTAAGAGCTCTGGGCACGGCCATCATCCGCAGCACAAGGCTGCAGGACCGTTCCTTCTGGCAATGCCACCGGCCTCACGGGGCCACCCCTGCTGGCAGAGGGGGTCTATGACACAGTTCTCGAGAAATGAAGGGACACACGTTTAGGGCTTAAAGAAGCGTCTGTAAGCCTTAAGAAGGTGGCCTCGGCACACTGGGACAGCCAGGCCAGCTTTCAGAGTCAGGCAAAGTGTTTCAGGCACCACGCTGTGGGATGAGCCACACGTCCAGACAGACCACCAAGAGTGGCAACAGCCCCCGTGACAGGCAAGGACCCCGCGACCCGCCGCCGCCCCCAGAGCCAGGCCAGCATGGATACCTTGGCTGAGTCTGTGATGTTGTCCCAGTAGGGGGCTGGGAACTCCAGCTTCCCGGCCAAGATCTGGTCGAAGAGATCTTCCTGGAGGTTGTTCTCACTGAGTCAGGGACAGAGAAACAGAAGAGGCAGCGTCACCACTCGGCTTTGTAATAAAATGCTCACGGGGAGCGGGGGACAGAGGAGTCCAGCGTCTCTGGTGTGGGCATTTCACAGCTTGGCTGTGCATCTCAACTGCGTTTGGGATGACACACTCTCCCCAAGAACATTTCCACGGGCCTGGGAATCAGAGGGAAGGGGGAGGAGGGGAGGTGGTGGAGAGAGGAGGAGGAGCAGGGCAGAGAGAGAGGAGCAGTGATGCAAGAACTCTGTTTGGCGGGTACTGGGTTTCAGTGTGGGAAGACAAAGATGTTCTGGAGATGGGTGGTGGTGACGGTTACACAACGGTTTAAATGTACTTAATACCACTTAACACTTGAAATTGTACATTTACAAATGGTTAAAGGGATAGATTTTATGTCACATGTATTTTTCCACAAAAAACAAAGACTCAAGAAAAAAATGGAAGCCACAAAAAATATAAGTCCTCATTTCAAAAAAACGAAGCTCAGCATCTGCCCTCAATCATTCATGGCATAATAGTAAGTGGGGAAAAGCACCAAACCCGAGTCAGATCTCCTCTGTCCTTCCCCTTTCCACTTTCCCAACAAAACAGCCAAGGATCAGCAGAGCAGCCAACACATGGGAACATTATAAGGAGTTCAGAATCTGGATAAACATTCACAGCGGAACGCGCTCCCCATTGAAACCTGACTTTCACTGAAGCTCAGTTTGAGAGAAAAAGCCCATCACCTGAGGATGTCCACTAAAACTGCAGGGGTGGAGGCCCCCGAGATGGGCATCCCTCCCTGCCTGCCTCTCTCAGAGGGGCACCTGCGCACAGCTGGTGTCTAAAGAATAAAAGACGACTTGATTTTTGATGGACAGTGCCAGGGAAATGCGGAAATCCTGCTGGGAAAAATTCAGGAAGCTGGATGTTCCCTACCTCCCAGAAAACTGCATCTCCACAGCCATGTGGCCCCTTCCCTTGGTGGACACATCAATGGCCAGAGTGAGAAGCAAGTCACTGGCTCTCTAGGCAAAGCGGGCCGCTGGAGTCAAGATCAAAATCCAGGAGCGGAAGTTCAGTCTCACTTGGCAAATAAGTGTTAAGTAAGTGTTAGTCGCTCAGTTGTGTCCAACTCTTTATGACCCCATTGACCATAGCCCACCAGGATCCTCCATCCATGGGATTTTCCAGGCAAGAATACTGGAGTGGGTTGCCAGTTCCTTCTCCAGGGGATCTTCCAGACCCAGGGATCAAACCCAGGTCTCCCACATTGCAGGAAGATGCTTTACCATCTGAGCTACCAGGGAAGCCCAATACTAGAGTGGGTAGCCTTTCCCTTCTCCAGGGGATCTTCTCAACCCAGGAATTGAACCTAGGTCTCCCGCATTGCAGGTGGGTTCTTTTCCAGCTGAGCTACAAGGGAAGCTCAAGAATACTGGAGTGGGCAGCCTATCCCTTCTCCAGAGGATCTTCCCAACCCAGGAATCAAACCGGGGTCTCCTGCACTGCAGGCGGATTCTTTACCAACTGAGCTATCAGAGAAGCCCTGATCCCTTGGCAAGGATGCAGCGTTTCTCCCGGAGTTCCTCAAAGACTGCTCAGGGTGCCCACGTGGGACCCAACCCAGCCTCTTGCACAGGAGCCTGGTCACACTACCAGTCCTCCAGGGTCTGCAGTGGTGAGTGTGGCATCCCTAGAAACAGATAATTCAGGCCAGTGTCCAGAGACAGGCTCTGGGGCTATGTGATGAGGTGGCTGCCTCATTCCTGTTCTAGGAAAAAGAGCAGAGTCTGTGAGCTCTGTGAACCTTCATTACATCAAACCAAGCTCAGCGGAATCGACACTGCTGCTTCATGATGTCATGCAGCACTCAGAGCAACCCAGGTCAGGCCAGGCCAGCAGGCAAGGCGAGCGATGCCCCCAAGCCCTGCTCCCCAAGAAACTGATGTTCTCCGAGTGAGCACAGACCGTTTCTTTCTAGGTGTCTAAATGTTCTTTCCTTTTCACTGTTACGTCTCTACTGATTTAATTCAGCTCATCTCTCCTTAAAAATGAATAAAGAATGTGCCTAAAAACACAATGAGATTTTACAGAAACTTTCAGAACCATCAGAGGACCCCAGGAGACAATGTTAGAGGAAGATATAGCAAACCACCCATTTCCAGAATCGCTCTCTTTAGCCATTCCTCTCTGTGACGGCATGCATCTCCCTCTTGGACTTCTTCCGGAATCTCAAACAGCTTCTGTTAACACACACGGTCTTTATTTTGTTAACAAACAGCTAAAACCTTGGGTGTGTGTCTGCAGGATTTAGGTTCTCGGCAAAATAGCCAGAGTCAAAACACAACCCCAGGATCTGGGCAATTAGAGGGGCCCCCGGAGGACCAGTGCCGTGAACCGCGAGGGCCCTGGGGTTCCGGGCGGCCCTCGCCAGAGCAGACCTGCGGAGAAGTCACCCTTCTCAGTCGTCACAGAATAAAAGTCCCTCTGATTAAATCTCCCCTGGATGGATGAACACATTTATACGCTACAGTCTGGCTGAGATGCTTCAAGCACTCAGACAGTATAGTGCTGTAAGTCTGGAAGTGCCCAGTAAGAAAAACTCTGAAAACAGCAAACGACTCTGTGCACACACTCTTTCCAGTGCTGAGGTGTTAAAGGTCAGACGAGGTAACCTGAAAAATGGTGTAAGCTATTTCACAAATGATGTGCAAAACATTCACTTAAAGGGGGTATGGGTGTGTGTTTAAGAGAAACATCCAATACCTCAGTATAGTCAGGCAAATATTGTTTGTTATCAGTGGCCCTAAGAACAGACTTCCTTAGGCAATACCTAAACCCTGGAAAAGCAACATTCTTCTCAGTAACAGTAAAGTATTACATGTCAGCCTAGGACTAATGCCCGAAAACCCTGAAAGAAGAATGGGAGATGCCCGAGTTAAAGAAGCTTAAACTGTCAATTCCAAGGAACAATTTTAATTAAAAAGCTTTGGGTTCAATTAATCTTTTTTAGAAAACAATGAAAATATTTTGAGATAGCTGTTGAAAGACTTTTATTTTAGAAGCAAATCTATGCAGATTTGCTTAATCTTAATCCATAGTCATTTATCATTATTTAAAGGACCATTTCCATAGTTTGATATATATGAAATACAAAATATGTAAATATTTTACATTATAGTAGGTTACAAAATCTATCCAGAAAATCTCTGTATGCTATGAAGATGCTTCCACAACTAAGATGTAACATAATAAATTCTCTTTCATCACAACATGATATGAGAGAGGGAAAACATTTTCAGAGGTAAGCCATCTACAGTTATAGGACCAGCTTCTGAATACAACCTCTAAGGCAGCAGCTTTCAGAATGTACTTTTGCTGCTTTTGATTAGCCAGACTGATCTGAAGATCCCGCAGAGAGAACAAGGTAACAAGTCACAATAGATACATATTGTTAATCTGAGTCACTCTTTTGTTGCACAGTAAAAGGGAAGTCAAAGAAACAAACTTCCAGGCTGCACTGGCAAGTGGGAACACTAGAGGGAGTTGTGAGCACACAGTCCTCTACAGCTGCTCCTCCACACCTGTTCCCACCTGCTCGCAACTTGGGTCAACCAAGGAGGGAGACTCTGCTGTAAATGGCCCTTGGATTTGTTGTTGGTCGCTCAGTCGTGTCTGACTCTTTGCGATGCCATGGACTGTAGCCTGGCAGGCTCCTCTGTCCATTGGATTCTCCAAGCAAGAACACTGGAGTGGGTTGCCATTTCCTTCCCCAGTGGCTATTCCTGACCCAGGGATAAAATCCACATATCCTGCATTGGCAGGCAGATTCTTTACCGAGTCACCAGGGAAGCCCCTGGCCCTTGGGTTACCTGCTATCAAATCCCACCATGCTCTGCACTTGACTGGTTCCCAAAGCGAGTCATCACTGGAACCAGCTGGGGCACCATGTGACTGTAAAAACAGCCACAAATTACTGCCCCCCTTCTATGGACACCAACTTCTCCCACATTTACCCCAGGCTTAACTATTTGATTTCATTTGATCAATGGGACATTAATCAAGAAATGTGAAGCAAGCAGACATCGGGAAGGTACTCGGGCAGGGAACTTGCTCTCTCTGGCTGCTCTGAGGAAGTGGTCACACCATCATGTGAAGCCCATGCTCTCTGATGCTGGAGGGCACGAGGCTAAGTCAAATCTGTGGTCCCAGCTGACACTGAGCCGACTCCCAGGCATGTGAGTGAGCTACACTGGACCTCGGGCTCCCACTAAGCCAGCCCAGGGCAAGAGAATGGCCCAGAATGCTTCATACCCCTACTTTTAGAACAAACTTATTATTCAGTAACAACGAACAGATATGTCCTACCCTACAGTCTGAATAACCCACCTTGGCAATGACCTCGATGGAAAACCATGATGCTGATGGATGGCCAGATGGAAAGAGCCTCGACCTACAGAAACCCAAGCCATGCCAGGACACAAGGTCCCACTCAAATGTCGCATCTCTCATGAAACCTTTCGTGATTTCTAGTCCTCAGCTGAGCCTGCCCTCAACTTGGCATGAACTCATGTTCAGTTATTCTGCCTGATCAATATTCTCATGCTGTGTTTTCAAACCAATAAGCCTCTCAAAAGTAGAGACTGACATCTGTGTTATTCCTGTATTTAATGCAAGCAAAACAACAAAACAAAACCAACCATTCAACTCAACTAAAAATTGATCATTAGGGACTTTCCTGGTGGTCCAGTGGCTAAGACTCCACGCTCCCAATACAGGGGCCCAGGTTTAATCTCTGGTCAGGGAACTAGATCCCACATGCCACAACCAAGACCCAGTGTTAAAAAACAGGTCATTTAAAAAAAAGATAAACGTCATATCTTTGTACTTTTCTGTATGTTTGAAAGCTTTTATAATAAAAAGCTTTTATAATACAGCTTCTATAATAAAAAGCTTTTATAATACAGCTTCTATAATAAAAAGCTTTTATAATAAAATGTGGGGGGAGAGAGGGAAGAAATAAATCTGTTTTTCACTTACTGACTGAATACACACTATAAACACTATGGCCTTACAGAATAAGTTTTGTTTCCCACTCGATTCCCAGAACTTAGAACTTAGATGCCTGGCCCATTGTGGCTACTCTACAAATAGTTGTGAAATGACCATAAGAAAAGATGAAAAGGAAAACAGCATTCAAGAAAAGGCAGAGGAAAATAATCAAACGTGCATCATTAGATTAACATCGGCTTCAAAGTGTCCATGTGCTTCCGAGGGAGATGGCATGGTAAAGAGAGACACTACGAGGAAGCCCCGCGTGCCCCCCGTTCATATGCCGCTGGGAGGGCCCCCATCACGCACCCTGACCCCGTGTGCAGGCACCTGTCCCCCCAGCAGGTGAGAGCATGGTCACCAAGGGTCGATCTGCTCGTCCCAGGCCTGTTGATGCCACAAGTATTTGTAACACTCCTAACTAACTAGTATGTGAATGGACAAAATTAATTGAAAAAGAAAGAGTTCCCCGTGTCTACAACAACCAGGTCAAATGCTCTGCAAAGTGAGTTGTTAAAAAACAGCTGTCAAATTAGGTAGAAGAGACAACCCTTAAGAACTAGAAAAAGTCTTACACCTGGGAGGATCAGACTGCTTGGCGAGGATCTTTAAATCTCACTCCTCTTGAAAAAGACTGGGAATGGAAATCATAGACACTGGGCTACGGGGCGAGTTTTATGGAAGAATGACTGTGGGAAACCCCGGAGACCAGGCACAAAGCAAAGGCCTGGGCTGCACATCAGAAGTGCGGACGCGGAATATACATTAATAGGTTGTAAATTAAGATTAAAAACCGAAAGGTATGTTTATACAATTTTTTACTGACATTTTTATTGACCTGTTTCTGGTCCTGATTGCCAGGAGTAGAATGTCTGCTTCCCGATCAAAGGGAGAGAGTTTACAGTTCAAATATGGTCACTTGAAGAGCCACTGACCTTCGGAAGGGTGGGAATCCACACAGCAGTATGTATGTGATCACGCCAGCCGCCCAGATGTCCACCTTCAGGCCATAGCTGGGGAAACAGAGCGGGTGGGAGAAGACAGGACGCTACTCCCACGAACCCTCCACAGGACTGGAGTACTTGCCTTTGTTTGTTAGGGGAAAAGGCCTTTCAGTACCAAACCACTCACTGCATGCAGATGAATGAACTACCCTTTGGACAAAGGTGTCTGCTCTTCTCCCAACCTCACCACAATCTGGATTCCAAGGCTGGCCTTGGGACAGAAGTCCAAGCCCAGGGATCTTGGAAGTACAAGTGCAAACTGGAGTTCCTGGGATCAAAGTCACAGTGCAGGGATCAGTCTCTCCCGCCCTCCATGATCCCGGGAGGCATGTGAATCCACAGCAGCTGTGGCAAATATACCTGTTCCCAGAGTTCAAGCACCAACCCAACCCCCCAGGAGGCATACCCGGTTTCAGCAATGATTTCAGGGGCCACGTAAGTCGGGGTGCCGCAGACAGTGTACAACGGGCCTTCCACCACAGTGGCCAGCCCGAAGTCTCCCAGTTTCAGAGACTTGGTCCCATCAGGATATTCACACACCTGGAACAGAAAGCAGTGAGTGATCAGAAGAGTTTTTCCCTCAGTGACCGCAAGGCAGGGAGCCTCTGGAATTGGGCAGAAATGACACAGATACATTTCCCAACAAATCATAAGAAACCTCTCCTTCTGATATTAACGCCATGGCTTATCTCTGCTGCTTTTTAGCTTTGTGTTTTGATTTTTTGGCCATGTGGCATCTTAGTTCCCCGACCAGGGATCAAACCTGCAGCCCCTGCATTAGAACCCCGGAGTCTCAACCACTGGACCATCAGGGAATTTCCCTCTCTTGTTTTTTAAAGCTCTAATTTTTCTTTTTAGAGATGTTGCGTGTGATTTTGATTGTGTGAAATGTGAAAAAAACATTTCCTACATTTGCAAAAAGTCCCTTACCTAGGAGTAGAATGAACATGCGTGCATGCTGAGGGGTGGAGGTGGGCTGCTTACCCGGTTCGCTTGAGAGGCCCCCGAGCCTCAGGGCAGGACGCTGACCTCTGCTGTGTGCTCACTGTGTGTGTGTGTTGGGGTGGGGGTGGGGGTTGGTACTTGAGAGCCTCAGAAATGGAGTTCATTAGAGGTTGTCCACTAAAGTACTAGGTACTCTCCAGCTCATACGTTTAGTTTAGAAGATACAGTTAGGACTTGCTCTCTAGACGATGAGGAGTATAAACAGTGATACAACCTAGGGGAGAACTTTGGAAATCTAGAAAAGGACCTTTGGGATGAGACAGCTCAGGCCTGCATGATGAAACACTCCACCCATTTGTCTGGTGACCTGACCCCTGAAAGCCCCTCACCCACCCTGGGCATGTTCCGTCATCTGTGAAATGGGACAACAACGGGTCCCTGGCTCACAGAGTTGGTGTGAGGGTGAAATGAAGCTCGGATCAGGACTGGGTGAATGTTCCTTCTTCCCTGGAAGGACTGGCTGATGAGATCAGGTGGGTCATCATCTTGGAGAAGGCTTAACAATGCTGGTGAGGATGTGATGTGTTTGCTGACATTGAAGCAACTTTTCTAGAAAGTATGGCAGTCCTATGTAAATTTCTTAATATCCTTAATAACCTGTGATCTGTAAATTTACTTCTAAGAACCTGCTGTAAGGGAACAGGGATGGATCCAAAGGTTATACCCAAGAATGCCAACCTCAGAATTCATCTTCTGTTTTTTAAAAACTAGAAGCAACGTAAGTGGCCAATAGGTTAATGACTTAATAAATCACAGCAAATCCCTACAGTGATATTATAGTCACTAATAAGCACAATTCAAGTAAACAGTAATCCTATGGGAAATATTCAATGTATCAAAGAAAAAGGAATATTCAAAATTACAAATATATATATATATACACATACACATATATATATAGTAATACCCTAAAATGTTAAGTTTACTCTAGGTGGCAGCATTATAGGTTACTGTACTTTTTTTCTTTATACTTCTCAGAAGTTTCCAGAATGTTTACAATGAACAATGTTGGTTCTATAATTCAGAAAAATTAATTTTATATATAAGCAGACTTTCCTTATGGGATAAAAGTCTGTAAGTTATTTTAAATGGGTGGTTTCAGAAGCAAACAAGTGTATACAGGACATAATCTGAGACCTGACCATATGAGTTTTAAGAAGCTATTTGCCTCTTAGATGTCCATTCTGAAAACACTGAATTTTGAAATAACCGCAAAATCCTAACATGTACTTATGCCATATCTTTCCTCTGCTTTTACATTTTAAACATATTTGTTTGTGTTTCCTTGTATCCCACGTGAACTGAACCAGATTTTCATCTAAATCACTACTTACTAAAGGAAGAGAAAAATTTAGCAAATGACATTTTTTCAAGATAAGCACATTAATGACATCGTCCATTAGTCTGATACTTACTGATGGGGAGTGATTTATAAACTCCTCAATAAAAAAACATCAAGAACCTCAGACCTTCCTAATGCCAATGACCCCCATCTTAACAGGCACTTTTTAAGGGCGACCCTGAAATACCTTTCTCGATTGTGAACTCAACTTCTCAGCAGTTTAAGAGGAATAGTTTTCACCTCAGTATTTTAATAACTGCTTCCACGTTGATGTAATAAAGAGCATGCTCAGCAAGCATCTTTATGACTTTCCAGTTTCACAGGACTGACGGTGAGGATTTGGGGGCCCTCACAGATATTTATCACTCTGAGTCAGCCCACAGCTGAGCAGAAGCACATTCAAAGCTACTAAGGATTCAGCCTAAAGCAGCAGAAACCAGGTTCTTAGTCATGCTTAGTCTTAGGACGACTTTCCATCCATTACATTTAATGTAAACATTAACGAGAACAATCTGAATTGTAGTTAGAATTTATGATGCATTTATTGCAACCCAGACTTTAGAAATTCCCTAAGCAACTGCAGTGATAAGAACATTAATTCTAAATGTATCATGAGAGTAAAAAAAGTTTTCTTAATGTCATTTTGTTTTTACAACTTTACAATATACTCATTAGGTACATTTTTTTTTTTAAATCATGTTTATTTTAGACGTTCAATTTAGGGATGCCTAGGGGTATTTAAGAGCTGTTGTTGGATACTCAGAGGTCCCAGAAGTCCCATTTTTCATGTCCCCTACAAGGAATTCAGAGTCAGATGCAGGAGCATAAATAGAAAGGGACTGAAGAGTCTATAATCACTGAATAATGTTTGAGCAAGTGGTACTCTGGCTAAACATCAAAAGGGAAGTGTCAAATAGGGCAGACAAGCCTGAACTAATAATATTTTATCTGATTCATCTCTCCTCATGCTAGACACAGAGGCAAATATGTGAAAAAGAATGTAAGTAAATTTCAAGTCTTAACTGGAGATTGTCTTTAAAGCAGGAAAAAATATATATATACATCTATAAATCTACACGCATACACACACACACATTTATGACACTCCTTTAAGAAACTGACACTGCACACACACACATGGCTTTGCTTTAGGAGACCGATCTTAAGAAAGAGGTGATAAATGCACAGTGACTGCAAGGCCCTGTTCTGGCAGAGTTCAGTTCTCCTCAGTAATGCCCATCCTCGCAGGCCTGGAAGATTCCCACCGTCTCCCAAATGCCGTCTCATCACACTTCTGCAGTCACCCTGCTGGGCAACCAGGAAGGGAGCTGTTATTCCATTTTATAGATGAGGAAACCAAGGCACAGAAAAATCAAGTTTCGAGCGGGTGGCCAAGTGGGATTCCAAACAAGTCCATACCATCCCGCGCGCTCTCGCTCTCCTGCGTCTGAAAGGCTACAGTGGGTACGGACCCCGGGTGGGCTGTAAGCCAGCACCCCCGTGGGAACGCTGCCTCAGCGGAGCTGTGCTCAAATGCTCCGCCAGCAGCTGAGAGGCCCCGCCACAAGCTGCTCTCAGAATGCGAAACTGAAAAATGGAAGGAATGTGCATCCCACATACGCACTGCATGCTGCAAGTTCTCTAAATAAAACGTCAGCACCGTGATTTAGAAGGACCTCAAATATGAGAAACCAGCCCTCTCCTCTCCCCTGTCCCCAGAACCCCTGGAAAGGTGGAATTTATCACTGGTCTCTCATAGTTAACTCTGACCGGGCACCACCAGGCTGTAACTCAAGGCATTAATGGCCACCCCTGTGCTCCCTGACACGGTGACCCATACATCTCTGCTGGCAGGGGTTTAAATTACGACACGGCTGCCAGACAAGAGGATGCAAATGAGACGTCTGAATGCTCTGGTGCTTAAAGACGGTATTCTCTCAGAGTAGCGAGGGGCTGGCAGTCACTTCTAGTGCCGCGATGGCACGTTCTCATCCCGGGCTGACACCAGTGCTGACTGTCTCCAGGGTCTGCCGGCGGTCCCCTTGGGTCTGCGGTGGCAGACACATCTCTTACTGAGACACGCGCAGTGAAGAGTCTCTGGGGCCCGACCCCACGGGCCTCGCCCATCACACAGGAGCCTCAGGCACCTCATCCAGGTCCACCCTCCTCCTCCTCCCCTTTGGGCAGCAGAGCGGGGTCCGGGCAGGGCTTGGGGTGGGGTGGACACCCGGCCGGGGCAGGGGAGGCAGACGAGGCCCTGACTCCGGGCTCCTGGCCGCCTTCCGAGACACGGCAGGCTGGAGACGGCAGTCCCCATCACGGTCTCTTCCTTGGATGGGTAACGAGAGCAAAGGGTGAGGGACGGGGTCCTGAGACTGGGCACACGGTAAGGAAGTGTGAGTGCAAAGGGGGAGACGTGGGGGTGTGAGGACGAGCGGAATCAGTGGGCTGGAAGGTACACGCTCGAGTCTGCGGAAAGGCTCCCTGGGCCTGCGGACCCCCCACGGGTGCGGCCGCGGCAGGCAGAGCGGCCACACAGGCGGGCACCACGGTCACCGCTGTGTCTCGGGCACTGTGGTGCCCAAGCTCTGAGACCCTCGGTATCTGCGGCCGCCATGGCGAGACGGGCGTGGAAGGCAAGGTGTCCTCGGGAGCACCCGGGGGAGCCCTGTCACCTCTGCTCGGGGATCTCGGGGCCAAATTCAGCCAGCGGTGGAGGAGTTGGGGGGGAAACGCGGACACGCACCGCAGCCTCTTGGTGCAGGAGCAGGACACCAGGTCCTCACATGCAGGAGGCCTGCACCACCACGGCCTCCACTCCTGCTCAGAGTTCAGAACACCAAGTCCCATGATACATCTTGCTTTACACGCCAGGGGTATTTATTTTCCGAACAAAAAGAAAACACATTCCCTCAAGGCAGAAGACAGTAAGAAAACAAACATCACACGCTTTTTAGTGGACGCTGAAAAATGATCAAATGGCATCATCAAAAGGGGAAACAGAACTGTGGGTCAGGAGGCTCCAAGAAGGGCACGAAAGCCTACCCATCAAAGCACACTCTGTTCAATAATTACTGGTGTGTTGCACGCAGGATGCAGGGTATAAAGACCTGTGTGTGAGTGTTAGCTTCAGGTGAGCTAAGTGACCATCAGTGGTCAGTCACCAGCCATTTACTTTTCACCCACTGTGTGCTCATTCAGCACCCAGGATATAAAGGTAACTGAAACACAAACCTTGCTCCATTGGTGCTCACTACCCAGAGAATGGGAACGACTAGAGAGCTCGTCAAGAAAATTGGAGATACCAAGGGCACATTTCATGCAAAGATGGGCACAATAAAGGCAGAAATGGAATGGACCTAACTGAAGCAGAAGATATTAAGAAGAGGTGGCGAGAATACACAGAAGAACTGTACAAAAAAATATCTTCACAACCCAGATAATCATGATGGTGTGATCACTCACCTAGAGCCAGACATCCTGGAATGCAAAGTCAAGTGAGCCTTAGGAAGCATCACTACGAACAAAGCTAGTGGAGGTGATGGAATTTCAGTTGAGCTATTTCAAATCCTAAAAGATGATGCTATGAAAGTGCTGCACTCAATATGTCAACAAATTTGGAAAATTCAGCAGTGGCCACAGGACTGGAAAAGGTCAGTTTTCATTCCAATCCCGAAGAAAGGCAATGCCAAAGAATGCTCAAACTACTGCACAATTGCACTCATCTCACACGCTAGTAAAGTAATGCTCAAAATTCTCCAAGCCAGGCTTCAGCAATATGTGAATTTCCAGATGTTCAAGCTGGTTTTAGAAAAGGCAGAGGAACCAGATATCAAATTGCCCACATCTGCTGGATCATTGAAAAAGCAAGAGAGTTCCAGAAAAACATCTACTTCTGCTTTATTGACTATGCCAAAGCCTTTGACTGTGTGGATCACAACAAACTCTGGAAAATTCTTAAAGAGATGGGAATATCAGACCACCTGACCTACCTCTTGAGAAATCTGTATGCAGGTCAGGAAGCAACAGTTAGAACTGGACATGGAACAACAGACTGGTTCCAAATAGGAAAAGGAGTATGTCAACGCTGTATATTGTCACCCTGCTTATTTAACTTATATGCAGAGTACATCATGAGAAACGCTGGGCTGGATGAAGCACAAGCTGGAATCAAGATTGCAGACATGCAGATGACACCACCCTTATGGAAGAAAGTGAAGAAGAACTAAAGAGCCTCTTGATGAAAGAGGAGAGTGAAAAAGTCGGCGTAAAACTCAACATTCAGAAAACTAAGATCATGGCATCAGGTCCCATCACTTTATGGCAAATAGATGGGGAAACAGTGACAGACTTTATTTCTTGGGGCTCCAAAATTGCTGTAGATTGTGACTGCAGCCATGAAAGACTCTTAAAGACTCTTAAAAGACTCTTTCTCCTTGGAAGAAAAGTTATGACCAACCTAGACAGCATATTAAAAAGCAGAGACATTACTTTGCCAGCAAAGGTCCATCTTGTCAAAGCTATGGTTTTTCCAGTAGTCATTTATGGATGTGAGAGTTGGACCATAAAGAAAGCTGAGCGCTGAAGAACTGATGCTTTTGAACCGTGGTGTTGGAGAAGACTCTTGAGAGTCCCTTGGACTGCAAGGAGATCCATCCAGTCCATCCTAAAGGAAATCAATCCTGAATATTCATTGGGAGGACTGATGCTGAAGCTGAAACTCCAATACTTTGGCCACCTGATGAGAAGAACTGACTCACTGGGAAAGACCCTGATGCTGGGAAAGATTGAAGGTAGGAGGAGGAGGAGATGACAGAGGATGAGATGGTTGGATGGCATCACCAACTCAATGGACATGAGTTTGAGTAAACTCTAGGAGTTGGCGATGGACAGGGAGGCCTGGCGTGCTACAGTCCATGGGGGTGCAGTCAGACATGACTGAGCGACTGAACTGACCTGACCTAGAGAAAATGACAGATAAATGAATGATAAAATCACAGAACCATGGTAAGTGCAGCAGAAACAAGAGGTGGCCAGGACTGACTGCCTCTGCTCAGGGAGGCTGGGGTGATGTCAAGAAGACATGCCTTGTTCAGTATCTTATGAGATGAACCTGTTTGCTGGGGGACAGGATGCTGCAAACAAGACCAGTATGGTGGCAGTTTAGTCACTAAGTTGTGTCCAACTCTTGCCACTCCAAGGAATATAGCCCACCAGACTCTTCTGTCCATGGAATGTTCCAGGCAAGAATACTGGAGTGGGTTGCCATTTCCTTCTCCAGGGATGTTCTCGATCTAGGGATCGAACCCAGGTGTCCTGGACTGGCAGGTGGATTCTTTACCAAGTGAGCACACTGTATCACTTTATGATGACCAGTTTGGACATCAACAATGAGGTTTAACACTGCTGATAAAAGTCTGGTCTTCACCAACTCTGGGGCCTGGGGAAACCTGTGTTTGGATGAACATGATACAGGAGACACCTGCCAAAAAGTAAGGATGATGATGGTGATACTTAGCCCTGAAAGGTGGGAACAGAGAAGCCAAGTATCTTCTGTGTACTGGTGGATCTGTGTACGGAGCACTCCCAAATTGCCTTCTCTTAAATTTCTCTACAGTGTAGACATGAGGACTGTCCCCAGTCAGCAAGCTACCTTTAGTGAACAGGGCCACCATGCAGTGAGTTAAATCTGGCTTTAAGGTGAGTGCCATGCTGGCCAGATGGGTACGGAAGGGGAGACCGGGACAAGAGGCTGGAAAGGTGAACTGGGACCATACTGTGAAGCTGAGCACCGTAACAAAGTAAGACTCTTTTGCAGAACAAGAGGACAAAGGAGCTTCCAAACAAGAAAAGGCAGCATCCCTGGGGCTCAGTTTCCACACCTGTAAAGCTGAGATGAACAGACTATGTTATATTGTCAAAGTCCTGTCCTGCACATAAATGAACCCTTCCACTTCTGTCTCCTATGAGCCTCTAATTCTGTCACCAATTTATTCACCAGAATTTTTTGCCTCATAAAGTAATTTCCTGCTTGTCTTTCTCCAGTTAGTACCATCCATTAAAACATAAATGAAAATGGGTTTTCTGGGCTTCCCTTGTGGCTCACAGGTAGAGAATGTGCCTGCCAATGCAGGAGACACAGGTTCGATCCCTGGTCTCGGAAGATCCCACATGCCGTGGAGCAGCTAAGCTGCTGTGCCACCACTACTGAACCTGTGCTCCAGAGCCCATGTTCCGCAACTACTGAGGCTACCTGCCCTGGAGTCCACACTCCACAGCAAGAGAAGCCACTGCAATGAGAAGCCCCCACACCACAACTGGAGAAAAGCCCGCACAG
This sequence comes from Okapia johnstoni, assembly GCA_024291935.2. NCBI lineage: Eukaryota > Metazoa > Chordata > Mammalia > Artiodactyla > Giraffidae > Okapia > Okapia johnstoni. Next base: position 57,730,169 of record CM044310.1, on the reverse strand, counting down.
CAGCAAAGACCCAGCACAGCCACAAATAAATCAACAAATAAAGAACTTTTCAAAAAAAGAAAAAAGAAAATATGCTTTCTAATGTCTGGTAAACAGTAAATGCAGAAGTGCAGATCAGTTCAAGAAATCCATGAACACTTTATGGTCACGGACTTGATTTTCTAGATTTAAATTCTCTTGGCCCCTTATCTGCAGAGTTGGTATAGATTTTAAAATGTCACAGTTTGCACAAGATTGTCTGCATGTGATTCCCATCACGTTAAAGGGAGAGAGGGCTCAGTTGGAACAGAAGAGGCATTGATGACGTACCAAGAGGTTCTCGGGCTTGATGTCCCGGTGCACGATGCTCAGGGCGTGGAGGTACCTGAGGGCATTAGCCAGGTTGTATACCATGGCGCTCCCATCCCTCTCCGTGTACTTGGTTGAAGAGGTAATTGCATCAAAGAGATCTCCACCCTAGAGAACATGTAAAAGAACACATCAAAACATCAACACTGGCAGACACAGACTCACAGACTTAGAGGATGAATTTATGGTTACCAAGGGGGAAGGGTGGGAGGAAGGGAGAGTTAGGGAGCTTGGGATGGAGGTGTGCACACTGCCACATTTAAAATGCAGAAGCAACAAGGAGCTACTGTCCAGCACAGGGAACTCTGCTCAATGTTACGTGGCAGCCTGGATGGGACGGGGGTTTGGAGGAGAATGGATACATGTATACGTACGGCCGAGTCCCTTTGCTGTCCACCTGAAACTATCACAATATTGTTAATCGGGTATACTCCAATACAAAATAAAAAAAAAAGTTTAATTTAAAAAAATCAACAGTGGCAGGGCTATGAAGGGGACAAACAAAGCTCATCAACCTGAAGGAGATGAGAAAAAAAAATGACACATGCTGCTCAAATGAATAAAGATCCGTTTCATAAATAATGAAAGTTTCAAGGCAGCAACATGCACTTCTAGCGAGGGTCTCTGAGAATACTGCTAAGTCTTGGGACCCAGTGCTAAAGGACTCTCTGTGATCGCTCCATCTCGTACCTTGACCAGTTCCATCACCAGGAAGAGCTCGGTGGCGGTCTCCATCTCCTCAATCAGCATGATGATGTTCGGATGTTTCACTCTGCGCAGGATCGACACTTCGTTCTCAATCAGATGCTCCTAGGGACAGGGGTTTAGAGGGGCGGCTCAGACACGACCGAACAGGCTCTGTTCCTGCGTTCCAGAGGACAACACAGGCTGTGGCTCTGAGCCTGCAGGAGCGGAGACAAACCACACCCTGGGGACTAGACAAGCCAGTGGGACAGCGCCCTGAGGCTAATGGAAAGACATCTTCCAAAATGTCCCTCGCAGGGCCCGGTGTGCCATCTGGGCTATAAGACACGCTCCCTCCCGCCTCTTCTTCATTTCCAACACTTTAAGAGCCCATGATGCTGTGAAAGCTTGGGTTTGCCACACTGTGCTTTGTAATTCAGCTGGAATCACTTTTCCCTCTCAGTATACACTCAGAAATGAAGACAGCACGTAAGGAAATCTGGCATACTTATGGGATACAACTTCCAGCCTTATAAACATTTGTAGGTTTTAAGCTATTTACCAACATGAATTTGAATTTTGTGTTGAAACTTGTGAAAAAGAAACTTTCTTCCTCTGCATTTGGGTATGAAACCACTCACCAGATAGATGTTCCTTATCTTGTATTTCAGAAGTCAGGAAACATATGGTACCACGGGGACCACTATCCTCATTTCAACTCTAATCACTTCTCTGAAAACACCACCTGATTATCAGTCCTGGTGAGCAATGTGGTTGGGATCAGCACCATAGCAAAATGTTTACTCACAGCATTAAGGAATTATTCTTAGTATGCCAGCCCATGAATCATGAACAATGACTGCTCTTTTATGAGACGTTAAAATCTCTCAATAATGTCACATTTGTTGATCCTCGTTAACTGTAATAATGAATTATTTAGGGAATGCTCTGTAAGACTGCTCATTGCCCTATTATACATTTTAGGTTTTCAAATAGTTTCCTTCTTTTAAGTTTACCTTATAAGAGCTATCATTTGCTACCTAAATACACAAGCGTGCATATATATCCATAATGTGTGTGCGCCCCTCCTACCACCCTTTTTGCCTCCTCTGCTCTCATGAATCTCAGAACTAAACTGAATGTCCCACTGCAGCAGTAAGATCATTATCTTATCTCTAGTTCAGTATACCATTTACGGTTCCTCTCTTATCTCCATGCCTCCATGTATATGTGTATTTTTACTCAAAGCAATCTCAAATATTTCTGGACAATAGATGGAAGCATGAATTATAACGAGCAAATAAATAATATCCAGACAAAAGTCTGCTGCAGTCTCCTGTACATGGTGCGTGGTGTTTTTTGAGTGTTGAATGCACCGTGTTTGTCCAAATGTTGGCAAATGACAGCACAAACATTAAACAGAAGTAGGGGAAAGAAAGGGGCTTCCCTGGTGGCTTAGTGGTAAAGAATCTGCCTGCAATGCAGGAGCCTCAGGAGATGTGTGTTCAATCTCTGGGTCGGGAAGATCCTTTGGAGGAGGGCATGGCAACCCACTCCAGTACTCTTGCCTAGGAAATGTGGTGGACAGAGGAGCCTGGCGGGTTACAGTCCACGGGGTCAAAGAGAGTCGGGCACGACTGAGTGACTGAGCACACACACAGGGGAAAGAAAAGAACCACCATCCCTAGGAAACGAGTCCCTTCCTGTCACTGTACAGGGTGCAGAGCAACGTCTCCACACTTATTCTTAGAACAGTGCTTTGTGGGGGGGGGGGGGGATGCAAACCTAGATTCCTGACCTCCAAGCCCACATCTTTCGGAATCTTTGAAAATGAAAATGACAGCTGTCAAGCTGAAACTGATTGCTTGAAAGGCTGGAACTAGAGGTAGTCTCCAGCACCACACTAGGCTTCGTACGAAGCAGAGCATCTATGCCTATTAATGAGTAGGGCTGGGAAGACATAGCTGGTTCTGGACTCGGCACACGGGGAGAAGGGCAGTTTGCAGACCCTAACCGACCACGGGGGAGAGGCCGCAGGGCTGCCTCCCTGGCTGCAGCCCCACAGCGTTGACCTGCAGAGCGGCAGTGTCACCAGGCAGCCACAGAGCCCTGCTCCCTCCCAAGGCAAGCAGCTGGGCAGCCAACCCCTTGTGGCCACAGGGACAAAGACTCAAAAAACTGTCCATGTTCATACACTTCTTTAGAAGCCTTTGGCTCATCTGCACCAACCAGGTCCTTAATCACAGTAACAGCAGAGGTGGCTGTACTTTTGTGAACAGGTAAAGGCAACCGAATGAGTTTATTTCACTCTGTGTGACGCCAAGTCGACACGGTAGTAAAACAGGCGTTTGATTTTTAAGCTAAATGGATCTATCACATCAGCTCTCCTCCCTCCTCTCCGTCGCCCGAGGTTGGGGGGAGTCTGTAAATGTATCTCTATTCAGGGGCTCTGCATGTGATGCTAATTTCCAGGGACATATATAAAATAATTCACATTACCAGTAGCCCAAGAATGCTCTCAGACTGGAGCTAAAATAGAGTCCAGCACGCAGGGAGCCTGCACCTCTCCAAAGTCATCTTCTTCATGCAGAGGCACAGCACAGACTCTTCTGGGACGCACTGTGCAACTTAGCCCTTGGCCTTCGGCCGTGTTACGTTTCAAATATTAAGTGGATATTCCAACAACATTTTTTTCCACCACTATTTATTATCTTGGCTTGCTGTATGCTACTTGACAATGCCTAGTATTCTGTGCACATACTGAAGGTTTTTGTTGGGATGTGGGAGCTATTTGTTTCCCAACCCCTTACTATGCCTATAAAAATGTCTTTGAAGGAACAATCCACTTTTTAAAGTAAACCATCCTCAGAAGCAAAATGGAACAGTGCACAAAAATCTTTACAAATGCTATCTTCCTACTTCTTATACCGCCCATGTGTAATCATTGTTTCTAATATATAAAGATGCTCTCTAGGTTATATTTTCCAGAAAAGTATTTCTAAATACAAGATGAACATCACTTTTGTCTCGAACTGTACTGAACTTACATTATTCAACCACCCACCATTATTTATGTTAAGTGATTCATGATTCTAACTCCAAATAATTTACATATGAATCATTTCCTGGCAGGATGCCATGGTTTTGTGTGTGAGAATAAATGACAAAGAAAACTGCCAACTTGGCAAAGGATACAGCCTTATCCTTGGCCAGGGTGGTTTTTAACATCTAAAAGAGAGACAGACAGAGCCAGAGACAAATGGATTTGGAGAATAAACAAAGCTCCCAAACCAAACGATTCATCTTGTGTCCAGTCTTTCCCACCTGTGTCCTTTGTCTCACTGAACGAACCTGGGTGCCCGGAGCAGAAGGGCATTCTACCCTGACCCTCCCTCCCGCATCCTCCTGCCCAGCTCATCAGTCACCCATCCCCACCAGGTCTGCCTTCTCAGTAGCCTCAGAATACATCCATTCCCTCTTTATCCCTTTTGCCAAATCTTTTTTCTAGGCCTCCAGGCATCTGCAAAGGCAGTTTTGTCTGGAACTTTCTTTCCCCACTTCTTGGTGAACTCCTACTCATTCCTCAGAACCATGGGAGATCTCACCTCCTCCAGGTAGCCTCCCCTGCTCAACCACAGCTGGGTTAGGAAACCCTCAAATTTGTCCTCATAGCCGCCTGCGCTCACTCCAGTCACAGTTCTCGCCCTGCTGTCTTGGAGGCCTTTGTTTACATTGCTCTCCAGCAACCAGCATGGTTCATTCTTGAGTAAACACATCACACACTGCTCACTGTTAAAAGTTTTACAGCCGGTATCTACATTGTGGGGTGAGTTCTGCTGAGGATAATACAGTGAGAGAGACGAGATGTTCAATAGTTACATGTGATGAGTGTGGTTGGTTGAATAATGGCCACACAAAGTTATCAGGTCTTAATGCCCAGAACTTGTAAATACTACTGTACTTGAGGGGGAAAAAAACAGTCCCTAGAGATATGATTAAAGCCACTGCAACAAAGAAAATACTGTAGATTTTCTGGGAGCCATTACAAGTGTCTTTACGAGACAGAGGCAGAGGGAAATTTCACAGTCAGAAGAAGAAAAATAAACACAAAGAAGAGAGGGAGATGTGAAGATGGAGGCAGAGTTTGAAGTGATGTGTTCCTCCAAGCCAAGGAATACTGTCAGCTACCAGAAGCTACTCAGAGTCAAGGAACAGACTTCCCCCCACAGCCTGCAGAGGGCAAGTGGATTTCAGACTTCAGCCCCCGAAACACTGAGAAAAATGTTGTAAGTCATCAAGCTGGTTGGTAAGTTATTCCAACAGCCTTAGGAAGCTCATATGGCATACATTTAGATTTTGTCCTGCCAGGACCCATAACATGTAGATAATGAATGCAGAGCTCTGGGGAGACAAGGAGGGAAGGGCCACTTCTAAGCACACAACAAAAAGCGCCAGGCTTCGTACACTGTGGGAATTCAGTAAATATTTAGAGTGATTATCATTTAGAATATTAGGCATAGAAGAATTCTTGAATTTATCAACATCATAGCCTTCTCAAAAGCCTCCATATATCTGGCCCCAAGGTAGATCTTGCAAAAATCTCCTACTTGGTATGTAAATCAATGAAGTCAGAACACTCCCCCACACCATACACACGCGAAAAAACTCAAAATGGCTTAAAGACTTAAATACAAAATAGGACACCATAAAACTCTGAGGAGAGGACACAGGCAAAACATTCTGACATTAGGTCAGTCTCCCAAAGCAATAGAAATAAAAGCAAAAATAAACTAACTAAACTTACAAGCTTTCATACAGCAAAGGAAACCATAAACAAAATAAAAAGACAACTTACAGACTGGGAGAAAATATCTGCAAACAATGCAACCAACAAGGGCTTAATTTCCAAAATATATAAACAACTCATGCAACTCAAAACAACAAACAACCAAATCAAAAAATGGGCAGAAGACCTAAAAAGACATTTCTCTGAAGAAAACTTACAGATGGCCAATAGGTACATGAAAATATGCTCAACACTGCTAATTGTCAGAGAAATGTAAATCAAAACTACAATCAGATATCACTTCACACCGATCAGAATGGCCATCATTAAAAAGTCTATAAATAATAAATTCTGGAGAAGGGTGTAAGAGAAAAGGGAACCTTCAGATACTGTTGGTGGGAATAGAAATTGTTGCAACCACTACGGAGAACAGTATGGAGGTTCCTTAAAAAAGCTGAAAGCAGAGTCACCATATTATCGTGGAATCCCACTCCTGGGCATATGCCAGGAGAAAACTCCAATTCAAAAAGATACAAGCCACCAGTGTTCACTGCAGCTCTATTTACAATATCAAGACATGAAGACAACCTAAATGTCCATCAGCAGATAAACAGACAAAGGAAATGTGGTACATATATACAATGGAATATTACTCAGCCATAAAAAGAATGGAATAACGCCATCTGCAGCAACATGGGCGGACCTAGAGGTTATACTAAGGGACGTAAGTCAGACAAAGACAAATATTATACCATACGATATCAAATACTGGAGTGGGTTGCCATTTCCTCCTCCAGGGGATCTTCCTGACCCAGGGATCAAACTCAGGTCTCCTGCATTGCAGGTGGCCACCAGGGAAGCCCCAAATCACTTGTATGTGAATCTAAAATAGGACACAAATGAACTTATCTACGAAACAGACTCACAGACATAGAAAACAAACTATGGTTACCAAAAGGGAAAGGGTGTGGGGAAGGGACAAATTAGGAGTTTGGTATTAACGGATACAAACTCATATACCCCTACTACAACCAGGCCCTACTGTATGGCACAGGGAACTATATTCACCATCTTGTTCAGTTCAGCTCAGTCGCTCAGTCGTGTCCGACTCTTTGCGACCCCATGATTGCAGCACACCAGGCCTCTCTGTCCATCACCAACTCCCAGAGTCTACCCAAACCCATGTCCATCGAGTCGGTGATGCCATCCAACCATCTCATCCTCTGTCGTCCCCTTCTCCTCCCGCCCCCAATCCTACCCAGCATTAGGGTCTTTTCCAATGAGTCAACTCTTCGCATGAGGTGGCCAAAGTATTGGAGTTTCAGCTTCAACATCAGACCTTCCAATGAACACCCAGGATTGATCTCATTTAGGATGGATTGATTGGATCTCCTTGCAGTCCAAGGGACTCGCAAGAATCTTCTCCAACACCACAGTTCAAAAGCATCAATTCTTCGGCACTCAGCCTTCTTCACCGTCCAACTCTCACATCCATACATGACCACTGGAAAAACCATAGCCTTGACTAGACGGACTTTTGTTGGCAAAGTAATGTCTCTGCTTTTAAATATGCTATCTAGGTTGGCCATAACCTTCCTTCCAAGGAGTAAGTGTCTTTTAATTTCATGGCTGCAGTCACCATCTGCAGTGATTCTGGAGCCCAAAAAAATAAAGTCTGCCCCTGTTTCCACTGTTTCCCCATCTATTTCCAATGAAGTGATGGGACCAGATGCCATGATCTTAGTTTTCTGAACGTTGAGCTTTAAGCCAACTTTTTCACTCTCCTCTTTCACTTTCATCAAGAGGCTCTTTAGTTCTTCTTCACTTTCTGCCATAAGGGTGGTGTCATCCGCATATCTGAGGTTATTGATATTTCTCCCGGCAATCTTGATTCCAGCTTGTGTTTCTTCCAGCCCAGCGTTTCTCATGATGTACTCTGTATATAAGTTAAATAAGCAGGGTGACAATATACAGCCTTGACGTACTCCTTTTCCTATTTGGAACCAGTCTGTTGTTCCATGTCCAGTTCTAACTGTTGCTTCCTGACCTGCATACAAGTTTCAACCTATAATTTAAAAAATCTATGTATAATCGAATCTTTTTGCTGTAAACCAGAAACACAGCATTATAAATGAACTATGCTTCAATTTAAGAAAGTCTCCTACTTGGAGGACCCAACATGCTTTCCATGTCCCGGGCCCCCGCTCAGGCTGTGCTGACCGCCTCCAAGGCTCTTCCGTCATTCCCGCCTATTCCAGCCCCGCGCGCGTGCGCGCATGCGCAGTCCTTCAGTCTCGTCTGACTGTGACTCCATGGACTGCAGTCTGCCGCTGCCCCGCTGCTCAAGGTCGGCTCCAGTGCTTCTTGCTCTAAGGCACGGCCACTGAGCATCTGCTTCCCTGAACTCCCCAAACGCTCCTAACAGAACTGGTATTGATTTGTATGTTAAATCACCTTATTCCTAGCACAGTATCTCACACAAACATCAGATGTGGATAAACAGTGAATTAATTTAATAACACTCATACACATTACAGAAAAAGCAAATAGAAAGTCAGAGGTTAAGAATTTTTCCTCAGGCTCTTATTACAGGAGCAAAGGCAGAAATTGAACTTGGAGCAGGAGCATGATGGACTGACCCAAAGATCCGATCACTGCTCTGCCTCTGTGTGACTTCTGGTAAACCATCTAATCTGTGTTTCTGTTTATTTATCTGTAAAACCAATACATCTGTTTTACAAGTCATTAAAGATAATGTGCAAAATTCCTAAATGTCCAAGCCTTGATAGATAATACATGTTGATAAATGGATAGATAATATGTTTTGGATAGACATTACATTTTGATAAATGGCAGATATTGTTTTCAACATTATTACTTTTCTGTGTACATCTCACAAAGCAGAGGTAATGAACAATGCCCCAGGAGAGCGTCTTAATACCTGCCCTAAGATTTTGTTTAAAAAAAAATATTCTCTATACCATTTTTTCCGAAGTATAAAATTCAGTGGAAAAATCTACTTATTGTAAACTAGTATGAGATGAACAGATACAAACTACTATACATAAAACAGACATGCAACAAGGATTTACTGTACATCTTATAATGACCCATAATGAAATACTGATATTATCTGAAAAGAAGTAACTGAGTCACTTTGCTGTACACCCGAAACCAACACAATATTGTAATCAACTACCCATTTTTTTTTTAGTTTTGAAATTATAATTTCATACAGTGTGGAAATAACTGTTCAAGTAAGCAAAATAGAAGGATGAAAACTAACTATATGATCATGAATTATAAAAATACAATGAAATTCAATAACAATACCTCAATTTTTTTTTTCTTCACCCAAATGTTTGAAGTGACCTATTCATTTGCCTTAACACTTGGTGTATCAGACTGTATTTTTTTGCATGAAGATCTTTTTTTCAACTACTGAGACTGCTGCTTAAATTTTAATCAGGTAAACAGTATTCCTTCCATCATAATTATTTTTAAACTTTTTATGAAGAAATACTTTAATGCAATTGTTTAGAATCTGGCTCCCCAAATTACGACACATTCTGCTTAAATCACACTATATCAGATACAAAGAGCAACAGCCACTTCCATATGGAGAAAGGCTCGGTGGTTGAAAATGTAATCAGATTGTCAGCACAATAGGTAAAAACACACAGAATTATTTAAGGAAAATTAAATTCAGAAAAACCTTATTCAAAGAAAGGGGAGCATTTTGCACAGACTCTGCTTCATTAGCTGTCACAATGTAGTAAAAAGAAAAGAAAAGTGTATGGCAAATTTGCCTACTGGATTCACATTCTGGGGCTCTGAGAAATTTTACCATAATTATTTTAGGTTTTCTGTTAAAAATACACAATCTTGTAAATGTCTGATGAAGAATGGCTTTATGAGTTTCATAAATATAAACCCAGTCCTGTCATATCAAGTTCTCCTAGTTGTGAGTTCTGAATCCCTCTGGCCTATTAATAATATTAACAGCTAACGTGTTAAACTTTTACTATATACTGGTACTTTTCTACATATCTTACATGCCTTAATTAATTCACAATAACTTATATCTTAAATATTATTAATAACTGCATTTTATTAGTTATTAGGAAGAAACAGAGGCACAGAGGGGCTAACTAATTTTTCCAAGGTCACACAGCAATAAGACACAGGATTAAACTTAATACAATCTGTCTAGAGGGGTACTGTTCAACAGCAATGTGATCCACACATGGAAATCTCAATTTTCTAGTAGCCATGCTAAAAAATATAAAAAGCAGGTACAATTTTATGACTTATTTAACCCCAAATATTCAAGATATTACCATTTCAACACGTAATCAAATACAAAAGATATTAAGTATCTTACATTCTTCTTTTAGTATTATGTCTTCACAATCTGTTGTGTGTTTTACACTTAGCAAACATTTCAGTTCAGATTGGCCACATTTCCAGTGCCAGGAGCTCAGAGCTGGACCATGAGTTCCAGAGCCTGCTTGCTTAAATGCTAGGCTACCTACCAAAGGAATCTAAAAGGTCTTTGTCATAATTATTAGAGAATATTTATCTTTTCAAACATAGCTAAAATACCAGAAATCTAGCAGCATTCCATCATTTGATTTTTTTTTTCCCCAGTTGCATCTTGAGAGTGGGACAGAGAAAGAAGTTCATCCGCTTGGAGAGACAATCCATGGTGTGTGTGCGCATCCTGCATCAGCTCTTGTAAAAATTGTCTTTCCAAGGATGTCTGCACAGCAAACATGCTTGGAACACAAAGACGGGGTCTGCCCTGGCCGGGAGGGCAGATCCATTTCCTGACCATGGTAACAATCTCCTCCTCTGAGGCAGAGCTTGGCGAGGATGCTAGTGGCTCCTTCCTAAGCCTGGAGATCCTCCACTGCAACACAAACCCACTCTGGGCCTTGGGAGTTAAGAGAAACCAATGCAAGCATGGAGCTCCTGCTACCTGCTATGCCACGAGTAATTGCTTTTTGGTCTCTGACCCAGGAATGCTGTGTCTTCTGCCACATCTCTAAAGCTAGAAGGCTAATTTGTTAGTCTGAAAGTAGGGTCAAGTCTCAGACCCCTCACTGTTCTCGACACAACTCTTTTTGTGTTGCTAGGTTCTAAAGTAGGCATCTCCCAGAGAAGAGAACTTACATTTTTCGATGGTTAGGACAAAGACCAAATCAAGTGACTGTTTTAGGATTAAGGTTTCAGAAAAACGGCAGGGAAAAAAGCTTGATAAGGTTTCCCCCGAATACTACCAGCAGTTAAGCCCTGTTGTGAGCTTATCAAATCACCACTTAAACTCCTTCACCACGGTAAACAGCTCTAAGTGTTTTCCATTTCTTTTATAAAATAGTTACATGCACTGTACCTTTCCACAACATTTGGCTTTGTCTATAATCTTCAGGGCAAACTCTTTTCCGGTTGACCTATGAATAAACAGAGGAAGGCCATTTAAAGACATACATCAAAGACACCCATCCCTGATTTCCTCTACAGCAGACTCTGGGAAGAAAGACTGCCTTCCTCCTCTATATACCAGAGAGGATGCTGAGTGGGGTCTGGGAGAAAAATACCCAAAAAAAGGTTCTTTAAAAACCCACAAAGCCACACTGTCAATCTCCTTTTATAAACATCAATCATTACAATATTATTAAGTAACTCACATACTGAAAATAGTTAAATTCTGTTGCATCAGAGCTGGATGAAAGATATTTTTCCACACTTAAGTCTCAAAAATAGCTCTCTTAGGATACAGAATAAAACTTAGAAAAATGAATCAAAGTAACAGAAAATTTTATTTTATCAGTGTCTTTACATGAGTCTATTAGTCCATCAGGTCACAATTCAAAACTGAAAAGTCCCTAGACTTTCACTATCCATTTCAGTCAAAACTCCAGTGAAGATCTGGTGCCATTTCACCCACACCTCTAAACACCCCAGTCTGGTACATGCATGCGTGCATGCTTAGTCACTTCAGTCGTGTCTGACTCTCTGTGACCCCATGGACCACAGCCCGCCAGGCTCCTCTGTCCATGGGATTCTCCAGGCAAGAACACTGGAGTGGGTTGCCATTTCCTTCTCCAGTGATAAAGTATGAAGTAACATAAGTGAGTGAGAGACATCATATCCTTGGACACAAGAATCTGGATGATGTTATTTAACCTTCAATCACCTTTAACGTCACTTAAGCTGAATGTGCCAAAAATACATCTTTCAGAATTCAGGAGAACAGTCCATGAAAGAACACTGTGGTATTCTTGGAATACATTAGTTCTCTCAATCACAAGCTACATTTGCCAGGTGGTCATAGTACACACTGATGACCTACCTTGGAAGAATAACTTTTATTTAAATTAGTATATGGTATATATAGCGGTAAAGAACCCATCTTCCAATGCAGGAGACGTAAGAGATGTGGGTTCAATCCCTGGGTGGGAAGAGGAGGGCATGGCAACACACTCCAGTATTCTTGTCTGGAGAATCTAGGGACAGAGGAGCCTGGCAGGCTACAGTCTGCAAAGAGGGCTGCAAAGAGTTGGACACAAATGAAGCAACTTAGCATGCATGTATGCATGTATATATAGTGTGTTAGTCACTCAGTCATGTTCGTATATATGCGTATAGAGTATATGCTTTCTACTTTGAGAGATGTTATCAGGTCTCATCCATGAGCCAGAGAAAAATGGGAAAGAATACGATTCATTAAAAAAAAAATAAAATCTCCTGCAACACTTACCTATGCCAGGCTTTGTTCTCAATGCTATAGTTGTATTGATTCATTTAATTCCTGCAGTAACCCCCTTATTTAATATTTAATTTCATATTATCAGTAGTTCAGGATACATGAGTTCTGACTTTATTCAAGATCAGAATCAGCCAACTTTTGCACATATTAAAATAATATTTCTGCTTTTCCAGCCTTATTTTAAGGTCTTGATTTCTCAAATGGTAAACAATATTAAAACTGGAAAAGATTCAGATTAGAGTTTTTGTACTTACAGGCTGTTTTTCTAGCTGTTCTAAGTGGTAATTTTTGTTGTGGGGGGTGGGCGGGAGGTAAGTTTTCTAGAAAGTTCTGGTAACTGCAGTTTTTCTGTTTTGCTACATTTTTGGTGGAGGTTTACTGCTCGTTATATGGTGCAGAAAGTAGCTCGTCTTCTAAGCTCCTTTACTTAGCTCTGGTACACAGATTGTTGCCCAAGCAACAGGCATCTAAAATATGACTTCTAAAGGCTCATTAGAAATCTGAGGCAATGTTTGGTTTATATTGTGGGGAAAGGCTTCTCTGGTGGCTCAGACAGTAAAGAATCTGCCTGCAATGAGGGAGATGCAGGTTTGATCACTAGGTCAGGAAGCTCCCCTAGAGAAGGGCATGGCAACCCACTCCAGTATTCTTGCCTGGAGATCCCAGGGACAGAGAAGCCTGGCGGGTTACAGTCAAGTTGCTTGTGAGCGTGCAAAACCACTAGTCCCTATGGTAGAGTCTTTGAGAAGGCCTTTTGTTCATTCAGATAAGAATAAATTCTAAGGCAGAAATGTATGCATCAGTGAACAAACGATTATCTTCCCTCACCTGTCCATGCACTCTTTGACGACTGCAAAATTGCCGTCTCCAATTACTTTCCCAATTTTGTATTTCTCAAGAAGAGTCGACGATTCAGAGCACCTGTTTCCATTCACACCTGCAAAAAAGGATAAATGCATACTCTAATGAACACATCACATTTCACCTTGATTTTTACATATTTGTAAAATAATAAATCTAAATGAGCTTCTATATCTATAGTAAAACTAAAAGAAAATCCTCTGAGCATATTTTCTTAATAAAACACCTGAATCACCAATTTCCTTTTAGCCTTGTTGCCTGGAATCAGAAACCAACAAAATCAAGAAGACTCTTAAGAGTCCCTTGGACTGCAAGGAGATCCAACCAGTAAATCCTAAAGGAAATCAGTCCTGAACATTCATTGGAAGGACTGATGCTGAAGCTGAAACTCCAATACTTTGGCCACCTGATGCAAAGAACTGACTTATTTGAAAAGACCCTGATGCTGGGAAAGATTGAAGGCGAGAGGAGAAGGGGATGACAGAGGATGAGATGGTTGGCTGATATCATCAACTCAACGGACATGAGTTTGAGTAAGCTCCAGGAGTTCGTGATGGACAGGGAAGCCTGGCGTATTGCAGTCCATGAGGTTGCAAAGAGTCGGACACTACTGAGTGACTGAACTGAACAAATTCCTGAAATATCAGCTAAAAATAAGTGATTAACTTTGGGTAATAGGGAAGTCTAACTAAAACTCTAAAATTTTTGTCATTTCTGGAGAAAGGGGAAGGGGGTGATGGTGGGGATTTAATTTTAGATTTTTTTTTTTCTCAAGATTTTCTAGTAAAGAAAATTCTGGCCAGTCATGAATTAAGCTAAGTTAAGTTAATGCAAATTTCTGGCTCAAAGTTATCTCAAAAAGAAGATGGGGGAGGGGCAAGAGGAGGAAGTGGTTAAGAGGGACCACTTTTCACAATGCATCCCCAAGTGGACTATACACAGCAGACATCAAAGAAAGAAGCCTACTTACATTATCTAAGAAAAGCGAAGTCTCCATTTAGGAACTGTAGGCAGATTGCCACTAAGGGAAAATAATGGAAACCCAGAACTAAAATTTGAAATTGGGATCGCTTAACTAACACTGATGTGACCCCTGACAACTAAGGCTGAGTAGGTTCACTGGTGTCATGATCTCACTGCTGTTTAGCGAGATCGCCATATAGCACAAGTGGGCGTGTGGGTCCACCAACTTCACATGGATGGCTTCCTTTACAAAAAAGTAAACATACTGAGAATTACCTTCAGGACTCATGCAACGATCAATTTCAGGCCCTCCGTTGACATTGGAAGAAGATCGGCCATGTGCAGAAACCTGCTGCAAAAGGACAGGGCTCGTTATTTATTCAGCTCATCAGCTAGGTGGATAAGTGTCCACACAGACTCATACAGAAACAGAGGAAGCACCCCCTTGCTTCTCTTCTCACCCGTCTTCCTATTCACAGTCCCACCAGTACAGTTCTCCCCTAGACACAGTACTTTCAGTTAGTATCGTGAAAACCGACACTGTGCTCCTCTTCTTTGATACCGTGTTACTTTTGATCTCAGTGTAGTCAAGAAAAGCAGACTTCCACGGCATCACCGATGAACAAGGCAGTCACCCACAGCACAACACCCTCCAGAGGGCTCAGTACCCAGACAGCAGCCCTGGCCCAACCCACTCCTTTACCACCCTAAGACAGCAGGAATTCTTCTGGAGCATTGCAAGGAGTTTTTTTTTAAACTAGGAACTAGAGGGAAACAAAAGATAAAACTAAATGATAGGTTCCCACTTAACAAAACGCTGAAGTCCCCAGTCTAACACGCAAATATCTCTCAACTCTTCGGAAAACTGAAAAGGCAGAGGAACCAGAGATCAAATTGCTAACATCCGCTGGATCATCGAAAAAGCAAGAAAGTTCCAGAAAAACATCTATTTTGGCTTTATTGACTATGCCAAAGCCTTTGACTATATGTCTCACAACAAACTCTGGAGAATTCTGAAAGAGATGGGAATACCAGACCACCTGACCTGCCTCCTGAGAAATCTGTATGCAGGTCAGGAAGTAACAGTTAGAACTGGACATGCAACAACAGACTGGCTCCAAATAGGAAAAGGAATATGTCAAGACTGTATATTGTCACCCTGCTTATTTAACTTATATGCAGAGTACATCATGAGAAATGTTGGACTGGATGAAGCACAAGCTGGAATCAAGATTGCCAGGAGAAATACCAATAATCTCAGATAGGCGGATGACACCACCCTTATGGCAGAAAGTGAAGAAGAACTAAAGAGCCTCTTGATGAAGGTGAAAGAGGAGAGTGAAAAAGTTGGCTTAAAGCTCAACGTTCAGAAAACTAAGATCATGGCATTTGATCCCATCACTTCATGGCAGATAGATGGGGAAACAGTGGAAACAGGGGCAGACTTTATTTTTCTGGGCTCCAAAATCACTGCTGATGGTGACTGCAGCCATGAAATTAAAAGACGCTTACTCCTTGGAGGAAACTTATGACCAACCTAGACAGCATATTAAAAAGCAGAGACATTACTTTGCCAACAAAGGTCCATCTAGTCAAGGCTATGGTTTTTCCAGTAGTCATGTATGGATGTGAGAGTTGGACTATAAAGAAAGCTGAGCGCCAAAGAATTGATGCTTTTGAACTGTGGTGTTGGAGAAGACTCTTGAGAGTCCCTTGGACTGCAAGGAGATCAAACCAGTCCATCCTAAAGGAAATCAGTCCTAAATATTCATTGCAAGGACTGATGTTGAAGCTGAAACTCCAATACTTTGCGCACCTGATGCAAAGAGCTGACTCTTTTGAAAAGACCCTGATGCTGGGAAAGATTGAAGGCGGGAGGAGGAGAGGATGACAGAGGATGAGATGGTTAGATGGCATCACCGACTCAATGGACATGAGTTTGAGCAAGCTCCAGGAGATGGTGATGGACAGGGAAGCCTGGAGTGCTGCAGTTCATGAGGTCACAAAGAATCAGACATGACTGAGTGATTGAACTGAACTGAAACTGAAAAGGGCGTCCCAGGTGGCTCAGTAGGTAAAGATTACATCTGCTATGCAAGAAATGCCGGCAGACATGGATTTTATGTCTGGGTGGGGAAAATCCCCTGGAGTAGGAAACGGCAACCCATTTCAGTATTCTTGCCTGAAGAATCTCATGAAGAGGCGCCTGACAGTCTACAGTGCACAGGGTCACAAGAATCAGACAAAACTGAAGCGACTGAGCACACATAGGTAAACTGACTACGCCTATGGTACATACGTTTATCATTGTTATTGTTGAGTCGTGTGCAACTCTTTGTGACCCCATTAACTGCAGCACACCAGGCTTCCCTGTCCTTCACCATCTCCTGGAGCTTGCTCAAACTCATGTCCATTGAGTCGGTGATGTCATCTAACCATCTCATCCTCTGTCATCCTCTCCTCCTCCCGCCTTCAATCTTTCACAGCATCAGGTCTTTTCTAAAGAGTCAGCTCTTCGCATCAGGTGGCCAAAGTATTGGAACTTCAGCTTCAGCATCAGTTCTTCTAATGAATATTCAGGATTGATTTCCTTTTCCTTTAACATTGACTGGTTTGATCTCCTTGCAGTCCAAGGGACTCTCAAGAGTCTTCTCCAACACCACAGTTCAAATGCATCAAATGACAAAATACGTATCATTATTTACTACTATTTTATCTATTGTCTATTATTCTGTAGGCATATGGATTTTTTTTTTCATAATTTCCAAGGGCTGTTACACTTCCCAACCCAATCTTTTCTCTTTCTTCTTTAACTTTCTTTCTTCTCTTAAAAAAAAAAAAAAAAAAATGTATTCCTTTTAGGAGTTTACATGGTCAAAGGACTTACTAAACACTAAGAAGCAACTCTGGCGTGTTTTGGTGCTGAGATGTTTCCACGCTTGTTTCTATGCCCAGACTATCCTGGGAGCTTCTGCCCCATCACGGTCGCCCCTTCTTCATCCCTGCATTCCTTGTGTGCACCGCAGGGCCGGTGAACACACCACTTAATTCACACTTGCTAAATGAAAGCACAGCTGGCACAGGTCCAGGGCAGGGACCCATCCACCCACGGCCCACAGTCTGGAGACTCGAAATTCACTCTGGGTAAAGCAGGAAACCTCAAAGATTCTGAGTTTTGTTCAATCCAGGAAAACCCAATACTTGTATAACATTCCTTCAAACAGGATCATCCAGAAGTTCTTTGGGGATAAAATACAAGCCTCGACAATGACAGGCATATAAAAACCGAGCTGTTTCCTCAGATTTCACATAAACCTGTGTGGATGGTAAAACCAGGAGTGGTAGGTCTTGTTAGGAAACCCAAGGCCACTGAAAACCAGCGCTGAGACACAGCAAATAAGCCCTGCCCTGAGGAATCAGCACACCTCTCCTGTGTGTGTGTCCTGTACTCTGACAGGTGAGTAGTCATGCAGAAGTGTGGGTGTGCCTGCGTGTCCCTTTCTGGCCACCATTAACCCGACGAACACCTGGCTCCTCAGAATTCAATCACTCTTCCCTCATAATACAGGTCATTGGTGGACAAAGTTTTTCAAAATTTAGCTTTTTTGCTTGTTTCCTGTTTTTTTTCCCCTGCTAAAACTGAAGGCAATTCCAAATTCAGCAGGAATTTATGCTAGAATGTTTAAAAGTTAGAATTTAAAAACCAAGCCCCAGAAGGGGGCATGAAGGGAAGCTGAAAAGAAAACCACAACATTCTCTGCAGAATTCATTGATACAGCCACCGCTCCAGTCCTGGCCGTCCTCAGCTTCTGGACAACTCCACCAGAGGCCGCCTCAGTCAGTCAGTCTCCCCAAGCCACGATTACTGCCAGAGCAGCTTTTCCAAAGGAGACTTCTGACTCCAACCCCAGGATCCCAGAACCTCATTGGGTTTTCGTAACCAATAGAACAACCCTCAAGTCTTCAGCCCACCTGACAATGCAGGAGACATAAGAAACCTGGGTTTGATCCCTGGGTCAGGAAGATCCCCTGGAGGAGGGCATGGCAACCCACTCCAGGATTCTTGCCTGGAGAATCCCACGGACAGAGGGGCCTGGAGGGCTACAGTCCATGGGGCTGCAAAGAGTCAGACACGACTGAAATGACTGAGTAACAACAGTAGCAATGTAAATCATTTAGTGCAGCCAAGGACATATAGCACTAACTCAATATTAAGTCATTAGTATTTTTCCTCAAAACGCCTAACATAGGGCCTGGAAATGAGTGTATGAGAAACGCTTCTGAATTGTTGAGTGTACAATGGCTACAAGAGACGTTTCTATATAATTCACTCCAAGCCAGCTTTCTCTTCTAATCCAACACTTCCTAGATTGAAAATTGTCACTCAAGGAAGTAAGAAATCCAAATTAAATTCATATCAACCGGATCCTTAATAAACAGTTATGAAAATGCAAAAAAGATATGACACTGAAAGATGAACTCCTCAGGTGGGTAGGTGCCCAGTATGCTCCTGGAGAAGAGCAGAGAAAAAGTTCCAAGAGGGATGAAGAGGCTGAGCCAAAGCCGAAAACAACGCCCGTTTGTGGATGTGACTGGTGGTGAAAGTCAAGTCCGATGCTGTAAAGAACAATATTGCATTGGAACCTGGAATATCAGGTCCATGGTAAATGGGAAGTGGTCAAACAGGAGATGGCAAGAGTGAACATCGCCATTTCAGAAATCAGTGAACTGAAACGGACCGGAACGGGCAAATTTAATTCAGATGACCATTACATCTTCTACTGTGGGTAAGAATCCCTTAGAAGAAATGGAGTAGCTTCATAGACAAAAGAGTCTGAAATGCAGTACTTGGATGTAATCTCAAAAATGACCGAGTGGTCTCTGTTCGTTTCCAAGGCAAACCATTCAGTATCACAGTAATCCAAGTCTATGCCCAACCACTAATGCCAAAGAAGGTGAAGCTGAATGGTTCTATGATAACCTATAAGAACTTCTAGAACTAACACTAAAAAAAGATGTCCTTTTTATCACAGGGGACTGGAATGTAAAAGTAGGAAGTGTAGAGATACCTGGAGTAACAGGCAAGTTTGGCCTTGGAGTACAAAATGAAGCAGGGCAAAGGCTAACAGAGTTTTGCTAAGAGAACACCCTGGTCATAGCAAACACCCTCTTCCAACAACACAAGAGAAGACTCTACACATGGACATCACCAGATCGTCAATACCAAAATCAGACTGATTATATTCTTTGCAGCCGAAGACGGAGAAGTTCTATACAGTCAGCAAAAACAAGACCGGGAGCTGACTGTGGCTCAGATCAAGAACTCCTTATTGCAAAATTTCAGACATAAACTGAAAAAAGTAGGGAAAACCACTAGACCATTCAGGTATGACCTAAATCAAATCCTTTACGATAATACAGTGGAAATGGCGAATAAATTCAAGGGATTAGATCTGATAGACAGAGTGCCTGAAGAACTATGGACGGAGGTTCGTCACATTGTACAGGAGGCAGTGATCAAGACCATCCCCAAGAAAAACAAATGCAAAAATGCAAAATGGTTGTCTGAGGAGACCTGACAAATAGCTGAGAAAAGAAGAGAAACAAAAGGCAAAGGAGAAAAGGAAAGATATTCCCATCTGAATGCAGAGTTCCAAAGAACAGCAAGGAGAGATAAGAAAGCCTTCCTATGTGATTAATGGAAAGAAATAGAGGAAAACAATAGAATGGGAAAGACTAGAGATCTCTTCAAGAAAATTAAAGATACTAAGGGAACATTTCATGCAAAGATGGGCACAATAAAGGACAGAAACAGTACGGACCTAACAGAAGCAGAAGATATTAAGAAGAGGTGGCAAGAATACACAGAAGAACTATACAAAAAAGACCTTAATGACCCAGATAACCATGATGGTATGATCACTCACCTAGAGCCAGGCAACCCTGAATATTCATTGGAAGGACTGATGCTGAAGCTAAAGATCCAATACTTTTGCCACTCGATGCTGAGAACTGGCTCATTGGAAAAGACCCTGATGCTGGGAAATATTGAAGGTGGGAGGAAAGATTGAAGACAGAGGACAAGATGGTTGGATGGCATCACTGACTCAATGGACATGAGTTTGAGCAAGCTCCTGGAATTGGTGACGGACAGGGAAGCCTGGCATGCTGCAGTCCAAGAGATAGCAAAGAGTGAGATAGGCCTGAGCAACTGAACAACAGCAGATTCTTAACGGAATAAATATTAGAAGAAAGTCATTTGGGGGGAAGTTTCAGATCTCAAAAGGTAAACAGAAAGATGCCTTTTGATCTCAGCTCACCTCTGGGTTACAGGGATGGGGGGTGGACTGTCAATGCTCAGGGGAGCAGTGGTGGACAGTGGCCTGGCTGACCTGCATGTCTATACTTCACAACCAAGAAAGGGGTCGCCCCGCACCCTCGAGGCACAGCAGGCTGGGTCTGGCCTGGGCACTGGGCAGGAAGCACTCCCTTCCTGGCACTGAGAGCCTAGGGGAGTGTGCGGGGTGCAGACCCCACCTCCACTGCTGTCTGCCTTTGTCCCCACTCTCCTCTCGTCCTGCCTACTTAGCTCTCCTGGAAGTGGGGACGCTCTTCTCACAGGTCCCTTCCCTGAGCTATGTGAGTACACTAGTTCATCACAAACTGATGTGCTCTGCGTGACTCAAGGGCTCTCTAAGACAGAAGTCCAAGAAAGAGGCGAAAAAACGCAGGCCTCTTTACCTCCTTGTACATGTTCACATGGATGGGTGACTCCCTGGAGTACTGACTGAATTCCTGTCAACCACAGTAACATTCTCAATGTTTCTTTTGATTAAATTCTCATTCACACCTCTCCTGATTCCCAGCGATTACAAACTTGCTTTGTGTTGGGATGCAGAGGTGGCAAGGGGCCAGAAAAGACACCAGGAGACAGAGCAGGTGGTGGAAGCTGACGGCGTAGTGACCAAAAAGAGGGCGAGGCTGAAGCTGGCCTGCGAGGCGGCTCAGGACTGCGTGAGGGTGCAGGACAACGCAAAAGGCTGTTTCCACGTGTGTCTGACAAAGGTTTTGCTAAATCACCAGGAAGTGCAGCTTTCTTACCTAAGGCTGATGGCAAGAAGAGCATTTTGCAAAACTCTCCAACAGATTGATACTTTTTTTCAAAGAGCTAAACCTCCAGCCTTTAAAAAATAAGAGAGCTAACAGAAGTGACATATCTGATTACCTGTCCAAACATGTTCCTTTATTTGGAAATTAAAAAAAAGCTTTCATGAAGAAAATGAAAACGCATACAAAAAGTGAGGGAATCATTACATTATAACACTGCTCAACAAACAGCACATGATTAGATGCAGGGAGTTTTCCTTCACTCCATCAGCAACAACCGTGCTGGATTTATGAAGGATGCAAAGATTAGGGCCACGGTCTTTAGAGCCTGGAAGTTTACAGTCTAATGAAGAGGCCTGGAAACCTCACTGTTCCAGAGGGTGGTTCTTTCTGAGGGTCTGTAACCCGGGGGAGGGAGCTGTTTCGCTATAGCATGAGTCTGCCCTTGGCTCACCTGAGTCACTCTCTACCCTCTAAGTTCGTCTGACCTCCCAGCAATGAAGCCTGGTGCTCCGAGAATCCAAGAAAAGCTGGGTACTCACCAAGATCTCTGGACAGATCCCTGGCAAACGTGAGGTGACTACTGTTACATATAAGGCACTCCTGGTGCCCCGAGAGACATGCAGACAAAGAGGAAGGAAAACACAAGGGCAAAAGCAAGGACTACAAAATCCCCTCCACTTACCAGGCAGAATATATGGATTTTCCTGTCCCTGGCAAGAGAACTATTCTCTTATTGAAGCAAGGAGAGAATAAAATACGGCATTCCTGATTAAACCTGTCCCATTTCTATTGTCCAACTAAATGTTTTCATTAAAATCTCTTAAAATGCTAATGCGCTTCATGCTTCCATCAGCAGCCAGGATGCTGAGATAGCATGAAGATGGTGCCTGGATGCTGCATGTGAACGAGACGCTCCTCAATAAAGTGCAAACGGATGGTAGGGAGCATCTGGACTCTTTCAAGATATTTTCCATAATTACTAACTAGTTCAAAAAGATGCAATACACTTTTCTGGTGGTCCAGTGGTTAAGAATATGTCTGTGAGCGCGGGTGACACTGGTTCAAACCCTGGTCCAGGAAGATCCCACATGCTTTGGAGGAACTAAGCCTGTGCACCACAACTATGGAGCCAGCAATCTGCAAGAGAAGCCACTGCAACGCAGAGTCTGCCCTCCACAAGCAGAGAGTAGCCCCTGCTCGCTCCAATTAAAGAAAGCCTGTGCACAGCAGCAAAGACCCAGCAATAAATAAATATTTTTTTTAAAAAAGATGCACTGATGTTAGAGGTGGGGAGAAGAGGGGGCTTATTTCCTGATGAGGTCACAGAGGGTGAAGAAGGGAAGTGATGGAAACACTGAAGACCCTGCGGGTGCATCTTCTGTGACCTCCACCACCACTGGCCTTCTCTCTGGCAGCAGCAGCCCCAGTTTTATGAGTAAAGAAGGAAGGAAACTGCCCCAGAATCCACTTCTGCTAAGAACTTATATTAAAAAAAGACTTGAAAACAGAGCAAAAAAGAATCTATAAAGTGCTCTCATCTGCTAGCACCATTTAAAAGAGTGCTCCTGGCAGACCGAGAACATCCGATGACATGCCAGTTTCCACATTTTTAGCAAAGTCAGTGTCCTACATTAAATTTCTTTGACAAGTGGATTATTACTATTGCTATGAAATTTAAAGAGAAATGTTAAATGCTATACTAAAATTGTGAAGTTTTGTCCATAAATACACAATTCTCAGGGGGGGAAAAAGCAGCAAAAATAGTTCTATCAGTGCTGGTCCCTACTTCATTGTGGTTTTCATAAAAAGAAGCATTTGAACAGAATCTAGCAGATATGCTTGTGTAGAGAGTTGACTTTCTTGAATGCATCTTGGAAAATGGCACTGTGATTTTAAGTGGCCTGCTGCAGGGGTCATCTTCTGTAGAGGGTCAGAGAGTAATATTTTAGCCTTTGTGAGTCACGTGGTCTTTGTCACGACTACTTAACTCAGCTGCTGCACTGTGAAACCAGCCAGAGGCCAAATAGAAACAAAGGAGCATGGCTGCGTTCCAATAAAACTTTATTGAGAAAAACAAGCGATGGGCCAAGTCTGGCCACAGGCAAATAAATCCCTGGTCCACAAGAGCTTTCTTAGGAAAGCTTTTCCTCTAACATAACTCTTACACTTTTAAACACTAGAACAGAATAAACCCCAGGGTATGATGTTATAAAGCAGCAGTTCTCTGTCCTTGGCTGTATATTAGAATTCCCAGGGAAGGTCTGAAACACTCTATTGCCAGGCTGTGCCACAGATTAAAGAATCCTTGCAGGTAGGGCCCAGGTATCAATATATTTTTAAGCTCCACTGAAGATCTAATGTGTAGCTAAGGTTGAGAACCTCCATGGAGGAAGTGTCTCACAGTAATTATAACTGACCGTTCAGCTACCTTAACTTCTGTCACTCATCCAGTAACCTGTGCGTCATCCATAGCCCAAGGGCAATTTTTTCATTGTAAACAAAGGAAAGAAACTCATTACAATTTATTGAATGCCTACTTTGAGCCAAGTCCTAAAATGAATACTTTTATATCTTATGAATTAGGTATTATTTCATCTCCATTGATCTGTGAAGAAACCAAAGCTCAGAGAGGTCATATAACTTGCCCAAATGGCACAGCAAATATAAATTCAGGATCTAAACTCAGGTCTGGCTGCTGAGCCCAGGAGCTCTTTGGCTAGTCTCACATTATAACTTCGAATTGCTCATGAAGTCTTGCACCCAATGCAATTCACTGATCAAAATATTCATTGTGGTATATTAACAACATGCTTTCAGGTTACATAAGTATAATCACCTTCCTATAGTCAAATAATATATAAGTCGATAAATAAATACACAGCCTTTCCTCATATAAAGAGGTCTTAAGAAAAAATTTTTCTTTAAACGATGACCTCTGAAATGTACTGAAAGATTTTTTTTTTAAAAAATCAGTATGCTACATTATTACTTGTACTGATAAATAGATTTGCTTCCATTATCATTTTCTGTGGTGTTTTTAAAAACTATCAGAAACATCAGTTCCATTAAGTAGAAGGGAAACCAGTGCAAATCAGGCGTCCATTTAAAAACAGAAGCTTGGGGCTTCCCTGGTGGCTCAGTGGCAAAGAATCTGCCTGCCAATGCAGGAGACACGGGTTCGATCCCTGGTCTGGTGGGATCCCATGTGTCTCAGAGCAGCTAAGCCCGTGCGCCACAACTATTGAGCCTGTGCTCTAGAGCCCAGGAACCGCCACTGCTGAGCCAATGCAACCACTGTACACTGGAGCCCGTGCTCTGCAACGAGAAGCCACTGCAATGAGAAGCCCAAGCACCACAACTAGACAGTAGCCCCTGCTCGCTGCAATGCAACTAGAGAAAAGTCCATGCAGCAGCGAAGACCCAGCACAGTCAAAAATAAGTAAATAAAATCATTAAAAAAACAAAAACAGAAGCTTTATCACTTTTATACTGGATTTGTAATAATGTACTCTGAAATCCTGCAGTATTAGTAATGAGATATGAGAACAATTAATCTGAATCAGCACCTAGGGATTCATAACATACAAAATATTCTTCAGTTCAGTTGCTCAGTCGTGTCCGACTCTTTGCGACCCCATGAATCGCAGCACGCCAGGCCTCCCTTTCCATCACCAACTCCCGGAGTTTACCCAAACCCATGTCCATCGAGTCAGTGATGCCATCCAACCATCTCATCCTCTGTCGTCCCCTTCTCCTCCTGCCCCCAATCCTTCCCAGCATCAGGGTCTTTTCCAATGAGTCAACTCTTCGCATGAGGTGGCCAAAGTATTGGAGTTTCAGCTTCAACATCAGTCCTTCCAATGAACACCCAGGACTGATCTCCTTTAGGATGGACCTATAGCCATACCTTAGACTTGGTTTCATTTGGTACAATCAGTGGTACTTGAGACTTCTGACTGATTAACAGTGGAGAACAGCAGTTTACAGAACCCCGCCGTCTGCGCATGTACATGGTTTGAGACAGTGGCCAGCTCAAGTCTATGCAAGTGTAACAGGGAAGAACAAACCTGACTCCATAATGGCTGTTTCTTTTACTTTGACCTTTGTATTCTATTGCTTTTGCTACAAGTTAATAACTAAAAGAATGTTGCCTATAGCTTGAAATATACAGGACAGCCCATCATCAAGGCTCTGATCTTTAAAGATGTAACATTTCTCCATTCATATAGAGATAGAACGTTGCAGAACAGAGAATAACAGTTGTCTTGAAGGTTTAAAGGAACATTGTGACCTGACCTACACTTACAGCTGCAAGAACAAAGGATTCAGGGACCAAGAAGTTTGCAATAACCAACCATGTCCCCTCCCTTTTTAGTATAAAAGAAGCCTGAATCCTAATTTGGGTGAGATGGTTCTTTGGGACACTAGTCCACCATCTTCTCAGTCTTCTAGCTTTATGAATAAAGTCACTACTCCTTGCCTCAACAACTCCTCTCTCAATTTACTGGCCTATCCTGTGGGGAGCAGTATGAACTTGGTCCTGGTAACAAAAGGGCTTGTGTGGAACCTGCCGACTTTGGCCTTCTGTTCCTCTGAGTATCATTACCACCTCAGCTGATGACATGGTTTGTCAAAACCAGCAAAGAATTTCATCACATCCCTATCGAGTGAGCCTTTCAAGCAGTGTTGGCTTACTGGATTTTGAGCAACAAGTGGTATGGCCACGCCTACCTGCTAAACATGTCAGCATACTTACAGTGTGATGTACCACCAATTTCCAGGGTGCCTGAGTGGTGGGAGAGGTGACTGTTACTTTCAGTGTCAACAACATAGGCTACTCCTGTTTTTCACTGGCACAGGACAGCTCAATGCCACAACCTCTAAGTAGTAACACCACCCAATTATCTGATGCATGACCGAGAAGACTGTCTACTGACCCACTTTTATGAATAAGAGGGTGTTTGAGATAAACACATATGCTGCTTATATTCAAATAAAGCTTATACAATGGATCCTACCTTACACACTGATTTGCCTGGCAAACTCTCCTTCCACCCCTGTAAAAGTGGGCTTCCGCCCAGCTGAGCCATTTATGCACCAAATGCCTCTTTTCTGCTGATCAACTACGATGTACAAATCAATGTCCTCAAACAGAATCTGCGAGTCATCATGATGATTGATTTCTTTAGGGCACCAAAATCTGCAAAACTGCTTAGTCCCTCTTTTGCTTCTCTGTCAACAAAATCATTACATGCAGAGATTAAGTGACCACTCACCATTCCTGAGGTAATAAAGGGTGTCAGTCTCTTCATACTAAAGACCATTAACTAGTTTTTAAATACTAAAGAAAGCCTAAGCTCCAGGGAAAAGCCAAAAGCCTCTCCAAGGTCAGAAGCTACTGTGGATTTACATTTCACAGCTTCGCCAAGAAGTTTTTGAGTTCAGAAGGTCAAAGAGTTACATTTTAGCTCTGCCAATCAGTATGAGATACTACCAGCCCTTTCATCACACTTCACAAATCTGGAAAATCTTTCATCGCCAGTAGACCCAGGAGACATCATCAGATAAAATACCAGCACATCAGACAGTTTATAATCTCAAGATGTTGGATAATGCTCCAACGTCCTTTTTTCCCTTTCTTCTTTCAACCAACAAGAATGCTCACAGTAGACAGCCCCTGGGCATACGCGTCAGCATCAAAACGTGAGCCATTTCATCCCCCAGTGTCCACAGATGTGCCCCTCACTCTGAAGCCTTGAATTACTACAGCCTTGAAAGTCTTAAACTGGGACATGGATGACGAATTAAATTTCAGGGAAATGCTTTCTTCATCCATCTGGCAGCTGATGACACATTTAGTACTCTTTATTGCCTATCTGTCCTGAAGAAAACGCTGTGATTTAAACACAGTAAATATTCCTGAAGGGAAGGTTATCGGCTAGATCGAAAGGACTCCGAGGAACCTGGGCAGAGGAAACAGGAGATCACAGGCTGAGGTCAAGGAGAAAATGGAGGATCCGGAAGACGGGGATTAAGAGAAGAAAATGTCAGTGGTGGCGGGGCTCTAGGATTTGAAGGGGAGAGAAAAAAATGGGCAGGGGGCGATGGGTCTACAGAGTAAAAGGACTGCAGGGAGAACAGAGCAGTGAGATTTATGGGGAGAGAGGCTCGTGGTCCTCAAAAGGGAGAGCGGACGGAAAGCTACTGAGGGAGCAGAGGCAGCCTGCGAGAGCAGCTCTGGGCGAGACGAAAGCACAGAGCAGGGCTGTGGGAGCCAGTCTCCGGGGCAGTCCCCGTGCTGCCTACGTTCATGCCTGTGTGGAGTCCCTTCCCACACTCACCCGGACTGACATGCACAGTTCCTACGCTCTGATGGAAATGATGCTGCCCCTGACATCCGAGGCTAGGTCACAGAAAGGGGAACTTCTGCCCAGCACTCTCTTTCCGATTCCTCACTCTCAGGAAACAGAGCTGCAACATTCTGAGGATACTGGAGCCAACCTATGGAGGCATCCACCCAGTGAGGAACTGAGGCCTCCTGCCAAGAGCTGGCACAACTTGCCTCCAAGTGAGCAGGTCCCCTTGGGAGGGGAGCCTCTGTTCCCAGTCAAGCTTCGGGCGACTGCAGCCCTGGTGCACATCTACAGCCCCATCTCAGATCTTAACCCAGTTAAGCTGTCTCTGAATTCCTGACCCACAAGAACTGTGGGAGAAAAATAATTTTTTATTGTTGCTTTAAGCTGCTAAATTTGGGGATAGCTTGTTACTAACAATATTACCTATAGATTACTAATAGGGTTGAACTATGAAGAGAGAGCAGGAAGGGACTTCCCTGGTGGTCCAGTGGTTAAGAATCCACCTTCCAATGCAAGGGATGTGGGTTTGATCCTTGATCAGGGAACTGAGATCCCACAGGCCTAGGGGCAACTAAGTGTGCGTGCCACAACTAGAGAGAACCCACATGCCACAATGCAGCCAAAAATAAACTCATTAAAAAATTTTAAGAGAAAACAGAGGCAGGAAAACAGAGACGAAAGGTCGAGCTGGGAGGGACAGTCGTAACAGGAAAGCAGAGAAGGTAATAATATAGCAGAGACGTCTGACTTCTCTCATTTTCTCTTTCCTTCTTCTTACCTCATTGCATATCAATTTTTTTTTTCTAAGTGAAACTTCTCTCATGTGAAAACTGAACCTGGACACCCCGATGCTTCTGATAATACAAATGGAACAACAGAATATAAAAGAATAACAATAGCATAATAGAATAACCAAGTTATTCTAAGTGCTTTCTTTATATTTAATCAGTTAACCTCAACCCTGTGCAGCAGGTCCCAGAAATCCCATCTTTCACAGATAAGGATGATGTGACTTGTGCAAGGCCACACAGCTAGTGAGTGGTCAAGCCAAGATGAAACCCAGACAGCCCAGTTTCCGAGCTCCCACACCGAACCACATCACCATCTTGTGTCCATCTCAGACCAGGGGCCTCGGGGCTCACCCTTCTCAGAGCTGCTCATCCTATGTAACTGCATGCAAGGGGGCGCTGTCTCTGCCTTCACCCTCAGGCTTATGGGGGCCTCTCTCAACTGGGACAGACTGGACTTTCACAGAAAATTTTACTAAGGAGAACACAACTTAGCGACTAAACAACATGGAGAATAAAAGGAAAATAAACAAGAGTCCTGAGGAGACATGTGCCCTCCTGACACAGGCCTAGTACA
Organism: Okapia johnstoni; assembly: GCA_024291935.2. Lineage (NCBI taxonomy): Eukaryota > Metazoa > Chordata > Mammalia > Artiodactyla > Giraffidae > Okapia > Okapia johnstoni. The sequence continues at coordinate 57,700,924 of CM044310.1, read as the reverse complement.
GCCTGACTCCCCATATGCCTGATTGAGGTGGGCAGCTTGGTGCTGTGGAGGTGGCCCGTTTCTGGCTGCAAAAATGTCTCCTCCCCACATGACTGTCAACAAGAGCGGCCCCGTGTTTAGAAAAGCCAGATTCCCCAAATCAATACAAAATCAAGGCCAACTTCAGCCCTAGGGTCTAGGTTCTGGGGAACATGGCCTATGGGGACCTGCCCAGTAGCCCTAGCAGCCTCCTTTATGAATTTCTGGTCTGAGGACAAAGTTCCAAGCATCCAGCAGACCAGCCTTGCTTTCTCACTGTGCCCCCGGGGGCTAGGAGGGGTCATGTGTGTGATCTACTTCCAATTCCCAGTCATGCCCCAGTGCTCACCACCTGTGGTCACAGGACCACCGAGGAACATCATCCTAAGTCCGGGACCCCACGCTTGCTGGGCCAGGACCACATCTGTTTCCAACCTGTGCCAATATCGACCACACTCAGCCCCACTGCTGGCTTCCAAAGGAAATCAGTAACCCTAACCTATTGCATCATTCCACTAAACCTTAGGGGGTCAGGCAGAACTGCTGGTCACAGGGTGTAACCACTTCCCTTGAAAAGAATCATCATTAGATAAGAAGAGCAATCTCTTCTGCCAAGTCTCCCAGGAAGACCTGGCAACAGGCGTTCTCCTCTACCTTCCTCTTCCCTTCACCCAGCCTCTCCCCCATCCCAGGATCCCTTTTCTCAACCCTCCCCTCTCCCTGTTCCTTCCCCACTCTCACAACCCATTTTTGTTCAGAGCATCTAAACCCAGGCACTCCCCCTCCTAAACGACCTATGCAGCACAGCTTTCCAAGGGGCGCCTGTGCTGGGGTCATGGAAGCAGACCCACGGAGGATGGGGAAAGTCAAAGGTTAGAGATCAAGCACTTGAGAGGGCCAGAGATCCCAACTGGCCACTGGGACTTCTCTGTCAGATTCTCCATCTATAAGATGAAGGCGAACTAAAATATCTGGGGTCACTTCCGGTTTCCACAAAACCAGCAAGTTGTAACTGAGGACCAAGTAACTCTCAGTTGTCCTAACATCTTTCAGTTTTAGGTTTAAAGAACCTTAATGACTTGGTCGCCACCCTATGTCTTAACGTCCCCACCTTGCAAAAAACGCAATTTGAGGAAAGCTTTGCCTCCTCTGCTGCCTTTGGTCCAGCCCCTTAGAGAGCCTGGCTTTCTGTGAACACATCTGAATGGAGCGGAGCTGTCTTCCTCACATGAGTACTACCCGGGAAACAATCAGGGCGTTTTGGGGGGGAGGGAGAGCCGCTTCTGAATTCCCGTGTTTTTCGAGGAGCAAATAAAACCACCACTGCCGCCCTGGAGTCAGAAATTAAACGTCACAATGTCGCTATTTTTCATTTTCAATTATTTTAGTGACTCCACCCAAACACCAGAATGGTTCCCAGGAACTGCCACAATGGGGGCTGGGGTGGGGGGTTGTGACAGAACATCAAATTCTGCTCACCTTTGCCTTAACTTCGCTAGGTCCCCTATTAAGTAAAACCCACGATGGGGGGAGGGGCAGGGAGGCGGCCATGCGCCCAAAGCTGTGTCCTGGGGGAAATGACAGGGGTGTCAACTCCTGCGTATGCTGTCCTGGCCTGGTTTGAGTGCTTTTGTCAATTCTCTGGAAAAAGACTACCCACAAAGCCATAAAAGCATCTAAGTAGGGTAAACGGTGGTAAAGAGTTGCTGCCCGTGAAGAACAGCCCTCCATTGTCAGACCTCCTCTCTTAATGGATCTTAATGAGCTATTTTAAATGAAGGGGAAGGAAAAAGCCTAGCACTAACACATGATAATTATCTGTAATTCTCCATGTGTAATGTCACTTAATAGAGGAAAATAATGCAAACGTGGACAGATGCTGACTAGAGCTTTACAGTGACATCAAAATGAGGGTATTTTGTACAGTAAGGAGCAAGACTAAGCTGCAGTATTTCAAAGGCAAGTTTTCATCCCAAGGACAATATACACCACGACTGTGGAGAATCTGCGATGAAATGAATGCCCACAAAGTATGACCCCTGGGAACAGGCAGGGGCTACAGAAATTTAGCTTTATGTCTGAACAGCTGATGGGTGTAGCAGAGACTTGTTTAGCTTCGAATATTTAATGTAAGATTCAGTGATTCTATATCAGCTTGAGTGAGAGGAAGAGAAATGGATTCCCCAGCTTCCTGGACAGGTTTTTAGGCAACTTAAAAGAACTACAATCTTAGCACTGTAGGAGTCATCTAAAGTCAAATGTTCTTATTTTACAGATGATCAAAAGAAAGCCCAGAGGAGGTCTCGCTGCTGTCAGCCAAGCCTCAGGTGTGCTGGAGGAAAAAGGAAGGGGTGGGAGGTCATGAAAGGACTGGTACCCTTTATTTTACTCAACCTTGACCAGGAATCAGCGTTTCCTGTAACTGTCTTCATCTCTTTTTGCATCAATAAATAATCCGTGAGCACTTACCATGGAACTGTGTGTGCTAAATCCTGAGGTTACTCTAAATACTAAGATATATCTATTGTAGTTGGGAATGATTTTATCTAATATCTCTGCAATCTTATTAAACCTTGTTAGCATGTCTTAAAAATCACACTGGAGGACTTGCCTGGTGGCCCAGTGGTTGAGAATCCACCTTGTAATGCAGGGAACGTGGGTTTGATCCCCAGTCAGGGAACTAAGATCCCACCTGCTGCAGGGCAGCTAAGCCCACCTGTACATCACAATTAGAGAGCCTGTGTGCCACAGAGAGGTTTCCTAAGTGGCACTGGTGATAAAGAACTTGCCTGCCAATGCAGGAGACACAAGAGATTCGAGTCTGATCCCTGGAACAGGAAGATCCCCTGGAGGAAGTCATGGCAACCCACTCCAGTATTCTCTTGCCTGGAAAATTCCAGGGACAGAGGAGCCTAGTGGGCTCCAGTCCACAGGGTTGCAAAGAGTCATACATGACTGAAGCGACTTAGCAGGCAAGATTCTCAGTGCTGCAACTAAAACCTGATACAGCCAAAAATAAATAATTTTTTTAAGTTCAACTGTACTATTAAAAAAGAAACCCACGTCTTCACCTCAGATTCCCGCATCAGTGAGGGATCTCCTCTAAGTATGTGCACATGTGTAAAAGAATGAGTCTGTATCGGAGCACAGCAGCATCAACTGACCTAGTGGCATCCACAGGAAAGAACAATTGTGGGCTAAGAGCAGAAGACAGACTAGGAAGAAAGACAAGAGCCCACAGCACCAAGGGATAATAAAAAAAGGGGAAATGACCCCGACCCAAGTGAGCACGGTCTAAGGTACCTTCTGGGATGGCCACATACAGTCAGAGGCCCAGGATCACAGCAGTCCTGCCTCCAGCAACAGCCAGGGGAGAACTGCAAGTGAGCCTTGCAGGTGGACCACTGGAAAGCTTCGTTTGGGTCCGCCTAGGTTGCCAATCACCAGCACTAGGAATCGCTTGCTTTTGCTTTAATAAAGGATAAAACAACGGAAACTGGAAACAAGGTAAATTGACTTGATTTTTATTTCAATTTTCTTGCAAGTTACCTGGATTAAAACACGGGGCACCTCCAGTCAATTCTGGGGGAAAGAAACTGGGAAAGAAAAGCTGAAAATAATTACATTAGTGATTTTTAATTGATACAGCTTTTCTTTTGGAGTTGACATTTAAGAATTCCATTGAAATCATGTTAGGCACTGACCTAAGCTAATTTAGCACTTCAGAAAATGGCCAGTTCTTTTGATAAAGATCAGGAACTTCCAGCACTTAGAGGTTACCTAGAGATCTGTGCTCCAAACCCCAAACTGACTATTGGTCCCTCCAAATTCTGCCAACATACATAAACAAGCAGGCATGAAACCAGATGATCTGTCCTTTTCCAGTGGAAATTTCTGTTACTGATGTCAGGCACTTAGACAAGAATATAGCAAGTTCACTCTGGAGGTAGACACAACATTCTCTGGACAGGACAAGCACACCTGAGTGTCAGATGGAGAACACAGCCCTGCAGGCAAGGAGAACCCGCAGTCCTACTGCCCTGCCAGCCCAGCAGGTTCCCACCCCGAACTCACAAGGCCCACTGGGCCTTTTATCTTTCACTTTACCAGTGAAAATGTTTTTCACCATCCTTAAGGGAAAGAACATTTCCCACTTGGATGATACCTGAAACGTTTGGGCTATCAACTTTAGAGACTGTATTTGTCACGAAGATACTTCCAATGTTAACTAAATACTCCAAGAGTAAGTCAGAAAGAGAAAGCTAAATATCATATACTAATGTATATATAAGGAATCCAGAAAGATGGTACTGATTAATTTATTTGCAGGTCATCAATGGAGAAAAAGACATAGAGAACAGACTTAGGAACACAGGGTTGGGGAGTAGGGGAAGGAGAGAGTGAGATGTATGGAGAGAGTAACATGGAAACTTACATTACCATATGTAAAACAGATGGCCAACGGGAATTTGCTGTATGACTCAGGGAACTCAAACAGGAGCTCTGTATCAATCTAGACGGGTTGGGTGGGGAGGGAGGTGGGAGGCAGGTTCAAGAGGGAGGGGACATAGGTACACCTATGGCTGATGCATGTTGATGTTTGACAGAAAACAACAAAATTCTATAAAGCAATTATCCTTCAATTAAAAAAAATTTACTGCTATTGTATCAGGCAAATTTACTCATAAATTTAAGCTACTGAGAGCTACTAAGTCAAATTAAATTTGTTGAAATTCTGCAAATTTGGTTTCACTCATCATTCTTCTTCTCTACTAGATAAAATGTATATTAAACCAATTGCTTAATCATGTTAAATTACTGTTCATATTTTCAGGACATCACAATCAAAACCTAAGACTTATTTCTAAGTTCTTCACCAAAATGAACATATTTTTCTTGTGTTACTAACTTCTGTATATAAGTATTATGCTAGAATTTCACTCTATTTTAGACTTTTACATAGTCGAATTATGGTAACAATATTAAAATCATGACTTTTAAATGAGATTTCTAAAAAGAATCATGGTTTCTAAATGAGATTTCTAAAAAGAATCAATCTCCAAGGCTTTGCCATTGCAGATTTTTCTGATTATAGTAGGAAAACTACTGTTTATTGATATAAAACCACATCATGTTCAACCCTAACCACAATTTTATATTCCCATTTAAGAGATGGGAACTCTTTAGCACAGAAGAGTTAGGTAAATTGACCCAAATTATGAGATTAAAAAAGGATACAGGATTCAAAGTCAAGTCTTCCCGGCTCCAAATCCTAACGTCTTTCTTTTTTGATTTGTTACTGCACCCAAGTCCCTGAACAAATTAACTACTAAATTATGCAACATAACAGAATCACACAAATATGGCACATATCCTATTTCATACCTTTAATCCTCTGAAACTTCCTGGGCTGGTTGGAGAGGAGCTGGAGGATTTCGTCGATTTAGGAGTGGAGAGCTGGCTGCTGGGAGTTCCATTAACTGACCATGAGACAACAAAGGAGACAGAGGTCATCAGAACCCAGAGCCACCAGACTGGGCAAGAACACTAAGCACATGCCCAACACAGCTGCAACGGAGCTTCGATTCACTGAAAGCTCAAAGCAGATGGCAAATCAGCAAAAAGCAAAAATAACATGTCTTACTGCATTACGGACAAAGTATCAGACAAATAAGCAGTGAAACTAGATTTTCAATAATGGCTTTCCAGTGGTAACATAAAAAAATATATAAAACGTTATGGGGTTAGAGATGTGAAGGAGAACTTGTCCATAAATCCTGCATGCCAGCAAGGGTAGAGAAATACACGACTGTCATATTTGTAACTGTTTACTCGGAAGGCTGCCCTATAACCTGTCCACACGACCTGAATCACGGAGGCACTTCTCTGTCTCTCCCAGATCAGCTCCACAGTAATTCTAACACATTTCCTAAGGATATTCTTAATGGAAAAAGAAAATTACTGGTCTCTTCCAATTTCTTTTTTATCTGGACTAGTTATCTCTAATTCCTTCTATTTTCTTGTCTTCTTAGCTTAATTTTCCCATTATTTAGCAAATCTTGGTGGGTTTTTCTGACATCCTCCTCTCAACTTGCGTACACTTCCTAGGTTGAAAGCTCAGTTTAGAGACTAGGTGAAGAAAATATGTCGGTGGCAGCTGCCAAGAGAGGGTTAGCTTGCAGATTTTACACTAACTATACAGTGCTAGTCACACATCTCAGGACGACCTAGGCTTATTCCTAATTATACCAATAGGATCCACTTCTGTTGTAATTTCACAAAGCTATTAGTTAACATCTGGTACTGGTTATTTTTTTTTCCTTTTCTAGGGAGCTATTTTAACCCCTTTTATCATTAATTTTCAATGCTTTGTCCCAAGTAGATGAAAACTGCCATTCGTCTCTATGGAAAGACAAGCAAAGTCTACTTCCTTTTTAAAAAATCTTTTTAACACAAGGGAGCAGACAACTGTTATTTTAAATGATGCTAATAAGTATAAAAAGCAAAATGCAAAACTCCTGAAAAGGTGACCTCAAAAAACTGAGCACCAGTCCTTGAGAGGGAGCAGAATTCTGGATCAATAAGCATGATATTTGTGATCAGACAAATCATTCATGTTTGTTTACTGGATGGCTCACTGTAAAAATTCAGCAAAGATGCAAAAATTTGACAGTTATTTTTCAATTACCAAACTTTAACTTCCTAGTTGAAAACCACTCGTTCATAAATCATTATCAGTTATCTAGATTTTCTCAACAAACGTTTGTGGGTATTTATAGCACAAGTACAACACAAGTAACTGCACAATCAATTAGAAACTTCTTAGAGTATTCAACAGTCCTGCTTATTTTTCAATAAAGTTACACTTCAATTAATGCTATTTCTTTTAAAAATTCTCTTTAAAGGGAACAGGTGGTAGGAATTCACATAGAAAAGAGATATTTACAAGCAATCAACTAGTGAGCTTGCTAGGAGCTGATACTGAGTCTGGCTCCTTTTCTTCTTCATTCAACACAACTACCTGTTCAGGTCCTCCTCACCCAGCGCTGTTACCTTTCACTGATCTTCAGAAACCACTTTGCAATCAAAGATTTCCTTGCAGCAGTGATGGAAAAGGGACTAAAGAAGAAAAATTGGTTCCTGCAAAGGGTAATCCCTGTGGCCAACCAATGTCCCTAGAAACACACCTCCTGCCTAAAGATAATTTCTTAACAAAACTCACTGGCAGGGATTGAACTGGTATCAGCATATACATGTTCATACTTGCCCTTAAATAACTCCCATCCTAGAGACACTAAGCCATAGACAACCCTCTAAGTTTCCGATAGTATTTGAAAGGCTCAAAAAAAAAATGCCGTCTAGTGAGTTCTTAATGTCATTTATTTTTGCACATTTCTCCATTTCTGGGAAAGCAACTGGAAGCTGGGACAGTCACCTTGGGCTCTCTCCCCTGACACTGCTGCCCCCAACAGGAAGGTGGACAACGCCCAGCATCTCTGTGATGCTCCCTCTCCTTCAGTATACCCTGGATTTTCTTTCCCCCAAATAAGGCTTTTATCCACCCTTCCCTCAACTGTAAGGTAAGAAACTGACTTGAGGCTTTCTTGTTCACTTGCTCTGAACACTTTTTATCTGGGTGGACAAAGAGTCACAAGCTAGAAACCTTAAGTGAGAATTTTTAATATTCAAATTATGGTGACTATTATAGCTCAGTTGGTAAAGAATCCACCTGCAGTGCAGGAGACCCCAGTTTGATTCCTGGGTCAGGAAGATCCCCTGGAGAAGGGACAGGCTACCTACTCCAGCATTCTTGTGCCTCCCTGTGACTCAGCTGGTAAAGAATCTGCCTGCAATGCAGGAGACCTGGGTTCAACCCTGGGGTAGGGAAGATCCCCTGGAGAAGGGAAAGGCTCCCCACTCCAGTATTCTGGCCTGGAGAATTCCATGGACTGTATAGTCCATGGGGTCACAAAGAGTGGGACACGACTGTGAGACTTTCACTTTCCCTTTACTCACTGTGTTATCCGGATTAATGTCTATGTACTTATTACATACTATTTAGCTATTTTGATAAATTTGAGTTTTATGGAGGTATTTAGTCAATCAGAAGACTTCAATAATGGGAGCACCTCTGTCCAAAGAATGAAAAAGCACAAGATTATGTTTACAAAGTTACTGCTCTGTTTGAAATTCCAGTGAGTCCCATGGAATGTTCTAAATGGTAATGGCTACACTACAGCAAAAGTAGCCTGTAAAAGCAAGTTATTCATCTGGGTTCTGTGGCTTTTAATAATACGAAACTCTCTGATTTTTATAACTATATCGTATGTATTGAACATGCTTTTGAATTAATCTCTTTTAAAGAAGTCATTTAACCACTGAGATGTGGTTTACATCTCACAACTTTTACTTGTAAGTTTAAGATAAACTTTATTAACCCAAATCCAAATATGGACTCAGTTGAAAATCTGAGGTAGTGAAATGTTAAGATTTTCTTGAATCACTTTATTTAAGCATCTCAAATTCTAGTTAAGAAGATTTGTATATTTGTTAGACTATTCTGTGAAGCAGTTGGTCCTCAAGACAAGTATGGCTATGAAACATGTTTTTAATTAATTTCCCTCTTTAGACCTTGGATAGCCAAAATTAGAGTTATCATAATATGTAATCTTTGAACCACTCTCTCCACTTTTATTTAGTTATTTTAGTTATATGATAAGCATCTGTAAACCTATCACTAAAACAAAAGATAAGAATCTGATAAAAATCTACATCTACCATATAATAAACCCAGTGGTTCATGCAAATTTCATGTTATATTAGCTTTCCCAGCATTTGAAATGTTGGATTGGCCCCAAAGTTCATTTGGATTTTTCCATTTGATCTTAAAAAACAAATTTTGGGGCCAACCCAATATTTTACAGAAAGCAAAATATGATCTGAAATAAGCTTAACATCAGAGAGATGCTTTCAGCTAAAAATATTCATATTGCCAATATTTTGAGAGAGAGAATACTGGGCCTATTAACCCCAGAGTGAGAAAGAAGGGAAGGAGAGTATAACTGCTTCTCTGGCCATTCTTGTATTACCGACAACCCTTAGCCTTTTCCGGTAACAGATTATTTTCCAAAATTAACTAGAAGACAGAGCCCTTGAAGCACTGCGCCTCCTCCATCACGTGTGCTGTGACGGCACAGAGACTGCACGTGGGCCTGTCTCCGGAAGATGCCTGGCTCTCGAACAAGCAAGGGGGCCGACGCATGAAGCACTTGCTACAGCACAGATGTCCACAGGTACAAGCCAGATACAGTCATGGAAATGGAGCAAAAGGAAACAGAAAAGGTGGCAAAAGACAAAAACAAAGAAGCCAGCGGAGCGACGAAGCCATAATTCTCCTGGCTCACCTGGGGACCTGGCTGTAGCGTAGGCACTGGAGCAGTGGCCACCCTTCTTGACTGTACACATTCAGTGTCACCAAAGGAGGAGAAGGAGAGCAGTTACTCGGCAGCTCTAAACGTGCCCAGAAAGAAGGGCAAACCACCCCACCTAAAGAAAGCGGGGTCGCTGCTGAAGGCAAAGCAGTAGAAACCCCCCAAACTCAGTCTTTTATAAATAGGCTGATGCTTCAGACAGTTTCTATTCATATTACTTTCACATGTTCTAGACTCCTCACACGTAAAATCATGTTTTTTCACAATCCTTTCCTTAATGGGAAACAATATTAGCGTACTATAAGTGAGCCTTATAGCATCAAAATATCAAGATTTGGGGGACATTTTAATTTTTTAAAAAATGTCAAAAGCTGTCAAAATTATGGCAAATCTATAGGTTTAGGATCTGAAAGAAATGTAGAGGTAAGTCTGACTCTGAAATAAGCAGTATTACTTCCAACAATAATTGTTGCTACGATTAAATTGCTTAACGAAGGAAAAGCCTGTGGAACCTGATCAAGGAAATAGTTTTGCTAGGTGGGTGTGTTGGCTTATGCTTTAAACTAATAAGAGAAGAAAATATCCACAATCATACAGCAAAAATTTAAAATGCAGACACAGTGGTCAAAACATAAAACACTTCTATGTAAATACCAGGAAAAGAATCTAGATAAGATTGCTCGTGAGAAAATGTGTCACAACAAAACAAGTTATCTTAGGACACTTATTATAACTTGGAAAAACAGACTTAAAATTTTGGATCTAAAAATCATGCCATCTATACATAAGGTTGGAACCCGGCTGCATACAAGGATGTGCAAGACTATTAACTCATATTAAAGAAAACCGAAGAATGTTCTGCTCCATTTGTGACTACCCGCTTCCTTCCCCGTAACTACCTGAAGCTGGTGATTTGCTGCGTCGAGAAGGCCCAGGGCTCTTGGATCCAGAATATTTAACAGCTGAGGAGCGAGAATAAGAAGACTTCAAGACGCGGCACTCTAGAAAGAAAGGAAAGCGCTTTAAAGAGATCTAGCTTTAATTCTAACCAAAGAAAGGTCACACTCCAATAGCTTAGTGCCTAGAACCATTACCTGATCATCTTATTACTGTTAAATGGCTTTTATATACAGAGCATCCATCCCAAAAGCACACCTGAGATTTTCTTAAATTAGGCTTCAGACTTTGTCATGCACCTCATTGTTCCAGATGGAGTTCTTAATACAGAAATCCATATATAGTAAGTGCTCAATCAATAAAACTCGATTCACATACACACACACACACACACACACACACACACACACAGCCTAATCTCCACATGTGCAACTTACTATTATTGATCAACATCATTGATAGGCAAAGGCTATAATAAAGAGTTCTCTCCAACTCAGATAATCTTAATTTGAAAGGATATAGGATTCTAATTTCTGAACCCCTTACTGTCTTATTTTCCATCTGCCCAAAGCACAAAGCATCAAAAATGCAGGAACTAGCTTTAAACAATAGCTTTGTTCTTTCCATAAATTGCCAAATAAATCAGCATGCGAAAGTGAAAGTGGCTCAGTCATGTCCGACTCTTTGCAACCCCACGGACTATTCAGTCCATGGAATTCTCCAGGGCAGAACACAGGAGTGGGTAGCCTTTCCCTTCTCCAAGGGATCTTCCCAACCCAGGGATTGAACTCAGGTCTCCCTGCTGCATTGCAGGCTGATTCTTCACCAGCTGAGCTACCAGGGAAGCACAAATCAGCACGTAGAGTACCAGAACTAATTACACAGCTAAAATAATCACTTCCAATTCAAATAATTAAGAATCTGGATTTTGGAGTCATGCAGATTTGGGATGAATCATGGGTGCGACTTTGCTAACTGGTGCACTTAGCTGAGGTCTAAGTCTCAGTTTTCTCTCCCTATGAAATTGGGATGAGACTAAATCTGCTTAACAGGCTGGTTATAAGGATTAAATTATATACCATATTGTCAAATTCACATGAAAATACTTCAATTTATGCAGAAAAATTAAAATACGGGTTGGTTTTAATCTATACCCCCAGGGACAATAAATTAACAAGTGACGTACACTAATCAGCAAAATACACACCAGGGGAGGCTAGTTAGCATCTGAAAGACTCTAATCAAAACCTTACTCCAAGGGGGCTGTAGCAGGCAGTTTAATTAATGAGCATTATAGATGTTAGAAAGTATCCCAGTGTTGAAAGGAGTGGTGTGTGGATTAGTTAGAACCTTCCTAAAGGCACTGCCACACTTTCATGGGCAGGATGTGTGACCCTTGAGAGCTAATAACCAGAACCACCCCAAGGTTTAGGAATCTGAGCAAGCCCTGCACCCAGCTCATTAAGACAGGATTTTGCCTTAAGACTAGGTTAGCTAAATTCTATGAATTTTGAATGATTTTTAATGCAAGATGTTGTCAGAAGTATAAAAGGACAGAGTTGGGACTCATTAAGATTACCAGTTAAACAGATTTTGATTGTTTTTTAATCTTTGCCTCCTGAACCCAAGCAGGACCCTGTGGAAGCTCCTGGGCATGGAAGCCTTTCCCTGTCCCCCATTTCTTGTAGGGAACAGACACCAGCCTCCATGACCTTCCCTGAGTTCCAAAGGGCAGGTCCCAACACTTGCTAGTCAGGAAAGGAAGGCAAGGAAGAGGCAATGGAGGGGCAGCCAAGAAAGAGCAGTGAAGATTCGGGGCAGGGTCCTGGCTCTGCCTCAAGGGATGCACGTAGCAGCGTCTCTGAGCTCTTTACAGAACAAACCCCCAGTAAACGGGAGATATCAGCAATCCTCATTCCAGAGAAGACTACCTTTAGGAACCAGAAAACCTCATCAGAAGATCACCTGAGAACAGGTCAAAGGCGTGCAGGCTCTGCACACACCTCACCCTTGAACAACTGCTGTAAAACCCCTCACTGGATTCTCCAGGGTTGGGAAACACAGTTTTGAGAGGCAGGAGCCCAGTGTGTGCCCCTCTGCCTGGCAAAGCAATAAAACTGTTCTTTCCTATTTCACCCAAAACTATGTCTCTGAGATTTGATTCAGCACCAGTGCACAGAGGCTGAGTTTTTGACATCACTCCTTATAAATGCACTTGTGGCAGAATTAGGTCTGAGACTTGTTTTCATAGTAAAATTTTATGACCTAATGGTGATGATATAATAATAACAGTAACAACAATAGTAACAGCACATACTATGTAATGGGCACCCTTCCAACTGTTTTACACATATTAATTCATTTATGCAAAATTTATACAAAATCTTATGAAAAAGCCCCTATTATTATCCCCAGTTTGCAGAAGGTTAAGTAATTAGAGATCCGGAGGGAAGAAATCAGTAACTTTCACCTCTCTCAAATTATGGGAGTTCATTGGTAACCAAAACAACAAAAAACTATGAATGATTCAAATGTCGTAGGTAAATTAACAACATACGTATAAAGCACTGAGTACAATGCCTTGTATACACATAGTAAGTGCTCAATAAACGTTTAATTGCTGTTGTTGCCACCCAACTTAACTTTACAACCTGAAATACACTGAGTTTCAATGTCTCAACTTTCAAAATGATAAACATTGACAAAGAAATATTACGAAATGAAATTAAGCTACAGTCAAAAAAGATGTAAAATAGAGATGATGTGTAAATTCACATTTTTCAATAAACCCAGAAGAACAGGTGAGAGTACTAACACAGATAATATCGCTAATTCTTTAAGGTCTTTCTGGTGGCATTACTGATCTAAAGCAGGGCTAGATATAAGATGCTACAGAAACTTACTCAAGAAATCTGGCACCTGTGGGAAAAAAACAAAGTGGAAAACCAAGAAGAGTAGATAAATGAGCCCCAAGCACTCGGTAGAGAAGTCAGCCCTAGAAAACTGACATAGTGTAACAGGAAAGAATTACACAAGGAAGTCTGACACCAGAGCATGTATCATCTGGAATTTTAAAAAGTTTATGGGTCACCATATTTATTTGGTAATATGTTTCTCTAATTCTGGACTGTCGAGTCACTACAACTGGGAGGGGTTTATCACTAGTCTAATTTTTGAAAAGCCAGCTTTCCTCATTCATGAAATTAAAGCGTGGGACTGAAATCTCTAATATCTCTCATCTCTATGAAACATTATGTCTATATGATTGTATCTCATTTAAAGATGAAGTTGACTTCACTATCAGTTAATAATCACTAATACTCTAACCCGTTTAAACTTCAGATAACAGAGTAGAGCAATATTCCCAGAATCAATAACATCTGAAATCACTGAGGTTATTGCTAAACAGTTGAAAACTCCATTTTTTGGCTAAAATTAAGAGAAAGGGATTTTCTTATCCTATCAATGAGAACAGCCTTATTTTTTCTGCATATATAACAATTCATGTTATTTTTTAAAAAGATGGAAACAGAGCAAAGAAATCTGAGATAATCACTACTAACAAATTATTATTATTTTACATATCTCTTTATGGACATGAGAAATGTATAATAACTATTTTCAGGTTCAGTACTATCCATATTTTAAGGTGGCCTAGCCAAGGCACCATTCTGGAAGAATGTAGGGATCAATTTTGAAAGTGTAAGAATGCAGTAAAAAAGAAAAGAAACCAATTTGCAAAAAAACCAAAAAATACTTAACTACTTGGAATTAGGGTTTTCTGGTTTTTGCAAGTAGGTAACTACCTCATTGTATTTTCCACTTTCATTAATTCAAAGAAATTAACTCTAAGAGTGAGAGTAGATGATGATCTAATTAAATTAACTCTTCATTAATTCTTTCTTCGACACCCAGACCACTTAACATGCACCAAATGACAAACCTAGACCTCCACTTCAAGGTTACAAAGACGGTCACTGAATTGCCTTACCACTGTGATCCAGGACAAAGTCATCTTGGGCATAACGGAATTTTTCAGGTCCACATGCAATAAAAACATCATCATCACCAAAAAAGTCTTGCAGACAAGTAACCTAAAAAAAAAAAAAAATCATGTCCAAGAAGTAAATTAGAAACATTAGAAGTGCAATAAAAGTCAACAAAATTTAAATATATTTTCAAGCCTCACCTATAATAGTGAGTCGGAATGAAAAATTATTTCCAAGCATTTTACTCTTCACAAGGCACTTTCACACACTGTCTCCTGACCTCAGAACAACAATATCAGGGGCTCATAGCTGGCACCAATATTCCCGTTTCACAGGCGAAGTGAAAGGCATCCAAGGGAGCTCAGGGATGTATTCCAGGTTTCCTGTTAACGGGTGGCAAAGCCGGGGCTGATGGAGGTCTCTGTTCCCAGTTTACCCGTCTACACTTCCTCTGTCCTCGCAGCTCCACATCCCAGCATGTCATCTTGGGTGTGACCCCTCTGTATCTCTGGTACAGTGTGCCTTAGATGTCATGACGATTGATATACGAAAACCTCTCGGAATGAGAGCCAGGCATGTAAGTACAATGTGTTAATACTCATCTCTGCCACCACCGTTGGAATCAGAGGAAGACTTGTCATAAAGCTAACAAGGGCCCTTCCAAGGCCCTGTACTTAAACAGTTTTAACTTCATATTCTTTTTTCACCCCTCCCCCACACAGTATAAGTTTCAGATTCCATAAAACTCGACCCTCCCCCCAGGGAGCACATGTATCCATTCATCCAAGTGGTGACAAGAAGAACCATCTTCTAGGATTTTGGAAGCCGATAGGCTTCACTCTCACCTGTTTTCTAATGCGATGTATACGATTTCTTTTTCAAAAAGTACTCCTCTTCCAATAATAATATAAAGTTTTTAAAAAGGAATAAAGTTTAATAAAGTTTCTAGTACTTGGAAAAGTTGTGCAATCTCAAGAATTCCTTGTCTTTCTGATCACTACTTGGCTTTTTATTTGAAAAAAATTTTCTTTCATTGCAGAGTTAAAAAAAAAATGCTCTACAGAGAAGACAGTGGCCTAGACGCGGTAAGTGGGACAGGCATGGACACGGATCCAGTCACTCCAACTCCCATCAAGCAAGATGCGTCTTCTGTACCTCACTGACATCAGCCCAGGTAGCGGTGCTTTACTCAGTTTGGTAAGCAATTACCACAGACAAGGCAGCTTCAATGACAGAAACTTATTCTCACAGTTCTGGAGGCTGGACGTCTGAGATCAGGGTGCCAGCAAGGTGGGGTTCTGCTGAGAACCCTCTGGCCGGTTTCCTCACATGGTGGGGTGCAGGGACGACACAGGAAGCAGCTTTCTCCTGTCTCTTCTGATAAGGATGCGAATCCTTCCACAGGGGCTCCTAATGACTTCATCCAACCCTACTGATCCCCCAAAGGGCACCACCTCCTAACAGCCTCACACTGAAACCAAGCAGAATCCTGTGGGGGTCCTGGACACAGAAGACTTTCTGTCTCCCATTTTCTTGTTTGTAGGGAACAGAATGCAGCCTCCATGAGCTTCCCCTGAGTTTCAAAGGGCAGATTCGAACAGTTGCTAATCAAGGAAGGAACAGCCAAAAAGCCACCTGAGGCCAAGAGAAAGTGACCAGACAGGCTCATCAGGGCGACTGCTGTTGTTCAGTCCTCAGTCGTGTCCGACACTTTGCGACCCCATGGACTGCAGCACGCCAGGGTTCCCTGTCCTTCACTATCTCCCAGAGTTTGCTCAAACTCATGTCCATCGAGTCAGTGATGCCATCCAACCATCTAATCCTCTGTCACCCCCTTCTCCATCTGCCTTCAATATTTCCCAGCATCAGGGTCTTTTCAAATAAGTCAGTTCTTTGCATCAGGTGGCCAAGGTACTGGAGCTTCAGCTTCAGCATCAGTCCTTCCAAAAATATTCAGGGTTGATTTCCTTTAGGACTGACTGGTTGTATCTCCCTGCTGTGCAAGGGACTCTTAAGAGCCTTCTCCAGCACCACAGTTTGAAAGTATCAATTCTTCAGCACTCAGCCTTCTTCACAATCCAACTCTCACATCCATACATGACTACTGGAAAAACCACAGCTTTGACTACCTGGAACTTTATCAGCAAAGTGATATCTCCACTTATTAATACACTATCTAAAATAAAGGAAAGAAATAGAAATAGCCAAGAAATACAGGAAAACAATAGAATGGGAAAGACTAGGGATCTCTTCAAGAAAATTAGAGATACCAAGAGAATGTTTCTTGCAAAGATGGGCTCAATAAAGGACAGAAATGGTATGGATCCAACAGAAGCAGAAGATACTAAAAAGAGGTGGCAAGAATACACAGAAGAACTATACAAAAAAGGTCTTAATGACCCAGATAACCACGATGGTGTGATCACTCACCTAGAGCCAGACATCCTGGAGTGAAAAGTCAAGTGGGCCCTATGAAGCATCACTACGAACAAAGCTAGTGGACGTGATGGAATTCCAGCTGAGCTATTTCAAATCCTGAAAAGTGATGCTGCTTGAGAATACTCAAACTACCACACAGTTGCACTCATCTCACACGCTAGCAAAGTAATGCTCAAAATTCTTCAAGCTAGGCTTCAACAGTATGTGAATCAAGAACTTTCAGATATTCAAGCTGGATTTAGAAAAGGCAGAGGAAGCAGAGATCAAATTGCCAACATCCACTGGATCATAGAAAAAGCAAGAGAAATACCAGAAAAACATCTGCTTTATTGTCTATGCCAAAGCCTTTGACTGTATAGATTATAACAAACTGTGGAAAATTCTTAAACAGATGGGAATACCAAACCACCTTACCTGCCTCCTGAGAAATCTGTATGCAGGCCAAGAAGCAACAGTTAGAACCAGACATGGAACACTGGACTAGTTCCAAATTAGGAAAGGAGACCAATAAGGCTGTATATTGTCACCCTGCTTATTTAACTTATATGCAGAGTACATCATGAGAAATGCTGGGCTGGATGAAGCACAAGTTGGAATCAAAATTGCCAGGAGAAATATCAACAACCTCAGATATGCAATGATACCACTCTAATGGCAGAAAACGAAGAGGAACTAAAGACCCTCTTGATGAAAGTGAAAGAGGAGAGTGAAAATGTTGGCTTAACACTCAACATTGAGAAAACTAAGATCATGGCATCCAGTCCCATCACTTTATGGCAAACAGATGGAAGAAAAAGTGGAAAACAGTTGACAAACTTTATTTTCTTGGGCTCCAAAATCACTGCAGATGGTGAATGCAACCATGAAATTGAAAGACACTTGCTCCGTGGAAGAAAATCTATGACCAACTAGACAGCATAGTAAAAAGCAGAGACATTACTTTGCTGACAAAGGTCCATCTAGTCAAAGCTATGGTTTTTCCAGTAGTCATGTATGGATGTGAGAGTTGTACCATAAAGATGGCTGAGCACTGAAGAACTGATGCTTTCAAACTGTGGTGCTGGAGAAGACTCTTGAGAGCCCCCTGCACAGCAGGGAGATCAAACCAGTCAGCCCTAAAGGAAATCAGAACTGGAATATTCATTGGAAGGACTGATGCTGAAGCTGAAGCTCCAATACTTTGGCCACCTGATGCGAAGAACTGACTCCTTAGAAAAGACCCTGATGCTGGGAAAGATTTTAGGTAGGAGAAGGGGGCAACAGAGGATGAGATGGGTTGGATGAGTTTGAACAAGCTCCGGGAGTTGGTGATGGACAGGGAAGCATGGCATGGGTTCGGAAAGATTTGGACAGGACTGAGCGACTGAACTGAACTGAGGTCCTGCACACACCCTAATCAGCCACCCCACCCTTGCTATAAAACTCCATCAAATCATCCTGGGTGAAGATTCATAGTTTTCAGGGCAGGAGCCTGCTGTGGCCCCCTTTGCCTGGCAAAGCAATAAAGCTATTCTTTTCTACTTTACCTAAAACTCTGTCTCTGAGATTCAATTTGGCACTGGTGCACAGAGGCTCAGCTTTCGGCATCAACTTCACCAAGCTTTCAGCATCAACAGTGGGGATTAGGGTTCCGATATATGAATTTTGGGGAGACACAAACATGCCATTCATAACAGAAAAATAACATTCTTCACCTTTCATGTAAAACCTGCTTCTCTTCACCTCAGCTGGTGACCACACGTATCCTGTGTCCGTGCTAGAATCCTGGGACTCATCCTTTCCTCCCTTCATCACCAACCCCTCACATCATTTTTCCTTCCTACATGGCTCCCAAGTATTTCCCTTCCCACCCCTTGGTTCAGCTCTCACTTTTTCTTGCCTGGGCACCTGCCATTGTCTAGCATCAGGTTTTCTAATTCCAGTCTTCACTGCTCCCCTAGCTCCAGGCATGACTGTTCTCACAGATGTGGAAATAGGTGAAGACCGTGTTGGTATATGCAGTCTCTTACAGTATGGTGGGTTAGTCACTAAGTCGTGTCCAACTCTTGCTGCCCCATAGACTGTAGCCCGCCAGACTCCTCTGTTCATGGGACTCTCCAGGCAAGAATACCGGACTGGGTTGCCATTTTCTTCTCCAGGGGAATCTTCCCAACCCAGGAATCAAACCCAGGTCTCCTGCCTTGCAGGCAGATTCTTTACTGATTGAGCTATGGTACAGGGGTGCCCATGAGACAGGAAAGGGGCAGGGTACAACCTTTAAAAGAATGTCATAGCCTGAGGACACAACAAAAACTGATTAGAATCAAATAGATCCAAGAAGTACATGAGTCAGCTTCCACTAGACCTTGAGCCTCATTATACTCTCATTATAACACACCAGCAAGCTAAAGGGCACACCCACAGGTGCCATGACAGTTCCAAGGCTGATTATAAAGGTCAAAAGGTGGGCGGTGGCCAAATTCCTGGAAAACCCCACGTCTTCCCCTAAAAGAGCTAGAATACTTCTCCTACTCATTAGCCTACGAACTAACCTACTTCTATAAAAACTGACAACCCCTATACCCTGGGAACTATCCTGCCTTATGAGATGACCCATACTCTGTGGAGTATGTTTCTTTCCTGAATAAACCTTCTTTCACTTTACTATGGCTTGCTATTGAATTCTTTCCTTTGTGAAGCCAGGAGCCCACACTTGGCGACCAGCTCAGGGACTCAGATGGGACCTGGGATGTGACAATTCTCTAGCGCCCCACTCTCTTTCCCGCAATACCCACACTACTTACAGGGCTCACTGACCTCCTTCCCTGACAAGATGATGATCCTTCACAGGGCACACAAGACGGGCCCTGCCTGAGCCTTCAACCCTTGACTCTGCACACGCGCTCCTTAGCCACACCAAGACGACTTAAGGTTCACTACCCATATAATCCAGTGATTCTTTTTTGTTAAACAGCTTTATTGAAACATAATTCACAAACCATACAATTCACTCATTTAAAGCATACAATCCAATGATTTTTAGTGTATTCCGAGTTCTGCAATCATCACCACAATGTGAGAACACTGTCATGATCTAAAAAGAATCCTCCCCGGGGGCCCATTATCATTGACTCCCCAGGTCTGCAGCTCCTCACTCCTAAGAACCTATAATCTGCTTTCTGTCTGTATGGATTTGCCTATTCTGGACATTTTATCTAAATCAAGTCACACACTATGTAGCATTTTGCAAGTATCTTCTGTCACTGAGCGCATTTTTAAGGTTCATCATGTTGTAGCACACATTATTACTCCATTCCTTTCTACAGGTGAGTAATATTCGGTTGTATGTATCCACCACATTTTGTTTATCCATTCACCCATTAATGGACATTTGGGTAATTTCTGCTTCAGTGCTGGCTCTCATCAGTACATTTTCCCCCACGCTGTTTCTCTGCCTGAAGTAACCTTTCTGACCACCCTTTGGTGCTGTGACCTCCAGGGAGGCAGTGATATTTCCTATTCATTGTTCCCTAAGGTCTAGGAAGAGTTCTGGCTTCAGTGGATGCTTCACACATGTCTGTTAAATGAACTGCGTGGCTTGTTCCT
Source organism: Okapia johnstoni (assembly GCA_024291935.2). NCBI lineage: Eukaryota > Metazoa > Chordata > Mammalia > Artiodactyla > Giraffidae > Okapia > Okapia johnstoni. The sequence goes on along the minus strand of CM044310.1, from coordinate 57,680,565 downwards.
ATTGGAACTGAGTTACAGAATAACTTCTCTGGGGTGAGTGGTGTCACAGATGTCATCTCTACTGCCACCTCCACACCATCACTTATGTTCAGGGCTTACAGAGCTTAGGCATCACTTAACCTCTCAGAATTGTCTCTCTGCATCGTATACGTGTTATCTCACTAACCCCTACAATAACCATCAGGTTGATACTACCATCACTCCTCATTTACAAATGAAAAAAAAAAACCATTCTACATTGAGCAACTTGCTCACACACAGGTCATGAACAGAAGCACAGGGATTCAACACAGGTCCTCCATGTCTACATCTCTGTTTTAAACTTGACTCTATGGTGCAGCCCCTCACCTGGAATCCCAGAGTTCATGTATATACTTTTATAGTTCTTATCACATTCTACCTTATTTTATAGTTATTTATGTCTCCTAAAGGTAATCAGCCCTGAATATTCATTGGAAGGACTGATGCTGAGGTGCCAGTACTTTGGGCACCTGATGTGAAGAGCTGACTCATTGGAAAAGACCCTGAGGCTGGAAAGACTGTAGGCGAAAAAAGAAGAGGGCGGCAGAGGATGAGATGGTTGGGCAGCACTGCTGACTCAGTGGACGTGAGTTTGAGCAAACTCTGGGAGACAGTGGACAGAGGACCCCAGCAGGCTGCAGCCCACAGGGTTCCCACGAGTCAGATGCGACTCAGCGACTGAACAACCGCAAGGTCTCTCACATCTCCCACTATTCTGTTTTTTACACACATATAATTAATAAATGGTTCTTAAATGGAACTGAATTGAGTTTTACTTTCTTGGCCAAATAAACATCTACCAAAGTTTAATCCATTTTTTTTAAAGGCCATTTCACTAGTTTTTGTAATCAATTTACAAAATACGACAACTGAATTTTCTAAAATATACCTGTGTGAATATCTATTTGAAAAGTAAATTAATTTTACAAGGAAACATTTCATCGGATACTAAATTAGTTGGCATTTGAGTAGAATAAATGCCAAATAATTAAGTTGCCTATTATGCGGAATAAAGGTATCTAACAGTCCAGAGAATAAAATACATCAAAAAGGTAGTTTATTCCCCCGCCCTGAGCAGTCCTATTTAATTCTTCCTAATCAACTGTTTAATGATTTCACCTGTCAATATTTGTTTGGATTTTCAAACATGGTTTGCATAAGATGTTTGCACTCTTTTAATTCAGGTATTAGCCATTAAATACACATTTGGTTAAACAGTTAAGCAAACCACATAAATTAGCAATTAGGTTCCGATTTACCTAAAATAAGTTACCACTACCTCTCAAAAAAAGATAGGTGTCAGTAAATGGTAAAACTGAGATGAACACGCATGCATTTTGACTAATTCTATTTTATTAAGTATACTGAGGATGCTGACCTACCTCATAAAATGTTAAACAACTCCCGTTACCATTCATTCAACGGATTAGCACTGAGAACTTACGTGCTAGGCGCCACACTAGGTGCTACAGAAGCATCAGGGGAGGGGGTGCCGACCGAAAGCCTTGCCCTCAGGAAGCAAGTGTGAGCTGAGGCATGATAAGGACACAGAAGTCCATCTGCACACTTTTCCTAGGTTCCACATATATGCACTATCGTGTGTAAAACAGACAGCTAGTGGGAAGCTGCCAGATCGCACAGGGGACTCAGCTCTGCTCCGTGAGGACCTAGAGGGTGGGATGGGCGGGGGAGGGAGGTCCAAGGGGGAGGGGATACAATGTACACATATAGCGGATTCACCTTGTTGTACAGCAGAGACACAACCCTGGAACGAAATCATACTCCAATAACAAATTTTTAAAAAAATTCCTAAGTAAATGTACGCAATGTCAAAAGACGTTAAGCGCTACAGAGAAAGACAGCAAGGAAGGGGAACGATGAACTCAGGGCGCGGGGGCTGCAATGAACAGCTTCCCTGCAAGGTGACATTTGAACACATTATTGAGAGAGGTGAGAGAGAAGCCCGCATGAACGTCTAGAATGAGGTGGGGTGGGGGAGCGTTCCAGGAGAGGGAAAAGAATATGCACAAGCCTTGGCATGTTCACAGGGAACAGTCACAGGGCACGTGAGAGGGAGACGCTGCAGGGGCCAAGGTCAGCAGGCTGAGGGAGGCAGGGAGGCAGGGCGGGGCTGGTCGGGACCGGCATCCCTCTGGGTGAGATGCGAAACCACTGGAGGCTTCCCAGCAGAGCATTGCTGGACATGCCTTGAAACAGGATCACACTGTGTTCAGACTAAACTGCCAAAGGGCAAGGACAGACAGCAGTGGAGGCTGTTGCTATTCAGGCAGTGAGAGGGGCCTGTGGCAGGAGTGAGTGGAATGAGAAAGGGTCTCACCGCCCCTTGGATACTGGGACCGGAGAGGAGAGAGAAGACTATGATGGCTCATGGTCTGGGGCTCCAGCCTCTAGAAAGACAGGCTTGCCATTAACTCTAACGGAAGAGTACAAGGTCAAGGGCAAGGTTAGTGGTAGAGAGGATGCTCACAAATTCAGATTGGGAACATGAACTGGGAAATGCCTATTAAACAGTGGAGGTTGTTGGGTGGAAAGTTAGACATAAATCTGAATTTCATGGGAGAGATCTGGCCTGGAGATACATATTTGCAACTCACCAGCACTTGCTGCTGCTGCTAAGTCGCTTCAGTCGTGTCCGACTCTGTGCGACCCCATAGACGGCAGCCCACCAGGCTCCCCCGTCCCTGGGATTCTCCAGGCAAGAACACTGGAGTGGGCTGCCATTTCCTTCTCCAATGCATGAAAGTGAAAAGTGAAAGTGAAGTCGCTCAGTCGTGTCCAACTCTTCGCGACCCCCTGGACTGCAGCCTACCAGGCTCCTCCATCCATGGGATTTTCCAGGCAAGAGTACTGGAGTGGGTGCCATTGCCTTCCCTGACTTGAACGGTATTTAAAATCCTGAGATCAATTATGGCAGGGCACACAGGGAAGTGGTCTAAAGCCTGAACTCTGAAACACAACAACTTTACAGGGTCAGGGTGAAGAGGCAGAACTGAAGAGGGAGTTCATAGGGCCTGGACTCCATCTTAGGCCTGTTCATGCTGATCATGCTCGGCCACCTCTCCAATGGACTCTAAACTCTGTGCTTAGCACCTATGGAAACGACAATAGAAGGATAAGACCCCCTCCGGACAGGGGAACCTTGAAGATCATATCCAGGTTACTCATCGCCTAAGACAAAACATACACTAATCACCCCTGTTTAGGGATGGGCCATAAATTTTTCTGTTCCCATCAGAGTGTAACCTCGGGCTTATTGATTATTGGCCAATTGTTTAACTGTTTGAACACATAACACATGAATGATGGGATTATTGTGATTGTATTTACCCTTCCTTTGTTTATGTAAGTCTCAAGGAATTTGGGGTGGTGAGTTCGGACACGTACACATGGGGTATAAAAGATTTTCACAAATGCTGGCTAAGAGAAGACTCTGCCTTGGGCCCATCAGTGTAATAAACTGCACTCCACTACCTGCATTGTCCTTCTGAGTGAGTTTGTTTCCCAGAATGTGTGGCCACAACAGAACCAGTGAAGAAGACATGTCAATGAGGGAGGGAGAGAAGCGAGTGTTTGTAGTCTGCTGGACACCAAACAAACTGTCAGATGAGACTGAGAAGTGACTGTGGAATTCAGCAACACGGAGATCACTGGGATCCTAAATATCAGAAGTAGCTTTGGTGTAGTGGTTGAAGAGCAAGTCTAATTGCAGCACCTTTAACAGAGGATGGATCAGACAGTAAAGAATCCACCTGCCAATGCAGGAAACCTGGGTTTGACCCCTGAGTCAGGAAGATCCCCTGGAGAAGGAAATGGCAACCCACTCTGTATTCTTGCCTGGGAAACCCCATGGATGGAGGAGCCTGCCAGGCTATATATACAGTCCATGGGGTCGCAAAGAGTCAGACACGACTGAACGACCACTAGCAGAGGACAGGAAAGGAATGGGAGACAGAGAATGCAGACAACTTTTTCAAGGAATTTCGACTAAAAAAGTGGAGCAGAGGGGATGGGCAGGTGGCAGAAGGAAGAAATGAGTCCGTGGTTAAGAGAACTCATTTTCAAGGTGAGAGAAATAACACAAGTTACTATGCTACTGAACTGATCTAGTGGGACAAAAATGGGGGTGCAAGGAAGGGAACTGCCAGAGCTGCCTCCCTTTGTGAGAGGGGAGGGAATCAGCGGGCAGGTGGACGGGTTCGGCCTGCGTGTGACTATGGTCAGCCTTCCACAATAAAGGAAGGACCAGATGGGACCTGCTAGGCGGGGACTTGTAGTGGTGGGGTAGGGGTGAGTGTGCTTCCTGCTTCACTGGGCAAACCGAAGCAAAGTCATCAGCTCAAAGTGAGGCAGGGGGCAGGAGGAGGGAGGAGGGACAGCAGAGTTGAGGAGGAAAAAAAGGTGTGAAATTACAGTCTGTGATTGTGGGGAGGATGAATGGGGAGGGAAACATGACAGGCCTGCAGACAGAATTAGGGATCCACTCAGCGTCCCACAGCCTGCATAACAGACATGCTTGGTTCTAAAACCAGAAAGCAGCTATCCAACCTATATAGTGTTTTAGAAAAACCAAAGTCTTTTTAAGCTGGAACTGTTACCATTTCATGGAGCTGCACCTGATCAGTCACTAGAAGAGAACTGCTAGGAACACAGATGATATGAAAACCTAGACCCCGCGGGTAATGAGTACGTAAGGAATGAGGGGGACCTTCTCTCCCTCTGTTGCTGATGTAAAATACAAATAAAATACAAATCTCTGTTCATATTTTTCACAACACGGATGTGGACTGTTACACAGTCATTACTGTGCTTAACTAAAGTGTAAACTTAAAACACAGTACAGACACCAGCAGGCAGAGGTGCAAGCTGACAAGTATGATTAAAGGTGGACCAAAACGAGCATGCACAAGAGGAGAATGAACAGACTTCAGTTCTGTTTCTACACACTGTTTAGGATAATACACTTATGGCATCATTTAAAATATAGGTGTCAGCCCAGCCCGGGCGCAGGCTCAGTGTAAGCTCTCGCTGGAAGCAGAGGACCACCTGGCTGAGTATGACTGCTTCCTCCCTCTTATACAGGTAGAAAAGATGCTTAACTTCTGAGGCTCAGTTTCTCTGTCTGTAAAATGGGCAAGAAACCAGTTTCATCTTTAAGGACAAAATGTGATAATATGTGAAAGGAGCTAGTACATGCTATTTCTTCATGTTCATTAATCCATGGCTTTCAATATTTCTTAAAATTTAACTTAATGGATAATCTTTTCCCTAAGTATAAATAAAACAAAAAAACACATGCTTTCCTACAAGTTCAATAAAATAGATATATTCCCAGAAAAAAAAAATCACTGATGCCTTGGAAACTTTCCACTGATACCCTTCACTTGTGAAAAATCAGTGTCCCCCAAATTTAAGATCTCTTAAGCTCCCAGAGATTGCATACAAAAATGCGATTCATGTCATATAAAATAAACCATACGTAGTATACATGTGACATGTAAGATATGCATAAATGTTTATATGCATATATTAAAAAATGTTTCTACCTAGAATAATCACAAACAAGAAAGATTTGACTTAAATGTAATAAGCATTGGCTTATGTACATAAGCTATACATATAAATGTCAGTGTTTTTAGATAATGTATATAAAGATAGAACTCTAAGCATATCAATCTAATTGTATGCCAAAATTATATTTGTGAATAGTAGGTCCCCACGTAATACAGTCATTTCTTGGCCATGCTTAAATTTCACAAGCACATCGGACCACAGATTTAATTGCTCTCTGTAGTACCCCAAAGTCAGTCGATACTTTTCAAAATAAAACATCAGACAAAATGCCCAGGGTAACGTTGTACGTTAAAACAACTCTCACATTAATTTACTACGGTACATTCATTCTAACATGAATCATATGCCTACTGGATGCCAGGCATAAACAAAAGACAGGAAGCACACAGTCTAGTGGTGGAGATGAACCAGAGAAGGAGCAAGTAGCACTCAGAGCATTACATTAAGAGAAGGCTGTATCAGAAGAACGCCCTGGCTACAGCAGGAATAAAGCAGTGCAGAGAAGCAACAGCTTGATGAGAAACCGCATTCTGTAAAATAGAGTATCTCTTTTGTTTAGACACTTAGATAATTCGCTTATGGTTTTTTAAACACATTTCTTGTTCTTCAACTCCACTGGTCTGTTTGTTCCTTTTATCATGTATTTTTAAAACTGGCATTTAACATCGGGTCATGGGCCATGTCACTAAATCTGACTCAGAAGCAAAACCTATCAATACCTTGAATAATGTCTCAAAGTCATTCTCAACAAGGATGAGGAAAAGCGTATCAGTTTGAAAGACCTCTTACAGTTTGCTTCTCAATTCTTTTTTCCATGCAAAAAGCTCCTCGTGGATAATGGATGCTCTGTGGCTTATGAAAGCAAGCTACACCGATGAAGGTAAAGTAGTATTTCTGCTAAGGTACAAAATTAAAGCCGTGAGCAGGATCTAATAGGGAAACATCCAGCTGAGAAATAATGTATCTGCAGGAGCGTATCTGAGTCTTCCAAATGAATGTGGGCCATTTAAAAACAGTAATTTTTCTATACTTCAGTAGACAGATTAATGAGGTCAGGGTGAAGAGGTGGCAGCCATAATTTCAGTGCTAGTACTTAATAAACTGCAACAACCACTTTTTTCCCCTCTTCTTTCCCTATTTGGACTCTGTTAGAGGGTACAGAAAGAGACGCAAAGGTGTGAGGTCTGATAAAAATACTCTGCATGTATTAGGAGCATAATAAACCATTTCCTCCAAAGAAAACAGGTGGAGGACACAGATATGTCATCGTCCCCAGACACTCACATTCTGAACTCAAGGTCTCTGATTCCTGACCCCCTAGCACTCTGGAAATCTTGTATTTCCTACCCTTTCCAGAGTTAGAAAGGAGCTGATGGTAAAACCGGCTGAATTTCTCTAAGATCACTTCCTACTACAAAGTAGTATAGTCTAAATATTTTAGTTTCTAAGCAAAGCTTATTTATACTTTAGGACAGTGCTTTTAGAAAAGTTGAGTCCGTTTCTCTGAAAGAAGAAAAAAAAAAAGGAACACTATTATAAGTGGGTAAATAGCTATGTCCATTTGGGATTTCCTTCTGTTCAAGCTTCAGCGTCACATGTCCTCAAAGAGAACGTCAATGAAATCTTCATGCCCTCCAAATCCAGGTGTTGCCTTCATACCCTCTTAACTTTCTCAATATAGATGTTAATAGTGAGGCATTAGCCTGGTTTTGTGTCTGAACCTCTCACCAGCGTGTGAGTTCCACACATGCAGGCTCACTGTCTTAGTCATTACTATCAAGAGATTTCCAGCTCAGCACATGAGGCATGTGTTCCATGAATTTCTGTTGAATTAATGAAATGCCCTCACTCCTTTTTCTTCCAGGAAGCCCCTCCTAGAGGCTCCATCTCACACTCTATATGAGTTCCTATCAACTCATTATCACGCAAGGTAGTATTTGTTTTCAGATTTATAATGGTAGTTTTCTCTGGGGGATTCCCTGATGGCTCAGTTGGTAAAGAGTCTGCCCGCAGTGCGGGAGACCTGCGTTCGAGCCCTGGGTTGGGAAGATCCCCTGGAGAAGGAAATGGCAACCCACTTCAGTACTCTTGTCTGGAGAATTTCATGGACAGAGGAGCCTGGTGGTATACAGTCCATGGGTCATATCAAGTTAATCTATAAACTCTTTGACCACACCAATCAAACCTTAGCTCCTTATAGGAGGTATTCAGCAAATATCTGGTAATCAAATTTTGGCTCTAGACACCTTGGAATGCTCATCTTAGATCACATAAACTCTTTCAGGAATTAAATCTCTTCAAAAACTGCTCATGAACTCTACTACTGCAACCATTTGGTAGAGGAGATCCAAAGGCAAGCAATTTGCAATTAAACCTGCCATTTGGTGCCATTCAAAGACTTGGGGTTCTATTAAACAAGTTCTCTTGAGCTATTTTCCAAGCCTATTTTATTGAAAATCTTCAAGACTTGATAAAAATGCAAAAGAATCACCCTGGATCTCAGTGAGAGCCTAGTTAAAACTAAGAAACATCAACTTACCTAAACAGAGTCAGGGTCAAATCTTAGAACTTCTGAAATGTCTACCTCTGAAATGTCTACTTTTTGGAACAAGAATCATACTTTATCAAAGAAATAAGGGCATGATGGATATCAGAAGTAAAAAACTACAAGATGGAATTTATGGATTTTCTTTCATTGTAACCGTGTGTGGGTATATATGAAAGAGAGAAAGAGAGAGAACAAAAGTCCACAGCTCCTGTTGACATCAAACGCTTTCACCATCAGGGTTCAGCTTTGAAAGGTGCCCTCTACTGAAGAGTAGTTAGACAGAAACTTTTTTTTTCCACAGCTTACTTATAAGGAGGGTTTGAAGGAGCTCCAGAAAGAAAGCCCAGTAAGCGGCTTACATTTGAAACTAAAATTATTATACAGGCTTTTAATGGAATTGTATCAATACACTTGCTTTTGTTTTTTCCTGAGAAATGGTAATAAATTGCCAAAGAGAACTGCAATGGTGAACTCTCCAGGGATATTCTACCACATGTAATTTTTCTATTATGTGGACAAATACAAATGTTAACTTTAAGATGTAAAAAAACCCCAATTTTAACATATAAAAAAGGATAAGCCTAATAACTGGCTGAACCAGTATCTTCCTGTTTCTATTGCCAGCAGGGGACACATTTTTTTTTTTTTTAAATAAACTGCACTCATAGATACTTCAAAGCTATAAATTCAGAAGATTGACTACATCATAACTAACATTATCTCAGACACACACCACCACTACTTTTTTTTTTTTAAACCCAATTCTACCTCTGAAATATAAGTTCTGCTTAAAATGAACAGGAAAATCATATCTGAATTAAGTCATCTGGTTCTTCCAAAATGCTAGAAACACCAACCAGAAAAATAAACTCACAGGTCAGTAGCCAGGGGCTGGGATTCTCCCTATTTGTTTCCTCCCTACCCAGAATACTATCGGCATAAATAGCCGGCTTTGTTCCCAGTAAATGCTGGCTGGCCTACAGTCAGGGAGAGACTCCTTTCTACAGCAAAAAAGAAAGCTACTTAGAATAGCAATGTTTTTCAGCTTCCTGTAAAACCATTCAGCCAGGCACACATCAACCCTGTGGTTGCCATGGAAACAGAACTGAAGCTAAAAGATGACAGTACTTACAGTAAAGGGCTTCATCTGCAGAGAGCTCTCTATATTTACTTTGCTTTCATTTAAAAATACTGGACTAACCTTCCTTTTCCCACTGTGGCCTCCTCATAATAATGATGATTCACCAATTGAGACTAATTAGAGAATCTTGAGGCCTAAGATTTGGCTTCAGGAAGTACTTCTATCAATAGGATGAAAAGACCTTGAAAAATTCACAGATATTTAGCTACTGATTGTATTCTGGGAGGAGAGATCACTCTTTCTATAAAGGAGGTGATTTCTAAGCTGACCCTCTGACTGCCTCCACTGAGGGACTCAGTCTTAATTCCTACAAGACAAAAAGTTTCAAACCTACTCCAGAGCTTTCTATCAAGGGAGAGAGGCTGGAGCAAAATTTTAGAATTCAGGTGAAGCAGTCAGAGGAAATCTATTAGGCCAACCATCACGAGTTTCCCTCTAATTCTGAAGAGGGAGCTAAATGTTTCCCAGCAGATGTGACTAGAACTTTGAGTCAGTGTTCCCTAGGACTCAGGCATCAACCATAAACAAACAAAAAAAAAATGGTATTGTCAGTGTTACAGAAGAGGCAACTGAGAATCAAAATTAAGGCAGCAATTTTCTAATCCAAAATTTTCTGTTTCCAACAGAAAGAGAAGAAGCAGAACATACATACCTACACACTGTACGCCCCGAATCTCATTCACACATCAATTTCATTGAACCCCCAGAACAACCCTGTCAAGTGGGCACGATTTTTCCTATTTTACACAGAAAGAAAGTCTCAAAAAGGTTAAGCAACTTGATCAAGGTCACACAGCCAGTGAGGGAGGAGCTGACACTGTTACTGAATCCAAGCTGACTCCGCTCGCTGCATGAGAGGCTAGTGAATCCGAGAGACCAGGTGTTGCGGCAAAGAATACGACTATCTGGAATGCCAGCTAACCAAGAAGATGCAGACTAATGTCTCAAAATAACCATCTTGTTGGGGTCTGGATGCCAAGTTCTTTTATGGATCAGAGATTGGGGTGGGGGCAAGGAAACAAAGTAAAAAAGGCCATTAATCTTGCAAATATCTCTGAGCATGGCAAGCCTCAGGCAGGTGGATGTGTCAGTTTCAATTTCTTCCTGCCACCTACAGGTAGACAACCCACTCCAGTGTTCTTGCCTGGAGAATCCCAGGGACGGCAGAGCCTGGTGGGCTGCCGTCTATGGGATCGCACAGAGTCGGACATGACTGAGGTGACTTAGCAGCAGCACAGGTAGACAGGGTTTTGAACAAAGACACTTTAGCTTAACAGTCAGGCAGAGGGGCAGGATTCTCTGAGGCAGGCCATTATGTACGGTTACAGTAACAAAAGTGGCAAACAACAACAAAAAAAAAACAAGGGCTAAAGTCACAGAAACAGATCTAGCATGGAAGAGTCAAAATTGACTCTTTGCTGTTACAGGATGTGAACTCTGCCTATCTGACTTGGAATGCATCCTTTGTACCTGACCACACAGTTTCCATAAAGCAGAAAGTGAAAGTCGCCCAGTTGTGTCTGACTCTTTGTGACCCCATGGACTATGCAGTTTGTGGAATTCTCCAGGCCAGAATGATCTTCCCAACCCAGGGATGGAACCCAGGTCTCCCTCATTGCAGGTGGATTCTTTACCAGCTGAGCCACCAGGGATGCCCAAGAATACTGGAGTGGGTAGCCTATCCCTTCTCCAGGGGATCTTCCTGAGCCAGGAATTGAACTGGGGTCTCCTGCATTGCAGGCGGATTCTTTACCAGCTAAGCTACCAGGGAAGCCAACAGTGTGATTTATAATCTATGAAAACAACATAAAAGACCTTATTGAGATAAAATCTTAAAGTATGAGAGTCTTCAACTTCTTTGCAGTTTTTATATACTTGTCTGAAATGCAAATAATCAGACCAGTTTTCTATGTCACACTTCAGTGAAGAAAATGAAAGGCAAGCATATAAGCATATATCTAGGATCCCTCCACCCCCACCCCCGCCCCAAGGATCAACTTCTAAGTAATGCCATACGGTCAGGACAAGTTCAGGCCAACCACCTATACTTTCGGGAATACTAAATATATTCTGCAATTGATATCTTCAAACAAATTGGCTAAGTCTTACTAAACACAAATTACAAGCACAAGTTGGAATCATATGGTTTTTCAGGACTCCATTTGCTTCCAGACTGGAGACTCTTAGAGTATAATATGTATTAATAAATATTGTGACCTTTAAGATTTTAACATAAAGGTAAACCCTGCAACACTTCCTGGATATTCATCCTCTGCATATAGTTTAGCATATGGTAAGCACATCCAGGTAGTAAAGACCCTGGGAATCAAGACTAAGACAACCATTAGAGAACAGCATATGGAAAAACTTGGTCAGTTAATTCAACACTTATTCTGGAAAACATCAACCATTCAGCACTACCAGAACAAATACCACTGCATGTTCTCAGGTAGTAGGGCTATTTAGGTTTGTAGGAAAACCATCTCTATCTTTAAAAAAGAATCATGTCTGTTGTTTCTGCTTCTTTCATCTTAATTCTTCTTCTCCTCCCTTGCTGTTGTCAGCTACAAGTTGGCACTTACCAATTGCATTGCCAATGACTGCACAGCAGGGGCCTTTGCCATCTGTCTCTGCAAAGACTGAACCCTGTGCCTACTGCAGCTATTGATCTTCAACACAGCCTGAGCGAGTTCAGGTGGAGTGGGGTGCTCTGAGCTCCAGGGAATCTGGTGGGACAGGTCTTTAGATATTTGGATGTTTTTAGGAACAGATTTTATGATCTTAGTCCTTGCATCTCCTCATATCTAGAAAAGTGCTAAGTTCCTTCATGGTGACATGAGATCCTCCTGACTAGCAGAAAACTTTTTGTAAAATAAGTGCTTAATGGTATTGAACTCTGCCTTCACCAAAACTTCATATAGTGACCTCTCTCCCACTACCTCTTGGAAGCCGTCTCTCAGAGCTATCTGAGGTACCGCCTCCCAGGCCGCAGTCCTCATTTTGCCCCAAATAAAACTTAACTCACAACTCTCAAGTTATGCATCTTTTCTTTAGTCAACACCATCATGCTCTGAATCTCCATTCCTTGTATCAAGAGGACCACCCCACCTACTCTTTCAGCACTGCTCACTTCTGATTCGCTGCATTTCACATTTGGGAGAGAGAATTCAGGTTTTGGAAACAAGAGTAAACTTTCACTGGAAGAAGCTTTAGTGCCCAAATTTTACACTGCCTAATGACAAAGTTCCCTTCATATAGTTCCTGTTTTAAGCTATGGTTCAGCCTGGTGAGCAGGCTAGATTTGAATCCAAAATAAGTGGGCAGTTCTGTGCCACAGAAACCTTAAGATTTTGGTTTCTATGGCTGCATTTTCACCATGACAAGGAATCAAAATTTCTATTTTTAAAGCAACATCAATCCTACATGAAAATCAATGAGAATATTTTTTCCAACACAGTCTTCTTACCAAACGCAGGTCTCACTTTTACAGCCAAAGAAATCCTCTGAGTAAGTTACATGCCTGTGGCTATTTAGAAGTGGAAAGCATGCCATCCATTTGAATTATTTATGGCAACACTTTTAAAATGAAAGGGATACTGGCGGAGGCAAAGACCACAATTAGATTTTCCTATTTGAAAGGCACCTGTCCCTGAAACACAGCCAGAACTTGTTACACTAACATATACATAACGGATTTGCACTGTTGTTAGAAGGGGTCCTTAGTTTTGGAGGACTTAAAGCAGTAAAGATACCAGCAGTCAAGATTCATCAGTTTGTCAAAAATACAAAACCCCCACAGAAGACATGTATCTGTTGACTGTGCAAGTCTATTCCCACTGGTTTGAAACTTTAGAATGAAGGCAGAAAAATATTTTTGCTGTTGTTTCATTTTAAGGTAATTTAATATATTTTAGGACCAAAGAGCACTGCAGATAATGCCCAGCCCCCCACCCAGAGTTAGCAAACGTTATTTGGTCGTGTTGGCCTCAGATCCCTTTAATATTTGGAAATAAAACCTAAATTAAAATCTCTCTTGTTCCTGGTCCCAAGCCCCATTCCCCCTCCCTCTTGCCTGTCTTTCTTCTCCACCACCCCCCAAAAACACCATGATATATTCAGCCTACGTCCTTCCAAGCCACATTTTTAGACCTTGTAGCAATATTACAGACAATCAGGAATTTGTTTACTATGTTGTAAAAATTTTATGTAAGTTACAGCATACTAAATACATCATCCTGCAATTTGCTTTCTTCAGTTGGTATTGATCTTAAAATCTAGCCAGGTCTTAGTTTTTTTGTATTAATTCTTTTTTTTTTTTTTTTTTTAGCTCATTGAGCCATTCCTAAAGTTTTTGCTTTTAAAACCTTGATCATCATGTACCACTTAACATTACTTTTGATTGCAAAGATAAATTCTGCATAGTCTCAAAAACTCAGAATCTCTCAGATAAATGATTATTTTCTCAGACTATTCATTTTAGTTTGTATATTATAACCATTAGGGTGACCAAGTAAGTTCTCAGATGGAAGCAAAAATGTGTCAATCAATTCCTTTTTTGCCCACAGACTTCATCTCCAATTATGAGAAAGGAATGTGTAGCAAATGTTTGACATTTAGGTCCAGAGATTTGGGCGAAACTATTATTCCAAGAACACGGTTTTTTGACCCAAAGGAGAATAAACTCTGGAAAAAAGAATTGTTTAATTACTAAAACTTAAAATTATTCATGACAGAACTATATCTAAGCTTTCAGAGAAAAATACCTGGAAAATGACTTAACATTACTAATTCATAGGAACAGTTCTTTTTGAAAGACAAAGCAAAGGAAGAGAAAAGCAAAATCATACATCGGATTTATTGTACACTATAACACCAGACAGGTTTTAAAGACACAGGAAACTTCTGTTTCACAGAGAATGCATAAAAGGAATCCCTCCCTGAAGAATTCTGTAAGCTGGGAAATACCGATGAGCTGTATGCCTGTAGAATTTCTTATCTTTTTCTTGCATCCAGAGACACGATATTCTTTCAAAGAAATATCTATTTTTTTCCCCCCCAAGTCTCCAGGGGTGTCAATTAAACTGGGACTGGGACCAGCGAGTAAGGGAAGTTGTCTGTAAGCATTTATCATCAAGTTATATGCCTTGCAATGAGGAGCCAGCTGTCTTAAATAACCATCCCCTCCCTGGGGCCACAAGTCTGGGCAAGAATGCTACTCATGTCAGAAACTCATGTCATGAGATTAGATTTGAATGGAAAAGCAAAGGGAACATGGGCTCTCTGCTCCAGCTGGGATTGATTATTCCCTTCCCAACAACGAGGCTGTTATTTAGCCTGAAAAGAAGAGCCTCCTTCCTTCTTGGCCATCTTCCAACCCATCGTGGCACCTGAATGACTTAAAGAATACCCTGCCTCACCACAGCTTTAAGGCCTCTCAGCCTCTCTCCAGGAAGACGCCTTGGTCTTGGTACCCTGTTTCTCCTCCATATGAACAGAAGTTACCCCTACTTTCTTGTGGTGTGGCAAGGTACCTTGGAAACCTAAGCAGGTGGCTGAGGACAGATGGAATGTCCAGATGGGGACTTAGGGAGGTCGGCATGAGCTTGGAGCAACGAGGATGGGGAAAACATCTGGCAGCTGGAGCGTGTGTCTGTCTCTCCACACTGTACCCAGAGCACCAGCACCGCGCCTGTGTACAGACGCACAAGGACTGTCCATCGTGTGAGTGGGTGGATGCATGGTGCAGAGGCAGGCACTCCAGATTCAGCAGCCTCAGACTCACGGCGGGGCAGGTTTGACTACTCCATGGCAGGGATGGCCATGGACCACCCAAGGGCTTAGGAAACAGGCGTGAGCGGAACGGTGGCATGAGTGCACAGTAGCGAGGATCTGACCATGAACAGGGTCCCAGATGGAAGTAATGTTATCACAGTAAACCCCACCCACCGATCTATTCTTTCCCACCATAGCTGGTTAATATCTAGCAACTTAAATGACTTGATGGGAACACTCCAACTTACAGTCAGGACAAAAATAAATGGGACCCGGAGAAGACCCCAGCATCAAATGGACCCCTAGGACACCCTAATATCTGGGGTGCTGTGGGCAGGAAGAGTGTGTTCAGAGACCAGGGAAGGGGCTGAGGAGGGAGGAACACTTCCACTTACTAAAACACAAATGCAGAAATGGATTAAGGTAATCATGACATATGCTACACACAACAGCAAATGATTTAAATACACCCAAAACTACAACTGCATATTCCTGGAGAAGGAAATTGCAACCCACTCCAGTATTCTTGCCTGGAGAATCCCACGGATAGAGGAGCCTGGTGGGCTACAGTCCATAGGGTCACAAAGAATCGGACATGACTGAAGAGACTTTGCACAAATTTGCACAACTATATAAACTCATTCAGTGATATTTTTAAAGATTCAACATGAGACCTTCAGAAATACGAGGTCTGGGCCAAATAGCCCACAGAGTCAGCCCCAGCACCTCTAGGCGAGTGCCAAGCCCTGGCAGGGGCTGAGGATGAGTCCTCCTTCGCAGTCAGGTCAGTAAAGGGTAGCTTCACTCCTCATCTCCATTTCTCTGGTGTCCTGCCTTGCTCTGACTTGAGTTCCAATTCTACACTGTAGTAACACAGCTGACGTCTGAAGAACAGGAGTGTGAACTGCACAGATCCACTCACAGGCGGATTTTTTTTTTTTTCCCATTAAATACTACCGAACTGCTACATGGTCTGTGGTTGGGTGAATCCAAGGATGTGGAAACGTGGATGTGGGGGCCCCTCATGGGGACTGAACATCAGTGCATTTTGATATCCAAAGCAGGTCCTGGAACCCACTGACCCAGCGAGGAAAGTGAGGGATGACCTTACTCATCTCGTTCCCTGTCTACTACAGGAGGAGAAATTAGCTCCATCTTTAATATCCCATTTTGGAATGGCAGTTGCTGCTTCTGTGCGGTGTATGGAGGTTTTCTTCAGTCCTTCCCCAATAAGCAGAGTGGCAGCCAGCACCCTCTCAGGGGACGATCTTTGGCTGAACTATTCCCAGGCTAAATAATCTCACAACAGAGGAACCTGATTAACAAAGCTTGTCATGTATTTTTTTAAGTGCCATCTTCACTATAAAAAATTATTTCAAGATCTACATAGAAATATGGGGTTCTGAAAAGATCACATTCTTTTTCTGATAAAGACTCAGGTCTCCCTTCTAAAATGAAGCACAGTCATGTAACAGGAACAAAGAGGCTCACAATGCATTCATTCTCTGAAGCAGTTGAGCTTCCGACAAATGCAACTGGTCTGGGTGTGGCTTGGCAGGAGCTGTCATAAAGAGGTAGACAGGACCATGTTTTAAAAAGAGAAGTAATGTTTTTACATGTTCTCTTTACTGGTGAATCCTAAAGGAAATCAACCCTGAATATTCATTGGAAGGACTGATGCTGAAGCTGAAGCTCCACCTGATATGAAGAGCTGACTCACTGGAAAAGACCCTGATGCTGGGAAAGATTGAAGGCAGGAGGAGAAGGGGATGACAGAGGATGAGATGGTTGGATGGCATCACCAAATCAATGGACATGGGTTTGGGTGGGCTCCGGGAGTTGGTGATGGACAGGGAAGCCTGGCATGCTGCAGTTCACGGGGTCACAAAGAGTCCGACATGACTGAGCGAGTGAAAATAACAACTGCACTGGTCACTCCTCAGGAGACCACTTGGGGAATTTTAATAGCAAGACGCAACCGTGTGACAAAAAGACCTGACAGTGGGACCGGATTCTATCCCAGGACAAACAGGATGCTGGTGGTGACTCAAGAGGGGAAGTGCTCTGCACAGCAGAGAGGGCTGCAGGAAGGACGTGCTGAAACCTGCTCTGTGGACGTGCACGTGTGCCCTGCCCAGCTGCGGTGTGCCCCAGAGGCAAGCGCTGCCATCCGGGTGGTGGTGCCGGGATCCCCCAGCTCACTTCCGGGCACTGCAGATGGGCCGTGTGGAGCACCACTCCTGCTAACAGGTCAGGTTTTGTTGTCCCTGCCTTCTCTGCCTTTAGTACAGTGGGATTAATAGTCGTGGAAGATGCACAACCCTTTGCACTTCACATGAATTTTGCAGTCCTTCCCTGGTAAATCATCACCATTGTGTGGGATACATAATTTGAATTTTGCTCTCATCACTGCCGTGAGCTGTGGGTATAATAACCCCCCTCCTGCTCCCTTTGTTTGAATTGGCTAGATGCTCTCTGCTCTCCCAACCTCATGCAGGAGCGGCACTCCTATTAAAATTCATGATGTTTCCCTCAATGCAAGTGTCTGATTGCAGCTGTCAGTTTCCCAGTTCAAGGATTTTCATAGCGCCTGAGAGGACAATGCAAGGCTTGCACTGCTAAGGAAATAGGTCAAGCTCAATTTCTCTACTTCGGTTCTGCTGTCGAAAGCGCAGGCTTTTCCTTCTAGAACAAACACACATCCTTCTGGGGAGGCTCAGCACTTAAAAAGAGGTGAAGAGGGTACACGCGCTTCTCTCCCTCCCCAAGGGCACCGTGGTTTCCTCACACTGCCTCAGGAAGGCGCCCCACTGTTCCATCACCAGTGACACTCAACAAGAGCCTGTCTTTTTGCTATTTTGTTTTTATGCTTCATGGACGTGGATACCAAATGCACTGTCCACATAAGAACTAAAGCTGGGGCACCCACAATGAGAAGGTTTGTAACATCCTGAAGTCCAGTCATCCTGCTGAGTTGGCTGGTTTCTGCATCCTGAGCCACCTGGGGAAGGATGGGCAGCAGAGCAGGAACCACCAGCCAGTCTCGCACCGGAGCTCGGATGCATCCCTGACCCACCTTTCCCCTCCGCTCACTCCCACACATGCTTACACTTTTCTGCTCTCTCTCTCTGCTAAGTTGCTCAGTCATGTCTGACTCTACAGCCCCACAGGCTGTAGCCCTCTAGGTTCTTCTGTCTATGGGATTTCCCAGGTAAGAATCCTGGAGTGGGGATCTTCCTGGCACAGGAATCAAACCTGGGTCTCCTGCATTTCAGGTAGATTCTTTACTGTCTGAGCCATTACTTTTGGCAAATGCTGTGGAAAAACTTTATAAGAGGGAAGTAAAAGAAGAATGGAACATTCTTGAACCCCCCCAAAAGTCAACAAAATTCAGAACTATGGCTGAATTACTGAGTGTAACTAGAAGGGCCTGAGTGTTGATGTGGTGCTAAACTCCATGCCCATGCCATGTTACAGACATAGAAACAGAAACTTAGAAAAATAAGTGAATCCTCAAAGGCACAAATGCAGTGGCAGAGTTAGAAAGAAACCAGGTCCCCTGACTCCTAGGTGTTCTTTGCACTTTAGTCCTAATAACAGGAAAAGGAGAGATGGACAGTGAGAGAGATGGGCATGCCACAGAGAGATGTACAACCCAACCTTGAATCCAGCTATAATTGTTCTTATATACTGCCAGGCAAAGATGAGAAAGAGCAAGGCATCTCTTAAAAGAAAAAAAAAAAAAAAAAGCACCCCCTAGAGTGAGGAGACCCGGATAATAATGCCTAGAATCTTGTTTGGTAATCTTGAGAAAGTTACTAACCACTCCAGTTGTCAGTTCTCTCACCCATAAAGCTGGGGGTTTGGAGTCTATGAGCTGTAGATTGCTTTCATCACACACGTACATGTTTCCACACATGTGTCTGCTGAGGTTAGCTATGTGTCCCTGGCACTGCATTAAGCACAAAGGGAAGGAAGGTCTCTTTCATCAAAGAACATTTACACTTCTTTCCTATCATCTGTTAAGTCAAGCATGCAGAACAGCAAACAGCTTGGAACAAATGACGTTCTTGGACACTAACTGCACATAAGGCGCAATGCCTGATCCTGGAGGAGCAACAACTCAGAGCGAGGGATGCATGCGGTTTCTGTAAGCAGGAAATACGGCTGCTGTTCAGCTGCCAAGTCATGTCCAACCCTTTTAACAACATTATTGAGCCACATTCTGGACATGGCGTAAGAGGGACTCCTGTGCTGATCTATCTTCTGTCTTGCCAGATGAGGGAGCGGCCTGGAGGACTCTGGAAAAGCCTCCTTAGAGAGAAGATGAACAGACCAGACCAGGCAGAATAAACAGAGCTGACGAGCCAGAGTGGCTCAGTTAGGTTGTAAAAGATTAGGGGTGAGACGGGAGAGGACAGCGGAGGGTGCAGCATTAGTATTTGACACAATTTCCAAACACACATTTTATGCTATAACCAATGTTTAAACTTCTAGAACATTCTATGATCATTTTTTATTTCTGCGCCTTGTTCATGCTTTTCCTACCTCTATACCTCACCCCTGAACCTAGTCTGCACACTCTCCGCCCTTTCAAGGTTAAGTTTAACTCCTATTCTTCTGGAGAATTCACTCCAGTTAATACTGCTATCTCCTTCCTTAGGCACAAACATACTGAATTTTAGTTAATTTAACTTAATTAACTAACATTAATTTTTGACCAATTTTATAATGACCTAGAGTGGGCTTCCCAGGTGGCACTGGTAGTAAAAAGTCCTCATGGCAATGAAGGAAATGCCAGAGACTCGGGTTCAATCCCTGGGTTGGGAAGATGCCCTGGAGGAGGAAATGGAACCCCACTCCAGTATTCTTGCCTGGAGAGTTCCATGGGCAGAGGAACCTGGTGGGCTACTGTCCATGGGGCCACAAAGAGTCAGACACGACTGAGCACATTGTATGAGTATGTCTTCTATCAACAGGACTCTAAACTTCTAAGGAGAGATAAAGACAATACAGATTACTGAGTCCCAGACTTAGAAGCTCCCACTGAGATTATGTAACCCAAACTCCCTTATTTTATAGGTTAGTCAACTGGGACACTCCCTTTAAGGAGTCCAGAAAAGTTAGGAGTATGTATTGAGGATGTTGTGAATCTGGCCACTGTAGGAGGGAGAGAGGGCAGTTACTGAAACTAAGATGGATTTTGATATGTGCTGCTTCAATTTTGACAATAAATCTTTTTACACAAGAAAGCTCTCTTCAGATGTCTCCATCATCAAAAGTACTTGATTTTATGTGGCCTGACTCTAAACTTTCAGTGTGTCAAAGTCTTAACGTACAGGTCTTTAGAAAGGAAGGGTCCGAGACCAAGGTTCTGTTCTTGGTTCTGCCTCCAAATGATGCTGAACATGTGGTTAGGTAACTTAGCCTCTAAATATTTCACTTCCAATTTCCTTCCAGGAGAAATGAAGAAATCAGACTAGGCAATCTATAAAGAACCTTTCCCCTGTAATAGATGTTTCACATCCCACTATCACAGGGACACCTTTGTCTTCTATAATTCCCACTATTACTGTCTGTGTATTTCCATCCATTTCCCTCTTCTCATTGTCTCTAGCCTAACTTTGAAAAATTCTAGTTTCTTGTAAACTGGACTGAGGTCAATTTTTCTCACAGTTACCAGTGGTCCAAAAATGTTTTTACTGATATCTCCCCTTCCCTACTCAAGGAAATTCCTTTAATTTCTTTTTTCTATTTCTTTTAACATTACCTGCATCTATGATTGCCTGATAAAATTCAGGACATCAAGTTAAATTTAAATTTCAGATAAGCAGGGGTGGGAGGAGAGATAAACTGGGAGAGTGTGGGATTGACATACACACACTACTATATGTAAAACAGGTAACTAATAAGTACCTACTGTACAGCACAGGGAACCCTATTCAATACTCTGTAATGACCTATATGGGAAAAGAATCTTGAAGAGTGGATATATGTATAAATGGGCTCCCCTCGTGGCTCAGACGGTAAAGGACCTGCAGGAGACCCAGGTTCAACCCCTGGGTTGGGAAGATCCCCTGGAGGATGGAATGCCTACTCACTCCAGTATTCTTGCCTAGAAAATTCCATGGACAGGACAGTCCATGGGGTCATAAAGAATCGGACATGCCTGAGCAACTAACACTTTCACTTTATGTATACATATAACTGATTCACTTTACTGTATACCTAAAACAGAACATTGTAAATCAACTTTATATTCCAATAAAATTTTTTTAAAAAAATTGAAAAAATAAGTAAATTTCAGATAAGCAATAAATCATTTTTTTAGTATAAATGTCTCCTGAACATTTTTTTTTCCTTTCTGAATCTGACAACTTTACCAGTTCAGTTCAGATGTACTGTTCAGTCCAGTACATCTATTACAGGGGAAAGGTTCTTTATAGATTGCCTAGTCTGATTTCTTCATTTCTCCTGGAAGGAAATTGGAAGTGAAATATTTAGAGGCTAAGTTACCTAACCACATGTTCAGCATCATTTGGAGGCAGAACCAAGAACAGAACCTTGGTCTCGGACCCTTCCTTTCTAAAGACCTGTACGTTAAGACTTTGACACACTGAAAGTTTAGAGTCAGGCCACATAAAATCAAGTACTTTTGATGATGGAGACATCTGAAGAGAGCTTTCTTGTGTAAAAAGATTTATTGTCATCTGAGGATGTTTAGAAATTAATTTTTATGTTGGAAATATTTTAATAAATTTCCAGAGGCGAGGTTCTCCTTGTGTCAGATAAGAAATTTCTCCAATCTGACAGCACTACTGGATGTGAATGGCCACTCTTCATTTAGAACAGCTCGGGGAGGGGCCTGGGTAAGAGGGCTACAGGGAACACCAGTCTGCCTGCCTAAGCCAAGAAGCTAAGAACAAAGAAGATGTGTGAAATCTGACCAGCACAGTGATTCTCTCAGGTGGGCCCTCTTGCTTCTTACGTGGAGTGATGGCAGAACAGGCTCTACATCATATCTCCATATCACACAAGTCACCTATCTTTGACCTTCAAAAGCAACATCACTGAGAAACTGGTAAACAGCTTAATAGTCAGAACAAGATAAAATCTAGAGTTCATCAGTGAGAAATATGGGTCAGTCATTTCAAGAGCATTGACTGGTTATATGAAGAGCATATACTACACTAAGTGTCACTGCAACTCACTGCAAAGTATCCACCTAGGAGTATTAATAGAAGGCTACTGTAACATTCAGATTGCAATAGCTGCTGCACAAACAGAAGTGGAGACCTTGGTTCCTGTCATGGTCAACTAATAATCTAATGATAGTCCTACACACAGTATTGTCCCTTTTTTTTTTTGGAGGGGCAAGATACAATGCCTTTTTAGTGTTTGACATAGGAGGGGTGGGGACAGGGCACAAACTTGAAAAGAATGGCATAGCCTGAGGACACCACAAACTGATTAGAACCAAAAGGTCCAAGATGGCAGATAAGCCGACTTCCATTAGCCCTTGAGCTTCGGTGAATGTTCATGTTAAAACATTAGCAAGCTAAATGACACAACTCTAGGCACCATGACAGTTCCAAAGGCCACCATAAAGGTCAAAAAGTGGGTGGTGGCTCAATTCCTGGAAATCCCCAAAATAGTTGGAATAATCCTCTTAGTCATTAGCCTATGACATTAACTCAGTCCATTAAAAAACTAACCATACCATATCTCAGGGCCTCTAACCTTCTAAGATGGCTCACATCGTGTCTGTGGAGAGTGTCTCTCTCTAAATAAATCCACTTCTTACCTATCACTTTCTCTCTCACTGAATTCTTTCTGTGCTGAGACACAAAGAACCTAAGCCTCAATAAGTCTAGACAGCAGGTGAGTGATTCTAATTAACAGACCATGGGTTCAAGTCCCAGTCAGGGTTTTGGCCAGGTTAGTGACCTAGTTCAAGTCCACTCAGAGGTGCACAGTTTCACTCTAGATCAATTACTAGATCTAGGTCTCAAAACTAATTCTGTTGGGTCTTAACCTGAAATCTGTAGTATCACTTGGCTGACAAATAACTAGCATATTGGTGCAAGTCCACAAGCAGATACAGACTGTTTTCTTCTGCAACTTTATAGGAAACTGTCCACGAATATTCAAAACATGACAAGAGCCTTTCAGAGTCACTCCTGTAGCCACAAAGAGCACCTGCCCTTCCTAAGCTGAGGTTGTAACTCGTGCAAAGGCCCAAAGAGCTACTACGTCTGTAGGTCTGAGGCCAGGCTTCTGGGATGTTCCTTTCTCTTTCCTCTTTCTAGTTGAAATAGATAATTTTTTGACATTTTCCCCTGAAATGAGAAAAGCACATTGTAAATTGCTTTTAACTCACTGATGGTCCTCTGATGAGAGCAATTTATCTCCTGAATATGGAAGAGAATTCCCTCAACCCCACCCCGGTAATGTGTCTCCCAAGAGAATAATGCACCCAGGCAGGCCCCCTGAGCTGCTCTTTAATCAGAGGCTATTTTACATGATCACAGTCATCATTAGGCAGTGTCACGCCCACCATTTATCCCTGCAACAAGGAAGAATTCTGAAAAGGAGGCAAGGCTCCCTGCCATTCAGAGGGATCTGAAAAAAGCCAGAAGCACTGTTTTTTGAGGGTTGTCTCCTAATCAGAAAAGGACCGGCAATCAGCCCAGTGAGAGCCCACCTCTCCCTACCAGCACACAAAGACTGCAGGCGCAGAGAGGACTTTTAATCACAGCCTGGAGCTGTGCTCTAATTACAAACTCAGATAAAATATGCACTAACATTTGCATTTTAGTTAATCATTTGTCACACAAAGAAAATAGGAAAATGTTTACTCATCACAGAAGTCAGCATCCAGAACTTCACCCCTTCAGAGATAAGACACCAGGGAAAACACTCTTCTCCATTACACAAGCAACTGAAAAGGCTTGTGTAAAACAAAGAATGTTGCCCACCGTCCAGCTGAACAAGGACCAAGTTGTTAGCCACTGCAGTCACTGACTGACATATACCATGTAAGGAATCCAGGATGAAAAGTGAGATAAGAAACTCTGTACTTTGGAAAACCAGGCCCCTTAGACAGTAGGAGATAGCGCAAGAAAACAAACATTTAATGAACCCAGATTCTTGCATCCTGCAAAGAAAAGCACTAAAATCATTAACTGAGCAATCTGACCCTTGTGACTAGCAGGAACCATTAACGGAGCAGGGCACTGTGGGGGCCCTGGGCGCAAAGCTTTTCTGTGTCCCTATTTCATGGATTCAAGGAGACAGGCTTCATTCAGTTCAGTCACTCAGTTGTGTGCGACTCTTTGCGACCCCATGGATTGCAGCACACCAGGCTTCCTGTCCATCACCAACTCCCGGAGCTTGCTCAAACTCACGTCCATTGAGTCAGTGATGCCATCCAACCATCTCATCCTCTGTTGTCCCCTTCTCCTCCCGCCTTCAATCTTTCCCAGCATCAGGGTCTTTTCCAGTGACTCAGTTCTTTGCATCAAGTGGCTAAAGTATGGGAGCTCCAGCATCAGTTTTTACAGTGAATATTCAGGACTGATTTCCTTTAGGATGGACTGGTTGGATCTCCTTGCAGTCCAAGGGACTCTCAAGAGTCTTCTCCAACACCACAGTTCAAAAGCATCAATTTTTTGGTGCTCAGCTTTCTGTATAGTCCAACTCTCACATCCATACATGACCTCTGGAAAAACCATAGCCTTGACTAGACAGACCTTTGTTGGCAAAGCAATGTCTCTGCTTTTTAACATTCTGTCTAGGTTGGTCACAGCTTTTCTTCCAAGGAGCAAGTATATTTTAATTTCATTGCTTCAATCACCATCTGCAGTGATTTTGGAGCCAAAAAAATAAAGCCTGTCACTATTTCCATTGTTTCCCCATCTATTTGCCATGAAGTGATGGACCATGGATGCCATGGTCTTATTTTTCTGAATGTTGAGTTTTAAGCCAACTTTTCTCTCTCCTCTTTCATTTCATCAAGAGGGTCTTTAGTCCTTCTTCACTTTCTGCCATAAGGGTGTTGTCATCTGCATATCTGAGGTTGTTGATATTTCTCCCGGCAATCTTGATTCCAGTTTGTGCTTCTTCCAGCCTGCCATTTTGCATGATGTACTCTGCATAGAAGTTAAATAAGCAAGGTGACAATTTACAGCCTTGACGCACTCCTTTTCCTATTGGGAACCAGTCTGCTGTTCCATCTCCAGTTCTAACTGTTGCTTTTTGACCTGCATACAGATTTCTCAGGAGCCAGGTCAGGTGGTCTGGTAGGCTTCGTTCGTCCTCCATGATCTTCCCTGAGTTCCAATTCAAGAACTTGTCGATTTAACTGCAGATTCAAGCAGTTGTTAATTAGGGAAGGGAGGGGATGTGAAACTAGGGAGAAACAGACAGTCAAGAGCAGCCTTGAGGCAAAGTCCTGTTTCCCCATAACGGATACACATAAGATCACCTTTGAACTAGTTTGCAAATACCGAAACCCCCTCCAGGTGGGAGAAGTTGATTAACGACAGTATGCTGCCCACCAGCACGGGGGACGCCAGACCAGTGTGACCTGAAGTTGACGATGCTGACTCCTACTTACCTCACCACCAGCCCATCAAAAGGATGTTCAGGAGCTGATCATGTCCCCTCTGAACAATGACTATAAACTTCTCACTATTTTCTTCGAGTTGGGACACATAGTTTTGAGGTCATTAGCACACTGCAGTCCCTCTGCCTGGCAAAGCAATAAAGCCTTTCTTTTCTACTTCACCCAAGACTCTGTCCTTGAGATTCGATTCAACACCCATATTCAACATGAAAGCTGAGCTTTCAGCATCAAACATAAAAGACTCTTCTCTACCCCCCTGGCCTCCCCATCTCCCCTCACTGTGCATTGTGTATCTGCATCACGCATTGACCAAACTTGCCCAATCAGCGGAAGTACTTGCTTAACCATAAAGAGCAACAAGAGGACTAGCATCACAAGAGGACCCCTTAAAAGATAACATCCCGGGCTTCCCTGGCGGTCTGGTGGTTTGGAGTCCACCTGCCAACACAGGTTCCATGCTTGGTCCAGGAAGAGTCCACGTGACACGGAGCAACTAAGCCCATGAGCCACAACTGCTGAGTCCAGCGCCTAGAGCCCATGCTCCGCACCCAGAGGAGCCACTGCAGCCATGCCCTGTGCTGAGAAGCCTGGGCACAGCAGCTCGAGAGTGGTCCCCACCCACCGCAACTAGACCCAGTGCAGCCAAAAATAACGAACTAAATAAAACACTTTTTAAATGATAGCATTCCATCAGGATCTTGTAAGGGGTCACATGACCCACCACACTGACGTTTAGCTCTGGTTTATGTAAACTGCCCATGATAATAAATCATTTAAAGTACAGCCCTTTGTTTCAAAAAACTTAACTGTGCCTTGACTGTTTTGTCTAAGACAAAACAGTTCTCAGAGCTTTCTGACATGCCAGTCCTGGGTTATAATCCTCAAATTTGACTCAAAGGACATTTTATTACTTCTTTTTTAGATTAATTTTTCATCAGCAGTCGACGCTAGGAACAAGTGGAACTCTGGTGAGGTTTTTAAACCAATACTGTGTTGGCGTTAGCCTCTGAACTCTCGGCAGGGGCTTCCCTGGTGGTGCAGTGGCTAAGACTCAGACTCTGCGCTCCCAATGCAGGGGACCTGGGTTCCATCCCTGGTCGGGGAGCTGGATCCCACACACCGCACCTCAAGAATCCACAAGCCACGATGAAGATCGGAGATCCCGAGCGCTGCAACCAAGACGGGGTGCAGACAAATAAACAAACTCTCCACAGTGATTAGAATCCAGGCTCGGACATCAAGTGAGTCAACTAAAATGAATGTAGATAACACTGGGATGTAACTGAAGGATTCAGGTTAGCTCTATACTGATTCTAAACAAGCGACTCAGGACTGTAGCATCTCAACGTTCAAGGTTCCCACCGGTTTTTTCACAGGTCAATTTATGTTCTCTCTGAAATAAATTCTCTCCTCCAAGCAACATTCATGATTCCAGCCAGAAAATGTTTACCATGTGTTCAAGCTAATACACAGTTTGCAGCTGTTTATGGCAACAACTGCGGTAACATGCTGCACATTTAAAAACCAATTTTTAGAAATCAGAGCAATTCCCCAATCTAACCAACGTTATGTTGGAAGACAAATTAAACAAAAAAAGCAAACCTCCACTCTGAGTAATCCAATCAGCAGCATTGTATATAAAATTACAATCTAATTTCAGCAAACATCTGAGCTATTTCTAACAGCTGCTAGACTTACAGAATAGAAATAGCGCTAATACACCCAAAGGCAGACAAAGATCAGAAGAAATCACAGAATTGAACACTCACAGTTCAGTGACCACTGTCACTTAATTATAAAACTCCAGAGTCCACAGTTGTTAAGGATCTTTAAAAAAGGAAGTTCCTTCCCTAATGGTATGTTTCACCCTTAACGACAGAAGGAATATTCATGTCCTCAAGGGACCTTCACTAAAGGTTATGAACAAACTTGTCTTGGATGACTGAACCCATTTCATGTCTACAAAATCAGAAATTACTCCTGTAAACCAGAACAAGTGTTTTCATAAATCAGTGTGGTCAAAAGAGCAGTAGGGTCAGAAGACAAGAACCAAGGGGACTTTTGTTTCCTCTATACAATATTATTGCAGCTCAAAATAAAGCATTACTAAAAAAATAAACAAAAAATAAATCTTTACTACCTGAAGAGACACAGATGGTTAATCTACATATTAGATTTCAAATACTTTAAAACAGTATACACACTTATTAATGTGTCTTTCGGTTTACTTCAGTTGCTCAGCCGTGTCCGACTCTTTGTGACCCTATAGGCCACAGCGCACCAGGCCTCCCTGTCCATCACCAACTCCTGGAGCTTTCTCAAACTCATGTCCATCAAGTCGGTGATGCCATCCAACCATCTCATCCTCTGTCGTCGCCTTGTCCTCCTGCCTTCAGTCTTTCCCAGCATCAGGGTGTTTTTCAGTGACTCAGTTCTTCGCATCAGGTGGCCAAAGTATTGGAGTTTCAGCTTCAACATCAGTCCTTCCAATGAATATTCAGGACTGATTTCCTTTAGGATGGACTGGTTGGATCTCCTTGCAGTCCAAGGGACTCTCAAGAGTCTTCTCCAACACCACAGTTCAAAAGCATCAATTCTTCAGTGCTCAGCTTTCTTTATGGTCCAACTCTCACATCATACATGACCACTGGAAAAAACCATGGCCTTGACTTGACTTGACTTTTGTTGACAAAGTAACGTCTCTGCTTTTTAATATGCTGTTTAGGTTGGTCACAGCTTTTCTTCCAAGGAGCTTCTTTTAATATCATGGCTGCAGTCAACATCTGCAGTGATTTTGGAGCCCCCCAAAATAGTCTCTCACTGTTTCGAATGTGTCTTTAATGGCCGCAAATCTACAGAATATCTAGAATTGTTGCTATTTGCTAATGAATTATACATTTTTAATTCAGGGGAGGAGAGTGGGGTGGGGAAGGTGTGTGCACTAATGTAGGAACATATTCCTTAGAGCAGTGGTTTCCACTGGAGCTGTATATTTTTCACACGTTGATGTTGTGGGTTCCAGCCCCAGACCATTTAATCAGATCCTCTAGGATGAGGAGTCAGGCATCTGTATTTCATCAGTAGCATTCAAATTCTCCACGAGGTGATCCTAATATGCATGTGGAGTTAAGAGCCATTATCTTAGAAAGTAGATATTATACCCTAATTTCCAGGGTAAAACCGAAGTTTACCTTTTCATTGCTTGCATAAAAACTGTACAGTAATATCAGAAATAAAATGGATATGACAGAGAACTGGAAAGGCGGCTTAATGGTGTGGTACTGTCCTTAACCACAGACAGAATTCTTTTCAGAAAGCTGAAAAGAATTAAAAATAAAAGAGCCAGCTTCCTATGGAGAAGGAAATGGCACCCCACTCCAGTGTTCTTGCCTGGAGAATCCCAGGGACGGCGGAGCCTGGTGGGCTGCAGTCTATGGGGTCACACAGAGTCGGACACAACTGAAGCGACTTAGCAGCGGCAGCAGCAGCCTCCTAAGAATGATGAGAAGTTAATTATGGGCATTCATCTTAATCATGGGCATTTTAGAAATTATTATTATGAGGTTCAAATGGGAATGCAAGCCAGGGTATTTTCAACACAGAAAAATCTCATACAAATTAAATAAGTTATATCAGAGTGTGCCTCAAACATAATCTTCTTGAGCTTGTCTATGCAACTTTTTTTTTTCACATAGTAAGTACTCAACAATAACATTTGCTGAGTTCTTACTTTGAACTGAACTTTTACTTCACTTCACTCTGTGAAGCCAGAGAGAACACTTCCTGAATGTTCTCTTATTTAATTCTCGCAGGGCAAGCACTATAATTACCCTCATTATGTCGGTAAGGAAAGGGGCTCAGAAACGAAGTTACACAACAAGGGGGCAGGAGGGGGCTTAGGGTCCTGGGCTCTGAACTAACATAGGATCTGTTATTGAATGAAAGAGAGAAAGACCAGTAATTTAAATGTCTCGTTTCATCACCTCCCTCTGATGACGTGACTGCCCTGGAGAATGATTAAAAAATTGTTATTTTGCCAATTTTGGAAGAAAGGGAGATGTCACAGATGTAGCTCATTCTCAGTATTACTACCCAATAGACAATTCTATGGTCATAATAAATATTCAGCTGAATGATGAGATCAGGATATAGAATAAAGGTGTCAAAAGATTTTTCTGAACCTGAGTCTGAGTTACTGCCTTCTCTGTTGTAACTGGGCTTCCCTGGTGGCCCACGCAGGATACCCAAGTTCGATCCCTGGGTTGGGAAGATCCCCTGGAGAAGGAAATGGCAACCCACTCCAGTATTCTTGCCTGGAGAATCCCATGGACAGAGGAGCCTGGTGGGCTACAGTGCATGGGACCACAAAGAGTTGGACACAACTGAGCCATGAAACAACATTGTAACTACTTCCAGTAGGATTGAGAGTATCCTACTGGAAAGCCTGTGAAATAATAGCCTTCGGGGAAAAAAGTTCAGAGAACATTATTAAAATGTACATTTGATTTGAAATCATATTCATTAAAATACCTGAAAATATCTAGCTATTTATCATGGTAACTAAAATTAACATTCTGATCTTTTCTAATATAAGCCTGAAACTTTTAGGAGGGAGGCCATACTAATGTACATAGAGGATAATACTATTGAATAGATTTATATTAGCCCTAAAATCCACTTAAAAAAAAAATGCCATCTAGATTTACTCCTCTGTTCCTAATAATTCTAACTTTAGTGTATTAAAAAAATAAATCACAACCAATAAACAGAAAGTGAGGGCATGAAGAAAGTCACAGTAGGAAACAAGTTTACGACTCTCCCTAGAAGAATCACCCCATCAGCCTCTGTAATTCACAGGACCCAAACTTTAAGGACTCTCCACGTACAGTGGTAAGGCAGCAGACACAATATTTTATTATTTTCTTTTTAATTTAAGTTCCCTGGGCAATTCAGTTCTAACATCACAATTTCACAAACTGTGATCTCTCACCTCCCATTTTCCCAGCACTTCGTAACCTGTCCATGGCATAAAATACTTACAAATGGCAACCCCTGTCTGTGGATTTGGGGCGCATCTGTGCATACTTTTAAATGGATGTGATGTGGTTTCCTTCCTTTCCTCACAAACTGTTAATATATTAGAAAACCAAACTGATTCCAGAGAGCGTTAGTGAGTTACTGTACTGAATGATGGGGTGTTACACTGTCTTTTATCAGCTGCACATCTTATAAATTATCTGATAGAATCTAAAGAAGTGGAAAAGCTCTTAGACCTTTGGGAACTGAAAAATTTGTATTTTGCTTCTTTGTAATGCACATCCTAGATCTATTACCCTGTGAACCCACAAGCAGACTGATCTCTGGCTCTTGAGGGAAGACCTATCAAGTGGCTCTCCAGGCTTCAGATTCACCAGTATCCATTAATTTTTCTAATTTATAGAGGTTAGCTGAAACTGCAAATAGAAAGCACATTTATTACTGTTTTACAAGACCCGCATGAGTTAAGATAGCCCGCATTCAGGCAGTTCTGAACTGATTTACATCACAAAAGGGAAGCTTCCCCAACTACCCTTAAACTAAGTTCTCTACATCCTCAGCCTCTGATTTTTATAGCCCCTGTTCACAATCTATATAATTTAAAGTTTCTATAAAGCAATCAAATGTTTTACCTAAATATTGCTTCCCTCTTCTTTCTCATTTCCTTTTAATGCAAATAGTTTTAACTAGCTCAGAGAGTTTTTGCATGTTAGTTTTTTAAACTTCAAAGAGTGGATATGATTGAAAAAAATCAATGAATTTGGAGACAGGAGTCTTGCCACCAAATAGCTTTGTTATTGCAGTCAAGTCTCAGCCTTTCTGGAGCTTAATTATCTCACCAATAAAATAAAGAGCCTGCAGTAGAGGATTTATAAGTGTCCTTGTACCTATGACCAAATAACTCAAATGTTTCTCTTCCCTTTCCTGCTCACAGAAGGGAATCCAGAGGGAGCAAACATTCTCGTTGGATCGTGGACAGTCTGCCTAATCAGCACCCTCTGGAGTCTTGAACACATCAAGGAACACCAGTATTAGGCTCTATCCCAAATCCACTGTGAAACAAAACAAGTCCATTAGCTCTTTAATACTGTCAGTTCCTCAGCCTTAACAATACCCCTGTAGAAGGTGGGGTAAGTTATTTAACCTCTTTGAGTTTTGGGTTTTTAACTGCCCAGGGTCATCAAGAATCCTTAGATATGCGGATAAAATTCAAGTCATGCTCAAGACCTCCACATCAACACAGTGCCAGAATACTGAATGCAAATAAAGTTTCAAAAGCTGCAAAATAATTAGCATATGATTATCAGAGAAAGAAAATACTGCTCTCAAAGCACCCCTTCTGCTACAATGAAGGGCATTCAGGGAAGGCTTGCAAACAAGAGGATGAAAGAAAAAGGACACCTTTTATATGCTGGACCATTGTTTTATATGCTGCTCTTGTTCTTAAACCCCATGCACAGGGACTCCTGCTCTTTCTAAAGAGGAAATGAAGAAAGATGTTCCTCTCTCTCAGCCGCCTCCTGTCCTCCTGTCCTAATCCTTATTGAATTCAAATGTCTTTTTGCCTCCAAGATTATTCTTCTACAACACTTTCCTAATTGTATCACTTTCACTGTCGCTATCAATTTACCCTTGTGCAAAGTAGAAAAAGGTTCCCTTTCTTCAATAAAGATTTCAATTTAGTATACTACTGTGTCAGGGGGCAGAAACTTTTTCCTCTACTCTTCTAAGTTCTTCTGGCTGGTATAAGAATTAAGTCAATATGAAACAGATGAATAGGAGAAAGTCCAACAAATGTTTAATAACATGTATACATGGGAAAGACCCAGTAAAATCAAGTAACTCACAGAAATCAGCTGAAGCTCTCACCTTAAATAGCATCCTCAACTATGAACCAAAAAAAAAAAAGGATGTTGAGGGTGGGGAGAGCCAGTTATGGAAGGTCACCAGGAGAAGACCAGTAAACAAATCTGGTGTGCAGACTGAAGTCATCACCTTCTCTGCTGTTAACAGTTTCTAGAGATTCGGTCGTCCTCCTCATCCTGGTTGGATTTCCCTAGTGGTTCAGTGGTAAGGAATCCGCCTGCCAATGCAGGAGACATGGGTTCAATTGCTGGGTTGGAAAGATCCCCTGGAGAAGGAAATGGCAACCCACTCCAGTATTCTTGCCTGTTGAATTCCATGCACAGAGGAGCCTGGTGGGCTAGAGTGCATGGGGTCACAAAGAGTCAGAAGGGACTCAGCAACTAAACAACAACCTCCTTCTGGTACAGTGAAGGAGACACCCTTACAAATGGAGATTTTCCCTTACAAACAGATGCTTCTTTTAAAGGGTAATTCCTGCTTGGTTCTCAAGAGCCTTTCCGGTCTGCTGTTTCTTAGAAAACAGACAGCTTCAAACAATCACAGGACAAAGAAACACACTTTGTGGTGATGAATCGCGGTCCCCTACAATAGCACACTGTGAAAGCCCTGTTCAGGGGGACTGGCAGGTGTCACGGCTTTGTCTGCACATGCAGAAGCCCAGCACTCCTAGTCCCAACACCCCTCCCTCAAATGCCAGGCAGAGCACGCAGGCTAGAAGTGCGCACAGCCGCTGGCCCAGGCCTTCTAGATGACACTGCCAGGTTCCAAGGTGACAAAAGGTGAGTGTTAAATCCCTAAGAGCGGCAGATAGGCAGAGAAGCCACCTCAGAGGACACCCAGGGGCAGATGAAACACCATCAAGCTGATGTGTGGATCGTACATGTCCACAGCCAGGTGAGCTGATGGGATTTGCACAGAAGGGGCCTCTCCCTCACAGCCCAGCGCTTACCTGGGCAGCCTGGAATCGCCACACCCTCACACTAGCCCACATCAAGGATGTGCTGGCGCCCCCAAGTACACGAGCCGGATGTACACGGGGCCAAACAAGTCGAAATGTCGGAGTAGGGAGCAGAGAAGTGTTTACTGCACGGGCTGAGCAAGGAGAACAGGCAACTCACACTTAAAGCCCCAGATCCCAGATGGTTTTCAGGGAAGAGTTTTTAAAGTCGAATCTGTTGGGGAGGCCTGCAGGGTGCGTGCCTTTCTTATGATTAGTTAGCAGTGAGGTTAACCGGGCTGTGCTCGGGGAATTGTGTGCAGTCAGCCTGAAGTTACCATCCTCTACCTGGGTGGGGGCCTTAGTTTTTAGGAAGAACGCAAAGATACATTGTTATATATATTCACTGAGGAGGAGCTAGAACTCCATGGCTACACCACTGTTTGACTGCGTTTCCTTTCTCTCTGCATTGCCTCACTTTCCTAATTAAAAATTGTTTGAATCTGCCCTTTGGAACTCAGGGGAGGCCTACAAATAAAAACATGGGGATACAGAAGGGCTTTTGTTCCTGGGAGGGCCCCGCAGAGTCCTGCCCAGTTTTCTATGAGAATGGTAGCTCTTCTGATGTGGTGCTGAAATAGGAGGAGACAGGTCAGGGCACAACCTTGAAAAGAATGACAGCTTGAGGACAAGACTAAACTGATTAGAACCAAAAAGGTCCAAGATGGTGGAGGCGCCGACTTCCACTAGACATTGAGCCTCACATGCTCTGTGTAACATGTCAGCAAGCTAAAACACAAGCACAGGTGCCATGACCATTCCAAGGCTGACCACAAAAGTCAAAAAGTGGGCTGTAGCCCAATTCCTGAAAATCCCCACACCTTCCCCCAAATACCCCTCCCACTCAGTAGCCTATGAAACGACTCACGCCTATAAAAGCAGACCGCCCCACACCCCGGCGCCGCTCTCATCTTCCGAGACGGCCCACACTCGGGAGTGTGTGCACGCGTGCATGCGCAGTCGTTCATTGCAACCCCATGGACTATAGCCCACCAGGCTCTTCTGGGCATGGAATTTTCCAGGCAAGAATACTGCAGCAGACTGCCATTTCCTTCTCCAGGGGATCTTCCCCACCCAGCGATTGGACCCGCATCTCCCGCATTGGCGGGAAGGTTCTTTACCCTGTGCACCTGGGAAGCCTGTAGAGTACATTTCTCTTAAATGAATCCACTTCTTACTCACTTTGTCTCTCAGTGAATTCTTTCTGCAATGACATATAAAGAATTTGAGCTTAATTAAGTCCTAAAACCAGGTGTACTCTCAGTTAAAAGACCATGGGTACATGTCCCATGTCCCAATCTGTGGATTCAAGTCTCAAACCAAGTTACATGGCTTCAGCTTGTGGCCCTCCAAAATTCAACCCAACCTGACAAAATCGCATTCCTTACTAATTATCTCATACAATTAAATTAAAAGATCTTGAATGAATTAAAAAATTCATATATTTAACTACTTAAGAATTTTTCCCTAGAGGGTAATAACAAAAAGAGAAGTGAAGAAACACTGAAGTGGCTAATACAGAAATGTATCTACCATTGCAGTTTTCAAGACTGGGACTGATACAACCACACTGGAAAACAATAACTCCCCAGAATCGATACACATGCCTATTCCTTTATACTTTCCTTCCAGTTACAACAGGGCCGTGTTCCTCCCCATGGTGATCTAAGACTCATCTCCTCCAATCTTCTCAGGACTGTATCCTTTTTCACTTCTTTACAGGACAATCTGCAAGAGCATTTACTGGTTTCTCAAATCTCTCCCACCTCAAAAGCAAAGTTTCTGCAAACCCCACTTAACTTTCCACATTTTTTCCCTCCCCTCCCCAGCCAACATTCTTGGCAGACCATCTTCACCACTGTCTTCACGTCCCCACATCTAAAGGCACTCGAGTGTGGGTTCTGCCCCCACGCCTCACAGACGCCTCCAGATCACCAGCAACCTCCATGCAGCCAAATCTTCGGTTCTCAGGCTTTTCACTCCACACCCATCTGTCTTCCTCAGCCTCCCAGGTCCTTCCTCCATCTGCCCTCCTCCCTCCGTTATGGCAGAAATTCTGGAAGGCTCAGTCCTAGGCCCCCTTCGTTCTTCCTGCTCTGTACTCTGTGCAGACGACTTTCTTCAGGGCTGCCATGCCCCCCTGAATGCACCTCTAGCCACCCACGTGCACAGTCTTTCCTCTGCCCTCTTTCCCTAGGCTAAAAACTCAACCCAACCTAACGGTCAACGCCCAGCACTGCTTATTGCCACCAAGTTCTCAAGAGTCTTCCCCTGGGGCCTGGAAGCCTTTCTCAGAACTTACTGTCAGGAAACACTCAGTGTCCCTGCCATTCCTGACCTCCAGAGGGACATCCTCATGGCCCATGCCATCATGGTCACCATCCAACATATTTTCAGACATGCTACAGTTATTCACTTCTCAAATTCAGTACAGCCACTGTCTTTTTCTCATGAAGTAATGCTTTGCTGTACACAAAGACTGAGTCTCTTGAAAAATATATTCCCAACCCTCAAGTTAATATGAATTACTCTCCAAGTGGCACTAGTGGTAAAGAACCTGCCTGCCAAGGCAGAAGACAGAAGACACAGGGATTAGATCCCTGGGTCAGGAAGAGCCCCTGGAGGAGGGCATGGCAACCCACTACAGGACTATCGCCTGGAGAATCCCCTGGACAGAGGAACCTGGCAGGCTAGGTCCATAGGATCCTTTCTGGGTCCTGCAGAGTTACATGTGCCCATCCCAATATCCGGCCTAAAGACCTCAAATCTTCCATGGGCTTAGATATGCTGGCCAGAGTGCCTCCCAGACCCCCAAATCATTCAGTCCTCTGCAAATTCTTTACGTTGGGTGCTGGCCCCAGAAATGGGCTTCCCAGGTGGCTCTAGTGGTAAAGAACCCACCTATCAATGCAGGAGACTTAAGAGACTCAGGTTGGATCCCTGGGTTGGGAAGATCCCCTGGAGAAGGGAATGGCTACCCACTCCAGTATTCTGGCCTGGGCAATCCCATGGACAGAGGAGCCTGGCGGGCTACAGTCCACGGGGAGTCGGACAGGACTGAGTGTCCAACACTTTCACCAGACATCACCCAGGTGAAGGTGTGAAATCTAGGCTGCTGTTTCCAGTTTCAGTGCTCTGTCAGACAAGGCACGGCACATCCTTTTCATCCTAAAGATAGTGAAAGAAAGAGCACTGATCTTTCTGAAATGAGAAACAGACTATGCATGACTTAACACAATATATACTGTTCTCACTTTTAAAAAATTTTAATCTCAAACACATTCAGTTGAACGTCCCATTAAATGAATTCACAGAAGCCAAAAAAAAAAAAAAAAACACCTTCATTTTTGAGAAGTCAGCATAATACGACTAACCGCCTGGAAAATCCCATGGACGGAGGAGCCTGGTAGGCTACAGTCCATGGGGTCACTAAGAGTTGGACACGACTGAGCGACTTCACTTTCACTTTTCCCATTCATGCACTGGAGAAGGAAATGGCAACCCACTCCAGTACTCTTGCCTGGAGAATCCCAGGGACGGCGGAGCCTGGTGGGCTGCCGTCTATGGGGTCGCACAGAGTCAGACATGACTGAAGCGACTTAGCAGCAGCAGCATGTACTTCAACTGTGCTCTTTGTCAAAATATCCTTTGAACAAAAAAGCAAAAACATTCATTTAAAAACACAAGCAAGTTAAACACGTGAAGTTTTGCTTACATTAGGACTGGGTCCTCTTGGTTTTACAAGAACTTGATGCACATTTCCGTAGTATTTTAAAAGTCACAGGACTACCTCATTTCTATCCCCAATCAACATGCTAAGACTTTCTCCCCTCAAGTCCAGAACCAGTGCAGATTTTCTGTATTAAACACAATCCCAAAGACTGGAGTGAGAGACATTCACAGTAGCAAAGAAAAATACATTCTTGCTTCTTGTCCCATGAGAAAAGAAGCTATTAATAATATGTTGTGAAACAGCACATGTTTGCCAAATGACCTTAAGTTAGTCCTCATAAAATGGTAGGAAGAAGGAGAAGAAAAAAAAAACTTCCAAAAAATAAAACACTTCACTTCATGCCAGGCATCTTAGAGCCAGTGGTCAAAATGAATATTACCATAAAAACTGGCTGTCTCTCCACCACGCTCTCCATTTCCTCTGTGAAACATTCTGGCTGAATGACAAACTCAAGGCTACCTCCAGGTACCTGAAACTTATGGGCTTCTAACAGCTGAGTTTAATATATACTATACTTACTAAAAGTCAGTTCTGCGTCTTACCAAAACTGTTTATGCTACTTGAGCTGGCTAAAACTGCAATTTAATCATCATATAAATTGTAGAAATATGAATATTAAAATCAAGTTTCTCAACGGAAATTAATTTGAATAATTTGGAAATGCTCCATAAAGATAGGTTATTCAAATAAATTACTACTGAATTAAATGTTCTCAAGACATCTTAAATTTGAGGGGTGAAATCTGATAAAAATTTAAATGGATTCTTCCTTCAGATTGACTCACAGGTATCCAATGTCTCACTCCCTCTTTAAGAACTGAGACTAGCAATTATAGACTCAATACTGTAGATGTGGTTTACACGAGAGAGAAAGGGAGAGAGAGAAGGTAGACATTTCTTTAGCTGATTACCATCCAAGCAAAGGCCTTGACATCGAGTATCTGGTGAATCAGAGTGTACTTATTGTTTTAAGTTAAAATCTACTATAAAAAGAATATGTAATTTTTATGATCTAAGACTTTTGATCCACCAAATACTACTAGATCAATTACATTAAAACAAGAGGATTTCTACTGCAGTTCCTATTGTGAGCAACTGTTTAACATGATCACAGTTCACTTTCCAGGGCAACCCTTATTTCAACATCTACTCTGTTCATTATTTAACAAAATATTTTTTTAACACTCTACTGATAAATATTACCCAGACTGGTATTTCACTTAATCTATTTACTGTAACTCACGAAATGAAAATATCATGGCTAGAAAGAAGGAAAATGTACCAGCAATGCTCTCCGCACACTGGAAATGCCACTGCACATACAGTGGATTGTGCATCCGACCCCGTGTTTGGCCAGCGTCAGCTCCAGAGGCAGGCAACTTTCTATGAAGTACAGGTGTTTCCTCTGCAGCCCAGTTTTCACAATACAACTGTACATAATGGGGTTGAATAACAAGGGTATAATCTGCATTATGACTAGGTCAGAGTCAGGAACCAACAAGCACCAAACACAGGGGACGAAGCATTTGTACAATTTATTTTTGATGCTTATGTTTCTTACCATTTTATTCCAATTTATCACAGCAGCAGTATGAAAGTAA
The DNA here is from genome assembly GCA_024291935.2 of Okapia johnstoni. Classification (NCBI taxonomy): domain Eukaryota; kingdom Metazoa; phylum Chordata; class Mammalia; order Artiodactyla; family Giraffidae; genus Okapia; species Okapia johnstoni. Next base: position 57,641,631 of record CM044310.1, on the reverse strand, counting down.
TTGCTTTGGGTCTGGTCTTTGACAGCTTTAAGTAGGTAACTTAGCTCAAGATCTCTATTCATAAAGGGCCTTCGAAGTATCAGTTCTTTGCTGTTTTATGGTGTACAATGCGCTTTCACATTTATGATATCAACTGGCCCTTGGAAAACTGAATCAGGGAGGCAAGCCATTTTACAGACGTGGCAGCTAAGCCTTAAGTAATCTGCCCAAAGCCACGAAACTGGGTGGTGGTACAGCCAGATCCAGAACGCAAGCCTTTTAAACCTTATTTTCACTATATAACTCATCTTCCTTCCCAAATCATGCCACATTCTAACTACCTGAACTTTGATCAACTTAAAGAACTCCTACACATATCGAAGGATTCTTCAATAGTAAATGACCAATTCATGATGGAAGACTCCCTATGCAGCAGGTACTATGCTGATTACTGACTATGAGAGAAGGTATCTGAACACAGTACAGCCCTCTGTGATGTATTCACCTGAGCTCACACATCGGCTCAGTAAGAGAGCTAGGACCCGACGCAGGCAGTCTGACTCCAGCAACCCGGGTCTCAGCGGAATGCTAGCTTTCTACAGCTGAACCGCAGGACTGGCCAACTAGTTCATAAATTCACCTGAGGAAATAAACTATGTTTTTGTATTCTCTTCCAACATTAATAATCACTACAACTCTCCAGGTAAGGTGTAGAAAGTTTCTCCTGTATTGCTTTCTTAAACAGTGAGTCTGTGCATACAAATCAGTTGGAGGCTGGGAAAATGCAGAGTTAGATGCAAGAGAGCTAACGTTGAACCTGAAAAGTCTGCATCTGTGGAAACTTCTGAGGGATGCTGACACTAGTCCTTGGACTGTACCTGGTGAGGAGCAGGTAAGGCTAAAACACGACCTCCTTTTTTCCTGTAAATCTTATCATAAGCAAGTGACTTCACTGGGTTAGGTATCTCACCATTTTTAATCTCAAAATGGGTCTCAGGTCTTGACATTAGTGACATCCACCATTTGAGGATGAATAGGAGGCTAAGAAGTAGGAATCTTTTTTGCTCAAAATTTTATTTCCAATCATTATTCGAATGATTTTGTCTATGAAGTCACACAAGCTCTTTAGGATCAGGGCCTGAGAAACTTAGATACTCTATGCGTTTTCAACAGAAGATCCCCTTTTGATAGGAAGCTTTGGTACTCTGCATTTTTGAGAGTCATTTCATATCTATTTCTGTAAGATATTGGAGAAGAAACATGAGTTTTTAGAGTCAAAAAGATCAGGAGTTGGTATTTCAGCTCCAACTACATACCAAAGTGAAGTGACTTTAGGGAAACCGATGCTCAAAGAGATTGTTACTTTGCTATCAATAAAACTGAGCTAAGGCTACCTTCCTCTCTACATCTGTCATGATAATTAGGTGAAATAAAGTATCTAAACCAACCAGTGTAGTTTCTGCTACATTGTAGGTATTCAGTAAGTATTTTATCAAGAAAAATTGTTTCCTACAATGCCAGTCAGTCTCAATTGGCAAAAGTGAATGACAACAAAGTATTTTTGCCAACATTTGGGCTTTAAAGGGCTTCCCTTGTGGCTCACCTGGTAAAGAATCTGCCTGCAGTGCAGGAGGCCTGGGTTCAATCTCTGGGTTGGGAAGATCCCCTGGAGAAGGAAAAGGCTACCCACTCCAGGATTCTGGCCTGGAGAATTCCCTTGTGGTCGCAAAGAGTCAGACACCACTGAGCGACTTGCACTTCTTCAGTTCTGGACTTTAAAGGAAAAAATGTAAAAGTAGTAAGAGCTAACATTTCTTCAACATCTGTTAAGGTATTTCTCCAAGGAAGTTGTATTACCATCCCCTTTTACAAGTGAGGACACAGGTTCAGAAAAACCAAGTGAACAATTCAAGGTCCCAACCTGGCGCTGAGACTCCATGCTTTGCTCCCATAACCACCAACAATTTGCCTTCCCAGGGATGGGGGTAGTACTTGGTGATGCAGAGACAGTCAAAGGCAACTCCAAGGAAAGAGGGAGAATCTGAGTCAGCATCCCTTTAAAACATCTTATCTCACTGTCTGGAACATTCTTTCCAAGACTCTTATGAAAAACCTTACACAGAATTGAGGGCTTTTGTTTTTCGCATTGAATCTGCTTCTTCATACTTACTGCGACTATTCAACCACAAGTTCACTAAAGTGATGAGCTGCATCTTGGGCACTTTTGTGTCTGTTAAGCATAAATTCTTGAACTCAAATACTTGATTTAATATATGATTTCTCCTGGAGTTTGGCTCATTGTTAACTCCAGTACAGATTCCATAAATAAAATGCTTGAGGTCGATTCTTATGTCAACAAATATCAGAGGTAACTGACTCTAATTTGAAACTTAAATGAGGGAAACAAATGCTGCAGGTTAGCATGTTAAATAATACATATAGGAAACAAAAGAAACTAAAAACATCCAGAAAGACTCTCTTTCCTTCTCCTCTCCCTCTTTTTTTTTAACCCTACATTCTATCAAACAGAAAGGGTGCAATGGCTTAGAAACCATTATCTACTATTACCATTCAGAGAAGGAAGATCTGGGGTCAATGATGACATCTCAAATTACTCAATCAATACCCCTGCTGGGTAATTCAGATGATATCACCTAAGACACTGTGCTAATTATATCAAGATGATGACAGATGTGCTTCTGAAAACTGACTGCAGATCTAAAGAGGAAGTCAGAAGGGAGTGATGAAAGAAAGATTCACAGAAGAATAATTGGCAATGCAGGGAATTAAGTGGAAACTACACTAAATAATTATTTGATTCATGACATACAAACCTTTTTCCTGAGTAATGGGGAAAAAAAATCAGACATTTCACAATCCTCTCTCTGAAAGAAAGATACCAACATAATTTAACATAACACAGGCTGATTTCATTGTTACAGAAATCTTTCCTAAAAGAGAACTGATGCATTTAACATGTCAGGCATCAAACTTCAAACCAGGGTTCAGGACGATTGTGTTCTAATTACTGCTGCACGGTTCATCACAACGACCCTAACTTCAGGGCATGAAATCACGCTCCTCTCCCGGGGAAAAGAGTTCACAAACCACACAAACAAAGAAATTCAAAGGCATCTTTCAAAACTTCGTAGAGTAGCTCTCATTTGCTCTAAGACACATTTTCCTTCACATCTTTCTGCCAAGAAATGAATGTGTACCTCAAGTTTATCACTCTCTAATCCTTAATACGTTTCAACTTCTACTTTTTGCCATGACTTGTTTGTATATTTCCAGTGAGAACTCTGTGAAGATAGAAAATGAATCCTGGGAAACTGGTCTTGTAGTAAAGATGCCAATAAACTGGTAAGAGCCAAATACTGAGAAGCTGACAAAGCTCTATGAGCCAGATGTCCTTGAATGGTTTCCATCTCGCAGGAACCAAAATCTTAAGGGCTTATTCCTCTGTTTCAGCACTCCCTTCTAACCCCCCCGTTTAGATCCGCAAAATGAAACACCAACAGGAACACCTGAGAAATAAAACCTAACCTTGTCATCACACTCACTGCTGGCAGAGACCACGTGAGTAGTTGGGGAAATAGCCAAGTGCCAAACTCTAAATATTTCACCTTACCTTACATAGCTTTTCAAACACAACTCTGAAAATGAGTCATGATCTGGGAAAGGAAGGCTAGCATGAATCATCCTACAACCTTTATAAGATTAATTTTCTGAGAATTTAATGAAATACGGCCTTGTGTTAAGAACTAAGAAATATTATGGAATTAAAACTCATAAGCTAAGAAAATGCCATGCAGACTTCTGCCACCCAAAAAAACCCAGAACATTCAAAGCCACACACAGTTGGTCGTATGGCTTCAAATTCATAAATGTCATACCTGCCTAGCTGAGTATGTATGTGTGAAAGAAGAGAATGAGTTAAAATGAAGTGCCATTCACTCCCCTAACTAGGGAGAGAGTTTCGTCAGTAAACATAAAAAAAAAAAAAAAAAAAAAAAAATCTGAACAATAAAGAAGTTTCTCATCCCAGGTTTTCTACACATTCAACAAAAGCTTTGAAAAGCATTAGATACACAAATACAATAATGCTAGTTATAATCTGCTACTCTTATTTACCTAGCTCTAATCACTTCACTGTTATTATCAACATAACTTCTTCACAGTACTCATTGGGCTTCCCTGGTGGCACAGTGGTAAAGGACGGACCTGACAATGCAGGAGGTGTGAGTTCTATCCCTGGGTTGGGAAGATCTCCTGGAGAAGGGAATGGTGATCCACTCCAGTATTCTTGCCTGCAGAATTCCATGGACAGAGGGGCCTGGTAGTTACAGTCCATGGGGTCACAAGAGCTGTACACGACTTAGCAACTAAACAACAACAGTACTTACTATCTTAAGATCTAAAAGAACACACGGACTATCACAAGAAATATTTAAAAAAATAAAAATAAAATAGCGGCACCATCACAAAATTTCACTCCTGTGAAAAGCAAACTGCTTAAGAATAGGAGGAATAAGCAGAATATAGTACATTTCTTATCAGTGCATTGACTTCTCTGCGACATCTGAGCACAGGGCAGTATTTAGTTCATGCATACTGTAAAGTCTTTTATGAAAAAGTCCTTTCTCCCAAGAATTGTCTTCATGAGTGATTCTGGCACTTTCTCCTGCCAGCCACACAGCATCACCACTAGAGACGTCAACATATAGACTCCTCTGCTGTCACTGCCGCAGCCCCCTCAAGTTCTGGGGACCCCCGGGGTCTAGAAGGGCCTATATTCTTGCTTGGGGAAGCCTATTACATATTTCCTCCACAGCCCCACACACCCAAAGAGAACAAAGGTAACTAATTTCTTCTATTAGAGCTTAAATTCTAAGACATAAGCACTGCAAAATATCAATAACAAATAGAGAAGGTAAACTAACAAATCATCACCTATTTCATTTTAGAATTTGAGTCATTTTAATGTCCTTTATGAAAGAAATCTGTTTCTTGTTTTTGCAAAGGGAAAATTATATTCTACATTCCCCTCCTTGACTTACTAAGAGTCTTTGATTCTATTACATACAATGGTTTATTAAAGCTTCACTTTTAAGTCATACTGAGATAAAGACCAACGTCACCTTTATAGACTATATAAGCCTAAGTGGGAACTAAGCAGTGATATTCCAGAGGTATATTTTGCTTGTTACATTTGCAAAAATGTACAACTAACCACATCAGTTGGCTAAGAAACAGACAAACAAGACTAACTTCATATAAACATTGAAATCATACTTTTTAAAAACACAGACTGAAAAGACAATAATGCTCCAATATCCCGAACTATATTCTTGGCTCAAAAACGGCATTAGGTTTGGCACGGCATTAGGTTTGGCACTGCAGAGGCACTGCAGCCTGAACAAGCTGGTTTCTGCTTCTCTCAGCAAGGGCCAACACCACACTTCATTGTTAATGATACATGACCCATTCGCTCTGTAAGGAGAGCCTCTGCATGAGATGACTTAGCTTTTTTCTGCAATCTCTTGGAAAGAAGGCACCCTTTCAGAGACTTCAGAAACACCAGCATCAACTACAAAACTCCCCTTCTCCCTCTGTGGATTCTCATTTCAGCTCCAGACACGTGTGAGACCACAGTTTAACCCTGTGCCCCTGTATAAATACATAACCACGCTATGCTAACCACCGAGTGCCATCTGAAACCACAGATAGAGTTTCCCTGGCACCCACCCAGCAGCCTGGATGCACACTCCTTCACGCACCTAGTCTGCACTGTATCACTTCACGCTGGCATCACTTCAGATTTATAATTGTGCTTTTCCCCAACAGCTTGTGAGCTTCTCGAAGATGGAGACCATATCTTAAGTTCTTTGCTAGGGATGACACATTACTGTACACATGGCAGGTCCCCAGTAAATGTTTCTTTTTGCAAAATAATTCTCACCTTTAAATAACTGAGACCTGAAAAATTCGAAAGCAGATACAATCCTTCAAACTTTCCTGCTCAGGTTTCTAAGTTCACAAGTCTTAGACTTGTTCTGGCTATCACTGAGCATAATTTGCCAAATAGTAACTTTGTTTATATTTCATTTATTGTGGCAAAAAAGTAACCTTTATTGATAGTTACAGTAGGCCAGGCACTGTGCCCAGGACAAGGTTTGCAGGAATACACCTCACAGAGTCCTCATGCCACCTTAGAGAGTACACCGGACTGCTGCATATGTGCGTGTACACAGGAACGCTGCGCGTGTGCGTATGTACACAGGACCGCTGCGCGTGTGCACACAGGACTGCTGCGCGTGTGCGTGTGCGCTTGTACACAGGACCGCTGCGCGTGTGCGTGTGTACACAGGACCGTTGCGCGTATGCGTGTGCACGTGTACGCAGGACCGCTGCGCGTGTGCGTGTGTACACAGGACCACTGCGCGTATGCGTGTGCACGTGTACGCAGGACCGCTGCGCGTGTGCGTGTGTACACAGGACCGCTGCGCGTATGCGTGTGCACGTGTACACAGGACCGCTGCGCGTGTGCACAGAGGACCGCTGCGTGTGTGCGTGTGCATGTGTACACAGGACTGCTGTGCGTGTGCGGGTGTACACAGACTACTGCACGTGTGCGTGTGTGGACGTACACAGGACTGCTGCGCGTGTGCGTGTGTGGGCGTACACAGGACTGCTGCGCGTGTGCGTGTACACAAGACTGCTGCGTGTGTGAGTACACAGGACCGCTGCGTGTGTGCACGTACACAGGACTGCTGCGTGTGTGCATGTGTGTGCGTACACAGGACTGCTGCGCGTGTGCGTGTGTGCATGTTCAGTCACTTAGTCGTGTCCAGTTCTTTGCACCCCATGGACGGTAGCCTGCCAGGCTCCTCTGTCCATGGAATTTTCTAGGCAAGAATACTGAAGCAGGTTGCCATTCCCATCTCCAGGAATCTTCCCGACCCAGGGATCAAACCCAGGTTTCCTGTATTGGCAGGTGGATTCCTTACCAGTTGAGCCACCAGGGAAGCCCAGATAGGACGCTCATTGCCTTTTAAACAAGGAAGAACTGAGGCAAGGGAGTTAACCTACCTTGCCCAACATTTCACAGCCAGTGTGACAAAGCCAGAAATCATACCCAGGTAATCTGGCTATGAAGCCCAGCAGTTTACCCTCTCTGTTCTTAGGAGAAACATCTTCCATTTATTACTGGTTTATGATATTCAACTTTGAAGCTACTCTCATATTTTATTACATCTGATCTCAATAAGTAACTTGTGAAGTAACTTCTATCATTGCAAATGAAGAACAGGCAGAGATAAAAATTTCATGCACACATCTGTAATGAAAGCATCAGATAAAGTAGCAAATCTCTTTATCTTAAAATCCAGTGTGCAGGGACCTCCCTGGTAGTCCAGCGGTTAAGAATCTGCCTTGCAATGCAGAGGATGCGGGTCTGATCCTTGGTCAGGGAAACAAGATCCCACATGCCGTGGGGCAACTGAGCCCAAGCCCCGCAACTGGAGAAGCCTGAGCACACAACCAAGAAAAAAAAAAATCCAATACTTAATGCTTCCCACAGAGCTCCCCTTGATATGCAAGGTTACAATTAGATGGCAGCTGAAAAAGGATGTGGTTTGGGGGTTCAATAATATTTTCACAACACAGTTTGTTATGGAAAGGAAATAAGGAAAATACAGGCGGGTTACATTTTATGAGTAATTTTCCCAAACTCATTTAAATCCTGTGTGATTTTTCCTACGGGGAGGAAAAAGTTATAAAGCGAGGCAAGTTCCCTAAATCCTACACACCCTCTAAGTCTATTTCACTCCTAGAGGAACTAATGATGTGTATTACTAATCCTTTATTACGGGCAGCTTCTGGTCACTTTTTCTTGGCATTTTACCACTGAGCCTGACAGAGTAGATGCTTCATCAACATTTTTTTTTCCATCTGCAGTCATTTCACTTTCACTAGTTAAGACATGTCTCTGGCTTCTGTGACAGACCTCACTGCTGTCCCCCACTCCTAACCCCTCCCTGTACCCAGTCCTCTGCATACATCTCACCGCCCCTTGACACAAGGGCTCGTTGCACGCGATCCTCTTTGGCCAACAGAATGAGGCAGAAGTAGTGTTCTGAGTCTAGGCTTCAAGAGGCCAGGCACATTTCCACTTGCTCCGTGTGCTTCTGACAGAGGCTGAGAAGGCCTGGGCAGATCCGCTGCTGGCAGGAGCATGAGAGACCTGGGGAAGAAAGCGGCCCCAGCTGGGCCCACCGCACTCCACCTCACAGCTCAGCGGGCACCAGCAGAGCTATGCAGCCAGCACTGAACAGGTGACAGAGCAATGCGTATTGCGCCGATTTCTGAATGTAACTGAATTTAGGGTGATTCATTATGCAACAAGAGATCACTGACATAATGCTGTGAATTGTTGTTATGGACAAGGCAATTTTACTTAATCCTGACAGCTCTGGAAAGTTTTGATTATTAGTCCTATCTTCTATCAGTTCATATACTGTTTTTGCACATTTAAAATGCATTTGTGCAGGCCTTACCCCAGGTCTATAAACAAGAATCTCCTGGAGTGTGGGGTCTATTTTTTTTTTTTTTTTTTTTTAAAGCTCACAGGTCATTCTGATGGACAGTCATGATTCAGGACCCCTAACTGACAGTCCCAAAAGATGGAGGGCCAGCTTACTCACAGGCCAGATTTGGCCTTTCACTTTTGGGTAGGGCTTCACAGTCCCTGGGAGACAGCGACTCAGGTCACATGCACAGAGAAGCACATCAAAAGTAAGGATGTCCCTGTTGAGACAATAGATTTCAGAGCCTCCTCCCCACCAGCCCCTAATACTACTACTTCCTGCAAGGACCTCTGGAGATGTTGATAAGAACCATGACATTTCATTTGTCAAGTACCACGTGTCAGCCCTGTGCTAAGTGCTTTAGCATGAATCTTACTTTACTCAAATTTTTTAAAGACCAATGAGGTTACCTGATGAAGGTTATCCCATTAATAGAAAAGGTGGACCCAGGAATCAGTTTCTGTGCAAATGAAAAGCTCTTATTATTGTTACTATTATTTGGCCAGGCCATATAGCTTGTAGGAGGATCTTGTCTAGGGACGGAAACTTCACCCTTGGCAGTGAAAGCGCAGAGTCCTAACCACTGGACTGCCAGGGGCGCCCCAAAGCTCCCGTTCTTCATCTCTAAACAAACCATTCCAGCACCAGAACCTCTCGCTAAGGCTCCAAGGAAAATGCACTTGAAGCGATGACCTCTCAGAGGTCTCCAGGGATGAGATGCAGGCTAGCTGAGGTTTCCAATGAACACTTTAGCCACTGTCAGGGAAAAGGCAGGATGGAAGGGAAAGAAGGGATGTGGTAGGGATAAGGGACCTGGGGTGGGGAGGAAATCCAGGTCACAGATGGAGATCTGGGAGCAGTCACTTTGTGAATCACATAATTTTTCAAATATTGGATGTCCGCAGCTCAAAAATGGTTTCCAGAAATTTCCAAACTTGATTTTCAAAAATGAAAATCCAGAAGCTTGGTCCATTATGTATACAACTTTACACAGTAGACAGACTACCAATAGCATTCATCTAAAAAGTATTTATTTGGCTGCTTATGAATTTATCATTATCTTTTATTTTGTAGCCTCTACATCTCTGCAACTAGGATGAAAGACTCTGCAGAGAGAGCCAGAAGACATGGTTTGAACTTTACTTTCGGCCAGTTACCAATTACATTGAAAAGTCACAGCCTCTTCAGAACCCAGGTTATTGGTGAAACCACGCTCCAGGCACCTGGAGACTCTCTCCCACATTGCAGGTAAGAAGAACCTGCTTACATGTTCACAGCGATGCTTCCAACCACTTCTCCACCCTGAATGTAAAGAAATCCCCTCTTCCTCAGAGTCTCACACCATCTAATTTATCAATACTTTATCAAAGTAATTTAAATAATTAAATAATTTATCAAAGTATTTAAAATACTTTGTATTTTCCAGTTCTGACAGTCCCCCTCTTTCCTTAAAGGCTTGAGAACTTGGTTCATGCTCTCTCCATACCAAGGATCCCTTCTATTACCCTTAGTGGTATCACAGCCCATGCTGATGGTCAGGACAACCTCCTCAGCTCCAGTAGGGCCAGTAACACCACAGGTCCTCAGTCATTGTGGCTCACTGCTGCATGCCGGACACTCATCATTCTGGGGGTCCCCACTTCTGAATCTTTAAAACAGCCCCTTGATCACAAACTTTCCATTTTTCTAGCTCTTTCAGTCCTAATACACCCATATGTTGACCTCTGCTTTTGAACTGTGGTGTTGGAGAAGACTCTTGAGAGTCCCTTGGACTGCAAGGAGATCAAACCAGTCAATCCTAAGGGAAATCAGTCCTGAATATTCACTGTAAGAACTGATGCTGAAGCTCCAGTACTTTGGCCATCTGATGTGAAGAACTGACTCACTGGAAAAGACACAGATGCTGGGAAAGATTGAAGGCGGGAAGAGAAGGGGACGACAGAGGATGAGATGGTTGGATGGCATCACTGACTCAATGGACATGAGTTTGAGCCAGCTCCAGGAGTTGGTGATGGACAGGGAGGCCTGGCGTGCGCAGCCCATGGGGTCACAAAGAGTTGGACATGACTGAGCGACTGACCTGAACTGACTGATCTCTGGGATCTGAACCCTTTACTACCCTCCTTGCTCCCGATACAGGTCTCCTTCTCCATTCAGCTCAGCCTCCATGATCTACTACCATGACTTGACCATCCTCTCACTCCCCATGACTGAGAAATCCCAAATTCGTGTCAACCCAGCTTTTAAATACTCTGTTCCTCACCTGGGCAATGGATGCAGCTGAATAAAACCCACAAGGCTCTGTACATTCAGGATGCCTTTATGAAGTCCGTGGTTCCCACCTCACCAGAACCCTCACAGCTGCTTCCCCTCTTCCGGCTCCCTTGCATTTACACGGCAGCTATCTCAAACCTCCATTTTCTTCCTGGAACTTTTTACTATCAGAAATGCTAAATGACTTACTTTCTGCCTTGCCATGATGGAATCTAACCTTCACGCCAGCAGAGGCCTTTCTCACTCCCAGCTGTGGCCCCCATTCAACCCATTCAGACACTCATTTTCTCAAAGTGAATGAAAGAACACTTCCTGCTGAGGATGGGTTAGGTCCCCACCCTTCACCGTCTTTCACAGCAGCACCTGTACTGACTATCAGGTACTCGTCACCTATCACATCGTGTTCTGCCGCATTCACTGCTCTCCCCGTGAAGGCGGTAAAAACCATTAGTCACCAATTATATGCCTTCTACTTAGCTTGGTGGTTGGCCCATAGTAGACAGTCACTATATTTGAGTAAGTAATAACATTCAAATGCCTGTTTCTCTTCAGGGCAGCATTTTACAGAACATGAGCTCAAGGGGATACTAACAGGGAGGGTATTCTGCAATGAAGGGGTCTATGATCAAATACTTTGGGAAATGTTCTAACACAACACCAGGGCCCAGTTTCACAGAAGGCAATTTTTCCACAGACCAGGAAGGGTGAGGGAGCAGGGGAAGATTTCAAGATGATTCAAGTGTATTATATTTATTATGCCGCCACTGGTCTGACAGGAGGGGGAGCTCAGCTGGTAATGCAAGCGATGGGGAACAGCTGTAAATACAGATGAAGCTTCACTCGCTCTCTGCCACTCACCTCCTGCTGTACGGCCTGGCTTGTAACAGGCCATGCACCATTACCAGGCCATGGCCTCAGAGCTGGGGATTCCTGTACTAACAGGTTTGGCCACTGTAGGATTTTTCAAAGCTTCTGATATGCTAATATGCACTTTGAGTCTCTAAGAATAGTGCCTTTCCCAAATACAACCTAGAACTCTGTAATACAGATATACACACACATGCACATATATATGTATATATAATGTGTGTGTGTGTATATATACATATATATATATGGTATGCGTATGTCTGTGAAGAGGGGGTGAGGCACAGTGGATTTTGACTTTTTTGAAACCACTGCCCAGAGAATAGGAGAAAATAATAATTTAGAAAACCAGTCTTCTAAAATTTAGTTTATAAATTGTTTAAAAGCACTCTAAGTAACTATTTCATTATATAATGAATGAAATTGGGATTTTGTCAATGGTCTAACATTATCATCTGGCTAAGGCAAGTCAGTAAACAGTTATTTAGAAGATGAACTCATTTAAAGACCAAAATAGTATCAAAAGAGAGAGTGAGGCCATTGCTAGTCTGGCCTCCTGAGTGAAATGGAAGGCTGCCAGGAGAGAGGCACATGATTCAGGGGACTACTGTGAAGAGCAACCACAAACTCAAACTGTAACCCCACAACTCACCAGGCTTCAGAAAACAGATGGATTTTGAGAAGACAGAAAAACAAAAAAATGTTTGAATATTTCAAAACCTTTGCAACAAGAAAGCAATTATTGATGCTACCCAGGCACTTAAATATTATATCATCACTGTACATGATAGGCTTAAAAGTGAAAAGACAACTTATTACTCGCTCAGTTGTGTCTGACTCTTTGTGACCCCATAAACTGTAACCCGCCAGACTTCCCCAGAGATCAAAAAGCAAAGCCAAGAAATATGCAAAAAACAAAACCAAAAAACATTGACACATACCATGAGCCCTTGCTACATACACATAAACACAAACAGACACACACTGCATCTATGAGTGACTGAAACCTTCCAAGACGTTTCCAGTTATCTTGTCAACACACATCAAGGACTGCTTTATCTGTTTATTTCACAAAATAGTCCCTACCATAGGAATGTCTCACAATATTTTGAACACAAAAGTATCATTCAGAGGAGAATGCTTTCAAAATGTGCAATCTCGTTTCCTGAATTTTAATATTGTATCACAAACACTGAAGTCTGCTTTCCAAAGGAATTCCTTTAATCGTGCAATCATTAAAGAGACTGGACAATATTTTGGAGCCTGCCAGTGTCTGTAAGGGAGTAATGACAGCCCTTATACACTCTGTGCTATCTCCACTTTTTCATCTCCTCATTTTGTTACATCTTTTGTTTACACAAGGTGACTCATGAACTGAAACTAATGTAACCTACCATTAGTTGGATATTTTATTTTTACACATTGTAATTAGCTGACACTCAATGATTGTTATAAGCACGGTGGGTTATCAAACCCACAACACCTTCACTTTCTCTTATCAGAGAGAAGTAAATGTATTTCAGGTTTAATTTGAAAATGTCTGACATAAAACAACTTTTTCTATCTTCTGAATCAGCTCTCTCAAATTTTAAAAAACACTGCGTTGGTTTGTCATATGAATGTATTACATCTTATACCAGCCTTCAAAAAAAAAACCAAACACACAGAAACCACCTTTTGCCATGTTGATACAGAGTTTTGCATTACAAGTCAGCTCACTATGATAAAACAGCTGACATTCATCACTTGGTCCTCCGCTGCATATCCTACAATTGCAAATTTGCCTCCTTTCTAAAATGTATTTTTGGCCCTAAATCAGCACTCATGGCACTTCTGCAGTCATTTGCTGACATGAGCACAGTGACAAAAAAATTTGAGTCACCCAACAATTCCCAACTGAGTTTGAACAAAGTGACATTCTGTTGTCTGGTTCCTGCTCACATACTTCTCATGATCTATTTAGTGCCATCGTTTTTGTATTTGGGGGTTTGCTATTTTTCTCTCTCAAAACGGTCCCCAAATGTACAGCGAAGTGCTACCTAATGTTCCCAGGTTCAAGAAGGTAGTCATGTGCCTTCGCAGAGAAAATACACATGTTAGACACAATGCATGTGGCCTTGAGTTACAGCGTTGTTGGTCCTGAGTGCATCATCCTAAATGGATGAACACTATATGTTAAATATATAAGCATCATTGAACCGAAACACACTTAAAACAAGATTGTGTATTGACTGGTTGATGAAAGTTGTGACCGTGAGTTCACAGGAACCTGACTTTGTTACCCAAGAGAAACACATCAATATCTGCTAATTCAGTGTCTATGGCAACTTTATAGAACATAACTACCATAAACAATGAGGCTCTCTTGTGTTTTGGAACCCACCGCCTAGCAATGAATGTCTGAAGAAATCAACCAATCCTCTCTGAACAACGTCACTGTTAACAAAATCTAGCTGAATGAGGAGGGGCGGAGGGAGCCCCGTTCTCCCTGACACTGAAGTGCAGGCAGGACGTTGGGAGGGTGTGCGAGCAGCAGCCAGCCCTGAGTTCTTCAATTTGGTGGAAGGCAAGGAGTCCTTCTAAGTCTCACAAGATCCTGAGAGAAAGTAAGGATGCCACAGCTTATCCCCACATTTATCTCCACAAGGAGTCCTGCATTTTCATTTTGCACTGGGCCCTAAAAATGATGTAGCTGGTCTTGCTCCCAGGCTTCCTACTCAACAGGAGGGACAGCACGTGTCCCAGAGAAAGAACAGAACACTCAGGAGGCAACAAGGATGGTGAGAGGTGCCAAGATGGTAGAATCAGTTCAATTGCTCAGTCACGTCCGACTCTTTGTAACTCCATGGACTGAGTTACAACAAGGATGGTGAGAGGTGCCAAGGTGGCAGAATCAGTTCAATTGCTCAGTCACGTCCGACTCTTTGTAACTCCATGGACTGCGGGACACCAGGCATCCCTGTCCATCACCAACTCCCAGAGCTTGCTCACTCACATCTTTTGAGTTGGTGATGCCATCCAACCATTTCATCCTCTGTTGTCCCCTTCTCCTCCTGCTGTCAATCTTGCCCAGCATCAGGGTCTTTTCTAAGGAGTCAGTTCTTCGCATCAGGTGGCCAAAGCAATGGAGCTTCACATCAGTCCTTCCAGTGACTATTCCGGACTGATTTTCTTTAGAATTGACTGGTTTGATCTCCTTGCAGTCCAAGGGACTCTCAAGAGTCTTCTCCAACACTACAATTCAAAAGCATCAATTCTTTGGTGCTTCAGCTTTCTTTGTGGTCCAACTCTCACATCCATACATAACTACTGGAAAAACCATAGCTTTGACACTGGACCTTTGCTGGCAAAGTGATGTCTCTGCTTTTTAATATGCTGCCTAGGTTGATCATAGATTTTTTTCCAATGAGCAAGCATCTTTTAATTTCATGGCTGCAATCAGCATCTGCAGTGATTTTGGAGCCCAAGAAAATAAAGTTTGTCACTGTTTCCACTGTTTCCCCATCTATTTGCCATGAAGTGATGGGACCAGATGCCATGATGTTAGTTTTCTGAATGTTGAGTTTTAACCCAGATTTTTCACTCTCATCAAGAGGCTCTTTAGATCTTCTTTGCTTTCTGCCATAAGGGTGGTGTCATCTGCATAGCTGAGGTTATTGATATTTCTCCTGGCAATCCTGATTCCAGCTTGTGCTTAATCCAGCCCAGCATTTCCCATGATGTACTCTGCATAGAAGTTAAATAAGCAGGGTGACAATATACAGCCTTCACGTACTCCTTTTCCTATTTGGAACCAGTCTGTTGTTTCTGGTCCAGTTCTAACTGTTGCTTCCTGACCTGCATACAGGTTTCTCAAGAGACAGGTCAGGTGGTCTGGTATTCCCATCTCTTTCAGAATTTTCCACTGTTTATTGTGATCCGCATAGTCAAAGGCTTTGGCATAGTCAATGAAGCAGAAGTAGATGTTTTTCTGGAACTCTCTTGTTTTTTCGATGATCCAATGGATGTGGGCAATTTGATCTCTGGTTCCTCTGCCTTTTCTAAAACCAGCCTGAACAACTGGAAGTTCTTGGTTTGTGTACTGTTGAAGCCTCACATGGAGAATTTTGAGCATTACTTTACTAGTGTGTGAGATGAGTGCAATTGTGCAGTAGTTTGAACATTCTTTGGCACTACCCTTCACTGGGATTGGAATGAAAAATGACCTTTTCCAGTCCTGTGACCATTGCTGTGTTTTCTAAATTTGCTGGCATATTGAGTGCAGTACTTTTAACAGCATCATCTTTTAGGATTTGCAATAGTTCAACTGGAATTCCATCACCTTCACTAGCTTTATTCATAGTACTGCTTCCAAAGGCCCACTTGACTTTGGACTCCAGGATCTCTGGCTCTGGCTGAGTGGTCACACCATTGTGGTTATCTGGGTCGTAAAGATCTTTTTTTGTATAGCTCTTCTGTGTATTCTTACCACCTCTTCTTAATATCTTCTGCTTCTATTAGATGACAGAATAGAAGGATGCTAAGCTCACCTTGGCTGTCTGCTTTCACCCTGTTTGTTTAACCTATATGCTGAGCACATCATGAGAAATTCCAGGCTGGATGAGTTACAAGCTAGAAACAAGATAGGTGAGAGAAATATCAACAACCTCAGATGTGCAGATGATTCCAATCTAATGGCAGAAAATGAAGAGGAACTAAAGAGCTTCTTGATGAGGGTGAAAAAGCTGGCTTAAAACTAAGTATGAAAAAACTAAGATCATGGCATCCAGCCCCACTACTTCAGGGCAAATGGAAGGGGCAAAGGTAGAAGCAGTGACAAATTTCCTCTTCTTGGGCTCTAAAAGCACTGTGGATGGTGACTGCTGCCATGAAATCAGAAGATGATTGCTTCTCGGCAGGAAAACTATTACAAACCTACACAGTGTGTTGAAAAGCAGAGACATTACCATCCTGACAGGGGTCTGTATAGTGAAGGCTATGGTCTTCCCAGTGGTCATGAACAGTGTGAGAGCTGGACCATAAAGAAGGCAGAATGCCAAAGAATTGATGCCTTCAAACTGTGGTTTTGGAGAAGACTCCTGAAAGTCCCTTTGACAGCAAGGAGATCAAATGAGTCAATCTTAAGGGAAATCAACTCTGAATACTCATGGAAGAACTGATGCTGAAGCTGAAGCTCCAGTATTTCGGTCATCTGATGTGAACAGCCAACTCACTGGAAAAGTCCCTGATGCTGGGAAAGATTGAGGGCAGAAGGAAAAGAGGGCGTCAGAGGATGAGATGGCTGGATGGCATAATCCATGCAATGGACATGAACTTGGGCAAATTTCAGGAGATGATGAAGGACAAGGAAGCCTGGCGTGCTGCAGTCCATGGGGTCACAGAGAGTTGGACACAAATGGGTGACTGAACAACAACAAGTTCACCTCCTCTCAAGAGCACACCAACATCACAGCTCACCACAGAAACAATCATTGATGAAAAAGACTTGAGCCTAGCAGCAATGATCTACAACTAACAACAAAAGAACCACAACAAGATGGGTAGGAGGGATAAAAGTGTTAGTCATTCAGTCATGTCCGACTCTTTGCAACTCCATGGACTGCAGCCATGGACAGGTTCCTCTGTCCATGGGGTTTTCCAGGCAAGAATTTTGGAGTGGGTTGCGATTCCCTTCTCCAGAGGATCTTCCTGACCCAGGGATTGAACCCAGGTCCCATGCATTGCAAGCAGATTCTTCAATGTTTGAGCCACAGGGAAATCCAGGAGGGATGGGTGCATGATATAATCAAATCCCACACTCCCTGGGTGGGCGACCCACACACCAGAGAAGAATTCTATTACAGAGAGTCTCCCACAGGAACGCGAGTTCTGAGCACCACATCAGGCCCCCCAGCCCAGTGGCCCAGCACTAGGACGAGGCGCCCCCAGAGCGTTTGGTTCTGAAGGTCAGTGGGGATTGATGACAGGAGCTCCACAGGATTGGGAAACATAGAGACTTCACTCTTAAGGGCACATGCAAAATCTCACACGGACAGGGAGCAAAGGCAAAGCAGTAATTTGATAGGAGCCTGGGCCAGACTTACCTGCTAGTCTTGGAGTGTCTCCTGGGGAGAGGTGGGGGGAGGGAGGAATAGACTCTGGCTCTCCCTGGGGATATGGACATTGGTGATAAACATCAGGAAATAGTCATCTGTGAGCTCTCCTAGAGGCTGACATCTTGGCACCAAGACCTGGTCCCACCCAAGAGCCTGTAGGCTCCCCTGCTGGGACACCTCAGGCCAAACGACAAACTAGCCAGGGACACCCATCAGCAGACAGGCTGCCTAAAGATTCCCTGAGCCCACAGTGGCCCCCTAGACACGCCCCTAAACACGGCCCTGCCCACCAGAGGGCCGAGACCCAGTTTCACCCACCAGTGGGCAGGCATTGGTCCCTCCAGTTACAAAGCCTGCCCAAACCTCTACACGAGCCTCACCCACCAGGTGACACACCAGAAGCAAGCCTGTACACAAGCTTCACAACTGCAGTCCAGAGACTACCCTGGGATCAGCTGGCCTCTAGGCCTTGGGTGAAGCCAGGGAAGTGCACTGTTGGGATAGACATCTTCTACAGAGGTCCCCTTCTCCAAGGATGAGAAACATAACTAGCCTACCACACACACAAGAGTACAAACAGCCATTTAGACACCATGAGTAAACAGGGGAATATGTTTCAGCTGAAGGAACAAAGCAAAACCCAAGAAGACAGGGTTTTAAGTGACATGGAGATGGAAAATCTATCTGAGAAAAAGTTCAGAGTAATGATCATAAAGATGATCAAAGAATTCAGCAGGAGAACGAAAGCACACAGCAAGACATTAGAAGTTTTTTAACAAAGAATTAGAAAATATAAAGAACGACCAAAGAGAATTGAAGAATACAATAACTGGAATGAAAAATAAACTAGAGGGAATCAACAGTAGACTAAATGAGGCAGAAGAACATATCAGTGAGCTGGAAGATACAGTAGTGTGGAAACCATTGCTGTTGAATAGAAAAAAGAATGAAAAGAAATGAGGACAGTTTAAGAAACCTCTGGAACAGTATCAAGCATGCTAAGGGATTATAGGAATCCCAGAAAGAGGAGGGGAGGTGGGGCTGAGAAAATGTTTGCAGAGAATAGCTGAAAACTTCCCTAACCTGGGAAAGGAAACAGTCACCCAAGTCCAGGAAGCATAGAGTCCCATCACAGATGACCCACAGAGGAGCACACCAAGAAACACTAATCAAAATGATAAAAACTGAAGATAAAAAGAGAATATTAAAAGCAACAAGGGAAAGGCAACAAATAACATGCAACAAAATTCCCATAAGTCTATCAGCTGATTTTTCAGCAGCAACTCTGCAGGCCAGAAGAGGGTGGCATAATATACTTAAAGTGACGAAAGAGAAAAAGAAACTACAACCAAGAACACTGTATCCAACAAGACTGTCATTCTATTTGATGAAGAAATCAAAAGCTTTACAGACACGCAAAAGCTAAAGGAACTCAGCACCATCGAACCAACTTTACAACAAATGCTAGCAAAACTTCTCTAGGCAGAAAAGGCCACAATTAGAAACAATAAAATTATGAAATGGAAAAGCTCATTGGTAAAGCAAACATACAATAAAGGTAAGAAATCTCCACACACAAAGCTTGTAGGTTGGTTAAAAGACAAAAGTAGTAAATTCATCTGTATCCACAATAAGCAGTTAAAGGATACACAAAACAATTAGATGTACAATATGATATCAAAACCAGTAATCATGAGGGAAGGAGAGTACAAATGCAAGGTATCTAAAATACATTTGAAATTAAGAGATAAGCACTTTAAAACAAGCACATACATAAACAGACTGCTATACAAAAGCCTCATGGTAACTGCAAACTAAAAATCTATAATAGATATAGACACAAGAAAAAAGAAATCTAAACATAACACTAAAGATAGTCATCAAATCACAAGAAACCAAAGAAGGGGGAAAAAGACCTACAAAAGCAAATCCAGATAATTAATAAAATGGCAACAGGAACATACATATTGATAATTACCTTAAATGTAAACAGATTAATTGCTCCAATCAAAAGATATAGATTGGCTATTGGATACAAAAACAGAACCTGTATATATGTTGCCTACAAGAGACTACCATCAGATCTAGAGAAACATACAAACCGAAAGGGAGGGGATGAAAAAAGCTGTTCCGTGCAAATATAAATCAAAGGAAGTCAGAGTAGTGAAACTTACATAGGACAAAATCAGCTTTAAAATAGACTGTTACAAGAGACAAAGGACACAACATAATGAAAAAAGAACCAATCTAAGATGTAACAACTGTAAATATATATGCACCCAGCACAGGAGAACCTCAATATTTAAGGTAAATGTTAATGGACATAAAAGGAGAAATCACATTAAAAAAATAGCAGAGGAATTCAACACCCCACTCAACAACAATGGCCAGATTATCCCCAGAAAATCAATGAGAAAACACAGTTCTTAAGTGACACATTAGAACAGATGGTCTTGATTGATATTTATAGAGCATTCCACCTGAAAGCAGCAGAACACACATTCTTTTCAAGTGCATATGGAACATTCTCCAAGATAGACTACATGCTAGGCCACTTAGCAAACCTTGGTAAATTTAAGAAAACTGAAATCGTATCAAGCATCTTTTCCAACTATAACACTATGAGGCTAGAAATCAACTAAAAACACTGCAAAACACGGAGACTGTAAACAATATGCTACTAAACAACCAAGGAATGAATTCAGAACTCAAAGAGGAAGTTAAAAACATATGTAGAGAAAAGTAAAAATATGCAGATCTGAAACATATGGGATTCAGCAAAAGCATTTCTAAGAGAAAAGTTTTTGGCGATACAAGCTAACCTCAGGAAACATGAAAATTCTCACATAAGCAACCTAATCTTATATCTAAAGCAATTAGAGAAAGCATAAACAAAACCCAAAGTTAGTGTGCTAAATGGCTTCAGTCACAAGCAACTCTTTCCAACCCTAAGGACTGTAGCCCACCAGGCTCCTCTTTCCATGGGATTCTCCAGGCAAGAATACTGCAGTGGTCTGCCATGCCCTCCTCCAGGGGATCTTTCCAACCCAGGGACTGAACCCACACCTCTTATGTCTCCTGCATTGGCAGGCGAGTTATTTACCACTAGTGCCACCTGGGAAGACCAAAGTTATTAGAAGAAAAGAAAAAAGAGCAGAAACAAATGAAATACAGACTATAAACAACAGAAAAGATCAATAAAACTAAAATCTGGTTCTCTGAAAAGATAAAATTGATAAGCCATTAGCCACATTCATTAAGAAAAAAGGGAGAGGGTCCAAATCAACAAAATCAGAAATGAAAAAGAAGTTACAACAGACACCACAGAAATACAAAGGATCGTTAAGAGACTATTCCAAGCAACTATATGTGAACTAAAGAGCCTCTTGATGAAAGTGAAAGAGGAGAGTGAAAAAGTTGGCTTAAAATTCAACATTCAAAAAACTAAGACCATGGCATTGAGTCCCATCACTGCATGCAAATACATGGGGAAACAATGGAAACAGTGAGAGACTTTATTTTCTTGGGCTCCAAAATCACTGCAGATGGTGATTGCAGCCATGAAATTAAAAGACACTTGCTACTTGGAAGAAAAGCTATAACCAACCTAGACAGCATATTAAAAAGCAGAGACATTTCTTTGCCGACAAAGGTCTGTCTAGTCAAAGCTATGGTTTTTCCAGTGGTCACGTACAGATGTGAGAGTTGGACTATAAAGAAAGTTTAGAGCCGAAGAATTGATGCTTTTGAACTGTGGTGTTGGAGAAGACTCTTGAGAGTCCCTTGGAATGCAAGGAGATCAAACTAGTCAATCCTAAAGGAAATCAGTCCTGAATATTCATTGGAAGGACTGATGTTGAAGCTGAAACTCCAATACTTTGGCCACCTGATGCAAAGAAGTGACTCACTGGAAAAGACCCTGATGCTGGGAAAGATTGAAAGCAGGAGGAGAAGGGGACAACAGAGGATGAGCTGGTTGGATAGCATTACAGACTAGATGGACATGAGTTTGAGCAAACTCCGGGAGTTGGTGATGGACAGGTAAGCCTGGTGTGCTGCAGTTGATGGAGTCGCAAAGAGTAGGATGTGACTGAGCAACTGAACTGAACTGAAATGTCAACAAAATGGACAATCTAGAAGAAATGAATAAATTCTTAGAAAGGTACAATCTCCCAAGACTGAACCAGGAAGAAATAGAAAATATTAACAGACCAGTTACCAGTACTGAAACTGATTCATTAATTGAGAAACTCCCACCAAGCAAAAGTCAAGGTCCAGACGGCTTCACAGGTGAATTCCACCAAACATTTAGAGAAGCATTAACACCTATCCTTCTGAAACTATTCCAAAATTGCAGACAAAGGAACACTTCCAACCTCATTCTGAAGCCATCATCACCCTGATATCAAAACAAGACAAAGATATTACAAGAAAAGAAAATTAAATTATAGGCCAATTTGTGTTCATCACAGATGAACACAAATGCAAAAATACTCGACAAAATACTAGCTACTAAACTCCAATAATATATTAAAAGGATTACACACAATGATCAAGTGAGATTTATCTCAGGAATGCAAGGATTTTTCAACATCCACAAATCAATGTGACACACTAACAAATTCAAGAGTAATCATCTCAGTAGATCATCTCAATAGATGCAGAAAAAGCTTTTGATAAAATTCAATATCAATTTATGATAAAAACTAAAAACTCAACAGAAAACAGGCATACATACTTCAACACAGTCAAGACCATAGATGACAAACCCATAGCTAACAAACTCAATAGTAAAAAGCTGAAAGCATTTCTTTGAAGATCAGGAACAAGACAAGGATGCCCACTGTCACCACTTTTATTCAACATAATTTGGAAGCCCAAGCCACAGAAATCAGGAAGAGAAATAAAAAGAATGTAAACTGTAAAGTAAGAAGTAAAACTGTCACTGTTTCCAGAAGACATGATGTTATACATAGAAAATCCTAAAGTCACTTCCAGAACATTACTAGAGCTCACCGATTAATTCTATAACACTGCTGGATACAAAATTAACATACAGAAATCTGCTGCATTTCTATACTAACAGTTAAGTACCAGAAAGAGAAATGAAGGAAACAATCCCATTTAACACTGTATCAAAAAGAATAAAATATTTAGGATAAACCTACCTAAGGAGGCAAAAGACCAGTACTCTGAAAACTATAGGATGCTGATGAAAGAAATTAAACTGTGCTATTGAATTGGAAAAAAATCAATATTGCTAGTATGATCATACTACCCAACCAATCTACAGATTCAATGCAATCCCTATTAAGCTACCAACAGCATTTTTTCACAGAATTAGAACAAAAAATGTTTTCATTTGCATGGAAACACAAAAGACCATGCATAGCAAAACTATGCTTAGAAAGAAGAACAGAGCTGGAGGAATCAGGCTCTCTGACTTCACACTATACTACAAAGCAACAGTAATCAAAGCAGTACAGTACTGGCACAAAAACAGATACATACATCAACGGAACAGCATAGAAAGCCCAGAAATAAGCCCATGCATTTATGGTCAATTAATCTATGACAAAGGAGGCAAGAATATACAATTGAGAAAAGACAATCTCTTCAGTAAGGGGTGCTGTGAAAACTGGATGGCGTCATGTAAAAGAATAAAATTAGAATTCTCTAATACCACATATAAAAATAAGCTTAAAAATGGATTAAAAGCCTAAATTTAAGACCAAATACTATAAAACTCTTAGAGGAAAACACAGAATACTTTTTGACATGAATCACAGCAGTACTTTTTTGAATCTACCTGCTACAGTAATGGAAATGAAAACAAAAGCAAGCAAATGAGACCTAATAATACTTAAAAGCTTTTGAGCAGCAAAGGAAATCATAAACAAAATTAAAAGTCAAACTATGGAATGGGAGAAAATAGTTGCAGATGATGCAAACAATAAGGGCTTAATTTGCAAAATATATTAACAGTTCATACAGCTTAATATGAAAAAAAAAATCGAAAAATGGACAGAAGACCTAAACAGACATTTCTTCAAGGAAGAAATGCAGACAGTCAAAAGGCATATGAAAATATGTTCATTATCACTATTATTAGAGAAATGTGAATCAAAACTACAAGGAGGTAACACCTTACACCAGTCAGAATGGCCATCATTAAAAAGTCTACAAATAATAAATGGTGGAGAGGGTGTGGAGAAAAAGGAACCCTCATACACTGCTTATGGAAATGCAAATTGGTAAAGCCATTGTGGAAGACAGTATGGAGGTTCCTTACAAAAATAAAAGTAAAAATACAGTCACCATAAGATCTAGCAATCCCACTCCTGGGGATATATCTGGAAAAGGTGAAAACTGCAATTCAAAAAGACATACACACCTCAGTGTTCACGGCAGCACTATTTACAATAGCCAAGACATAAAAGCAACCTAAATGTTCGTTAACAGATGAATGGATAAAGAAGATGTGATATACACACATACACACAATGGATGACTAAGTCATGTTAACATATGACAGATACCAAACCAATATTGTAAAGCAATCAATTAAAAATAAATATATAAAAAAAGAGTGAAATAATGCCACGTGCAATAAAATGGATGGATCTAGAGATCATCACACTAAGTAAAGTCAGTGAGACAGCAAAAGACAAATATCCTAATACGCCACTTACATGCGCAATATAAAACATGATACAAAACATTAATTTACAAATCTGTTTACAAAACGGATTCACAGACATAGGAAACAAATTAATGTTACCAAGTTAATGGTGGCACGGTCTGAGGATGGCTCCCCAGGATTCTTACAGCGTTTCCACCTCTAGTAAAAAGGCTCCTAACAACAACAGCGACTACAGCACCCAGCCCCTCTGGTAACTGGGGATGGTTGTAGGGTCAGCTAAGAGACCCAGATATGGGGACCTCAGCTATTTTCTCACAGAACAGTCTCGTGGGCTCTTACACATCTAAAAAGTCTGCTCCAGTCACAAAGCAGCTCTTTCTCACGTTTTCAGGTTAACAGCAAAATAAGGATATTTGCTACATAAGCTAGGCTTACATTTTACTTAGGTAAAAAACAACAGTTTGTTTTCTTCACACAAAGAACACCTACTGGAAAAAACACAAAACTCCCACATAAGCAATTTGTGATACGGAATTAAACAAAAATGCCATTGCTATCTCATTGAAAGTGAAAGGAAGTCGCTCAGCCGTGTCCGACTCTTTGCAACCCCAGGGATTGTAGCCCATCAGGCTCCTTCGTCCATGGGATTTTCCAGGCAGAAGTACTCGAGTGGGCTGCCATTTCCGTCTCCAGGGGATCTTCCCAACCCAGGGATAGAACCCAGGTCTCCTGCACTGCAGACAAATGCTTTACTGTCTGAGCCACCAGGGAAGCGGCTAACATAAAATGAAGTGGGTATTTAAAAAAACAAATTGCTTTAATTTATTCCTGGATGGAAATGTACTAGGCTTTTTTCTACCTCAAACATAATAATGAGCTTCCATGTCCCTTTAATAAAATGACCAACTTACTGCAGAAGCTATACTTTGGGTCCCTGATATTTCTGTTTGTTCCAACTTTGGTTGGCCCCTTAGGAAGCCAGGACTTTGAAGGGTTTCTGTGGCAGGCCTGCAGCCAGCTCTGCGGCTCAGTGATCGTATGAAGGACACCGGCGTACTCTTTTCACACCCATTCAGCCTGGGTTCTCTGCTTCCCATCGTTTCCTCTGTCCCACTTCTGCCATGCCACTTTGGACCAAACCCGGTTTGCCGAGAAGCTCTTCTGATGGGCTGTACAGTCCCCTCCTTCCATTCCAAAATCAGTGCAGTGGCAGGCTGACCCCAAAGGAGATTCTTTTTTTTTAAATAATTCTTTTTAAACTCTTTATTGAATTTGTTACAATATGCTTCTGTTTCATGGGTTTTTCTTTTTTTTTTTTTTCTTTTTTGGCCTTGAGGTTTGTGGGATCTTAGCTTCCTGATCAGGGATCGAACCTGTACCCTCTGCAATGGAAGGTGAAGTCTTAACCACTGGACCACCTGGGAAGTCCCTCCAAAGCACATCTTTAATACATTGCTGTTTCATCAAAAGCTGATAGTCCCTCTCCACACTGCTCTTTCTTTGAACTTAAGTCCACTCCTCCCTCCAATTTCTCAAACTCCTTTCCCACTGTGACCTGACATTATTCTCATCTCCCTTAGCACCGCCACTCATTTTCATGCTTTCTTTTCCCTTACTGCTGTTGTGTGTGTGTGTATCTGGTGGGGTTGGGGGGTTAGCTGGGAACAGTCTTTTTAGATCAGCCTTCCCATCCAAAATACAATTTACATCCTATTTCTTTCAGTCATGTCCAACTCTTTGCAACTGCATGGACTATACAGTCCATGGAATTCTCCAGGCCAGAATACTGGAGTGGGTAGCCTTTCCCTTCTCCAGGGGATCTTCCTGACCCAGGAATCAAACTGGGGTCTCCTGCATTGCAGGCATATTCTTTACCAGCTGAGCTACCATGGAATCCTTCTTTTTTCATGAACTCTTCCCAACTCCTCCAGTTCACACACCTATTCTTTAGCTGAAAAGCCCTATCTATCAGGCCTTTGTCACTGTCTAATTACATTATGTGTTTTATATTTCCTCACCATCTAGAGTATAAGCCCTTCAAGAACAGAGACCTCACCTCGTCTGAATGAGCTGGGCATTCAGAAGTTCGAAGTGAATACATACTGAGTACTACTGAGCCTCAGGATTCCAGGTTCATTAGGTAGACTGGATGTTTGCTAACTAACGAAACTTCATACAGACTTTTAAATGTATATAAAATTTATAGATATCTATATATTTGTAAGAAAAAAAAACTTCCAGGAGAAAAGTCCATGGACTTAATCCTGCTCTCTCATTCCTCCATATTGTTGCCTAAATTGTTCTAAACATCGTTTGAGGAAGCCATTAACCAAGAATCACTGTACAGCATAAACAATACAACACTGCGTGTCATCAAACCAGCTGAAATAAATCAGCATGAAAACTGCAAGGACAACGGCATGAAAAGTCAAATCATTTCATGGAGATCAGGCTCTTCTTCAAAGCAATTTCTACGTCCATGAGTAAAGAAGACAATTTTGACTTTAGGAAGAAAGAAAATTATCTTTGATTTTAGGAAGATAAAGCAGAGATAGTTCAACAACTGGCTTTCATCAATATATTTCTGAATTCACATCTTATTAGCCAAAGCATAGGAGTCTTAACATTTTTTAAAGCTATCAAAGGTTTTGAAGTATTCTAATAGATCTATCATGATCTGGTTCATGAAGACTGAACCATTCACCTTCTATGCCATGCTAATAATTTTAAGGGAAAGTACCTTTTCTTTTGCTACCAAGAGGAGCTTTTGTATTCATGTTTCCTAGTTGTCATAGTGATTATCTTTTAAGTCGTTCACCAATGTGTTATTGGGGACAGAATATTGCAGTACTTTCCATACTGCAGTAACAGGTTCTCCCAAACATAAATTTGCCTCCTGGTCATACATCACCTGATCTTGTCAGGTGTGTGTTGTGAAAGGAGGAGAAAAAGCATCCACAGGGCCAGCAGTACATGAGGAAAGGCAGTTGTTGTTCAGTCACTCAGTCATTTCCAACTCTTTGTGACCCCATGGACTGCAGCACGCCAAGCTTCCCTGTCCTTCACTATCTCCTGGAGCCTGCTCAAACTCATGTCCACTGAGTCGGTGATGCCATCCAACCATCTCATCCTCTGTCTCCCCTTCTCCTCCTGCCTTCAATCTTTCCCAGCATCAGTGTCTTTTCCAGTGAGTCAGCTCTTCTCATCAGGTGGAAAGGCAGAACTACTTCCGAGTAACAATCCCCATATCCATCCTGCCACAAACATCTCAAATAATGTGGCAAGTTAAAAAGCACAGGGAAAATTAATGCTCTTTTTTGAACACTAATATTGATAAAATATTACTTACTTCCAGTCACTATGAGGATTTTGGATTATCTCCAACCAAGTGATGCTTTCTGTCCATTGACTTAAAGAGACTCCATGACTCTGACCCATTCTTTCTCATTTCCTGCTAAAACCAAATCTTTACCCTCTGAAACTATTCAAATTTCTTTAGGAATATCTGCTTCCTACATGGAATACGGTTTAGGAACCAACTCCCATAAGCACTTTGGGAACTATAAAATATATTACATCTTTGAAATAATATTATCTGAGACAGCTTCTGGGGACATTCAATCTTTTAGGACTAGTCATCTTCGTGAACTCATTTTACACTTTCCATAGTAAACACTGTATATAAAATGCAAGCCCAATCCTCTTACCGTTCTTCAGTGACAATCTGTCATGGATGAGGTTCACATCTCTGGAAATGCAGTGCATCCTGAGCATAACCTTCACTTGACTAACTTTTTAGTTTCAAAACCTACACTCAACCATATGTATCTACTTACATCCATTATGTTGGCCATTCCAAAACCATCTGCATTTCCCTCAGTACTCCACCTCTTTCTTCTTTACATCCATTAAAGTAGGCCATGATTCCTCAGTCTCAGCACTACTGATGCTTTCAACCAGATAATTCTTTGTGGTGAAGGGATGTCCTGTGTGCTGGGAGGCATACACCAGCATTGCTGGCCTCTGACCATCACACACGAGGAGCGCACACTCCCCAACTCCTCCCACTCCAGTTACAACATTCAAAAATGTCTGCAGAAATTTCCACATGTTCCCCTCTGGGGCAAAATTACCCCCCAGTCAAGACCATTGAGTCAGAAAGTCACTGAATCCCTGTATGCATTTGTGTGCTCAGCCATGTTAGACTCTTTGCGACCCCATGGACTGTAGCCCGTGAGGCTCCTCTATCTGTGGAATTTCCCAGACAAGAATACTGGAATGAGGGTTCCCATTTCCTTCTCCAGGGGGTCTTCCTGACCCAGGGATTGAACTCAGGTTTCCTGCATAGCAGGCAGATTCTTTACCATTTGAGCCACCAAGGAAGTCCATCACAGGAAATGAATATATTTAAATCAAATTTCAATTTGTATTTTCTGATTCCAGTGCATATAATCCGCTCCTTAAGGGCATAAATCACACTGATGTCAACTCTCTTAACTCCTAGAAGTTCAAGAAGTGATTAAGACCTTGATGAACTAATGCTGCCTAGGCAGGAATGCTCTAGAAGTGAAAAATCACTTTAAAACCCTCTAGAAGAGTTATACATTTTATCTGCATGTAAAAATCTGGACTGTATTAAGTGAAAAGACACATAAAACATTAACATGTGGATTACATAACTAGGCTTTCTCAAGTTTCCATTTACACAACTTTTGCATTTCATAAAAATACTGTCTTTTTAATTTGCATTTTCACAATAGCATTTGTAGCCATAATATTTTACCACTAAAAACATGTAAGTGATACTAAACACTAGGTGCTTAATAAACTTAATCATTCAGAAACACAATAATGTAACTGATGTCACTTTTAATAAGTACCAATACATAGATATAATATTTAGATATCTTCCACAACTTACACTGAAAATGGCATTTAATGACTTACCATGTGGGCAAACAAAGAGCAATATTTAAAAATATAATCAAGCGTCTTTACGCTCACATTTAGAGAAGCTTGCCATACACCATTACAAAACAAAAAAAGAAACTTTAAAATAAAACTTTACTATTTCAAGTCTTAAAGCCTGAAATGCATATGGCAAAGCAGAATGCTCCTTCTGGGTATGTGTTACTTCATTTCTAACAATCCTCAGGCCCAGAGAATTAAACTTCTGTGGAGGCGAACCTCTAATGACTATGGGCTTTCCAACACTTTGCTGGGAGTCTGGCAGCAGCATCAGACTACAATTAAAAGTTCTAAAAATACACACACACCAAATATTCATGAAAGCTAGTCTTACTGTTTGAAGTGTGGTGCATCTCCTTACTTAAGCAAAATGCAAGAGGTTAATTTTTTAAATCCGGGAGATTGCACAGCATTACTAAAAAAGCAAATACAGACTCTGGCACTATTTTTCTTCATAAAGTAACATTTAGTCTAGATCCAATTAACTCCTCTTCTATGAGACAGCACTCTAAGAATGTAGATGACCATGGTTAAGCTTAACTTTTGCTCTCTAGGAAAATCAATGATTTTAAGGTTGAAAATAAACAGTTCCCCCAACTAAAGGGATCAGTAAAACAGGCCAAAGAAGAGTTTCTTAAACTGCAAACAAGCTGATCATACATAAAATTTTGAGTCAGGCTTTACTTGGAAGAGAAAAACCACAGATTTCATCATGTCCTCAAAAGCTATTATGAACCCTGAAAGATTTCTCATCTATAAAATTAGAAAGCTACCCTAATTTCCTATCTCAATTGTAAATTCTAAATCACCATGCTGACTTTGCACCTGTCCTTGCTATTACCATAGGCATGATGAATAAACGACCTTTTCATAAAAGCTAGTAAAACTTGTAAAGTACTATTATATATTATATATATTGGTAGAAATTGTGATCAGCAGACAGTCATGATAGCATACAAAAACAACAAAACAAATCCAAGAGTTAGCTATGACTAAAAGCAATAAACTTGACAAAGTAACTATTCCAAGTAATATCTTTGACTCAATTCTGAGTCAAAGTATCATAAAGCTAAAAGTTACCTGATTCACTACATAACAGAAATATATACATGGGATTTTAGCATCTAGGAAAAAGTTATTTAAAAAAAACAAACTGAAATGATAGGTTTTTAGTTCAAGATTAAAGTGACATAGTACCATAATGTGGGCTACTTGTTAAAAAAATAAAGTTTCTCCCTACTAATAAGTTTAACATCTTCAACACTGGTTGGTTGGCACTTGCCTTGAACACACTGATAAACACAGGTCAACTGGTTTTTCTCCTTAAACTACTCTCGAGAACAGCAAGCAGCAAAGGTGGTAAGAGGAATGCATATAGGCTTCAACTTACACAACAGGTATTTTGCACAAAGTACATTTTTCCAGGCAAGAAATCAAGTATGACCACTCCGCCTGGCTATCCTATCTAATCCACTCTTGGGTCTCTCCTAGCTTCAGAAACACTTGGGCACATACCAGGAGTGTTGCCAACTAGACAACTTTGTGTCGACACCTTTGACTGTATCTCTGGTATCCCCAAAACACCTAAAAATCTCTTCTAGGAATATGCCTCTAGGAATGCATCCTAAAGGAAGGAATTGATCTAACGATGTTAAAATCTATACGTAGCAAGAGGATCAAAAAAAAAAAAAATGAGAAGCTGGAAACCCAAATGTCTAAGAATAGGTTAGAGAAATGACAGTCTATTGAGCCAACTGACCATTAGGTTCAGTCATTAAGTATGCAATATGCCAATTATATAACATGGAAAAGTATGATTAACAAAGGAGAAAAGCAGGATACATGATTACATGTAAAAACCATGTTATGTAAACACTGTGTGTACATATGCAATTAAATGAGCTTTGCAACCCTGGTTAAGTTACATCACCTCTTTGAGACAGTTCTCGTCCATTCAGTTTAGTTCTGTTTCTCAATTGTGCCCAACTCTTTGCAACACCATGGACTGCAGTACGCCAGGCTTCCCTGTCCATCACCAACTCCCAGAGCTTGCTCAAACTCATGTCCATCGAGTCAATGATGCCATCCAATCAACTCATCCTCTGTTGTCCCCTTCTCCTCCTGCCTTCAATCTTTCCCAGCATCAGGGTCTTTTCAAATGACTCACTTCTTCGCATCAGGGGGCCCAAGTATTGGAGTTTCAGCTTCAGCATCAGTCCTTCTAATGTATACTCAGGACTGATTTCCTTTAGGATGGGCTGGTTGGATCTCCTTGCAGTCCAAGGGACTCTCAAGAATCTTCTCCAACACCACAGTTCAAAAGCATCAATTCTTCAGCGCTCAGCTTTCTTTATGGTCTAACTCTCACATCCATACATGGACTACTGGAAAAACCATAGTTTGACTATATGGACCTTTGTCAGCAAAGTAATGTCTCTGCTTTACAGGGACAGAAATGTAATAAAATAGTATCCACCTCAATGATTTTTGTGAGAATTAAAGAGATAACCTCTGTATCAAGTATAGTACAGTAAGTACTCAATAAATGTTCACCATTATTGTTTTTGTGTCTGAAAATTATCACTGTGTTCCTGATCACTAGATGCAATATACTATGTGTGAATTTATATTAAAGCCTTTCTGTACCATGAAAAATAAAAATAAATTGCATTAACACAACTGCTATTAGATGGTTCCTTTTAAGAAGTAGAGTGAAACTGGGGAAGCAGGGCAGACATGGAAAAAGCCTTTCATCCTTCTTTGCATTTCCCTGATGTTTTTGCATTTTCCAGTAGAAATATACTAATTTTACCTGAATAGTTTTCTCTTAAACGAATTGTGTGTAAATGAAAATATTGATAGAAACACTTGATTGTGACAACAAAGTGCTCAAGTGGAAAGATTGTACATTTAGCTTTTCCTGTATTTTCTAAATTTCTGCAATGTCATTTTTTTTTATTTATAAAATAACCCTGAGGCATCTTTTTGTCAAGCATATGATCACTCCTTCACCTATTTTTTTTCATTTTTCAGATCCTACTCAAAATATAACAATGGAAATAGTGACAGACTTTATTTTCTTCGGCTCCAAAATCACTGCAGATGGTGACTGCAGCCATGAAATTAAAAAGGTGCTTGCTCCTTGAAAGAAAAGCTATGACAAACCTAGACAGCATATTAAAAAGCAGAGATTATTTCTTTGCCGACAAAGGTCTGTCTAGTCAAAGCTATGGTTTTTCCAGTATTCATGTATGGATGTGAGAGTTGGACTACAAAGAAAGCTGAGCACCAAAGAATTGATTTTGAACTGTGGTGCTGGAGAAGACTCTTGAGAGTCCCTTGGACTGCAAGGAGATCCAACCAGTCCATCCTAAAGGAAATCAGTTCTGAATATTCATTGGAAGGACTGATGCTGAAAAGCTGAAACTCCAATACTTTGGCCACCTGATGCGAAGAACTGACTCACTGGAAAAGACCCTGATGCTGGGAAAGATTGAAGGCAAGAGGAGGTGGGGACAACAGAGGATGAGATGATAGGATGGCATCACCAACTCGATGGATATGAGTTTGAGCAAGCTCCAGGAGTTGGTGATGGACAGGGAAGCCTGGCGTGCTGCAGTCCATGGGGTTACAAAGAGTTGGACATGACTGAGCAAGTGAACAGACTGACTCAAAATATAATTTAACCACACCACCTAATGTTACACAGATTTTAGAGAAACCCTTGGAGAAGGCAATGGCAACCCACTCCAGTATTCTTGCCTGGAGAATCCTAGGGATGGCGGAGCCTGGTGGGCTGCCATCTATGGGGTCGCACAGAGTCGGACACGACTGAAGCAACTTAGCAGCAGCAGAGAAACCCCAGGTAAAATTGCATGATGCTAAAACCTAAAAAAATTTTTTGACATAAGCTGCTTAACTTATGAGTTATTTGTCCTGTCCCTCATTATTATTAATAATATCACTGAAGCCTTTCCCAAAGCCTGACCACAGAGGGCGTACAGTGTAGCTGTGAAAAGTACAGAATCCAGGACCACACTCTCTGGGTATGAATCCCAGTTCTGCCGCCTGCAGCATGATTCTGAGCAAGTTACTTGATTTCACTTTACTTCAGTTTGCCCAGTGCTAAGTAGAAACTGCAATACCTAACTCTCAAGGCTGCTGTGCGGACTAGTGGAGAAGAGTAATGCAAAGAATAACGTAATGCCTGACATTGTAAGCAACTAGCTATATCTATTAGCTAATTCAGCTATTATTCTAAGCGCTGCACAATACATATGTGACAAAGTATATATTTTAATAATTATTATAATCACTAAAAAATACATTTATAACAAAAGTAAAACTAATTTAACACAATCTTTATGTTCTATGCATTACTCTAACTTGGACATCAAAGGAATAAATAAGGAAACAAGATTTTTCAGTGATGTCATTTTTATTTCACCTACACTTTAAATTGCATAATTCACTGAGAACTAAAATTGTTTTTAAGTGTCTCTTCTCCTAATTTGCAACTGCAGTCATTACTAAGCAAATTTCAGTGTTTTCCTACGGTTTCCCATAAAAGGGAGAAAGTCTTATTGAAGGTCAGGGGAAACTGCCTATACCATGGATATCAGAATAGCAAACCACAAACTTGGAAGAGGGATATCTGAATGTCCCCTTCTTTCTTCCCACCTTTCAGATCACTCTTTGAAAAACGGGATTCATTAAATAAAAAACAAAGATTAAGCTTTCCCCTCCTTCTTAAAGTAAGAGATATTTCTGCTTAGATGAATGATCGAAAAGCAAACAAACATTCTTTCCCTCTCTATACCTGGAGCCCAGCTGTACTGAAAAAACCCACTAGTTACTCACAGTCTATTGATTCCTGATTGGGATAAATTTCCCATGACTTGAGATATATTAGCTATTCATACTTCAGAGGTGTGAATTTATCTAGCAGGACAAAACACTGTTGTCTGGATTTCTAGTACATACAAAAGGAAACGCAGGCACTGAGAGCAGTGTGAGAATCAAAACCGAACTGTCCTCATCAATCTCAAGGGAAAAAACTATCAGGACTAAATGAATTATGGAAAACATTTATATTCAACCATTTGATTTTTCTGCAGCAATTTTAGAGAAGAGACTGCTTTAAATAAATATGGTCGGGTCATTACAAAGAAATGAATCTTCACTAGAAAAACGTGATGCTGGAAAAAGAAAAGATACAAAAGAAGTATTATTCATAGTACAGTACCCATGAAATAAACTTTTTAAAAAGTGAGGATGGAAACCTTCATAAATTCTGAGATGGCTGATAAGATGGATGCTCTCCAAGGGGTTGCCACCGTTCCCCATGGAGGCCCCATGGCACATGGGCATCCTGAGGCTGGCACTGGCCCCAAAGTCTGGAAGCATTTTACCCCCAAAGCGTCAACTGCTAGCAATTTCTGAATCTGTTTTGCCTCTGCCCATGACAAGAATCAACTTGTTCCAAAGTTCCACTAAGTATGTTTCTTTTACATTAAAACTGCTGTTTCTGTGAAAGCTAAAAGCTAGAATTTTTTACACATGTGGACAAAAGCTATATTTGGACCTTTCAGTCCCTTAACAGAATAAAGACATTTTTAAAAAACAACTCTCCCCTGCTGCAGTTTATTCTAAGAGAGGCACTCTGATTTTCAGAAAACTTAAAAAGCAAACCTTCTCTTCCCAAACAATTTAAAAGTTCAAGAAGATTTTGTTTTTAAGAACAAAAATAAAAGTCAAGCATTTAATCTAAATTAATTTCAAGTTAAAAAAGAAACTACTTAGGGGAATAGTGATGATTTCTATTTATACAAATGCTTTTTTCTAGTCATCCCATCTACAAACAACTAAGGTTGTACATTTTTTAAAAACTGATAATTATGACATCACTTTTAAGTAGTAAATACTTGAGATTTTACAAAATTAAATCCTGATGTCTTAGGCTTCTCTTTAAATACAGGTAAAATGGCTCAGGACATCTTTATTTAATTCTGTGTGAAACTATACTACCCAACAGTATGTCAGCCTCACACAATGAAGATCAACAGTCTGAATTCCAGGAGAATAAAGACTACAGACCGTGACATTCAAGCCCACCTGCCTCAATTAGATAAAAAGTGGACAGAAAGGTTATGAGAACATCTACAAGGTCTGAAATAAACAGAACTTAGAGCATGTGGCCTAAGTGATAACAAAGTTGATGTTTTAATAAATATCATTTCCCTTAGAAGCATTTCACTTACTTTACACCCAGATTTCTGAATCTCAGCATTATTGACATTTTGGACCCCAAAGAATTATTCTGTGGCTGTCCTGTGCATTGCAGGAGGGTCAGCAGTTTCCTCTGGCACCTACCCATTAAATGCCAGTCAAGACCATCAAAGCAAAACTCACAGACATTGCAAAGTCCTCTAAAGGCAAAAGTGTACCCAGCTGAGCACTACAGTTTAATGCTAAAGAAAACCCAAGAATTCTCATGGACAAAATCCTAAAATGTGATTTTATCTTAAGCGATTTTGTAAAGAGACAGAAAATACATCAGACTAACCAAGTCAGACCTTGTAAATGGAGATACTACTAGTAGGAAGATGGGATCACCGGTTCAGAGGAAAGGACTTCACAGACACGGTGTTCACAACATAAATGCTTACAGGCACACAACACACCAGTGTCTCTTCCATCCAGAAAGCTTTCAAGCCATAAAAGATAACCAGGGCCCTTTAAAACTCCAGCACAAGTGCCAGAATGGGATCACTAGACTGTTCATGATGAACTGATTAATTGCCTACAAACTGTTTAACCTCTATCCTTGTGTCAAAGATCAGACTAATTAAAGTGAGAACAAAATATAAGTAGGAAGTAACCAGGAAAAAGAACATTAAAGTCAAGGCAGACAGTCTAAAATTCTGTGCAGAGACAATTCATGAACACATCTTAGTTCCTTTCTCATCACCTAAGCAAAGCCGTTCTTTTTTTTGAGAGTTTTTAGAGAGCAGATAGTTTTGAAAAATTCATTTTATGGAAAAAAAAATCAAAATGAACATTGCCCACTTAAAGGTTTGCATTAATCTTAAGCACAAGACAAATCTCGGGCTATCTCAAAGCAAGATGTAATCTCTTCATACTTATAAACCAACCAAAAGACAGACTTGATGTTTTAAATAGTAAGCCCACCTACAGTACAAATGTTGAATCCGTGCCCAGAAAACTACAGCTTTTAAGGGTACCTGGCAATCTGAAAATATAATATCCAAAGCTGTGTCTATCAAAAATGAAATCTATAATTTTTCCAAATCAACATCTTATTTCAAAATTTAAAAATCTCTCTTTTCTTTGCACATGGGAAATAATGCCTTAATCTTCTTAAGACATGAACGGTGACAAAAATGATACATGTAACATTCTATAACCACATGCCAAAATTTCAATGATTAACTCAATGTTTTAATTTCTATGATCTGGTTGAAATCAGTCTTATTTTCTTTCTCAGTGCTTGAGTTTCTGCTTCTAAGCAGACACAAGAAAGTAGTAGAAATCAAAACAGCAAATACTGGATTTCTGATGGTAACTATAATTTTGTCGCCTTCTGAATTCAATAAAAAATATTCTTCCTCTATTTTTCTTACTTAACACAAAATTGAAAACATACTACAGTGTTTTTTCCTTGCTTTTTCCACTTAACATTTTCTTTTGTCTTTAAATATTCCACCACAATTTTCATACCTACTACACACAAATCTTATTTGACTGCTTTTTACTTTAGAGATTTTAAATTATTTCCAGTCTTTTGATCTGATTGCTAGCATGAAAATTTTTACACACAATTATGTTTGTATATTTGGTTATTTAGGATAAATTCCTAGAAGTTAATTTACTAGTTCAAATAGTAAAAATATTTTGAAGTTATACAAAAAAATTGCTTTCCATAAAGATAATGAGATGGAGTACACTTCCGCTCTTTGGAAATGCCAATACACTGCACATTAAACAATAACATTTTCTTCTTTAAAAAAACCTATCAACTTTAAGTATTAATAATAATATCTCATTGCCTTAATTTGCATTTTTGTTAGTGACACTGAACTTTTTTATTCTTACAATTTATAATCTTACCTTCTCAAACTGTCTGTCTGGCCCTTTATCCACTTTTCCATTGTAATGTTAGTTTTTTCATATTAAACCACAATGACTCAATATAAGTGAACATAACCCTTGCCTGACATCTAGAAATTTTAAATTGTTATGCCTAACCAATCAATCTTTCCTTCGTAATTAATTTTTCCACTACTTTCATACTTAGAAAATCCTTTCCCATTCCAACTACTGACACATTATCCTTTTGTTCTTCTGTCTCATTTTGACTTCTATATGTTTAAGACACCTGCAGCTTACTTTTGGTATGGTTATGAGGATGTGGATTTGATATCTGGGAGCGGGACAGCCAATGAATCATTATTTCCAATATTTTCTGGCTTATTTTTCCAAATAGTTTCTAAAAGTTTCCTAGATTAACTTTTAAAACCACGTGGTCAGGTATCGCTCTCCTGACTCCAAAACAATCTTATTTACATACTGAAGGAAACTGCAATTAAACAATACATAAAAATTAGGAGAGCTGATGCGAGTTGAACCATAAAGAAGGCTGAGCACCGAAGAACTGTTGCTTTTAACCTGTAGTGCTGGGTAAGACTTTTGAGAGTCCCTTGGACCGCAAGATCAAACCAGTCAATCCTAAAGGAAATTAATCCTGAATATTCTTGGGAAGGACTGATGCTGAAGCTCCAACACTTTGGCCACCTGATGCGAAGAACTGACTCATTAGAAAAGACACTGATGCTGGGCAAGATTGAAGGCGGGAGGAGAAGGGGACGACAGAGGATGAGGTGGTTGGATGGCATCACCGACTCAGTGGACATGAGTGTGAATAAGCTCCGGGAGTTGGTGAAGAACAGGGACGCCTGGTGTGCTGCAGTCCATGGAGTCACAAAGAGTCGGGACACTGTTGAGTGACAGAACAACAAAAATCAGCCTGATAGTACCAGGTGCTATCAGGCATCTTTATCTTGTACCTGATTGTCATAGAAACACTTCCTGTAACTCATTTGTTTACCAATACATGGGCTTTGGAGATACCCCACATCCAAGGCCTGGAGCGGCTGCTGCGCTTCACTGGACCAGCCATGTGGAGATACCCCACGTCCAAGGTCAGAGAAACCCCAGTAAGACGGTAGGCACTGGAGAAGCTGAGAGGAGATACCGCACATCCAAGGGCAAAGGAGGAGCCCCAGCAAGACAGTAGGAGGGGCAAATTCACGTTCAGAATCAAACTGTGTTCCTGCCAGAGATGCTCAGAGGGCTCAAGCAAACCTTGTGCGCACCAGGACCCAGGAACCCCACAGATACTGAGACAGAACCGTGTTTAAGCGCCTCCTGTGGAGGTACAGGTCAGCAGTGGTCTGCCGCAGGGACAGGGGCTCCGGGTGTGGGTATGGCACAAGTCCTCCTGGAGGAGGTCACCATTAACCCCTCCATAGAGCTGCCAGAACTTACATAGGACTGGGAAATAGACTCTTGGAGGGCACAGCAGAACCTTGTGCACCAGGACCCAGGAGAAAGGAACAGTGACCCCACGGGAGACTTGCCTGTGGGTCTCCAGGAAATCTCTGGCAAAGGCGTGGATCGGTGGTGGCCTGTTGCAGGGTTGGGGGCACAGACTGTAGAAGTACATGCATGGGATCTTTTGAGGGAGGTCACCACTATCTTCATTACCTCCACCATAGTTTCAGTTCAGTTCAGTTGCTCAGTCGTGTCCGACTCTTTGCGATCCCATGGACTGCAGCACGCCAGGCCTCCCTGTCCATCACCAACTCCCGGAGATTACTCAAACTCATGTCCATTGAGCCGGTGATGCCATCCAACCACCTCATCCTCCATCGTCCCCTTCTCCTCTCGCCTTCAATCTTTCCCAGCATCAGGGTCTTTTCAAATGAGTCTGTTCTTCACATCAGGTGCCCAAAGTATTGGAGTTTCAGCTTCTACATCAGTCCTTCCAATGAACATTCAGGACTGATTTCCTTTAGGATGGACTGGTTGGATTTCTTTGAAGTCCAAGGGACTCTCAAGAGTCTTCTCCAACACCACAGTTCAAAAGCATCAATTCTTTGGTGCTCAGCTTTCTTTGTAGTCCAACTCTCACATCCATACATGACTGCTGGAAAAACCATAGCTTTGACTAGATGGACCTTTGTTGGCAATGTCTCGGCTTTTTAATATGCTGTCTAAGTTGGTCATAACTTTTCTTCCAAAGAGTAAGTGCCTTTTTATTTCATGGCTGCAGTCACCATCTGCAGTTGAGCTATTTCAAATCCTAAAAGATGATGCTGTGAAAGTGCTGAACTCAGTAAGGCAGCAAATTTGGAAAACTCAGCAGTGGCTACAGGACTGGAAAAGGTCAGTTTTCATTCCAATCCCTAAGAAAGGAAATGCCAAAGAATGCTCAAACTACTG
The DNA here is from genome assembly GCA_024291935.2 of Okapia johnstoni. Taxonomy (NCBI): domain Eukaryota; kingdom Metazoa; phylum Chordata; class Mammalia; order Artiodactyla; family Giraffidae; genus Okapia; species Okapia johnstoni. The sequence goes on along the minus strand of CM044310.1, from coordinate 57,601,693 downwards.
CACAATTGCACTCATCTCACACGCTAGTAAAGTAATGCTCAAAATTCTCCAAGCCACGCTTTAACAATACGTGAACTGTGAACTTCCAGATGTTCAAGCTGGTTTTAGAAAAGGCAGAGGAACCACAGATCACATTGCCAACATCCACTGGATCATCAAAAAAGCAAGAGAGTTCCAGAAAAACATCTACTTCTGCTTTATTGACTATGCTAAAGCCTTTGACTATGTGGATCACAACAGACTCTGGAAAATTCTTAAAGAGATGGGAATACCAGACCACCTTACCTGACTCTTGAGAAACCTGTATGCAGGTCAGGAAGCAACAGTTAGAACTGGACATGGAACAACAGACTGGTTCCAAATAGGGAAAGGAGTACGTCAAGGCTGTATATTGTCACCCTGCTTATTTAACTTACATGCAGAGTACATCATGAGAAATGCTGGGCTGGATTAAGCACAAGCTGGAATCAAGATTGCCGGGAGAAATATCAATAACCTCTGATATGCAGATGACACCACCCTTACGGTAGAAAGTGAAGAAGAACTAAAGAGCCTCTTGGTGAAAGTGAAAGAGGAAAGTAAAAAAATTGGCTTAAAGCTCAACATTCAGAAAACAAAGATCATGACATCTGGTCCCATCACTTCATGGCAAATAGATGGAGAAACAGCGGAAACAGTGGCAGACTTAATTTTTTGGGCTCCACCATAGCACAGCTCCACCCATCAACAGAAAATTAGATTAAAGATTTACTGAGCATGGCCCTGCCCATCAGAACAAGACCCAATATCCCCCTCAGTCAGTCTACCCCATCAGGAAGCTTTCATAACCCTCTTATCCTTCTCCATCAGAAGGCAGACAGACTGAAAACCACAATCACAGAAAACTAACCAATCTAATCACATGGACCGCATCCTTGTCTAACTCAATGAAACTGAGCCATGCCGTGTAGGACCACCCAAGACAGACGGGTCATGGTGGAGAGTTCTGACAAAATGTGGTCAGTAAAAAGACGCCTACTCCTTGGAAGAAAAGTTATGACCCACCTAGACAGCGTATTAAAAAGCAGAGACATTACTTTGCCAACAAAGGTCTGTCTAGTCAAGGCTATGGTTTTTCCAGTAGTCATGTATGGATGTGAGAGTTGGACTACAAAGAAAGCTGAGCACCAAAGAACTGATGCTTTTGAACTGTGGTATTGGAGAAGACTCTTAAGAGTCCCTTGAACTGCAAGGAGATCCAACCAGTCCATCCTAAAGGAAATCAGTCCTGAGTATTCATTGGAAGGACTGATGCTGAAGCTGAAACTCCAATTCTCTGGCCACCTGATACGAAGAACAGACTCATTTGAAAAGACCCTGATGCTGGGAAAGATTAAAGGCGAGAGGAGAAGAGGACAACAGAGGACAAGATGGTTGGATGGCATCACCGGCTCAATGGACATGAGTTTGAGTAAGCTCTGGGAGTTGGTGATGGACAGGGAGGAGGCCTGGTGTGCTGCAGTCCATGGAATCGCAAAGAGCTGGACACGACTGAGCAAATGAACTGAACTGACATGGGCTTTTGTTTCAGGTAAGAATTTTTATTTAGTGTATTAAAGAACTCATCCCCCATTTTACACTAAATCTTTAACAGAATATAGATTTGCACTTTGTCAATGCCTTTGTGACATTTTTTGGAGACTGTGTGTACTACAATGCCCCCATTTTACACTAAATCTTTAACAGAATAAGATTTTCCTTTGATCATTTTCATTTGGAGATGTCCAAATCGGTTTCTGCCTTTAAAAATCTTTACTGAATTCCAGTTTATACTCTATGTATGTTTTCTAATTTGCCGCACCTTTGATTTTCATTTTTCCTTTTGTTAGGTATCTTAAACATCTGTCTTCCCACTTCTTGCCTTCTATGTGTCCACCAACAATCGGCTATTTGATTTGCCAAATCTCCTTTCTGTCCTATGGTATAATTTTTTTTTTTTTTTTACTTACTTGCAAGATGAATCTTAAGGTGTTTTGTGTTGTGCTGTGCTACTAACTTAAAATGTACAGTGCCTATTTCCATTCATATTGTGAACCTATTTTGGGACAGGCTGCTATGAAATGTTATGCCTTCTCACTATTAATTTTAATCAATAAAGTCATTGTAAACTCACTATCATGTACTAGAACTTTCAGAATCTACTGTATACAATTTTATGTTTAAGATAACAACCCAGTAAGTAGATATGGTCTTAGAAAATTAGAAACTAATTGTGTTTTTACAGAAGACACTGGTCCAGTGTTTTTTTTATTACTCATTCTCAGCACTGTGCAAGCCAAACACTTCAAAATAAACTAAGTATGTTAGAGGGAAGAAATAAAATGGAATGAAGTAACAAACTGAATGCTGGAAACTAAAATGTTTAATACAATGTAAATCTAAACAACTTAACTACTGAAATTAGGAAAAAATAAACTTTGCAAGTCTCATGTTTCTTTTTAAAAATGATAATCTGTTGTGAAACTCAATAGTTGTATATCTGCTCTTCATGCATTCTTGCAATCTATTCAACTTTTTTTAGCATATTAGGTTCCCTGGTATATTGTTACCATCATTTGGCCTGGATATTCCTGTGTAATTTGTGTAGATTTTTCAGAAATGCTGCTTAATTACCTCCACTGTTCCCTATGAAACTCACATGGACATTCCTATGAAAGTACATTCTTTGAAACACATTTTCTATATTACACATAAGTAGTCAGGAAAGACTTTCCTAAAAGCATTAAATACGTTTTATTTTTATTTCTGTGATTTACTCAAACTCATAATGACTCTACTGGTCAACAGATGTTTTTATTCTTATATAGAGAATATTTCACTTCATGTAGCAGCCTTTTCAACTTACATTCTTCCCTCAGAAGTTCACATTTCCCTCTAGGTTGGTACAACTACCATGGAAAACAGTATGGAGGTTCCTCAGAAAACTAAAAACAGAATTATCATATGGTCCAGCAATCCCACTCCTGGGCATATATCCAGAGAAAACTATGATTCAAAGAGATACATGCACTCCCTATGTTCATAGCAGCGCTATTCACAACAGCCAAGACATGGAAACAGCCTAAACGCCCATCAGCAGATGAATGGATAAAGATGTGCTACATATACACAATGGAATATTACTGAGCCATAAAAAGAAGGAAGTAATGCCATTTGCAGCAACATGGATGCAATTAGAGATTATCATACGAAAGTGAAGTCAGAACAATAAAGACAAATACCAGATGATATCACTTTTTTGTGGAATCTAAAATATGACACAAATGAACCTACCTGTGAAAGAGAAACAGAATCATGGACACAGAGAACAGACTAGTTGCCAGCGGGGAGGGGGCTGGGGGAGGCACAGAGTGGCAGGCTGGGGCCAGCGGATGGAAGCTTTTATACACAGAATGGATGAACAGAAAGGTCCTACTGCATAGCACAGAGAACTCTATTTAATACCCTATGATTAAACCATAATGGAAAAGAATATTTAAAAAAGAATGTGTACACATATATAGTACAACTGAATCACTTTGCTAAACAACAGTTAACACTATACTTCAAAAAGTTTATGATAAATTTCTCTACATCTCTTTTGAGATACTTGGGTAAAGAGACAAGGAAGCCTCTTGCTTACATTTTTCATGATAAAGACCAACACAGAGACGCTCCTCACAACTATGAGAATCATTTCTAGTGAACTATGAGATTCATATTGTTAACTATGTAACTCCCGTGGTACAGCTGCTGCTGCTGCTGCTGCTGTGTCGCTTCAGTCGTGGCCGACTCTGTGCGACCCCATAGACGGCAGCCCACCAGGCTCCCCCGTCCCTGGGATTCTCCAGGCAAGAACACTGGAGTGGGTTGCCATTTCCTTCTCCAATGCATGAAAGTGAAAAGTGAAAGTGAATTCGCTCAGTCGTGGTACAGAGAGGGTTTAAAAGCAAGCTAGAGCGTGCGGGGCTACAGACATCCTACCTGCTTCCCGTCCAGCGTGCACAGCCTCTTCACCACTCCCGAATCCAGCTTAATGGCTTCGGTGATATCTGTCAAGACCTGTTCGAAGGAGTGAGCCGTCTTCTTATTCAGAAGGATCCGCACAGCTTTTCTAGGCTTCACTCCACTTCGAATCACAGTCACTAATTTGGGCTTGATGAAATCTTTACTTTCCTTTACTTCACTCTTCACTGAGGAGGGAGCAGCCGAGGCTCGGGGGGTCCCGCCCTTGATGTTCACAGACCAGTTCGGATTAACGTTTTTGGTGTAGTCAACTTTACGAAACGGTTCATTTGATGCGCACACGTAACTCTCACCTAAAAAGAAAAAAAAAATCAGGTTTATCAATGTAATTATTCCCACCGTAGAAGCCATTTGCTATGAAGCACAGATGCTGTAAGTCCACTGAGTGACTCTTCAACTTAACAGCTTCAGCATTCTCCTCACACCCCTTTCTTCTGAATAGCATCCTGTGTGATGCTATTCATAATGTGTGAGTGAGTGAAACGCACTGGACAAAGAAACTGAAGATCTGAGTTTTTTTCTGGTCACATGTCACCCTGCATAGAGGGGCTTGTGAGATCTTAGTTCCCTGATCGGGGATCAAACCCATGCCCTCAGCACTGAAAGTGCAGAGTCCTAACCACTGGACCGCCAGGGGATTTCCTGCACTTTGCTTCTCAGCATCACTGTCTGTAAAGGGAAGTTGTTGAACCAAGTAAATTCTAAGGTACTCCTTACTTACAAAAGTCCATTAACTAATTTTAATGTCTCATTCTGGAAGAAATAACTGTATCACAAGATAATATATTTACATAAAGAAGCAAAACTCTTTTCCTTCTCTTTCCAATTATGTATTTCAGCCCTCAAAGAAAAATTTCTACAAAATTCACAGAGCTGACTAAATTATATTCAGTTATACGATCATTTAATCAATTAACGAAACTACAAAAATGAAGCAAGAGCTTTGTCAGCTCAAAGAAATATACCCCAAGAATTTTTTTTCTTAATGGAAAAATGAATGTAAAATAATTAGTTTAGATAGATAACCTTTTCAACGTCTACTTAAATGAGGAAGGATTATTAGTTAAAATGATGTGTTCATTATTCATGTAGCCTTCGGCTTAATTTTCACCAAGTAAAATATAACAACTGTATTATTTTTCAATTGGTTAACTGATCCAAATGTTCATGAATTTTAAGTTCCAAAATTATATATTGAAAAAAATCACAATTTTTCTCTCAGGAAACTCAGAAGTCACCCAATTCTTTTAGTCTCAACTTTCTGGTATAAAAGATAAAAGGATTACATGCTAAGATTTTCTCTAAAGTATCTTCTAACTCAAAAAGAATTCACTTTTTTCCCACATATGTAATATGATGGCCTCATTTTAAATAGATGATACAAGCCTAAAATGCTGAAAGCAAAATAACCAAAGTAGTAGAGGGGGATTCTTGAGGAAAACCTATTAATGCAAATACTATTTTTAACTATTATCAGAATGTTTTGAAGTCTTAATTAATGGAGAACTCAAAGATTCAAAGATTCCCAAAGGTATGTGACCAATTCAGTAACAGATGAGACACAAAAGGATCTGAAAAGAGAAGCAGCGTCTTCTCTTTAAAGGTCTAGCTGGGCCACTGCCCACGAAAAGTTAGGGAACCAGTCTCAGGCTTCAGTGCTACTTCTTCATCGATACTCTGAAGTCTAGCGCAACCATCACCATGTAGAGATTTTCCATCTCTGTAGGTTTATCATTTTTCACAATGTGGGAAAATGGCATGTAATTCAAAAGCAAGTGTAAATTTAGTAAAATGGAACTATACATCACATACATGTATTACTGAGCTAAAATAAATCATTACAATACTGCTTTAATTTTACAGAGAAAACCATTCTCACATTGAAAAGCTTACTGTTTTTACCTATGATAAAGTTTAATTGCATGTTTGATCCAAAATACTAAGTTGGAAGATACAAGTAGGAATCTCAGCAAGAAAAAGTGATTGTTCTCTTTTAAGGGCAGAGAAATCAGCTGGGGGAGAGTCTTTCCAAACATAAAGCGAGACGACAACGGCAAAACAAGCGCAAATTTAACACGTCAGATCACCTTGACCAAACTAGCCCCTGCAAAGCTGCCATGTCACCCAGGAAAGCTGCCTTTTAAATTTTCATTCTGCCTCTTTACACGAGTTCACAATGCCAGAATGAAAACAGGTAAAGAAAGCCTGTCTCTCAACTTTGGGTGTGGTTACAGATAAATGTTTCCTTCCTTCCTCTCTTCATAATGTTTCTATTAAAAGACTGTGGATCAGTTCTATAATAAACATGTAAAGTTCTGAACCTGGCCTGACTAATGCCTGCTGAACAGAGCCTCACCCTGTTCTGCACCCCTGGCAGACTCAACTGTTCATAGAGCACCCTTCTGTTAAGCCCAGACTTCCCCCTCACAATTCACATGGAGCGCCTGCTCACATGACAGGCGCCCCCATGACAGCAAACCCACCTTGGCATCCTTGGCACTCAACATTTCAGCACAAAGTTTCAAGACATGATTTTGAGGTCAGCCCTGAGTTTCTGTATACTGGACACAGAAATCTCTATATACAGATGTCACACCTTGACAAAGTAGCCACTAAGATGCCTAAACCAGCTTCCCCTGGTTCCCTTCCATCAAACAATCTCCTGACTACAATTCTGTCACTTACACAGATCTGCCTACGGGGAGAGAATATGTGGACAAAAGCACTTAACATTTTGGTTCCCAAGGCAGTTATAGTTCCTGCTATTAAACAATAAAACCTTATTCTTCGTTAGACACCAGGCAACTACAAGATTGAGTAGAAGCAATCAGTCTTCCAACAACCAGATTTATGCTTCTGTGGGGATTTCTGTTTAAAATTTGTTACCCCCCTGCCAATATGTCACTTCTCCCTTTTCCCCCATCCTGGTGAGGAACATCACTTCCTATTCAACTCCTCTGCCAGAAACCTAGGCCTCATCCCTCACCCTTATGGTTTTCCCTACAAACTATATTCTGATATCAAGTTCCATCTGCTTTATCTTGTAAATATTTCTCTCTTAAAAAAAGATTTTGGACTTCCCTGGTGCTCCAGTGGTTAAGAATCTGCAATGCAAGAGACAGCGGTTCGATCCCTAGTCCGGGAAGATCCCATTTGCCACACGGCAACTAAGTCCGTGCGCCACTACTGCTAAGCCAGCACTCTGGAGCCCAAGGGCGACAACTGTGGAGCCCGCGTGCCTTAGAGCCCGTGCTCTGCAACAGGAGAAGCCACCGCAATGGGAAGCCGTGCATCACAGCTAGAGAGGAGCCCCCGCTCTTCACAACCAGAGAAAGCCTGTGCACAGCAACCAAGACTCCTCACAACCAAAATAAATAAATACTAAGAAAAGGAGTTTATTGGAGCACCACTGATGTACAATGTTGTATTAACCGTCTAAATATTCCTAAAAATATCCCTCCTCTCTGCCCTCATCCCACCTACTTCCCTCATGGGTTCAGTGAAAGAATCTGTTTCCTACACATTCTCCAGAGAGAAAACAAGTTTTCCAAATGGCAGTGCATTTTATGCTAATGACACAGCTGAAAAAGTATATCCTAAAGTAACGAACCCCTGTATATGGATAAAATGCTACATTGTGAGAGAATTTTTTTTTCTTTTAAATCACACATTTAATTAAGACAGTAATAATGCAATATTACCCCAAAAAATGTAATAAAGCAATAAGCACATGTTCGAATTTGACACAGTGACAGAAAACAAGGTCACTCAATGAGAGCCACTTCTTCACCAACTCTAGCTTTTCCCTTGGTCTAGTCTGCCCTCACTATAACATTTAGTAAGGTATTGAGTCACAGAATTGTCCTCCTTCTGACAACACCCAATACAGGATGAGTCCTGCTTCCTTAGAACCTCCCTGAAATTATCCGCCCAAAGCCCACTTTCTATGCAGCTGTCACGCCTCCGCCCGAGTTGCCCTGAGGTGTCCTGTCCTGTCCACTGCTGCTTCCTGGGATGAGTGGTAAACTCAACTTGCTCAGCTCTGGATATGTTCTTGGTGGTCTTTAGCTGAAGAGAACTGAGATATATACACACACTCAGACATATTTATATTCTGTCTCTAATAACAGTTCTTCGATCATAACACACTGGTGGGAAATCATGTTATAAATTATGATCAGAAGAATACCATATAGAAGAGGATTTGAATACAGAGAACAAACTAGTGGTCATCAGAGGGGAGAGGAGCCGGGAAAGTGGCAAAATAGGTAAAGAGGATTAACAGTTACAAACCACCAGTGAGAAAGTAAGTCAGTCACAGGACTGTGAGATACACCACAAGGAATACAACCAATATTTTATGATAATACTGTGTGGTGTGTAATCTGTAAAAGTATTAGATCACTATGCTACATGCCTGAAACAACCTGAAACTAATATTGTTAGTTGACTATAACTCAATGGAGAAGGCAATGGCACTCCACTACAGTACTCTTGCCTGGAAAATCCCATGGACGGAGGAGCCTGGTAGGCTCCAGTCCATGGGGTCGCTAAGAGTCGGACACGACTGAGCGACTTCACTTTCACTTTTCCCTTTCATGCACTGGAGAAGGAAATGACAACCCATTCCAGCCTGGAGAATCCCATGGACGGCGGAGCCTCGTGGGCTGCCATCTGTGGGGTCACACAGAATCGGACACGACTGAAGTGACTTAGCAGCAGCATACTTCAATGAATCTTTTTTTTTTAAGGGTTCGTTTTCCGTGTAGAAGGATGGATAGAAGCAGGAGGTGGTTACACATCACTGTAACTGTTTCCAAGCACAGTGCGGAATAGAAAGATTTCCGACTTCTGCCCCTCTCCAGAGGCATGGCTACGGCTTCTTACCATTGACATCTGTTCAGAGATGCTCCCTATAACCTCACATGGAGCAAGATGACAAACAGACTGTCAACAGTTGTGTATGGTAACCTGGGTACCTGTTAACCATTAACTTTCATCCTTATTTAACCAAATGAACTGCCTCCTCTTTAGGAGGCAAGAGGCTATTAAAAGCTAGGAACTTCCCAGATTCTTCTTCTCTGAACAGACATGCTTCAGTCTGTGCCAATTCTCTCACCTCCTTTCCCTTCCCAGTGACAAGGGCACTCTCCTCCCATTCAATGTTAAGTCCCTTGCCGACATTTGGGTCCTTCCTGCCCCTCGTGCTGAGGTTTCAGGTCAGGCACATTCTTCTTTGTTCACTCAGGATTATACACAAGTGCCTCCGACCTTACCACACACAAATCCTCACCCTCTTCATTCCTACCTGATGCGCTTTGGTTTCCATTCACTCCCTGGTGGCTCAGACGGTAAAGAATCTGCCTGCAATACAGGAGACCTGGGTTCGATCCCTGGGTTAGGAAGATCCCCTGGAGAAGGGAATGGCAACCCACTCCAGTATTCTTGTCTGGGAAATCCCATGGACAGAGGAGCCTGGTGGGCTACAGTCCATGGGGTCTCAAAGAGTTGGGCATGACTGAGCGCCACCACACACAGTGCCCAGCTAGACAGTCCTCATCTGGTTGTCCCACTTCCTCACCTACATTTTGTTCATAAGCCCCTGCAGCTTCACCTCTGCTTCCTGCGCTCCCCTGGCTGACACACCCTGATGCCAAGCATTTCTCTCCTGCCACATGCAAAGCACATATTGTAATGTCACTTGATGTCTTCTGAGGGCGCTGGACACCAGTCACGAGTTGTCTCCTGCAAATCCTTTTCTTCCTCAGCTTCCACGATCTAATTTCTTCCGGCTTACCTCACTTTGGTGCTCCTCCTTGGTCTGTTTTTTCAGAATTCCCTTCCCACCCTCCATCCACCCCATCCTCCTCAGACCCTGTGAGCAGCTGCATCCACCCGCAAATGGCTTCAACAACCACCTGGACACTGAGGCCATCCCCAGTCCAGCCTTCTTGAGTTCAAGCCACTTACAAACCACCTCTGCCAGATAAGCACAGTTATGTCGAATACCACGTCTAAAGCTAACTTCACTCCACAGCATTGCCACTCGACCTCAAACGCTTCACTTCTGGAATTCACCAACCTAATGAAACACCACTTACACAGTCACCCAGGCAAAGACCCAGACTCCTGTCTCTCTTCTCTCTTTGCCCACATTCAGCAGAATTGGAAAAACTGTTGACCGTGGCCTAAGCATCCCTGGAGCCCATCCCCTGCAACCCTGCCCTCTCTCATTCCTCCTCCGATTAGAGGAGTTAAGTGGCAGGCCTCACCACCTCACCCTCCACAGACCATTCACAGCAAGTTTTTAAGAATGTAGATCTGATGTCTTTTGCCTGCACTGCTGCCATAAGAACAAAGACCCAACTCCCCGGCGTAGCATATGCTTCCATTCACCTCCTGCCACTTCCACACAGGCTCCTAAGGTAGCGTCACACCAGGATGCATGCACTTTCCTTCCAAACTCACCACACCTGCTTATTCTCATTCTCACTCATATGCTTGAACTAACCTTCCTCTTCCTCTCTCCTTGCCTTGTTTTCACTGACCAGTCAAGATTCATCACCCCTGGCAAGGAGGTACAGCAATAGGAATTTTGATATATTGTTGGAACTTCCATATACTTTAAAATGGTTCAATCACTGAGGAAAAACAGGTGGGCATTAGCTAGTGATAGGTAAGCTGACAATGTACACATCATACAGGTTTCCACCCCAGGAAAATACCCTAAAGAAACTGGTGTATATGGCAGCCATTAAAAAGAAGGCATTTGAATCAGTTCTAATGAGGTGGATGAAACTGGAGCCTATTATACAGAGTGAAGTAAGTCAGAAAGAAAACCACCAATACAGTATATTAGTGCATATATATGGAATTTAGAAAGATGGTCACAATGACCCTATATGCCAGACAGCAAAAGAGACACAGGTGTATAGAACAGTCTTTTGGACTCTGTGGGAGAAGGCAAGGGTGGGATGATTTGAGAGAGTAGCGTTGAAATGTGTATATTATCATATGTGAAGCGGATCGCTGGTCCAGGTTCGATGCATGAGACAGGGTGCTCAGGGCTGATGCATTGGGATGACCCAGAGGGATGGGATGGGGAGGGAGGTGGGAGGGGGGTTCAGGATGAGGGACACATGTGCACCCATGGCGGATTCATGTCAATGTATGGCAAAAACCACCACAATATTGTAAAGTAATTAGCCTCCAATTAAAATAAATTAATTAAAAAAAAAGAAACTGGTGTATATGGGCACCAGAGTTTACACACACACACACACACACGTTTACAGAAGTGTTGCTCAGTAGTCAAAGATGACAATCAACCCACGTGTCCTGCAAGAGGACAGGGGCGTGATCATATAATGTACTACTATGCAGAGATGAAATGAACAAGCAAGCTACATACAACAATTTGGATGAATTTTACAAATAGTGAGCAAAAGACGAAAAAAGAATAGAATGCAGTAGGATTTAATTTCTTTAAACTCGAAACAAATAAAATTGAACTATACTGATTAGGGATGCCAGAGAAGGCAATGGTACCCCACTCCAGTACTCTTGCCTGGAAAAATCCCATGAATGGAGAAGCCTGGTAGGCTGCAGTCCATGGGGTAACGAAGAGTCGGACATGACTGAGTGACTTCACTTTCACTTTCATGCATTGGAGAAGGAATGGCAACCCACTCCAGTGTTCTTGCCTGGAGAATCCCAGGGACGGCAGAGCCTGGTGGGCTGCCGTCTAGGGGTCGCACAGAGTTGGACACGACTGAAGCGACTTAGCAGCAGCAGCAGCAGCAGTGGTAAAAGCACAAAGAAAAGCAGGAGTCAGACTACTATAACTTGGGAAGAGTAACAGCTAGGAAGGGACACAGGCAGCGCTTCTCAGATGCTGGCAACATCCTATTGCTTTTTCTTTTCTCGCCATGCACCATGCAAGGTCTTAGTTTCCCAACGATGGATTGAACCAGGGCCCTGGCAGAGAGAGCGCCGAGTCCTAATCACTAGACAGCCAGGGAACTTTCGGTTCTCTCTTTCTTGATAGGAGTCAAAAAGGAGTTCACTTCATAATAACTCACTGGGCTATACATGTACATTTTATGAATTTTCTATAGACAAGTTTCAAAATTTAAAAAATTATGTCACTCTTCAGGGTATCTGCCATATCCTAAGCCTACATTGTGCTAATAATGTGCATAATCATTTATTCTCTACCTGTCTCTTCTGCTGGTCCTTAGGGGAGAATTTCTTGTGTGTATGATGGTTTTACTGTAGAACCCAGATGCCCAGGCCTCACCACCTCAGTTCATCTGAACCATAAACAGTGGAACGTGTGACCAGAGCATGTGAGAAAGGCTTCCTAGTTTCACAGTAGACTTTGAACACAATCTGGTTACCAAGCACTGCCCAGACTGGAAGCCTCCTGACAGCCCCGACACTCCCTTCCTCACATTCTGCACACTGAGCCCAGAACTGGGGTACAGGAGGCGCCCAGAACATGTTCGTCACAGTCATGGTGAAGACGCCTTTCCAGAGCAAACCTGCACATCTCACGGTTTGGATTGGCACTGCTTCTAGGTTAAACATTTGCACAGCGTAGGTGCCGACACGGAACGACCATGAAAGGCTCGGGCCAGGCTCCTGAAGGACGTCACGTGTGGTCCGAGACACTCTCAGGTCACAAGAGCCGGTCAGAGGGCAACCTAAGGCACAGAGGAAAATGAGCAGGCTGCGAGGGCTGCCTAGTACCTACCAAAAGATTTTTTCATTTCAGACCATGACATGTTTTTAGTCCAATAAATGTAAGTGAAAGTGTTAGTTGTTCAGAAATGTCTGACTCTTTGTGACCCTATGGAATATAGCCCACCAGGCTCCTCCATCCATGGGATTCTCCAGGCAAGAAGACTGGAGTGGGTTGCCATTTCCTTCTCCAGGGGATCTTCCAGACCCAGGGATCAAACCTGGGTCTCCTGCATTGCAGGCAGATTCTTCCCGTTTGAACCATCAGGGAGGCCCCCAATAAATGTAATGTGTCTCTCAATCAATGGAACATGTGTGCATATGTGTTTTTGTGTGAATTACACATGAAATATATTTTAATAGCTAAATCACAGTAACTCCTCAACATTTAAAATGTCAACTTACTGTTGTCTGTTGTTTACTTGCTAATCGTGTCTGATTCCTTTGCAACCCCATGGCCTGTGGCCCACCAGGCTCCTCTGCCAAGGGATTTCCCAGGCAAGAAGACTGGAGTGGGTTGCCAGTTTCTTCTCCAGGGGATCTTCCCGATACAAGGATCAAATCCATGTCTCCTGCATTGGTAAGATTCTTTACCACTGAGCCACTTACTGTTAGAAATTGTAAATAGCTAAATGCAGATTCACACAGTTGGAAGTTCCACAACACTATGTTTTAGCCCTATCGGTTACAATGAAAGTCTCCTATCCACCTCTGTTAAAATATTTACATTAACTGTCTAACAGCATTAATTAGCTATATTTACAAACTATTTGACATTCATGGCAGAAACTCAGATACACAAAACTTGGATACTGAGACTATATCTAACTCTGGGAGTGCTGCTGCTAAGTCACTTCAGTCGTGTCCGACTCTGTGCGACCCCAAAGATGGCAGCCCATCAGGTTCTGCCATCCCTGGGATTCTCCAGGCAAGAATACTAGAGTGGATTGCCATTTCCTTCTCCAGTGCATGAAAGGGAAAAGTGAAAGGGAAGTCACTCAGTCGTGTCCGACTCTTAGCGACCCCATGGACTGTAACCTACCAGGCTCCTCCGTCCATGGGATTTTCCAGGCAAGAGTACTGCAGTGGGGTGCCATTGCCTTCTCCGAACTCTGGGAGTAGAAGCAAGCAATGAACTTCATGATGAAAAAGAAAACTCGTTTACAAGTCTAAAGTGCAAGGACTCATCAAGCTTAAAGAAAACCTTCCCCCTCCCCAACAGATTTAAATATGGTAACAAAGAGGAGGGAAGACAAAGAGGAAACAAAAAAAACTCTGGCTGACACTTTGGGTCCAATATCACCAAAAAATCTTGGAAGCCTAAATTCTTTCCCAACTTCCAAACTTGAGGAAAAAAATAAATCTAAAGGAATGTAACCAAGAAAAACATACTTGGGTATGTTGCATCTATAAGATGATTTGATGTCCTTAATCAGTACAACATTTGTGAGACTGGCCTACTGGGTGGGTAATAAAGTGCATGCTGATCTCTGTTTAGTTGCTCAGTCATGTCTTACTCTTTGTGACCCCATGGACCGTAGCCCTCTAGACTCCTCTGTCCATATGGATTCTCCAGGCAAGAATACTAGAGCGGGTTGCCATGCTCTCCTCAGAAATAATGTGAATATCTCCATCTAAAGCACACCAAAGATAAGTTCCCACATCCAGCTGGTTAAGAAAAATACAGAGTAAGGAAAAGTAAGACTGACTTGCTACCCTGTCACGGCAAACAGCTTAATTGGGTTTTCTACCCAAACCGTACAACACCCAGAATTTAAACTTCTGGAACCGGAAGAGTGACACAAAGCTCACTGCTCTCGCTGGATGCTGGACCATTGCTGCCACCTTCACAAAATGAATAGAACAGTCTTTCCTGCAGGACAGGGCTGAGGACACAAAATGAGATCTTTCACCTCCAAGACCAGCGCTCCTTCAGCACATCTGAAGGCAAGTGGCTGAAGACAACCTCCTAAAGTGACATCTAGGGGTACAGCCTGTGATACCCTCCACTGAGGAAGGCGTGCAAAAGCTACACCGAACATCAGAATATCTAGGAGGAAGTGCGTCCACAACTTCATGCTTCAACATTGAAATTTGGGAGAAGTTAACGTAAGACCAAAGAAATCATGTGAAAGCAAAAAAAAAAATGCTACTCACCAAAAAGCCTTAAAGCTGGGAAATAAAAAAAAAGTCTAATCTCCACAAACGGTCAGACATAACTTGGCAACTCAACAACAACAACAATCATCTCCTGGTAGGATGGAACCCACAGATCAGATTCATTATCTGTCTTCTTGCTCCTCAAACCTGAGCCAACCATACCCAACAATCCACAAGCATCCATCATGGCAATTTTAATTCTGTACTTATTTATCTTGGCTGAGCTACATGGCTTACTTAATCTCAATTCACTGACCAGGGACTGAACCCGGGCCATGGCAGTAAAAGCCCAGAACCCTAACAACTAGGCCACCAGGGAACTCCCAGTTCTGGACTTAATTTGACGATAAGACTTAAACTGCTTACATCGTCCTGTCTGGGACATCCGAATGTCTATTTCTAAGTCAAGCGCAGCCAGGCCACTCTGTGCCCACAGCCTCCACTCCTCTGGCATCGTGTCGGGTAATTCTGCTGGGAGGTAAAGAGGAAGAAGAGGACTTACTGTATGTACAAGACATACGCAGAGAGAGTTAAGGCCAGAGGACACAGTTTTACTCCGTGAGAATGAAGGTTCATTAGTGGTGCAAAACTCACTCGTCACATGGCATTCTGAAATTCAGCACACCAAGGCTGATCAGTGTTCAGCACCATGATCACACTGGGAATTACCATTTAGTTTGAGCAAATAGTATCTGGAGCTTTACGTGACTATTTTGCATTTTTATTGGTTATACAGTTTTGTTGGCTTTTAGGTTATCAATGTGTTTGTCTAGTTGTACTGGTGTCTAAGACCTATATGCATAGGTACATCTACCTTAATAAATATCTAAGTGACAGTGTGTTTAAAATAACTAAGGCAGTGCTGGGTTTCTGCAACTTGGCTGCTAGGTTTTTACATTGTTTTTCAATTTGAATTATCCCAACACTGCAAGAAGTTTGAGAAATGCTGCAATTTTAAGGATACTGAGAAAGAGATCTTCAAACCAAAATGTGCCCTCTAGGGGACTTCCCTGGAGTCCCAGTGGTTAAGAATCCACATTCCAACTCAGGGGACATGGGTTCAATCCCTGGTTAGGGAATTAAGATCCCACATGCCGTGGGATAGCTAAGCTCATGTACCACAACTACTGAGTCCATGTGTCACAACTAAAGAGAAGTCTGTATGCCACAACTAAGACCCATGCAGCCAAAAAAATAAATTATAAAAAAAATTTTGCCCATCTAACAATATCTGTAAGTAAACTGGGGCACAATGGACATAAGGTCAGTCCTTCAATTGGCTCATCATCTGAATAGAGGTAAACTTTCCTCGACAGAGTTTCCCCAGTCCACCTTTAAGTTTTACTGCTAATCTTAGAGGAAGACTTGGCTCCAATTTTAAGCAAGAGACTGATAGTGAGAACAGCTCAAAAAGATTCAGTCAAGTGGTTAAAAGATAAAGAAACCAGATGTTTGTCAAAAAAAAAAAAGTGGTTACATTTTGGGGATGAGCAGAAAGGGGAAATGATAGAGGAAAGCATGTCCACTGTCGTAAGATGTGTGAAGGGCTGCCATTTAGCCCCATCTGAAGTCTTATGGCTCCAAATGGTGGCTCTAGAATTACAGGGGGAAGTTACAAAGGACACACATTTTTGTTTGAGATGCTGAGGAGCACTCCCATTAACCAAAGAGCCACAGCATGCTAGAACTCTGCTAAGGGTTTCATAAAGAAGGTTTATGTGAAACTTTCTAGCTATTGGCCTTAATCACTAAACTAAGAAGAGATGAATTTACATCAGACTATTTCTCCAGTTGTTTCTTTCTCCAAGGCTTGATGAAGAATGTAACCAGTAGTAAGTTTCTGTAACTCCTTTTTTCTTTTCCTGATTTCTTAACAGATGAGATAAAAATACTGTTAAGAAACAGATAATGAGCAAGGATACTGGGGAAGAGAGCATCCATCACTGTCTTTCAGAAATAATTACATTGTGATTACACAGAAATTAACAAGGGCATCCCCCCTGGCTCAGTGGTAAAGAATATACCTGCAATGCAGGAGACACCAGTGCAATCCCTGTGTCAGGAAGATCCCCTGGAGAAAGAAATGGCAACCCATTCTAGTATTCTTGCCTGGGAAATCCCATGGAGAGAGGAGCCTGGTGGGCTACAGTTCACGGGGTCACAAAAGAATCAAACACAACTCAGTGACTCAGTTCAGTTCAATTGTTCAATCGTGTCGGACTCTTTGTGATCCCGTGGACTGCAGCACACCAGGCTTCTCTGTCCATCGCCAACAACTCCCGAAGTTGACTCAAACACATGTCCAGGGGCTCTCAAGAGTCTTCTCCAACACCACAGTTCAAAAGCATCAATTCTTCGGCTCTCAGCTTTCTTCATCGTCCAACTCTCACATCCATACATGACCACTGGAAAAACCATAGCCTTGACTAGACGGACCTCTGTTGACAAAGTAATGTCTCTACTTTTTAATATGCTGTCTAGGTTGGTCATAACTTTCCCTCCAAGGAGTAAGCATCTTTTAATTTCATGGCTGCAATCACCATCAGCAGTGATTTTAGAGCCCCAAAAAATAAAGTCAGCCACTGTTTCCCAATATATTTGCCATGAAGTGATGGGACTTGATGTCATGATCTTAATTTTCTGAATGTTGAGCCTTAAACCAACTTTTTCACTCTCACTTTCATCAAGAGGCTCTTTAGTTCTTCTTCACTTTCTGCCATAAGGGTGGTGTCATTTGCATTTCTGAGGTTATTGATATTTCTCCCAGAAACCCTGATTCCAGCTGTGTGTCATCCAGCCCAGCGTTTCTCATGATGTACTCTGCATATAAGTTAAAATAAGCAGGGTGACAATATACAGCTTTGACATACTCCTTTCCCAACTTGGAACCAGTCTGTTGATCCACGTCCAGTTCTAACTGTTGCTTCCTGACCTGTATACACATTTCTCAAGAGGCAAGTCAGGTGGTCTAATATTCCCATCTCTTTCAGAATTTTCCAGTTTGTGGTGATCCACACAGTCAAAGGCTTTGGCATAGTCAATAACACAGAAATAGATATTTTTCTGGAACTCTCCAGCTTTTTCAATAATCCAATGGATGTTGGCAATTTGATCTCTGGTTCCTCTGCCTTTTCTAAAACCAGCTTGAACATCTGGAAGTTCACAGTTCATGTACTGTTGAAGCCTGGCTTGGAAAATCTTGAGCATTACTTTACTAGCATGTGAGATGAGTGCAATTGTGCAGTAGTTTGAGCATTCTTTGGCAATGCCTTTCTTTGGGATTGGAATGAAAACTGACCTTTTCCAGTCCTGTGGCCACTGCTGAGTTTTCCAAATTTTCTGGTCTATTGAGTGCAGCACTTTCACAGCATCACCTCTTAGGATTTGAAACAGATCAACTGGAATTCCATCGCCTCCACTAGCTTTGTTGTAATTATGCTTCCGAAGGCCCACTTGACTTCACATTCCAGGATGTCTGGCTCTAGGTGAGTGATCACACCATCGTGACTATCTGAGTTGTGAAGATCTTTTTTGTATAGTTCTTCTGTGTACTCTTACCACCTCTTCTTAATATCTTTTGCTTCTGTTAGGTCCATATCATTTCTGTCCTTTATTTTACCCATCGTTGCATGAAATGTTCCCTTGGTATTTCTAATTTTCTTGAAGGGATCTCTAGTCTTTCCATTCTATTGTTTTCCTCTATTTCTTTGCACTCATCGCTGAGGAAGGCTTTCTCTCTCCTTGCTATTCTTTGGAACTCTGCATTCAAACGGGTATATCTTTCCTTTTCTCCTTTGCTTTTCACTTCTCTTCTTTTCACAGCTATTTGTAAGGCCTCCTCAGATGGCCATTTTGCTTTTTTGCATTTCTTTTTCTTGGGGATGGTCTTGATCCCTGTCTCCTGTACAATGTCATGAACCTCCATCCATAGTTCTTCAGGCACTCTATCAGATCTAATTCCTTGAATCTATTTGTCACTTCCACTATATCATCATAAGGGATTCGATTTAGGTCATACCTGAATGGTCTAGTGGTTTTCCCTACCTTCTTCAACTTAAGTCTGAATGTGGCAATAAGGAGTTCATGATCTGAGCCACAGTCAGCTCCCAGTCTTGCTTTTGCTGACTGTATAGAGCTTCTCCATCTTTGGCTGCTAAGAATATAATCAATCTAATTTCGGTACTGACCATCTGGTGATGTCCATGTGTGGAATCTTCTCTTGTGTTGTTGGAAGAGGGTGTTTGCTATGACCAGTGCGTTCTCCTGGCAAAACTCTATTAGCCTTTGCCCTGCTTCATTCTGTACTCCAAGGCCAAATTTGCCTGTTATGCCAGGTGTTTCTTGACTTCCTACTTTTGCATTCCAGTCCCCTATAATGAAAAGGACATCTTTTTTGGGTGTTAGTTCTAGAAGGTCTTCTAGGTCTTCATAGAACTGTTCAACTTTAGCTTCTTCAGCATTACTGGTCAGGGCATAGACTTGGATTACTGATGTTGATATTGATAGTGATAGTGATAGTGATACTGATACTTACAGCAATATTGAATGGTTTGCCTTGGAAATAAACAGAGATCATTCTGTCGTTTTTGAGAGTGCACTCAAATACTGCATTTCAGTCCTTTTGTTGACTATGATGGCTACTCCATTTCTTCTAAGGGATTATTGCCCACAGTAGTAGATATAATAGTCATCTGAGTTAAATTCACCCATTCCGGTCCATTTTAGTTTGCTGATTCCTAAAATGTCGATGTTCACTCTTGCTATCTCCTGTTTGACCACTTCCAATTTGCCTTGATTCATGGACCTTGATTCATTCCAGGTTTCTATGCAACAGTGGATGTGACTGGTCATAGAAGCAAAGCCCGATGCTGTAAAGAGCAACTCAGTGACTACACAACAACAAAAAATTAACAAAGTAATCTGAAATTTGTAAAACATATATATACAGTGACTGCTGCTGCTGCTAAGTCGCTTCATTCGTGTCCAACTCTGTGCGACCCCATAGACGGCCACCCACCAGGCGCCCCCGTCCCTGGGATTCTCCAGGCAAGAACACTGGAGTGGGTTGCCATACACAGTGAAGGAAGAAACAAATCAATGAGAATTTTAAAACTCCCATTGTGATATATTTTGGTTGCTAGTGACTGTAATTTGACCAATGTATAAACAAAAAACCAGAGAAGGCAATGGCAACCCACTCCAGTACTCCTGCCTGGAAAATCCCAGGGATGGCGGAGCCTGGTGGGCTGCCATCTATGGGGTTGCACAGAGTCGGACACGACTGAAGCGACTTAGCAGCAGCAGCAGCAGCATAAACAAAAAACATAGTAGGTCACAATTGTAGATTATTTTAGTTACGTTGTAATGTTAGTAAATGTTACAGTATAGTCAAAAGAACCAAAGTTGATCTCACAAATCAATAATTTCCCATTCCTTCAGTCTCAAAGGTAGTAGCTTCTGACAGATTACAATATGGCCAGTCTAATGGTTTAGGCTTCAGGAGATATGGCAAACAGGATAAAATCGCCTGAATTAGAATGGAAATTATTGCATGTTCTACTGAATAAAAGAATGAAAACCATTAGTTGTTCAGTCATGTCCGACTCTTTGCAACCCCATGGACTGTAACCCACTAGGCTCCTCTGCCCATAGAATTCTCCAAGCAAGAATACTGGAGTAGGTTGTCATTTCCTTCTCCAGGGGATCTTCCTGACCCAGGGACTGAACCCAGGTCTCCTGCATTGCAGATAGACTCTTTAGCATCTGAGCCACCAGGGAAGTCCCAACACATAGAATTTTAAAACTATAGTACAATGCACATCATATCTAAACTATATATGAAATAAATTATCTAAAAATAATACTTAAAATAAGAATATAAAAAGATGAACAAAACTAAGTCTTTGCTATGTCAGAGAACTAACTCAAAGCAGATGCTGAAAATAGTAGGGGGTTTAGAATGCTGCTGCTGCTGCTGCTAAGTTGCTTCAGTCGTGTCTGACTCTGGGGCTTAGAATAGTCTTGGGATTTAACACACACATTCAAAATAAAGATATAAGAATTTGATTATGAAAGATTTCAAGAGAGAAAAATCAAGTCAGGCATCTCAGACACTAGTGAAATTGACAAGTTGTTAATATATAAATATATTGCATCCTTTTTCCTTGAATAAAATCTCTTTTCAAAACTGAGACAAGAGACAAGGAATATTTGCCGGTGACATGAACTAAGTTGACCTCTGCAAATCTAGCCAACTGTTCAGCTGGTTGTCTTAACTCAGATTTTTTCACCACCAATACCCACTTATTCCCCCTATCAAAATTATCTTCTAAATGGCACAAAGGTAAAATAAATCAAACATCATGTGCCAGAAGTATTTACTGATAGGACAAAGGAATGAATAAGATGACAATAGTCCCAACCCCCAGTGGGTTTGTAATTTCCTCTTTCCTGAGAACATTCTATGGAGAAGAACCTCCTATAGGTTACTGAGATTCTAAGAACTCCATCTGAACCTGCGTAACCACATTCAAACACAAAACCTGGCCAATTTTTAAAGAGAGACATGGAGGCAGACAGATCATTTCTCTTTCCCACTTTCAGAAGCATTTCTCAAGATCACTGAGCTTTAAACAGGAAGGCTTCTTAGCAATGACCTAACCTTCCTCATTTTGCAGATGAGGACACTGAAGCCAGGTGAGGCAGCCTGCAGAATCTGGATGCACAGACCTAACCGTGCAGGTGGACGGGTCAATATATGGTTCATTTTAGGATCTATACGCAAAACATCCTAAAACTGTCTCTACATCTACAGTGACTGATAAATTACTGCACTCTTTTTTTTCCAAATACAAATGCCTAGCGGGTCTAGCTGCAGCAGTGATGCAGCTCTAGATTGCTGATACATAACCTATGTAAACTTCAGGGGTAAGAAGGGACCCCATCTCACAGGTGGTAGAACACAGCAGTTAAAGAATACAGACGTTCAAAGGCCAAGGAGGAAGAACCCAGATTCCAGCCCCACCTCTTCTGACTGGTGCAAGGGGATAATTTCTCTGTCCTCTGATTTCAACCTCCCTAGCTGCAAAATGGGGAAGACAATGCAGCCATAGGCCACGAGGATAACAAGGGTGAAACAAAAACACATAAAACATCTCACACAATACCTGCATCTCACACAATGATTGCATGTAAAACATCTAAAAAATCATAGTTACCTTAAGAAAAGGATCCCTCATCCTTAGGGAAATGGTTTACTTTATCAATAGAAGAGATAAAAATCAGAAGCAGTAGGAGCAGAGGCTGTGGGGATGAGAAGAAAGAGACCTAGCCAGGCAGTACAGACACACAGAACCTCCCTGGCCTGTCTATGTTGAAGAAAGCAGTGTGACAATCACTGCTCAAGGATTCTAGTTCCCTTTACTTTATATCACAGGGCCATAAAAACATCCATTTCCATAGCTTGAAACCTCATGAAACAGTGATCTTAACTACCAGCATATCACTGTGTCAGAACCTCATCTCATACATGTTCTCCCAAATATTTCCTTTCATCTTAGAATTCATTCTAGAATTCTTTATGCTTCAAATGAAAATTTCTCCTCCCTTTGCCCCTGGAAAGAGCTTCCTATGAAGCTGCATTATAGCAGACCTGAGTTCCTCTGTTTTGAGGAAATGAGATGAAGGAAAAAAAATCAGATTTATAGAAGCAAGTACTGCAGAAGAGTACATTGTCTTCACCATGATGAGTCAGCAGGCCATCTCTGATTCATCGGAAATACAATCCAATTTTCCAAAACACACATTTTCACAAAATACAGGAACAACCTTATTCAAACTTAATTCATACTTTGAATTCTCTCTTGACAATCAAGAGACTTAGAGGGAAAGTCATTTTCTGGGCTATTTATTGCAGTGGCTTCTCTTGGCACATGGGCTCAGTTGGTCTGGCTCAGCATGTGGGATCTTTCTGGACCAGGAATGAACCCGTGTCTCCCAAACTGGCAGGTGGATTCTTTACCACTGAACCACTGATGAAGCCCCCTCTAGAACGTGAGCACCGTGAAGGAAAAAACTGCACCCCCAACACCTTGAAAAACAACAACTATCCTCTCAATCAACAACACTTTGAGACCAATGACCCTGAGATCTTGAAAGAAAGTTCACAGCAAGATGATATGTGAAGAGAGTCTTGAAGGAGACACGAGTCTCCCAAGTAGAGAAGGTTTTGCAGAGTGAAGATCCCATGTTAACTATTATGTCCAGTCATCATACTTGCTGCATATAAATGTGCACTGCTTTTCACTATGTGCGAATATCTTACAGGGGATTCTCAGGTGGCTCTGGTAAAAACTGTGCCTGCCAATGCAGGAGATGCAAGAGACACAGGTTTGATCCCTGGGTTGGGATTATCCCCTAGTGACATTCCAATATTCTCGCCTGGGAAATCCCATGGTCAGAGGACCCTGGAGGGCTACGGTTCATGGAGTCACAGAGTGGGACATGACTGAGCAAGCACGCACGCACACAAATATCTTGTATCTCGTGGGTTTATGTTGCTTGCGCTACAATGAGTTCCAAGAGCTCAGGTTCTAATATTAGTATAAAAGTCTACCTTTCAAGGGGTATAAAACTTATAATGGGAGTTCTTATGGGAGACTCATTTTTACTCAAAAGTAACTGTCACTGTATTTTGATCCAACACCTTCAAGGAGATTGAATAACCAAAGAGACTGAATAACCAGAGATTCAATGAACTAGGCGCAGTAGGAAAACCTCAGAAGTTTCAAATGCTTGATTTCTTTTAGAACTTAATTTTTCTCAAATTCAAGCTAACTTAAGACTGCTTAATGGAAGAAGCTTATTCATTGTTGACTGAGGGGGAAAAGGTATAAATGATATAAAATGACACATTACTTTGTAATGAAAGAGGCAGACATAGGCAGCAACTATTTAGGCGCCTTGCAAACAGTTTATCAGAGCCACATACCCACTTCTTGTAGTGTAAGCATTTGTTGCCTTGTCAATTCTCTGAAAGATAGTTTCTGGGTAAGGGAAGGCACCCCAGACCATCACACAATACATAACCACCTAGGCAGGGGAAAGGTATATATTTTAGACCAGACGGGATCTAACTTAGGGGATCTGCCAACCTTTCATTTAACAGGACACTGAGGCCGTGAATGGAGGTGAATTTGTTTCAAATCCCCAGTCAGCAGAACCTAGGGACATCAACTTGGTCATGCATTCTTTCCACTGTCCTTGGGCATCTGTCTTTGGAACATCAAAATAATTACAGCTCAAGCTCTGAAAAAGAGAACACTCAAGAAACAACACCGAGACCAAGAGTTCTGAGAACCTAGGAAAGTGTAAGCCGGACATCCTCGGTTATCAGAGCTGTGACACAGTTGGCTAGCTCATGGCTTCAGACAGTTCAACCTGTGTTTCCCAATATTGACTGCTATGACTCAGTCCTTTGAGAGAAGGTTCCCATCCAGTTACATGGACTAAATAGGATTATAGGGATGCACAGCACCAACTCGTTGAAATTAATGCAGCAAGGGGAGTTAAACCATTAGGCTGGGCTTCCCTGATAGTTCAGTTGGTAAAGAATCTGCCTGCAATGCAGGAGACCCCAGTTCGATTCCTGGGTTGGGAAGATATGCTAGAGAAGGGGTAGGCTACCCACGCCAATATTCCTGGGCTTCCCTTGTGGCTCAGTCGGTAAAGAATCCGCCCACAATGTGGGAGACCCGGGTTTGATCCCTGGGTTGGGAAGATCCCTTGGAGAAGGAAAAGGCTACCCAGTCCAGTATTCTGGCCTAGAGAATTCCATGGACTGTATAGTCCATGGGGTCGCAAAGAGTCAGACACGACTGAGTGACTTTCACTTTTAAGGTGCCTGCTGGTTAGTGCAGTGCAGGAGGACCAGCCTATACCTGAACAGTTTTTAGTCTCCAGAGGCTCTCAAGGGCAGAAGAAAAAATCTGGGCCGTGCAAATTTCTTTTGTCATCTGAGTTCAGTGAGATTGAGGCGCTGAATGAGCATTCATGCCCAGCTATCCTGAGTCATCATTTTCTATTCTTCTCTGCAAATATTTCAGAAAAAAAACATTTTAGGAAAAACAGTATCTCCTAAACTACAAATTTCATGAAATGGAAGAGGCAAAGGAGAGAACAGCTAAACATAATGGTGTAAAAACATACTAACAGAAAATCTTTATTAAAAATGAACTAAGATGAAATAGTCAGTTTTGACAACATGGGTGATACTGATGCAAGTAACTTCACAGACAGCTGATTAGTCCTTCTGCATGATAAAGCTGAACATCTGAGTACACAATTTTAACTAAATGTTGAAACTATTTAAATTACTGAATGGCTGGTATTAAGCATCGATGGGTCTTTCTTAAAAATTGCCTTGAAACAGGGTATTCCACTCATTTTGTGGGAAATTAAAGACTCAAAGATCTATTGTCAAAGAGAATGCCACTATGACAAAAGAAGTGCTTAAATTTTCTTCATTTGCAGTGATTTTACTACATTTAAAAAAATATAATTTTATTACATTTGAAACAAGTGGGCAATTGGCTCTATACTAGGGAAACAGTTCTGTTGCAAATATTTGTGTTCTATCACTTTTCATATTGTGGTGTAATTTGGACTCTGTATACTTATGGCTCCCTCCCCTACAGAAATCAGTGAACAAACGATTAGAAGGATATTTATCAACCTCCAATTTGCAGTTTGAGAATTAGATTCAGTGGACCATGTACCACGAGAGCAATGACAAACTCAGTACACAATATGTGCTCTCATGCATAATGGAAACACTGACCATCTCCCCTAGATGATATTCATCTTTGGATTACATTCATTTCATGCAGCTAACACTGTTAAAATTATTTCAGAGAACGATATTAAAACTACTGTCCCTTCTCAGACCACACTAGGCGCAGTTTTCCAAGGGCATGTGAGTAATGAATATTAAGCAAAAGGCATTGCCTCCATCCTTCCAGGGGCCACTAGCCTAGCCTTGGGTCAATCAGAAAATTTGTTACTCAGTTTTGAAGCATCTGGGCAAATGTTACTTTTAAGTTTGCAACAGGATTAAAGCAATAAAACCCCTTTAACAATGTATCTTCATTTTAATATTCTGCTGGTTGTCCTCACCTCAGGTAGCCTTTAAAACCAAAACACTCCAATGTGCAAGAGAATCTGTGAAGTCACAAACACACACACACACACACACACACACACACACACAGAGAAAAGACAACGTTTTGGCTGAGTCCTCATCTAGCCTAGGGCAGGGAAAACTTTCCATAACAGTGACTAAACAGAAACCCAACCACTTTAAGGACTCCACAGTGTGGCTACATCTGTTGATTCTCTGACAACCTAGAGGGGTGGGATGGGGTAGGAGACAGGAGGGGGGTTCAAAAGGGAGGGGACACATGTGTACTTGTGGTTGACTGATGTTGATGTATGGCAGAAACCACCACAATATTGTAAAGCAATTATCCTCCAACAGAAATTTTAAAAGGGCATTGCAGGTGAACGGACATATACCGCATGTCCTGCATGACAAGGCATGTTGCTTAAGTTTCCTCACGCATAAAATGGACATAGTGCCTTCAGAGCATAATAACATGATGAGTTAACATAAGAAAAACAGTTGGCTCCCAGCTCAGTTTCCTTTTCCTGCCAAGCCAATATAGGTATGACTACCATAACTGTATGTGCTATTTGCGTTAAGATGCATGAGGGGCTTTCCCTGGAGGTCTGTTTAAGATTTTTCCCTTCTTGAAGGGGGTGTGGGTTCGATTCCTGGTCGGGGAACTAAGATCCCACATGCCGCAGAGCACAGCCAAAATTTTAAAAATTAAGTTAGAAAAAAGATGCATGAGAGCAGGCTGTATATAGACACAGTCAGCACATATTTGGGTTCTGAACTTTATGGGTCGTGTTTAATTCTGGATATAGGTTCTTAACTGCTAGTAATGATTTCTCTCCCTGAAGCAAAAGAAGCCTAAATACTGCAGGAATTCAAGGATGACCCAACATAAGGCCAAACAGTCTGAGTCCAGCATGGTTGACACTCTAGGCCTAATTTGTAACAGGCCTCAATTGCTGATTCTGTGGCCTCTATCTCCCTAACTAGGAGAGATTAACCTTGAATCACCTCATTACCAACCAATCGTGGAAAACCCTTATCCCAGCCCTTCTCAACCTCAGTCGCACATTTAAATCACCTGAGGAGCTTTTAAAACTCCAGATGGTCAGACCACACCCCAAACCAATTTACATCCAAATACGTGGAAAGGGGGCCCAGGCACCCTTACTTCTTCAAGTCCCCAGTGATCCAAGATGCAACCAAGGCTGAGAACCACAGTCTCCGATCCCCTCTCCTGACCTCATGAAACTTGTGCTGCAAGGCAAAGCAGGAAAGGCAACCTGGAGCGTTTCACAACCACAGCTTCTGAGCAGACCCAGTACTACAGGGTCCTGAAAGCCGAAACACCACAGGTGCCCGTACTGAGCTCCACAGAGAGGGAGGGACAGACAGCTTATGAGCTAGAGGGTTCCCCAGATCCTCACGGGAGAGCCACTTCCACAATAATCGAACACTTCAAAAGAGCAAATATCAAAAATAAGTTCACCCTTCTTGAGAGATGTCACAAAGCCCGTTAGGATTTCTCACTTTTTTTAAAAAAAACACTTATCTCTTAGGAAGGCCTGAGTGTGTGTGAAAGCACGCCCCCCACACAGAGCCTGCGGAACGGCAGAGCGAACCACACAGGCCCCGCGGCCGCCCAGCATCACCGCCCCCTCCGCCCCCTCCGCAGCCTCCCCCAGCGGGTGCACCTGTCGCCGCGAGGCCGCACCTGCCGCGCCGGGCCCTCCGAGCCTACCTTCCAGCAGGTCGTCCAGGCTGGTGACCTTCCGGCTGCCGTCGATGGTGTAGATGGTGCGGACGCCCTGGGGCAGGTTCACGTTGTCCGACAGGGAGCGGGTGAGCTCCATGAGCAGCGCGTCGAAGGACCGGAAGCGGTCGCTGGAGATGGCAAACACCAGGCCCTTGAAGTAGCGGTCCCCATTCCGGTAGAAGCGCGCCTTCTTGGCCTTCTTCTCCGAGCTCAGGGCCTGCAGCGTCCGCGTGCGGTAGAAGCTGCAGTGGGCACTGTGCGCCGGGCTGGGGATGAGCCCGTTCCCTTTGGGGCCCGAGCTGCTGCTGCCCCCGGAGGAGCTGGGCGCCCCTCTCCGCGACCCCGGCCGCGGCCTTTTGTCCCGTTCCTCAAAGTGCTCCAGCTCGATACTCCTGGTGCTGGCCATCGCGGCTGCTCCGGGGGGGCGCCCGGCCAAGCACGTCCCAACTGGAGGCTCCAGGTAGCCCGGGGTCAAGGCGAGAACCGGCTCGGGAACGTCGGGCTGCGAGAGAGCCTTAGCGCGCCGGGACACCTGGCCCGGACATCCCGCCTCTCCGCGCAGGTGGAGCCGCGGAGGCCCGCGCCCCCTAAAAGTGGCCGCAGCGCCGCGCTGCCCAGCTCATTGTCCGGCGCGCTCCGCTCGGTCCCTCCCGCCGCCCGGGAGCCCCACGCCCCCCCCCCAGGCACCTCCTCCACCCGCTCACGCCTCACCACTCCCGCCCCGGAGTCCGCCGGCCGATGTCAAGTTGGGCCGCCCGAGGCTCGCCCCCGGCCCGTGGGCGCACACAAAGCTCCTCCGCCCGCCGCTCCTGGGAGCCAGGGGGAGGGAGGGAGGGGAGGCGCCGCGGGGGCGTCGGCCCGGCCCCCGCCCGCCCGCGCGCCCGGCCCGAGCCCGGGATGCAGCGCCGCCGCCGCCGCCGCCTCGCTCGCCCCCAGGCCCCGCCCGAGAGCACCGCGCGGAGACTCGTCCCGCGCAGAGTCCGGCCCTAGCGGGAAACAGCGCAGCCCGCCTCCCCGCAGCCGGCTGGCCCAGCCCACCCTCGAGCATCCGCCCCCCGGGCCCGACCACTCCGCCTGCCCGGCCCCCGGCAGGGCAGCAGGGGTCTTCCTGCTCCCCAAGGAATCCCAAACCCCCGAGGGAGGGAGGTGGGCAAGCAGGAGAGGGAGCGGGCCGCACGTGGGGGCGCGGAGGCTCTGCGGCGCGAGAGGAGCGGATCCTCCCGGGTCCTAGGCGGCCCCGCCCGCCTGACAGCCACAACCCCGCGCCGCGCGCTGATGGGCGCAGCCGCGGCGCGCGCTCCTCCGCCTGGGAAACGGAACCGCGCAGGTCAAAAAAACTACAAAGGAAGGAGATTCAAGGGCAGGGATCACATCCCTTAGCCAGCCTCCAAATGAGGAGCCGAGGTCAAGCTAGGGCACCTGAAACATGGCATTGGATTGGGGCACACGATTTATTTTTCAAAGGAAATCTGGAGCTTTATTTAAAAGTCCTTTGATAAAACACTTTCTGTTCCAGGTTTGCTAACACGGTACGTTCGGTAACTTTGAATGAGTTAAAGGTCAAACGTTATTGTTTCTTGAGAAATTTAATTAGCAAACATTTATTAAAGCATGCAACGTTCCACGCATTGTCTCTGTCACTGGGGACGCATTAGTAAACAGACAGTCCCCGCACCCCACCACCTGCATCTAAGTGATACTTATTATCAATTTGAGCTTCTTGTTAAGTAATAGGTCTGCTATTTGTAAGCGCCTGTCATACTGAAATTTTCATTTAGTAGCGCCTGGTCAACAGTAAAAGCATATTTTCCAAAGGCTTGAGAGAAATATTAGTTACTTGCATTTCACCATTAGGAAAAGGTGAAACTAAAAGAAATTTGGTGCTAATCTGACATGTGGGTAAATTACCCTGAGGCCTTAGGTTGTTCAGCACCTGGTTCTCTGAGTGGCCCTAGATAGCGAATCCAAACCACCTGTAAGGTTAGAACATGGATGCTTTTCTTGGAATGAATTAAGTCCTGAAAGAGCATGAATAAGAAAAGGCAGAAAATATGATAGAGTTTCTCAGTAGCTGTGAAGTTGAACTGGCATGCAGTGCCCCAGAAGCTTCCTTCTTGCTCAGGCCCCATAGTTCCCCCAGGACAGGCTCAGGGACACATGTGGGCATACCTGACTTCTAGAACCAGTACTGGCATGCTACACCGGAAACTACTTCAACATAATTTTCCAATGGGGAGATTGTGAAATCAGGTCCATGGCCATAATAGACCTCAACCCAAGCCAATTAAATCAGAATTTCTGGAGTTGGGCTTCTCAAACAGAACTTTTTAGAAGTACATGTAAGGTACAGCCCGGAGAAGGCAATGGCACCCCACTCCAGTACTCTTGCCTGGAAAATCCCATGGACAGAGGAGCCTGGTAGGCTGCAGTCCATGGGGTCGCTAAGAGTCGGACACGACTGAGCGACTTCCCTTTCACTTTTCCCTTTCATGCACTGGAGAAGGAAATGGCAACCCACTCCAGTATTCTTGCCTGGAGAATCCCAGGGACGGCGGAGCTTGATGGGCTGCCGTCTATGGGGTCACACAGAGTCAGACACGACTGAAGCGATTTAGCAGCAGCACCAGCAGCAGCATAAGGTACAGCCAGGGTTTCCAACAATAGGCTGTAACATTAAGATTCAAACAGATCAATGTTGATTCTCAAACTTTGATGTACTTACAGGTAGTGGGGGAAATCTCATAAAGTGTTGATTCTGAGTCAGCAGGTCTTTGGTGAAATTTGAGATTCTGTATTTCTGATAAGTTTCCGTGCACGTGTGCTCCTGAGTGCTCAGTTGCCCTGTTGTGTCAGACACTTTGCAACCCCATGGACTGTAGTCTGCAAGGCTCCTCTGTCCATGGAATTCTCCAGGCAAGAATACTGGAGTGGGTTGCCATTTCCTTCTCCAGGGGATCTTCCTGACCCAGGGATCGAACGTGCATCTCCTGCATTGGCAGGCAGATTCTTTACCACTGAGCTACCTGGGAAGCCCCAGATAATGCCAGTACTGCTAGTCTTGGTACAACACTTTGAGAAACAAGAACCTAAATGCCAAATTTCTTCAGATAAGTCCTCCTTAAGTTCTAGTAACTGCAAAGCCTTTCAACTACGTAAATGGTTTAAAATGGGTGGTTCATTTGTTATTCAGTTCAGTCACTCATTTGTGTCCCACTCTTTGCAACCCCATGGACCGCAGCACACCAGGCCTCCCTGTCCATCACCAACTCTCAGAGCTTGCTCAAACTCACGTCCATCAAATCAGTGATGCCATCCAACCATCTCATCCTCTGTCGTCCCCACCTCCTCTTGCCTTCAATCTTTCCCAGCATCAGGGTCTTTTCTAAGGAGTCAGTTCTTCACGTTAGGTGGCCAAAGTATTGGAGCTTCAGCTTCAGCATCAGTCCTTCCAATGAATATTCAGGACTGATTTCCTTTACGATGGACTGGTTGGATCTCCTTGCAGTGCAAGGGACTCTCAAGAGTCTTCTCAAACACCACACTTCAAAAGCAATAAATTCTTTGGCGCTCAGCTTTCTTTATAGTCCAACTCTCACATCCATACATGACCACTGGAAAAACCATAGCTTTGACTAGATGGACCTTTGCTGACAAAGTAATGTCTCTGTTTTTTAATATACTGTCTAGGTTGGTTATAGCTTTTCTTCCAAGGAGCAAGCGTCTTTTAATTTCATGGCTGCAGTCACCATTTGCAATAATTTTGGAGCCCAAGAAAATAAAGTCTCTCACTGTTTCCATTGTTTCCCCATGTATTTGCCATGAAGTGATGGGACCGGATGCCATGATCTTAGTTTTTTCAATGTTGAGTTTTAAGCCAACTTTTTCCACTCTCCTCTTTCACTATCATCAAGAGGTTCTTTAGTTCTTCTTCGCTTTCTGCCATAAGGGTGGTGTCATCTGCATATCTGAGGTTATTGATATTTCTCCCAGCAATCTTGATTCCAGCTTGTGCTTCATCCAGCTCAGCATTTCGAATGATATATTCGGCATGTAAGTTAAATAATGGCACCCCACTCCAGTACTCTTGCCTGGAAAATCCCATGGATGGAGGAGCCTGGTAGGGCAGTCCATGGGGTCGCTAAGAGTCGGACATGACTGAGCAACTACACTTTCGCTTCTCACTTTCATACATTGGAGAAGGAAATGGCAACCCACTCCAGTGTTCTTGCCTGGAGAATCCCAGGGACAGTGGAGCCTGGTGGGCTGCCGTCTATGGGATCGCACAGAGTCGGACACGACTGAGGTGACTTAGCAGCAGCAAGTTAAATAAGCAGGGTGACAATATACAGCTTTGACATACTCCTTTCCCAATTTGGAACCAGTCTGTTATTCCATGTCTAGTTCTATCTGTTGCTTTTTGACCTGCATACAGATTTCTCAGGAGGCAGGTAAGGTGGTCTGGTATTCCCACATCTTGAAGAATTTTCCACAGTTTGTTGTGATCCACACAGTCAAAGGCTTTGGCATAGTCAATAAAGCAGAAATAGATATTTTTCTGGAACTCTCTTGCTTTTTCAGTAATCCAACAGATGTTGGCAATTTGATCTCTGGTTCCTCTGCCTTTTCTAAATCCAGCTTGAACATCTGGAAGTTCATGGTTCACATACTGTTGAAGCCTGGCTTGGAGAATTTTGAGCATTACTTTGCTAGCGTGTAAGATACGTGCATTTGTGCAGTAGTTTGAACATTCTTTGGCATTGCCCTTCTTTGGGATTGGAATGAAAACTGACCTTTTCCAGTCCTGTGGCCACTGCTGAGTTTTCCAAATTTGCTGGCATATTGAGTACAACACTTTCACAGTATCATCTTGTAGGATTTGAAATATCTCAGCTGGGTTCCATCACCTCCACTAGCTTTGTTTGTAGTGATGCTTCCTAAGGCCCACTTGACTTCACATTCCAGGATATCTGGCTCGAAGTGAGTGATCACACCATTGTGATTATCTGGGTCATGAAGATCTTTTTTG
This sequence comes from Okapia johnstoni, assembly GCA_024291935.2. Taxonomy (NCBI): domain Eukaryota; kingdom Metazoa; phylum Chordata; class Mammalia; order Artiodactyla; family Giraffidae; genus Okapia; species Okapia johnstoni. The sequence continues at coordinate 57,568,792 of CM044310.1, read as the reverse complement.
TATAATTTTTCTGTGTATTCTTGCCACCTCTTAATATCTTCTGCTTCTGTTAGGTCCATACCATTTCTGTCCTTTACTGTGCCCATCTTTGCATGAAATGTTTCCTTGGTATCTCTCATTTTCTTGAAGAGATCTCTAGTCTTTTCCCTTTCTATTGTTTTCCTCTATTTCTTTGCACTGATCAATGAGGAAGGCTTTCTTATCTCTCCTTGATATTCTTTGAAACTCTGAATTCAGATGGGTATATCTTACCTTTTCTCCTTTGCCTTTAGCTTCTCTTCTTTTCTCAGCTTTTTGTAAGTCCTCCTCAGACAACCATTTTGCCTTTTTGCATTTCTTTTTCTTGGGGATGGTCTTGATCACTGCCTCCTGTACAATGTTATGAGCCTCTGTCCATAGTTCATCAGACACTCTGTCTATCAGATCTAACCCCTTGAATCTATTTGTCACTTCCACTTTATAATCGTAAGGGATTTGATTTAGGTCATAGCTGGATGATCTAATGGTTTTCCCAGCTTTCTTCATTCTCTTTTTGCAACAAGGAGTTCATGATCTGAGCCACAGTCAGCCCCCAGTCTTGATTTTGCTATCTATTGAGAGCTTCTCCATCTTTGGCTGCAAAGAATATAATCAATCTGATTTCAGTACTGACCATCTGGTAATGTCCATGTATAGAGTCTTCTCTTGTGTTGTTGGAAGAGGGTGTTTGCTATGACCAGTGTGTTCTCTTGGGAAAGCTCTCTTATCCTTTACCCTGCTTCATTCTGTACTCCAAGGCCAAATTTGCCTGTTACTCCAGCTATCTCTTGACTTCCGACTTTTGCACTCCAGTCTCCTATAATGAAAAGGGCATCTTTTTGGGGTGTTAGTTCTAGAAAGTCTTGTAGGTCTTCCAGAACCATTCAACTTCAGCTTCTTCAGCATTACTGGTCAGGGTATAGGCTTGGATTACTGTGATATTGAATGGTTTGCCTTGGAAATGAATAGAGATCATTCTGTTGTTTTTGAGATTGCACCCAAGAACTGCATTTTGGTGGAAGCCAGATGCCTTTGATGTAGGCTTGGAAATAATACATGGTCATTTGTGCAAATGAAATGATGTTACAAAGGTCAGCCCTGTTTAATGTGGAAGAAGACTATGCAGGGCTATGACTACCAGGAACTCACAGGGGTCATCATGCAGGCTGGCAGCACAGGTTCAGTCAGTCAAGCTTTAGGATATAAACACGTGTTCTCACTCAAGGATTCCTAATGAAAGATCTCACCCTTCTTAAACAGTGAGTAAAATGATGTAATATGCCAGTATTTTAACATTATTCCCTAAGGTTCTATCCCTAAGTTGACAAGGATGATGGCTTTTCAAAAGGGTTGGGGGGAGAAGAGAAGTATTAATATTTCCAAAGCTGTTTCCTAATGTAAAAAGTCTGTGCCTGCTTTTTACGTTAATCTGTTTGAAAAATTTTATCCCTGATCTTCATAGAAGAATTAAGATGCAATCACTTTTCATAAGATATTTGCTTAATGAATATGGCTTATATCAAGACCCAGCTGGCCCAAATTTAAAGATTTATTGGGGTGGGAAAAATTCGTTTCAGCAATATAATTCTACTGCAAACAAAATTTGGGGGTACTAGGTAGGCAACTATTAATTAATTTACTTTGTGATTTAAAATTTATAAAGCAAATACTCCCTTTTCAAGGGGCTGCAGAATTTGCAGAGTAAGATATATCCTTTCTTTACTGAGATGCCTCCCTTTTTTTCTAACCAAGAAACACTATCTGACTTACTAACCATTCAACCTTCTAAGTGAAAGTGAAAGTCGCTCAGTCGTGTCCTACTCTTTGTTACCCATGGAATTCTCCAGGACAGAATACTGGAGTCGGTAGCCTTTCCCTCCTCCAGGGGGTCTTCCCAACCCAGGGATCAAACCCGGGTCTACCCGCATTGCAGGCAGATTCTTTACCGACTGAGCTACAAGGGAAGCCCAAGAATACTGGAGTGGGTAGCCTATCCCTTCTCCAGTGGATCTTCCTGACCCAGGAATTGAACTGGGGTCTCCTGCATTGCAGGGGGATTCTTTACCAACTGAGCTATCAGGGAACCCCTCTTAGTCAAACATTTATCTGAATAAAAATTGTTGTGCAGAATACTTAAAAATGGTTCCTCCAGGAGGGGGTATATGCATACGTAGAGCTGACTCACTTTGTTGTACACCAGAAACTGACACCACATTGTAAAGCAACTATACCCCGGTTGAAAACCAAACAAAACAAAAACAAATGAAAAAGAAGGCGACCTTATTTGGAAATAAGGCGTTTGCAGGTGTAAGTAGTTGAGATGAGGTCATAGTGGAGTAGGGTAGGCCTTGAATCTCACATAAGATGCCCTTTTAAGAAGAGACGCAGACACACAAGGAGAAGGTCATGTAAAGGTGGATCCCCACCAAGAGATGGCAGGGACATGTGGCCACAGCCAAGCACTGTCTGCCACCATCAGAGCTGGGAGAGTCAGGAAGGGCCCCTCATAGAACCTCAGAGGGACATGGCCTCATAACACTCTGTTCTTGGATTTCTGGCCTCTAGGACCATGAGAGAAGAGAAAATAAATTCTTGTTGTTTTACGTCTAAAAGAAAAAAAAATTCATATCTATGCTACAGAGGATCCAAGAGTTTCAATCCAAAATCTCTTCTGCATTTATTTTTTGCAGGGTTAGAAAGAATTCCTTTTTGCTCTTGATATATAATATTTTTAAATCACAAAGTACCCAGGGCACGTGAAACTTTTCTTGATGCTATCTGAGACAGATCGTCTGAAAACCACTTGGGGCAGAAAAATTCAACCAGGCTGGAAGGAAAGGTGATTGTTCTTTGTTCTCTACACTTCTCTTCAGATTTCACATATGAGCAATAGAATTTTAGAGCTGCCTTTAGCCAAGTGGTAACTCCTGCTCCCTACCCCCATTTCCACATTGATTAAGAAATACAATACCAATTTTCATTTGGCATAATTTGTTTAAGTGAGATTTATTTATTCCATACTTCCGTATGAAGCTTTATCTAAGAAACTCGCCTTGAACATCTCCTAGGTTTGCTTCACATGACTTCACTTCTCAAATGCATTGGCTAGTCTTCACTTTTGGCCAGAACCTTCTGCTTTCAGAGGCAGTTTTCCAGCCACTCCATTATTTATTACACAAAGGGTGCTTGCAAACCTTTTAGACTGCACTGTGCTGAGACTTTCTGCTGTCTCATGTTTTCATTTCTGTTCACTGTGTGCCAAGCATTTCTTCCAGAAGCAAAAGTGATGAAACAACTATTTTCAGTGAAAAGGCTGGGCGACTATGAAATTGAATTTTTGAAAGAGCATTATTTTTTATTTAATAATCTTTAATGATTATAAATTTAGTGCTTTCTGTCACACTTTAACAAGAAAGTGGACGATGCCCAGGGGCTCAGAAAGAGACTGTACCCCACCGTATAACCCGCACCATGTCTGGAAAAAAGACTCAAACTGTTCTCTCATTTTTTGTTTCCCCTTGAGAGCTTTACTGTCCTTTGCAGCCATGATGCTTGCAGCACTTCACAAATAAAATGACTTTGCAAATATAGATGAGAGAATGATTAAAACTACCCTTTCAGGTTTAGAAAATTGGTTATGTCAAATATCAGATGAGTGGAAGAAAAATTCAGATATGCATGCTTGAAATATTTATAGAACACAAATGTGTGGGTTTTTTTTTTTTTTCCTTATAAAAAAACTGTGGTTTAATAGTTCTTCTAACAGTTCTACTGGTCCATTTCACTCCCACAAAGTGTCTAGTCAAAGACTCCCGATTTTCATGTAAATTCTCTGTATTTAAATTATAGTCAGTTATTTTGTCCTTTTTCAGTCAATAAAGAATCTGCTTGCAGTGCAGGAGACCCAGGTTCTATCCCTGGATGGGGAAGATCCCCTGGAGAAGGAAATGGTAACCCACTCCAGTATTCTTGCTTGAAGAATCCCATGGACAGAGGAGCCTGGTAGGCTACGGTTCATGGGGTCACAAAGAGTCAGACACAACTTAGGAACTAAACCACCACCATCTGCAATAACTGTTAAAGTGGAAATAATGGAAACATTAAAATTATAAAGTAACTCTTTTTAGAAATTTCAACATTTTTGTCTTAAACCCCCTAGGAAGAAAGTCTAGGCACTTACTAGTCTCCCTACTTTCAGATAAGAGACTGGAGATCCAGTCAGTGATTTCCAACAATTATTTAATTATTTGATATTTAGTAACATCACAAGTCGGAGAAAGCAATGGCTGCCCACTCCAGTACTCTTGCCTGGAGAATCCCATGGACGGAGGAGCCTGGTGGGCTGCAGTCCATGGGGTCGCTAAGAGTCGGACGTGACTGAGCGACTTCACTTTCACTTTTCCCTTTCATGCACTGGAGAAGGAAATGGCAACCCACTCCAGTGTTCTTGCCTGGAGAATCCCAGGGGAGGCGGAGCCTGGTGGGCTGCCGTCTATGGGGTCGCACAGGGTCGGACACGACTGAAGCGACTTAGCAGCAGCAGTAGCAGCAATATCAAAAGTGGAAGACCGTGGAAAAGAACTACAGTATTCTCACTTTGTTTCTGAAGAATCAAATTTCTCAAACCCAATATAAAATTTACTCTTTGAATGTAGGCTTTTTCCTTCATTTAAAATTCAAAACAATTATTGTGTTTGTCTTAAAATCAATCATGATAGTGGTTTCCTCTCTCGATAGCACCTTTCGTGTTTATATTAATACTGAACATGACAAACTGTGTTCCTCACATTCTATACATGAGATTAAAGTAATGATGCTCACGAGTACTTCAAGGGTAATAAAGCTTTCATAATGATTGATAAGCTGTTATGACCTAGTTAAAGAAACAGATTACAGACGAGGAGATAGGAGAGATTAAGCAGCAGAAATAGAAATTGACTCCAGGGTATGCTAACTCTAGAAGATCTTCATTTCAAGCTTTCAAAATTAATTAATCACAAGGAGGCCTCTTTAGGAGTTTATGGTTAAAAATTAATGATCTTTATATCTATGGTAGGTTTGTAATGGAAATTAGCTGGTTATTTTAGGACAAATGTTTTATACCTCATACACATATTTGAAATATTTGAATATTAAAACAATATATTTATCTTATACACAGAAATAATGATACTGTTCAGACTTGATCAGTCCCTTTTAGTAAATCTATACTCACTTGGCTATGCATTTAGTTTAAAAAAAAATAGCTTTTCCTTGATACTTTCCAGAGTCCTATCTGAAGTAACTGCTATTGATCATGATTTACTGGTCATACAAATTATTTGTTATATATGCATGTGTATCTACGTTGTTTACTTGTTTGTATGTGTAGGTGTATGTGTATATGTTTTATATATGCATATATATAATGTATATATAAAACATTTAAGGTGAAAGGTATATGCATATGATTGCCCAATAATGTATATTTTAATGTAACTGATATGTTCATTTTTAATAGTTTGGTAACAATGTAAAATTACATTTCTTTCAGTATTATGATTAATTATATTACTATTGGTTATTATTACTACAATAGTACAGACATATCTCAGATTACATTTCTTTCAGTATTATGATTAATTATAATTACTATTTATTATTATTACTACAATGGTACAGACATACCTCAGAGATATTTCCAGTTTGATTCCAGACCACTGGAATAAAGCAAATATCACAGTAAGTCATAGAAATTTGTTTTCCCAGTGCATATATAAGTTATATTTACACTATACTATAGTCTGTTATGTATGTAATAGCATTGTGTCTAAAAAGTGTACATATATTAATTAAAAATACTTTTAAAGAAATGCATCCATATTCAATATCATAAAAATCTATTATAATAATTTAAGAAAGCCTTAAAGAATTACTAATAATTATTTGGAGCAAGTGAATGATTTAAAAATTCTGAATTGGGTCACATACTAAATGGTATCAGTCAGCTCTAAAATTATGTTTTCCTCTATTAGTTATGGAGAAGGCAATGGCAACCCACTCCAGTACTCTTGTCTGGAAAACCCCATGGACGGAGGAGCCTGGTAGGCTTCAGTCCATGGGGTCGCTAGGAGTCAGACACGACTGAGCGACTTTACTTTCACTTTTCACTTTCATGCATTGGAGAAGGAAATGGCAACCCACTCCAGTGTTCTTGCCTGGAGAATCCCAGGGATGGGGGAGCCTGGTGGGCTTCTGTCTATAAGGTCGAACAGAGTCAGACACGACTGAAGCGACTTAGCAGCAGCAGCAGCTATTAGTTATTCATGGCAAATAGATGGGGAAACAGGGGAAACAATGACTGACTTTATTTTTGGGGCTCCAAAATCACTGCAGATGGTGACTGGAGCCATGAAATTAAAAGACGCTTACTCCTTGGAAGAAAAGTTATGACCAACCTAGACAGCATATTTAAAAACAGAGACATTACTTTGCCAACAAAGGTCTGTCTAGTCAAGGCTATGGTTTTTCCAGTAGTCATGTATGGATGTGAGAGTTGGACTACAAAGAAAGCTGAGCACCGAAGAATTGATGCTTTTGAACTGTGGTGTTGGAGAAGACTCTTGAGAGTCCCTTGGACTGCAAGGAGATCCAACCAATCCATCCTAAAGGAAATCAGTCCTGAATGTTCATTGGAAGGACTGATGTTGAAGCTGAAACTCCAATACTTTGGCCACCTGATGCGAAGAACTGACTCATTTGAAAAGACCCTATGCTGGGAAGGATTGAAGGCAGGAGGAGAAGGGGACGAGAGAGGATGAGATGGTTGGATGGTATCACCGACTCAATGGAGATGAGTTTGGGTAAACTCTGGGAGTTGGTGATGGACAGGGAGGCCTGGCGTGCTGCAGTCCATGGGGTCGCAAAGAGTCAGACATGACTGAACTGTTAGTTATGGGACTTCCCTGTTGGGTCAGATGGTAAAGAATCTGCCTGCTCTGTGCAAGGCCAGGGTTCAGCCCCTGGGTTGGGAAGATCCTCTTGAGAAGGGGATGGCTACCCACTCCAGTATTCGTACCTGGAGAATCCCATGGACACAGGAGCCTGGTGGGCTACAGTCCATAGGGCTGGAAAGACTCTTGACATACCAAAACAATCTGTACTTCAAGTTTTCTGTTCTTTTTTGGTCTGTTGTTGTTTTTTTTAATTATGAACCTCAGACTGACAGAAAAAAAGTGCAAGTTCATTACAAAGCAGTTTCTTCCTGAATCATTTAAGATTAAGTTGCCAACATGATGTCTCATCATCCCTAGATAATTTACTGTGTATTTTTTTGAAAATAAAAACATTCTCCTACACAGCACGATGATGCAAGTATCAAAGTCGGGAATTTAACATTGATACATTGCTACCACCTAATCCTCAGAACACATTCAAATTTTCCAGATTCCCTAATAATGTCACTTTAAGCGAAAGAATCCAATTCAGAATTACTATGTGCTTCTCTGTCTTTTTTCTCTAGTCCGTTTCAACTAGAATGGTTCCTCAGTCTTTCCTAGACGTCCATGACCTTGACTGACACTTTTGAAGATTGTGTTGTTTAGAGGCGCTTCCCAGGGGGCTCAATGGTAAAGAATCTTCCTGCCAACACAGGAGGTGCAGATTCCATCTCTGGGTCAGGAAGATCCCCCAGAGAAGGAAATGGCAGAGAAGCCTGGAGGAGGAGTCAGACACGACCTAGCAACTGAGCCTGCTGTTTAATCGCTGAGTCATGCCTGACTCTCTGTGACCCCGTGGACTGTAGTCTGCCAGGCTCCTCTGTCCATCGGATTTCCCAGGGAAGAATTCTGGAATGGGTTGCCATTTCCTTCTGTTGGGGGATCTTCCTAACCCAGGGATCGAACCCACATCTTCTGCATTGGCAGGCAGATTTTTAACACTGAGCCAGGAGGGAAGCCCTTTTGAAGATTACCAGCCAGTGATTTTGAGGAGTCCCTCAGTTGGGTTTGCCTGATTCTTCTTCAGGATTAGATTTAAGTTATGCATCTTTGGCAGGAACGTCAGAGTAGTGATGCTGTGCACTTTTGTGTCATACTGGGGGGGGGGGGTCAATTTCAGTTCGTCTCATTACCAATGATGCTCCCTTTAATCACCTAATTAAGTGATACCTATCAGGCTTCTTCAATGTAAGTTTACTCTTTTTTCCCCTTGTAATTAGTAAGTATTTCATTGTATTTCCTGTAATTAGCTAGTATTGTCAGAAGACACTTTGTAACTTATGTGACTACCATTATATTCCTCAAGCTTTCAATCTATTTATTTATCACTTTTGACTCATGGTATCCTATTTTAGTCAATTACTATCATTATTTATGTTAGTGCTTAAATTATCCCCAGTTTGGTCAATGCATTCAAGCTGACGTCTATGCCCTTTTCTGTCCCCATCATTTTCTAGTACTCACTTTTGGTTGTAAGTTTTGGACTTGTGTGGTGCGTTCTCTGCCCTAGCTGTGGAATCAGTTATTTTTCTTCCTTTACTGATGCTGAAGCTGAAACGCCAATACTTTGGCCACCTGATGCGAAGAATTGACTCATTTGAAAAGACCCTGATGCTGGGAAAGATTGAAGGCAGGAGGAGAAGAGGACGACAGAGGATGAGATGGTTGGATGGCATCACTGACTTAATGGACATGAGTTTCAGTAAACTCTGAGAGTTTGTGATGGGCAGGGAGGCCTGGCATCCTGCAGTCCATGGGGTCGCAAAGAGTCAGACATGACTGAGTGACTGAACTGAACTGAACTTGATAAATAATGCTAATTAGGAGCCAAGATTGGGGTAATAGGTGTGCTTTTGTCACTGGGTTTCATCTCTTCTTGGGGTGCTTAGTGGACAGAACTAGGAAATATATGTATACACACAGTATCTTGAAAACTATCAGTTCATGCTGAAGCCCCCTTTCCACACAGAAGTCCTCCTCACCCGGCTCAGACCCCAGTACCCTGTGTTGGGGCACATCATGCATGGGCGCTTTCCTTATCCTACTTGGATGCTCCACACTGGGTGGTCCTCCCGGGCAGAGCCTCCTCATCCTGATTAGGCTCTGACACTCCCCGCAGGCCAGTCCTATGTGCTGAATTTCTCACCCCTCCCAGAGTCCAGCAACCATGCCTGGCTGCCACTGCTGCCTCCCGATCGGAATACCTTCCTAGCCCTGCTTGGGGTCAGACACCCTGCTCTGGTCCACCGTGACTACCCTCTTGGCCACCTAACTGCCTGAGGACTGAATCATTTGGGAAGGGAAAGGGAGGAGCTTTTTTTTTTATCTTGAAGTGTATTTTACTCACTATGTGTCCTCCAGAATATAATCAACAGACCTCTAATGAGCTGTTCTTGGCTCACCCAGCATCTCTTCCCGCTGCCTCTGACGGCATGCCCTGATTTTTACTCTGGTGGAATACTTATGCCCTCAGTATATGTGTTTCAGGCAAGAATGCCTTCACTCTTGCTTTAGGGATGCGCATGTGAGTCAGTCCTGGCCAGCTGACCACATTCTCTTGGCCCTAGTGATTAGCACTACCTTTTACTCTGTTGTTTAGGCCCAAAAGAAGACAAAAACAAAAAACCATGTGCTCATCCATGACTTCTTTCTCTCAAACCCCACATCTAATTCATAAGCAAATTGCTTTCCTTCAAAATTCATCCCAGATGGAACCATTCCTTCCTGGCACTTACAGAAATACCCTATTCTAAGCCATCTTCATCTCTCACCTGACCTCCTGCCTCTAGTGTGTCCCACTACAGAGTATTCTTCATACAGCAACCAGGGTGAGTCCTTTAAAACCTTAAGACAGATTGTGTCACTCTGCTCAATAAGCATCATCAACTTCCCCTTACACTCAGAACAATATCTAATGTCCTTACGTTATGGCCAAGGGCCTACATCAGACCTATATCACCTGAAGAAGTTATAAAGCTTACAGATGCCTGTGCCCACCCCCAGCAGAAACTGATTGGATCTCCCTAGGATAAACCCCTGACACTGGTTTCTTTTAAAAGCTCTCCAGTGCTTTTGTGAGCTGACTGGCTATCAATCAGACTCATATATATATATCACTTTAACACCACTCACCTTAGCCCCCTGGGCCCCTCTGCTGTTTCTCAAGCGTGCCAAGCGTGATCCCACCTCAGGGTCTTTGCACTGCTAGATGCAGTGACTTCTGACACTAATGGCCCAGAATTCAGCCAGCCTTCACAAGTTGAGAACATAGTCTTGCATAAAGCTGCCTTCACTTCTATCAGCAGCTGTGAGCTCGGGAGCTCCCAGGCCACCCACTCTTCTGATTAACTGGCTACAGGGGACACAATACCTCCTCAGTTTTCATAATTCACTGGAATGAGCCGTAGAACTCAGGAAAGCACTATACTTGCAGTGATAGTCTTGTTGTAGCCAAAAGGATGCAGATTGGGTCCAGCCAAAAGAAGAGAGGGGGAGGTCTAGGAGGGTCTCAAGTGCAAAGCTTCTGCATCCTCTTTCTGCAGAGTCAGGACACATCGATGTGTAACAATATGTACAGAATATTGTTAGCTAGGGACGCTTTCTCGAGCTTCATTGTCCTCTGTTTTACTAGAATTTCTCTATGTAGGTGTGATTGATGGAACCATTAGTCATACATTTAAACTCAATCTCCAGGCCCTCTCCCCTCTGTGGAGAACAGGCTGATATCACCTGGCTCAGTTCCCCGACCCTCATGAGTCATTATCTTGGTATAAACTAGGGACCCAACGTGAGTCACATCATTAGCATAAACTATCAGGGTCCATTATGAATGACAAAAATATCCCTATTACTTAGGAAATTCCAATGAATTATAGGTTACTTCCCAGTATCCAAGGACAGAGGCTACATTCTTTTTTTATTAATTAAATTTTTTTTTTAATTTTCTTGGCTATGCTGTGTGGAATGTAGGATCTTAGTTCTCCAACCAGGGAGCAAACCCACAGCCTGAGCAGTGGAAGCCCAGAGTCTTAACCACTGGACCACCAGGGAAGTCCCTCAACTCTTTATTATGGAGCACTGAGTAAAGACACACCTGACCAGATCTACCCTGCACATTTTGGTTACATGATCTAATAAAACTTATTTGCTCCTGTCAGGTAGAGTTGCATTTTCTGTCACTAGCCAGCATCCTTTGTGACACAAAAATCAATTGATTTTCCTGGCTCCTATGTCTTCCCTTTAGTTCATATTGTGTGTAATTATTGGTTGGATCAATCATCCTAAACAATGATTCTGATCTTGTCAACCCATTGTTGAAACACCTCCATCAGCGAGTCACTTAAAGTATTTTCTCTTCCTCCACTAGTCCGAAATATTTAACCTGACATTCAAGGCCTATATCATCTGGCTCTATTTTCTTGCTCTCCCACAACTAGTCCTTGATTTACCAGAATGGACTACTTGCCTTTTCTTGAATGCTTTTTGCCTCTTCCCACTCTGTGCCTTACCAAATCAATACCACTGTTCCTTTGTTAGATCATCCTGTTTATTGGGGATGGCCAACCCCTCCTTCCTGCCTGTCAAATTGTACTCCTTTCCTTCCATGAATTCTTCTTTAATAATCCCAGATGTAAGCAATTTCTTGCTATAAATTCTTCATCAATAGCACTCCCTTTGTATTTCTCTCACATCTTACTTTAACATTTTTCCTTTATTGATATCTGTAACTTGCATTATACTAATTAAATCTATATTTAAAGAGTTCTTACAATGCTCTATGAGAATTCTATGGATTAGAGGAGCCTGGCAGGCTACAGTCCATGGAGTTGCAAAGAGTTGGACACGACTGAGCAGCTAACATTTTTTTTTTTACAATGCTCTAAGAATATAAATATGAATAATTAGTTTGTGCCCCAAAGCAGTTATCCAGTAAAAGAGGAAATATATATCTTTCATCAACTGATTTTATCAACTAGCCATTCAGTTCAGTTCAGTTCAGTCACTCAGTCGTGTCCAACTCTTCGCGACCCCATGGACTGCAGCACACCAGGCCTCCCTGTCCATCACCAACTCCCAGCATTTACTCAAACTCATGTCCATTGAGTCAGTGATGCCATCCAAGCATCTCATCCTCTGTCATCCCCTTCTCCTCCTGCCTTCAATCTTTCCCAGCATCAGGGTCTTTTCTAAGGAGTCAGTTCTTCACATTAGGTAGCCAAAGTACTGGAGTTTCAGCTTTAACATCAGTCCTTCCAATGAACATTCAGGACTGATTTCTTTTAGGATGGACTGGTTGGATCTCCTTGCAGTCCAAGGGACTCTCAAGAGTCTTCTCCAACACCACAGTTCAAAAGCATCAATTCTTCAGTGCTCAGCTTTCTTTATGGTCCAACTCTCACATCCATACATGACCACTGGAAAAACCATAGCTTTGACTAGACGGACATTTGTCAGCTAAGTAATGTCTCTGCTTTTTAATATGCTGTCTAGGTTGGTCATAACTTTCATTCCAAGGAGTAAGTGTCTTTTAATTTCATGTCTGCAGTCACCATCTGCAGTGATTTTGGAGCCCCAAAAATAAAGTCAGTCACTGTTTCCACTGTTTCCCCATCTATTTGCTGTGAAGTGGTGGGACCAGATGCCATGATCTTAGTTTTCTGAATGTTGAGCTTTAAGCCAAATTTTTCACTCTCCTCTTTCACTTTCATCAAGAGGCTCTTTAGTTCTTCTTCACTTTCTGCCATAAGGGTGGTGTCATCTGTATATCTGAGGTTATTGATATAGTCAACTAGCCATTATCTCTCCAAATATTTTATCTCTGATATCCTGTCTGTTCTCTCGTTCTGGAATTCCTGTTAGATGTTAAGTTGGACCTTTACAGTTTTTTCTCTGTGCCTTTTCATATTTTCTGTTTCTTAATCTGTTCTACAGTCAGGAAAATGTGTTCAAATCTGTCTTCAAGTTTACTAATCCCTTCTCCAGCTGACTCTAATCTGCTGTTGTCTAATCTGCTGAATCTAATGTACCATTTGTCCAGTGGTAAATTTAAATGACCATTCATCTAGGTGTGTAACCAAGCAAGGATTCTGTGTCTGCGGCTCAGAAAGCCAAATTCTGACAGTGGGAGTTTGCAACAAACAAAGGATTTATTGCAGGGTGCCAAGCAAGGGAGGGGTAGACAAGCCTCAGATCCACTCCAACTCGGTCTCTGAGTTAGGGGGTATTTTTAAAGGGGAAGAACAAAGAAACTAGGGCTAATCATTGTCTTGTGACATATCTTAATCATGGTTTTGGGAGTTAGGGTATCTCTGGTTTACAATTTTTTGGTCCAGGTGATCTGTCACTCAGAGATCTGTTATCTCATCTTGCCCTGGAGAAACAAGCTGAGTTTGTGTGTTTGATGGTGATATCTGGCAATTTTAGAATATTAACAGTGTTATCAACAACATCAATCTCAGTCATCTGATTCTGGTGTTCAGTTAGCACAGGACTGAGTTCAGAGGTGACAAAAAGAGAATAAAGATTTGGATAGAGAGATAAATCATTACCTCGGTAAGGGATCTCAGTTTTAAGGGGACTTGGTTCCAGATGTTCTAATTTGTTGTTTTAAATTTTTGCCTTTTCTTTTGTAGTGAATTGCCATTTGTTTGGGGCTTAATAGGTGGCACTAGTGGTAAAGAACCTACCCGCCAATGCAGGAGAATGAGACGTGGGTTCGATACCTGGGTTGGGAAGATGTCCTCCTCCTGGAGGAGGGCATGGCAGCCCACTCTAGTATTCTTTCCTGGAGAATTCCATGAAGAGAGAAGCCTGGTGGGCTGCAGTCCATGGGGTCACACAGAGTCAGATGCAACAGGCGACTTAGCATGCCCACACACCATTTGTTTATTTTTTTCAATGCCTTTCAGATTTTCAAAATTTTAAACACGTGGAAACTAAATTTTGAGATTAAAAAACCTCCTGTTTTTTATATCCCTGGTTATTTCTTATACATTATACATGGATTTTTATTATGAACTCCCTGCAGTGAGGCTCAGTTTTGTCTGTGCTTGTCCCATGCTGCGTGGGTAGCAGAGTTTAATAGTAACATCCTCCTGGTGTCCTGGAGGCAACACTAGCCCAGGACCATGACAATTTCTAGGCTTAAGGTTTCCTGCAGTATCACTGGGTGTGTGTGTGTGTGTTTGTGTATGCTCAATCACATCCAACTCTCTGCAACCCCATGGACTGTAGCCCACCAGTCTCCTCTGTCCATGGGATTCTCCAGGCAAGAATACTGGAGTGGCTTGCTGTTTCCTGCTCCAGGGAATCTTCCCAACCCAGAGATTGAACCTGGGTCTCCTGCATTGCAGGAGGATTCTTTACTATCTGAGCCACCAGGGAAACCCCATTGAAACCCTGGACTTACCAAATCAATACCACTGTTTCCATCAGCTTCTCAAAGTTGCTGCACCCTCAGTTCTGGTATTTCTTACTCTAGCTTTCAGTTCCCTTTGTGTTTCTGGCAACTTGAGTGTTCCCTTTCTTTCAGTTAAAAATTAACTTTAAAAACTTTTCCTGTCATGTTATTTCTTAATCCAGTGTTCCTGAGGGCTTATAGCTAGTGGGCTTCCATGTTGTCTTAGTTCAACATAGTGCTGGAACCATAACAAAATGATATGAATCCATCTACATAACATCTACCCACCAGAAGACAACCAAGACATAATAGAAAAGCAAAAGAAACCTCTTAGAAATTCATAAAAAGTAGTAATCAGTTGTGATTGCAGGATTTGAGAAGGTCTTAGTTTGGTAATTGTCTGGCCGCTGTATCAAAACCCCACAGACTGGGTCACTTATGAAACAACAGAAATGTATTGCTTACAGTTCTGGAGGCTGGAAGTCTGAGATCAGGGTGCCAGCACAGTCAGGTGAGGCCACTCTTCGAGGCTGCAGACTTCTCTTTGGATCCTTACAGAAGGAGCTAGGGAGTTTTGTAGGGTCACTTTTTAATCATATTCATAAGGGCTCCATCCTCATGATCTAACCACCTTCCAAATGTCCCAGCTGCTGATACTCTCACATTGGGCATCAAGGTTTCAACAGATGAATTTTGAGGGGACACAGACACTCAGGCCATAGTAGAAACTAACAGTTGACCTGAGCTTTGAAGAATATGTAAGATTTTGACATGAAGAGAGGGAGGGGTTGGGTCTTGTGGGGGAAATCCCAGGTAAGGGATGAGCAATCATGAAAATGCATGTCACTTTGTGAGGTGGGTCACTGTCCCACGTTGTTGGGTTTGAGTGTGGCTCATTAGATGTAGTCTTGGGCTGTGTGGCTGGAAACATCCCAGCATCTCCATTCAAGTCCTCCCACAGTGCTTTGTGTATCAAATACACTGACTACTTACTAGATGGACAAATGTATGTGAGAGAATGTTACCAAAGTAAGGAGAAGAGGCTGGTACACAGGATAATCTTCAACCTCACTGAGAGTCAGTTTGCTCACCTACAAGCAAGAGGTTCACTGCAAGTGAGAGGGTAGCACGGTGTGACTCTTAAAATTTCTTCTGGTCCCAACATTCGGTGATAACAGTTTGTACAGCTTAGTGCCAATCCTAATTAGTTCTGATTTAAGCAAGGAGATATCTGGGTAACTTTTTGTTAGGGGTAAACAGGTTTGATTGTCTATATGGTATAGGGAAAGAGAATGAAAAGTCGTCTTGAAAAATGCTGTTTCATGTGGAACAAAGAGAATCAGAGGTTGCCCAACTGCAGGGCTATATTCTTATAATCTACGCAAACTTGCAGATATCCTGGCCTAAATAAAGAGCTATTGCCTAGAAGTTCTCTTTTGACTTTCTAAAAATAAACCAAATAGGAAGACTTCTCCTTGGAGGAAACATTTAGCAATAATAACCACAAAAGTTTGAAAGGGAAACTCATTATCCAACAAAAGGAAGGAGAAAAAAAAAATCTAGATTTCTTTTATTTTTAAAACTTTACTTCCTGAGCTTTCTAAAAGTTGCTTAGACAGACACAAAAGGGAAATGAGACAGTTAAGAATATTTTAGTTTGTATTTTAAATAATTTAACAAACAACTACAACTACATCATTTAGGAATAATTTTTTAAAAGGAGATTAAAAGAAAAAAGCCACCATTACAGTTCATTTTTGTGACATCCACAGTGCGTTTATTCATTGACTCATTCTTTTACTTATTAAAGTTTTGATGAGCATCTAATAGGTGTAGGATGTTGTACTAGGCACTAGGTTGGAGATGTGACTCACCTGGTAATTCCATAGTGATCATTTAACATGGTAAACTCAGTGTTCCCTTCTGTGTGGTGGGCATGGTGGGCTGGCTAATTCAACTTTTATTTGATCATTCTTCTAGTATGTTTTTCTCTATGGTAGGGTTTGGAATGCTGAAAATTTCATTTCCTATGGTAGTTTCCTCCAACTTTCATGAGATTTGGGAGGCAGAAGTGAAGTAGAGGCCATTTTCTTGACTTTTGCCTTATTCCATTGGCAAACAAGGTCATGGGATGTGAAGTTTTCTGCTAGTGATGTTACCAATTTCATTATCTAGCTTTCTACGTATTCAGAGGAGCTGCTGTGGAAAGGAAGCTGAATGTTATGTTCAGCTTCTTCATTTCCACTTCCTAATTTCATCACTACAGTTATGACTGTATGTTCTTGAACTAAATTGTTCAAATAGTAGTCTCAGAGGACTAGCTTCCAGTGAGTCAGTTCTAAGGAATGGTTCTGCGATTGATTTCTAGAGACCAAAGTCTTCCAAGCATTTTATCAGCCCCTAATTTCACGTGTTAGACCCTTTTTTGTTTGAAGTATGAAAAGTGGTTTCTGTTTCCCGCACTGAATCACACCCAACACACCCTCTAATATTATTTAGGGATAATAGAAGAACTCGGAGTTTCAGCATTTGGGGATGTTTTTGTTATTAATATACTGATACCTATGTATTTCCTTCCTCCTTTCTTACAAAATATTGCAATGAGAATTAGAAGATTCAGAAGTAAGTCAAAGACAAATATATGAGATTGCTTATATGCAGAATCTTAAAAAAAAAAAAGATACAAATGAACTTACTTACAAAACAGAAACAGACTCACAGGAAACAAACATATGGTTACCAAAGGGGAAAGGTGACTGGGAGGGATAAATTGGGAGTCTGGGATGGAAAAATACACACTATTGTATTTAAAATAGATAACCAACAAGGACCTATTGTGGGCTTCCCAGGTGGCAGAGTGGTAAAGAATCCACCTGCCAGTGCGTTAGATGCAGGAGATATGGGTTCAATCCCTGGGTTGAGAAGTTCCTCTGGAGAAGGGAATGGCAACCCACTCCAGTATTCTTGTCTGGAGAATCCCATAGACAGAGAAGCTTGGTGGGCCACAGTTTCTGGGGCTGCAAAGAGTGGGACACGACAGAGCGACTAACACACACATATATAACTAGTTTCCCAGGTGGCGCTAGTGGTAAAGAACCCACCTGCCAATGCAGGTTTGATCCTTGAGTCAGGAAGATCCCCTGGAGGAAGGCATGGCAACCCGCTCCAGTATTCTTGGTGAATCACTTTGCCGTTCACTTGAAACTAACACAATGTTATAAATTAAGTATAATCCAATATAAAATAAAAAAAAATTTTTTTTAAGAAATACATGTAATATTAGGTGGGTTATTGGAATTGGCAATGTGCTGCAGAGACTAAAAGCACAGGCCCCAAGTCAGATAACCTGACTTTCCCCAAGAGAATATGAGCTTCTTGAGAAGTGGTTCACCATAGATCCCTCAGGTTCTAAAACAATGCCTAGAAGAAAAAAGCAGACCCTTATAATAAATTTGCTTTGAATGAATCAGTTTGACTTCCTCTTCTAACACATACTAGCAGAATTACATGACCCCACTGGGAAGGCAGATTACACAACTGGGATACTTTACCAGAGGCAGAACTTCTGTGCATCCTGGCAGATGAGGCCTGGGTACCAGGGCTGCTGTAGGTCTGCCATTATGGGCTTAATGTAGACTGTGTCCCAGCCTGACTCTCCCTCAAGCAGCCTCTGGAAGAGCTCTGGGAGACGGAACATGAGAGGCAGTGGCTGGGGCTCCTCATGGAGCAAGGAAGGGGGTAGACTTGGGGGTGTGCATAGCCTGGGCCTAACACACTCGTTTGTGCTCATGCATGGAACATGAATAGTCAGATATACAGTGCTTCTGTCAGCCTAGCCTAGGAAAAATGCAATGTTTTCATTCCTTGGTAAGAGGAGTGTTTCTGTATCTGTTGATGATCACCTGATTGCCATTGAAAGTGAAAGTAGCTCAGTTGTGTCTGACTCTTGGTGACCCCATGGACTATACAGTCCATGGAATTCTCCAGACCAGAATACTGGAGTGGGTAGCCTTTCCCTTCTTCAGGGGATCTTCCCAACCCAGGGATCCAACCCAGGTCTCCCATATTACAGGTGGATACCCAAGAACACTGGAATGGGTAGCCTATTCCTTCTCCAGCGGATCTGCCTGACCCAGGAGTCGAACCGGTGTCTCTTGCATTGCAGGTGGATTGTTTACGAACTGAACTATCAGGGAAGCCCTGATTGCCATTGGCCAGAAACAAATTTTATTCCCAGTATGATGTGGAGTAAGGATTTGGGTATAACAAGTAAATGGGTTCCATTCTAGCATCAGAAGCATGACACTTGCCAAGCCATATCAGCAAGTTTTATTTCCCTATGTGCCAAATGGGGAAATTGATGGTAACCAGGTAGTTGTGAAGATTACATTTATGTAAGCAAAACACAGGTTCTCCCCTCACTTCTCCAACTTAAAAATGCACCCAGTAATTTGTGCTTTCTCTCTACCCCCACCCCTGACTCTCGAATCACCCCCTGAACCTAATCTCATTGCTCTGTGGAGTATGTGATTCATGTGACAGATTTGTGCATTATTCATTGAGCAGCTACTACTGCAAAACAGTAGCCTTGTGGCACACAAAGATAGGATGGGGCCAGTGAGGGGTTGACACTCTGGCCCCAAAACATGTCCCAATGTCCCTGGACACAGTAATGTTTCACCAGCATCATTACATCTCACCACCCACAGCAGACCATAGTATTCTGTTTTTTTTCCTACAGGTTTTGGGGACAAAAACTGTATTCCTTGAGAGTCCACTTAAAAATCCCTTTTACAAATAAGGCCTCAAGGACAGTGGCTTTCTTTCAAAGCAGTAATCAGTGGCAGCACATTAACTTCTGTTTAATCTCATACTCTGATGCATCTTTTTCCGGGTGGCTTCCAGCTGCCCCAGGAAGAGAAAGTCAGCAGAACTGCCCTCCAGGGACCCACAGAGTGAGATGGATAGAGTTGCTTTTCCTATTTATTCTCAACACTTCTTAATGTTTAACACTTTGGGTAAAATCTTCTTATTCCTTCCCCCAAAGAAGAAAAGAGTAAGAGTTTTCACTTTGTTTTGCAAAAATGTGTTGGTACGACTTCTCCTCTAATTACAGCTTCAACATCTTGGTATCATAATGGTTGCTTCAAAGACCATGAAATAATAGATTTCGAGGAGCATATCACCCATGCTTTTTCAGCACATCCGTAATTATTGTATACGTTCTAATTACAATGCTTCTTACCTAGGTATTATTGCTCAAGGGAAAACAAAAACTCCTGCTATTTTCAGTTAGTCTATTTATACTCTGAGATCTAAGCCTGACTAGTGATATGTGGACTCTGCCATCAATATCCTTTCTAGCAGCCCCACAAAGGTGACTTCAGTGACTTCAACCTGAAATTATATAAAAAAAATTTATGTACAATCTCAAATCTTTTTTTTTGGAAATACAATTGACTTACATTGTTGTGTTAGAATCTGCTGTATTATAAAGGGATTCAGATATATATATATATATATATATATATATTTCTTTTTCAGATTCTTTTTCATTATAGGTTATTCAGTTCAGTTCAGTCCAATCACTAAATTGTGTCCAGCTCGTTGCGACCCATGGACTGCAGCATGCTAGGCTTTCCTGTCCTTCACTGTCTCCTGGAGTTTGCTCAAACTCATGGCCTCTCTTTGATGCAGGCTCCAAAATGTGTGGGCTCAGGAGTTGTGGCTCAAGGGCTCAGTTGCTCCACAGCTTGTGGGATCTTAGTTCCCCCACCAGGGATTGAACTTGTATCTGACGCATTGCACGGTGGATTCTTCCCCTCTGGGCCGCCAGCGAGGTCCTCCATAAGTTTGTTTTCTTTGTCTGTGAGTCTGTTTCTGTTTAGTAAATAAGTCCACTTGCATCATTTTTTAGATTCCATATATAAGTGATATCATATGATATTTGTCTTTCTCTGACTTACTTCACTTAGTCTGATCATCTCTAGGTCCATCCATGTTGCTGAAAGTAGCATTATTTCATCAAATGTTAAATTCTTAACCCTGTGATTCTCTAGCAAAGAAACACCCCACCCATCTAAGGAAGGGGGTAATTTTCATCTTTCTGCTTATCTCACTTCTCTGGGATGTGAGTGGGTGGAAGGTGTAGAAAAAACTCACAGGAGTCAAAATAAACTCACAAAAATCTGTTTCCATCTAATTAGAATTAACTCACTGATCTCATTGGCTAATTTTTCAAAAAATATGCATTAGAAATTGTGTTATTTTTAAAGTTGCTTCTGTGTTTCAATGTTTGTCTCATGAGTAGTATAGAAAAAACTAAAAAAACTCTAGTTAAAACTGGCAGCATCTATACTACCTAATGTTTCTGACACCTTAGTACTGTTTGAAAAGTGTGTGGCTGCTGAATTATAAGTAGAGATAAAATATTTAGAGTCATTATTTTGTTTCATGTCTTAAAAAAACAGAAATGGTGGAAAGGATGTGGAAGAAGGCATGAGAAGGACAGAAGGACAATCTTGGCTCCGCTGCTTTCCAGCCTCTCAAGCAAATCACTTGAGCCTTCTGAACTGCAGTGTCTATTCAACACAATACGGAACATGTGTTTTCTCGGCGGTATGGTTTAGCACATCTGGAACAATTGTCAGTGTATTCTTGGCATGAGCAAATCGGTCAGTATATTGAGGAGCAAGGGAGTCAAAGCTTTCATGGTAAGAAGAGGGAGTAACAAACAGGCAAAGAGAGAAACAAGAAGGAGCCCTGCAGTGTTGGGTTGCAATTAACCGGAGGTGTCAGGATGAATCCACGGCTTTTAGGAGAGTAAGAGTGGGAAAGCAAGAGAGAAAGACAATGAGCAGAAAGGGAGGAGGGGAGACATTACATATAAAATGGATAAACACCAGAGCCCTGCTGTACACTACAGAGAATTATATTCAATATCCAGTGATAAACCATATGGAAAAGAAGATTAAAAAGAACGCATATATTGTGCTGTATAGAAGAAATTAACATTGAATTATAGAAGAATTAATATTGTAAATCAACTAGATGTCAATAAAACGTTTTTAAAAAGGAGAAGAGGAGGAGGCAGAGGAGAAGAAGGTGTGGGGAAGAAGAGAGGGAGGAAGGAGGAAAGAAGCAAGAAAGGAAGCGAGGTAAGACTGAGTCTAGGGTCCAGCAGGAAGGGTACAAGATGTGTCTGGAATAATTCCCTGTGCCACAGTAACCAGGCAAACTGAAGTCCCTCCTAATCCGCAATAACCTTGGAAGGGGACTGGATCATGTGGGTTAGGTGACTTGAAATAATTATATCCAAATCTCAAAAGACCATGTTCTAATCTGAACTCAATAGAGGGAGGTCAAATTAAAATAGTCCAATGATATTATTTCCCTTAGATTGCAGATCTGATGGCACTAAGACCTTTGGATCATTGTCTATTTTACGGCATTAGCTTGAAGTATGACATAAAGCAAAGAAAAAGGGATTGGGTTGTATCACTTTCTATGTGGCAGATAATTCTAACCCAGAATCCAGTGAAGCTACCTTGCTCCCTAATTTTCATTGCATCTACTCCCTGAGATACTTTAAGATTCAGTAACGGCTTCTTATTACTCTTAGAATGATCAGAGCCCTTACCATAGTCTATAAAGCCCTATACAGTGCGGTTCCAGCCTTGACACTCAGACCTAGCCCTGCATGCTTCTGTCACTCTGCACTACACTGACCTGTCCTTAGGTTAAACTTGGGCCTCTCTCAGGGCCTTTGCTTGTGCTCTTCCTTCTGCTTGGGATGCTCTTCTCTACCCTCTTCTTTGGATGAACTACTTGTAATACCAGCTTAAAAGTCACTTTCTAAAAGATACCTCCTCGAAGTGGGAGAGTGGGATTGACCTGTATACACTACGATGTGTTAAATAGCTTGCTAGTGGGGAGCTGCAGGATAAAGCCCAGGGAGCTCAGCTCGGTGCTCTGTGATGACCCAGACAGGGGAGAAGGGGGTGTGGGTGGGAGGGAGGCTCAAGAGGGAAGGTATATATGTATACATATAGCTGATTTCCTTCATTGTTCAGCAGAAACGAACAATAGTGTAAAGCGACCATACCCCACTTTTAAAAAAAGCACACAGAGTGAAAGCGGACCAGCTGGGTGAGGGGAGCACAGTATTAGAGGAGGAGGAGAGGGATGTCTGAGCTGGTGGCGTCTGCATACCTGAATGGCTAATGGGTCCGACCAGATGATCTCAGAGGGAATAATGCTACAGACAGAGGGAAATGCAAATGCAGGCGGTCTGAAACAAAAATGAACCTGATGTGTGGAAGGGAGAGAAGGAGGCCCAGTGTGGGCAAAGTGTTGCTGGAGAGGGAGAGGGAAGGATGAGCTGAGGACACACAGGCAGGCAGGGTCACACCGCAAAGAGCCTCACGGGCCATTTGATTTGATTCTTAGTAAAAGTGGAAGCTATTAAAGGGCTTTTCAGTTGTCTTATATTTTAAACAGTGGGATGAGGGAGATGAAAGCAGGTAAATCAGTTAGGTATCTAGCTCTGCAGTCTGCATGAGAAATGATGCTGGTTCTGAACTTTGCACTGTGGGGGCAGCAAGGGAGCTGGAGAGAAGTGGACAGGTTTAGAACATGTCTTAGAAGTGGTGCTAGCAACTCTCTATTTATGAACTCAATGTGTGGGTGTAAAAGGCCCAGAATCAGGGACTAGTGAGTGGTATTTCGGTTTGAGCAATTCCATGTAGATGATTGGGGCTTTCCAGGGAGCTCAGCTGGTAAAGAATCCACCTGCAATGCAGGAGACCTGGGTTCAATCCCTAGGTTGGGAAGATCCCCTGGAGGAGGGAATGGCAACCCACTCCAGTATTCTTGCCTGGAGAATCCCCATGGACAGAGGAGCCTGGCGGGCTACAGTCCATGGGGTCACAATGAGTCGGACATCACTGAGTGACTAAGCACAGCACAGCATGTAGATGGTTATTCATTTACAGAATCTGAGAAGCAGTCACTATTCTTTTTCAGAAATAGGAGTGCCATGCTGGACATGCCAAAAGTGATAGGCATCGTGTGGATGTGGAGTAGATACTGATCAAAATAATTATGGAACTCAGAGGGGAGATCAGGGCAGGGATACAGTTTTAGGGGCATCAGAAGAGAGACAGTATTTAAAGCTTGGGATTGTGTACACTGTCCTGGAGGGAGTGTGCTGTCAAAGAAGAGGGCCGGGGGAAGCAGCCAGCAAAGAAGGTTGAGAAGAACTAGCCACTGAAGGAGTAGGGACACCAGGAAAAGTTAATGGGTGGTGGAGACCAAGAGGAGAAGGTGGGAAATGGTGCCACACGCTGTTCAGAAGTTACAAAATGAACAGATGGGAACATTTCATGAGCTGTGGCAATTTGGAAGTCGGTGACTTTGACGAGGACAGTTTCAGGGTGGCGGAAGAGGGAGCATCCTGAGGGACAGACAGTGGCAGGAGCGTGACTATAAACTACTTTTACTTAGGGGACAAGTTTTGCTGTCGAGGTGTGGCCGAGACACTATCTGCCTCCTATCACACTCGTCTTCCCCTTTTACTCTAGAAGCAGCACCTCTTTACCTCATCTTTCCTACCTGGAATAAAGACTTCATTTTCCAGCCTCCCCGGTAGCTGTGGATGGAAGTATTTCTAGGCAAGCTTCCTAAAAGGAAGAAATTCAGCTGATTCATATTGTTGTATAGCAGAAACCAACACAACATTGTAAAGCAGTTGTCTTCCAATCAAAAATAAATTTTAAAAATTACAATAAAAAAAAGGAAGCAGTTCACCTGGGAGGAGCACCACTCTGCCTTTCCCTTGCTGCCTGGAATGTAGGATGTGATGACTTACACCTCAAGAGCAGCCATCCTGAACCATGAAGTAATTGAGAGTGTGACATCCAAATCCAATGTAGTGGGAAAAGTGATAGAGTCTGGTCTCTGATTACTCAATGGATTGTCTACTTTTGCATATCTTTAATGTGAGAGAAGAAATACTTGCATGTCTAAATCATTATCTTTCCCCCTCTTGTGTTAACCAAATCTATTCCTAATTAACACAGAATTGAAGAGAAATGGTGGTGGGTCAGAGATAGACATGAGGTCAATAGCTGTTTTGTTTGCTTGTTTTTAAGTCAAATGATTCACTGAGTAGTTATTAGACACTCTGATGTATTCTTTGGAAAAAGTTCCAGAGTTATTCAAGATACCTCTTATGAAATGCCATTTGAGTTTTTGTTTCTGAATTTAGATTTAGTATAACAGTCAGTGTTCTTGGGTCTGAGCAATAGAAATGGATGAGTTAAGCAGAAAAGGAGATGCAGGGGCTTCCCAGGTGGCTCAGTGGTAAGAATCCCCCTGCAAAGCAGGAGACCTGGGTTCAATCCCTGGGTCAGGAAGACCCCCTAGAGTAGGACATAGAAAAAGAAATGCAGGAAGGCAATCCGCATCTAAGGGTGCTGTGGATGGGTGGGCAGTCAGGCTTGGATGATAGGCAGAGTGAGGGAGGCAGCACGTGGGACCACAGAAACAGTCATGTCATGGAATCAGTCTGTCAGGGGCACTGTAACCTTTGCTGTCAAGTGCTGGATGTCCCCCTGCCCATGCCACTCTTGGAGGCTGAACAGATTTAGCCATATAGATTCTCTGCTGCCCTCCCCTCCCTCCTTGTGTCAGGCATGCCTATTCAAAATCTGTGATGGGGTAGTGGGTTGACCTACCTTATGGGTCCATCTCCTAGCTGCAAGGGAGACTGGGAAAGAAGCAATCTGGCCTTTTTAGACTTCTGGAGTGAGTGGTGCTTCCCACAAAAAATCACATGGGGGTTCAGATGCCAGGTAGACTAAAGTAATAGTTAAAAATGCCAGCAAGTATTTACTATGTTTAGTTTTTTAAGTATAATAAATAAGTATTTAGTGTTCATTTAAAAAGTTTACAGGCAAGTGACATATATCATGGTAATTTGAATATGGATTTTTAAGTCTATTTGGATTAGATACAGAAAGATAAATTACTTAAAACTATAATAAATTAGTAAAATATATAGGAAAAAATCAAATTTGAATGATAAAATCAGCTTCTGGGTCATAAGACCTGTTACTAAGATAAGCTGGGACAATGTGAATGTCAAATAAAAAATAACGTTTTTTCTGCACTTTTTCCTGCTTTCTAATTGGAATATTAATTTTTTAATTTTATAAGACTAGAGTTTACCTGTGCATGTCTTTGGAATGTGGGTAATGTCTACAGCATGGAAGGATAATTGGCAGATTCAGCCACTATTTTTGTAAACTTGCTAGCACTACCAATTTACCATTTATTTCATAGTTAATACATGTCATGCATTGTGTGGGGTACATACATTTCCTTATCTTGTCCTCACAATAACCCTTTGAGTCATCCCCACTCTATGGCTATGAAAATTTTTGTGCAGAGAAGCCAAGTCACTTGCTCAAGTTTGGTTAGCTGGTGAACGCCATAACTAGGTTTTTAATTCAGGTTTAATGAAAGCAAACTTGGGCACCATTTAGCAAAGGAGTGCAAGAGGGCACTTAAGGAGCTCAAAAGCCTTATCCAAATTAATTCACTTCAGGAGTCATCCCAATTTATACCTTCACTGGGAGACTCTAGACGCTGGCGAGAGTTCCACGTGACTTAGGTAAATGTCCACCTGATTTAGTATATTAGATGGCATATGATGATCAACAGCAAATATGACTTGACAGTTTGTCCTTACCTATTGAAATATCTTCAGCTCTCTTGGTAGATGTGATAATTTCCACATACCTCAAGCTGAATATCTACTTATAAAAAGTGGATTATCTAGGTTGCGTGTTTATGCTCATCAGATTTACCCACTTACCTTATTAGTGGGTCAAACAATTAGTAAAATAAATAATCAAGTCTTGAGTTTAATTAGAATACTGTCCAGACATAGTGATGCCAAAAGTGACTAGAAATTCATCATATTTAAATGCAAATTGAGTGGACATGTTGACCTCTCATTTGCCTATATATATATCTGATTATAAATGTTATATAAGATTTATTTTCAGAATTTTGTTGTCTTATTGTAGAACCTGATAATATTTTATTTAATTCATGATAACCTCAAGAATTAAAAATTTCTACTAAAGAAAATAAACAGGACAGAAATAGTAATACATTAATTCTTATTCCATAATGACACAAGGAGGAATGCTTACTGTTCGATAAATTGAAAAGGAAATAGTCTTTGGAGAGATAAAAGTGGAGTTTATAACCTTTTGAGAGGATGTAGTTGTTTTTTTCCCCCCTCTCTCCCTATGATGAAATCCGGCTCTTATTCAGCTGTGACACTGAAGTCAACTGAACGTGACTTTTTCTGTCAGTGGAGAGGGGAGAAGCAGGTTACTAAGCCTCTGAGGGTGCTCCCTGCATCTTTAGCTAGAGATAGGGTTTTAGCAGGTTTATGGAGCACTTGAAATCATACACGAAATGTTGCATTTAGGAATGTGGGAGTGTTTTAGTGGAAGAGGTTCCCTAGCTCTTACCACTGCCTCTGAGGAGGCTGTGATCCCAAAAGAGTAGTCAATACTGCTGGTTTGATTCCTGGGTGGGGAAGACCCCGTGGAGAAGGAAATGGCAACCCACTCCAGTATTCTTGCCTGGAGAATTCCATGGACAGAGGAGCCTGGCGGGCTACAGTCCATGGGGTCGCAAAGAGTCGGGTACGACTGAGTGACTGAATATGCATGCACACACATTGAGTGGGGATCCTGTCATCTGAACAAGGAAGCAGACACATTTACTCTTAAGTCAAAAGGACTGCTTGAGAGTAGGTGCAGAACTGGCATCAGTACAGTATTACTTGTGATTATACACATTGCTTTCAAATATTTTAATATAAATAGTAACTTTAAAGTTCTATTTAAAGATAATTTTACAGTTACTAGGTCACTTTGTATTTGCTCATTTAAAAATCACAGTAATCAGTAGGACGTCCCTGGCAGTCCAGTGTTTAAAACTTGCCTTCCAATGCAGGGGATGCAGGCTGAATCCCTGGTTGGGGAGCTAAGATTCCACAGGCCTCATGGCCAAAAAACCAGAACATAAAACAACAGAAGCAGTATTGTAACAAATTCAATAAGACTTTAAAAATGGTCCACATTTTTAAAAACGTCTTTAAAAATAAATAAAGGTTTAAATTTAAAAAAAGTACAGCAATCTGTGCTAAAACTGGAGAATTAAAACTATTTTCATCTTATAGCCAAGCAAATAAAAATACGGAGGGGACAAAACCAGCAACTTGTTCTAGAGATTGGAAGACTCACAGAAGTGAAAGCCCTTCCCATAGTGTTTGGATCAGGAGTGGATATCTGACTCAAACTGGCTCAGTCAGACATCCTTCTAAGACAGTTTGGAAGGGTGACCAAAAATCAAGTTGTTTGTCCCTTGGGGATCTAGGGTGCAGTTCTTCTATCATAAATAGTGAAGCAGGAAGAGGAGGGTTAAAGTAAGGGGAAAGGGGTGAAGGGATGCAGGAGAACTTTTGTGGGTTCTGATTCAGGCTGTTAATCTGCCTCAGGTCCCCGAGATAGACTTGCATCTGAGATAGAGCTTGGAGCAGAACTTGAATAGACTAGAGAAGACACTTGTCACTTTTATTGGAATAGAATGCTTGAGTGAAGTAGAGAACTCACGGAACAGAACTCTGGTGGAAGTAGGACTCCTGCTTGATCCAGTGTTGGCAAGAATCACGAAATAGAATGCAAAAAGATAATGTGAATTCCAATCTTGTCTTGGGTCTCTTGTGGACAATTCACAATGTTTTTTATAAGAACATCTTTTAAAAAAAAAACACTTTTGCCTGATTCCTGGCTCCTCAGACCTATTTTGAAACTACTCACATAACAAACAAAAAACTCTGTAACATTTCAGCATGTGTGAATTTATGTCTCATTGTTCTCACTCTCTTCCTCCCCCTCCTGTTCTTTCCTCTCCTTATCTTTATTACTCATCACAAAAACTTGGAAATTTGGGAGTGGGTAGAGAGGAAATAGAAGTTTTGAGAAAAACTGGTAATATTTACATGTTCAGAGATATCACTCATGCTACATATGTTTATAATAAACTGGTTTTTGCCTAAAATGATATGAGCTGGTTTCTATTATTTCTATCAAAGAGTTTTAAGTAATGTGTTCTTGGAGATAGTGGTAGAATTGAGGGAAGAACTTGAGTCTTTTGACTTAAAATTTCTTGCTCTTTTTGCACACCCTGACTCTGTCTGCATATAGCCCAACAACATCTGCAACAGAAGAGACTTAACCTTAGTAACAAGTTTATTCTTCTAAGAAACACCTTCCTGACCCAAACCCCCAAAGGACCTGAGCTTCTTCTCCCAGGGACTCAGGCCTTCCTACCCCTCTCCCGACCATCCTTAGATCTTGGATTCAGAAGAAGGTGGACATAACATTCCAGGGGCAAGAAGGGATCACAGTTACGGTGGTGCCCTAGATCTCTCAAACTGAGCTGAGGTATCAGTGAGGAGCAGAGAGTGATCTGGACTGAAAGATCAAGTTTAACGTTCAAAACTTAACTCTGGCACTTCCTAGCTTTGTGAACTCCAAAAAGTTAATTATTTCTTCTGTTAATAAATTCCTCAACCTTAAAACAGGAATAACGGTACTTTCACAGGCTTACTACTAAACGAGATGATATCTTAAATGCCTGGTACATGTAGACCTCCCAAAAGGAGTGCTTTCTCATTTTCATTCCAGTTTCTCTCCTTCATTCAATTTTGTGCCTCTACAAAGAAAAACCTGTGACTTCCACTTTTGAGATTTTTCTCTGAAAAAATATCTTCCTTTGACTCTTGGGAAGACTTGCAGAGATTGCAAACTCTCCCCTGCATCTGTGTCTCTAAGTCACTAGGACTCTACAGCCTGGTGAGCTTGCAGGGAAAATGTCAAGTTCAGAATCTCCAATAACCTTGCTCACTCAAGCCCTTTACTACCAAGTGACAGGCAAATGGTCAACCATGCTGATGCCTATTCTCTTTTTCTTGTATTATACAAGGAGCTCATAAAGTACCATAGTGAAAGAGAAAGTGTTAGTCACTAAGTCATGTCAGACTCTTTGTGACCCCATGGACTGTAGCCCGCCAGGCTCCTCTGTCCTTGAAATTCTCCAGGCAAGAATACTGGTAGGGGTTGCCATTCCCTTCTCCAGGGGATCTTCCCCACCCAGGGATCAAACCCAGGTCTGCTCCATTGCAGGCAAATTCTTTATTATCTGAGCCACCTGGGAAGCCTATAAAGTATCATAAGCTCATGGATTATAACAGGCAATGACACAGTAATTGACTAAAAAGATCATGTTTTATATACTTTAAATAATAATTTAGACTTGCATGTTAAGATAATTTTTCCAAACTAGGATAAATTTTTAGTAGAAAGTGGGTGTTAGACCAAGGCAAATTTTGCATCATGTCAAAAAACTTTGTTTAGATCATCTTCACATACACAAGTAAATTGTTATTGATGGCTATGGATTATTGTATCTGGTAACATATAAGCAAAAAGTTTAACCTATTAATGGATTGAAATCACTAATTCCCTCACATTCTGTGATTCTTTGTAAAAGGGGAGAATTGAATCTCTGTAAAAATAAAGCCACTTTTGATTTCTGCAATATGTATTTTCCATGCTAATCTCCTTTCTACTTTGGGTAGCATAGCCAAATATTTTGGTTTGCCTGATGCTCCAATACTTTGGCCACTTGATGCAAAGAGCCAATTCATTGGAAAAGACACTGATACTGGGAAAGATTGAGAGCAGGAGGAGTAGAGGGTGACAGAGGATGAGATGGTTGGATGGCATCACTGACTCGATGGACATGAATTTGAGCAAATTCTGGGAGATACTGAAGGACAGGGAAGCCTGGTGGGCTGTGGTCCACGGGGTTGCAGAGTCGACACTACTTAGCAACTGAACAACTACAGGACAATCTTGTTTGGAGACTTTTGTTCTGGTGTACTTATTGATATACTTCCCCCAGCTCCTCCACCAAAGGTGTTTTGAACAATGAGATTTTATGAGGAGAGTGAAAAAGTTGGCTTAAAACTCAACATTCAGAAAACTAAGATCATGGTATCTGGTCCCATCACTTCGTGGCAAATAGATGGGGAAGCAATCGAAACAGTGACAGACTTTATTTTGGGGGGCTCCAAAATCACTGCAGATAATGATTGCAGCCATGAAATTAAAAGACGCTGGCTTCTTAGAAGAAAAGCTATGACCAACCTAGACAGCATAGTAAAAAGCAGAGACATGACTTTGCCAACAAAGGTCCTACTAGTCAAAGCTATGGTTTTTCCAGTAGTCATGTATGGATGTGAGAGTTGGACTATAAAGAAAGCTGAGCGCTGAAGAATTGATGTTTTTGAACTGTGGTGTTGGAGAAGATTCTTGAGAGTCCCTTGGACTGCAAGGAGATCCAACCAGTCCATCCTAAGGGAAATCAGACCTGAATGTTCATTGGAAGGACTGATGCTGAAGCCGAAACTTCAATACTTTGGCCACCTGATGAAAATAACTGACTCCTTAGAAAAGACCCTGATGCTGGGAGTGATTGAAGATGGGAGGAGAAGGGGATGACAGAGGATGAGATGGTTGGATGGCATCACCAACTCAATGGACATGAGTTTGAGTAAGCTCTGGGGTTGGTGATGGACAGGGAGGCCTCGTGTGCTGCAGTCCGTGGGGTTGCAAAGAGCTGGACATGACTGAGCGACTGAACTGAACTGAACTGAACTTTGGAGGTTTACATTTGCTATTTTTCCTTTGGAATTTCAGAAGTAAACTGGAAATCTCAGGTATACCTTTAGAACAGGAGTTCTATGGATTGAAATCAGAATTTGAGGGAGTCTATGAACTTGGAGAGGAAAAAAATACACCATTAATATATCTAAGTCTAATTACCCTTCAATTATGAATGTAGATGACAAACCACAGTGGTGTTATTTCTCCTGTTACTTCATTATCAAGAAAATCTACAGATATTTTCACATATATAGCTATTGCAGATTTGCAAAATATCACCCATATTCATTGTTGAAAGAAAGATCACACGGACCACAGTCTTCATGTTTAGAGATACTGTGCAGTGTTGCTCGCCAGCTATTCATCAACTTTATACTTTCATCAAACAAATAATATAGTCCTAGACCTGTATCCCAGACAGTTATGCTGCTTTACAAGATTAGCCACCTACAATTGTTTGTTGATCAATATGAAGAGTTAGTCCTTAAATGTTTGCAAAACTAGACAGTTTAAATAAGAATTCTTAACTCTCTGTAAGGCAGCAAGGCCTTCTGAACAGAGTGCATAAATTCTCTTGTCACCTTAATGGATACTCTTGGAAATCTTGCTGTCAGTGCTGGAGTGGATGCTTTACCTCAGGAAGATGAGATGCAAAAGTCTCTGTCAATTTCTTTGAAAAGACAAATTTGCAAACATCTGGAAACAGTTTGGAAAGTTCTACCAGTTATTTTATATTGATGACATCAAAATTGAACCATGAACTCTTACTCTTTTTTCTTTTTGCTATAAAGTATATTAACGATGATGAGCTAGCCAAAGGGGAATTCATTAGTCTTAGGTTAAAAAAAAAAAAGACTCCAGTTGGAGTTTAATTCAAAAAACCTTGGAGAGTTCAGGTGTTCCTCAACAGAAACTATTCTTGTCTTGTAAAGTAGCTATAAAAGCTTTAATCCATTTACAAGGATTTACATTTACAAATCAGCAGTCTCAATGTCTGCAACAATAACAAAAAATTGACATAAGTTGTTTATACAACAAGACATGCCTATAGCTTTTTCAAAGACCTCTCCAGAGATTAACGTTCTTATTCAATCTAGCTACAACAGACTTCCCACTGATAAGTCTTTACAGATAAATGTATTCTTAATTTGTTTATATTTTAATGTATTTTTGAACTTAATACACTAATAAACCAAATAGCATTATATTACACATTTGTTTTTCAAAGCTTTTTTTGACAGCTACGTCTCAGTGTGATTGGTTTCTCTTGTAAATCTGTGTATTTTACCTTTTTGCATTAAAAAATATCATTCTGAAAGAGATCACTAGCTTGATCAGTTTGCCTCTAGAGTGCCAATAGGGCCCATGATACACCTATAGGGTTAAGAATACTGGCTTTGGGGAATTTCCTGGAAGTCCGGTGGTTAGGACTCAGCACTTTCACTGCTGAGGGCCCAGGTTCAATTCCTGGTCAGGGAACTAAGATCCCACAAGCTGCTCAGGGCAGAAAAAAAAAAAAATCAGTTCCTGTTGTCTATGGCTTGATAATTTCTGAGAAAAAAAATGGGACTCCTTGTCCAGGCCCATGATCATGGACCATCAAGTTTCCCTGAACTTGTTCCTAAGTAGAGTCTACAGGATTTTAATAAATAACTTAATTTAACAAAACAAAACACTGGCTTTGGAGCTGCATCTCAAGGTAGAAACTTCTAGGAGACATAGTAGGCATAATATCGTTTATTCACTGTACAGAACTGTAAGGTCTTGCATATGGTTGGAAAGGACTGACGTTCCATACTGGACAGACTCATGTATGGATTATGTCAGCGAATGATTAGAAATGATAAGCACCACAGAGAAATACAGGTAAGTTTCTAAGGATGGTCAGAAGAAAGATTGTTATCAGGAATAGCAGGGAACACATGGAAAAAGTGGCATTCCTGCTGGTTTGGATGGAACTGGTAAAATCTGAATATTTCAAGTGGGGATATTCATGCTAAATTTGTCCATAGGCCATCCAGACCAGAGACCTCAGAGCCACCCTTGAATTCTCCTCCTCACACCTGCATCTGTGATCAAGTCTTGTCCCTTAGGTCTCTTTGCTAGTCTTATTTCTTATTTATCCCCTAGGATATGGCCTGGCTTCATGCTTATTACCAGAATGACTGGAATAGCCTCCCGCCTGGACCTCCATCTCCTTTCTCAAATCCCTTCCACACAGGTTATCCTAACTACAATGAAAATAATATATTATTTATTTGCAGCAGTAAATTAAAGAAATGTTCAGGTTTCAGTATTTTATATATGTAACACTAAGCCCCCCATTAAAATGTGGAATATTCACATACAACATGTACGGTAACATTGACAAGAATGCATTGGAGCTGTAGTTATCAATCTTGGCAACACATACAATCATCATTTATGGATCTATGAAAACGTCCCGATGCAGGAGACCTGCCCTCGCAGTTCTGATGTAACTCCCATGGAGACAGAGCTCCTGACCGCCGTTCCTCTTCCTGCCTGCCTCTCTAGTTTTGACATTTATCTGTTCCACCTTGTACCCCATCAAACTGCTGGTGTTCCTCAAATCCCCATGAGGGTCCCAGGACGTCCTGCACGGTACACTTATCCTCCTGGTCTAAACATTGTTTTTAGATGTCTCAGCTCACCTTTCTAGGGAGAATTTTCAGTCTTTTCCAGGTAAGATGGTCCACTCTCCTTTTTGCCCCTTCTCTCATCTGTATGTCCTTGTATCATAGCAACAATATAATTTGGCTTGTGTTCCTCCCTTCCCCTCACTATTAATGGCCCTGGAAGGGAAGCCATCTCCCTTGTGTCATTTTCATAAATATATTGCCAGTGATTTTAAAACCTTGCTTGCACAGCTCCAACTATGTGGAAGTATCACAAATAAGCTGGAATAAAAATTTAGCTTTTTTCTCTATATTTGCTTCTATATAGAAGCAAATGAGATACAGTTGCTCAGTACCTTATTTATCAACCTCCTTTTATATTAGTGTAAGTAACATGATCCTGTTTTTCTGTGACAGACATCTTTGTAATAAAACATGTGTGAGAACTCAACTGGGAGTTTTGAGAAATGTATCTTTCTCATTAATTATTTTAAAAATCCCTCTTGGAATCATGACAAACAGCAATGATAAAGTTTCTATTGAAGTGAAATTAAGCCCAGATGTCAATCTTTTATTTCACTTGGGAGTTTCACACCAACACACACCAGAGAAGCAGCAGCTGCTGCTTTTACAAGTGGTAGAATCCCCGGGCAGATGGGATCCGCTCAGCTTGGGACCCTTTGGAGGCTGTGGGAGTAGTACATTCTGAGCTCTCATTTGCAATTCTGGGCAAAATTTGCAAAAGGGCTTCTCAGCGAGAAGTCTGTATTTGCATACTCAAATTAGACGCATGAGAATATGAATGCCTCCAACCTGGTTTCCACATCACATCATCACCCTCTAGCAACACTGATCTATCTTGAATGATAACTCCTAACTTTGAAAATTGAACCTTAAATTTTATATTATGTTATTTCTCCTATTTCTTTTTGATTTTCAAGTCATTAATCATAGTCTAGAGAAAATCAACTTCTCATTGTGTTCTCTTAGATACCCTAAGGATACAGACCCCTCACATAATTAAACTTAGGGGAAATATTTTTAAATGAATTTATTTCCCAAGTATAAGTTTTACTAAATTTTTAAAATCTGAGTCTTATCACTATCAAATTATGTGCTCAGTTGCTTGGTTGTATTTGACTCTTTGCAACCCTGCTCAGTCATATCTGACTCTCCAGTGGGCTGTAGCCCACCAGGGTCCTCTGTCCATGGGATTTTCTGGGCAAGAATATTGGAGTGGTTGCCACTTCCTTCTCCAGGGGATCTTCCTGACCCAGGGATCAAATCTGTGTCTCTTGCGTCTCCTGCTTGGCAGGCAGATTCTTTACTACTGTGCCACCTGGGAAGCCATATTAAATTATGTAGGAAAGTCATAATGAAAAATCTCAGTTATATAAGAATTCCTACTTTCTATGTGCTACTTTAAAAACATGATCAGAAGACCCCCTACATCAGAATAAAATGCAGATTCCTGCCCTACTACTAATGAGAAATTTGCATTCCTGGTGATTTCTATGAGTCATAAAGTTTGAGAACTACTGCTCTAAGTCATTTTGAAAGTTACACACTCCAGATAAAATGGCTCTTTAAATTTCCCTTTTTATAATCTGCTGTGTGCAACTCTGGCTTCTGCTGACGTTTTTACTTCTTATGTTGGATTGGCCACATTTGTCTCCCTCAAGATCTAATATTGATAATCACGGATTTAGTTCCATGTGACCAAAGACAGAATCCAGTTATGATCAATCTCATAATTGGCTACTTTTCTTCTTCTTTCCTTTTTTTTTTTGCATTTGACATCTTTAACTTCAAATCTTAGGTTCTTAAAATATGATTATTCTCTTGTGAAGTCAGTTATAAGTATTCTTTTAGCTACAGCAAGAACTGTTTTTAAAAAAGTCCATATTCAATATATTATAATAACCTATAATGAAAAAGAATATGAAAAAGAATATATAATGTGTGTATATATATATATATATATATATATATATATATATATATATATATATATATATATATAAAGTCTGAATACATATAACTAAGTCTACCGTACACTTGAAATTAACACAACATTGTGAATCAACTATTCAGTTCAGTCGCTCAGTCGTGTCCAACACTTTGTGACCCCATGGACTGCAGCACACCAGACTTACCTGTCCATCACCAACTCCCAGAGCTTGCTCAAACTCACATCCATTGAGTCATTGATGCCATCCAACCATCTCATCCTCTCTTGTCCCCTTCTCCTCCTGCCCTCAATCTTTCCCAGCATCAGGTTCTTTTCAAACGTCAGTTCTTCAAATCAGGTGGCTAAAGTATTGAAGTTTCAGCTTCAGCATCAGTCCTTCCAATGAATATTCAGGACTGATTTGTTTTAGGATGAACTGGTTGGATCTCCTTGCTGTCCAAGGGACTCTCCAACACCACAGTTCAAAAGCATCAATCCTTCAGCGCTCAGCTTTCTTTATAGTCCAACTCTCAAATCCATACATGAGTAGTGGAAAAACCATAGCTTTGACTAGACAGACCTTTGTTGGCAAAGTAATGTCTCTGCTTTTTAAAACGCTGTCTATATGCTTCAATACTAGTGTTTTCATGTCTGTCAAATACCCACCTAAATTCCATTAGAAGACCTTTAGATAATAAAGGCTAACACTTGAAAGAAGTATGACAGTTGTTTAGTATTGGAATCCTTTACTATTATCACTTTCATAACTTTAATTAATAACTTTTCTCTATAATTCCACATATGTGTCTATTCTATATTCACAAAAGTTTCATTTTTATCATCATTGCCAGGTAGTTTACAACAATCTTTACAGGGCTGAGAAGTGTTTAAATGATCACAACTTTATAAATACAGTGTTTCTCTCTTTTCTTAAGTGACATGCCTAGAACTATATATTCTCAAAGGAAAAGACTCTTCAGAGTCTTATAATTACGTACATTCTCTGAGGAGAAACCAGGGTACAATTTCCTAGCAAAAGAGCACTCAATAACAATTTAACATTTCCTGCCAAATACCCTAGGTTGTGGTAATTTTCAAACATTGTATAAAATGACACACATTCCATATATGAGGTGTGATTAACACATAAGACAAGTCACATATAAAAATATCTCTCATTACTTTATAATCACACCTCATACATCATCTTAGGGAATCAGTCATAGCATGTAATTTTTTAAACCTTCACCTTATTGCCCACCTAGCTCTAATCCAACTTCCCCTCTGACCACCCCAGGGTGAGAGAAAGTAGATTGCCATCCAAAGACATCTGGTTTGGGATACAGGGCAGCAATCAAACACCCTCGGTGGGATGTCAGCAGAGATCCGCCACCACTCAGAGCTCAGCCTGTATGTGGTCTTGAAATTATTCCTGGCTGCTTCACACAGGGGCAGATCTAGGCAAAACTGTGTAGTCAGTGAAGTCTGGTCCTCCCCCGAGGCCCTGAGAGCTCTGCTGCTGATCCCCACGGCTGAGGGGCCACCTCTGTGGCTGGGGCTTCACAGACAGTTCTTGAGAATCAGTCTTTCCCTTTCCTACTAATCAACACATAGCCATCGTTATGTCCTGTTCCACCATTTGGTGAACAGTTATTATGTGCCCAGCACAGTGCTTGGTGCTGTGGGCACAAACTTGAAAAACCATGGCTGGCTTGGCTTCATGGAATTTAGCTGGCAAAGCAAATTGACAAATTTAATTACCTGATGTTAAGGTGGTTTGATAAGTTAACTGATGTATTCCAAGGGTTAAGACAGTGCTTGGTGCATAGTAGATGCTCAATACATATTTGCTGAAGAACTTAAAATAGCTTAAGGCTAAGTCTATACTGGGTACAGTGGGAAAGTGATGGCACCTGAGCTAAGTCTGAAAAGAATGAGTAAGATACTGAACATAAGATAGGTTGAAAAGGCAATTTTGAGCACAGGGAAGAGTATGAGCAAGGCATGGGGATTTTACACAACACAGAGTGTGCAAGGAAACTTTAACAATTGCGTATTACAAAACTTCAAGATACGAAGCAAGGAGTACTAGCAAATGAGACTAGGGAGGTAAATAGAGTGAAGTTATATAATATCTTATATGCCACACTACAACAAAGTTTATATTTGATTTGTAACCAATAGAATTGCCTGCAATGCAGGAGACTAGAGACTAGGGTTCGATCCCTGGGTTGGGAAGATCCCCTGGAGAAGGGAATGGCTTCCCACTCCAGTATACTTGCCTGGGAAGTCCCATGGACAGAGGAGCCTGGTGAGCTACAGTCCGTGGGGTCGCAAAGAGTTGGACATAACTGAGTGACTAAACATGCACACACAGAGTAGGAAGTCATCGTCATATTTGTTTTTTAATATCTCCTATTGTAAGTTACAGGAATAGATTGGAGGAAATCTCCTCTTTCCACAGGATTCTCCAGGCAAGAATACTGGAGTGGGTTGCCATTTCCTTCTCCAGGGGATCTTCCCGACCGAGGGATCGAACCCACGTCTCCTGCGTATCTCCTGAAGAGCAGGTGGATTCTTTACCACTGAACCACCGGAGAAGCCAACAAGCCTTTATATGTCAAAAACTTTTTCTCTCAGGTAAAATACAGACATTGTCTCAGTTTTGGGGAAACTCAGAGCTGAATGCTTGCTTACTATTGTACAGGTGGGTTAGAATGATCAGTGGTAAAGTTATTGCAGCTACTCCTTATAGTTTCAATATGTATTTTTAAATTTCTACATTTTTTGTTGAGATAACTTATACAATAAAATGCACAGATAGGGACTTTCCTGGTGGTCCAGTGGTCAAGAATCTGCAGGGGATTCTTCCATGCAGGGGATGTGGGCTCAGTCCCTGGTCCAGAAATTCAGATCCCACATACCATAGGGCGACTAAAGCCTGTGCTGCAGCTAGGGAAAGCCCACGCGCCACAATGAAGAGACTGTGCACCACAACAATAACCAGCAAAGCCAGAATTTTTTTTTAAAAGAGAGAGAAAAATCTGTTCTTTAAAAATAAGATAAAATGCACAGATACTAAGTGTATGGTTTGATGAATTTTGAAAACTGCATACACCCATGTAACACAACCCAAGTTAAGATCTAGAATATATTTCCATCACCCCAGAATATGATCTCTTGTCCTTTCCAGTCAATCCTTTCTGCTCCAGGCAACCATGTCTGATTTCTATTACCACAGATGTGTTAATTACCATGGGCCTTGTGCTCTTATAACTGAAATCATGGAATAATATATATTCTTTCATGTCTGGCTTCATTCATTTAATTTTATGTTTATGAAATGCATCTGTGTTGTTGATTTATCCATAGTTTGTTCCTTTTTATTCCTGTATAGTATTCCATTCCCTGATGATGGATACTTTAATTATTTCAAGTTTTTTGTGAAAAAGATTTAATTTCGTGACAAACAGTTCTTTAAAAAAATAATTAATTAATTAATTAATTAATTAATTAATTAGGCTGCATCGAATCTTAGTTGCAGCACTTGAGATCTTAGTTGCATCTGTGGGATCATTTGTTGAGGCACATGGGCTCTCTCTAGTTGTGACCTGTGGGCTCTGGAGCATTCAGGCTCAGTAATTATGGCGTGTAGGTTTAATTGCTCTGTGGCATGCAGGATCTTAGTTCCCTGACCAGGGATCAAACCCACATCCTCTGCACTGCAAGGCAGATTCTTAACCACTAGACCACCAGGGACGCCCCTATTTCAAGTTTTCAACTACTAAGAATAAGGCTCCTATTAATTCTCTAGTAATAAGTATTTTTTTTCCTGTGGACATAGTTACAGATTCTCTTGAGTAAACACCTACGAGTGAAATTATTTGGTTATAGGATAGGTTTATGCATAGGTAGAAGAAATTGTCAGTTTTCCAAAATGGTTGTTCACATCCTTAAGAGTAATTCAACACTGGTCTTTCTGATATCAACCATTTAGTAGGTATGAAACTGTGGTTTTAATTTGTATTTCCCTGACGACTAGTGATATTGAGTAACTGCATTTGCTTGCTTGTCATGACTCTTCCTTTTGAAGTGTTATTTAAATGCTTTGTCATTTTTGAGCTGTTTGTGTTTTCTTATTTATTTGCAGGAATTCTCTATAATTCTGAATACAAGTTCTTTGTCACATTGTGGATATGACCTCAGAGATTGTATCTGTCCTATTCATTTGCCTAATAGTGTCTTCTGATGAGCAGTAACTTTCAGCTTTTATGAAGTCCAAGTTATAATTTTTTCTTTTAAGTTAATGTTCCTGGTATCCTAGGAAATCTTAGGAATGCCATCACTCTCCTATTTTTTTTCTAGAAACATTACGGTTCTGAGTTTTGTATTTAAATCTATAATCCACCTTAGGTTAATTTTTTAAACATAGAATGAAGTGGGGGTCTAGGTTCAATTTTTTCCCCATGTGCATATCTGGATCATTCCAGTTCTTTGTGAGGATGCTCCTTTTCCAATCAGCTGACCATTTGTATGTGGCTCTATTTTTGGATGCTTTATCATTCTATTCCATTAAGCTGCTTGTCTGTTCTATGACAATAGCACTGTGTCTTAATAACTGTGGCTTTACAGAGTTTATGACAGGCATACATGTGTAATCACAATGTACATTCAAAGAATAACACATTACTTCATAAAGATTTAGGTAACATGTAACAGCACAATTCTAGTTACCCCTTTTCCACACATATGCCCTTATTGCCATATTTTTTTCTCCATACACACATAATACATTGCCAATATTTTTGCTTTAAACAATCATCTTTTCAAAAAAATTAAAATTATTTTTCTCACAAAAGTATCACATATCTCTCCTTTCTGTAGTTCTGGGCTTTCATCTCGTGTCATCTCCTGTCAGCTTAAAGAACTTCAGCTTTTCATAGTTTTTATAGCACACATCTGCTGGAAAGAAATTATCTCAGCTTTGTCTGTCCAAATATATTCATATGTTTATCTTTAGTGTGAAAGATATTTTTGCTGGGTATAGAATTCTAGGTTGACACGTTCTTTTATTGTCTTTTAGCTTTCAACCTTTCTGATGAGATGTCAGATTAATTTTCACTATTATTCCCCTCAGTGTGTTACATCTCTTTTATTTGTTTGCTTGTATGATTCTTCATCTTTGGTGTTCAGCCCTTTGATTATGATGCAACTAGATTTTTTCTTTGTGTTTATTCTGCTTGGAGTTTGCTGAATTTCTTGAATAGGGTATTTAAAGTCTCTCATTAACTTTAGAAATTTATCAGATATCTTCTCCTCATGTCTTTCCTTTACCCCATTTTCTCATTTCCTCCTTTTCTGTAACTTTCATTTCATATTTGTTGTTGTTCAGCTGTGTCCGACTCTTTGCTACCCCACGGACTGCAGCACACCAGGCTTCCCTTCCTTCAGCATCTCCCAGAGTTTGCTCAAACTCATGTCCATTGAATTAGTGATGTCATCCAACCATTTTGTCCTCTGTCAACCCCTTCTCTTCCTGCCTTCAATCTTTCCCAGCATCATGGTCTTTTTCAATGAGCCCTCTCTTTGCATCAGGTGACCAAAGTATTGGAGCTTCAGCTTCAGCATCAGTCCTTCCAATGAATATTCACGGTTGATTTCCTTTATATGTTAGACTATTTAACGTTGTTCTATAGGTTTCAGATGCTCTGTTCATTTTTGGTCATTGCCCCTTTTTTGTTTCAGATTGAATAATTTCTAGTCATTTATCTTCAGTTTTACTTTCTTATGAGTTGTCTAGTCTTCTGTTAATCTCATGGAATGAATTCATTTTTGATTTTGTAGTTTTAATTTGTAGACTTATAATTTTTTCTTTGTAGTTTTTATTTCTTTAGTGAAATTCCACACATGTATCACATTTTTAACCTTGTCCATATATTCTTAACAAACTTATCACAGTTATTTTAAAGTACTTTGTGTTAATTTCAAAATCACATTATCTCTGGGTGAGTTTCTACTGTTGAGTTTAGGTTACATTTTACTCCTCTGCATAGCTTGAAATATTTTTACTCATGACAACATGTGTAAAAAATAGTAGAGGTGGAAGTAAGTAATACTTTATCCATAGCAAAGTGTATGTTCTTTCCTTGAGCTGCTGGGTTGAGGAAGCAGGTGTAGAAAGAGAAAGTTAATCTAACCTGTAATTGATGCATTTCTAGACTTGTAGGAGCTTTCAGTAGCTCAATTTGCTTTTGGTTCAAATGTTTAGAGCAAATAATCAGTATTTTCTTGTTGGTATGTCTTGGGATATGCGAATCAGTGAGCATCTTGTGATCTTTCTCTGCTATATGGCCCAGCCACACAAATCATCCCACATGTGTTAAAAGTAGGGCTGGTTTTTCCATACCCTTGTCAATGGCAGATTTATTCCACAGGCCATTGTTCCACGAGGGATAAAAGCAGGCATGTGTCTTTCCTCTCTTAAAAAGAGTTCCTTGTTGGAATTTAATTTATTTAAGTTTCCTTTAGTTCACTTAGGTTCATTACTCAGCTTTTTGATTGTTTCAGCTATGATTTGATACTTTGATCTTGTGTCAAATCATATACTACCTTTCAATAGTTTTTACTATAATTTACTTTCATTTTTTTTAGCTTGTTCTTGTTTGGTGGAGGGTAGTGATTTGAAACTTTCTGCATTCTAACCAGAAGCAAAAGTCCCTTAATCCTTAATTTTAGCATTCTTATTTATTGAAAATATATCTTTTATCATAAACATGAGATCTAGTTTCAAAATTGGTAGGAATGTGAAATGGTTAGGTTGGTGGAGTAACCGCCTTCCTTTGGGTGTAGTGAACTGGGAAGGAAGTCCTAGACCCAGAAGTTCACATGCATATGGGCAGTAAAGCGGGATGTAGAAGAGGGAAGAAGAAAATTTAAGGAGATGGTTTTATTAGCTCATACTGAAGAATACCTGTGATTCATGCACTTGTATAAAAATAGACTCCTTTCCATACTACAAGTTAGTGAGTTGGCACTGTAAGTGGAATTTCTAGTATAGTAGGGACAGCTAGATCATGCTGCCCTAGCTCTTGGACTGTACTCTTTGAATCACCAGCTGATTACTTTTTCCACCATGAGGGCCTTAGAACTTCTCCCTTATTTAATAATCAGGTACAAGTGTGGAAACAAGAATTTTGGTGGATTTGTATTTTGTCAGGCTACCTAAGCTAGACTTACATTTCCCAGAAACCCCTTCCTTGCACATGTTTGAGTTAAGAGGCCACAAAAGACAATTTTCATGAGATGTGGAAGGTGAAGAAGCAGCCATATTCTCTTTATGTCTGGAAAGTCAATCTAGAGGCACCAGGTGTTGTTGCTTGTGTGTGTGACTGTTTATCTTCTGGCTCCTTTTTGTTGGCTGGGTGTGCAGCCCAGCCTGCAGCCCCTTCAGTTCCCTTCAGGTCTTCCTGCAGCTTCTCTGACTCTTGAACCATGTTCGTATTTAGATCTGTGATGAAGGGCACCAGCTTCTCCTGCAGGACACTGCATCAGCAACGTGACAGGTTTAGAGGCAGGAAGAGAAATAGAGGCTCTGGTTTGTCTCTGTGTATTCTGGTTGGTTTTTATTCTCTCTGATTCACATCCGTCTTCCTTACCTAACTTCCTGCCCTGATTACTTTAGGATCCAGCACCAGATGCAGAGCCAACAGCTTCACCCAGACTGTTTAAGCAGATCCTATAATTACCTATGGCCAAATCCCTATAACAAATCCCTTATGATTATAAACCTTCTAGTTGTTTTGTTCTTCTGATAAAACCCTAAATGAGAAATAAGCCTTCTCTTCACATCTTTGTCTTCTTATCATACCCTTTGGTAGAAAAGAGGCTAAACAGTTAAGTATAAATTTACCCCAAAGCTGGGGAATAATAAAAAGGAAACTAAAACCAGAGCAATAGGAATCTGGATAATGTGAGCAAATTACGGATCCTTTTCCACTAGCTCCAATTCTGCCTGCACAACTCCTTCCTAAATCCCATTTCAAAGACTTTCTTAATTCCCTCTACTAGGAGGACTTTTTAGCTATGTTTACTCATCAAAGTATAGGTCAAGAAAAGGAAAACAAGAGAGCAAATCCTCCTTGCCTCTTGAGGCCTCCTCTCTGGTCCCTGAGTCCTCTTCAGGGTCTGTCTTCTGCCCTGTATGACAGCAGGAGTTCCAGCGCCCTTCAAGAGGGAACTGGACATGGAGTTCCCTGGTGGGCCAGAGACTAAGACTTTGCATTCTCAGTGCAGGGGGCCTGGGTTCGATCCCTGGTCTGGAAAATAGATCCCACATGCTGCAACTAAGAGTTTGCATGCTGCAACTAAACACCCCACATGCTGTGACTAAAATGTGGTCCAGTCAAATAAATACATAAATCTCTTTTTTTTTTAAAAAAAAGAGAGAACTAGTCTACCACCCAGGTGTAACCTAGGCTTAGAGAATACAAGAAGATAACCAAAAC
Organism: Okapia johnstoni; assembly: GCA_024291935.2. NCBI lineage: Eukaryota > Metazoa > Chordata > Mammalia > Artiodactyla > Giraffidae > Okapia > Okapia johnstoni. The sequence goes on along the minus strand of CM044310.1, from coordinate 57,524,490 downwards.
TATACAAAACAACCACAGTCAAATAGCAAAATATACTCCTTCAGTAGCAAATTTTCTTTACCACAAACATGCTGTAAGTATTATGTGCAGTTCATTACCAGGCAAATTATATGGACCTGCCCTTCTTCCTTCCTTAGGACAGATGACATCTCACTCTGTTGTGATCTCTTTCGGCCCTTGATATTTGTTTTAACCTTTTTTTTTTTTTTTTTCATAAACTGGTATATGATTGCTGGGTGTTGGGAAGAACATGCTGTAATCTCCCAGGTTCTGGGCCCCACCACTCATGGATGCCTTGGTAGGGGAGATATTTGGGGCCAAGACCACTTGTGGTTCTGCCATGGACATGCTGTGAAGGCAACAGCTGATATCTCTCACAAGTTTCATGGCCCTCACCTGCTAGCAATGTTTTATCTTCCCTCTCTAGCCCAGCTGTGTTTAGTGCTTGAACAAGGTAGAAACTTGACTAATAACACCCAGAGTTCAGGCAGATATAATCATGGAACCAGATCAGATCATAGAGGAAATATAGAGCAACCCAACCATTTTACCGATGAGAGAAATGGCTCAAGGAAGTTAAGTTTGGCCATGCAGCTCCAGGTGGCGCAGAAGCAGTGGGGAGAGTTGACAGTGGGCACTGGTTAGCCCACCTATGGGGTCTGCCTCAAATACAATGCTTGTTTGTACACACCATTGATTGTACCCTCCATGTTAACATAGTGCCTGGCACATCATAGGTGTTCAAAAACTTTTACTGAATTAAGGAATAAATATGTGAAATACGCTGAGAGGTAAGTCATCTAAAGCCACAGGTCTAGTAAATACCTGAGCCAGGATATACACTGAGGCCTAATGTCTTAACCACTATGCTTGGCAAGGAAACGGTTGATTTGTGTGACTTTGCAAATCTGCTGGGTCTCCCTACAGTGGCAGAATAACATAGTGGCTGCCAGCAGGAAGCTATGGTGGGAAACACAAAGAGCTGAACTTTACTGTGGACAGTCTACTGTTTTTCCCTTGTGTGACATGGGTTCCAAGTGTTTGTGGCCATAGAATAGTAGGGTCTGGCCTCAAAATCTATAAGTCTAGGTTTGTGATTCTAAATGGTTTTGGCAGAAGGACCTCTTAACTTAAAAATATTTTGGCTTTTTTATACACTCTAAGCGGGCAGCTGCATTATTAAAGCAAATATTTTCTCAATATCATAGATTTTGAGTAAATATTGGTAAGGTTTCAAAAATTTCTTTCATTTGAACTTGGAAGCATCAATTGTTGGTTTGTATTTGTTATACATTTCCAAAACAAATCTTAAAGTCCTGAACTGTTCCCAAGTAACAATTACAGTGCTTTCAGAGTCACTGAGCACAAAGGAAATTATTACCCTGGGAACCTTCTTGGTTTAAGGATTTTTTTCTCCTTACATACATCCTTAATCTAGGGCCAAAAGCTTTTACATTTCTTCTTTAATTGACTCTGACTTTCATGCTTTCTCTCTCTCTTATTTTCCCAATGGAGAATCTACACTATTTGATCATGATTTTTTAAAATATACATAAGAAAAGAAAAAAGCAACTTCTTAAAAATTATTCTGTGACTTTGGATGAAGATTTTAAAATCTTCATTAACATTTGTGCTAGCTTCTGTAGTGAATAAAAAAGAAAAGAAGACTTTGTCTCAGTCCTCTAAGGACTAATTTGGGCCAAGTTGTAAGCTTAGGCTTAGTGGACAGCTGCCTAGTTGAGTGATTTCGGAAACCCCAGAAGGGAAAATAAGAAGCCAGAGTCTAATTATAGTCTTTTAGAAAAAACATAAAATATCAAGATGGAGCTTGTTAAAAATAATAATAACAAAACTCATGATAGCTAATAATAATTCCTATTAATGAAGAAGGAAATGGCAACCCACTCCAATATTCTAGCCTGGGAAATCCCATGGACAGAGGAACCTGGCAGGCTACGGTCCACAGGATCGCAGAGTCAGACACGACTTTGTGACCAAACAACAAATTACTATTAAACTCTTTCTTGTGGGCTAGACTCTGTGCTGTGCCTGCATGCTAAGTTGCTTCAGTCACGTCTGGCTCTGTGTGAGCCGATGGACTGTAAGCCCACCAGGCTGCTTTGTCCTTGGGATTCTCCAGGCAGGAATACTGGAGTGGGTTGCCATGCCCTCCTCCAGGGGATCTTCCCAAACCAGGGACCAAACCCACGACTCTTATGTCTCCTGCATTGGCAGGCGAGTTCTTTGCCACTAGCGCCACCTGGGAAGCCCTAGACTCTATTCTCAGTTCAGTCCCTCAGTCATGTCTGACTCTTTGCGACCCCATGGACTGCAGCACACCAGGCTTCCCTGTCCGTCACCAACTCCCGGAACCTTTGACTATGTCAAAGCCTTTGACTGTGTGGATCACAACAAACTGTGGAAAATTCTTCAAGACTCTGTGCTAAGAAAACACTATTACTATGTCCACTTTTCTGGTGAGGAAATTGAAATCTGATACTGAACAGAAGGCCACCTAATCACTTTCTGTCTATGAAGAGAGTTTAGTCTTGGGTGTAGACAGGCAGGCCGGTAAACTCATAAATCTGCTGGTAACAGGGAGTGGGTCCTGAAACCGAACAAATGGTGCAAGGAGGGGCTAGAAGTGAGAAGGAAACAAGATTTGATAAACTTGAATCTTTGTAGTGTCAACTAGTGTTAGGATACAATGATGCTGAAATTAATGCACTAAAAACTAACAGTAGCATCTGGCACAAGCTGTGACAGTACTTACTTGTGAATGTTATTTTCCACTTCAGCATCTCATTTGGATTTAAGTCTCTGCCTACAGAAAGGGCAGAACAAATCATTCTAATTGTGATGAAAATAAATGTTAAGTTCATTTGCTTCTAAAATTAGGCCATCCTGAGCACTGGGTTTAAGCAAAAGAAATGACAAATCCAACATTAAAAAAAAGTTTGAAACGTAGGCTGTTTCCCCCTCCCCCACATTATATATATAGATATTTTGACAGCACGGGATTACCTCAGGAAACCAGATCTATCTAGCTAGCAAGAACTTTCAGGAAACGGAATAGCATTACCAATAATTATACTGAAGGGTAACCTTCATAAACTCTTCAAGGGTGTTAAGCCCTGTGCTAAGAGCTTTACATGGGTTATCTTAGGTACTCTTCATAACAAGACCTTGTGAATTTGGAATTAAGACACAAAGGAGTTGAGTACTGCCGAGGAATAATGAAACTAGTAACCAGGGGGTTGGAATTAATTTCAGGTAGCCTGAGGTAGAAATATCAAATTCCTGTAATTCAACAAACTCCTGTAATTAATTAATGCCTATCGCCCTTAAAGCAGTGAGTAGTGTGTTTCTTTCTTTCACTTTTAGCTGAGTCACTACTCAGGGATATTAAGTGACACGAGTTTATCTCATACTGTTTTGGTCATTCAGGGCAGTTTTTTCATTAAGCCAAAAGATGGCGGTTCAAGTCTCTCACGTGGAACTTCTGAGGGTGCAAGCCGGCGTGGCCTCCGTGGGCTACTACACTTTATGAGAAAGCGAAATGCCCGAGATAGTGAAATCTGCAAGTGCTTCTATACATGAAAGTGAAAGTGTTAGCTGCTCAATCATGTCTGACTGTGACCTCATGTACTGTCGCCCATCAGGCTCTGTCCATGGGGATTCTCCAGGCAAGAACACCGGAGTGGGTTGCCATTTCCTCCTCCAGGGGACTTCCCTATCCAGGGATCTAACCCAGTTCTCCTGCATTGTGGGCAAATTCTTTACCATCTGAGCCGCCAGGGAAGCCTACTTGAACCCCTGGGCTATTTGAAGTGAGCAAAAATGAATGCACCCTGTACATCACCAGGTGAAAACACTACATGTTTTGATGAATAAAATTCTAAATGTAACACTGAGCAAGTGTTTTGGTTTGTATACATGTTTATTAAGTAGGATTATTCTACTTAGTTCTAGGAGTTTTCCCCACTTAAATTTTGCATTGAGCTTCATCTACATATAAACATAAAAATATTTAAAGTCAAAGTAAGTCTTTCTTAATTGACTTGAATTGAAATCATGCATAACCCCCCCCCCCTTTTTTCCCCAGAGAAATTTAGCTACATTGTTTTTAATAGGAAATTTATCATATTCATTTTATCTTTGTCCTTCATGGTAACTTGTAGAGTTGGCCCTTGATAAATGTTTGTTAAACTGCACACAACTCTATACATGGAGGGGGCTTCCCAAGTGGTGCTAGTGGTAAAGAATCCACCTGCCAATGCAGGATATTCAAGAGACATGGGTTCGATCCCTGGGTTGGGAAGATCCCCTGGAGGAGGAAACGGCAACCCACTTCAATATTCTCAGCTGGAAAATCCCATGGACAGAGGAGCCTGCTGGGCTACAGTCCATGGGGTCACAAAGAGTTGGACATGACTAAATTGACTTAGCATGCATGCACTATACATGGAGAGAGTTCCCAAATGGCTTGTCTTGATTTTGGTTTCTAACTTTGAAAAGCTAACATCTTTCTCTTTCAGAATGGAGTTGGGCAGTTTATACAATCAAGAGTTGGTTGAAAACTGGAACTACTTATTAGTGAAAGTAGGGACACTTGAAAACTATTGCTGTTATATTTTTGATCTCTAATAAAAATTACAGGAAGTTTACATGTTTGGATGAGACATAAACGGATTTGAGGAAACTATCTATTCCATCCACAAGAAAATTTCAAATTCCAAACCTGACTCTTAGTATTTTATGTAATCTCTGTGTTTCTCTGGAGCCATCATTCATTACGTGAGAGAGAAACCTGCTTTCTTCCTGTGGGACTCTTCTGTGGAGCCCCCAGCATGACAGATGTCCTACCATGCGTGCGTAGTTGACCATCCCTTTTCTGCTCTACCAGTCAGTGCAGTGGCTTTCCAAACCAAAATTTTGCAAAATTTGCTGATGTATTCTATTCTATTTAAGTGATGCTGATCAACACTCACTTTATTGACTAAACTGATTCATTGCCTCACTTATGGGTCTCAAGTCCATTTCAAAGACACCTTATATTAGAATCTAACACTGGGTTAGAGAAAGTCAACATGAGATGGATGTAGAACGCCTTGAAAAATTTGCTCTTATTGTTTTATTGTTCACTGGGGTTAGTTCTTTTCCAATCTAATAATTGGTTCTGCTGTTATTTACTTTTTAAAGTCTTTAAGTAGTTTTCTTTTTTGTATCTTGTCCAGAGCTTTAAGTTTAATCAGTGGGAAAGATACATGGATTTACCTCATCTTGGCCAAAATCACACCCTTCCTGCTTTTGAAATAGTTCTGACTTAAGACTCCAAAAATCATAGGGAAATTTTCCAGGGCCATTTAATTTTAAATCTACATTGGAAATTTTCTCTTTGGGCCCCAATCTCCCAGGATGATCAGGCTGATACAGGAAGAATCCCACTCTGATGCCCTTCTGCTCTGCTTGGGAACATCTGACAAACACTGGCGGCAGGGAAAGTGATGGTCTCATGAGAGACCAGGGAACTGCTGAGCTGTCTCCACATGGCCTTACAAATGAACTTGGACAAGTGGGTTGGGAATTGCAGCTGGTGGAAGGACAGGGCTGAAGGAAGAAGTACGAGGAAAGATCCAGGAGTCAGCTATTTGGGTTCAGGCATTCTCACTGGAAACTGTGATGTGTTCCTTCTCTAGAAGCCATTTTCTTGTCTCTAAAATAAGAACAGCTGGCTGAGTGGATACAAAATCAAGACCCCGAAATATGCTGTCTACAAGAGAGCCACCTCAAAACAAGGGACACATACAGACTGAAAGTGAAAGCTGGAAAAAGGTATTTCATACAAATGGAGAACAAAAGAAAGCAGAAGTAGCAATACTCATATCAGGTGAAATAGACTTTGAAATAAAGACTAAAAAGAGACTAAGGAGGACACTACATAATGATCAAAAGATCATCCAAGAAGAAGATATAACAATTATAAATATATATGCATGCATCATAGGAGCACCTCAATATGTAAGGCAGATGCTAACAAGTATGAAAGGGAAAATTAACAGTAACACAATAATAGTGGGAGACTTTAATGCCCCACTCACACCTACGGATAAATCAACCAAACAGAAAATTAGCAAGGAAACACAAGCTTTAAATGATACAATGGACCAGTTAGACCTATTTGATATCTATAGGGCATTTCACCCCCAAACAATGAATTTCACCTTTTTCTCAAATGCACTTGGAACATTCTGCAGGATAGATCACATCCTGGGCCATAAGTCTAGCCTTGGTAAATTCAAAAAAACTGAAATCATTTCAAGCATCTTTTTTGATCATAATGCAGTAAAATTAGATGTCAACTGTAGGAAAAAAACTATTAAAAATACAAACATATGGAGGCTAAAAACATGATTCTGAATAACCAACAGATCACGGAAGAAATCAAAAAGAAATCAAAATATGCATAGAAACAAATGAAAATGAAAACACAACAACCCAAAACCTATGGGATTCAGTAAAAGCAGTGCTAAGAGGAAGGTTCATAGCAATATAAGCTTACCTCAAGAAACAAGAGAAAAATCAAATAAATAACCTAACCTAAGATCCTTCAATACAGTTAAAGGAACTTGTGATATTATGAATCAGGAAGAATGGAAGCCATGTGGCATAGGATTGGGCCATATGGTGCAGGGAGTTGGCAAAGAAGCAGCAAGCACCCTGGAGAGGTAAGCAGAAGAGCATGTTCCTGAGAATTAAGGAGGTTAATAGAATGCTCTGTCTGGCTTTCTGCCCAGGCAACTGTTCACCCTCACACCTGGGGTCATGTAGCTCCTTATGAGGCTTGGCTCAGGCCAGAACCAGGTTTTTGCCAACAGAAAAATGAAGACTTCCTGAGCTAGTGCCTTATCATCTGTAATGATGATTATAACTATCACATAGTTAGGATAAATAGATATATCTATCAACATGTTAAGTACTTTAGCTGCAATATCGAATTTAATTCTCATAACAGCTCTTAGATATTATTACCTCATTTTATATAAGAGACAGAGGCTTAGGAGGTTTAGTAAGAATGTCACACAGCTAGTGTTCAGTAAAGGAAACAAATGACTTTGGTGGTTTCAAATAGAAAGGGTTTTGATTTTTCTGCATTTTAACTATGAGATACAAGGTGAAGATTTTTTGATATTTATCCTGCTCATTTTTAATGAGGTTTCTGGATCTGCAGTTGTGTGTCTGTCATTAATTTTGGAAAAGTCTCAGCCATTAACTTCAACAATTTCTTCTCTATCTTTCTCTTTTTCCTCTCCTTTTGTTATTCCTATTATGCATATCTTTTGCAGTTGTTCCATGATTATCAGATATTCTGTTTTGTCTTTTTCATTCTTTTTTCTTTTTGGATTCAGTTTTAGAAGTTTCTATTGACATTTATTAAAGCTTGCTAATTTTTCCTTGGCCATGTCCAGTCTATTGATGAACCCATTAAGTCACTTTTTATTTCTGTTTTGATATTTTTTTATTTCTAGAATTTTCTTTAGATTCTTTCCTAGAGTTTCCATCTCTGTTTATATTACCCATCTGTTTTTGTATTTGTTTACTTTTTTCATTAAAATCCTTAGCATTATTAATCATGACTATTTAAAATTACCAGTCTGATAATTCAAAATTTCTGCTGTATCTGAGCCTCGTTCTAATGCTTGCTTTGTCTCTTTAGGCTGTGTTTTATTCATTTTGTCATGGCTTGTAATTTTTTTTTTTTTTTAAAGCTGAACATGGTGATGCATTGGGTAAAAGGAAATGAGTTAAATAGAATCTCAAAATAATTTTGAGTTTTATTGAGGTACAATGGACAAATAAAATTATAAAATATTTAAAATGTACATCATGGTGCTTTGATATACATATACATTATAGGCCTTTAGTGTGAGCTTTTATGTTAATTTGACTAAAAGTAGAGCTTGATTTACTATTTGCTGTAGTTATTATACTATCAGAGGCTGAAATTTCCCCTAGTCCTTGCTTTTGTCTGTCCTACTGGCTTTAGGTTTTCCTCCTGATTCCTTAAACAGGGTCTGAGGCTTACAGCTCTTTCAGTTGTCATCTCCCGTGTTTTTCACGGACGTCTCATGGGTGTTGGTGAGGTGCGGAGGGAGGGAAGCATCCTACCGTCCTGTGATCAGGTCTGCCTTAGAGTGAGCCTGTGCCCTTGGCCTGTGACCTTCAAGTGTGCTTCTCAGTCTCTCCTGCTTTGCCTTAAGTGAGACAGGACGGGTAAAGGGAGCTGGAGGAGGCATCCCCCTCCCCAGGTTAGGGTTTGGGAAAACCCCAGTCCATTATTATCTTGTGAAACAAGTAGTAATTTAATTATTATTATTATTACTTTTTGGCTGTGCAGCACATGGGATCTTAGTTCCCAGAACAGGGATTGAACCTGTGCCTCCTGTCGTGGGACTGTGGTGTCTAAACCAGTGGACTGACAGGGAAGGGCCTAAAACAATTCCTTTTGAGGGAAGACTTTGTTAGGGTAATGGAGAACTCTAGGCATATTTCAAAATGATTACTTCTCCCTCTGTGGGAAGAACTAGCAGATTCTTCTCTGATTTTCACAGTAAGAAAGCGTTTCCTGGAGGTAAAGCTTATGAGGGTGTGGGAGTCACTTCCCTCAAGCCTGGGCCTCCTGGGGCCTTCTAACTCTCAAATGAGTCTCTGCTGAGCCTCCAGCAGTTCCTCAATCACAGCCGCAGTGTTCTGACTAACGTGAGCTCCAGCTCATGGTGGGCTTCATAGTCACTCCTGGGTGGGCTTCTGGTCCTAGTAAGCTCTAATTCTCTGTATTGCTTGCTTTTCTAGTTTTGGAGGCAACAATTTGCCCCATGATTTTATTCTCTGATGGATCTACGAAGCGTTGTTGGTTTTCAGTTTATTCTTGTTGTGAGCACAGAATGACAGCTTCCAAGCTCTTTACATGTCAAAGTGGAGACCAGAAGTCAACAGAAAGGGATTTAATACAAGGGATTAGAAGCACATAGTATCTTAGGAAAGGCTGAGTGATTGGGAGTTGAGGGCTGCCTTTGGAACCTTTGGTTTCAAGTTCTTGCCACTGTAAGTGTAATCTAGAGGTAAGCAAGATGCTGTTGTCATGGCCTGACTTTGTTAAGGATAATAGAGATCTCTAAGCATATATCAAAATTGTTCCTTTTTCCTCTGTAGGAAGAACTAGCAGATTCTTCTCCCAAATGCCTCCATCCCAAAGTCGACCCAGTACTGCACTGTGGAATCTGTCAGTCTGACCTGCTTGCCCACCTCAGGAATGTCTAAGCGTCAGGGCAATCGAGCCACCAGTCCCAAGTCTAATAACTGTACTCCGTGTATTTTTTCTTTATTCCAACTTGCCAATCTCTACCTTGTATTCCAGTTTCAGCTATAGGTCCTTGCGATATTTTCTGATATCTGACTTTGTATATCTTGCCATCCTAGTCCATATCTCTGTTCATCCTGGACAGTGTCCTGCCTTCCTCTGACTCTTCCTTCCGGTCCTGTGAGAAGATCCCCACACCTATGGCCTGTTTGCCAGGATCTCCACTTATTTCTTTCCCAGAAGATTTTTCTATTTATGACACTCTCTTTGAATGGGAAAACACTGATGTGTTAAGTAGAAATAGCATATTTTCAAATGAGATGTCGTGAATAATCCAAATGTTACTTACATTTGTATGTACAAATGGTGGGGTATGAAAGACTAGAATTATACATATCAATATATTAATAGTGATTATCTCTGTGTGATTGAATCAAGATAATTTTATTTTCCTTTTGAAATAGAAAAAAATTTTAAATTCTACACTAAATATGCATTACTTTTAAAAAATGTGAATGGCTATATAGGGAGAATATTGAAGATTTTGATGTTAATTGGCTTATTTTCTGTGTTTGATAGCCTAGAAATTTCCATTTTCCCCCAGAAGTAAACCAATAGAGAACCAATAACAGAGATATACTCTGCCCTTGGCAATCTGCATGTGCAAATTTCAAGGTACACCACAGTCCATCCCCACTCCTGCTTCACTTAAATTGTAGAACAGAGCTGTCAAAATAACCTACTGAGATAAGTGGAGACATGGCTTTTCAATACCATCAGTCAGTCCAATGACTGAACTGGTTAGGATATCATTGTTTCATTTTGTAAACTGCATCATCTTCTAGTGCATCCTAGTTTTGAGAATTTCTTAAATGACATGAAATATCAGTATATTGCACAGGAATGGGAAATTTAAATAAGAAGTAGAGGGATCCAGTAAGATTACTTTTGGTGAACTATTCTCTCACCTCACTTGAAGGTCATAAAAAATTTAATAACCATTGTTTATTGAGCACTTACTATGTGCCAGGAATTGTTCTAAGCATTTACAGGGTGGTAGTGCTATTATTACCTCCATTTTTATATAGGGAGAAACTGAAGTTCAGAAAAGTTCAGTATCATGTCAAGATAAGATCCTCAACATATGGGCATATGTCTCCCATCCAGTTTCACAAGCCTGGGGAGCTGTATCAATTATGCTATACCAAAGTCACAGGAACTAATATTATTTGAATAAGGCACTTAAGAAGTGCCCCTAAGTAGAGGCTGCTCTCAACAAATTTTGTCATTTGTACTCCCTGAGGTAGAGGCCTTTGCAAACCTAACCTTTATAGCTTATCAACAAGGCCACTGAGGCTAAACAAACTATTCAACAAGGTGATTTTGGAGTCAAATACCAGAAATTTCTGTTGTACCTGGGATATTCTAGGTGTGTGTTTTAAAATCAGATTTCAGATTCAAGAATTCTAATAATTAATTCTTATTTTGTTTGTGAAATAAACAAGGATGAATATCATCTGAAGATGAACTCAGAAAGTTTTCCTTTCAGTAAAGAGAGGAAAGGAAATATGCTTCTCAGGCAACTGTAAAAATGCCTTCTTCCTACTCAAGAATGGACATGAAAAACCCATAAGACCCTTTCTCAAAAAAATAAAATAAAAATTTTCAAATACCCAGAATTATTTAGTTTCTAACGTTTGTCCCCTTCCCCTCCAAAAGGTGGCACTTTGTCACATACTCAACAAAGACCCTCTGAGTTATTAAACTTCTGGTAGGAGGGCATCATCCGTCATCTCAAGTTACTATTGGTTTCTGAGTGAGTCAAAGATGATACATAATGATGAACATAAGCTGTTTCTTATTACTCTGCTCTCCAGGCGAGTTAGAGCAGTGCTAAGACATGAAGTGTGAGAGGACATTGAATTCTCAAGTGCTTACAGATTAAAACCTGGGTCATCTGTAGACCACAAGGCCAACAAGGAAGTCACTGCTGCTATCAGCAGGGTCAAGAAGTTCTACAACCACCTCTGTATCATGTCTTTTATGTAGTATTGATCAAATGCCTCTATGGTGAGCCTCTTACAAGGATAATACCAAATCCTTAAAGAAGCCACTGCGTAAGGAGCTCTGGTGTCTTTTGTTGAGTTCATATGTCTCTGGATGTATCTGTGAGCTGGAAAAGACTGACTTTAAATACCAATGCCCTGCTTCTTCTGCCACAGGGGAAGTTGGATTATGCTTTACTATCCTGGCTGGAAAGACTGACATTTTATAGCTGCCTTGAGTCATCTTTCCCAGATGACTAAATAGATGTTTGTGAGTTTCTCACACTGTCTCTGTCTTACACTGGGTGTGTCTGAAGAATTTAAATAACCATGTGTATGAGTTATCTGCTCCTAAAAGATGCCTTGTGTGGGAAAATTACATTGTTCCTCAGTGCCTTTGAGGGCTCAATAATAAACAAAGTGAACTCTAAAAGGAGATCTTCACATTACCTTAGCCATATGAGAAGAGGTATATCAAAGAAATTGTTTCCGTGAGAGTATTAGATAGAACCTATGTCTGGGAGCCTGGAATTGAGTTAGACCATGAAATGAATGCTAAGTCATGTATCTCATTATTCCATATTTATCAGACACCCATTAGATGCTACCCTGGAGAAGGAAATGGCAACTCAGTCCAATATTCTTGCCTCGGAAATTCCATGGAAACAGGAGCCTGGTGGGCTACAGTCCATGGGGTCACAAAGAGTCAGATGTGACTGAGCGACTGGACACACATACTTTACATGCTAGGTTACTTGGCATACATCATAAATGCATTTATTTTAGGTGGTAAGAGACCCAGGCATCTTGATTATTGCAGAGAAAGGACTTTATTGGGCTTTGGTATATACCTGGCCAAAAAAACCCCAAACAAACATAAAACAGTGCTAGTTCATCTCAAACCTGTGCAATAAAATCACATCTCTGAGCCAGGTATTTCAATACTTTTGTTTCTCAGCATTCTCTATTTTCTTTAATCCCAGTTCAATCATCTTCAGGGCTTCCCTGGTAGCTCAGTCAGTAAAGAATCTGCCTGCAGTGCAGAAGACCCGGGTTCAGTCCCTGGGTCAGAAAGATCCCCTGGAGAAGGAAACAGCAACCCACTCCAGTATGCTTGCCTGGAAAATCCTACGGACAAAGGAGCCTGGCGGGCTATAGTCCATGGGGTCACAAAGGTCAGACATGAGTTAGCGACTAAACCACCTATCATCTTCAAGCACATGGTCACACAAAAGACAGCACAGATTCTTAAGGTAGGGTTGGATTTAACTTATTAGGTCTTTTTTCCCACCATGTCCCCACATGTTTCCTCACAGGATTCAGCACGATTGTCCTGGGCTTGAACCCTAGCTCTGTATCCTAACCTGGGCTGACCACTTAGCCACCCGAACCTCAGTTTCCTCATCTACCAAATGATTAAACTAACACCACCACAGGGAATGCCTGTATGTTGGTGGGAATTACAATAACAGGCAATCTTTTAACTGAGTTGTAAAGGATGAATAGGCTTTCTCTAGGCAAAGAAAAATGAATATTCCAGGAAGAGGAAATGTCATTTGTTTTTATGTGTGTAATATTTATTAGTTAAAGCTACACTCTAAGGAGTCCTCAGTTGATGTAGTTTGGATTACGTACACACCCAGGGTGTGTACACTGCCATGTAATCAAGAGACTGGACTCTAGAGGAAGCTACTGCAAGGCTTCAATATTTTTTTATCCCTGATCAGCACTACAGGAGACATATTATAATATCCTTTATGCTAAATAAGTAGCCACTAATTTTACATATAGTAACACAATAATCCCATATATATGGGATTATATATATTGTTACATATTTATTATAATATATATTATATAGTTACATATTCACTATACATACATATTTATATACTATGCATACCTATATATATGTAACTATATATATAACTATATACACATATATACAGCTATTCAGTTACTATATATAAAATTAGTGGCTACTTATTTAACATAAAGGATATTAGAAATGTTCCTTCAGTGGTCAGATTACTGGCATTCAGTGTGTGTGGACTGATGAGTATACTTTGGAGACATTCCTACTTGGCATGAATAGAATATAGAAATTTAGCAAGATCTTTTTTACTCTTAAGAATTGTACCCCAGCCCTGATCGTCAATCGGTCCTGGGTTTAAAGGCTTATTCCCTGATTCTTGGTTGCCAGAATCTGAGTGGACAGTTGAATCTGGCTACCAGGATTATTTCATTGCCTCCGGGAAACTTTGAAGTAAGATAATGTAGACAAAGATCTCAAACTTCAGTGCAGTTCAAGTTAAACACACGATTTCTCTGTTTTATGCCAGCTTACTAATAAAAGTTGTGGAAGAATCTAACCAGAGACTTGCTTTCGTTATAACTAAGCGGCTGAGCTGTGGGAGAGTAGTGGACCTACTTGGAATATTTTCTGGGGCTGTCGTCGTCTACCAAGGAGCACCTAGGAGCTGAGCGTGGTCAAGTTGCCTTAGGCTAACTTGCAGCGGATGTAAAGGCAGAGAGGCGGGAGAGCATCCGAGGCTTGGGGACAGCCGGGGTTTAGTCTGTCTGGAGGGAGCATGGGAACATGGTGTGCAGGAGAATGGTTAAGAAGTGAGTTTAGAAAATAAGTTTGGGGCCACCTGGTGGAAGAGCCTTGTATTTCAGTCTAGTAAGTGCAAAGGCGACATCAGAAACTTTTGAGAAAGCGGACTTACATATGTTCAGATTTGTGTTGAGAGTCGTCTCTGGCTGCCATGTGGAGGCAGAGAGGCCATTTTGACTAGGGAACCAAGATAAACCAAGACCTACGGGCCAAAGCTGCCTGCCACCTGTTTCGGTACTTCCTAAGAGCTAAGAACGGCTTTTATATTATTATGTGGGGGAAAAAGAAGAGTACTTCATGATACGTGAACTAATATGGAAAAAAATCACCTCCAGTGCAGGCACACGTCTGCTATAAAAGGCCAGTAGGAACTGCATATGTGCATCAAGGGAAAGCTCTTCTTATGGGAAAAAAAAAACAACTTTTTACTACAAATAATTGAAAATTGAAAATAATAGCCCTGGATCTTTTCCCTTTCCATACATTCTATTTTTTTTCATCCAGTTTTATTGAGCTATAATTGAATGGGATATAGAAATTTAGCAAGATCTTTTTTTACTCTTAAGAATTGCACCCCAGCTCTGATCCCCAATTGGTCCTGGGTTTAATGGTTTATATAAGGTTAAAATGTACAGCATAATGATTCAACTTATACATCATGACATGATGATCACAATAAGTTTAGGGAACATTCATCATATCATACTGATACAGAATTAAAATTTTTTTTCTTGTGATAAGAATTCAGGATTTTACTCATATATATGTGTATATATACATATATATATACATATGCGTATATATAAAACATTTGTTGTTGTTCAGTCATTAAGTAGTGTCTGACTCTTTGCAACCTCACGGACCACAGCATGTCAGGCTCCTCTGTCTTTCACTATCTCCTGGAATTTGCTCAAGTTCATGTCCACTGAGTCAGTGATGCTATTAACCATCTCATCCTCTGTCAACCCCTTCTCCTCCCTGCCCTCAATCTTTCTCAGTATCAGGGTCTTTTCTGATGAGTTGGCTCTTCACACCAGGTGGCCAACATATGGGAGCTTCAGCTTCAGCATCAGTCCTTCCAACGAATATTTAGGGTTGATTTCCTTTAGGATTGATTGACTGGTCTGATCTCCTTGCTGTCCAAGGGACTCTTAAGAGTCTTCTCCAGCACCACATTTCAAAACATATGGCAGGGTTAATTATATTTATCATGTTGTACATTGTATCTCTAGTACTTATTTATCTTGTAACTGGAAGGTTGTACTTACTGACTGCCTTCATCCAACCTTCCCTCCACCCTACCTCTGGTAACCGCAAATCTGGTCTCTTTTTTTATGAGTCTGTTTGGTTTTGAAGTATAATTGACCTAAAACACTATGTTAGTTCCGGTTACATAACATAGTGATTCGGTATTTCAACGCACTTCAAAATGATCGTCATGATAAGTCTAGTACCATCTGTCGCCACAAACATAATTATCGACTATACTCCTCACACTGTCGGAGAAGGCAACGGCACCTCACTCCAGTACTCTTGCCTGGAAAATCCCATGGACGGAGGAGCCTGGTAGGCTGCGGTCCATGGGGTCGCTAAGACTCGGACACGACTGAGCGACTTCACTTTCACTTTTCACTTTCATACATTGGAGAAGGAAATGGCAACCCACTCCAGTGTTCTTCCCTGGAAGACTCCCACGGACGGGGGAGCCTGGTGGGCTGCCGTCTGTGGGGTCGCACAGAGTCGGACACGACTGAAGCGACTTAGCAGCGGCAGCAGCAGCCTCACACTGTATGTTTCATACCTGTGACTCATTTATTTTGCAACTAGAAGTCTGTACCTTTTGATCTCCCTCGCTTGTTTCCCTCTTCCCTCCCAGGCCCCTCCCCTCTGGTAACCACCTTTTTATTCTCTGTATCTTTGACTCTATGTCTATTCATGGGTTTGGCCTTTTTAGATTCCACATATAAGTGAAATCATACACAATTTGTCTTTCTCTGTCTGGCTTAGCATAATACCCTCTAGGTGCATCTGTACTGTTGCACAGGGCAAGATTTCATTCCTTTTTATATACACACATATATCTATGTGTGTATGCCACATCTTTATCCATTCATTTGTTGACAGACTTCGGTTGCTTCCATATCTTGGCTAGTGTAAGTAATTCAGCAATGAACATAAAGGTGAATGTATCTTTTCCAATTAGTATTTGGACTTTCTTTGGACAAGTATTCCAAGAGAGGAATTGCTGGTTTGTGTGCTAATTCCATTTTTAATTTTTGAGGAATCTTCATACTGTTTTCCAGAGTGGCTGCACTAATTCACATTCCCATGGTTAGTGCATGATGGTTCCTTTTTCACCACGTCCTCTCTAACACTAGTTATTTCTTGTCTTTTTGGTGATAGCCACTCTGACAGGAGTGAGGTGATAGCCCATTGTGGTTTCTATTTGCATTTCCCTGATGATTAGTGATATACATTCTATTTTTAAAATAATTTTTTAGGGACAATGACAGGGGCCATTTGTGATATTATCAGTCAGTGTGACTCTGAAGACATCTTTTTTCCTTAGAAAAAAAACAAATTCAAATTCTGAAGTCTTACTGGCTCACAGCCAAGTCCATTTATTTGCATATTGTCCATTGCTGCTTCTGGACAGTAACAGTGGGGTTGAGTGGTAGTCACAGGAGCCACATAGCTTGCAAAGCCTAAAATGTTTGCTCTCTTGCCCTTTACAGATAATATTTGCTCAGTTCCTTAAAAAACTAAAAATAGAGTTACCATATGATTCAGAAATCCCACTCTTGGGCATATATCCAGAAAAGATGAAAACTTATAATTTGAAAAGATACATGCAGCGAATGTCCATAGCAACAATATTTATAGGAACCAGAGTGGAAGCAAGCTAAATGTTCATCAGAAGAGAATGGATAAAGAAGATATGGTGTGTGTGTGTGTATATATATATATAAATATATATATATAATGTGAATATAATATGAATATTATATATATATATAATATTATTCAACCATAAAAAATGAAATAATGCCATTTGCAGTCACATGGATGGACCTGGAGATTATCATATGAATTGAAGTAAGTCAGAGAAAGACAAATATTATATGGTGTCATTTATATGTAGAATCTAAAAAAAAAAGATGCAAATAAACTTATTTACAAAACAAAAATAGACTCAGACAAAACAAACTGATGGTTACCGAAGAAGAAAGGCAGGAAGGGACAAATACTATATATGAAATAGATAAACAACAAGGATCTACTGTATAGCACACAGAAGGGTAACTAATACCTTGTAATAACATATAAGATGGGGCCTAACACGGAATGTTAGGTCCATGAATCTAGGAAAATTGGATGTGGTCAAGCAGGAGATGATAAGAGTAAACATTGACATCCTAGGAATCAGCAAACTAAAATGGATGGGAATGGGTGAAATTAATTCAGATGACCATTATATCTGCTACTGTGGGCAGGAATCCCATAGAAGGAATGGAGTAGCCCTCATAATCAACAGAAGAGTCCAAAATGCAGTACCTGGGTGCAACCTCAAAAGTGACAGAGTGATCTTGATTCCAAGGTGAGCCATTCAACATCACAGTAACCTGAGTCTATGCCCCGACCACTGATGCTGAAGAAGCTTATCAGTTCTATGAAGGCCTCTTAGAACTAGCACCTAAAAGAGAAGTTTGATTCATCAGGAATTGGAATGAAAAAGTAGGAAGTCAAGATATACCTGGAGTAACAGGCAAACCGTGGGGAACAAAATCAAGCTGGACAAAGGCTAACTTAATTTTGCCAAGAGAATGCACTAGTCATAGTAAACACCCCTTTTCAACAACACAAGAGAAGACGTTACACATGGATATCACCAGATGGTCAATACTGAAATCAAATTGATTACATTCTTTGTAGCCGAAGATGGAGAAGATGTAGATAGTCAGCAAAAGCAAGACCTGGAGCTGACTGTGGCTCAGATCACCGGCTTCTCATAGCAAAATTCAGGCCTAAACTAAAGACAACCAGGAAAAACACTAGGTTAGCCAGGTATGACTTGAATCAAATCCCGAATGAATTAGCAGTAGAGGTAATGAATACATTCAAGGAACTAGATCTAGTTAACGTTGTGTCTGAAGAATTATGGACCGAGGTGGGTAATATTGTACAAGAGGTGATGAACAAGCCATCCCAAAGAAAAAGAAAAGCAGGAAGGCAAAGTGGTTATCTGAGGAGACGTTACAAATAGCGGAAGAATGAAGAGAAGCGAAAAGCAAGGGAGAGAGGGAAATGTACACCCAATTACCACAGAGTTTCAAAGCCACCAGGGGCTTCCCTGGTGGCTCAGACAGTAAAAGTGTCTGCCCGAAATGCTGGAGACCCAGGTTCAATCCCTGGGTCAGAAAGATCCCCTGAAGAAGGAAATGGCAACCCACTCCAGTACTCTTGCCTGGAACATTCCATGGACTGGAGCCTGGTGGGCTACCAAGCAACTCGACCAAGCAACTTCACTTTCACTTTCACTTTCAAAGAAGAGCTCAGAGAGACAAGAAGGCCTTCTTCAATGAGCAGTGCTTAATAACAGAAGGAAACAACAAAAGGGGAAAGACTAGAAAGCTCTTCAGGAAAACTGGGAACATCAAGGGAGCATTGTGCCCAAAGATGGGCACAAGAAAGGATAAAAATGGTAGAGACTGAGTAGATGCTGAAGAGATCAAGAAGAGGTGGAAAGAATACATGGTAGAACTGTATTAAAGAAGATCTTAATGAACCAGATTACTACGATGGTGTGGTTAGTCACCCAGAGCCAGACATTCTGGAGTGTGAAGTCAAGTGAGCCTTAGGTAGCACTGCTGCTAATAAAGCTAGAGGATGCAATGAAATTCCAGCATAACTACTCAAATCCCTAAAGCAGGATACCATCAAGGTTTTGCATTTACTATATCAGCAAATCTGGAAGACTCAGCAGTGGCCACAGGACTGGAAAAGGTCAGTCCTCACCCTAATTCCCAAGAAGGGTAGTACCAAAGATTGTGCTAACAACTGGACAATTGCACTCACCTCTCATGCTAATAAGATTATGCTTAAAATCTTGGATGCTAGGCTTCAGCATTATGGGAACCAAGAACTTCCAGATGTCCAAGCTGGGTTTAGAAAAGGAAGAGGAACTAGAGATCAAATTGCCAACATTCACTGGATTATAGGGAAAGCAAGGGAATTCCAGAGAAACATCTATGTCCGTTTCATCAACTACACTAAAGCCTTTGACTGTGTGGATCATGACAAACTGTGGAAAGCTCTTAGAGAGTTGGGAATACCAGACCATCTTATTATCTCCTGAGAAACCTGTATGGAGGTCAAGAAGCAACACTTAGAACCCTGTTTGGAACAACTGATTGGTTCAGGATCGAGAAAGGAATATGATAGGGCTGTCTGCTGTCACCCTGATGGTTTAATCTATATGCTGAGTGCATTATGAGAAATGCTGGGCTGGATGGAATCAAGATAGGCAGAGAAACATCAACAACCTCAGATATGCAAGTGATACCACTCTAATGGCAGAAAGCGAAGAGGAACTAAAGAGCCTCTTGATGAGGGTGAAGGAGGAGGGTGAAAGAGCTGGCTTAAGACTAAATATTAAACCAAACTAAGATCAAGGCATCCAGCCTCATTACTTCATGGCAAATAGAAGGGGCAAAGGTGGAAGTAGTGACATTTCCTCTTCTTGGGCTCCAAAATCACTGCAGACGGTGACTGCAGTTATGAAATCAGAAGATGATTGCTTCTTGTCAGGAAAGCGATGACAAACCTAGACAGCATATTGAAAAACAGAGACATTACCATGCCAACAAAGGTTCGTATAGTCAAGGCTTCCCAGTGGTCATGTGCAGTTGTGAGAGCTAGACCGTAAAGAAGGCAGAGCACCAAAGAACTGATGGCGTTGAACTGTGGTGTTGGAGAAGACTCCTGAAAGTCCCTTGGACAGCAAGGAGATTAAACTAGTCAGTCTTATGGGAAATCATGCCTGAATGTTCACTGGAAGGACTGACGCTGAAACTGAAGCTCCAGGATCTTAGTCATCTGATGTGAACAGACAACTCATTGGAAAAGTCCCCGATGCTGGGAAAGATTGAGGGCAGAAGGAGAAGAGGGCGTCAGAGGATGAGATGGCTGGACGGCATCACCGATGCAATGAATATGAACTTGGGCAGACTCCAGGAGGTGGTGAAGGACAGGGAGGCCTGGTGTGTCCACAGGGTTGCAAAGAGTTGGACACGACCGGGAGACTGAACAACAACAACAACCTATAATGGAAAAGAATCTTAAAAAGGATGTGTGTATGTATATATATAAAACTGAATCACTTTGCTCTACATCTAAAACATTGTACATCAGCTATACTTCGGCAAAAATAAAAAGAAAATGTTTGCTGGTCCTCAAGTTAGACCATGGTTGCCATAGTCCATGTGACAGGTATGTCTGTGGAAGAATGGGTGAGGAGCTCCCTGGGTGGAATTGTAAGGACTTAGAAGAAATGGAATGAATTTTGCTGACAACTCCTCATCCTTCTCACACATCTTTCAATGCTATTCAATGAGGAAGAATATTTGGGAGAAGAAATGATCTAGTGAGATCGAGGATAGACAATAATTTGAGTTAGGCTTATTGACTCTGAACTACTTGTGGAAAATATAGGTGGAGGAAGCTCAGACATATATCTTGAGGGAAGTTGGGGCTGGTGATACAGATTTGGAATTTATTAATTCAAGATCCTCTTTGAAACTCTTGCAAGGGCAGAATAGAGAGATAGTTGGCCTAGAGAGAATGTAAATCAGAAGAGATAAGGGAGAGGCAATAGCTCTGAAAATCTCAAATATTTTAAAGTTAGACAGGGGTAGATAAGCCAGAGAAGGAAAAAAGCAGGACAGGGTTCTAGTAGAAATCAAAGACGAAGATCTCTTGCTTCAAGGAAGGAATGACCTACAGCTTCAAATGCTTCAGAGTGGTCCAATGAGCTGAATAGTGAAATGGACTCACTACACTCAGCAATGGGTTTGTTATTGGCCATTGTACTAACGTTGAGGATTGTCTACTTATTATTTCAACTTGGAAGTCTCATGGGTACCTCAAAGTCAACATGTTCTAATTGGAAAGTGAAGTCGCTCAGTCGTGTCTGACTCTTTGTGACCCCTGGACTGTAGCCTACCAGGCTCCTCCGTCCATCAGATTTTCCAAGCAAGAGTACTGAAATGGGTTGCCATTTCCTTCTCCAGGGGATCTTCCTGACCCAGGGATCGAACCCGGGTCTCCTGCATTGTGGACAGACGCTTTACCCTCTAAGCCACCAGGAACTCATCATTTTCCTGATGAAATCAGTGTTTTCTCTTTCAGTGATGACACTGCCATCTCTCCAGCTGTTTACCTGGAAACCTGGGGTTCAGCCAGGATGTGTCTTGATTCTTCACCCCAGAGTGAAGAGTCTCTCAGCTGAACTCCTATAATGACATCTGAACTGTTCTTTCCTATCTGTCCTGTTTCCTCCAATTTATGCTGCACCCATAGCCAGACTGATCCTTTTAAAAGAAAATCTGTCAGATTACACCCCTATCTATATCCTCCCCCTACCTTACTTTCCTAAAAGTAAATTTCAGATTCTCAACAGGCCCAAAGATCCTCATGATTCATCCATTGCGTGTTCCATCAACATAGTTTTGTACCATTTTCCCCTGCGTCTCTAAAGTCACACTGGCCCTCTTCTAGTTTCTTGAAAAACACCCCATTTCTTTCTCCCTTACCATCTTCACATGCACTCATCCCTTAGGCTGGACTCTCCCCTCCCCGCCTGCTCCCCACCTCTGCCCCCAGCCTGCTTCTTCCCCCAATGTGTAGTTAATTCTCCTGAATTCTTTCTTTATTAAGTTATGCTCCTTCTTCAGGGAACACCCCACTTCCTCAGTCTCATCTGGCCTCCCTTATCATGCTCTCACAGCCCTGGATCCTCTCCTTCACGGAGAAGAGTAGGTATTACTTGGTGTCTGTTTTCTCTTCATGAAATCAGGGGCTACATTTATCTGGCTCACAGCTGCGACCCCAGTGCCAGGGACAGACAGCGCCTTTTCACTCAGCAATTCCCTGTGAAATGAGCGCATGTGGTAGGAATGCAGAGAGGGTGAGTTTTATAGGTTTGATAAGTTTCCCATAAACTCGGATCCCAAAGGGAAGGAGTGTAACAGTCATGGCGAAAGCAGATTCAACATGGCAAATAGATTCAAAATAAAGATTTTTTAACAGATGGGAAAGCTTGGATATATTTGCAGAATAAAGCAAAGAAATTCTAGAGGAGAAGTGAGTTTCTGAGAGAGTGACTGAGAGAGGGGCTAATTGGTGAAGGAGGGGAGAAGAGGGGACCCAGAATTCAGGTGAAAAGGAGGAGAGGACTTCTGATACTGCAGGGAAGTATAGAAGACTTGGAGTCACGATGGATAATCGTGCACATATTTTAGAAATATTATATCAGGGTTTTTTAATTTTTTTGAGAAGCGGGAAGTTGCTCTGAGTTGGACTGTGTCCTCACAGAAACTTTTATTGAAATCTGAACTCCTGATACCTGTTAGCATGACCTAGTTTGGAAATAGGGTCTTTGTAGATGGCATCAGGTTAAGATGAAGTCAGTAAGGTGGCCCTAATCCCTCATGGCTAGTGGCCTTACAAGATGAGTAAAAACACCATGTGATGACAGAGGCAGAGGGGGGAGTGATGCAGCTACCAGCTCTAGGATGCCAAGGATTGCCAGGCATCATCAGATGCTGGGAGAAGGTGGGGAGGGACTCTACCCAGAGGAGCAAGACCTTGCTGGCCCCTTGATCTTGGATGTCCCGCTTCCAGAACTGTGAGAGAATACATTTCTCTTGTTTTATTATTATTATTATTGGTTTTGGTTTTTCTTTGGCTATGCAAAGCCGCTTGTGGGATCGTAGTTCCCTGGGGCGAGGGGCTGGGGGGGGCGCTGTAGGCCTCTAACTTAGGCCTTCAGGAGAGAAAGCACAGGAATCTTAACCACTGGGCCACCAGGGAAGATCCCATTTATGTTGTTCTAGGCCACCTGGTTATGGTCCCTTGTTCTGGCCCCAGGAATCCAGTACTAATTACGATCATTTTTTGAGATTGGTGGTGGATTAGTGTTTGCAGGTACAGGAGAATCACGTGAGGAAAAACACAGGGAACTGACAAAATCAAGCGAAAATCTAGCTGAATATTTCCTGAGCCTTCAAAGCTATGATAGGGTGATTAGGAAATAGAAAATGAAGATGACCACGTGGAACAATAAAAAACACTTAGATAAATATCATTTTTAGGCATTAAATGTAGTTATACCCTTTCTGTTAGCCAAGTCTAAAAAGCCATAGATTGGATTCTTTGCTTTATCTTTTAAAATGAAGCATGAGTGAGTGATAGTTGCTCAGTCATGCCCGATTCTTTGCAACACCATGGACTGTAGCTTGCCAGGCTCCTCTGTCCATGGGATTCTCCAGCCAAGATTACTGGAGTAGGTTGCCATTTCCTTCTCCAGGGGATCTTCCTGACCCAGGGATCTTGCATTGCAGGAGAGTCTTTACCATCTGAGCCACCAGGGAAGCCTACTACTAAGAGACATTTCTAAGTATAAAGGCAGGTCAACTTAAGAAGTATCAGCATGTGTGCTAAGTCACTTTGGTTATGTCTGACTCCTTGTGATCTTATGGGCTGCAGCCTACAAGGCTTCTCTGTCCATGGAATTCTCTAGGCAAGAATACTAGAGTCAGTTACTGTGCCCTCCTGCAAGGGATCTTCCCAACCCAGGGACTGAATCACATCTCATCATGTTTCTTGCACTGGCAGGTGGGTTCTTTACCACTAGAGCCACTGGGATGGTTTCCTAAAAGAATGAATGTTTTCTTAGTAGTGGTTTCTTATTTGGAGGACTATTAACAACATAACAGCAACACTTTTCATACAAGATACAGATTCAATTCACATTTAAGCATCTACTCTTGTGTCAGACCTCTATGTTACCATAGAGGTACTTTAATCATTAATGTATATCCCTTATTAATACGAGAAAACTGAGCTTTTAAGATATCACCCATCTAGTATGGAGGTACTAGCAAGCCTCAAAGCAATGTCCCCTAACTCTTAACTTCTGATACCTTCTAGTTCTTCTTTTCTTCATATCAGGTTGCTGAAAATGTTTTTCAGGTGGGTATTTCTTAAGCCAACCTTTCACAATTACCAAGTGTATAATAATAAATAGAAAATTCAGTGAAGATAGTTCTTCAAGGGTCAAAATCTATGCAGTTGAAGTAAATAGCTTTCTGGAGATTATTTGGATAAAGAAGATAGTTTAGAATACCTAACGAGATGGCTGGATAAACTATCTTCCTTAAATATTGCCTCTCTCTGTTGCTTTTTGACAGAAGCTGCAGAGCAGCCTGTTCAAGTTAAATTCTGGCAAAAATCCCAGAGTGCAAACACCACATGTTATTGTTTGAAGGAAGATGCACAAGGCAAGCTTCACATTCTACTGAAAGTTGAAAAGGCTGACTGTGTTCTAGCCTGGATGGAGGGTCATTGCACCTCTATGTCCTAATTAAAAATTTGTGGCATGAATGACATAATTTAAACATTCTATATTAGCAATATTAGCTTAGAAATCACACCCTGGATGCCATGTCCTGGCTATTTAGAGAAGCATAAACTTTCCTAGCTTTGCTGCTCTTGAACATTCTAATTTCATTGCCTGATCTGAAGGTCAAGGGCATGAACTCGATGAAAAAAATCCCCCTATGGGGAACCATTAGAGGAAGCAGCCTCAGGTCACCACCAGTGATCACAGGGGAGGGGGACAAATGGGGCACAAAGCATACTTGCCCTTCAGTGACCCTCAAAGCACCCTGCAGCTCCTTGTGTCTTTGACCGAGTTTACAGCCTTCCATTGCTTTTTTGCTGGTTACTGTGAAACCCTCAGCGGAGAAAGATGATCTCAGGTAGCCAGGACCCATACTGAGCAAAACTGCTGAGGTCACAGTCAGCAATACACAGTGCCAACTGCATGATCTTTATCAATGGGACCAGGAACCACATTGACATATATCATCCGGTGTTGGGTTTCGTATCCCTTCTCCTGGGCATTAAGATGAGAAGTGATAGGAACCCCATAGGGGGCATGGATTGTACAACAACATAGCGTTTTCTTTCCAGAAGATCTGAAAAGCAGCACTGGATAGCTCAACATTTGATTAACCCAGAGTAGCTAATGAATTATTAAAATAAAAAACACACGCAGGCTTCCTGAAGGCTCTGAAATCTTCTCAGCTGGATTATAACTATTCCTCAAGGCTCACTTGCTCTAATAGCCAAATTAATGCTATCAACTACTCTTTCACTGTCACTTTTTTATAATAGCAATAAATTACACTTGCATTTTAAAAGAGAGAGCTTTGACATTTACTTTACAAGTTCATATAACTTTATTTTGCTCTGGACGGTTTCTTTCTTTGTACTGGGGGCAGGGCAGAGCATAGATTAATGGGGAGGAGATAGAACAGTCTGGGACATTCCACTGAAACGGTATCCTAAAATTCCAAATATATTGTTAGGTAGTATCACTGACTCAATGGACATGAATTTAGGCAAACTCTGGGAGATAGTGAAGGACAAGAAAGCCTGATGCTCTGCAGTCCATGGGGTCGCAAAGAGTCGGACACAACTTAGCTACTGAACACCACCTCTTGCATAAAGTTCTCAAGATGAAATAATGAGTAGGTATGCTGCTGCTGCTGCTAAGTCGCCTCAGTCGTGTCCGACTCTGTGCGACCCCATGGACTGCAGCCTACCAGGCTCCTCCGTCCATGGGATTTTCCAGGCAAGAGGACTGGAGTGGGGTGCCATTGCCTTCTCCTGAGTAGGTATGAGAAAGTGAAAAAAAAAGAAAAGTGAGAGAGCATATGACAAGTTTCTTTCTGAATCAAATAAAAGGATATATCCATTTGGGGATGGAAATTATACAAATGAAACAATAGAAAGAAACTATCAGTGCTGTTCAATTGATACATAGCCCTCAAGAGATGGAATTATTCAAGCAAGACTGTTGTTATTGGAATTACTAGAAACTTCCTAGAGAAAATTAAATAACAATTAGGTAAAAACTAATTGGCTTTTCTGTTAACAACACGAAAAATTGGTGAGAGAGAAGCAGTTCAATGGCAACTGAAGGTGAATTCATTACATTTTTCACAATGAGAAGTAGGAAAATCATTAAGGAAAAATATCAACAGTAGACAAATTTTTAAGTATAATCTATGATGAAAAAAACTTAATTCTGAGTACATAGCCTTTTGACCTTAATTCCCCTGAGTTAAAAAAATATGAGCAGGCTAGACTGTCCAGCTGATGACTTGGGGAAAGAATGCTGTTATTTTTAACTAGGCAAATACTTACAGAGTCATCTGTTTTGAACAAAGAAGACTGATAGTCCTGTTCTGCATTTTCCCTGTGTCTGGAGTCTGAACTTGGCTGACTCCAAATTAGGAAGAAACACCCTTGACTCCAGCACAACTTGAGAATCAGCTAAGAGTCCTTGCTTTTGCTTTATGCTTTTGCTTACAATATTAAGGCATCGACACATTTTTCTAAGAACAAATGAAGGAATAAAACCTCAACGAGTTGTCTGATGAAAGGGACTCATACTCTGAATAAACTATTTTCAGTAAATCAGTAAATTATATCACAAATGATAATCCCAGAAATCTCATACTGAGCCAACACCTAGTTCTGCAGGAAGAGCTAATTAACCCCTTTGTATAATGTGTCAGCATTGAAAAGAATGCGATAATACAGAATCAGTTGTTATGAAAGTTTACCACTCACTTCTCACCGCTTAGGTTTTATTTTCAGACAGCTATAGTTTGAGGTAATAGGTTCAACAAAGGGGAAAAAAATGCATTCAATATTGTTTTGTAGATATTCCACACAGAGTCTATATTTATATAAACCATAGGCTGCAACCTTTAGCATAATACTGTTAGGAAATTCTGTTTAATTTACTTTACCACATTTAGGTATGTTGAGGCCAGATTCCTTTTTGGTAAGTGCTGTAGGCTGAACTGTCATCCCAATATTCATATATTGAAGCCTTAACCCCCAATGTGACAATAGTTGGAGATAGGGTCTTTAAGAGGTAATTAAGGTTCAATAACCGAGTGACTAACACTTCCACTTTGGTGCTTCCCAGGTGGCGCTAGTGGTAAAGAACCCGTCTGCCAATGCAGGAGACATAAGAGATGTGGGTTTGATCCCTGGGTGGGGAAGATTCCCTGGAGTGGGAAACGGCAACCTACTCCAGTATCCTTGCCTGGAGAATCCCATGGACAGAGGAGCTTGGTGGGCTACAATCCCTGGGGTTGCACGGAGTCGGACATGACTGAAGCGATTAGCATGCATGCAAGGTCTTAAGGGGGGGACCCTAATCCCAGAGGACCGTGGCCTTATAAGAAGAGGAAGAGAGAGACCTTTCTCTTTGTCCTTCACGTGAGAACATGCTAGAAGGCAGCTGAGAGAGCCCTCACCTAAAAATGATTCAGTCGTCACCTTTGATCTTGATTTTCCCCGTCTCTTGACCCGTGAGACATAAGCTTCTGTTGTTTAACTCAGCCAGTCTCCGGTGTTCTGTTGCGGCAGCCCAGCTTACGAAGACAGCAAGATTCCGTCCCCTCTATTGTCACTTCTCCTGGGAAATGGCCCTCCGGGGCTCTAATCCAGAGTTGGTCAAGTCTTTGTTTCCTCGGCACCAAGAGAGACACCGGGAAAGTCCGCTCTGCTTATAGGAGATTTTAGATAGAGGTTTGTAAGTTCTTGCCTCATGAAACTTCAGAATTTAGTAAAGTCTTAGATGGTTAAACTCTGTATATCTGAGGCTCTGGAATTCTCCAATTTTTGTCATTCCAGCCCTTGAGCACCTGCCTACAGTTTGCCATTGTCTCTGCCCATGGCAGTGCCTTCACATGGTCCAAACTGCATATTCCATCCAGAATTAGTAAATGTCCTCAGGGGAAAAAAAAAAAACCCAGCTCAAGCCTTCAGCTCACCTCTGAGAGGCTCTAACTTCTCCAGAATACCAGTCCTTGAGGTCCTCTTATTTCTGAAGTTCTTGTATCCTTTAAAAAAGATAAGTTCTTGGCAGGAGCTTCGGTCTGCCTCAGACTGTTACATTCTATTCCATCCATGTAGTTCCTTTTGGATCTCATTTCATGAAGGGTTCAAATGGTCCTGGAGGGCAGTTCCTCCATGGCCACCAGACAGCGACCAGAGCTAGAGGAATTGTGTCTGGTAGAAAGAGCACAGAATCTGATGTCAGGCAGGTTGGGGTCCTCCTTCCAATTCTTCTACTTATCAACTGGGATAGGAGATAACACAGATAGTGGGGAGCACTGGCCTGGCAAGCAGTCATCCTGGGCAGAGTACTGGTTCTTCAAATAGTTGTATGAAATTGCAACACTGACTTCAACATCCCTTATCCTCTGCTTCCACATTATGGAATATGAACAATAATGATACCTGCTATGTAGGATTTTTATAAAGGGAGAGTATAATTTTAAAAAATTGAGTATAGTTAATTTACAATGTCTTAGTTTGAAGTGTACAGCAAAGTGGTTCAGTTATACATATGTATGTGTGCATGCTAAGTCGTTTCAATCTTGTCTGTCCCTTTGCGATGCTATGAACTGTAGCCCACCAGGCTCCTCTGTCCATGGGATTCTCCAGGCAAGAATACTGGAGTGAGTTGCCATGCCCTCCTCCAGGGGATCTCCCTGACCCGAGGATTGAATTAAGAGTCTCCTGTGTCTCCTGCATTGGCAGGCAGGTTCTTTACCACTAGCACCACCTGGAAAGCCCATGTGTGTGCATATATATATATATGTATATATACTTTTTCAGATTCTTTTCCATTATTGTTAAGATTTTGAGCATAGCTCCCTGTGCTATAGAGTAGGTCCTTGTTGTTGCCTTATTTTATATATAGAAATGTGTAGATATTAATTCCAAACTCCTAATTTATCTCTTCCCCACCCCACTCTTCCCTTTGGTAACCATCAGTTTGTTTTCTATATCTGTGATACTATTTCTGTTTTGTAAATATATTCATTTGTATCATTTTTAGACTAAACATAAGAACGCACAGTACTTGTGTCAATAAAACCCAGGTCTTTGGAAAAGTTATCACTAATTTGGAAAAGTTACAGATTTTCACTAAGTTGACTTCCTCATGAGCCACCAAAACAAGGATGAGTATAATACCTGTCTCATATGCTGGGAACCAGAATGAAACGAAAACCAGTTTTAGTGTATGTGACACTGTAGTGCATAGAGTACTCTGGTCATGGGGGGATACTAATTAGTTTACTTTCCATCTTACAAATTTTCTGAGATAAAATAAGATACTTTACATTTCAAATTCTGCTGGTTTCTTTCATATGGCTTCCAATTTTGTAGCACAGACTATTTCTTACTCATCTGCTTATCCTTAGTCCTGGCCCAGGGCCTGTCATGCTAATACATATTCGTTGAAAGAATGAATCAGTGTGAATACTAACTTATAACTCTATAGTTTCTTATTCACTCCAGCTCCCAGCACATTTCTTCCTTCAAGTAAGAGTCAAATAAACATTTGTTGAATAAATGAATTATTCAGAGTCATAAAGAAGACTAATAGTTTACTCAGGGATAATATCAATCTTTTTCTCAACCTGATTTCAGTTCAGTTCATTTCAGTCACTCAGTCATGTCCAGCTCTTTGTGACCCCATGGACTGCAGCATGCCAGGCTTCCCTGTCTACCACCAACGCCCAGAGCTTGCTCAAACTAATGTCCATCGAGTTGGGGATGCCATCCAACCATCTCATCCTCTGTCGTCCCCTTCTCCACCCTTCAATCTTTCCCAGCATCAGGGTCTTTTCCAGTGACTCAGTTCTTCACATCAGGTGGCCAAAGTATTGGAGTTTCAGCTTCAGCATCAGTCCTTCCAATGAATATTCAGGAGTGATTTCTTTTAGGATGGACTGGTTGGATCTCCTTGCAGTCCAAGGGACTCTCAAGAGTCTTCTCCAACAACAGAGTTCAAAAGCATCAATTCTTCGGTGCTTAGCTTTCTTATTGGTATTTCTCCCTACAATCTTGATTCCAGCTTGTGCTTCATCCCGCCTGGCGTTTTGGATGATGTGCTCTGCATATAAGTTAAATAAGCAGGGTGACAATATACAGCCTTGATATACTCCCTTCCCAATTTGGAACCAGTCTGTTGTTCCATGTCCAGTTCTATCTGTTGCTTCTTGACCTGCATACAGATTTCTCAGGAAGCAGGTCAGATGGTCTGGTATTCCCATCTCTTGAAGAATTTTCCACAGCTTGTTGTGATCCACACAGTCAAAGGCTTTGGCATAGTCAATAAAGCAGAAATAGATGTTTTTCTGGAGCTCTCTTGCTTTTTTGATGATCCAACAGATGTTGGCAATTTTATCTCTGGTTCCTCTGTCTTTTCTAAATCCAGCTTGAACATCTGAAAGTTCACGGTTCAAATACTGCTGAAGCCTGGCCTGGAGAATTTTGAACATTACTTTGCTAGTGTGTGAGATGAGTGCAATCGTGTGGTAGTTTGAACATTCTTTGGCATTGCCCTTTTTTGGGATTGGAATGAAAACTGACCTTTTCCAGTCCTGTGGCCACTGCTGAGTTTTCCAAATTTTCTGGCATATTGAGTTCAGCACTTTAACGGCATCGTCTTTTAGGATTTGAAATAGCTCAACTGGAATTCCATCACCTCCACTAGCTTAGTTTGTAGTGATGCTTCCTAAGGCCCATTTGACTTCACATTCCAGGATGTCTGGCTCTAGGTAAGTGATCACACCATCATGGTTATGTAGGTCATGAACCTGATTTAGGAGACAGTAATTTTCATTTGGACAATGACCTACTTGGTTCTGATAAATGTGGTCTTGGGTTTATTAGAGGAAGTGGAGCCAAGGATATTTCCTCATCAAATACAAGATCTTGACTCCTATTGATCAGTTTTGGTCACTAACCACACTTTCTTACTCTCTCTGGTTATAGGATGATGTAGCGGGGATGTGAACTGAAGATGCTGGAACTGTGTGTAGCTGGACTCAGCGTGGAGGCCAGATGGCTTTAATCCAAAAGGATTAGGGCCTAAAACAATAATCACACACTTTCTTTTTAAAGTGCACATACCAAACATACTCAATCATAATATGGAGTTTAACATTCAGAGGATGGATACAATATGCTTCACCCGACTAGGAAAATAATCCCTAAGGCATTATCCATTGCCACTTCAACTACTAAAATCATTAAATAACATTTAATGAGTTTTTATGGTGTGGTTGGTGCACATTTTCTGAGCATTATCTCAGTTAATCCTCATAGAAACAACAGCACTACTGTTGAGCGGGTTCTCTTGGTGTCCTGTTACATAGATGAAAACACTGAAATAGGCATTTAGAAACTTGCCCACAGACACAGAGACAGTATGTAGAGGGAGGTCTGGCCATCTCCTTGTTTCCAAACTATTAGGTCCAGCTGCAGTGGTTTTATTCCCCATCAGAGCCAATGCCGTCTTTTAAAAACAAATTATCGTGTAAAGTCTTCTTTACAACCCTGAAATGAAATTCACATTTAATATAACCTCCCTACACACATAATAAAAAAAATTCCCTGGCCTTAATATAAAGGAGACATTCAAGGAAAGTAATTTTGAATGAAAAAATGTGTATTTCCACATGTAATTGCTAGAAGACATTGTGAGGTGAGCAGATGCTTACACCCTTCTGTTAAACCTTTATGAACATCTCAGCTCTAGAAACAGAATACTCCTAATGTGTCATATAAACAACTCCAATATTAGCTGTGGTGCTGCCACCAGTGAACGGACTTTTATAAAATGGTTAGGAACTTTTGGTAAGGTTTCAAACTAAACACAGTACAGTCTTCCATTTACAGTCCTGGCAAATTTATACATGAAAACTATGCAGAAGACTTTGTGTTTACATGTACAACATAAGCAGGCTGTTCATGTGCGTGAAAGACCAGCGAGGCCTTGGAGGGTCATGAAGGATGAGGAGTAAGTCTTCCATGAGCAGGACAGCCCCACACCTGGCAGGCTGCCTGGGATTCCTGGCCCTCACTCGTTAATACCAGGAACCCCTCCAAATCATTGTGAAACCCACACAAACACCTCCACAAGTTTCTAAATTGCCCATGAGGGTGGTCCTGCCCCAGGTGGGAACTACGTCTCTATTGAATGTTCAAAACACACACACACACACACACACACACACACACACACACACACACACACACACACACACAAAACTAGCATTGCAAACCCAAGGGAAATTACCTAGTGCTAGAAGAGCTAATGGAAAATGGGACAGAACTTTAATAATGTACTTAATTACTGAGTGGTATTTAAGAGTAGAAGAAGTAGGGTCTAGAAAGAATGACATTTTATGAATGAAGAACGAGCGCTTTCAGGAAGGAGGACTCAAGGAAGACCTCTTACCCTGTTCCTACAACTCAGCCAGGGTCTCTTTTAATATCCTGTCATAGCATCCTGTGCATCTGCTTTATAATACTCATGATAGTTGTCATTAAGTAGGTAATTGTCCATGCCTTACTTAATGTCTGTCTCTTCCATTAAAAGATACACTTTAATGTGTATATACTGAGGATCACATATACATATGTACATACACACATACACACATACACATGCACATACATACATAGAGGGTATCTTGTGCATAGTCGGGACTGAACAAATATTTGTAAAATGAATACTTTGCTGTACTTGTTTGAAGGTTTTGGAGGAGGATTCTGGAAGTTTGATTGATATAGCCTTGATTCTGATAAATATATTTGAAATCTACAAGTTGATTTGTATATATCATGGTTCCTATTCTAGCAAGCTGTTTGAAAGCTGGCTAATTAAACACTCTAGACATTCAGCAGTGGTTTTGCAAGCATAACTCTAGTGCCACCTTCTGCCAGGCAGAGAAATATGCTCAGATCATTTGCATTCTGAGAATCTGGATAAGATGCTTGAACAGTTCTTTATGCTGCAGAATTAATTAGATATTTTTAAAATGTTCAAATAATGGAGACCTTTTAAACTCCCATTTAAAATTGCAAATTTGGGGCATTCTATAAATAAGGCTGACTAGAAGGAAAAAATTCCGATATTCAGACTTTTCTTAGAGAATAGAAGATTTAGAAATTTTTTTGTCTTATTCAATGGCACTTTATATAGATTTAAAAATGATTTATTATAAAACTGCCCCAATTATGAAAAAACATACACAGGTATGTGCTACAGGAATTAGCTTTGTGAGCACAATTCTTACTGAAGTTATCAAGAATATGGAGAGGACAGTTTGAGCTTGAATATCTCTGAAAATATTTGGTCAGAAGTTCCACAAATCAATGAACTCAATCTATCATAAAAATAAAGCTGATGTTTCTTTACACATATATATTCAACTTGAAATGTCCGTTTTCTCTGGTAGGACAGTATTTCTCTATATGACACTTGTTTTGTAATCTGCTGGCTATTTTGAACTAATATCCCAAACATAATATCCCAATGTTAGCATGGGTTAAGGAATCATATGTGACATTTTTATGTAGCAGGTAGCTCTGTTATATAGCAGGTAAATAGCACAAACGGAGGAACAGTTGTTAGCTTTGAATCCAAACAGGAGGGGTCTGTTCCAATGAAAGGAGGGTCAAAATCCTCCTCTTGCGTGGAAGCGTAGAGCAGAGGCTGACAAACTCACCCCTTCAGATATCAGTTAGTAAATATTACAGACTTTGCAGGCCGTAAGATCTCTATCACAACTGCTCACCTGTGAAGGTGTAAACTGAACACAGCCATGGACAACTGAGAAACCAGTGAGCATGGCTGTGTTCCAATAAAACCTCTTTAAGAAAAGACACAGTAGATAGATTTGGCTTGTGGGTTATAGTTGTCAACTCCTGGAGCAGAGCACTGAGACTGCAGCCTCAGAATGGACAACTGTGTTCTCCTAAGAGAACCAGGGCACCTGCTCCAGGAAGAGAGGCAGAGCTCAGGACCTGGCATGGCCAAGCGCAGGGGTGTGGAGCTTTCACAGTGGGTCAGCAGCTGCAGGCTGCACTGATCAGCAAGTAAACATGCAGTAGAGCCTTTTTCAATCTTTTTACTCAGATGAACCCTTGAAATAACCTTCAGGTCTCAGGGGCCATCTGTATAAAATTACTATAACTGTAGCTCGTGGTAAGCTAGCAGGGCCAGTAATTTGTAGACAGGATAATCCAAGAATAGTTGCCAATGATCTTTTGAATAAAGGATGCTATTTTCCTATGGATCTGTTTTGGCCAGCCTATTAGCCTCTTTTTTTGTTTGGTTTTTCCTCTCTACCAAGTATATATGTGTGTGTATGTTCAGTTGCTTAGTCATGTCCGATTCTTTGTGACCCCATGGAGCCTGCCAGGCTTCTCTGTCCATGGAATTTTCCAGGCAAGAATACTGGAGTGGGTTGCCATTTCCTTCTCCAGGAAATCTTCCCAACCCAGGGATCAAACCCACATCTCTTGTGTCTCTTGCATTGGTAGGCAGGTTCTTTACGACTAGCACCATCTGGGAAGTCAAGTATATGTAATCCTCAAAAGCAAATCAGTAACTGTAGGCAGAAGAAATTCAGCTTTTCCTTTATGTCAAAAAAAAATTACCTGTATGAGTCTGTGTTTTAACCTTATCCAATTAGTCCTACGTATTCGTTTCCTAATTTACATAATTAGTTTCTTGCTGCCGTAACAAATGACTGCAAACTTGGTGGCTTAAAGCAACATAAGTTTATTACCCTACTATTCTGGAGACCAGAAGTTCCACATGGGTCAGCAGGGCTTTGCTCCTTCTGGAGGTTTCTGAGGAAAATCCATTTCCTGGTCTTTTCCAGCTTCTAGAGGCTCTGCATTCCTTCACCGAGGGATCCTTTCTCCCTCTTCAAAGTTAGCATCTCAAGTCTTTCTCTCTGATTCTAATGCCTCCCTCTTATAAAGACCTTAGTGATTACATTGGGCCTACCTGGATAATCTAGGATGGCCTCCCTGTTAAGACTATCCTACTTAAGATCCTAAATTTGATCTATCTGCTAAATCCCTTTTGTTATATAAGGCAAGGCATTAACAGATTTCAGGGATTAGGATGTGGACATCTTTAAGGGCTATTATTCAGTTTGCTTAAAAGTCTAGGCAAAGACTTTTGAAAGACTATGAAAACATTCAATACACTTCACCTCTAAGATGCATAATCCATGCAAGATTTACCACAGCAAAGTGACAGAGGAGAAGCTGAGTCATGGTGCATAAAAATCCCTTCTTTAGAATGAAAATTTCCTTCTGAATTTTTGCTGTGCTAGTAGAGCCCCCCCCACCCCCACAACCAGGTCACTTGGTATGTGTAAGTGGTGATTGGGGGGCTATAATTTGGAAGAGAAAGGCTGACATCGATAATCTACTGTCCCCCACTCTGTGAGATTTTGTGTTCAACAGTCATCAATGGTCCCTGTATTTCACATCAAAAACCAAGAGAGATGCTTATCAAACAAAATGGCCGTACACTACACTGCCACCTGGGGCAGAAAAACTTCCAAACAAATTTTAACGGGCTTCTTGGTCATTGTCCGGCTCAATGGATGTGAGTTTGAGTAAACTCTGGGAGTTGGTGATGGACAGGGAGGCCTGGCGAGCTGCAGTCCATGGGGTCGCAAAGAGTTGGACACGACTGAGTGACTGAATCGAACTGAACTGGTCATTGTCCATCCATCGTTAGAATGGCATGACCTGCAAAATTAAAAAAATCAAGGTATATGTTTTTCATTCATGTTTCTCACAGAAATTCAAGCAACATTATCACAGAATCCAAAGATTCTGTTGGAATCCTGGTTAAGAAAACCTGATAAGTGGTGACAAGCATAGCAGGAAAAGGTGAATAGAGAGTCCTGGAAGGGAAAGGGTAAAGGGAGTTGCTGTGGACATCTAGATCAGAAATAAATCATGAAGAAAAGAGAGACAAGTACAGCAGAATGAACACCTGTTGTTGTTTAATAAAAATGAAACTTGGAGACAGAAATACATCTTGCTTTTGCAACTGAGGGTCGTGTTTAATTTATGAATATAGTAATACATATGAATAGAGAGGTTTATCTCCACTCTTTCCTGAAATCCCACTGTGATGGAAGTAAAGGAATAAATAAGGCCAAAAAGGATGGGAGAGGACATGATGCCAAATAAGAACTGACAATGACAACTTGGAAGAGTGAACTCTGAAGCTGACCTAGCAAAGTGGAGGAAGCTGAAACCTAATGGAATGCAGAGACAGAAGTCAATGAGAAAAAAATAAAAAATAAAAAAAATAATAAAAAAAAAGAAGTCAATGAGAAGGGAAAAGACTACCCCATAGATCCCCAGAAACTGGAGGCCACAAACAACTCTGAAGAAAGGTGAGGGCAGGCCTGAAACAAGCAAGCAAAAAGGATTCATTATAAACCTGTGGAAAGAATTACATATCGTTTGGAAATGGCTGTATAACAAACCACTCTGTAGCGTAGTATCTTGAAACCAGCAACATTTGTTTACTAGCTCATGGTATTCTGGTCACCAGTGGGCTGGCTGTAGGATGCCTTGCTGTGCATCTTGCTTGTGGGTCCACAGCTCCACTGATGATGGCTGGGCTCACTCACGTCTCTGGGGCTTTGGCTGGTGCAGTTAGTCTGACTCTGGTCTGGTGTTTGTGACCTCTCAACCTCCAACAGGCTTATTCATTAGCAGAAGCAGGATCTCAAGTGGAATAGTTATGCTGACTCAGCTCCAGTCTGTGTGGTTTCTCATCCTCCAACAGTCTTATTCATTAGCAGAAGCAGGGTCTCAAGAGCAAGAGAAGCATGAAAAGCCTCTCGGTGCTGAGGCTCTAACATGTACACGAGTAATCCTCCCATATTCTCGTGGCCAAGGCAAGTCAGAGACCAGCTCAGAGTTGGGGAAACAACTACATTTTCATGGGAGAGGTTACAACGTCATATTACAAAGGGTATGAGAAAGGGTATGGCTACTTTTGTGATCTATACCAAAGAAGTACTCATAGTATTACCCCCCTCCTCTCATAACCAGAACTGGATACTATTGACATTTTTTTCCTTTTTCTCCCCGCTATCTTTTGGATGCATGGCGCAGCACGCAGGATCTTAGTTTCCAGACCAGGGATCAAACACACACCATCTAAAATGTAAGTGTGGTGTCTTAGCCACTGGACAACCAGGAGGTCCATACTATTGATATTTTAAATGAATTCAAAGAACAAAACAATTAGAAAATAAACATACAATAGACATTTTAAACATTCAATGAAAAAGTTGGGAAATAAAGTTGGAAATCATCAGTGTATTTGTCTTCAATTGCTGCGTGACAAATTACCACATCTAGCGTGCTACACAGCACACACTTTCAGTGTACAGCTTTTCTTTGTTAGGAATTCAGGCATGGTGTAGTAATGTTCTCTGCTTTAGAGTCACTCAAGGCTATGACACAAGTTTCAGATGGGACTGTGGTCTCATGAGAAGCCCAAATGGAGAAAGATCCAATTCGAAGCACAGTTAGGTTTTTGGCAGAATTCATTTTCTTGCTGCTATATTTTCCTGTACCCCACCTTCCCTCCCCTTCCCCCTGGCTACCAGTTGCCTTCAGGTCCCAGAGGCCATCTGCAGATCTTAGATATTACTTGCTCTTTCTTGCTCCATGGGCTTTTTCAATATGCCTGCTTGCTTCATCAAGTCAGGCAGGTAACCTCTCACTCCAGTTTACTAAGATTATGTAGTTATGGGAGTGACTCCACTTTGCCAGATGAAGGAGTGAAAGTGAAAGTCGCTCAGTCGTGTCCGACTCTTTGCAACCCCATGGACTATACAGTCCATGGAATTCTCCAGGCCAGAATACTGGAGTGGGTCGCCTTTCCCTTCTCCAGGGGATCTTCCCAACCCAGGGATCGAACTCAGGTTTCCCGCATTGCAGGAAGATACTTTACCAGCTGAGCCACTAGGGAAGCCCAAGAATACTGGAGTGGGTAGCCTGTCTTTTCTCCAGCAGATCTTTCCGACTCAGGAATAAAACCAGGGTCTCCTGCACTGCAGGCAGATTCTATACCAGCTGAGCTACCAACTATAACCTAACCAAAGGAGCGTGTACCATCAACTCAGAGCAAAGAGACTAAGATAAGAAAACTGAAGGACTGAATCCAGTGGTCTAATATTTGATTGATAGTAATCTCAAAAAAGGGAAGTAAAAAATTTGAGGTGAAAAAATTTTTTAAAAATAAATAAAAAATAAAATTTCCCAAAACTGAATGAGGAAGTTCTAGATTGAAATCACCTACTAAGTACTGAACACATTAATGGGAAAGAGACTTAAAGTACATCATTTTGGAATTTTGGGTGAAGAGAAGATCCTCAAAATGTCTAGAAAGAAAAAAATCAAGATCAAGATTCAGAATGGCATTGGATTTGTCGATAGCAGCCCTTAAATATGGGGAACAGTGAGAAGCAGCTTCAACATTCTGAATAAAAGTTATTTCTGTTATTGAATTCAAGTCACTAACTTATTTTTTTTCCAAGAAGGGTTACAAAAAGTTTTTTTTTTTTTCCCTATAAGCAAGTTAAAAAAACTAACCTCCGATGTATACCTCCTCGGGGAGCTTCTGGAAATGTGTCCCATTGAAAGAAGGAAATGATTCGAGAAAAAGATTGTTGTGTGATCTGGGAAAGAGGGGCAACAACGGAGGACGCTGAGGGTGAAAGGAACTCCTGGGGTGATAGTGAATACATGTCCTAACATGACAGCCGCACAGCAGGCTGAGATGACAAATCCAGACCGGAGTGGGAGGACGGTGCCTTCAGGGACAAGTATCTCCAGGGGAAAAAAAGAAACTGACAGATTGCTTAACATTTTTATTATGTGGAAAGGAATTTTACAGCTTTGCTGGAGAATTTTAGAGAAGAATGATAGAGAAAAGAATTACATAGATTAAAAAATTACATAGAAAAAGAACCTTCCGAACACCCTCCCCCAATCAAAATTCTGAGGTAAGGATTAATTCTAGGAAAGATAAAAGGCTGTACATACAAGGGAGTGTAATCATCATATACGATAAGGCCTCATCAGAACAACATTCACGTATTCATGATAAAATATTAATTTAGTAAAAACATGCTATCTATTTTAAAAAGATGACAGGGATGAGAGGAAGTATATGTATGTGGGTATTTGGTGGTGCAGTGGTAAGGAACCTGCCTGCCAGTGCAGGATACTTGGGTTCGATCCCTGGGTTGGGAAGATCCTCTGGAGTAGGAAATGGAAACCCACTCCAGTATTCTTGCCTGGAAAATTCCACGGAGAGAGGAGCCTGGTGGGCTATAGTCCACGGGGTTGCAACGAGTCGGACATGACTGAGCGACTGAGCATGCATGCACATGTGTTCAGCTGTGTACAGTTTGCTATTTCAGCCATTTTTGAGTGTAAATTCAGTGGCATTAAGTACATTCACATTGTTATGCAAATATCACTGGTACCCATCTCCAGAACTTTTTCATCTTCCCAAACTGAAACTCTGTACACATTAAACAACAGCTCCCCATTCTCCTCTAATCTCTGCCATGACAAGCACAATTTTACTTTCTGCCTGTATGAATCTAACTACTCTAGATACTTCACATAAGTGGAATCACACAAAATTTGCCCTTTTGTGTCTGATTTATTGCACTTAGCATAATGTCAGTGTTTCATCCATGTTGTAGCATGTGCCAGAATTTCCTTCCTTTTTTAGGTCATATAATATTCCATTGTATGAATATACCGCATTTTGTTTATCCATTCATCCATTCTTTGGATATTTGAGACATTTGGGTTGCTTCTAATTCTTGGTTATTGTGAATAATGTTACTGTGAATATAAACGTGTAAATATCTTTGAATGTATACCCAGAAGTGGAATTACTGGATCACATGGTAATTCTATTTTTAACTTTTTGAGGAATTATAACACTTTGTTGATTGTGTTCTCTGATGCACAGAGCTTTTAATTTTGATGTAGTTCATTCGATCTATTTTTTCCTTTTGGTGTCATACTGAAAAAAAAAAAGATTAGCAAATCCAGTGTTGTGAAGACTCCACCCTGTGGTTTCTTCTAAGAATTCTCACATTTTAAGTCTTGCATTTAGGTCTTTAGATGAATTTTGAGTTACTTCTGTTTGCGCTGCAAGGTAAGAGTCCAACTTCATTCTCTTGTATGTAGTATCTCACTTTTGGGGCTTTCCTGGTGGCTTAGTGATAAGGAAGCTGCCTGCCAGTGCAGGAGACACAGATTTGATCTCTGGGCCAGGAAGATCCCCTGCAGAAGGCAATGGCAACACACTCCAGTGTTCTTG
Source organism: Okapia johnstoni (assembly GCA_024291935.2). NCBI lineage: Eukaryota > Metazoa > Chordata > Mammalia > Artiodactyla > Giraffidae > Okapia > Okapia johnstoni. Next base: position 57,483,892 of record CM044310.1, on the reverse strand, counting down.
CCTGGGAAATCCCCTGGACCGAAGAGACTGGTGGACTACAGTCCATGGGGTTGCAAATGAATTGGACACAACTTATCAACTAAACAACAACAACTTCACTTTTTAAGTCTGTATATGTTTTGGGAATTCCCTGGCAGTCCAGTGGTTAGGACCCCATACTTCCACTGCAGGGGGCATGGGTTCAATCACTGGTCAGGGAACTAGGATCCTGCAAGTTGCGTGGCATGGCTAAAAAAAAAAAAATAATATCCATCACTTCAGTAGGAATTTAAAAAATCCTAAATTTTAAAAAAGAAATATATATAGTATATAGAAGTATATCATGATTTGGGACTGGTGGTAGTAAAGTTTTAAGCAACATATTTAATTATAATTTACCTTAAGTATTTTATTTATCATGAAAAAGTTGAGAATCCAAAACTTGCCTGTTTTGGAAGTGAGGTACTTAGGGAAAAAGGAAACTGTCCCCTAGACCTCACTTTCAAAAATATTGCTAGGTTTTGCTTAGGCCCTTGAATTATGATTCATCACTGAAAATAACAAAAATAAAAATGGACTTTAAAACTCGAACTATATGAAAAAGATTTTATAGATGATTTTTACTGATTGTTAGCATTGTTTTCTCCCTGTATAATAACAATTCCCAAATAAGAGGGTAGAATGAGGAACTGCTAAAGAGGAGGAGGAGGAGGAAGAACCTGGAAGGGAATTAGATGCAGAACCCTGGCGATTTCAAACAAATTTTATTTTTTTAAATGCAAAATTTTATTGCCAAGCTTTATGCCTAAAATCTAGACAATTACACTCTAGGATTCTGACTAATGAATACCACATGTTAGACTCAATAACTTCAGCTGCAGGGCAGAGAATATTGTGTTAAAGCCATTCAGATAATAAATAGCTATCTGGGTCCATTTCAACTGGAGCAAGTCAACTGTATTGAATGTGAGTGAAACATTAATTCTTTATAAGAACATACCCAATTGGCAGACACTTTGACATGTAATACACATTAGTTCACCATTCTGCCCCCGTGGAATCATTTTATCCTTTTCTTGAGTCTGCACTTACGTGAACGTCTATCTCCAGCCTCCTGAATCTGTCTTTGGGGTATCACTTACATGTGCTTAGAAAACATACATTTTCAAACAGACACATGAATGAGAATGGCTCTAGTTTTTCGAAAGTGTTAGTTTGTCGTTATTTCTGTCTGTTCTGCAAACATTACACGGCTTTCTCCTTCCCTCTGGGACCGCCTTCGGGTTCCCTTTCCCCTTCCTGAGGACTTGGCTAACCCTCCCTCTTCCTTTCTAAAGCCTTATGAAAACAGAGGAAAGAGAATATTACATGTTAGTGCTGGACACAAAGGACACCTGGAGCTTGCTTTGGCTCCAGAATTAAAAAAAAAAAAAAAAATCAAGAAATGGAGAGAGAGAGGCAGATCTTTCTCAGAGAGGGCTGCCCTACTCTTGAGGCTCTTCTCTCGGGTCAATGTCTTGCTTTTGAGAGCCGGCCTTGGGAAGCAGTAACGGGAAATGCAGACAGGAATAAGTCTGTCAGACCCACTCTCCTTTCTGTTTTACAGTAGACTTGTTTTTGTTTTCTCCCCCCTCCCCTTGGATGGAAGCCAGGTTTCCCCATGGCTGCTCTGAGCCCCTTAACCAGAAACAGGGAGAGGAGGGGTGGGGTCGGCAGTGAAGAGCGCCAGGTTCCAAGTTCTGGCTGATACACTTGCTTTCCTCTAAGTGTAGCGATGAGGGGCATTTCCAGGCTTTCACAGTGTAGTTAGCTCTTTAATCCCATTTCTGCTGTACTTTGTGCCACGTTTAGGTAGTGTTAGTCGTTCAGTCGTGTCTGGCTCTGCGACATCGTGGATTGCAGCCTGCCAGGCTCCTCTGTCCATGGAATTCTCCAGGCAGGAGTACTGGAGTGGCTTGCTATTCCCTTCTCCAGGGGATCTTTCCAACCCAGGTCTCCTGCATTCCAGGCAGATTCTTTACCGTCTAAGCCACCAGGAAAGCCTGTGCCATGTTTACTGCAAGCTAATTTTATTTTGTTCAAATTTTGAAATATGTATAAAAGCTATACATATTTTAAATGCTTATTAATTAATGACACCATAATATATGTACCAATGTTATATAATTTATATATATTTCAAAATTTGAACAAAATTAAATTACATACATAATTATCTTTTTATGAAGTTGTTTTTTTTTAATGTGGATCGTTTTTACAGTCCTTATTGAATTTGTTACAATATTGCTTCTATTTCATATTTTTGCTTTTTTGGCTGCAAGGCATGTAGGACCTTAGCTCCCTGACAAGGGATTGAACTCACACCCCCTGTATTGGAAGGTGAAGTCTTAAACACTAGTCTGCCAGGGAAGTCCCAAATTATATACACAATTCTATGATATGTATATGAAGAATATTCTTTTTGGTTATATATCCATTACATACATCAACACTAGTCAAAAACAATTCTAGAAGATATGTAGATCACCTTTTTAAAACTGAGAAAACTGGATTAAAGAGGGAGCGGGACTCGACAGAATCTTTAAAAGTGCTGGGGAGGTGGGAATTCTCTGCAGCCCCTTCAGATGCTAGTGTATCCTTTTCCTCTCCATCAGTGGTTGCTGAGCAGGCCTTCAAGGAGCTCTTAGAGCAGCTCTGCTGGAGCAGGTCAAGTGAGGGTTCAGCTCGTCTCATCGCAGACCCTACCACCAAGGTTTACCTATTTTATTTGTTTATGCTTCTGTGTGACATTTTGAAGGATGATGCATTCCAAGTCCTGTCTCCTCTCCTGTTTTAAGACCTCTATTAGACCCCATGCATAGCAATCACTTAGGCAGTTTCAACATGGAACAGATCTTTGCCTCTTGAAGAATGAGTCTTTGACATCTGTCTCATTTGTTAGTGACCCTGTAGTCATTTGAAATTTTGCTGAAGCACAAATTTGAACTTCAGTGCTGAGAGACTGCTTGGGAGATAGTCAATTAGCTAGTGAGAGAGCCTACTTTAAAATACAGATCTGCAACTCATCTTGGCTTTGTTGTTTATGATAGCTGGGCAGATGGTATCATCTTAGTTTCAGGTCAGGGGTTAGCAAATTTTTTCTTTAAAGGGCCAGACAGTAAATATTTTAGGTTTGGCAGGCCACACAGGATCACGGCTGAATCTTATTCCTTTCTCTCTCTCTCTTTTATGTTCTCTTTTTTACAACTCCAAAAAACATAAAAATTATTCTTATCTGCAAAGAATCCTTAAACAATAGTCCAAGGGGGCTTGATCTGGCTCATGGTTATGACTTGTTGACCCCCCCCATTTTTGGTAATACCATTCTTACGTTTAGACGAAGTATCACACTTCAGAGAGGGGAGTACTCAATCCGGATCCCACAGCCCACTGTCAGGCACATCTTGGTGTGTTCGGCTTCCGGTTCATTTGTTTCCCACTGTATCTTATGTTATAGTTTATTTCTTAAAAGATCCCTTTCACACCCCTCAGAAAAGTAGAAACATCCGCGTTTGTTTTGGTTTTGGTTTTCATTATCGGTTTCCCTGAACCTCTTACTACAAGAGACAGTAGAGGAACACGAGGTGCCTCCCTGAAACACCAGCCTCCAGCCTAGGCTTCGGAGTTTTGTGGGTCACACGTTCACTCCTCTGGAAGCAGGGACAAGATGTGGATGGAATTGATCCTGGCAGCTGGTTTGTTCTCTGTAAGTGGGAGACAGTACTGCTCAGGGGGGCAAAGGCTGCCTGGTCTCTGCCTGCTTCCTGGGTCTGTATTACTTGTGTGTCATTGGGAAGGTTACAGAATCTAAATAACTCGCGATGTCTCCTCCCGTGGACCTCAGGACCTCAGGACCACAGCAGCACATCCCTCACATGCTACGTGGATCCGACGGTTAACACACGTGAAGCCGTCAGAGGCAAGTGTGCACAGGCATCGGTGCCTCTCCTCACTCATCGCTGTCACCCCTTCTTTCCGGCAGGTACGCTAGCCAGCCCTGGGCTGGCCTGCTGGTCTGTCTGCTCGACTTCCAGATACGGCTCCATCCCTTTATCATCGTTGATGGGTCATTGTTTTTTGGACTTTCCAACCTCCATGTTCTGGGATTTTAAGACCAGACCGACGTCCCCTATTCCCAGTCCCACATCCTGCATTCCCAGAGGGAGTCAATGAAATTGAAGTCTGTTAGTATTTAGGCTAATTAATTAATGAAAAAACCTAAGGATGTGTAGTCAGGCTCTGATAAGATGCACACATACAGAATATGCATATGCCACATAGAATGGCATAAGGGATATAGGATGTGGGAAGACTGATCTAGAAATGAGGTGTGTGATGGGTCGACACTGGGTGAAATTGGAAGACCGGCATAAGAAGCCATGTTAGCAATTTAGATCCCAGGGCAGGGTTCCCAGCCTGCCAAGTCCTAAGCATCACCTGGGGTATTTTTTGTTTTTAGAATTTTTAAATTTCTTGACCCGGCTCTGCAGCATTTTGGATCTTAGCTCCCTAGGGATCGAACCCATGTTCCCTGCACTGGAAGTTGGGAGTCTTAACCACCGGACTGCCAGGGAAGTTCCCCCTGGGTGTTTTGAACATACAGCTCCCCAGGCTGCAGCATGGACTCTGCAGAATCTGAAGTCTGGAGGAGAAGAGCCAGGAATCTTTAGTTTTAATGAGTCTATCTGGTGAGTCTTAACCTGAGAAGTTTTGGAAATACTGTGACAAAGCAAAAGGTAATGTGCTCAGACAGAGATACAGGGATGGGGGCTGCTCCCATGAACTTTGGGGAGTAACAGCTGCCCCCTCAGTGGCCTTCAGGTGGAGCAGGTGCTCGGGGGTCCTCTGGGTGTCTGGAAGCTGCAGGACCACGAAGAGGCATATTCGTTCTTCCGTTCTCTGAGTGAATATACCTTTATCTGTATATTCGTAGTACCGCTGTTTCAATCTGCACTGTATATCAGAACCATCTGAGAAACTTAAAACTTGCTAATTCCTGGACTCCTTTCCAAATTGATTTCAGTTGGGAATCTAGTTTACTTTTTGGTTTTTTTTTCAGTTTCCCAGTTATTCAAATATGCCCAGGATACAGAAAGCACTTTGTGTGTACCTCTTGTATTCTAGGTATTATTTTTATTTGAAAAATATGCTTATTAAGACATTTCTGTGCACTCTGTGATAGTTGTTTTTACAGCTCAGTTATCTTTTAAATCAACCCTGAATACTCATCAGGAGGACTGATGCTGAAGCTGAAGCTCCAATACTTTGGCCACCTGATGCGAAGAGCTGACTCACTGGAAAAGACCCTGATGCTGAGAAAGATTGAGGGCTGAAGGAGAAGAGGGTGGCAGAGGATCAGCTGGTTGGACGGCATTATTGATTCCATGGATATGAGCTTCGGCAAACTCTGAGAGATGATGAGGGACAGGGAGGCCTGGCATGCTGCAGTCCATGGGGTTGCAAAGAGTTGGACATGACTGAGGAACTGAAAAATAGTATCTTTTAAAGGTTCAAAACATAAGCTTTTGGTTCACACCAGCTTGGAGGATGGTAAAGACTGTGAGACAGCTAGGTGCTTGGTTTCCCTTCCCTCTACTGTGATTATACAACAGGGCTTAAGATAATGGCTTGGAACTGTTTTCCAAACAGAAGAGCGCTTTCCTCAGAATAACCAGGAGCCAGACATATAAACCTTGTTCACCTACATCCTCACAGTGGCCGCCAAGGCATTGCAAGAGAACCTCTGGGCACTGTGGAGCTTTTGAAAAGCACTTTGAAGGAAGAGTCGGACACAGGAAGCTGTCAGTCCAACCAGAATCGTCTTCTGCAGTCATAGACAACAGGGAATAGCATTCCTTATGCATCTCGCCTTCCCTGGGGCTCTGACCGTGCTTCTGGGAGAGGCCTGCTGCTGCTGAATTACTGGCCACTGGCGTTGGTATCTGTTTTGTTTTCTGCTTTGTGGCTCCAAGAAGTCCTGTGAGGGATTCAGGTTGATGAAGTGATGACTAAAGATGTCATAACAATTAAACTAGGAGGGCTTTTATGAAATCCAAACCTTGAAAAAGTAGGCCCCCCCAAATGGTTCTGTTATTTTAAGATGACAGAACCTTCAAAATATCAAAATGGCTGGAAACTCTTTTTCCTTCTTTCCCTATTGCTTTTTTGGAAATATTAACACCAAATCTACGTTAACTGAAGAAACAGGAGCCACTGGTTAATAAAATCAGTGTCAAAGAGGTTAATACCGCCTCACCCAGCAGATTCGCACACGGGCCTGTCTGCTTAATGGACCAGGGCTGGCAGCTGTCACATTGAGAGAGAGCAGGAATAACATGTACGTTTCAACTTGAATGTTCTGATCATAAAACTTATCGCTGAAGCAACTTTCTATTCACTGTCACTGACAGCATAGGTTTCCTTTGTCTTTTCCACCAAAACAGGCTCCACCATGACGAGTCAGTGGTTTTCTGTCAGTACTTTTCTCTTAGAGCAGCTGTTTCAGCTGCCAATGGTGCCACTTTAATATCTTTTATGTCTCATGTTGTTCCTTATTTTCTGATGTGATGAAGCAATGACTGTTTATGCTGATCTGAGAGAAGCTAGGACATGTGTTGGTATCATGAAGTTTGCAACATTAGCCATCTGATCCAAATCAAAATATGAAAAATAGGAATTAACATGTTTCAGAGCTGAAGTGGCCCATCAACTTTTCACAAACCCAAATGGAAAGTGTATTCTGATTTCATGCTTAACCCCCCCACCACATTCTATATTTATAACATTTTTAAAATTCAAAAGCTATTTTGTGTATTACTAGTAAGTTTTTCTAATAATTATTCCCAACATGACAATTTACTTTGTTTTCTGCTGTGCAGGCCTGCTTTTACTTGGCATCCAGTAATAATATTGATAATAATATAATCAAATAATAACATATAAAATAATATATCACATAATAATGTAATAATTATATAATGATAGTATTATTAATATATAATTTTATGATTATACAATATTATACATAATAATATCTGTGTGTGCCAAGTCCTGTTTCAAACACTTTACACCTGGAGTTCTTAGCCCTTATCACAGTGATAATACTTTCAATCTGAAAATAATTTACATTAATTTGTCCCTTAAACCTTATTTCCTTTAACTTCAACCCAGAGAATACACTGAACTATGAAGCTATTTCGGAGAAGGCAATGGCACCCCACTCCAGTACTCTTGCCTGGAAAATCCCATGGACGGAGGAGCCTGGTAGGCTGCAGTCCATGGGGAGGCTAAGAGTCGGACACAACTGAGCGACTTCACTTTCACTTTTCCCTTTCATGCACTGGAGAAGGAAATGGCAACCCACTCCAGTATTCTTGCCTGGAGAATCCCAGGGACAGCGGAGCCTGGTGGGCTGCCGTCTATGGTGTCGCACAGAGTCGGACACGACTGAAGCGACTTAGCAGCAGCAGCAGCAGCAGCAGCAGCATGAAGCTATTTCCCCAGGGAAGGAAAAAAATGACATGAGAGAGAACAAAGAATTAACATCTCAAAGGTCTCCGATGTAAGGCATTATAGACAGAGAGATGGGATTTCTATGTTCCAAAGACCTAACTTAAGAGTGAGGTCCAGTAGGAGAAAGTAGTCCTCAAGTCATGATTAGACACTGCTGCTGAGCAGCGAGGCTTCATAGCCCCCAGAACTTAAAAGGACACTGGCAAGTCCCAGGCAGGGCAGAAAACGGAGAGTGAGCCTGTCCCCGCACACCTGGAGGCTAGGTAACCATGGCAAGGAGAGGCGAGAGGGAGGAGCCAGGCAGGCGATCGATCAGACATCCAGGATCTGCCCCGGCCTCCCTGCCTCCCGACCACAGCCCACGAAATCCCAAAATGTGTGTGTGTGTGTGTGTGTGTGTCCACTGTACTACTGGGTGGAAAGTGTTAGTCACTCAGTGGTGTCCCACTCTTTGCAACCCTATGGACTGTAGCCCCCTAAGCTCCTCTGACCATAGGATTTCCTAGGCAAGAATACTGGAGTGGGTTGCCATTCCCTTCTCCAGAGGATCTTCCCAAACCAGGGATCAAACCCAGGTTTCCCACATTGCGGGCAGATTCTTTACCATCTGAGCCAGCAGTGAAGCCCCTGTACTATGGAGGCTGAAGCCAAATGCAGAAGGTCCTTGGCTTCTTTCCCATTTGGCATCCCAAGAGCAGCTACAGCTTAGGTGATGTCCAGGGAGCAGCTTGGCTGGGTGGAGAAGCCTGACTTTGCATCTTGGAAAACGCTTACTTCCCACGCAGGGTGGACGGCATCCAGATGGCCGGGATGATCTGTGAGAAAGGCCGGTGACTTTGTCAGGAATGTTGCTGCAGTAGGGCATTGGTGGGGGGCGTAGCTTATCTTGAAACTAAAGGCTGCCCAGTGGGCCATTTGGCTTGGGAATCAAAGCCCCACCTCAGGAAGCATGTTTAACTGAGAAAAGGGCTGGGGCTGACGCTGCTAAATCAGCAGAGAGGGCTGTCTGGTCCTGAGGGAACTCAGAGAATTGACTTCAGCACAGTGAATCTGACCTGGTGCATAAAATACACCCTCACTTGCAAGGCCGGTAAGGACCTAGGGACACCCCAGCATCTCCAGAAGGATGGAATTTTCTTTATGGGATCACAAGATGCCACCTTGGGGAGGAAGAGGGAGGGGAGTGAAGGGGAACATTCGGAAAGACTGACTTTTATCTGAGAAGAACTATTGCAAACAGAAAATAGGCTGCATAATGAGAAGTGACTGGGTATTAATTTTAAGCAAGTTTAAAGTTTTGCTTTACCCATAAGGAGGGTGGGGGTTGGTGGCCTAGATAATAGAAAAAATAAAGAAACTACATTGTCTTTGTATATCTCAGTGTAGCGTGAATAAATTGTGCCCCACGTACAGCTTCATAATATGTCAAATGGGAAGAAGTGAACTTATAAATTTGTTTCAAGAACAGATAAAGATTGGTGTTACTCAAAGTTGATGAATTAGAAAGTCAGGAAAGATCGGAAGTTCTTAAGATGCTGTGTTTTTGTACCTTTCAATTTCTTCTTTTCAGAGATTAGAACAGATATTGAGACATGGAATGTATTATGCAGCCCCTGCCTCCTGCTCCCTCTTATATCTCTCCAAGTGTTCTTCATCTTTGTCCTCTGCTCAGAGAGTGGTATGTCATTAAGCATGGGAAACAAGCTTTCCACTGCAGTGACCACATTGTGGGGCCTCAAAGGAAAAATTCCTTTTGAACACACATAATAAATGACTCTCTAAGGCAGGACATCAGGAAAGATCCCACATATGTAACAGCAGATGATAAATTCTGGTAATTTACATCCATAGGTCACTCTAAGGACATTTCTAATTTATGACTCTGAACTCAGAAAACTCTAACTCAATTCAGAATCTTAGGCAGAACCACAGAAGTAACGCTCGTTTACAGAGCAATGAAATTCAGGGTCAGAGAGGGTGGCCGTCATTCTGATGTTTCTCTGATTGAGGGGTTCCCCAGAATGCAGGACTTTCATGCCACAGCTGGGGAAGTCTGGGGCTAACTGGGATGGTCGGTCACCCTGGTACGGTTTACCAAAAGGTACACTGAAGAAGCTGTTTGGAAGTGATGGTTTCAAACTGAATAAGGCCAGGTTGGTGGAGGATATTTGCAAATCGTTTTTACTCTTTCTTTTCACTTAATCTGCGTTTATTCTCAGCAGACCTGTGCTTTTGTAAGTGTATAAGAGATACGCTTTCTGATACACTGGGAAGCTGGAGGCAAGCTTTCTATCTACTGGCTCTGCATTCCTCTGTTTTCTGGAAGAGTTTGTATAGGATTGGCATTATTTCTTACTTAACTTTTTCACACAAATTAATCAGTGAAATAATCTATACCAATGAGCTCTGGTAGTCTGTATCATTCGAAAAATGTGTCCATCTTATCTAAATTCTTACATTTATTGGCACAAGTTGTAAATCAACTATACTTCAATAGAAGAGAATACAATACAATATTATTGACAACAGTCACCATTAGATCCATAGAACTTATTTATCTTGTATCTAGAAATTTATACCTTTTCATCATCTATACCCATTTCTCCCAGCCCCTGCCTTCCCCTTAGCCCCGTTCTTAGCTGTCTCTGGCAACTACCAATTTGATCTGTTTCTGTAACTTTGGTTTCTCTAGATTCCACATATAAGCAAGATTACACAGTGTTTGTCTTTCTTTGTCTGACTTATTTCACTTAGCATAATACTCTCAAGGTCTGTCCAATGTTGTTGCAAATAGAAGGATTTTATTTAATTTTTTTTTATGGCTGAATAGCAGTATTCAGCCATAAATTCTGTGTATGGGTGTGTACATACCACACTTTCTTTATCCATTTATCCATCAGCAGATGCTTAGGGATGTTTCCATAGCTTGCCTGTTGTAAATAATGCTGCGACCGGCATAGCAGTGTGTGTATCTCTTCAAGATCTTGTTTCACTTCCTTTGGATATACACTCAGAAGTGGGACTTTTGGATCATATGGCAGTTCTATTGTTAATTTTTTGAGTAAACTTCATACTGATTTCTATAATGACTGTAACAATTTACAATTCCACCAACAGTGTACAAGGGTATCCTTTTCTCTCTAACCTTGCCAGCAGTTGTTATCTCGTATCTTTTTGATAGTAGCCATTCTAACAGATACAAGGTGATATTTCACCATGGTTTTGATTTGCATTTTCCTGTTGATTAATGATATTGAGTATCTTCATATACCAGTTGGCCATCTGTATATCTTCTTTGGAAAAATATGTTCATGATCTTTTGTCCATTTTAAGTTGGATTATTTTATTTTTGTTATTGAGTTGTATGAATTCCTTACATATATTTGGATATTAACCTCTTAATAGATATGTGGTTTGCAAATATTTTCTCCCATTTTGTAGGTTGCCTTTTCAACTTATTGATTATTTATTTTGCTGTGCAGAAGCTTTTTAGTTTGATAAAGCTGTTGCTAACTAGGGTTCTTGGCCTCCTTAATCAACAGAGATTGATCACAGGCCAGACAAGAAATTCAGGCAAGGCTTTATTGGGGCCCCAGATGCAGCAGTCGGGAGTAAGAACAAGAAATAGGGTCCCTTGCTTGCCCACTCCCTGAGTGGGGCGAGCCTGACCCTTCTGTGGGATGAGGGTCGGGGCTGTGTCAAGGGCTGGCTTAGGTGTTTTGCCCACCCCTTAGGTGGTGAGCTGTGCAGGCCCTGTGCAGGACCCTGCTTTTGCTCCTAACCCCTGGCCTTTGCTGCAGGTTCTTCAAAAGAGGCAATTGGGTTTTTTTGGTTTGTTTGTTTCTTTTGTCCTGAATTGGCCCCAGCTGCACATGCACACAGTTATTTTTAGTTCCCTGTAGTTTCTTTGTATTTTGTTGCTGGAAAAGAGGCACCTCTAGGTGTAAGCATTGCAGCACTGCAGTAACGGGTCCCAAATCCCAGCCTGTCTCACAGCTACTTGTATGTTTTTGCTTTTGTTGCTTCTGCTTTAGGTGTTACATACAAACAATCAGTGCTGAGACCAATATCAAGGAGTTTTTCACCAAGTTTTCTAAGAGTTTTGTGGTTTCAGGACTTACATTTAAGTCTTTAATCCACGTGGAATTAATTTTTGTGAGAGGTGTGAAGGGACTGTATTTACCCCATTGAGTATTTTTGGCTCTCTTATCAAACATCACTAGACTGGTTTCAAGTCTTATGTTTAAGTCTTTAATACATTTTAAGTTAGTTTTTGTGAGAGGTATAAGATAGGGGTCCAATTTCATTCTTTTGCATGTGGTTATCCAGTTTTCCCAGCACCATTTATTGAAGGGACTATACTTTTCCCATTGAGTATGCTTGGCTTTCTTGTCAAATACTAGTTAACTGTATATGTGGATTTTATTTCTGGCTCTTTATTCTTTTCAATTAGTCTATATTCTTCTTAAATGCTAATACCATACTGTTTTGACTATTGTAGCTTTGTAGTGTAGTTTGAAATCACAACATGTGATGTCTTTAGCTTTTTTTCACTTTCAGGTTTCTTTGGTTACTCAGGGTCTTTTGTGGTTCCATATATATTTTAATAATATTAATTCCTCTAATCCTTGGACATGGGATATCTTTCCATTTGTGTCTTTTTCCGTTTCTTTCAGCAAAGTCTTGTAGTTTTCAGTGTGCAGATTTTCACCTCCTTGGTTAAGTTTATTTCTAAATATTTTACTATTTTTGATGCTATTGTAAATGGAATCATTTACTTTATTTCCTTTTCAGATAGTTCATTGCTAGTATATAGGAATGCTACTGATTTTTGTATGGTAATTTTGTATTCTGCAACTTTACTGAATTTGTTGATTACATATAACATCTTTCTTTTGGTGGAGTTTTTACAATTTTCTATATATAAAATTGTGTCATTTGCAAAGAGAGAGAGTATCACTTCTTCATTTCAAATTCTGATGTATTTTATTTCTTTTTCTTACCCACTGCTCTGGCTAGGATGTCCAGTTCTATATTGAACTGGAAAGGTGAGAGTAGACACCCTTGTCTTGTTCCTGTTCTTAGGGGAAAAGCTTTCAATCTCTCATCAGTGAGTATGATAGTAGCTGTGGGCTTGTTATACATAGCCTTTATTATGTTGAGATATGCTTCTACTATACTCAATTCATTAAGTTTTTTTTTTTTGGTCATGAATGGAGGATGTACTTTGTTAAATGCTTTTTCTGCATCTACTGAGATGATTATATAATATTTATCTTTTATTCTATTAATGTGGCATATCATATTTATTGATTTGCATATATTGAACCATCCTTGCAGCCCAATAGTAAATCCTACTTTCTCACTTAATGTATGGCTGAATTTGACTTACCAATATTTTGCTGAGTTTTTGCATCTTTTTTATATTTATCAAGGATATTGGTCTGTGATTTCCTTGAAGTCTTCTTTTCCTTATTCTGGCTTTGGTATTAGTGTAATGCTGGCCTTGTGAAATAAGTTTGTCAGTATTACCTCTTTTTCAATTTCTTGGAAGAGTTTGAGAAGAACTGGCATTAATTCTTTAAATGTTTGGTAGAATTCATCAGTGAAACCACCTGGTCCTTGGCTTTTTTGTTGTTGTTGATAGATTTTTGATTATTGATTCAATTTCCTTACTTGTTATTGTCTCTACAGAATTTTTTTTTCTTATAATTCAGTTGGTAGGTTGTATGTTTCTAGAAATTCACCTATTTCTTCCAGGCTATCCAACTTGTTGATGTCTAGATGTTTATCTGTTCAGCTCAGTCTTGTCCAACTCTTTGCAACCCCATGGACTGCAGCACACCAGGCCTCCCTGTCCATCACCAACTCCCAGAGTTGACTCAAACTCATGTCCATTGAGTCGGTGATGCCATCCAACCATAATATCCTCTGTTGTTCCCTTCTCCTCCCACCTTCAATGTTTCCCAGCATCAGGGTCTTTTCCAGTGACTTAGTTCTTCACACCAGGTGGCCAAAGTATTGGTGTTTCAGCTTCAGCATCAGTCTTTCCAATGAATATTTAGGACTGATTTCCTTTAGGATGGACTGGTTGGATCTCCTTGCTGTCCAAGAGACTCTCAAGAGTCTTCTCCAACACCACAGTTCAAAAGCATCAATTCTTTGGTGCTCAGCTTTCTTTATAGTCCAACTCTCACATCATACATGACTACTGGAAAAACCATAACCATAGCTTTGACTAGACGTACCTTTGTCAGCAAAGTAATGTCTCTGCTTTTTAATATGCTATCTAGGTTGGTCATAGCTTTTCTTCCAATGAGCAAGCATCTTTTAATTTCATGGCTGCAGTCACCATCTGCAGTGTTTTTGGAGCCCCCCCAAATAAAGTCTCTTACTGTTTCCACTGTTTCCCCATCTATTTGCCATGAAGTGATGGGACCAGATGCCATGATCTTAGTTTTCTGAATGTTGAGTTTTAAGCCAACTTTTCACCCTCCTCTTTCACTTTCATCAAGAAGCTCTTTAGTTCTTCTTGGCTTTCTGCCAAAAGTGTGGTGTAATCTGCATATCTGAGGTTATTGATATTTTTCCTGGCAATCTTGGTTCCAGCTTGTGCTTCTTCCAGCCCAGCGTTTCTCATGATGTACTCTGCATATAAGTTAAATAAGCAGCGTGACAATATACAGCCTTTCCTTTACCAATTTGGAACCAATCTGTTGTTCCATGTCCAGTTCTAACTGTTGCTTCCTGATCTGCGTACAGATTTCTCAGGAGGCAGGTCAGGTGGTCTGGTATTCCCAACTCTTGAAGAATTTTCTACAGTTTGTTGTGATCCACACAGTCAAAGGTGTTGGCATAGTCAATAAAGCAGAAGTAGGTGTTTTTCTGGAATTCTCTTGCTTTGTCGATGATCCAACCAAGGTTGTCAATTTGACCTCTGCTTCCTCTGCCTTTTCTAAATCCAGCTTGAACATCTGGAGGCTCACAGTTCACATACTGTTGAAGCCTGGCTTGGAGAATTTTGAGCGTCACTTTGCTAGCGTGTGAGATGAGTGCAATCGTGCGGTAGTTTGAACATTCTTTGGCATTGCCTTTCTTTGGGATTGGAAGGAAAACTGACCTTTTCCAGTCCTGTGGCCACTGCTGAGTTTTCCAAATTTGCTGGCATATTGAGTGGAGCACTTTCCCAGCATCATCTTTTAGGATTTGAATTAGCTCAACTGGAATTCCATCACCTCCACTAGCTTTGTTTGTAGTGATGCTTCCTAAGGCCCACTCGACTTCATACCCCAAGATGTCTGGCTCTAGGTGAGTGATCATGCCATCATGGCTATCTGAGTCATGAAGATCTTTTTGTATAGTTCTTCTGTGTATTCTTGCCACCTCTTCTTAATATCTTCTGCTTCTGTTAGGTCCATACCATTTCTGTCGTTTATTGTGCCCATCTTTGCATGAAATGTTCTCTTGGTATCTCTCATTTTCTTGAAGAGATCTCTAGTCTTTCCCATTCTATTGTTTTCCTCTGTTTCTTTGCACTGATCACTGAGGCAGGCTTTCTTATCTCTCCTTGCTATTCTTTGGAACTCTGCATTTAAATGGGTATTTATGGGTATATAATGGGTATTTTATATATATAAATTAAATATAAAAGACTAACTATATGTATTTTATTCCTAGAATAAATCTCACTCACTTATTTAATATAATTCAAGATTCTTTTTGCTACTTTAATTAGCCAATATGTGTTTTGTATTTTTTAATGTATCTTCATCAATATTAGGTATTATTGCAATGTTTTATTTATATTGCTTTTTGTTTATATAGCATTTTAAGTAGCACTGGATTTATTTGCCTTTAAAATTTTGGTTTCCTCTATGAAACAATATGAATAAGGTACTTTTATAAATGGTGTGTGTGTGTGTGTGTGTGTGTGTGTGTGTGTGTGTGGCAAGCGATGATGAGGGGGTGATAGTGACTAAATCTTTGATAGTGTTTTGTATTTCTTCTAACTTAATTTTTCTTTAAAAAATTTTTTAGGGTCAGTTTTGTAAATTATCTTTCTTAAAAATTACCTGATTTCCACTACTGCTTCCCTCCTATATCTTTGTTCTGCAAACAGTCCTTCTTCTTCCTCTCAAGTACAGAGAGGTACTTCTGAGAGGGGAGTACTCTGACAGGGATACTGCTGTATCCCTTCTGCTGCTCTTTACAAGCTATACATTTTATCAATTATAATCAACTGACACACAAACGTTATACACGTGCTTTTAGCAACAGGCTTAGAGCCTGCAGTGGTATACAGCGTAAGGACTTATACTCTGTGATAACTTCACTAGACAGTTTTTGCCATCTTTGAACACTAGTGTAAAAAATATGGTTACAAGTAAAATAATAGCTTTCCATTAGAATTCTTTAAAGTTCTTATCAATATTTCCCTCTGAGGTGCCTCAGGGAACCTTCTGGAAAACTCAAAGTTAGGTGGAAAAAGAAACATATCTGTTATCAAAAGCAGCTCAGTATAAAGGAAAATGTTGTTCTCTTAACAGAGAGAGAGAAAACTAAATCCCAGCCGTGTACCAGCTTACTATTAATAACAAAATTCATTTATCTAGTTAAATTCAATCCAATTTTATTCAGTTTGACACAGAATTCTTTTGTCAAAGTTCCTTTTTCACAAACTATCATCATTTTCTCTATCTATATTAATTTGTGCCATATTTTTCCCCTCCAGAAACAACAAAAATTTCTCCTTTTATCCCTCAACAATAATATTTCCATTCTTTATACCTTCTCCTGTCAACAACACACATCCTACTTGGTTTACACACTGAAATGCGTCCTTTATCACCTGTAGTAGCTTTAATTGCAATTACAATTTTTAACCTTTAAAAGACCTTAACAGAACCAAGAAACAAGCAACTGAACTGTTATATCAGCATGTTTTGATTGGCAAACTTAAGAACATATTCCATAACCATTAAAAACACACATTTTTTCTCATAGCATAATTTCTCTTTAATGTGGTGCAAGATGTGTGTTTAATAAACCCAAATATCTTTAGTTTATTTCTTTTTTCATAAAAAGGCAAAATCAGGTAAACCTAGACTTGTCTGGCAATCAAAGTTCCAGTATATTATCTTAAAAATGATTTAAACTTTTAAATTAAATCTCATCATTTAACTTAATTTAGCAATACTCTAAAGTCTCAAATTACCAAAAGTCTGTAAAAACTACTTTAAAGTAGACATCCTTGAAAAATAATTATTTCCAAAATGTTCACCCAAAAGTTTTTATCCCATTTATGACAATATCTCACACATATATATCCAGAGATTTCATATTTTCATCTTAAAATTTAATCATAAATCAAATATTTCAATATAAAACTTACTAGTCTATAAATAACAGTTGGAATAAGTTAAATTTATAGACTTCAGTTTTAAAAACATTTTTCCCCCTTTTTCTTTTATCTTGAAGTTCTACTCATTAACTCAGGCAAAGTGGATTGTGTTTGTATTTTAAGGACATGATAAAAGTTAACTTCAAGTTTTCTCCTAGGTATATTTTTATACTCTCTGAAAAAAGTGTTTTAATCAAGCTAGCTTTCTCTTAATTGCATTTGCAAAAAGAACTAGTTTTGGAGTTTCAAGAGTTTCATCTTGATCAATTTTCTCCAGAGTTTAAAGAGTACTGTTGCCATACAGTGTTAAAAAATTATCTTTTCCTTAGTCATAGGTTCAATAGATAAAATTTTTCTAATAAATTGAACTTGAATTTCCCGTTTTGCAAAAGGCAACAAGAATACCAGTCACACAAATGGAATACACACTCACACACCAGAAGACAGAACTGCCACAGATCCACTGGGAGGATGACTGAAATGGTGTCCCAACTAACCTCTTCCCCAACGCAAATGATCCTCCCCGATAAACACACATGAGAACCAACTGGCAAAATGCACAAATAGAAACTTCGTGCTCAAAAGAGAAGCTTACCCAGCTGCACACCAGTGGACTTACTTCGTCTTGGAGTTCATCAGCTTGTCCAGGTCCATTTTGCCATTCCACTGACGAAAAGCATAAGATGACAACCAGTGCCGAGCAGCAGGGACACGGGGAGGATCCCTGTAACAAACGGTTTCAGCACCTGCTGGGAATGTTCCCCCCAAATCTTCCTCCCGGGCCAGCCAGCCAGGAGCAGCGGACTTACTGGAACCGTCCGGGCACAGCGTCAGGGCCGATGGCTCCGCTTGGGAAAACCCCTAGAGGCTAGATCTCGCGAGAGCACAGCCGCCTTTGGCTGCAAAAGACTGCTCGCCCCTCAAAACCCAGCAAGGCTGGAGGAAAGGGAAGTTCGCTTTATTTCAGAGGTCAGAAATCTGGGAGTGGTGAGGGGGAGTTCGTTTCCATTTCTTTGAGGCCGTGCGTGTATGTGTGCCGTCTCTTCAGTCGTGTCTGACTCTTTGCGATCCTATGGACTGTAACCCTCCAGGCGCCTCTGTTCATGGGATTCTCCAGGCAAGAATAATGGAGTGGGCTGCCATGCGCTCCTCCAGGGGATCTTCCTGACCCAGGGATTGGACTTGCTGCCTCCTGCAACTCCTGCATTGCAGGCTGATTCTTCGCCTCTGAACCACCAGGGAGGTCCTTCTTTGAGTCCAGTTCTCGGGATTGCGGCAGCTTTCGTCATGGCTTCAGTCTGGTCATCAAGTAGCTAACATCGTCCACCTGGGCGGGGTTGGGGGGGAGTTTCGGTATCTACAAAGCAGCTCAGAGGAGATGGCTCAGAATATTATCTATAGCCCTCGAAGAGGGACTAAGATCCTTGACTTTGCTTAAAGACTAAAGTATTATTATTTGGTCTTCTTTGACTGTTTGCCTTTGCTTCTGCATTTTATCCCTTCTCTGATTAAGCTTATTCTTTGGCTAAAGTTTAAGTAAGTGTTAGTCACTCAGTCATGTCCGACTCTTAGCAACCCCATGGACTGTAGCCTGCCAGGCTCCTCTGTCCATGGAATTCTCCAGGCAAGAATACTGGGGTGGCTGAAGTTTATATACAGGCAAAAAGCAGGCTGAGGACATGGGGTGCAAGGACCATAGAGTCCTGCTCCATTTCAATACTAAGTGATGTAAGTCAGACTAAGACAAATACTACATGATATTGCTTGTATGTGGAATCTAAAAATCATGATACAAATGAACTTATATACAAAACAGAAATAAACTCAGACACAGAAAACAAGCTTATGTTTACCAAAAGAGAAAGGAAGGGAGGGATAAATTAAGAGGTTGGGATTAGCATATACACACTGCTATATATAAAATAGATAACCAACGAGGACCTCCTGTATAGCATAGAAAGCAATACTCAATCTTTTGTAATAACCTATAAGGGAAAAGAACCTGAAAATATATATATATATACACACACACATATGTTCAAATATATATATATATATATATATGCAGATGTATATATGTATGTAAACTGAATCACTTTGCTGTACACCTGCAACAAACACAATATTGTAAATAAACTATACTTCAATAAAATTTCTATGTTCTCAGTCATGTTCGACTCATTGAGACCCCATGGACTGTAGTCCATCAGGCTCCTCTATCCATGGAATTCTCCAGGCAAGAATACTGGAGTGGGTAGCCATTCCCTTCTCCAGGGAATCTTTCCGAGCCGGGGATCGAATCTGAGTCTCTTGCATTGCAGGCAGATCAGGGAAGCCTCCTCTAAGGATAATGTGGAGATTAAAAGCTAAATACCATATAGCAAGGCAAATAATTTACTTCTCAAGAATATTAGGCTCTTTCAGTATTGCTAGGAAACTATTAGGGTGGATAATTAGAGCTGGCTTCCTATTCTTTTTTCTTGGATTCTCTAGGACCCTCTGCTTGCCTAGGCAGTGATGCCAATCTAGTGCTGACATTTCTATAGTATGTGTTTATCCAAAGAGTAAAAGGAATAAAGAAACATTGTTTAAAACAACATTTAAAATCAGCTTATTTAAAGCTAATGCTTCAGTTATACATATACATACATCTATTATTTTTCAAGTTTTTTCCCCATTTAGTTATTACAGAATACTGAGCAGAATACCTGTGCCATACAGTAGGTCCTTGTTGGTTATCTGTTTTAAATGTACATAGTTATTCAACTATGCTGCAGTATCAAATAAAAATTGAAACAAAATAAAAAATTTAAAAAAGCTAATGCTGATTGGTGCTCTGTTCTAGAAATGAAAAAATAATATGAGCTTCCCAGATTTTCAGTTTTTATTTCTATCAAACTTAACCACTTATCTTGAAAACAGTATTCACATATTTTTACTCTCATTCTACTTTATTGTTCCTATTACAACCTAAATGAATTGCATTTGTGGTTTTTACAATTGATTAAAACCTAAAGTCACTATTCACATGGACACTAGAACTTGGAAAACATAGTTTTCTGAAGCTTATATATATTTTATTTGTCTAGATTAGGAGAAGGCCCACTACACACAACCTGATTTCCAACTGAGATTATACTTTGGCTTTTCAGTTGTTATCTGTGTGCTATAGGGAATTGTTTCTGTATGAGTCTCACAGCAGGTAACAGAAATAGAATATCCACAGTGATTCCCAGCATTTTACGGTGTTTTGTTTCCTTTTGTTCTCTTCATAACCATCTCAGTTCTTTTACTGATGCTGCATAAGCATATTTTACAGATCTCACAGTACCCTAAGGTTATATTAGAATCCAAATAAAATCGTAACAATACTATAGCACTAAGATCTTGAGACAGAGTAAAATATCAGTAGCAGAGCTAAAAATGTTCCTTTAGACTTTGAGTACTAAGATTCTGTCTGCATCACTGTAATAGAGGAAGGAGGGTAAAATAATGGGTTTGAACTTTCTTGGAATGATATGGCTTTGCATTGTAAATTCCCAACATTATACTTATAAAGTAGCCTTTCAAGCATTGGGCAAACATCTTGCTTTGGTTATTGAGTATTACAGAAGGAGTCTCGGTGAATATAAGAGGAAGAGTCAGAGATGGGCAGCTATGGAGACTAGGGTGGGTGGGATTAGTTTAATCCAGGGTCTGACATTGGGGGCAAGGCAAAGAAACAATGAGAGTGGAGTTAAAAATGGGACAAGTGTCTCTGGGATGGGACATAGCTCTCAGGGAATCTGCCCCAAGTATAAATCACTAGACCCTGGATTCAGCTCTGTGCTTGGCTAGTCAGTAGCTTTCATCATGAGAAAGTTACTGCACTTCTGAGTCTTGTTTTCTATGCCTTAAGGATGAGAAAAATGATGGCCCCCTTTCCTGGAGTTATTGTGAATATTAGAAGAGATGAACACAGATAACATGTGCCAAATTGTCAATCGAAAAGGTGCTTAGCACATAGAAAGCCCTTGACAAATGTTAATTTTTTTTTTAAAGTTTGTTTATTTGGCAGTTCTGGGTCTTAGTTGCAGCATGTGAACTCTTAGTTATGGTATGTGACATGTTTGATTCCCTGACCAGGGATTGAACCCAGGCCCCTTGCAATGGGAGCACAGAGTCTTAGCTACCAGACCACTAGGGAAGACCCTTGACAAATGCTAATTTTCTTTCCTATCTGTAATGTTACTTTCTTATCCTCCCCAATGCCTAGGAGTTGATGAAGGAAGATCTCTCAATGCACAGTTTGATTGTTTCCCCACTTACCTTTTCAATATGGCCCCACGATGGCTTTCATTCTAGTAGAAACCAAACTGTGTTTATGTGGCCCCAAGAAATTATAGGAGTGAATGTTCAGAAGGTTCCTGGTACTGTTCCAGAACATAGTAGGATTTGGTAAGAGGCACCTATCGCTATTTCACAGGTCCTCAGTCTCACTGAATTGTTGAGATGCACCTGTGTTGGCTGGAAGCTGTGATCGCCACACGGGCCACTGTAGGTAAATGGTTCCTACCATCACACTCAATTTTCTTGCTAGTGCATCTTTACTTCTACTGCCTGCATAAGACCAAACTATTTGTTTTAGCTTTTGATTTTTAACCTCATTTCCTTCCTCTTCATTAGACTAAATTTAACTCATCCTTTAAATCTCAGATTACCTGTCAAGTAATCAGGAAAACTTCCCTGATCCCTTTGGACCAGGCTAGGCCTGCTGTTATATGCTGTGTTAGCACTCTGCCCTTCTTTTTGCTAGTATTTATTACAATTATAACTAAAGTGATTATTTGTATATGTAGTAAACTCTATGTCTTGTTCTCTGCTTTATTTTTAGTACCTTGTACAGTTCTTGGATCAAAAGAGGAGATCAGTAAATACTCAGTGATTGAATGCACATGCTAATAAATTGACCAGTCTCAGAAATAGTCAATTAATGCATTAAGTGGACCTTTGTTTAAGTGTACAATTTAGCTTTAAAAATAAAACTGGGCTTTAGTTAAAATCCCAAAGCTTCTCGGGCACTCTCCCACGTGTGGTGCTGCTTGTGGTGAACCTGTCCTCGTGGTGGGTCTTTGTGGTACAACTTATTGCTTATTTTAATGAATGGGAAAACCACTGGGGTGAGAGTTTCCCTTGTATTTCGACCTTACTCAGTTTGAACAATTTTTTTGCACTCACTTAAAACAATATCAAGTTCATTAAAAAGTTCTAATTTATAGTTTATAAAACAGTGAAGGTTTTATGCAACTCAGCTAACTTTATTGAGTAACTGTTCTGAGTCACTGGTCCTCAAACCTTACTGCACATCTGAATCACCTGGAAGGCTTGCTGAAACTGAGATTGCTTATAGTTGAGGACATCAACATCTCACTCTCGACAACTGATAGAATTACTCAATAGGACCTTATCAAGAAAATAGAACTGAACAACACCATTAAGCAATAAGAACTAATAGACATTTGTAGAACAGTCCATCCAACAAAAGCAGGATATGCATTCTTTTCAAGTCCCATGGAACATTCACCAAGACAGATCTTATCCTGAGTCATAAAACATTAAACTATTTAAAAAGAAACCACACAGAGTATGCTCTCTGACCATAATACACTGTAGCTAGAGCTCACTAACAGAAAGGCAACAGGAAAATCTCTAAGCACTTAGAAGTGAAACAACACACTTCTAAATAACCCATGGATCAAAGAGGAAATCTCAAAGGAAATTTAAAAATACATAAAACTGAGTAAAAGTGAAAACATAGTGTATCAAAATTTGTGGGATGCAGCTACAGCCGGATTGAAAGGACTCAGACTTACATTAGAGAAGAGGAAACATCTCAAATCAGTAATCCAAGTTTTTACCTCAAGAAATTAGAATGATGACATAAAAATAAATCCCAAACAAGCAGAGGAATGGATAGCACATGTTTAGGTAGCAGAAATCAGTGGAATTCAAAATAGGAAAACATTAGAGAAAATTAATGAAGTAAAAAGCTGGTTCTTTGGGGGAAAAAATCAATAAATTAATAAACTTCTAGTAAGACTAAAATCTTATCTTACTTTTGAAATCTTATTTTTTATCTTACTTTTAGCAAGATAAAAATAGAGAAGAAATCACCAATATCTTTAATGACAAGGAATATAATTTATAGGTCCTTCAGCCATTAAAAGGATAATAAGGGACAACTATGAGCAACATTACTCTCATAATTAGACAACTTAGAAGAACTGAATGAATCCCTCAAAAAACCACAATCTGCTAAAACAGAACCAAGATAAAATAGATAACCTGAACAGACTTTTAATAATGAAAGAAAATTAATTTATTATTTAAAAACTCTTTAACACTAAATATTCAGGCCCACATGGCTTTATTGGAGAAATTTATCAAACATTTAAGAATTAACAAAAATTTTGCATGATCTCTTCTAGAAAATATAAGAAAAGGGAACCTGTCCCAACTACCCAACTATTTTTATGAGGGCAGTATTACCGTGATATCAAAAACTAGACAAATGTCTTCAAAAAGGAAATGATAGGCTAAGTCTCATGAACTGAAGTATAAATATCCTCAAGAAAATTTTAGCAAATCAAATACAACAATGTATAAAAGGAATAATATATCACGTATAAGTGGGATTTATTCCAGGTATACAGGATGGTTCAACCATCTGAAGCTCAATGTAAAACACCATGTCAACTGGCTAAGGAAGGAAAATCACATGACTATACCAAGGTACAAGAAAAACATTAGGCAAAATTCAACTGTCATTCATAATAAAACTTGCAGTACATTAGGAATACAGAATTTCCTTAAACTCATAAAAAGCATCAACAAAAAACTTAGCGCTAACATCATACTTAATGATAAAAGATTAAATGCTTTCCTCCGAGATCAGGAAACAGGCTAAGGATGTCTGCTCTCACTATTCTTGTTAACATAGTACCTGAAGCCCCAGTTAGTGAAATAAAAAAAGGCATGAAAAAGAAAACATACATACAGATTAGAAAGGAAGAAATAAAACTGTGTTTATTCGCAGATGACATGATTGTCTATGAAGAAAATCCCACAGGATCTGAGACAGACGAAGAAAAACTGACCCAAAACTCCTAGAACTAATATGTGAGTTTAGTAAGACCACAGAATACAACATCAGCACGTGAAAATCAATAGCTTTTCTATATACTGACAACAAAAAGTGGAAACCAAGAATAAAAAACAGTACCACGAATGTGTCTGTGGCCGATTCATGTTCAATTTAGTCTCTCAGTCATGTCTGACTCTTTGCAACCGCATGGACCGCAGCACGCCAGGCCTCCCTGTCCATCACCAACTCCCAGAGTTTACTCAAACTCATGTCCATTGAGTCGGTGATGCCATCCAACCATCTCATCCTCTGTCATCCCCTTCTCCTCCTGCCTTCAATCTTTCCCAGCATCAGGGTCTTTTCAAATGAGTCAGTTCTTCTCATCAGGTCGCCAAAGTATTGGAGTTTCAGCTTCAACATCAGTCCTTCCAATGAACAACCAGGACTGATTTCCTTTAGGATGGACTTGTTGGATCTCCTTGCAGTCCAAGGGACTCTCAAGAGTCTTCTCCAACACCACAGTTCAAAAGCAT
The DNA here is from genome assembly GCA_024291935.2 of Okapia johnstoni. Classification (NCBI taxonomy): domain Eukaryota; kingdom Metazoa; phylum Chordata; class Mammalia; order Artiodactyla; family Giraffidae; genus Okapia; species Okapia johnstoni. The sequence continues at coordinate 57,459,306 of CM044310.1, read as the reverse complement.
CTATTCTTTGGTGCTCAGCTTTCTTCACAGTCCAACTCTCACATCCATACACGACTACAGGAAAAACCATAGCCTTGACTAGACAGACCTTTGTTGGCAAAGTAATGTCTCTGCTTTTTAATATGCTGTCTAGTTTGGTCATAACTTTTTTTCCAAGGAGCAAGCGTCTTTTAATTTCATGGCTGCAGTCACCATCTGCAGTGATTTTGGAGCCCCTCAAAATAAAGTCAGCCACTGTTTCCACTGTTTCCCCATCTATTTGCCATGAAGTGATGGGATCAGATGCCATGATCTTAGTTTTCATGTTGATATATGACAAAAAACCATCATAATATTGTAAGGTAGCTATCCTCTAATTAAAATAAATTAATTAATGTAAAAAACACAGAACTGTTTCATTTACACCAAAACATTTAAAGATTTAGGTATAAATCTAACACAACATGTACAGGATTGGTGTGAAGAATGTGATAAAATGCTGACGAAAGAAATCAAAGAAGACCTAAATATTTGGAAAAACATACTATATTGATGCACTGGAAGACTCAACTGAGTAAAAATGTCAACGCTCCCTAAATCAAATACTTTTTAACCCCGTTCCTATCAATCTGAGCAAGGTTTTTTGGTAGACATAAACAAGCTTATTCTAAAATTCAAATGGAAAGATAAAGGTTCTAGACTGACCAAAATAAAAATAAAGTGGGAGGAAACATTCTTCTTGATGTTCAGGCTTATAACTACAGTGTGGATAGATTCATGTAAGTCAATGAAACAGAATAGTTAACCCAGAAATAGATCCATACAAATATGACCGGTTAATTTTTGACAAAGAAGCAAGAGCAATCCAATGGAAGAGTGATAGTTTTTTTCGATAAATGGTGCTGGAACAATTGAATATCCATAGACAAAAAAGGAAAATCCCAAAGGCAGTGTATCCTCACACTTTATACAGGAATGAATTCAAAATGGATTATGAACTTAAATGTAAAACATAAAACTATAAAATTTCTGGAAAAAACAGAATAAGGTTTTTGGGACCTAGGATTAGGGAAAGAGCTCTTATACTTGACACCAAAACATGACCCATAAAAGGAAAAATTAATAAATTGAACCTCACTAAAATTAAAATGTTTTCTCTGTTTTAAACAGTATTTTTGTTACATATACATAAAACAGTGGTTGTAAAGAGCTTATTACTTTACCTCAATAAATGATAGTTATTATTAGTATTGACCTAGCACAGTTATTCAGCTTGAAGCATAATACAGAGATATTTTACCTTAGTTGGTATTGTTGCTGTTTAGTCGCTTGGTCATGTCTGTCTCTTTGTGACCCCATGGACTATAGCACCCCAGGCTTCCCTGTCCTTCACCATATCCCAGAGCTTGATAAAACTCATGTCCACTGAGTCCGTGATGCCATCTGACCATCTCATCTCTGTCATCCCTTCTCCTCCTGCCCTCAATCTTTCCCAGCATCAGGTCTTTTCTAATGTCAGTTCTTCCCATCAGGTAGCCAAAATATTGGAGCTTCAGCTTCAGCATCAGTCCTTCCAGTGAATATTTAGGACTGATTTCCTTTAGGATGGACTGGTTGGATCTCCTTGCAGTTCAAGGGACTCTCAAGCATCTTCTCCAACACCACAGTTCAAAAGCATCAATTCTTCGGCACTCAGCCTTATTTATGGTCCAGCTCTCACATCCATACATAACTACTGGAAAAACCATAGCCTCGACTAGACGGACCTTTGTTGGCAAAGTAATGTCTCTGCTTTTTAATATGCTGTCTAGGTTGGTTATAGTTTTTCTTCCAAGGAGCAAGCATCTTTTAATTTCATGTCTGCAGTCACCATCTGCAGTGATTTTGGAGCCCCCAAAAATAAAGTCTGTCACTGTTTCCCCATCTATTTGCCATGAAGTGATGGGACCAGATGCCATGATCTTAGTTTTTTGAATGTTGAGTTTTAAGCCAACTTTTTCACTCTCCTCTTTCATTTTCATCAAGAGGCTCTTTAGTTCCTCTTTGATCTCTTTCATAAGGGTGCATATCTGAGGTTATTGATATTTCTCCCAGTAATCTTGATTCCAGCCTGGCATTTTACATGATGTATTCTGCATATAAGTTAAATAAGCAGGTATAATTAGTTGGTCTAATAATATACATTATACCAGCTGATTATACAAATTGGGTATAATTAATTGATATAATAATATATAATTAGATATAATTAATTGGTGTAATAATAATATACATATTTCTTGAAACAATTGAGACATAAAGAGTTCATGCTTGAAAATTTCATATATACTTTATTAAACTGGCCCAAATGCTAAAACAGGATACTGTATATTTAGATATTTTAACAATAGAAAATGTTTCCTTTAATCTAAAACATCAAAATTCATTGTATTAATAGGTAATAATAATGACCTAAACTTACACAATACTTTTCTATTTCTCCAAAGACATTTCTATCGATGTTTGCTTACTAAATTTTGCCAATGTAATGTTGTGATAAATGACTTCTAGACAGGTAAGACAACTTTCCAGACTCTCTTTTCCCTATTAGCCTTCTTGGTTCTTTATTGTCCCATATCTGCTTGTAAAGCTGAGGTTTTCAACCTCAGGTAGGAATCACTTTGGGAGCTTTCAGAAATCCTGATGCCCAGGTAATGCCCTGATTATCAGAATCTCTGAGGGTGGAAACCAGGCTGCAGGATCTCAGATGATTCCAATGTAACCAAATCTGTAAAGTGATGAAGTACAGTTTAGCAGTATGACTTTCAGAGCAACAGTCAGGTGAGGACATAAAATGGATGGGTTCTAACTAGCAAAGGAGTAAGGGTAAGCAATTGATGATCCATCTTCCAGTGATTGGATATCAATCAGTCATCAACGCATACATATTTACTGAGAGCCTATTATCTGCAAGCCACTGTCTTAGAAGCAGCATACACAAAAATTATAAGACAAATGCAAACCATTAAATTAATACAGACTAAGACTCCAGCATATAAAAAATAAATGGATAATATGTAACAGGGCAAAATGACAACAAAGTATAATGTAAGATATCAAAATGTGAAGATTCCAAGGTAGGCTGGTGGAGTGAATTAGTTTCTAAACACTTTTTTCTTGGATATGTGTCTTCAAAGGTTACAAGCACTTAGCTCTCTCTCTACTCCTCTGCTCCGCTACCAAGACCCTCAGAGTCAACAAGCGTTCTCTCTGCATTTGTTATTACATAGGTCACCTGTTCTTCAAGACTTTCATGCAATTCATGCCCGTTTCTGGTTCTCTATGTAGTCTCAGCTTCCAAACCTTTTCACAGCTTTTCAGTTTGCTAGACTCAGTTTATCACAGTGTTGACTTTTCTTTTGAAGTGCATTATGGGCTTTAGAGCATCCCAACATTATCAGCCATCTTCTGTTAAAGAGATAAGTTACCTGGAGAATGCTCTTGGCCTTGGGCAGTGTAAGAGACTAAGTGTGTAGAGAAAGAATAGTCTTTTCAATAAATGGTTTTGGGAAAACTAGACAGCTACATTCAAAAGACTGAAACTGGACCACTTAATACCATTCACAAAAATTAACTAAAAATGGATTCAAGACTTGAATGTAAGACCTGAAACCATAAAACCCCTAGAAGAAAACATAGGCAGTAAGCTTCTTGACATTAGTCCTGGATTGAAGTTTTGAACCTGACTTCTAAAGCAAAGGCAAAAATAAACAAGTGGGACTACAGCAAATTAAAAAAGCTTTTGCACAGCAAAAGAAAACATCAACAAAATGAAAAGACAATGGATGGAATGGGAGAAAATATTTTCAAATCATATATCTGAGAAAGGGCTAATATTCAAAGCATATAAAGAGCTCAAACAACTCAATAGCATAGAAACCAAATGACTCAATTTAAAAATGGGCAGAAGATCTAAACAGATAATTTTCTGAAGAAGACATTCAGACATGAGGAGATGTTTAGCATTAGTAATCATCAAAATGCAAATCAAAACCACAATGAGCTATCACCTCACATCCTATTAGGATGGCTAAACGTACACAATACTTTTCTCACATTATTAAAATGTGAGACATAACACATTTTATTCACATTATTAAAATGAGAAATAACAAGTTTGGGAGAGGATGTGGAGAAAAGACAACCCTTGTATACTGTTGGTGAGAATGCTAATTGGTACAGTTACTATGGAAAACAATATAGAGTTTTCTCAGAAAAATTAAAGATAGAACTAACTTATGATCCAGCTATCCCACTTCTGAGTATTAACCTGAAGAAAATGAAACACTAATTGAAAAACATTAAGAACACTAGTTGAAAAAATATATGCATCCTGGTATTCATTGTAGCATTGCTTACAAAGGCCAAGATATGGAAATCAATATATATATATATATATATATATATATAATATTACTCAACTGTGAAAAAGAAGGAAATCTTGCTGTTTCAACAACTTGAAGATCTTGAGGATATTACACAAAGTGAAATGCCAGGCAAAGAGAAACAAATATCTTACAATTTCATTTATATGTGGCATATACAAACAAAACAAATCAACAAACCAAACACACGTAGATGTGGAAAACAGACTGATGGTTGTCAGAGGGGAAGGGAGTAGGGTGTTGAGTGAATGGGTAAAGGGGATTAAATTATTATGGAAGGTGGGAGATGGTAACTAGACTTGTTGTGGTGATCACTTTATAGTGAATACAAAGACTGAACTATTATGTTGCACACGTGAAACCAATATAATAGTCTATACCAACTTTACCTCAAGAAAAGATAATATGTAAAAAACTCACTGTGTTAGTTACTAGAGCTTATTTCCCTATCAATATGACACACAACCATTAAGTGTGTGTCATATTGTAAGTAAGCCAACTGTAAGTGGAACACAACCAATGAGTTTTGTCTAAATATCACTAAAGTTATGTGAACAGTACATTACTCTTGAACACTTGTCTGGTCTTTTTGAGTGGGCCTTTCAGAGTTGACTTTTAGTGGAGGTAAGATTGATTTCCTGTCACTGTAAAGATTTGTAGTATGAGGGCATATAATAGGGGCATGATAGATGCTGGTTGAATTGAATTGAATTCTCTAGTCTTAGAGAAAGTCTGTCATTGAAAGAGACTATAGTTAATTCTCATAAGACAAGAAGTATTGCTTGCAAGTTCTTACTGACATATTTGAGCAGAGTGAATTCAAATACCTACTTGCTGTGATATAGTTAGTGATCTATACTATTTTATTTCATTTTTCCATGCAGGTTACCAGGGCTGATTCTAGGCAGAATTCTGAATTCAGAAAACTCAGAAAACCGTGTCTTCATTCTCCCCTTTGTGGATTGATATTTGTCACTTAGAGCCCACTGGACCGTCCCCATTTCCTCAGATTGTAAGTATATATACGTTCAGGTCTCAAGCCCTGTTGTCCCTGGGCAATTGTTGCTACTTCCTCAAAATTCACTAGGAAGACAAATAGTAGACAAATCATTTATTTAATAAAACCAAATCTAGGGTGATGTGTTCTCTGGGAAAGATTAACCCCCCACCCTCTTTCTGTCCTTTTGCATCTCATTAATTGCCTCTAATTACTCAATTGCATCTAATTATTGCCTTCTCCAGATCACACCTTTGCCTAAACTCAAAGGAGTGATTTTTAGGAGACTAAGTCAGAAAGAATGAAAGATGGTGGTCTCTTTACAGAAAAGGAAAGTGAAGAGGGGGAACTGGTATTTTTTGAGTGCTAGACATTTTGTCTCTGTACTAGGCATTTTGCTGCAAGCACTATACATGATTTCATTAAATCCGAACACCATCCCTGTGAAATAGATTATATTATTAACTTTTAAAAAAATTGATGGCTTTATTTTTGGCTGTACTGGGTCTTCACTGCTGTGTGCAGTCTTTCCCTGGTTGTGGTGTGTGGGCTTCTCATTGCAGTGGCTTCTCTTGTTGGGAACACGGGGTCTAGGATGTGGGCTTCAGTAGCTGTGGCGCATGGGCTTAGTTGCTCAGCAACATGTGGAATCTTCCTGGACCTGGGATCCAACTCGTGTCCCTCATGTTGGGCAGGTGGATTCTTATCCACTGGACCACCACGGAAGTCCTGGATTATGCTATTATCTTGATTTTATATATGATATAACTCATTAAGTAACCTCCTCAATGTAAAAGAGCAAATTTTCTTCGCTACATCTCAGTGTATCCCAAAGCTGAAATATTTCCTGGGCTCCAGTGAGGTGCCCTGTTGCTGTAAGAAACGGAGACAAGGCTTTGTGCCTCACCTTCCGATAATTTAGCATTTCTTGGTGTGTGGGGGGCTCACATCTGTGAGTCTTTGCCTGCCTTCACAGGGGATGGGGCGCAAAGCTAACTTCCTCCACACAACACACCGCTGTGCGCTGTGGGGCCGTGTGTGCGCTTACGTCGAGGGTGCTGTGGGTGGATCCCCCCCGAGCATGGTTCATCTGGCAACTGTGTGGGCATGGAAGGGACAAGAAAGTTTATTTTGAAAACTCTGGAAGTCAGTTATAAAAAACAGCGTGGGCTGGGCTTTACTAGGAAGTCACTTTAGTTGAGCAAGAAGTTATCCTCCACCCAGAAGGAGCTGACGCCTTGTAGGTGTGTATGATCTCAGAGTTCATGAACTCCTGCGCCAAGGCCACCACGGAGGTTGAAAGGCACACCCTATAGCTGCCATTTGGAACAAAAGCCAGTCCCTTCTGTCCCAACTGATGCGTAGGCTCGTGAGGAAGGGGACTTCTGTCCTTCCGCCGCCAACACCTCACGCCTTCAGTGGGCCATCAGTGGTAGAGGCGCCTGGTGGGGGAGGGTCAGGGAGGAGAGAAGGGAGAGAGCAGATGGCTCCTCTCCGCCAACCCCATCTCCCTCTCCAGTGTATGGATCTCTGCCCAGGCTCGGAGAAGCACCGAGAACAATGGTACCCCAGTGCCTGGAAGCTACGGAAACAGGCAGGGATCCCGCTGTTTCACAGCTCCACGTTCTTCTCTCTGTCCTCGCTTCTCTGTCTTCCCCAAACATGGGACGGAGGTGTCGACCCGGAAAGCGGCGTTCCCAGCACTACTGAAGACATTGCTAGAGGTAATCCGAGAAAACGAGAGACTGTCTCTGGAGCTGAATATTGACAAAAGAATGTGACAGCAGCAGTCAAAGTGTCAATGGCGTAGGTGGATTCATCTAGTTTCTTTTTTTAATTTTTAATTGACTTTTATTGGAGTCGAGTTGCTTTACAAGGTTGTGTTAGTTTCTGCTGCACAGCAAAGCGAATCGGCTTTCGATTTCCTTTCCGTTTAGGTCACCACAGAGCACTGAGTACGGGTCCCTGTAGGTTCTCATTAGTTACCTATTTTATGTGAAAGTGGTAGTAGCTCAGTCATGTCTGACTCTTTGTGACCCCAGAGACTGTAGCCCACCAGGCTCCTCTGTCCATGAATTCTCCAGGCAAAAATGCTGGCATGGGTAGCCATTCCCTTCTCCAGGGGATCTTTCTGACCCAGAGATCAAACCGTCTTCTGATTGGCAGATGGATTCTTAACCATTTGAGCCACCGGGGAAGCATAGTCTAAATAGTGTATATATGTCAACCCCAATCTCTCTATTCATCCCAGCCCTCGTTCCCACATGGTATCCACACATCTGGTCTCTGCATCTTTGATTTAGTTTCTAGGCATTGTTTTAGGTTTGTGTCTCCTTTTTTTCTCTCAGTGTTGTGGTTCATTCTGCTTCCCACCTGGAGTGGCTGCCCTCCCCGACTCTGCAAGTAAATGGATGGTCAGGGATGGCTGTCCTGCCTACACTGGCAGGACTCAGGTCTCCTCTCCCTTAGCGGATTCCCCAACCTAAGCTCCCTGTTACTATGCTTCTTCTGAATCTGCCAGGTGCTCCTGTCCCCTACTGGTCTGCTTATCTCATTATTATCTTTACAGCAGTTGTTTCAGGATTTGTTCTGCATGTGGCTGAATCTGCAAACTCCGATGGCACCCGCACTGGAGTGAAGTTGCAAACCACATTGTCCAGTTGTTTGGTGCTTCTCAAGCTCCTCGAGTGCTCTTTCTTCATTGTCTGTTTGTCTTTCTGTCCAGGGGCATCACTGGGACCTATTCTCCTGACTACCACCAGATGAGAATAAGGCCTGAGCCATCAGCTATTACTGAGGAATTGCACTTGTGAAACTGCCATCAACTGCCCCATATTTGCAACCTTTTGGAGAGTGCATCATCTAAGCAAGCATGACATAGTCAGTGTGGCAGGAAAAGAAAGATTCATGTTTATTCTCTCTATACTCAAGGATCAAACCCAGGTCTCCTGCATTGCAGGCAGTTCTTTACCAGCTGAGCCACTATGGAAGCCTATTGATTCACTCTATATTGTTCCATCTCCCTGAATCCTCTGCAAGCAGGTAGCCAGCCTTTATACAAGCCACAAAAATTGATTAAAAATTTCTGAAGGTTACTTTTGTTTTTGTTGATGAGACCAAACTCACTGAATGCATTTTGCTGGGTGTTCTGTGAAGGAGGAGAGACCTTCAACGGTCCTAAGAGGAAAGATGGGGAGATGCTGACAGAGAGATTCCTGGGGAATATCTCAAACATCAGTGGGACTTTGGCTTATTCAAGGTGTCCTGGGTGGGGAAAACATTTCAGAGGCTTAGATTCTTCCAGTTAGAAGCAACAGGGCCTCAGGATATGAGGATAATCCTTAGAGACTGGGAATCTCTGATAACTAGATTGGGCCGGTTTTTGGAGGAAATTTCCAGATACTTTCACATCATGTAAAAATGATAATGATGATGATGTCAAATATTTACTGCATACTAAAGTGCCAGACATCATCCTAAGAAACTTGCATATATTAACACATCTAACTGTCCAATAACCTTCTGAGTTACTTCCTATCATTAGCTCTATTAATGGTCAGAGAGGTGAAGTAAGTTACCCAATGTCACATAGTACTTAGTGGCAGAACCAAGATACAAATCTAGGTAGTGGTATTCCAGAGCCATCAAAGAATGTCATTTCTGATTTCTCTAAATGAGACTGGGAGACCTTTGCATGACCTTGAGCTGGAGGTGGCAGCAAGCAGGAGGAAAAGAAACCCCACAATGACTAAAATTGAATTTTCCACCACCTGGTGGGACAGAAATTGAATTTTATTTAGGTTCATAGGAAGAAAAGAAAGAAATGTGACATTTCTTATATTCCTGAATTGTAGACCAAGATTCAAACATCTTTCATACATAAAATAATTTATTTTCTAAATATTAGCATTAGCACCACCACTTCAAGATAGGAGTAGACCACATGATTAATTTTTTTCTCTCTCGTCAGGTTTAGAGTGCCTTCTGACTCAGCCTGTGGTACCCTACAGACACATCTCCCCACTGAGACCTATATGCAAAACCCAGCAAGGTGGTTTAAGTGAGCGCTAAGCTCCAGGAAGACGGACCCTCCTCCCCCATAATGTAAGCTCCACGAGGTTAGAGAGCCATGTTTGTTTTGTTCCAGGACTCACTCAGCATAGTGTTTTGCACAGAAAATGTCATCAATTAATATTTGTTGGATCATGTATGAAAGAAGACAGGGGACAGTTGCCTTGGATAAATAATGGTAATTTCTTTTTCCTCCACTTGGCAGTGGTGCCCTTGAATAAACACCTCTATGCTTATGATCACTTCACCTCTTTAATAGAGTGCTTTTCATATTGTTATTTTGATTTGTCTGAGCCCTGGGTTTCAGCTCTGTAGATTATTCTATCTGTCCTTTGTTAACCTGGTTCTCCACCACAGCTTTCGCCTTTGCTTCTCAATACTTAACCCCGTGCTCATGCTAAATTGCTTCAGTCGTGTCCAGCTCTTTGCAATACCATGGACTGTAGCCTGCTAGGCTCCTCTGTTCAAGGGATTCTCCAGGCAAGGATAATACTTAACCTGGTTTCTCCCAATTTCTGCTGCTTCCATTCTTAGCAATGGCTCCTGACATTGTCAGTGATGTGGCTGAGTCTTCCTTCTTCTCTTCTGCTTTAAATTCCCATAGCAGAGGGCTTCCAATGAAAATAAAAATAATTTAATTGAATAAAATTAAGCTGTACTCCTACCAAAGAAAAACAAGAAGCAGATCCTAGTGTAACTGTATATCAGTAACTCATCTTAATTAAGCAGATTTTTACAAATAATTGAATTGGTGTTTTAATTTCATATTCCAGTTTGAGGTTCAAAAAAAAATCTACTATGGGCAACTTTTGAAGGCTTTTCTAGAAAAAAACACCTACATCATGTCCTGCAAGGACCCCAGATTGCCCACATTTTTTGAGTCACTTTATGTGATGAGAAACATACCTAAGGTGTCCTTATTAAACCTCATTGCTAGTTGGAGGCAACGACACTGAAATTAAGGGAAGAATCCTTAGATATCTCACTGCTTTCTCAGAAGAGACTGAAGTCACCCTCAATAAATGCCATCACTCTAAGGAAGGCTTTGGGATTTTGAACATCAGCTTAAAGGAAAAATCCTCCCCTAAGGCCACAACTTCCTCTACTTTCTGTGTGATGCCAGAGTGTTTCTACTTTTGTGTCTGAACTGAAATCATATTATCTGCTGCTGCCTAAAGCTCTTTCACACCCTCTGCCTCCATAGAGAAGAGAAGCATCTTTGGAAATGTATCCTTGTCCTCGTTGGTGTCCCTTCTGTGCATCAGATGGAGGGTTTACGTTGTGTTTTGGGGGAGCAGGTGGGAGGAGCAGCTGGTGTGAGAAGTGAGCAGCCTGACAACAGTAAAATGGAGAGTAGTGTGTGTGTGTGTGTGTGTGTGAGAAAAGAGAGCTAGTGCCACAATATGAAAATGGCCAAAGAAATTGTAAACTTCGCAGTCTGTTCTCCAGAGCTAACGATACAGTAAATATGCCCCGTAAAAAGTCACTGAGACACTAGAATCATGAAAATCGGAACAGGAGAAACTAGGATTAATACCAACTTTAGTGATTTATCATGAATTTCAATGACACATTGTAACATTACATTTTCCATTGGTTCTTTTAATTATAATTCCATTTAAATCTTTAATTTCTTCTGTGAATATTTGGTACACTCCTATTCTGCGTCAGGTCCTGTCACAAGCTCTGAGAAAGGCCAGGAACGAGGCAAAGCAGCTGCATTCATGGACTCCACTGATTTTCTTTCTTTATTTATTTTATTTATTTTAGTTGGGGGCTAATTACTTTACAATATTGTAGTAGTTTTTGCCATACATTGACTTGAATCAGCCATGGGTCCACACGTGCCCCCCATCCTGACCCCCACCCCCACCCCCCTCCCCATGCCATCCCTCTGGGCCATTCCAATGCCCCAGCCCTGAACACCCATCCCATGCATAGAACATGGAATGGTGTTCTGCTTCACAAATGACAATATACATGTTTCAATGCTGTTGTCCCAGAACGTCCCACCCTCACCTTCTCCCTCAGAGTCCATAAGACTGTTCTATGCATCTGTGTCTCTTATTCTGTCTCGCATATAGGGTTACCATTACCATCTTTCAAATTCCATATATATGCATTAGTATACTGTATTGGTGTTTTTCTTTCTGGCTCACTTCACTCTGTATAATGGGCTCCAGTTTCATCCATCTCAATAGCACCAATTCAAATGTATTTTTTTTTATGGCTGAGTAATATTCCTTTGTGTATATGTACCACAGCTTCCTTAATCCATTCGTCTGCCGATGGACATCTAGGTTGCTTCCATGTCCTGGCTATTGTAAACAGTGTTGCGATGAACATTGGGGGTACACGAGTCTCTTTCAATTCTGGTTTCCCTCGGTGTGTATGCCCAGCAGTGGGATTGCTAGGTCATATGGCAGTTCTATTCCCAGTTTTTTAAAGGAATCTCCACACTGTTCTCCATAGTGGCTGTACTAGTTTGCATTCCCCCCCCACCAACAGTTGTAAGAGGGTTCCCTTTTTCTCCACACCCTCTCCCAGCATTTATTGCTTGTAGACTTTTTGGATAGCAGCCATTCTGACTGGTGTGTAATGGTACCTCATTGTGGTTTTGATTTGCATTTCTCTAATAATGAGTGATGTTGAGCATCTTTTCATGTGTTTGTTAGCCATCTGTATGTCTTCTTTGGAGAAATGTCTGTTTAGTTCTTTGGCCCATTTTTTGATTGGATCGTTTATTTTTCTGGAATTTGATTTTCTTTAAATAAAAAACACCGAGACTAGTTTTTGCTTTCATACAATGAAATAAACACTATCCCTTTATTTCAAGCTTCGATTATTAGCAAATTAGTTTAATATTCATTCTGTTACAATAGTGCACTTCAAAGAGCTGATTTTGATTATATATGGCAACTATAATTATATATTCTTTACTTTTTCAAACACAAGAGGAATTATGATAAATATGATTTCCCTCACAAAAAAGGTATCTCTTTTCATTCCATATCAGTGTATAGAGAGCTCCTTTTAATAGCTGCATAGGATTCCAGCATATAAATGTTGTGTATTTTGTTTAACCAGTTCCTGTTGATGAACATTTAGGTCCTTTCCAATCTTCCCAAGAGAGGCAAAGAAGAATATTGTTGGACATGTATTATTTGGCAAACATTCACGTGTATCATAAGATATAGTTTTGGAAGTGGAATTTCTGGGCCAAAGTTATATGTACTGGCACTTAAAATTTTTTTAAATTTATCTTTAGATTTCCAGCTGCACTGGGTCTTCACTGCTGCATGAAGGCTTTCTCTAGTTGTGGCAAGTGGGGGTTACTCTCCAGTTGAGGCGTGCGGGCTTCTCACTGCAGTGGCTTCTCTTGTTGCTGAGCAGGGGCTCTGGAGCGCTAGGGGACAGTGGTTGTGGTGCTTGGGCTGAGCTGCTCCATGGCGTGTGGAATCTTCTTGATCCGGGGTTGGAACCCTAGTTCTCTGCACTGGCAGGCAGATTCTTAACCACTAGACCACCAGGGAAGTCTATGGCACTTTTGATGTGTGTGTGTGTGTGTGTGTGTGTGTGTGTGTGTGTGTGTGTGTGTGTTAGTTGTTCAGTCATGTCTGACTCTTTGTGACTCTGTGGGCTATAGCCTGCCAGGCTCCTCTTTCCATGGGATTTCCCAGGCAAGAATACTGGAGTGGGTTGCCATTCTAATCTCCAGGAGATCTTCCTAACTTAGGGATAGAACCCAGGTTTCCTGCATTGCAGGCAGATTCTTCACCGTCTGAGCCACCAGAGAAGCCCAGCGCTTTTGATATATATTGTCAAATTTCTTTTGGTTTAAGTTGCATCAATTTGTATTTAGTAATATGTAACTACCTGTTTCCTCAAAACCTTGACCAAAGACTGTGTTATCAAAGTTTTAAATTTGTTGTCAAGCTTCTAAGTAGAAAATGCTACCTGTCAGTAGCTTTAATTTGTATTTCTCTTATTAAGTAAGACTGGGCATCTTTTCATATGTTTAGAGTTGTTTGTATTTCCTTTTGTATAAACCAACCATTCATAATCATTGCTGGCTTCTCTGCTGGGTTACTGATTGGTATTATTGACCAATGTATGTAGTGGAATTTGTCCTAGTCTAATGCAAAATAGACTGTCTGCTGTCCCCCATTTGTTTAACCTGTATGCTGAGCACATCATGAGAAATGCTGGTCTGGATGAGTTACAAGCTAGAATCAAGATAGGTGGGAGAAACATCAACGACCTCAAATAGTGGATGATACCACTCTAATGGCAGAAAGCAAAGAGGAACTAAAGAGCCTCTTGGTGAGGGTGAAGAAGGAGAGTGAAAGAGCCAGCTTAAAACTAAATATTAAAAAAACTAAAATGGCATCTGGCCCCATTCAGTTCAGTTCAGTCGCTCAGTCGTGTCTGACTCTTTGCGACCCCATGAATTGCAGCATGCCAGGCCTCCCTGTCCATCACCAACTCCCGGAGTCCACCCAAACCCATGTCCATCGAGTCAGTGATGCCATCCAACCATCTCATCCTCTGTCGTCCCCTTCTCCTCCTGCCCCCAATCCTACCCAGCATCAGGATCTTTTCCAATGAGTCAACTCTTCGCATGAGGTGGCCAAAGTATTGGAGTTTCAGCTTCAACATCAGTCCTTCCAATGAACACCCAGGATTGATCTCCTTTAGGATGGATTGATTGGATCTCCTTGCAGTCCAAGGGACTCTCAAGAGTCTTCTCCAATACCACAGTTCAAAAACGTCAATTCTACGGCGCTCAGCTTTCTTCACCGTCCAACTCTCACATCCATACATGACCACTGGAAAAACCATAGCCTTGACTAGACGGACTTTTGTTGGCAAAGTAATGTCTCTGCTTTTAAAATATGCTATCTAGGTTGGGCCATAACCTTCCTTTCCAAGGAGTAAGCGTCTTTTAATTTCATGGCTGCAATCACCATCAGCAGTGATTCTGGAGCCCCCCAAAAATAAAGTCTGACACTGTTTCCACTGTTTCCCCCATCTATTTCCCATGAAGTGATGGGACCAGATGCCATGATCTTAGTTTTTCTGAACGTTGAGCTTTAAGCCAACTTTTTTCACTCTCTTCTTTCACTTTCATCAAGAGGCTCTTTAGTTCTTCTTCACTTTCTGCCATAAGGGTGGTGTCATCTGCATATCTGAGGTTATTGATATTTCTCCCGGCAATCTTGATTCCAGCTTGCGTTTCTTCCAGCCCAGCGTTTCTCATGATGTACTCTGCATATAAGGTTAAATAAGCAGAGTGACAATATACAGCCTTGATGTACTCCTTTTCCCTATTTGGAACCATCTTTTTGTTCCATGTCCAATTCTAACTGTTGCTTCCTGACCTGCATACAGGTTTCTCAAGAGACAGGTCAGATGATCTGGTATTCCCATCTCTTTCAGAATTTTCCACAGTTTATTGTGATCCACACAGTCAAAGGCTTTGGCATAGTCAATAAAGCAGAAATAGATGTTTTTCTGGAGCTCTCTTGCTTTTTCGATGATCCAGCGGATATTGGCAATTTTATCTCTTGTTCCTCTGTCTTTTCTAAAACCAGCTTGAACATCTGGAAGTTCACGGTTCACATATTGTTGAAGCCTGGCTTGGAGAATTTTGAGCATTACTTTACTAGCATGTGAGATGAGTGCAATTGTGCAGTAGTTTGAGCATTCTTTGGCATTGCCTTTCTTTGGGATTGGAACGAAAACTGACCTTTTCCAGTCCTGTGGCCACTGCTGAGTTTTCCAAATTTGCTGGCATATGGAGTGCAGCATTGCAAATGGAAGGAGAAAAGGTGGAAGTAGTGACAGATTTCCTCTTCTTGGGCTCTAAAATCACTGTGAATGGTGACTGCAAACTTGAAATTAGAAGATGATTGCTTCTTGTCAGGAAAGCTATGACAAACTTACACAGTGTATTGAAAAGCAGAGACATTACTCTGCTGACAAAGGTCTGTATGGTCAAGGCTATGGTCTTCCCAGTGATTACGTACAGTTGTGAGAGCTAGACCGTAAAGAAGGCAGAACACCAAAGAATTGATGCATTCGAACTGTGCTGCTGGGGAAGACTCCTGAAAGTCCCTTGGACAGCAAGGAGATCAGACCAGTCAATGTTAACAGACCAACCTTGAGCACTCTTTGGAAGGACTGATGCTGAAACTGAAGCTCCAGTACTTTTGCCATATAATGGGATCAGCTGAATCACTGGTTATTGTAAATAATGCTGCTATTAGTGCAGGTGTATTTTCAAATTAGTGCTTTCAGGTTTTTTTTTTTTTTCTACATATATGCCCAGGAAGGGGTTTGCTGGATCATATAATAGTTCTAGTTTCAGTTTTTTGAGGAAGCTTTTTTTCCTAGTGTTTTCCCTAGTGACTGCACCAAGTTGCCTTCTATTAATAGTGTAGGGGAGTTCCCTTTCCTCCACACCCCGCCCAACATTTGCTGTTTGTAGACTTTGTGATAATAGTCTTGATTGGTGTGGGGTAATATCTCATTGTTTTAATTTGCATTTCTCTGATGATTAGTGATACTGAGCATCTTTTCACGTGCTTGTTTATCTGTTTGTCTCCTTTGGAAAAATCTCTATTTAGGTCTTCTGTCCATTTTTCTTTGTTGGGTTATGGATTTGGTTGAGATTGAGTTGTATCAGGTGTTTACATATTTTGGATATTAACCCCTTGTTTATCATATCATTTACAAATATTTTGTCCCATTCCATCAGTTGTCTTTTCAGTTGTTGATTATTTTATTTGCTATTCAAAAGCTTTTAAGCTTGTTTATGCATTTTTCTATATCACCCAATCTCCTGTTAATTCCTTCTAGTAAGTTCTCATTTCAGTTACGGCATTCTTCAGTTCTGATCGGTTCTTTATATTTTCTAGTTCCCTATTGAAATTCTCACTGTGTTCATCTAGTCTTTTCCCTAATTTAATTAACATTCTTATCTCTAGTGCTTCAAATTCTTTGTCTGATAAATTGTTTCTATTTCATTAGTTGTTTTATCAGGTTTTTTTTTCTTGTTCTTCCATTTGAAACAAATTTCTCTGTCTTCTCATTTTAACTTTCTCTATCTCTGTGAAACTAGGTGAAGGAGTTACTATGCCTGTCTTGACGTGATGTCCTTGTGGGGGAGCATCTTGTACGGTCTGTGTGTGCCCAGTGGCACTGGTGGGAGCCCCGCATCTATGTGAGCACAAGTCTCGTCCTCACCCAGGGTGTCCAGGCGGTGTGACTGGAGATGAAGGGACTGGAGCCAGAGCCACCCGTGAGCTGGAGCCGGGTTCTCTGAGGTTTTAACCACCACCACCCCCAAATGTTTTGTCTTATCTTTACATTTGAGATTTGTTTGGTTGGAAATTAAGTCTTTGGGTCACTTGTCTTTCTTGAAGAATTTCCAGGTGTTTCTCAATTACGTATTTGTGTCAACCGTTGATGAGGAGAAAGTCTGGGTCGGTCCTGAATTTTCCCCTTGGAGACGGCCTGTCCCTTCCTGCCCTCAAAGCCTCAATGATTCTCTATTTGCAGCCCTCTCATTTTACTCAGGTATGTGTAGGTGTTAAGCTTTGTGCGTCAATTTTTTTTAGGTGCTCATATCGCTCTATCTTTAGATTGAAATTTTCTTTGATTTATTCCTTGTTTTGTTTGACATGACTTTGTAAAAATTTACTTTATGTCTCTTATTTAGAGACACCAAACACCTATGGTAGAATCCCTTTTATGTTTACGATTAGTTGTTTTCTCTCTATTCTTTATTTGCGTTTTTCTTTTCTTTTCCTTTTTTCTCATTCCTCTCTTCTGTGTCCCTTCCTCTTTCCAGCAGTGTTTTACTGTCTCAAAATGAGTCTCATTTCTATGGTGACTTATTTTCTTCTTTTACTTCTTTCTAAGATCTGCCAGGTCACTTTCATCTCTGTCTGGTATCTTGCCAGTTATTCTAAACTCTTGTGTCTTTGCTCTAAGTTCTTATTTTATAAAAGTCTTTATTGGCTATTTAAGATTCATTCCTTTTATGTCATACAGAGTTTTAGTCAGAGTTTCCATTTGTTCTGTGGCTGTCTTTATCTGGTTTATCTATATTATCTTGGTTTATCTATACTATTTAGCTTCATGTGTAATTTTCTCCCATGCCACTTCCTTCCTTTTAAAAAATGTAGTACCTTAGTACAGACCTTGTGGTGACACATTTTAACTGTAGATAAAGTTTGAATAAGGAGGATTATTTTTGGATCACCTCTTTCTTAAAAATTATTTAATTAATTTTTGACCGTGCTGGGTCCTTGCTGCTGTGTGGCTTTTCTCTAGTTGCAGGGAGTTAGGCTACTCTTTAGTTGCAATACGCAGGCTTCTCATTGCTTTGGCTTTTCCTGTTGCTGAGCTCTGGCTCTAGGCATGCAGGTTCCATAATTGTGGCACATGGGCTTAGTTGCCCCGTGGCATGTGGGATCTTCTAGGACCAGTGCTTGAAGCTGTGTCCCCTGCATTGGCAGGCAGATCCTTAACCACTGGACTACCAGCGATGTCCTTGTATCAGCTCTTCATGGGAGATTTGTACGATGGAGTCAAGGCTATGTTCCAGAGTTGCAGGCTTGCAAAGATGACATATCTGTGAGACTACTCATTTGAAACCACCTCTTCTGTTTATTGTCTGTTCAGGAAGCGCCCTAACAAATGTTGGTAGGGTTTGCATTTCAAAGTTGCCCTGTTAGTTTGCAGAACACAGATCCATTGGTTTTGCCTATTTCCCTGCAGGCATTTTCTTCTTCCCATTCCTCTATTTGACCTTCAGAGAATCTGATGATTGAACGAGGCAAAATAGAGTAGTTGTCAGAGGTTAGGCTCTGGAGTCAGGTTGCCAGAATATGATTCCTGACTCCTTTATTGACTAGCTGTGTGAACTTGGGCAAGTCACTTAGCTTTTCTGTACCTCATTTTCCTCATCTGTGAAAGAAGACATAATAGTACTGATCTCATGGGGTTTAAGTGAGTATAAAATGCATTAATACTTTAAGGTGCTTAGTACAAGGCCAGGCAAAAAGGCAAAAATCTGACTATTGTTGTTTAAAAACTGGAACTAGAGAACAAATGGTTTCCTTTTCTGCTTTAGACTTGATGCTTTCATGCCTTTTCCAGCCTTCTTCCTATTCTTCAGTATTGGGAAACATTCCCATTTTGTGAGAAGCAGTTTGGACATTGCCCCTCTAACCTGTATGAACCGACCACTTCCAGCTGTGTTGCTAACCTGACTGTGAATGGTCATGAAATAATCTATAAAAGACAGAAATTCACTCTCAAGTGATCTTGTGTCTCCTTAGAAGGTCAACTCTTTTTCTTCTCATCTGTCCCCTCTCTGGGGCATTCTCTTTACAATAGTGTGTGTGTGTGTGTGTGTGTGTGTGCGCGCGCGCGCACGCTCAGTTGGACTTCCCTGGTGGCTCAGTAGTAAAGAATCTGCCCGCAATGCAGGCGACCTGGATTTGATCCCTAGGTTGGGAAGATCCCCTGGAGGAGGGCATGGCAACCCACTCCAGCACTCCTGGAGACTTCCATGGACAGAGGAGTCTGATGGGCTACAGTGCATAGGGTTACACAGACTTGGACACAACTAAAATGCCTGAACAGCAGCAGCAGCAGTGTGCTCAGTTGCGTCCAGTTCTTTGCAACTCCAAGCACTGTAGCACCAACCTCCTCTGTCCAGGCAAGAATACTGGAGTGGGTTATCATTGCCTACTCCAAGGGATTGTCCTAACCCAGGGATTGAACCCACGTATTCTTGCATCTCCTACACTGGCAGAAGGATTCTTTAACATTAGCACTGCCTGGGAAGTGCTAGAGAGTACTTTCTCATTAACAGAGATTTAACATAAAATATGGTTAACAGATTTCATTTAATAGAGAAAAAACACATTTTTAAAATCTGAATGTTCAAAAAGCAAATTATGAGAAAAAATATCTCACATGAAACATGGTTATATACTGAAGGGTCAAGGATAGTAATCTCTTGGTGGTAGGAACATGTGTTTTAATTTAATTTTGCTTCTTTGTAATTCAAGTGTTCCACAGAGCATATTTATAGCATTTGAAAAAAATTTTTACAATAAAAGAAAACTGCAGATCAGATTAAAATCATAGTAGTTGTAACATGGTTGTTACATGGTTGTTCTAGTTAAATTAAAAAATTTGTATAATTAAACTTTATCTTAAGAGTCAGAAGCAAAACTTTAGTCTGGAGACAGAATACAACAAAATTGAATTGTAACAGAGTCTTATTTTTTCTTCTTAAATTAATTAAATATAGTTGGTTGGAATGAAGAGGACAATAATTTTTGTCATTTTGTAACATCACCAGAAAAAACTGTCCCCCTATATTGATATCAGTAATTCCAATGATTGGATACTAGAGCTTTGTCTCTATTGGGCAGTGCCTGATAAATGAGAAATTCCTGATAGTTTTATTTAAGGAGGAAGAAAGCTCAAAATGGGGTTTATAAAGACAGACTCCACAGGGGAGGTGGGAGATATTATGACAGGGCCTTGAATGTCAGAACTCATGTTTTGGATGGAAATCTTTCTTTTTTTTTTTTTTTTTTTGGAAATCTTTCTTAAAGGCAATGGTCATTCAATCAATTCAATTCAGTCGCTCAGTCGTGTCCGACTCTTTGTGACCCCATGGACTGCAGCATGCCCGGCCTCCCTCTCCATCGCCAACTCCCAGAGTTCACCCAAACTCATGTCCATTGAGTTGGTGATGCCATCCAACCATCTCATCCTCTGTCATCCCCTTCTTCTCCTCCCTCTTCAATCTTTTCCAGCATCAGGGTCTCTTTCAAAGTGTCAGCTCTTTGCATCAGGTGGCCAAAGTATTGGAGTTTCAGCTTTTCAGCATCAGTCCTTCCAATGAATATTCAGGACTGATTTCTTTTAGGATGGACTGGTTGGATCTCCTTGCAGTCCAAGAGACTCTCGAGAGTCTTCTTCAACAACACAGTTCAAAGGCATCAATTTTTCGGTGCTCAGCTTTCTTTATAGTCCAACTCTCACATCCATACATGACTACTGGAAAAATCATAGCTTTGACTGGATGGACCTTCATTGGCAAAGTAATGTCTCTGCTTTTTAATATGCTGTCTAGATTGGTCACAGCTTTCCTTCCAAGGAGCAAGCGTCTTTTATTTCTTGGCTGAAGTCAATATCTGCAGTGATTTTGAAGCCCCAAAAATAAAGTCTGTCACTTTTTCCACTGTTTCCCCATCTATTTGCCATGATGGGACCCGATGCCATGATCTTAGTTTTCTGAATGTTGAGCTTTAAGCCAACTTTTTCACTCTCCTATTTCACTTTTATCAAGAGGCTCTTTAGTTCTTCTTCGCTTTCTGCCATAAGGGTGGTGTCATCTGCATATCTGAGGTTATTGATATTTCTCCCAGCAATCTTGATTCCAGCTTGTGCTTCATCCAGCCCAGCATTTCTCATGATGTACTCTGCATATAAGTTAAATAAGCAGGGTGACAATATACAGCCTTGATGCACTCCTTTTCTTATATGGAACCAGTCTGTTGTTCCATGTCCAGTTCTAACTGTTGCTTCCTGATCTGCATACAGATTTCTCAGGAGGTAGGTTAGGTGGTCTGGTATTCCCATCTTTTAAGAATTTTCCACAGTTTATTGTGATCCACACAGTCAAAGGCTTTGGCATAGTCAATAAAGCAGTAGATATTTTTCTGGAATTCTCTTGCTTTTTTGATGATCCAGTGGATGTTGGCAATTTGATCTCTGGTTCCTCTGCCTTTTCTAAATCCAGCCTGAACATCTGGAAGTTCATGGTTCATGTACTATTGAAGTCTGGCTTGGAGAATTTTGAGCGTTACTTTACTAGCGTGTGAGATGAGTGCAATTGTGCGGTAGTTTGAGCATTCTTTGGCATTGCCTTTCTTTGGGATTGGAATGAAAACTGACCTTTTCCAGTCCTGTGGCCACTGCTGAGTTTTCCAAATTTGCTGGCATATTTTTGAGTGCAGCACTTTCACAGCATCATCTTTTAGGATTTGAAATAGCTCAACTGGAATTCCATCACCTCCACTAGCTTTGTTCGTAGTGATGCTTCCTAAGGCTCACTTGACTTCACATTCCAGGATGTCTGGCTCTAGGTGAGTGATCACACCATCATGATTATCTGGGTCGTGAAAATCTTTTTTGTACAGTGTAATCGTTAGCTCTGGGCTTAAAGATTGTTAGTCTTAAAGATTGTTGTCTTAACAACTCAGAGTTTAAGAAAAAGCATCTTATATCATTAAGACAAAGCAATGTAGAAAAAAGTTTGTCCTTTTCTCCTCTTAGAGAGTCCTGGACCCCTTTCTCCTCCTCGAGGGCCTTGGAGCCCTTTCTCCTTCTTCTGGGCCCTGGACTCCTTATCAACCTACCTAAGAATTAGCTCTCTCAGTCTGTTATGTCTCCTTCATTGTCTGTTAACCACTAATGCCACCTGAGAAGTCCGTCATAGTCCTGGTACAATATCTATATTGTAAACTTTACCATCAACTGTTACAATGCCCATTCCAGAGGACTGTTTGTGGATTTAATTTTTTTCTTTGTGCTTTTCTATCATCTCCAAGTTCTATGTAACAAATAGGTATTGCTTTTGCAGTTAAAGATTTTTTAAAAGAGATTATCAACTTGCACTGAAAAGTTCTGATTGCCTTCCTTTAAACACTGAAAATCACATACTCACATTCACATCTTAATACAGAAAAACCTAAGCCCACCCCACTCCTCCTGGGACATTAATGTGTTACAACCCACAGCTTTTTTGGGAAGTGATATCTTTCCAGAGAGTACAAGATGGGGGAATTACTGAAGGCCTGGCATGATTTGTGCTCGGTGAGATCACTCCTCCATTTGAGGGCTATTCACAGTCCAGAATGTTGAGAGATGCAGGACTTACTCCAAATGCCACTGAATCTGTGAACTGTGACCCAGTAATCACATTTCCTGAGAGGGGCTGCTAGATATTTTTTAAGAAGCCAGTTGGTATTAATTAGTATTACTATTTTCTTTTCAGATGCTTTTGACACTTTATAAAATTATTCATTAGCTAGCTAGCTCTTTCCCCAATTCTCTTAACTGTCTTTGCATTAATTTAATTTGGAATTGTTACAACCATTACCACATTTCTCAGTGTGGCTAAATCTTAATCAGTAAATCCAGGGACCTGTAAAGTTCAAGACAGCAGAATGTTAGAATTGCTTTATACTATTTAATTACCATGTTATGTGAAGCAGATGCTAACTGATTATTTCCAAATCCATCTTTTTCTTTTTCACCCAGCTTCTCTTAAACCTGTAAGCCCCACATACCTTCAGATGGAATATTAGAGTGATGGGGTGGGATTTATTTTGAATATAGGCAGGTTGAGGTTAAGTTTACTTTTCTTAGCAATTACTATTTTTCCCCTTCTCATGCTATTTAGATGTTTAAAGTGAAGAACTGTAGACTTCAGTGAGAATTACATAGAGAACTGGTAGACTTACCTTTTTATACATGTGGTCCTAAGATAGACTTGAGCAACCTGTAAATATCTGTGGTTTCCCGAGAGCCTGGGCTTCCCAGGTGGCAGTAGTGGTAAAGAACCCATGTGCCAATGCAGGAGACGAAAGAGATGCTGGTGACATAAGGAATGCCATTTCAATCCCTGGGTCAGGAAGATCCCCTGGAGTAGGATATGACAACCCACTCCAGTATTCTTGCCTGGAGAATCCCATGGACGGAGGAGACAGGCGGGCTGCAGTCCATGGGGTCTCAAAGAGTCAGACACGACTAAAGCAACTTAGGATGCATGCGTGCACCGAGGGCCTAAGATAACTGAGTAGCCTGGGAAATATCTAGATAGTAACTGATGAGACGTGAACTTGTGTATTGACTTCATCTGCTCCTCCTACATGCGGATGGTTATTTACAAAAGCAGTGTTGCAAAGTGTTGCTATTTTCCCACACAGATGTTTGGCATATAATAGGCTAGAATTCCTTTAGGTAAATGAATAGTGGAGTAGAGAGTGGTAAGTAGTGAGAAAACGATGTGAAGCTGCAAAGTCTCTGTGTGTCAGGATGGAGTTATGTGGCTGACTTTTAGAACTCTCTTAGCATTCTTTTACAACTCTCTTAGAACTCTCTCTTTTAGAACTTTCAGAGTTGGATCAGACACTTCCTTAATGTCCATGTCAATCCTGCAGTTCCATTAAAACCGCTGTAGGTAATTAGAGTACCTACATATCAGTATGATATCCAAAAGCATGTCTCATTGAAACTAATGAAAGTTCTGGGGAACGTAATGTACAGAATAGTGACTAAAGTCAATAATACTGTATCATATATTAGAAAGTTGTTAAGTAAGTAGATCTGAAATACTCTCATTGTAAGAGAAACAGTTTGTGACTGTGCACGGTGATGGATGTTAGCTAGACTTATTGTGATCATTTTGTAATGTATGAAACTGTCAAATCATCGTATTGTACACCTGAAACGAATACAATGCTATTTGTCAATTATATCTCAACTAAAAAAATATCTGGGGACACTGAATGAAAAGAGGTAGGGCCATGGGGGCTCATGAAATTGAAATGGAGCAGGACCCTATGGTCCTTCCCCACCATGTCCTCTGTCTGCCTTTTGTCTATAGAAAAACTTCAGCTAAAGAATAAGTTTAATCAGAGAAGTGAGAAAACACAGAAGCAAAGAAAAGCAGTCAAACAGGACCAAGGAATGATAGTTTGGCCATTAACCAATGTCAAGGAACTCTGGTTCTTCCTTAAGGGCTGTAAGGAGCCATTTCCTTTGTGCTGTTTTGTAGGTGCTGAAACCCCCGCCAGGTGGAAGCCATGACATGAGTGGCCAAATTCTGAGAACCGGCCTCAAGGCAATAGGAACAAAGTAACCCTGGAACTGAAGACTAACTGTATGGAGAACAGTCAAGATGACGCTGATCGGACCACTGCATGACCGACTTCAAGAAGACAGAGGGCCGACTGCTGCTGCAACCCTCCTCCACCCAGTCACCCCTGATTGTCGGGGGGAGTTGGCTTTTGGGCATGAGTCCACCCTCTCCCCCAGTGACTGGTTTCCAGAGTAAAGTAAACTTTCCTTTGAACCAACCCTGTCTTCTGAGTATTGGTTTTTGAGCTGTGAGCAGCTGGACCCTATTTTTGATAATAAAATGAGGTCTTTGAGAGCAGCTGGACTTTACCTATTTGGAATATGTCTCCTTCCTATTAAATAGGTCTACTCTTCAAAGCCACATTGGTGAGTGGGAGGCTGCTCTTTGAATCTGGAGCAGAGGAGTTACTTGCCATGATGAGCGGCTGGATTTGAGTGGTGTGTAGAGCAGGGCGCAGGCCACACTCCGGGTTCTTCTCTCTGCCTCTACCTCAGCCTGTGGGGCCTTGGGCCAGCCTCCCACTCTCTGGGCCTGTTTCCTTATCTAGCAAAAGAAGGCAGTGGACTGAACAAGTTTGAAAGACCCCTCCTTCTGTAAATGTCTCTGATGCTGATGTATCCTCATTCTCAAGAGCTGGAGCTTCATCAACCCATTTCAGATTAAACTGGTTGTTAAAAATTCTTCAATCTTAGTTTGGTTTCAGGAATATGTAACACTGTATTGTTTTGGTAATATTTTCTTCCTCTCAGGGCAGATACAGTATATGATGAAAATGAAAATAAGCCTGTGAATAGAAGTGAGAGGAGTTGGGACAGTGAATCAGGTGGCAGAATATCTGGAAGCTTCTTGGAGACACAGATGGTCGATGTAAACTGTTGTGGCAGGGAATTTCTGCCAGACGTCCAATGGAGTTTATTACTAAATGTGGGATCAGAACACTTTTAAAAACATACTGTGCATGTAAAAATCACTTAAAATACTTCAAGTGCAAAATCCTTTTGTTTCAGCAATATCTAATTCTTCTCTTCTGCTTTATAAACAATTTATATTAAAATATCAGCTTTGGTGTTGAGCGATTTTATAATCTTTTACTGAATTTTATCTTTTATGAAATTGTTAGGTGACTCACTAGGAAAAATTGAAGTTTTGATTGGGTGGTGGCCTGTGGTTCCACAATGTGTTTCATTTGATGCCACAATTTTTTAAAAAGACACAATTACTGTAAAGGACAATTAAGAAGTGTAAAATTTATGTGGAACACTGGAATAAAGTGAAAGCATATTATGCCACAGTGTGTGGTCTGAGTAAAAAGCATAAAAGTTGGGCCAGATGCTAAACTCAGCGCTTAAGTGTAACAGTTAATCTTACAATATAGGAAACCATTGTAATTAGAGAACAGTTATATCTTTAAAATGTAACTTGGTGTAGTAAAACCAGGCAAACTTGTAGGTGGAAGAGGGATTTTATGGAACATTAGAAATGTTTCACTGCAAGAAACCCCAGCTACAGAAATTCATAATTGAATATATGCTGTTTTCCCTATATGTAAATAATAGCTAATAGGCACAGTTATGAATTCACATGTATTATCTAGTTTGATCTCTACACACACCTCAAAAGATCATTGAGAGGCATTGCATTAATAGCTTTGTTTTCATGGTGAAAAACAGGACTTCAGGCAGACTAATGACATGCCTTAGTTAATGTAGCCAGTGAGCGAACTAGCTGGTACTCCTGCCTCTATTGTCACCATCAGTGCATGGATGCTCTGGAGAAGAGCATGTAGGAGTCCTCACTTTGTCCTGAAATGAGTTATAACACTGGTACATTTGGCTCCCTCTGGTTCACCCCTCCTAAGTAAGTAGCCCATGAATTGATATTATTACATCTATTTTCTGGATAACTTTGAGTTTTTTAGAATAAAATAAGTCTGGCAAATATCTCACCTAAGCTAATGTTAGCTTTTAAGCTCTTAATATGTTGAAGATGAAGGACATGGGCTAGCTCCTTTATTCAGCTGCTCCCACCTTTATATATAAATATGTGGATAAAGATAATTGCATGGACTATAGAATGTTGGAAGATTATTAGGTCATTGAGCCCAACCTCTTCCCCTCTGCAAGGATAAGGTCTTTGACAGATATTTATCCTGTTCACTATTTTAAGAGGCAATTTTGTGGGACAGCAGTAACTGTTCCTGATGTCTTTCTCCAAGTGAACCCAACACTGCCTATTGGTAATTTCCTTTCACTGGTACTTACTCCACTCTCTAGAGACCCTCAGAGTTAGTCTAAGTTCTTGCTGTCATAACACATTTCTGGCTTGACTCCATTTTTTCCTCCCTTCTAGATGCTTTAAGTTATTCTTCATGATATGATTTCCAGACTCTTCCAGTTTCTGGTCCCCTTCATTGGAAGTGTTTGCCAATGCTTCCCTTAAACACAGAATCCAGAGTTGAATAGAATCATCAGATCCAGCAATGGCACTGTGGATATTCTTGTTCGACACAATAATTCTACGAATTCTGCTAAAGATTTCATCTGGTACGTTATTGTCTTTTCAGAAGGTTGCTTTTTAGCAACATCTCAATTAACAGAAGATTATAGGGGTTTTTTTTACCCCACAAGATTTCTCTTTTACCCAATCTGCACCATGTGAGCATCAAATCAGTTTTCACTTTGCTCTTTGCTACAGTTGTTTTGTGATTCCTATTATATTTTATGATGCTGGTTCAATCTATATTTTAGTGTTTTGAAGTATTTTTGATTTATTAAATTTTCTCACATTTGTATTCTTGGCAAGTTTTGTAAGCATACTTTAAATTCCTTCGTTCAAATTGGTTAAATGTTTGAATCAGAATTTAACATAATATTCTATAAAATGCTACTAGGGACTTCTCTCAAGGTTTATAAAAATCCACTCACATTCTTTGAGCACATTGTTCAGTTAAGCACAATTTAGTAGGAATGATCATACTATTCCCTAACCCCTTATGGCCATCTTTTGCCCCTGGTTTCTTGTACACTCCCCCACACTGCACAGCACAGGTCCTTGACAAAGTTTTGTTGAGTGGTTTGAATGTTTCCTTTGTAACAGCTCAGCATTTTGAGTTTTTGACTCTTTGCAATAAAACAAAATAAGTCCTCTTTCAGAGGACAACTCATATCATTCATCCTTCAGAAAGTTTTTCTCCGCTGACTTCAAGCTAGTTAAATCTTCCTGAGTTCTCTGGCTTATGCTTGTTTGCATCACACATCTGAGCACTTTTGGGTCCCTTTGTGCTATTATCTAAAGGTTTATGAATGTAGGTGTGTGTTTGTAATGTTGCTTGTTATTATTGTTCAGTCACTAAGTTGTGTTTCTTTGTGACCCCATGGACTGCAGCATGCCAGGCTTCCCTGTCCTTCACTATTTCCTGGAGTTAGCTCAAATTCATGTCCACTGAGTTGATGATGCCATCCAACCATCTCATTCTCTGTCATCCCCTTCTCCTCTTGCCTTCAATCTTTCCCAGCATCAAGATCTTTTCCAATGAGTTGGCTCTTCGCATCAGGTGGCCAAAGTAATGTTGCATAGCAATACCTTTATTCTTCTTTGTTTTTTTCTGTGCAACGTTCTCTATCATTTCTGCTTCTTCTCATTACATATCACTTGAATGAGATCTTACTTTGTCATATTTGATTGATTTAAGGTTGTTCTCCTGACACATGCTGAAAGCATCAGAATCCTTCCCTGAGAATTTTGGAAATTGACAGAGGTGACTGGTTCTCTTCAAGAGCCTAATTTTGTAAAATGAGAAGGTTGGGAGTTGTTCATGGCTGCAGGTATGTAGGCAGAAGACATGAGTAAAAGCAACAAAAGAGTGGGAGAGAGATGACAGAGACGAGAGACAGAGAGAGAGACAGATGAAACTGCTGCACAGAGAAAAGTAGCCACTGCAACCAGGACATTCTAATGGGATTTGAGTCCCTGGGCCTAGTTTTCCCAAGACCCAACCACATTCCTTGGTATGGGACCCAAAAGACACATTTAGCAAATACTCCTTTTTTGAAGTGAAGTGTTACTTGCTTGGTGGTGTCCAACTCTTTGCGACCCTATGGACTGTAGCCTGCCAGGTTCTTCTGTCCATGGAATTCTCCAGGCAAGAATAGAGTGGGTAGCCATTCCCTTTTCCAGGGGATCTTCCCTACCCAGTGATTGAACCTGGGTCTCCTGCATCGCAGGAAGATTCTTTAATATTTGAGCCATCAGGGAAGCCCTACTCCTTTCTTAAGCTAGTTATGATAATCATAAATATCATCAATTATGATAATAATCAAATTTTATTTGATATTTTGATATTTGATATTTATTTATTTTGATTTGATATCATCAAAAATTACGATAATCATAATTCCAAGATTATTATTACTTCCACTATATTCAATATTCAACTTTGGTGAGAAAAGAGGCCAATATAGTCACAATATACTTCATTTGAGGACTGAAAAACTAAAATCCTTCATGTCCAAGGATGGATTATATACATTTTCATATTTTTATTTGATATACTTATCTCCGTTTTATATAAGCATGCAAAAGTATTATCAGAAAAGATCATTTAAGTATTCCAATATTTAGTTTTTGAACTAAGTATCTGGAAAGAAACTTTCAGGAACATTTTGTCTGAATAAGAATTAATAAGCATGTCGACTATGGTCTAAAACTGCTTTATTTTTGTTTTGTACAGTGCTTTCAGTCCAGTCAAAATGTGCTTCAACTGACCTCACAATTCCTGTTTATTGGAGTTCAGTTTAGAGAACATTGATTGCCTAGAACCAATCACTGAGCCATCTTTTAACATTTTTGCTTTAAACGAGCGATGAAATGTGAAGCAGTTTTTCTTTAACAACTCAGGCACCCTGTTGTCAAAGCACTATTTTTCATGTAGTTATAGGATGTTTAGTTCCACCTTACCACCTGCCTAGTGTATATCAATAATAATGATTGGAAATGCCTGCCCACAAAGAAAAAATCAAATATTTGAAAGCCAAGTTGAATGATAAACTGTATTTTCAAGCTGAATATGATGTTTTGAAGCTGGTATGTAATATTCTCTACTTGTTCCTTGAAATACCAATTTAGTAATGAACAGTCCTATTATATGGCATCTACCTGATGTTTTTCTCTTTCCAGTAAGTACGTGGAAACCGGACATGGATAAGCAGTTATAATGTTAGATTTAAACTTAAGGAAGCACAGATAAAATTACTACCAAGGAAACTACTAGGTTAGAGCCAAAGCAGCATTTAAGTAATACATGCTACATAAAATTGCAAAACAAAGGACCCAACAATGTCAATTGCTTTCTAATGCATTGGGTGAATTCTAGGCAGAAATGCAGGCTTCCTAGGAATTTTGAAAATGTATTGAAGCAACAGAGTGGGAAAAGCATGTCTTGGTCATTGTTGGTGGCGGTTTCAGGATGTTGAGGTGGAGTTGGAGAGCTGAATTTCAATGTATGCATTGCTTATTGGTTTCCATACCTCCACAGATCTTGTCTTGTGTTAGTTTATTATACATTGCTTGAGACAACTTTAGCAATTATTACGATCATCATATTAAATTTAGAAGTACCATTTGGAGCAATAATATAGAAAATGTTGTTTACTTCCAAACATTTTAAAGATTTTAAAAAGTTAATTATTCAAATAATAAAATAGTAATAGAATAATTAAAAGACGCTTGCTCCTTGGAAGAAAAGCTGTAACCAACCTAGACAGCATATTAAAAAGCAGAGACATTAGTTTGCCAACAAAGGTCCATCTAGTCAAAGTTATGGTTTTTCCAGTAGTCATGTATGGATTTGAGAGTTGGACTGAAAGGAAAGCTGAGCACCAAAGAATTGATGCTTTTGAACTGTGGTGTTGGAGAAGACTCTTGAGAGTCCCTTAGACTGCAAGGAGATCCATCCAGTCCATCCTAAAGGAAATCAGTCCTGAATATTCATTGGAAGGACTGATGCTGAAGCTGAAACTCCAGTACTTCGGCCACCTGATATGAAGAACTGACTCATTTGAAAAGACCCTGATGCTGGGCAAGATTGAGGGCAGGAGGAGAAGGGGACGGCAGAGGATGAGATGGTTGGATGGCATCACTGACTCAGTGGACATGAGTTTGAGTAAACTCTGTGAGTTGGTGATGGAGAGGGAGGCCTGGCGTGCTGCAGTCCATGGGGTTGCAAAGAGTTGGACTTGACTGAGTGACTGAACTGACTGACTGACTGAATAGAATAATAGAAACTTCTGATCACTGATTATCAAAGAATATAGAATCTTTAGCCTTTCGACAGTTTGCAGAAAACAGGCAACCACTTGAATGAAGAGAAAAAATCACCAAGATCATAGTAAGAAAGAAAAGTCAATTAAAGTGCATGGGCTCAGAGTAATCATTTTCAGAAAAAAAACCCCAAACAACTCAGAAAAATAAGAATCATGCCTGCTCCTCATTCCCCAATCCATAAGCTGCATTTGATACATTTTTTTTTCTGTATGGGATTGAGTCTGCTCAGTATCTCCCACTCCCACTTGTTTATTGTACTAATTGCAGTGACAAACATTTTCTAGCTAATGGTTGATGTTAGTTTCGCATCTGACTTTGATGTACATAAAGTATGTAAACATATTTTATGTCTCACTTTGGAGAATAATGAGAAGTTTCTTAAAAAAGAAAGAAGTCTAATATTGTGAAACCCTTTTTGCAAAAGGGGCATATTTGTTGGAAAATCCATCTGCATTCCTGGGTCAAACTTTGAAGATGCTCTGATTACTGAAATATTTTAAAAAAGTTTCCTGGCAAATTTTGTAACCCACTTAAATGCTGCATCTTAAAAAAAAAAGCAGTTTTATTGTAGAAACCTATATGCTGCTTATTTTGCTCAATCTCATCATTTGTGTTTGCCCATTTCTTTTCTCCATGAGCTCTCTGCTTTTGGTTATTAAATGATTATATGAATTTTCTCTTTCTAGACCAAGACTTAGCATAGCACCCCAGACAAAAAATCATCCCTGGATAAATGTTTGAAGTCATTAATGATGGTGATTATGCAATAGACTTTAAGAAAGAAATTGAATAGTTTCATATCTCAACAACTTCTCAATTTTTTTAATGTTCTGCTGCAAATATCAAAACCGTGGAGTGAAGATGAAGCTTGTCAATTTTGTAAGCAACTAGACCTTGCTTCTAGTGTTTGCTATGCTCTAGTGTAACTCGTTGCACAAGCCATTTTTAAGCTCACTTTACTAGTAAAATAAAAGGAATTGGTTTGGTGGATCGCTGTCTTATTCTGAAAATGCATGGCCCTAATTTGTCTCTCAACAATCTTAGGCCTTTTTGATTCCAAACTTTTTTTTTCCATTTGAGATGGACTCTTTTTATTTTGTGTGGTTGCACAAAGGCTAGGAGAAATGCAGAGTTTGTCTCACCTGGGGGGACAGTAGCCGTAGCTAAGGTGCCCAAGTGAAAGGCCCTCAGTTGTCAGGGCGTAGCATGAGTGTACTGAGTATCTGGAGGTGGGGGTGGGGAAAAGAATCAGATGGAAGCCACTGAAGATAAACTTTCCTTGGTCCACAGATTTGCCCAGGGTGCTGTGTGAGTTATTACATGGGGGAGAAACGTGAGGAAGTAGAATAGTGGAACCACAGAAATGTGACAATGATTCAACCTTTTTGTTGTTGTTGTTATAATAAAAACCTTTCTAGCTTCTAGTACTGTGCTGAACCATTTGGAGCCAGAGAAAAAGGAAGAATTAGTGATACTAATCTTATCTTTACTTAAAATTTTGATAGAGTGTTTGTCATGTATATTTTGTATTAATTTCTATTTTTAAAACATATTGCATTAAAATATTATGTTTCTTGATGGATTACTGAGATTTTGGAACCCATTCCATTTTGTACCAAAGGAGAGTACATGACTCAGCTCCTCCTATCCCGGCCCTGTTGGCCACTCAATAATGATCCCTTGCCTGTGAGTCCTCTCTGCCTCCTAAGTAGTTGGCAAATTGAGAAGAGGGTCTCCTTTTGGTTGCACACTGAGAATGTGCCCTCTAGTGAGTTTCTTGCTATCTGAGAACTTAATACATCAACCAGTTGAAACTCCTCTGTTGGGGACATGTAATGGGCCAAAAAGATGAATAGAGTGCAGCTTTCAAAAATGCCATTTGTGGTCCTTTTGGTTGCAATCATGTGTAGTTCACATGCTGAGGACCCATTAAATTGTATATTTAGTGGAGTTATTCTTGAAATTTTTAGACAAAAGATTAATGCAGAAGAAATTCTTTTTCTAGGCAAAGCAAAACCACACCACTAAATGAGACAATCAATCTGCCAGAAGCAGGAAGAACTGCCTGCAATTGCTCTGGGCAATGACATGGGAAAACTTGTTCAGGCAGGAAGAAGCCTGGAAAGTGTAACCGCAATCTGGTGAGGTGGAAGGATCTGGGTAATCAGGAGAACGGAGAACAACCCCCAGTGTACTTGTGGGGTAACTAATAATAGGCCTTGGACGTGCTGCCTTCTACCGAACCAAAGTCATGCTTTCCCACAGCCCGATCATGGAAAATGGAAATAATATGGGCTAGTGAACCAGAAGGAGAAATACACACACACTTAATTACACACCCCTGTGTCATTGAAAACAAAACAAAACAAACAAATAAAAAACCCCCAAACGAAACCAAGTGTTAAAATAAGAACCATTTTACAATCCATTTATACAAGTCAGCAGGACAGGTTGGCAAGATGAAAGATGACAGAGGCTGCCTCCCTGTGATACAAGCGAGTTCCTCCTTCCTTCCTTCTCTTTTGCCTGTTTTGAGGCTTAAGAAAAAGTTGTTCAAAAAGGGAAGACAACTGCTGGTAGGAATGCAAAATGGTACAGCCGCATTGGAGAATGGCATGGTGGTCCCTTAAAAAGTTAAACAGAATCACCACAAGACCCAAATATTCTACTCCTACGTATTAGGTATAATTCAAAGGAATTGAAAAAAGTGACTCAAACAGATAGTTGTGTGCCATGTTTATTGTAGCATTATTTATGATAGCCACAAAGGTGGAAACCAACTCAAATGTCCATCAACAGATGAAAGGACACACAAAATGAGATCTATTCATACAATGGAATATTATTTAACCATGAAAGGAATGGAGTGGTGATAAGTGCTGCAACATGGATGAATCTTAAAAACATTATCCCACATGAAATAAGCCAGACACAAAAGGGCAAATATCGAACAATTACACTTACAAAATATCTAGATTATGAAAATTCGTAGAAAATAGGTTAGATATTACCAGGGGCTGAGGGGAAGGGAAATGGAGAGTTCTTGTCTAATGGGGGCAGTTTCTCTTTTAGATGATGAAAAAGTTTTGGAAGTAAATATGATGATTGTATAACATTGTTGTTGTTTAGTCACTAAGTCGTCTGACTCTTTTGCGACCCCATGGACTGTAGCGAGTCAGGTTCCTCTGTTCATGGAACTTTCCAGGCAAGAATGCTGGAGTAGGTTGCCATTTCCTACTCCAGGGGATCTTCCCAACACAGGGATGGAACCCACGTCTCCTGCATCTCCTGTATTGGCAGGCAGATTCTTTACCATTGCATTACCTGCATATTGGGCTTCCCTTGTGGCTCAGCTGGTAAAAAATCTGCCTGCCATGGTGGAGACTTGGGTTCAATTCTGGGTTGGGAAGATCCCCTGGAGAAGGAAAAGGCTACCCACTCCAGTATTCTGGCCTGGAGAATTCCATGGACTGTACAGTCCATGGGGTCACAGAGTCGGACACTACTGAGCAACTTTCACTACCTGCATATTATAACTAATGCCACTGAGTTACACTCTTTAAATGATTAAGAGTTCAAATTCTGTTATATATGGGCTTCCCTGATAGACCAGTTGGTAAAGAATCCACCTGTAATGCAGGAGACCCCGGTTTGATTCCTGGGTCGGGAAGATCTGCTAGAGAAGGGATCGGCTATTCATGTCACACTTTAAATGATTAAAATACACATTTTAAATGATTAAAATGAAAAATTCTGTTACATATATTTAGTTACAAGAAAAGAAAAAACAAAATGATAAAAGCAAAAAAAAAAAAAAAAGAAAGAAAAACAGGAAAACATAGACTTGTGTGAAACATAGTGTTTCTACATGTTATTCAATCAAAGCCAATTCCTATGCTTGGAAGCCATATTCTTAATTAGATTTGTCCAACTCAACACATCATGAGGGAGTAGAAAACCAAACTTCTCCAGAAATTTTTTTTCAGGACTAGAAGAAGTTCTAGAGAAATAAAATGTTATCTAGAGAGGTATTTAATGTGGATTAAAGAACACACATTGCCCATTCTGGTTTCACAAAGCTCTCTCCTCAATTAGGGCTAAATTATAGCCTGGCTAAAGCAAGTCCTACACCTCCTGTTCTTCCTATAGCTAATCAATAGCATCATCTCCTAGAAAGGAGGCCTGATCTCTTACTTCCCTGCTCTAGTATTTTGGACAATTTTTGTCCATGGTGGTAATGGTCCCAGGGCTGGCAGCAGGGGGATGTAGTGTTTCATAGCTCTTCAAACCGAAAATAGCCGGTATCTTTTGGGCACAATTTTGAAAGTTTTGTGACTCCAAATGTCTGAATACGTTAGAATTTGGGATTTAAAACATTTATGCTATAGATTTTCTGTGATTAGGCTTAAAAAGAACAGTGTGGCAGGTTATACTTTTTAAAACATCTCATTTGAATTTGATATCTATTTATATTCAGTAGGAATGTTTGAGAACTAGATAAGAAATTCTGCTTATCTTTCCATTAAATCCAAGTTTCCCCATATTAACCATTTGTTTGCCTTCTTGGATTATTATAAATATTTGACAGCATTTAAGTTTTAGTAAAATTATCTCTATTCCGATTCCAGAGCAGACCTCCCAGCTGGTAGTCTACCCAGATTTCATTGAATTCTCAGCTGCTAGAAGCTGAGGCATGTGCATGCGAGCAAATCGCTTCAGTCATGTCTGACTCTTTGTGACGCTATGGACTGTAGGCTCCCAGGTTCCTCTGTCCATGGGATTCTCCAGGCAGGGATACTGGAGTGGGTTGTCATGCCCTCCTCCAGGGGATCTTCCTGAACCAGGGATTGAGCCTGTGTGTCTCTTACATCTCCTGCACTGGCAGGCGAATTCTTTACCAGCAACACCACCAGGGAGCCATCATATTTCTTCATATTTACTTGGCTACTGACCTCAGATTTGAAAACCTAAGGAAGAAATATGTCTTTCCTCTGGTGTTGAAAAATTTTATTCTCTTTAAACCATACTTAAATTTTTGTCCTCCTTAAAATTTTCCTTGTTATTCTTAGCCCTTGTTATTTTTAGCTTTTTGCCAAGTCCTTGGGTGATTTTCTTCCTTTTTTCTGAGCTCTTTATGCTCAGAAAGGGTCAAGGGGACTTTATTACTCCCTGAATCATTTATAAGTAATGGTCTCCACCTCAGGTGTAAGAACATGCTGGGTGTCATGTAGGTGAATGTCTAAGTACCTGTGTATGTGTATGTGGACACACGTCTCTATTCACTTCCCATGGAGAAACAGGAACCAGAAAAAATAAAAGTGGGTGGTCTGTGTGAGGTCGGTGCTACTTGAAACAGTGACTGTATAGGGCTGGTATCTATACTTACACATAAACAATGACCCAATAATACACTTTTTGTAAAGACATTTCATTTTGGGTCCATTTGGAAGTGTCATAGACACATGTATTAATCGCCAGAGTTGTCTTTTTAAGGAATTTCAAGAGTTTTATTGTTTAGAATGTCTCTGAATGCTCCTTTTGGGTGTGATGTTTGATCGGATCCACAGTTGATAAACTCTGTCTCCAAACTGAGAATGTTCTGCATGACCCTGTCTAATTTCCTGGAGTCTTTAGAAGGGTTTTGTGTGCACGTTGGGTGGTTCAGATAGTAAAGAACCTGCCTGCAGTGCAGAGGACCTGGGCTCGATCCCTGAGTCAGGAAGATTCCCCTGGAGAAGGAAATGGCAACCCTCTCCAGTATTCTTGTCTGGAAAATCCCACGGACAGAAGAGCCTGGTGGGCTACAGTCCGTGGGGTCACAAAGAGTTGGACATGACTGAGCAACTAACACTTTCACTTTCTTTTTCTGTTTGCAAAATCAGCTCATTCAGCTGCTCCAGTTGCTGATGCTGGAGGCCCATACAATTGCACTTCTAAGTGACACTTCCTGAAACCAAAGACAGTTGCTATTGAATGAATGAATGAGTGAATTAGTGAGGAAGTGGTCTTTAAGGTGGTCTATTTGTTTTAGAGGAAGAGTATGGAATCCTCCAAGAAGTCCCCCTTTATCACTGAAATGAGATTGCAGGCAGGAGTATGGGAGAGAGCTGAAGTATAAATAGGTGAAAGGAGAATGATCGACAAGCAATATTTTTGCATACTGAAGAATGTTCTAGACTGCCAGCAAGTCACCGGGAGGGAAGAAGTAAACCTGTTGCCTCTGAACCTGTTGCCCTCTGCAGTGCGTTGATGCATTTTCTCCTAACCCTCCTTCTCGCCTTAGCTCCCTCCCAGATGCAGCTAGTTACTGCCTACACTGCCTTTGATTTTGTCTGCTTGCCATGCATTCCTACTTCTCAGAGCAGCTTATCTGGGCCCCTGCCCTGCTCAATGCAGTGTCATGGGACTGTCATTCAAAGTAGCCCTACTTACTATTTACAATAGCCAGGACGTGGAAATAGCCTAAATGTACATTGACAGAGGAATGGATAAAGAAAATGTGGTACATATACAGAGTGGAATATTACTCAGCCATAAAAATGAACAAAATTGGGTCATTTGTAGGGATGAGGATGGACCGAGGCTCTGTCATACAGAGTGAAGTAGGTCAGAAAAACAAATACCATATATTAACACATATATATGGAATCTAGACAAATGGTACAGATGAACCTATTTGCAGGGCAGGAATAGGGCTGCAGACCTAGAGAACAGACATGCAGATGGTAGGGGAAGGGGAGGGTGGAGTGAACTGGGAGAGTAGCATTGCGGTGTAAACAGATACCATGTATACAATAGATAGCTAGTGGGAAGTTTCTGTATACCAAAGGGAGCTCAGCTTGGTGCTGTGTGGTGACCCAGAGAGGTGGGATGGAGCGGGGAGGAAGACTCAAGAGGGATGGGATATGTGTATACTTATAGCTGATTCATATTGTACAGCAGAAACTATGACAACATTGTACAGCAATTATACTCCGATAAAAATAAATAAAATGATCACACCAAAAATAAATAAGAAATAAAGTAAAACTGCACCTCAAGGCGCCCCCCTGTCTTCAGGGCTGAGCACAAACTCAAGATCGAGTTCTTTCTTTTTGTCCTGAGTGACGCAAGGACAGCTGAGCAGACCTGGACCTCATTCTCCGGGATCGAGGGTGGTGGTCATGGTGGATGTGAAGGAATTGTCAATTTGCTCCTAAATTCCTACAACTGCCTGGAGCCTAGTTTTTTTTCACAGAAAGATCCTATACACCAGGCTCCTATTCGTTTTCTATTTTATACGTGGTAATGTATTAATACATGTTTCAATGCTACTTTCTCAGCTCATCCCATCCTCTCCCCCCTCTGCCCTACTGTGTCCACAAGGCTGTTCCCTATGTCTGCATATCTATTTCTGCCCTGGTACTAATTCATTTGTACCTTACATGCATTAATATATGATTTATTCTTAGTCTATGGCACCAGGATGCTCTGTGCTCTACGCCAGTCTCAGCTGGAAAGCCCCTTCCATTGCAGCTGAACGTGCGGGTGCCGCAGTGACCTGCCCTGGTTCCTTTAAGGGAGCAGCTTGGAGTCAGACAGAGACAGGCATCATCATACTGCATGTACACTCCCTTCCCCCTTCTCTCCTCTTTGCCACTCCACCCTAGAAGGCGAAGGGTTGAGTCCATTCATCAGATAGAGGGCCAGACTGGGGGCATCGAGAAACACCAGCAATTACAATGTTGAGTCCACACGTATCGCTTATCCTGGGAATGTTCAATCTTTCAGCATGCAGATGCCTCGGCACTACACGTGTGGTTTTTGTTCAATGTAATTTCAACAATTGTGTAATATTATAAACATCAATTGAATATCTGTGCTTTCATGAAAGTAAGGTCCTGCTTTTATGCAAATATTAACCAAGTAGTTTAGAAAACTGAAAGAAGTAACAAAGAAAATAAGACCTGTGGGCAGATGGTTTCTGAAATTATATGCTTTTCTGTGAGGCATTAGCTGTTTTAAAAGCATTAATGCCGATCTTTCTTCTGGGATGTGGGTGTATAATTTAAGACAAAACACCTTCCTTGCACAAAGCAAAGTTTGCCTTGCCAAGTACGTAATTTATAATGACTTTTTCTGTTAAAATATTTCCTCAAATAATTTTTAGTAATTTTTCATGGAGTGGGGGGTGTTCTAGAAAGACTCTTTCAGGACTGAAAGAAGCTTGAGAGGATTATCCAGAGCAGAATGGAATACATTTTATTAAAGAATTCCTCCTTAAAAGGAAATTCTGTAACTTCTCTTATGGACCCTTTCTGAAGTTTATCAGCTGCTCTTTCAGAAAATTAATTTCCATTTTTGATCTGAATTATCTCATGTTGTGCATCCACGCTGTTACTTTATTTTTCCTAAAATGGAGAAGAGCCAGGAACCACATTCTGGGCAAGGCCCTTCATGGGTGTTACATGGCCAGCGAAAATTCTCTCTTAACATGAACGGAAGCATTTCTTTTCTGACAGGCATGCTGTAATAACAATTTGCTATGGGACTTCCCAGGTGATGCTAGTGGTAAATAACCCGCCAGCCAATGCAGGACACATAGGAGCCCCCAGTTTGATCCCTGGGTTGGGAAGATCCCCTGGAGGAGGGCATGGCAACCCACTCCAGTATTCTTGCCTGGAGAATCCCCATGGACAGAGGAGACTGGTGGACCAGGCTCACTTGTCCACCAGGTCACAAAGAGTCAGACACGGTCACAAAGAGTCACAAAGAGTCAGACACGACTGAAGTGACTTTTAGCACGCACACACGCCTGTCCATCTTCCTATCCCCCTATTTCTTCTAAGTGGTGGAGATGGAAGTGGACGCATCATGGAACAGAGAAGAACACCTGGGCTCATGCGCAGGGCAGGATTCCTGTTCTTTGATCCCACCATTGTGATTGATTTTTAGATCATAGTGACATGATGCTGAGAAGTCAGTTTGCTGTCCAGGCTGACCTCTACATGGATTTCTTCTCTCGATGGCTCTGTCCCCACACGTGAGGCCATCTGGCTGGTTTCCCACACAGTGGATCACTGAGGGTGGACTGGCCTCAACAGGCTGCTGATGAGAGGGATCTGTCTGGACGCCCAGCCCTCCCGCGCTGTCCTGTGTCTCTCACCAAATTAATTGCTTCATAGAAAATCACCACTGTCTTTTCCAAAGCTGTTTCACTTGTGAAGGACTATGAAGGGGACTTTCAAGTTGGAGCTTCAGTTCACTCTCATCTTTTATGT
The DNA here is from genome assembly GCA_024291935.2 of Okapia johnstoni. Taxonomy (NCBI): domain Eukaryota; kingdom Metazoa; phylum Chordata; class Mammalia; order Artiodactyla; family Giraffidae; genus Okapia; species Okapia johnstoni. The sequence goes on along the minus strand of CM044310.1, from coordinate 57,419,292 downwards.
GTAGAATACCAATTTCTTTTGCTCAGATGTGCTACTCTTTTGGTATCCTCTCTTGGATATTATACTGGTGTTGACCACTTTTTAATACGTGCATCTCCATATGACAGAATTCTCAAACCCTCTTAAGATGGATGTCAACTGCACATTGAAGACCTGTGGTCTTTATTTTACCACCGAGGCCAAGAGACATGAGAACCCAGATTTGCTTCTCGTTTTGCATCACTGACTCACCGGACATGGGTTTGGGTGGACTCTGGCACCCAGTTGGTGATGGATAGGGAGGCCTGGCGTGCTGTGGTTCATGGGGTCGCAAAGAGTCGGACACAACTGAGCAACTGAACTGAACTTTGCTCTCAAAGTTGATAATGATCATTAAGAAGGAAGAGTTATCCATCTTCTTTTGTGCTGTGTAATTTTATCCTATTGACTTGAGTCTAGGTCTAGACTACGCTATCCTCACTTTTGTTTTAATTTTCTTCCTCTTCTCTCTGTTTTTTTATGAGAATACCATATGGTACAGGATTAGAATTCTTGCTAAGATGCTGAGGTTGGGACATTGCATTTATCTCTTCCTCTGGATCCAAGAGATCTCTTATTTTTTCATCTTACAAAATTAGATGAGTCTGATGAGAACTGTTCCATACAGATGATGCAATCTGATGCCTTCTTAGTGTCTGTGAATTTATTGTGTAATGGTTTCTTCTAGCAGTTTTCTAGCCTGGCACATAGACTTGAAATATCTAGAAGTACCTTTTTTTTTTCTTTTCAAATATAGTTACTCTCTGCTTGTTTTTAAAAATGGAAATATTGCAAATATAGAGAAAAACATAAAAAATCTACTAAGAAATATTATTACAGTTTAACCACATAACAATTTTACAATCCCAGTCTTATGCTGATAGGTGTATGAGTTGCTTTCAACACTTTGTTTTTATAAATAGGAGTATAAAGAACATTGTATACAGGCCTCTGTAGCTACTCCCCCCCTCCCCCCACACAAAAAAGTTTCTCCAGAGCATTTACCTGGGAGTGAAACTGCTGAAATAAAAAAGTCTGCTTATTTTCAATTTTGTTCGATATTGTCAAATTTTTCTCAAAGGACATGCCAATTTATAACTCCATCAGCTATTTATGAGAGTTCATTGGCCCATATTTTTGTCAGCACTTGGGACTGTCAGACGTTAAATTTATTGCAAACTAGATGAGTATAAAACGGTCTTGAATTGTGGTTTTAACTTGCCTTTTCCAGATTATCGGTTGGGAGGAACATGTGTTTATTTATTCATTAGTCAGTTTTGTGACTTTCTCTTTGACTTGCCTATGTCCTTTGGCTATTTTTCTATTGAATTTTTTTTCCCTTATTTTTTAGAATTCTTGGTAAATTCTAGATTCCATCTGCTGCTGGCTTTATTTGTTGTATTTTCTTCTGGTCTGTGGCTTGTCCTTTCATGTCAAGTTGTCTTTTGTAGTATTTTAGTTTTATTATTTAAATACAGTCAGTAGTAGAGGTATTTTCTTTACTGCTTATACTTTTGATTCCTTGTTTCAGAAAGTGTTTCTATCCTGCAGACATGAAGATTGTTACTGCTTCTTATACATGCTTTAAACTTTTGTTTTTCATTTTTTGGTCTTCTAAACCACAATCTTTGTATATGGTGGCCTGATTTATTTTCCACATGTGTAAATTAGTATCTGTCCCATGATTGTTTGTTGAATATTTTCGTGTGTGTGTTTTTTGATCTTTGTTGCTGTTTAGTCGCCCAGTTATGTCCGACTCTTTGTGACCCCGTGGACAGTAAGCCCCCCAGGCTCCTCTGTGCGTGGGTTTTCCAGGGCAAGAATACTGAAGTAGGTCGCCATTTTTTTCTTCGGGGGATCTTCCCAACCCAGGGATCGAACCCGCGTCTCCTGCCCGCGTCTCCTGCCCACGTCTCCTGCATTGCAGTTGGACTCTTTATTGCTGAGCCACAGGGGAAGCCCTTTGCTCTTTACCACTGGGTTATTTTGCCAGGACCCCATCATCTTAGAGTTTGGTGATACAATTGCTTTCTTACTGCTCGGTCAAGTTACCCCAGCTTCTTCTTTGTTTCCAAAATCGTTTTAGATTTTATTATTCTAAGTAAAATTTAGGATCAATATTTTGATTTCCACAAAAATCTCTGTTGGACTTTTGATTGGAATTACATTAATTAATGTTTGAAATTCAACAAAATACAAATCTTTATAGTTTTACTCTTTCTATCCATGAACATCATGTATTTTTTCTTTCCATTTTTTGCCATCCTTATCTACCTTTCAATAATGTTTTGAAAGATTTCTCCATATAAATGCAACCCAACTTTAAAATTTTAAAAAGTCTTTAAAAATGGTATTTCTATGTATCTTTAATGTCTGTTACTGTTCTAAACGAAGTTTTTTAAAAACTGCATTTTATAATTGTTGCTGGTGTGTGGGAATACTATAAACTTTATATATTGCTTTTTTCACCTCCTAAGTCTGTGGTATTTTCTTATTATAATTTGTCTGTAGATTCTCTTAGAGTTCTCTAGCATAAAAATCATGTTATCTTCAAAGCAATGACACTTATGCTTACTCTTTTTCAATTCTGAAATCTTTTGTTTTATTTAATTTTGCTGCATTAGTTAAGACTTCCAGGATGTGGCTGAGTAGGATTAATAATAGTGATATCCTTATCCTAAGGAGAATGCCTCAGGCTTCCCGTTAGTAAGTGTAACAGTCACTCTAAGTTTTGGGGGTATATCCTTTTTATGTTAATAAAATGTTTTCCTAGTAGTATTTTGCCAAGAGGTTTTTTTGTTATTGTTGCTGTCACAGGTAGGATGAATATTATCTAATGCTTTTCCCTTCTACCTATTGAGTTAGCCAGGTAAATTTCCTCTTTTAATGTATTACTGTGATCGATTACATAAATATATTTTTGTCACACAATCATTCTTAAGTAAATAAAACATTTTTTTAAAACACTGCTGTATTTGAACTGATAGTATTATGTTTAGGATTTTGTGTCTATACTCATAAGTGATATTAAACTATAATTTTATATTTTAAAATATCTTGGTTTTGATTTCAAGGTTATTTTAGCTTCATTAAAAGAGCTGGACACCAGCACCATGTCGCTTTATAAGTTAGTGAAATAATTTGTATAAGACTATATGTTTTCTGAATGTTTGGTGGAACTTACCTCTCCCAACTTATCTCTTGTCATGGAACCTAGCATTATATTTTTCATGAATGAACTTCTTTTAATAGATATTGTTACATATATTAACATCCATGAACTTAAATTTTTGTTACAGAGAATTATTTGTGCATGTGAAGATGAAAATGCACCAATCTATAACACACGTATAACACACAAATATAAAGATATATAATGTCATGCATATTATTTATGGCAAATATCTAACCAGGGGTATAGTTTTAAATTCTAAGCCACAACATAAATCCTGAACCCCATAGCTTTTGGAATTTTTTATAATCCAAACAGATAAGTTGTGGTTTGTTGATGGCATGATAAAACAAGTAATATTTGTTTGGTACATATTCTGTATCAGGAAGAGTACCTATGCTTATATTTTTATTGGAGAGATGGCTAATCCTATTAGACATGAGTAAGACCTAGGGCTGGATAACTTGTACAAAATCTCATAGATAGTGAATGGGAGATTTGAGATTTAAACTAAATGAAGAAGAGCTCTTGTCCTTTTCACAGCATTTTACTGGGAAATGGATGACAAAGACTGAGAATCAGTTTCAGTAATAAGTAGTAAATTTTATTGCTGTTACTTTTGGAAACAGGTAGATGATATAGGTTTCTGGAAAAACTGACTGTGTAAAATGTAAATACTGCCAAGATTTTCATGTGCTGTCAACTAGCCTAATAGTATCAATCCAAATTCAGCAGTGTATTAAAAAACTCATGTTTGATTTATAACAGTAACTTAAGAATGATTGTGTATAATTGATCACATCAATAGATTAAAAGAGGAAATGTATGTGATTACACAATAGGTGGAGGGGAAAAGCATTAGATAACATTCTTCCTACCCATGGCAACAGCAACAAAAATCTCTTAGCAAAATTGTGCTAGGACAATACTATATTAACCTGAAAAGGATACACACTCACTCCCGGAAGTACAATTTATATGGGCCCAAAGTCAATGCTGCGTCTCTCTGGATTTATGCAGCAGGATGACATTTAATACTGCAAATAGCTATCAGCATTGCAAAGTTTTGAGGGAAAAAGAAACCATTCTAATGCAGATACACTTACTTTACGATTAGTGAGAGGAACTGCATTGTTGGGCTTAGTTTTAGGATTCCTGTTAGTACCTAAAATAGGACTCATTAAGGTTGTATTTTAGGAAACTTGTGATATGTTTTTTCTCAGTTTATCACCTCATGAAAAAAAAAAGAGAATGTGTATCAGATAAGGGCAGCTAATTAACTTCCAAATGTTCAGTTGGGCATTGGCTATAATATTCAAGAAAAAAGTTTAGAAAGGCTTGATGATTTGCTCATGAAAGAATTCTTGAAATGCCTTGGAAAAAGGAAGAAAATGTGTTTTTTTTAAAGAAGTCCAGACTGTGTTCCCATTTAATTATTTTTCCTAAATGAGATGCAACCTGGAGTTTTCAATATTAAGAATATGTGACTCAATGTTAAGAATAAATAAATTTGACAACTTATTTAATTTTGATACTAGATTTGGAAATAATGAGTAGACTAATAAAACAAAATTTCATAATATGAACATATTTTATGGTCACTGAAAGTAATCTTTTTTTTTTTGAGAGTATTTCTGACCAAGATGGTGCCCATTATATTATATGTTTTGAAGGCAAAACTTTTGTAGTATTTCTGATTTCCCCTGACCTATCCATTCTTCTATCTTGTTTCTCCATTTTCCATTCCACTTTTACTTCCTTACCCAAGATATATTTTTTCCTTCCAAGTCCTTTCTTCACGGCAGTATCCATTCTCCCTGCTGGCTGTCGGTTCTTTTTCTCCTCTCAAAGTCATTTCAGTCATACTTCTTTATGCCTCTCAGAGGAATAAAAAAAGGGCTGGTCTGTGAATTATTATTTCTCTTTCAAGCAAGGAGAATGCAGAGTGTGCTAAAAATCACTTTAATTTAATCGACTCCCCAAATGTGAATCTTGTTTTTTTCATCTCTTGCCATTAAAAAATGTATTTACCCTGTCATCCAAACTTTGAAATAGATTCACAAAATTTGAAACATTTAAAATGACATGAACCCTTGGCACTTTTCTTTTTGTACTCACCTCTAGGCAATGTCGGAGAAGGCAATGGCACCCCACTCCAGTACTCTTGCCTGGAGGATCCCATGGACGTAGGAGCCTGGTAGGCTGCAGTCCATGGGGTTGCAAAGAGTCGGACGCGACTGAGCAACTTCACTTTCACTTTTCACTTTCCTGCATTGGAGAAGGAAATGGCAACCCACTCCAGTGTTCTTGCCTGGAGAATCCCAGGGACGGGGGAGCCTGGTGGGCTGCCGTCTATGGGGTTCCACAGAGTCGGACACGACTGAAGCGACTTAGCAGCAGCAGCAGCTAGGCAATGTATAAAAACAGCATTTCACTAATTGTGGTCAAGTCTTTGACTTCTCAAAGCAAATGTGTTAACATTTCTGAGTGAAGAGAAGCTAAAAACATTAGCACATTAGCTTCCCCCTGCCCCCGCCTGCCCCGATACTCCTTAAATTTTTAAAAACCTTTGCATGTATTCCCAGGGAAAATCTTGAAGTCTTTCTTATGTATCACACAGACATGCTCATATGCAGGCCGCAACCAACTTGCACCTTACCTTCTGGAAGTTAAAATGTTGCATTTTAATGTTGTTGACTAGGATATGGAATGCATTTCCCCATAATAACTATAAAGTGGGTGGTGGTTATGTTCTGTTAAAGCTCATTTGGCCCTAATGTCAGTATTATATCACTGTGTCTAACATCCATTGATAATATTTCTTTTTTTTTTTTTGATAGCGTTTCTTACATGAGCACTAATTCTGATATCTGGCAGTGATGATGGTTATGGAGGTGGGGTTGACATCTCCCTGCAGAAGGACCTTGCACTCCAGTGTGAAAGGATTGTGGTAAAGACACGTTAGAGCCAAATCTCAGCTGGTCACGGCTAGCTACATATAACATTGAGGTGATTTTCCTTGTTGTGTATACAGAATACAAAACATCATGGATCCTTGGAAACTAGGATAATCTGAGAAAACCAAAGCCAAATGGGAACCTCTAGTTATAGTGAAAATTAAAAGAGAGCATAAAGGTTCTCAGACATACCATAAGCAAATACATAGGTGCATTAACATGATTCAATGCAATATAATTAAGATTCCCTGAATAAAATACTTCTATTTTTAACATTGACCATAAATGCTCCTTTAATTTCTCTTTATAGTCAAAATGTAACATTGAACTAAACTTTCACTGCCTGATTCATAAAAAATCTGCAAGGGTAAAGGATGAATGGAGTCTCGGTCTTTTCCGTTTTTCAGCCTGCCTTTCTCTTGGTCCAGTTAATGTGCCCAGTGCTCCTTGTGGAGTCTAAAGTGTATTTGTATATAGATTTTGGATCGTAATTTTACCTCCTACAATTTCCTTTCTCCCCTGCTCTTCCTTTTTCTCCTCTCCTCTCTTGGCATTTCTGCTGTATTTAGTTTATCATATTTATTTCTCAAATTTGATAATCTAGATATTGTGCCTGTATACAATTTCATTAGATGTATTCACTTTTACTTTGTGTATTAGAGTTAGGGATATGTGATCTTAACATAAGCTATGTATAAAACTTTGTGCAAATGTAATTGATTTTTTCCTGGACATCTAAGACCAATAGGACCTGAATTTTTCAAAGTAATTATAGCAACAGTACCAGGAATTCCTTTCTTTGTAGAGCTGGCTTTGGTCTGCAAGGAAAGTTTAGCCTTGATTCTCAATCTAAATTATATATTTCTGGATAAAACCTGCCCTTCACCCAAGAGCTACACACAGGAAGTCTACATACTACTTAAAATGAAATCCAAAAAGTGGTAGTTAAAATGATTACTATCACTGTTGTAATGTTTTATGAGGGAAAGACCAATGACAAATTACCAGCAGAGGCTTATTCAATACAATTAAGAATGCCATGGGGGCAGTAGTGAAAGTCGCTCAGTCGTGTCCGACTCTGTGACCCCATGGACTGTACAGTCCATGGAATTCTCCAGGCCAGAATATTGGAGTGGGTAGCCTTTCTCTTCTCCAGAGGATCTTCCCAACCCAGGGATCGACCCAGGTCTCCCCCATTGCAGGCGGATTCTTTACCAGCTGAGCCACAAAGGAAGCCCAAGAATACTGGAGTGGGTAGCCTATCTCTTCTCCGGCGGATCTTCCCGATCCAGGAATTGAACCAGGATTTCCTGCATTGCAGGCAGATTCTTTACCAACTGAGCTATGAGGGAAGCCCGGGAGCAGTCGAGTTGCATCTTTTAATCTCATATACTGATTTGATGAAAAAATTTGAAACAATTTCTATCAAGTCATTTGGGGTGAAGGGAGGACCCAAGAAGATATGAAAATCAAGAGAGAATCAGAACTAGATGTCAGCTTAGAATCCCAGGCAGCTCCAAAGATTTGGACAACAGGAGTTTATTGATTTTGAGTCAAGGGTTCTACTGTTAACGTGATCCAGTTACTTTTCATGTCTGCTCCATTCTCCTCACTCTGTTTACTATATTCGTCACCCTCTCCTCTCTGTGTATCTTTTTTTTACCTTCTGCCTTCTGCTTACTCATAATTTTGACTTACTTGTAATTTTGGCTGTCACAATTTTCCTTACCCTATATTTTCCCATTAACCTTACCTGGTTTTCTCTGACAAATGTGAGTGTGTGCATGCGTGTGTGTGTGTGCATGCATGCCTGCTCAGTTGCTTCAGTCGTGTCCGACTCTTGGTGAACTCACGGACAGTCGCTGGCCAGGCTCCTCTGTCCACGGGATTTTCCAGGCAAGAATACTGGAGTGGGTTGTCATGCCCTCCTCCAGGGGATCTTCCCGACCCAGAGATCGAACCCACATCTCTTAAGTCTCCTGCATTGGCAGGCAGGTCTTTACCCACTGGAGACGCCTGGGAAGCCCTGTATGTTGGACCAAAGCGATCATTTGTACACAGATGTAGAATTTTAAAAAATAAGTTTAAATTTCCTAAAGTAGATGATTTTTTTATGTCAAAGCACATGATAGATTGCTGGCTACACTGTGAATTGGCTTCTTGAGGAGCAAATGATCACTTTGGTCCAATCAGCAGATGCTACCCTTACTTTGAAACCGAGCTACCTTGAGTTGCCACTGTTAAGAAGCGGTAGGAATGGGGCGTTTCCACTTGAATGGGCTGCAGGCATGGCCGGCACCGTGATTGACCAGCTGAGTTAGTCTAGAATCTCTAACTCCTCCTTTACGAATAATCTAATGGTCACTGCTTTCATAACAATGACAGAGGAGCACACGATTTTGAAGTTCTTCAACATCCAGAAAACAATTAAATTATGTTCAGTGGAGTTTTGGTGTTAAGTGTATTCTTCTGTATTCTAATAGTTTGAAAGTTGATGAATTCCTCCATGTCATTATGCAGTAATTTTTAATTACCGCAAACCACTTCTATTAATTAGGACATACCAATTTCCAACAGAAAGCAATTATTTCTATATTGAGAAATCTTGGCATTTTTAGAGACAAGTTTTTCCCCTCTCAGCTGTGAAATAACGGATGGCAAAAAGCAGCTGCATATTACCTGGTGGATCCTTACTGTATATATATTTTTTCCTTTAAGTTACTGGTCAGAGCCAATTACATTTTCTATTGCTCTGCTATTAATTGTTCCTCATTATTTATCAGAAGGTAAAAGCTTGCTTACAAAGTGCTTTATCTATTAAATAATGATAAACTTGATCTCAGAAATAAAGTCATATAAGTAGGGGTGATGCACAGGAAGAATATCTGGAATATTCTTACCTCAATTCAGTAATGACTCATTAGTGTGCAGTAATTTGATTATAATGTGATTGAAATTCTAGGAGTAAATACATTGCAATTCTTACTATTATGAATCACACTTGGCTTTTTAGCCTTAATTAAAACTTGTCCTGCCATGATTGCTGACTAGCAGAATGGGGAGAATAGTTGACTATAGCTGTGATACAGAAATGAAGGTATTTTTTCCAGTAGGATACTTAACTCTGTTTCTATGCTATCTCAGAGAAGCTCAGTCATTTCTAACCCTAATTTACAGTCTAGATGCTATGGAGTGTAATATGCAAGAAACCACAGCATAAAGAAGTTAAGGCTCAATTGCTTTTAGGAAAATGAAGTAAAGAATCATAATAATCCACTGGTTTTGGAGCAAAGGCTCTTAAATTGTTATCATATAACCTAGGTTAATTAGAATTAACCCCTTGAGGCTAAATTAGCTGGCCACTGCACAGTTTAATTTTATTTTACTTTGTAAAAGTATGAATAATTCTTAGTTTCACCTTGTTTTTTTGCTAATGTTTTATTTTAGAACAAGTTTCCAGTGACCATTCAATAAAGCATTCTACATTTTTCAGTGTTGTGCTTAATCATAAAAATTCAGAGTAATGAAGCACCATAGGAAATCATGTGGTCACTAGCTTTCAAACTGATTAATTGCCTTACGCAATGATACTCAGCTCTGATTTGGTAATACTCCATGGTGAGTTCAGTGATCTAAAAATTACTGAAACAAAATTTTGAAAGTAAATGTATTGACTATTGAGTTGGCAGATCTAAGAACTAAATCAACTTGAACTGTCATTAATAGAGTATAGAGCTAAACAATAGCAGAATATGCATTCTTTTGAAGTGCACATAGAAGTTCTGTAAGACATATCATGTGCTTGACTATAAAACAGTTCTGAACTACTTTTAAAGGAAACAACATGTTCTAAAAAAGCACATGGGTCTGAGAAGAAAAAACAAGGGAAATTAGAAAGTAGAACTAAATGTTAAAGGACATATAATACATCAAAATTTATGACATGCAGCTAAAAGAAGGCTTAGAGATACATTTGTATTTTTAAATGGTTATTTAGAAAATAAGAGTGGTTTAAATTCAGTGATCTCTGCGTCCACAGTAAGAAGTTAGGAAAAGAACAATACAAAGTAAACAGAAGGAAGAAAATAAGAGAAGAAATCAGTGAGATAAGGATCAGACAAATATTAGATAAAAATCAAAGGCTGGTTCTTTGAAAAAACTAATGCAATTGATAAGCCTCTGATCTGACTAATCATGAAAAAATGAAATAAATCACAAATATTAAGATTGGAAGAGAGGATATCACTACAGATCGTTTGAGAAGATAGTAGAGGTTATTTATGGACAACTTTATGAAAATCAATATGATGAAATGGACAAATCCCTGAAAGATACAATTACCAAAATGAAGTAAAAAAGAAAGAAAATCAAAATAGACCTATATCCATATTTATTAATGTGAATTCATAAATAGAAACCTTGGTTTAAAGGAAACTTTAGGCCCAGATAATTTTACTGGTGAATTCTATAAAACATACAGGAAGGAAATATTCCTGACCTTACAAACTCATCCAGAAAACAGAGGAGGAGGCTAAATTTATTTTATGAGGCCAACATTACTTTATTACAGGAAAATCCTACAGGTCAATATTTTTCATGAATATAGAATACTTAAAATATTATATATATGAACACAAAAATACTTAAAATGCTAGCAAATATGTACTATATTAGAGAGGGATCCCTGGTGGCTGAGATGGTAAAGGATCTGCCTGCAATGGGGGAGACCCAGGTTCAATCCCTGGATCTGGAAGATCCCCTGGAGAAGGGAATGGCAACCCATTCCAGAATGCTTGCCTGGAGAATTCCCGCCTGGAGAATTCCCATGGACAGAGGAGTCTGGCTTGCCAGGTGGCACTAGTGGTAAAGAACCTGCCTGCCAGTGCAGGAGACATAAGAGACGCGGTTTCAATTCCTGGGTTAGAAAGATCCCTTAGAGGAGGAAATGGCAGTATTCTCCAGTATTCTTGCCTGGAGAATCCCATGGACAGAGGAGCCTGGCAGGCTACGTTTCACTGAGTCACAGAGTCGGACATGGCTGAATGGACTTAGCATAACACAGCAAAATATGTTAGAATGACTAAGTGGGTTTAAACCGGAAATGCTTATCTTATTTACATCCAACCTAGCTAAATGAGATATTTCAATTGATGTAAAACTTAAAAAAAAAAAACCCTGGTAAGTTTAAAATGGCTTGCTATAAAATATATCTACAGCTTTAAAGTTTAACACAATTCTTGCTTAATTACTTCTCAATCTATGTGATATATTTCTTGTCCTTTTTTTTTTCTAGACCCATCCCATTAGCATTGGTATTGTGCCCCACTTATACAAAATTTTCATAACTGAGGAGGAGAAAAATAGAGGCGAGTAAAACAAAAATTTTTAGTCCTGCTTTTCTGGCCTAAAGTAATTTTTTTTACCTTGAAGCCACACACTGAACAAATATAAATCTTTTGGAATTGAAAGTACAGTATTTCTTACTGTACAAAATTTATGAAACATAAATAAGCAAGTTCTATACTTGGAGAAAAGTATTATTAAGCAGTTGATAAAACATTCCCACTATGCTCGATGTAATAGATATATAGATGGCAAGGGAATCAGAGAGAATTGATACGTTATGGATTTTAATTGGGACAAAATGGCTGTAGGACAATGAGTAAGTGACTTAATATCTTCAGGCCTCAGTTTTCTCAGCTATAGAATATTTGTATTGTCGGAAAATTGGAAGAGACCATAAAGAATGTCTAATCAGTCACAGAATTACTTTGTTGTACATCTGAAATGAATACAATGTTGTATTCATAATAAACTAAATACATAATAAACATAATACAATCAAATATACTTCAATAACAAAGAAAAAAACAAAACAAAAAAACCCCAAACCCCAAAATATACAATTCCCAAGTAAATTTCCTGACTCTTGAAGGCATAGAAATAAAAGTAAACCCACACTAAACAGAAGGTGGCAGTGTTGTTGAAGAAAAGGCCTAGATTTTGATCCCAATAAATGCAGGTGAATTGCTATACAAGGTGTTTGTACTTTGACAAAATTAGTGCTGTAGCAAATTAGTGACAAACCACTAATTTAGCAGGATTAAGATATCCTGTTACAACAGTTCCATTTTTTCTGAGTTGATGACATCATTATATATGACACTGCTGTACTGTGAAATGAGACAGAATCAAGTGATCACCTAAAGCTCACACAAATATAGAAAGTCACGCTAAGCTCAGAGCTTTCAAGTGAATGATAATTATTGTTATAGTGGTTTCAGGTATTTTAAAAGCATTTGCTTGGCTTTTATTAACTGACAACTTCCCCATACATATTTGCAATTTGGCATGGTTATTTTTAGTGAGACAAAGTTTTTCATTTTTTGTTTTCCAACTTTTTGAAATGAAGGGGCATTCAAGCATATATATTTTAATGGGCTTTAGCAGCTTATCTTTAACACTTGTTAATGGAATTTAAAAATTTGGTCTTTGTTCTCTATCTTAAAATATTTAGTAAGAGTTCAATGCTTACAGTGGGATTAAATATGAAGTTTAAATTTATGATTAATTGTTTATCAGAACATACTAGAGGAATGCTGTTCAACTGCTTGTAAAGACATTTGTTAGATCAAGGTTTTGTTTAGACAATTTTTTATATATTTTATTAATACTTAGGTCAGGTACAGCTCTCCCCAGGGACCCTCAGTTTCCTAGATTAGGTATAATGCTTTTTATTGTAATACCTTCCCCCTCAGCATCTTTAGGAATATCTACTATATGAAACAGACAAACTGACAACCTAAATTGTCATTATGTCCCTTTGCAAAAATTTTAGGGAACATTAAACTATCAGGGAAAATATAACCAGCCATAGCAAGGATGAAGCATGAGGATTGCAGGTTAATGCTAGCGCTCTGATAAAGCCTTGCTTGATTGAGGTTTGTGTCATTTCCACAACAGGCAGCAGGGAGAAACAAGTGTGTGTGTGTGTTGGGGGGGGTGGGCTTCCAGGCATCACAGAGATGGGCCAATGCCTTCCACGGGTGTCGACTTGTTCCGCAGCTGGTGTGGCTCTTCCAGGAGGAAGGCGGGAGTTTCATTTCAGGTAATACCCTCCCTTCTCCTTTGTGAGGCCAGTTCCTCTCTTTGGCTATTATTTTCTGGAAAGAGTCACTCCATATCACTACACCTCGGTTTCCCTACCCCAATTCCATCATTCTAGACCATGTATTCCCCTATCTGTGGTGATGTGCCAGGGGCTTCCCTCCCTCTGCCTCCGATCCTCAGTGGCAGCAGCAGTCACAGTGACCTCTCTGCCTTTCCTCAATTACCTGTTCCCATCCCAGGATTTTTTTAAAAAAATGTTTATCGATTGATTTGGCTGTGCTGGATCTTAGTTGGGATAGTCAGTCTTCATTGTGGCATGTGGGCTGTTAGTTGTGACATGTGGGATCTAGTGTCCCAACCAGGGATCAAACCTGGTGCCCCCTGTACTGGGATCACAAAATGTTAGCCACTGGACCACCAGGGAAGTCACTTTTTTTTTTTAATTAAATTGAAATATAGTTCATTTGCAATGTTTCAGGTGTAGAGCAAAGTGACTCAAAGTTTTACATAAATATGCATGTATATCTATTCTTTTTCAGATTCTTTTCCGATATTGGTTATTACAAGATATTGAATATAGATCAGTCCTGAGTGTTCATTGGAAGGACTGATGTTGAAGCTGAAACTCCAATACTTTGGCCACTGCATGCGAAGAGTTGACTCATTGGAAAAGACCCTAATGCTGGGAAGGATTGGGGACAGGAGGAGAAGGGGACGACAGAGGATGAGATGGTTGGATGGCATCACTGACTCGATGCACATGAGTTTGGGTAAACTCCGGGAGTTGGTGATGGACAGGGAGGCCTGGCATGCTGCGATTCATGGGGTCGCAAACAGTCGGACACGACTGAGCGACTGAACTGAACTGGATATAGTTCCCAAAGCTATCCTGGTGGCTCTAGTGGTAAAGAAGAGGCGGGAGACTCGAGAGACATGGTTTGATTCTGGGTTGGGGAGATCCCCTGGAGTAGGAAATAGCAACCAGCTCCAGTATTCTTGCCTGGAAAATTCCAAGGACAGAGGAGCTGGGCAGGTGAAAGTCCATAGGATCGCAAAGAGTCGGACACGACTGAGGGACTGAGTAAGCTCACACACTACAGTAGGTCCCTGTTGTTCATCTATTTTATGTGTAGTACTGTGTATCTGTTAATCCCAGATCCCTAGTTGATCCCTTCCCATACTTCCCCTTTGGTAACCGGAAGGTTGTTTTCTATGTCTGTGAGTCTGTATCTGTTTTGTAAATCAGTTCCTTTGTATCTTTTTTTGGATTCCACATATAAGTGATATCATAGGTTATTTGTCTTTTTCTCACCTCATGATTTTTATAGTGACTGTTCCCTCTGTCCAGAACGCTGGTCCTTGTGATAATCACATGACTCATTTGCTTAGTGCTCCCCGATTTTTTTATTCTAATATTGCTTTATCTGCGAGGACACCCCTGATCGTCCTGCCTGAAACTGCTGTTCCCTCCGCTTCCACTCGGTCTCCAGCGTCCCCTCCCTGTTCACCATTTTATTTTTCACCGCAGCACCTACTGTCTTCTAATAACCGTATGCCTTACTTGTTAACTTTGTTTATTGCTTGTCTCTCTATACTAGGATGTAAACCCCACGAGGGCTGGGATTTTTTTTGTGTGCCAGTTTTGTTCATTATTGTATTTCCAGTGCCTAGAAAAAGTGCCTGGCCAAAAGGAAATGTGCAATCAATAATTGTTGAACGAAGATATAATCAAATTTCCTCAATTTTCCAAGCAATAATAAATTTTTTTTTCATTTTCTTTGAAATAGTGCAAGGAACACAAATTCAGTGAGGCAACATACATGCCTTTAAAGCACAGTAGATATTTAAAAACACTTTACAGGGTTGAAGGGAGGCTCAAGACGGAGGGGATATGTGTATATATATAACTGATTCACTTTGATGTGCAGCAGAAATTAACACTACATTGTAAAGCAATAAAAATACTTTATAAAAGTCTTTGTATTCATAATGTAACCAAAGACAACTTATGAAAAAATATGTAACCAGGTAAGAGTTAAATTCATCTTCTACTCTATAGGCTAAATAATAGAATCATTTTGAGGTAGAGATAGTGTTAGTCGCTCAGTCTATAGATCACTAGACAAGCTTCCTCTGAGGTGCTTGCCCAAGTTTTGTGCTTAAGAGCCATGCAAGTTAAAAATCTGTCCTAGAAGGTATTCTGATAGCAGTTTATCAGACACTCTGAACTCTAACCTACCTGGAAAACCTTTTCTTCATCATTTCAGTTCAGTCGCTCAGTTGCACCTGACTCCGCAACCCCATGGACTGCAGCACGCCTGGCCTCCCTGTCCATCACAAACTCTTGGAGTTTGCTCAGACTCATGTCCATCAAGTCGGTGATGCCCTCCGGTCATCTCACCCTCTGTCATCCCCTTCTCCTCCTGCCTTCAATCTTTCCCACCATCAGGGTCTTTTCCACATAAATGCCATATATAAGTTAGCCGTATTCCAAGAATCCCCCTTCTCATCAGCAGGACTTTTCTGTCTTCATACTTTCCTCATTCTTTAAGGCTCAATTCAAAGGTTACCTCTTCTTCATTTTTGTCTCTTACTTTCTCAGATGGAAAGTTTATCTAACCTCTTTCCACACAAAGCCCTTTGCCTACATCTGCATTAAATGTTAATCTTGAATTTCATGGAGTTTACAGACCAGTAGAAGAGGGAGACATATATGCTGATAACTCTGACACAAGGTAGAGGCTGATTAATAACCTTTTCAGATAATCAGGTAAAGTCCTACGAGTATTTAGAGACAGATCAGTGACTTCTGACTGCTTCATGGCAGAGCTGGTAGTGAGCCCAGGAGGAATGGATACACTTTGGGAGGCAGAAAGGAGGAGGAATGGAAGTCTTGCCAGAGTAAGGGATAGATAGAGGCACGGGAGCAGGAGTCTTTCAAGAAATAGTAATTGGCTCAATGAATACAGTCCAACAAAGTTTGTCAAAGAATGTTTAATGAGAGGTAGGACTGGAAAGGTGGGACCTGGCCAAATTATGAAGGGTTTTGAGTACCAGGCTAAGGAATTTAGACTTCTGGAAATGGAGAACCACTGATGTTTTCAATAGACTGACTAAGACAGGGATGTGCTTAAAGAAGATTAAAGTAAATCATTGTGTACAGAGGATAGCATCACTGATTCAATGGACATGAGTTTGAACAAACTCCGGTAGATAGTGAAGGACAGGGGAGACTGGGATGTGCTGCAGTCCACGGGGTGGCAAAGAGTCAGACATGGCTTAGCAACTGAACAACAATAACACATAGGATGGCTTTGAGAGGGAAGAAACTATAGATGAAGAGGTCATTGCAATAGTCAAGTGGAGAAGCATGAATGTAGTAACAGCATGGAGAAAAGAGGTGACAGACATGGCTGTTGGCAATTTGATCTCTGGTTCCTCTGCCTTTTCTAAAACCAGCTTGAACATCTGAAAGTTCACGGTTCAGGTATTGCTGAAGCCTGGCTTGGAGAATTTTGAGCATTACTTTACTAGCGTGTGAGATGAGTGCAATTGTGTGGTAGTTTGAGCATTCTCTGGCATTGCCTTTCTTTGGGATTGGAATGAAAACTGACCTTTTCCAGTCCTGTGGCCACTGCTGAGTTTTCCAAGTTTGCTGGCATACTGCATACAGCACTTTCATAGCATCATCTTTCAGGATTTGAAATAGCTCAACTGGAATTCCATCACCTCCACCAGCTTTATTCATAGTGATGCTTTCTAAAGCCCACTTGACCTCGCATTCCAGGATGTCTGGCTCTAGGTGAGTGATCACACCATTGTAGTTATCTGGGTCATGAAGATCTCTTTTGTATAGTTCTTCTGTGTATTCTTGCCACCTCTTCTTAATTTCTTCTGCTTCTGTTAGGTCCATACCATTTCTGTCCTTTATTGTGCTCCTCTTTGCATGAAATGTTCCCTTGGTGTCTCTAATTTTCTTGAAGAGATCTCTAGTCTTTCCCATTCTATTGTTTTCCTCTATTTCTTTGCACTGATCTCTGAAGAAGGCTTTCTTATCTCTCCTTGCTATTCTTTGGAACTCTGCATTCAAATGGGTATATCTTTCCTTTGCTCCTTTGCCTTTTGCATCTCTTCTTTTCACAGCTATTTGTAAGGCCTTGTCAGACAATTCATTTTGCCTTTTTGCATTTCTTTTTCTTGGGGATGGTCTTAATCACTACCTTCTGTACAATGTCATGAACCTCCATCCATAGTTCTTCAGGCACTCTATCAGATCTAATCCCTTGAATCTATTTCTCACTTCCACTGTGTAACTGTAAGGGATTTGATTTAGGTCATACCTGAATGGTCTAGTGACTTTATTTTTTTAGGGCTCCAAAATCACTGCAGATAGTGACAACGGACATAAAATTAAAGACACTTGCTCCTTGGAAGAAAAGCTATGACCAACCTAAAGTAAGTAAGTGTTAGTTGCTCAGTCATGCATGACTCTTTGTGACCCCATGGACTGCAACCCACCAGGCTCCTCTGTCTATGAGATTTTCCAGGCAAGGATACTGGAGTGGGTTGCCATTTCCTTCTCCAGGGGATCTTCCCAACCCAGGGTTCGAACCCAGGTCTCCTGCACTGCAAGCAGATTCTTTACCAACTGAGGTACAAGGGAAGCCCATGACCAACCTAGACAGCATATTAAAAAGCAGAGACATTTTACTTTGTCAACAAAGGTCCGTCTAGTCAAGGCTATGGTTTTTCCAGTAGTCATGTATGGATGTGAGAGTTGGACTATAAAGAAAGCTGAGTGCCGAAGAATTGAACTGTGGTGTTGGAGAAGACTCTTGAGAGTCCCTTAGACTGCAAGGAGATCCAACCAGTCCATCCTAAAGGAGATAAGTCCTGAATGTTCATTGGAAGGACTGATGTTGAAGCTGAAATTCCAACACTCTGGCCACCTGATGCGAAAAACTGACTCCTTGGAAAGGACCCTGATGCTGGGAAAGACTGAAGGTGGGAGGAGAAGGGGACAACAGAGGATAAGATGCTTGGATGGCATCACCAACGTGATGGACATGAGTTTGAGTAGGCTCTGGGAGTTGGTGATGGACAGGGAAGCCTGGCGTGCTGCGGTCCATGGGATTGCAAAGAGTTGGATAAGACTGAGCGATTGAACTGACTAAGCCATGGCTGAGCTAGAACCAACAGGACCAGGCAGTTGACTGGCTGAGGAAAGGGCAGAGGTGTTGCGTCTAGCTGTAGGGAGGAAGATGTTCACTAACCAAAGGAAGTATGTAGGTGTTCGTGTATGCTGAAGGTGAGGCCGCTTTTAACTGGGAAAGAAGGGACGTGTTGGGTCTGAGGTGCTTCCAGGGAGGCATGGAGGGGTGAGTATCTCAGAGCTTATTTTGTGCCAGCTGTCTGACCTCAAGAGTGCTATTATGGAAGCCACTTAATGTGAGAAACAGTGTCTGAAATCTTTCATTTTCACCTTTCATCTCTCCCAATCCCTAGCATAGTACTGAGCACACTGTAGGTGCTCAGGAAATACACATTAATTGATGATATATATTGCTTTTGGAGCCAGATTTAGGGGAAGGTGGTACTGGCCTAACTCTAAAATTGTTGGCAAAAAGCCCCAAGCTTCTTTCCTTCTTTGAAATCTCCTGCACTGGAATCCCTGAAGCTGCTACATTGTAGCTGGATATTGACATGTGATTAATGTGTGGGTGGTTATAATACAGTAAGGCATGGAGCCATTATCAGTTAACATATTCCTTACATGTATGTATCAGTTCCTTAAAAGACCCCTGAGTCCTCAGGGAATAAGAGAAAGGAAAGCTATTTTTTGAGGGGAGGAACTGAGAAGGGAAATTGTAAAGTAAGGGTCCATGGCCAGTCAGTAAAGTCATGAATTGGGGACAGATACCAAGCAGGGGCTGGAGGGAAGGTGGGGAAGACAAGTCTGGGCAGGTGAACATAATGGACAGCATGTTGCATGAATGGGATAATTTAATTCACAGTGTCATCTGTCTTCCGTTAAAAAAATTGAAATTGCAGTGTAACAGAGGCTGGGAGTCAGGGAGGGAGGGAATCAGGAGCCCCAGCTGCCCGCTGTTAACTGGTTACATTGTCTGGGACAATGGTTTAACCTTCTAATACCTCTTTGTAGAAAGAAGCTTTGGATCCAGACTATCTGAATTAAATCTTATTTTTTTTCGTTTACTAGTTGTGTGCCCTTAGAAAATGTAGTTAACCTTGCTGAGCCTTAGCCTTCTTCTTCATAAAACGGAGATATCATTACTTCATACTTTTTTAAAAAGGATAAATGAAACAAGTATAGAGTAACTGGCAAACACTGGCATGGAAGTAGATACCATCTTGTTTCTGCTCCTCTTTCCTTCATTTTTCCAAATCTGTGAAATGAAAGAACAGGACTAGAAGCAATGGATATCCCCCTCCTCAGGCTGCTTCTTTTTAATGATTCTATGAATTCGTGAAATCTTTCCTCCCACTCTCCTGCCAAAAATTTCCAAGAATTATAAATTAATCCTGCCAGGAAATGAGTCAAATAAATGAGTTCCTTCTTTTCTCCCCTCTGGCATAGCTAGTGGTCCCCCTTCTTTCTCTTCTCTTTCCAGAATGTTGCATCTTAGTCCTTCAAAAGGGAGACAGCAACTGGGTTTTTCAAAATGGTACTAAATGATCACTTACGAAGACAAGGCTACTATTTTTTGTATTGGTCAACAGGCTAACACAGATGTCGGCAGGAGAAAAGAAAACTTAAGATTGCTTTGGTGATGGTGATTCAGGATGCATGTACTATTTTTGGAAAAAAAAATACCCTTGACATCCCCTGAGGAGGCAAGGAAATGGGTCCTGATGGGAATCCACACAAATATAGGTGGCTGCTAACTGCTGAGCCCACGGAGTTGCCAAGCAGAGGTGCGCAGGGATTGTCTAGTACAGTGAATATAAGACAAGCTCTTTACAAAGTGTATGAGGCCATACTCGATTCTTCCAGGCTACGTAAAAGATGAGGTCTTCTCATTGTTTGTTTGCAATGGCAGGTGGATTCTCAACCACTGAACCACTGGAGAAGCTGATTAGCTTTACTTTGTTTTTCATTTTTTTAAATTAATTTATTTTAGTTGGAGGCTGATTACTTTACAATATTGTAGTGGTTTTTGCCATACATTGACATGAATCAGCCATGGGGTTACATGTGTTCCCCATCCTGAACCCCTCTGCTACCTCCCTCCCCATCCCATCCCTCTGGGTCATCCTGTTGCACCAGCCCTGAGCACTTGTCTAACGCATCAAGGATTCCAACAACTTTGCTTCTCACTCTGATCTTCAGCTTCCCATCTTTTGTTCCTAAAGTGTTCTGTAGTGGGTGCTTGATTTCTTTACTACTCCTTTTGCTTACTCTTTGACTTAACACTTATCTGTTCAGAATCACAAATGGACTAACTCTCTTTGACTTCTGGTTCAACTCGAGGAAGCCTCTGATGTGTTTCCCTTTTCTGAATGGGGAGAGTTCTGCTCTGTCTTTTGCTCCAAGACTTACTTGCCCATTAGTAATGTTCAGGGTTTCCACCTGGAACCCAGCTTGGCCTACTATGTGATGTGTGAAATTGGTAATGGATCTTAACAAAAGTAAAATACCACTCCACATAAAAGGAAGTAAGCCAGTCCTCTTTCTCTACATGTTAATTTGCTATTTTATTCAAAGAAGAATGCTTTTCATGTTTATACCAGAGAATCAAAAATATGTAACGTTCTGCTGTTATTTAATTAACTCTAAATAAATAAGTTAATCAGAAACTCATTCAAAAAAGCAGGTAAGTTGAATTTTATCTGACGAGAATTTTATGTAGGTTGGCTGGAAAGAGAGCCATAAAATCATGCTCCTTCACTCCTACAATACTGATTCTGGGCTCAAACTTTTCATTGATCGAGACAAAGCTTTTCTTAGAGGAAAAAAATCACTTGTGCAGTTTCCCACCAAAAGATCTAACTCTTGTGGCAGCATCAGAGAGTACTCTGAGTATCAGCCATTTCATTAACTTCTGATGGAGCAGAATTAACATCTATTGCTATTACAAGCTATTTTCATAAAATTTAATGGACTTATTTCTGAGAGTAGAACTGATAAAGGTGATTACCCCCAGGGAATAGGAGTAAAGAATTCATATCTTAGGACTGTTGTTTTTGTGTGTGTGTATGACTGGTTATTTTAACTAGAGCAGTTTTAGGAGAGCGTTGAGGCAATGAATTGACTTATGTCCTTGTACTGAGAAGAAGTGGATAGTGAAGACAGAGCAAGAAGTAGATAGTATAAAGATGGAACTTGCCTTTGAGAAATTTAGTGATGAAATAGGTGTACGGCTGTAGAAAAAGGGGAATGACTGATTAAAGTCATTGTTGGATTCAAGTACCTAAAAAGCCCTAACATTTTAAAGGACTGTGAGAAAGTTTGTAGATGTAGTCATAGTGAAAACACTCAGGGGACGTGAGTTTGATCATTAGAATATCTAAATCCATTCATCAGCAAGGTGTATTGTAAAACAACACTGCTGTATGTTATTTTAAAGATTTAAACACCGTGGATTTTTGTTGTTGTTGTTTTCCTTACCCAACTGCAAACATTTCCTTTGTTAAATGCAGAGCTGATCTGTGATGATGGTTCATGATTGTGTCAGGCACAGACTTGGAGCCCCCCACTTCCAATAGGCTGCTTCCTGGCCCCTTGAGACCCTCTGAGATGAGGTTCTCTGTACTTGACATCGTTTTTTTTAAGTCTATATTGAATTTGTTACAATATTTCTTCTGCTGTTTGTGTTCTGGTGTTCTGGCTGCAAGGTATGTGGGATCCTAGCTCCCCAACCAGGGGTCAAACCCACACCTCCTGCATTGAAAGGCAAAGTCTTAACCCCTGGACCCCCAAAGAAGTTCCTGAGGGGTTGATATCTTTAGTCCCTTTGGTTGTTCATTTCCTTGACATGGAGAGACCCACAGCCTTCTGTGGAATCCCTGCCCTGATCTCTTTGGTGAGTGACGTGTTAGCCGTGACTATGTGTGGGTGCGTGTTAGCTGCTCAGTCGTGTCTGACTCTTTGCGACTTCATGGACTGTGGCCTACCAGGCTCCTCTGTCCATGGATTTCTTCAAGCAAGAATATTGGAGTGGATTGTCATTCCCTTCTCCAATGACTATGTTCAAGTTATTATTTTAATAGACCTTTACCATCAGGCTTAAATAAATCATGCCTACTTCACACTGGTTGGAAGACAGATTTAGACTTAATGGGAGAGCACAACTAAATCACAGTATAACATGAGGAAAATTTACCTCCTTTTAATGTCATCTTTCTTTCTAAATGGCTCTGATGAGTGGTTTTGCAGAAAGCTCATGAAAGTAGTGGAGCCTTTTTCAAAGTTAAGACTTTATGACAAGCTTCAAAAATATCTCAGTCAGATACATGTATATATATATAAAAACTTAGTAGTTCCATATCCTAATACCCATAATAGATTTTATAAACCTTCTTGGCAATTAAAAAATTAACTAACATTAGAGAGATATTAAAAAAAACTCATAAAACCAAATGAAATATGTCAAGTTTATTAGGTAGAATTTGAAAATGAATATGTGGGTTGGAGAATGAGGGCAGACTTTTTATTTAACGCTCTCTCAAGTTTAGACAATGAAATTATTAATGATGATAATCCCCCCCTTCTACAACCAAAGGAAAGAATTCTTCTCCCAACAGTTAGGGATCTGCCTCCTTGTGTTTAAGATAATGTGGATGGGGTAAAACCAAGTACAATTTTGGACCTGGTAAAATTTTGTTTTCAGTACTTTCAGGTCCTCTTTTTAGTCTCTTTCTTCAGGACTCTCTCAGATTTTTCTGGCAGCTTGCCCCGCTCAAACCCCTTTTCAGAAGAGGGTCAGGTAAGGGTAATTTCCAGCTTACTTTGAAATATTCCATGTTTTACATCTGAAGCAATTTACATATAAAACTTTATTTTTAATTATAGTATGAAAGAATGGCTTTCTGTTCTGTCAGATTTTCAGGCATTAGTCAATTAGTGAAAAGATCCTTCTGGGGGAAATAAAAGGAGCTTCCTGGCATCTTTATTTTACTTAAAATTTTTTGAAAATAATTTATTTGGTTTTTGGCTGTGATGAGGCTTCGTGGCTGAATGCAGGCTTTTTCTAGTTGTGATGCATGGAGGCGACTCTCTAGTTGGGGTGTGGGCTTCTCACTGTGGGGTCTCCTCTTATTGTGGAGCCTAGGCCCTCGAGTGCAGGCTCAGCAGTTGTGGTGCATGGGTTTAGTTGCTCCTTGGCATGTGGAATCTTCCCGGACCAGGAATTGAACCCATGTCCACTGCCTTGGCAGGCAGATTCTTATCAAATATGCCATCAGGGAGGTCCTTGGCATCTTTCCCATCGCACCACACAGAGAGTAGCTTACTCTACTCAAGATAGCATGGATTTAACAAATGGACTGAAAGTGTGACGGTGTGTGCACTGTGTGTGGAATAAGATGCATGCATTCATCTAGAGAAAGCCGAGTCAGCTCAAGGCTACTTGCTTCAGTTTCTATTTAATCCTTAGCCCACAAAACCCAACTCCTTTTCCTCTCCATTCCCCTCAAACTGACTCATGACGCCTCAGTTATGACATGTGATAGACATTTGTTCCCTATGCTTTTTTACATGCTGGTGGGGACATTTGGTACTGGTGACCACTTGCTCCTCCTGTTTGGTCTCCATGACTCAGCTTCTCCCTGAGAATTCTACTGCTGCCTTTTTGGTCCTTTTTCCTTTCATCTCTACACTCCAGCTGAGCAAACTCACTCATGCCCACCTCTTCTGTTCTCATCAGACCCAAAGCTCTATCTTTAACCCCAATCTCTCTCCTGAACTCCACCACATTCAACATCTGCACCTGGAAATTCCACAGAGAATTCACCTGAAGTCATAAACCTTCTCTTCCTGCCCTCATCTCTCACCTGTTTTAATCAAGACAGAAATAAGCTTTGCAATTATTCTCATTTCCTGCCTCTTTCTGATGCCTAAATCCAGTCAATGATCAACTTCTATAAATCCATTCTCCTAAATCTGTGTTCCAGCAAGCCCTCATTTTTGTCTACTATGACACCTACTTTGTGTTTGGCACTCACCATTGCCAGCCTGGGATTCTTCTGCCTCTCCTCTGAACTGGTGTTTATTATGTGGCTAGAGCAACCTTTCCAATTTTGGGATCAGTTAGTATTGGTCGCATTTGTAATGCTTCTTTCTGTATCACCTGTTGTGGGGGAATTAACAAGATGGTGCCAGCCAGGCTCTCTCGCTCCATGCTCTCATGCCCTCTTGCCCCAGGTTCTGTAAGCAATGACCTTGCACAGTTGTGTGTAACAGCTGAGTTCACTTATGGCACTGTGCATGTGCCTCACGAGGTACTCCCTTGGCCATGGGCTACTTCTGTTCTGTAAACCTCCCTTGGCCATGGGCTACTTTAATTCTGTAAATATGTATAAGCTTCACCTGGAAAGCCCTTAAGGGTTGTGTGTGGTTATATTGTGTTATGTTATGTCTGCTGCTACATCTGCTGTGTCAGCCAAGAGAGAATGTAGTTCTCTTGGCTGCAGTTCCTATGGCTCCTTGCATTTTCTTCCAGCCTCTTTGCTTGCGCCTTGCCTACCATGGGCCCAGCGAACAGGGTGCACAGTGAGATACAGCAAGACAACCGGCGTCACGAACAGGATCAGCAATATACATTTAAAGTCTGAATTCTGTAGCCAGGTTCTGCTTTTGCCTGGGGTGCCCTCTGATCATTTTCAGGCTGAGAAAAATTTTGCATTATTTTCCTTTGTGAATTTCTGCCTGGCACTTTCTAGGCAGACACCGGTCCTCTCTCCTTCATACTCCCACGCGACTCCATATATTAATATTTTTAATATTTCTCTTGTTGTACTGTAATTGTTGGTTTACATGATTGTCTTCCTATGAAACTATAAGCTCCTTGAGGAAAGGGACTGTGTATTTACTTTATGTGTCCATGCTTTCTACAACAGTGCTTAACATTTTCATTAGATATTTATTCAATAAATGAATGTGTGAATTGTGCATTTGAAATGCATAAAAAGTGTTTTTCTTTTTTTCCTCAAAGGGTTAGACCCTTCAAAAGAGGCTCAGATTCTAGGTTCTTTACCCTAATCCCTCTGCACACATTCTTAATCAAGACCTTGTCTTTAGCAATCATTTGCAAGACCTACCCATTTTATGAAGTCTGAGCACTAAAGAATTGATGCTTTTGAACTGTAGTGTTGGAAAAGACTCTTGAGATTCCCTTACACTGCAAGGAGATCAAACCAATCAATCCTAAAGGAAATCAGTTCTGAATATTCATTGGAAGGGCTGATGCTAAAGCTGAAACTCCAATACTTTGGCCACCTGATGTGAAAAGCCGATTCATTGGAAAAGACCCTGATGCTGGGAAAGATTGAAGGGAGGAGGAGAAGGGGATGACAGAGGATGAGATGGTTGGATGGCATCACCAACTCGATGGACATGAGTTTGAGCAAACTCTGGGAGTTGTAGATGGACAGGGAAGCCTGGCATGCTGCAGTCCATGGGGTCACAAAGAGTCAGACATGACTGAGTGAATGAACTGAACTAAACTGACTCATTTTATATTCTTTAAAATCACTCTGGTGGTTCCACAGTTATGGACACCCAGTAAAAAGATAGAGATCACAAAAGATGGAATGATCAGGAAGAAAAGCAAACCCCAAATATGGCTCTGCCTGTTAGCCAAAGTGGGGATCTGGCTTCTCTCTGCTTAAAAGTGAATAAAGAGGCCAGATTGGTGGAATGGAAACTTTGCTTTATTTTGGAGACTGGCAACCTGGTGAGGGGAGGGCAAACTCCTATCCTAAGGCTGACTTCTCCCACTCCCCCAACAATCAGAAAGTAGGAGCCCTTATAGATGGAGGGAGGGGGCTCTATGCAGAAACAGCACAGTCAGCTCTGACAGTGATGTTGAAACGGGTCATGTAGTAGTCTGAGCAGCGTCATCTTGGTTGTTTTCAGTAAAGTTAGTCTTCACTTCCAGGGTTTGTTTGTTCCCATTACTTTGAGGCCAGTACTCAGAACTGTGGCACCTTATGTCATAGCGAGGGCTTCCCCGGAGGCTCAGCAGTAAAGAATCACCTGCAATGCAGGCGCCGCGGTTTCTATCCCTGGGCCTGGAAGATCCCCTAGAGGAGGCCAAGGCAACCCACTCCAGTATTCTTGCCTGGGGAACCCCATGGACAGAGAAGCCTGGCAGGTTACAGTCCATAGGGCTGCAAAGATTTGGACGTGAATGAAGTGACTTACCACATGTCGTGGCTACAGTTTGGTCATCATATAGTTAACACCTTCCACCTGGTGGGGATTTCAGTATCTATAAAGCAGCTCGAACGGGATGGCTCAGAATACTATCCATAGCCCTTGAGGAGGGACTAAAGGTCTTTGACTTTGCTTAATGACTGCTGTTCTTTGGTCTTCTCTGACTATTTTCCTTTGTTTCTGCGTTTTCTCACTTCTCTGATTAAACTGATTCTTTGACTAAAGTTTTTCCACAGACAAAAGGCAGGCTGAGGACATAGGCTGCAAGCACCACAGGGTCCTGCTCCATTTCATGACTACTTTTTCTCTAATGAAAATAACATTTAATGTTCATTTAAGTCTATAATTGTCGTCAGAAGGTACTGATTAAAAAACAGCCAGTGAACACTAATTTATTTGATCTTTCCAAAATGATGGCATTAAATACTTCAAAATACTTTGAAAGCAATATTTCATCAGAATTATTTCCTTTTTGGCTCTAATATTCAATTCTTAAGGGAAGCCCACAGAGCACATGTGCACAGTTTTCATATGATCACAGATCAGGGATCTGGGGAGGGACTTTAGTCTTCTCTTGAGGATAATAGAGAATGTTTATTGAGCAGTTTCTGCAGACAGGTAGTTTTAGTTGCTTTCATGTACTAATTCATTTCTTGAGGTATGCACTGTTATCATCCCTCATTCTATAGATGAGGAAACTGAGGCATGGAGAATTTTACTTTGTTCAAGATTCTAGAAATTAAGTGATAGAGCCAGGATTTGAATGTATCTAGTTCAGTCTGTTCACTGACATATGAGAAAAATAACGCCCATCAAGGGCACGTGCTTAATTACAAGGATCCATTCCTACATTTTTGGATTCAGGTAGTTCATCAGTGCTTTTTTATTTATTCAGGGTATGTGTTACAAATTGGAAGCAGATTGTTGGAACTGGTGCTTTTCCCTAACCAATGTTAGCCTCCTTCAGTGGGCTATTTATAGCAACAAAATAATTTTCTTTTGAAAATTCTCTTCAGAATCAGAAAAAAAATCCCAGCTAAAACACATACACATACATGCACACTCTTGCAATGACCATTTTTTTAAAGAATTTTTTTTGATGTGGACCATTTTTAAAGTCTTTATTGAATTTGTTACAACATCGCTTCTATTTTATGTTGTGGTTTCTTGGCCACACAGCGGATAGGATCTTCGCTCCCTGACCAGGTATCAAACACACACCCCCTGCATTGGAAGGTGAAGTCTTAACCACCCGACTACCAGGGAAATCCCTTGCAATGCCATTCTTAATCAGTGAGGCTCTTCAATCATTGCTGGGATGTAGAACAGGCCACACAATTCTAAGAACACCCAATGAACAGTATCACAAGAAACAAGAGTATTTATAATTATTCCTTGAGATTTCCTCTTAGAATTTCTGAGTTTTCACTTTGATACAAAATTATTCCATGTCCACTTTTTCTCTAGTTCTGGTGTAAGAGCTTAAATTCCCAAGTTCCTGGCCGCATCCTGTGAAGCAGTCCACCCATGTGGGACCCCATGTGTTAAGTTGCTACGGTTGTGATTTGTAAGACGCATGAAGAAAGCGATTTCACTGTTTTCTGTGGGATTATAGAAATAATTATCACCCTGGTTTTTGTATCTTTAAAGTAGCTGTTCTTTGTGGTGGTGTGCCATTCTTTCAGAAGCATGTTTCTACCTATTGAAAAGCTTTACTGAACACAATATACCCGCTTTAGTATGTAAATAAAGACATTATTGTTGGAATAATGAAGTTCAAGGGATGCCTCTTCTTGTAGGCCTGTCAATCTGCATTTAGTTGACCTTCTCTGCCCACCTGTTCTAATTACTGCTTTTCAGTCTCCTAGGATGGCGTTCTGGGAAGGAGATTTGTTACAACTGTGTTAGTTAAATGGAATTTTCCAAACATACAGTATCTCCTCTTTAGAACACAAATTCACTCCCCCACTCTTTCCTACTTGCTTTAGAAGCTCGTGGCAGGCTCTTATTCTGAACTGAAGGACAGGTTTCAAGCACCCTCTATTTATAAAATGCAAGAAGATCCATCAGTAAACTGCATACTTTGGGAATTACTATCCTTTATTTTAATTTCGTTTTTACTTCTGCTGAATTTGAGGGTGTGATTTATTTTAGGAGGTAAATTCATAAATGCTGGCTATCAGATATGCTGTCTGTCATCTGGCTACGTTAGTGATTAAAATTTGTGCTGACATTTGACTTAACAGATTATTTTGTTGGTTGTTGCTGTTTAGTCACTTATTTGTGTCCAACTCTTTTGCGACCCCATGGACTGTAGCCCTCCAGGCTCCTCTATCTTTGGGATTTCCCAGACAAGAATACTGGAGTGGGTTGCCATTTCCTACTCCAGGCGATCTTTCCGACCCAGGAATTGAACCCGTGTCTCCTGCATTAGCAGGCAGATTCTTTACGACTGAGACACCTGGGAAGCCCTATGTGATGGATGCTCTATTCTAAATATTTTGTGTCACCAGGTACCATTATCATAGCACCTATTTTTTGGGAAAAGATGTTGAAATGTTAAACTGAAGGTATGAAATAGAAAATTACCTTGAAAGGTGGCAGACCTATGACATTATTTGCCTTGTTTAGTAAGATGACAGATATCTTTGCAATACCCTACCTTTTCCCTTCTGGCCAGTGAGTGACTCAGAATCAGATATTCAAAAGGTACAAGCAGCTGGGATCAGATCTGTGTCGTATCAGCACGGATTTCTGTACCTATCTTCTTGAACATGGGAGCCTCAGTTCAGTTCAGTCATTCAGTCGTGTCCAATTATCTGCGACCCTATGGACCCCAGGGAACTGGATTTTGGAGGCCAGTGGGATTTGATTACAGAACTTCTGCAGGACTGGGAAAACAGACTCTTGGAGGGCACAAACCAATATGCGCACCAGGACCCAGGATAAAGGAGCAGTGACCCCACAAGAGACTGACCTAGACTTGCCCGTGAGTGTCCAGGAGTCTTGGGTGGAGGCGTGGGTCGGTGGTGGTCTGCTGCAGGGTTGGTGGCACTGAATACAACACTCCTGGCATAAGTCGTTTTGAAGGACTGCCATTACCCCTACCATAGTCTGGCCTGAGGCCAAACTACAGGGAGGGAACACAGCCCCACCCATCAGCAGAAAATTGGATTAAAGATTTACTGAGCTTGGCCTCTCCCATCAGAGCAAGACCCAGACTCCCCCACAGCCAGTCCCTCCCATCAGAAGCTTCCATTAGTCTCTTATCCTTATCCATCAGGGGTCAGACAGAATGGAAACCACAATTACAGAAAAGTAACCGAACTAATCACTTGGATCACAGCCTTGTCTAACTCAATGAAACTATGAACCAGGCCATGTAGGGCCACCCAAGATGGACAGGTCATGGTGGAGAGTTCTGACAAAACGTGGTCCACTGGAGAAGGGAATGGCAAAGCACTTCAGTTTTCTTGCCTTGAGAACCCCATGAACAGTATGAAAAGGCAAAAAGACATAGGAGTCTACTCTCTTCTATTGTGATTTCTTCAGAAAGGAAACACTGGAGACAAATTTTCCTCCTTTATAAAATGGGCGGTTCTTTTCTACTAGCTCTCTTCGCAAATGTTGCAAACCTGACATGGCTCAAGGTCCCTGTTGGCAGCCATCTTATCCTAATATTTTCCTCTCAATCTTCCTTTCTCTGCCATACTTCTTAAAATCTATCATGGCCTCCAGTTTTCATTACTCACTTGTGTTGTCTTTCCCTTGTAGACTGGCTTCTATCCCCACCCTTTTCTCTGAGTGAGTCCAATATGGATTCCTCACTGGCAAATCCAGTGAACATTTGTCTGCAGTCACGTCTTTTAATGTCAACATCGTTTCATTTGATTGATCATTCCCCAGTGTATTACTTTGTAGGAAAAATAATATTAAAATGATCAACATAATTATTATATTAATAAAAATTATATTAAAATGTTAACACAATTCTAAATTATATAATATATACTTTATAATATTTATCACTATTTTAATTTTTAATGCTGCCAAGCTCTGGTTTTCCTACCTTCAAGTCAATTTCCTGCATCTTTTTAAAGGACTTTACTTTTTTCTGCAGTCTATTCTCAGTAGGCATTTTCCAATATGCTTAGCCTGGAAATTTTAGAGTTACTTCAACTCCTTGCTCTCTCATCTCCTCATGATTAGTCACTTAAATCTCTTGAGGGATTTCCCTGGTGGTGTAGTGGTTAACACTCTCTTTTTCCAATGCAGGGGCACAGGTTCAACTCCTGGTTTGGGAACTAAGATCCCACATACTGTAGGGAGTGGCCAAAAATTTTAAAAAATTAAAAAAAAAAAAACAACAAAAAACATTTTGAATGTTCCTGTGTGGTGTCTTTCACACTCACCCTTTCCTTCTCAATACTGCTCTCTAATCTATGTCTTCACCACCTCTTGTCTGGATCACTGCTTCCCAGTATTCCTCCTCCCAAAGCAGCTAACATATTGCTGATGGAACGAACTCCTGTTCTGTTCTATTCTATTCTCTTGCACTAGTTCACAAACAAAATAATCTGGATCTGAACTTAGGCATTGATGATAGGAGTTGGGTGGAGGGAGAGGAGAAAGAGATATTTGGGTTTCATATACTCTTGTGGCTGATTGGGTCCTGGAGATGATGGAGATGAAGGTCTTGAGACAGAGATCTTGGTGTCATTGTGAAGGGAGTAACTGAAGCTTGTAGGAAGACCAGAGATCACCCTAGAAAGAGAAAACTAGGGGCAGAATTTCACTTCCAAAGAACAGAGATCATCATCTTTTTCACCCAGTAGTGCAATTAGAACCCTTTATTCAAACAAACTCTTAACTGGATGCCCAGATGTAAGGCAGATAAAAATAGAACTGCTCACAAGACCGGTAGCTTGACTTCCCCCCATCCTGCTCCATCACTGGCTGGGGTTCCTGTCTGGCATGTGGCAGGGAAGGAGCAGGGGTGGGGGAAAGGGAGAGGAAATTATATTTGTTGAGCATCTCTTTTCTGCTAGACATACACTGATTTGGGCACTTCTCGTGAATTATTTATGATTATAATGATCCTGGGAAGATAGCTAGAATCAGTAATTTTTCCTTTCCAAGATGTTAAAAATTGTTGCCAAGCAAATTGTTCCAAAGGCGTTTAGAAATCCTCCATTCCACTTGGAACTAGGCTATATGCTTTTCAAGTCATAAATAAGCAAACATAGAGATATGAAACTTCTTATACAAAATTGGTTGCTAGAAACTGTTGGGCTACAGAAATGTAGCATATTCATGTTTGTGTTTCAGAAAATTTCCCCTGAAAATATAGATGTTCCAGGTACTATTGGTGGTAAAACCTACAAAGGATTATTTTGCAAGATCCTTTTGGTGCAACTGACAAATTCATCATTCTATACTCTCTTTTATTTTTAAGGGTCAAAAACGACACATAATAAATAGTTCTAAGCTATGTGTTTTGCTTAATTTAAAAAAAAAATTTTTTTGCTGATATCTTTTGAGAGAACTAACACCATAGAGAAGTTTGTTTGGCAACTTTCAATGAATAAGATGAGTGTCATCCTGATATATATTTTAAAAATTTAAAAATTTTTGCTAGCTTATACTAATAAAAATCTGCATTGTTTATAGTCGTACTGTAATTTTCTTGCTTTGGATTGCTTTGGTTCATCAGAATGTAGTAGAAAAGAAAAGTTTTAAAATGAAAATTCCTCAAAGAATTCAACTCATCTCATGTATTAATTTTTAAATAAACTGTAATTTTAAGCCCTCTCTTTAAAAGCATTTATTTATTTAGTCTCTCTTTTGTGAATATTTATTTAGGCTTTTATGGATTTCCTTATGAAAACTGTTTATAATTTTTATCAGAACAATATATTGTGTCTTTATAAGATTTTATGATGAAAAATAATTCATAAACAGAGCTACTTTGTAAATGTACTTCATGCTTAGAGATTACAGTGCATATAAGTTGATGTACATGTAGATAGCTAGAGATTTAGATTTTAAATTTCTAAATTAGCTTTTCAAAATGCAGCATTTAGAAGTTCCATATCTGAGGAAGTATTCCTTCTATTGTGCAAGGCGATATAATTATTTTCAAATGATTTTTTCATATGGAAATTTAATTATTCACATTTTGATGAATGTTTTAGAAATAAAATCTTTTCCATAATAAAAAAGTACAAATTATAAGCCCACAGTAATACATACAAGAGCTGTAGGGCTAACTAATCAGAGCAGACAAGGATCTTGGAATTTTTTTCCTGGTGAGATAGTAATGGACTGCTACTGCTGTCTTCATCACCAGGCTGATTGTGGCCTGAATTAGGAAACCTTTTGAGCTTTCACCTTTTAATTTAATTAGATAATGATTTTGTAGTCAGAAGTTCCCTGGAGATAGCAAATTTACTGACCCTAAAAATCAATCTCTGGGTGGAATTTTATGCTGTTCATTTCATTGTTGGTGGACAGAGAGGCAACACAGAGTATGGGACAAATGTTAATTTTGCCAAATGTATTTAAGTCCTTAGTGGTCTAATCCTGTCTTAAAAAAAATGATGGAAAGTTGGAATAGGAGGTCCAACTTCTCCTAGTCCAAAAAGTTGAAATAGGAGAATTAAACGATGCTTGCTCCTTGGAAGAAAAGCTATGACCAATCTAGACAGCATATTAAAAAGCAGAGACATTACTTTGCCAACAAAGGTCTGTCTAGTCAAAGCTATGGTTTTTCCAGTAGTCATGTACGGATGTGAGAGTTGGACTATAAAGAAAGCTGAGTGCAGAAGAATTGATGCTTTGGAACTGTGGTGTTGGAGAAGACTCTTGAGAGTCTCTTGGACTGCAAGGAGATCTAACCAGTCCCTCATAAAGGAGATCAGTCCTGTTCATTGGAAGGACTGATGCTGAAGCTGAAACTCCAATGCTTTGGCCACCTGCTGAGAAGAACTGACTCCTTGGAAAAGACCCTGATGCTGGGAAAGAGTGAAGGCAGGAGGAGAAGGGGACAACAGAGGATGAGATGGCTGGATGGCATCACCGACTCAATGGACATGAGTTTGAGCTAGCTCCAGGTGTTGGTGATGGACAGGAAAGCCTGGCATGCTGCAGTCCATGGGGTTGCAAAGAGTTGGACATGATTGAGCAACTGAACTGAACTGAACAGATTTAAGTCCTTAGTGGTCTAATCCTATCTTGAAAAAAAAAAATAATGGAAAGTTGGAATAGGTGGTCAAATGCATGATGTCCTGCTGAGGATCAAGAATATTCAGACATTTGCTAAACACTGGCAAAGAATGCCCTGCATTTCATATTACTAAATAGGATAAAATAGTGAATACCCAGAACTTTCTCAATCCAAACTACAGTTATAAAGAGAAGAATATTTGTACCTGAAAGACAATGAGCTACAGTAATTTTCCCTTTCAGTGTTGGAATTTAGTGTTTCTCACCTGGATGGTGATTCTTGAGCTCTAATTTGGATTTTGCTCCTTTGTGTTTATAGAACTTTTAGGTATTAACATTACAAAGCTAAGACTATTTTTGCCTAATCAGTGGTTTCAAACTCTTTCTTTTTTTAACATCAGAACTTTCTTTTCATCTAAAAAATTTCAAAACTCATCAATATATTAAAGTTATTTTATTAGAATACCTTTCTTTTTTGAGTTCAAATTTAATGACATTTACTTATAAAAAGGGTTCAATGAGAATGATGAGGCTACATTGACAAATTTTTATTTATATACCAGTTTTATTGAATCATAATTGACATACAACACTGTAAAAGTTTAAGAAATACAGCATGATTGGACTTATATACACCATGAACTGATTGTCCTAATAATTTAATGAATATCCATCATCTCATATAGATATAAAATTAAAGAAGTAGAAAATTATTTTGTGAGAACTCTTAGGACCTACTTTCTTAGCAAATTTAGTATATAGCATAGAGCAGTGCCAATTATATTTATCATGCCATATATCACATCTCTACAGTTATCTTGTAACTGGAAGTTTATGGTACCTTTTGACTGCTTTCAGTCTCCCACACCTGTGTCTGATAATTATAAATCTGATCTCTTTTCCTATGAAGACAAAAAGAAAATTTTCAGTTGGAGATTATAGGTAAAAGTTTCAATCTATCAGCAACAAATTAATTTGTTTTTGACTGTACAGTACTGAGAAAATAATGGTACACAGATTAGTAGTTACAAAGAATAAAATAGTAACTAACCATTTTATTTAAACACTTGTTTTGCAATCTCTGAATATTCTTCAGGAAAACCGGATATTTGAAAGAGAACAGTAGAAACCATCATTTGTAGCAGTATTGGAGTAACTGGACAAAAATGTATGAAACAATGCTTGTCAGACATTGGATGTGAAGCCGTGCAGGACAGTGACCTTGGGAGACAGGAAACAACCATAATAAGACTACAGTGAACCCAGGTCACAGTCTGGAGAGAATTTCCAAGCTTCCAAATTCTGGGAAGGGGGATCCGTCAGGAGTTCAGCAGTCTCTATGTTGAGATGTAATTGAGTCAGAAAAAGCCAACAAGGCTAATGCTTATAAAAGAGAGCTCTGGAATACAGAGAGCTGCACTGAGAAATAGCTCCAGAAGTATACAGTGGACTTCCTTCAGCCTTCAGCTGAGTGCTCTCAGAATGTGTCTGTGAGAAAACCATGCAAGCCCGACGAAAGAACAAGCCAAAAGAAGCAGGGGAAACCACCTGAATGTATAGCACAGCCAGGAATGAAAGAAAGTGAAAGTGAGAGTTGCTCAGTTGTGTCTGACTCTTTGTGGCCCTGTGGGCTGCAGCACACCAGGCTTCTCTGTCCATCACCAAC
Organism: Okapia johnstoni; assembly: GCA_024291935.2. NCBI lineage: Eukaryota > Metazoa > Chordata > Mammalia > Artiodactyla > Giraffidae > Okapia > Okapia johnstoni. The sequence goes on along the minus strand of CM044310.1, from coordinate 57,383,749 downwards.
TCCTGGAGCTTACTCAAACTCATGTTCATTGAGTTGGTGATACCATCCAACCATCTCAATCCTCTGTCATCCCCTTCTCCTCCTGCCTTCATTCTTTCCCAGCATCAGGGTCTTTTCCAAGGAGTCAATTCTTCTCAGCAGGTAGCCAAAATATTGGAGTTTCAGGTTCAGCATCAGTCCTTCCAATGAATATTCAAGACTGATTTCCTTTAGGATTGACTGGTTGGATCTCCTTGCAGTCCAAGGGACTCTCAAGAGTCTTCTCCAACACCACAGTTTAAAAGCATCAATTCTTCAGCTCTCAGCTTTCTTTATAGTCCAACTCTCACATCCGTACATGACTACTGGAAAAACCATAGCTTTGACTAGACGGACCTTTGTTGACAAAGTAATGTCTCTGCTTTTTAATATGCTGTCTAGGTTGGTCATAGCTATTCTTCCAAGGAGCAAGCGTCTTTTAATTTCATGTCTGCAGTCACCATCTGCAGTGATTTTGGAGCCCCCCAAAATAAAGTCTCTCACTGTTTCCATTGTTTCCCCATCTTTTTGCCATGAAGTGATGGGACTGGATGCCATGATCTTAGTTTTCTGAATGTTTAACATTGTGAATGAATGAACATTGTGTTACATGTGTCCTTTCTGATTATGGTTTTCACAGGGTTTATGCCAAGTGGTGGTGTTGCTGGGTCATATGTAGATTTATTCCTAGTTTTTAAAGGCCTCGCCATACTCTTCTCCATACTGGCTGCTTCAGTTTGTGTTCTCACTATCAGAGAAGGAGGGCTCCCTTTTCTCCACACTCTCTCCAGCATTTATTGTTTGTAGCTTTTTTGAAGATGGCCATTGTGACTGCTGTGAGGCGACACCTCACTGTAGTTTTGATTTGCATTTCTCTAATAATTAGTGATGTTGAGCATCTTTTCATGTGTCTATTAGCCATCTGTGTGTCTTCTTTACAGAAATGTCTGCTTAGGTCTTCTGTTGATATTTTGATTTGACTGTTTGTTTCGCTAATATTGAGCTGAATGTGTTGCTTATATATTCTGGAGGTTAATCCTTTGTCAGTTGTTTTATTTGCAATTATTTTCTCCTATTCTGAGGGTTATCTTTTAAATCTGTTCATGGTTTCCTTTGCTGTGAAAAGCTTTTAAGTTTAATTAGGTCCCATTTGTTATTTTTGTTTTAATTTCCTTTACTCTAGGAGGTGGATCACACAGAATCTTGCTGTGATGTATGTCAAGGAGTGTTCTGCCTATGTTTTCCTCTAAGAGCTTTGTTCCTGATAAAAACTCTCAGAGAACTTGGAATATAAATGAACTTCCTTGACTTGATAAAGAACATCTATTAAAAAACCACAGTTAATATCATACTTATTGATAAAACCTGAGTGCTTTCCCTTTGATCAGGAACCAAGCAAGGATATCCATTCTCACCTGTTCTTTGATGATTTGGTACTTTCCAGCCAGTACTACAGAAGTGTTTAGTATTTTCATTCAACTTTTTCCAGTAACTACTAGGAAAGCCCTTTAGCAAACATACAGAATTCAAGAGCAATAAACAAAAATCAAATATATTTTTGTATACTGGCAAAGAATATTTAGAAATTGAAAATAAAAAACTATCATTTCTAACGTGATAAAAATGAAACCATTAGGGATACAGTTTACAAAAATGCGGGAGACCTGTACACTCAATCTGTAAGGCATTCCTGAGAGAAATAAAAGGAAAATCAAATAAATGGAGAATTATGCTGAATTTATGCATCTAATGATTCAAAATTATTAAGATACCAATTCTTCCCAGATTTATAGATTCAGTGGAATCTTATCCAAAATTCTAATTAGTATTTTTTTGTGTAAATTGATAAGCAGACTTTAAATTTTATTTGGAAAATTTATCTTGAACAACCAAAGCAACTTTGAAAAAGTTCCAACTAGGGACAGCCCCATCATAAATCTACAGTAACCAAGGCAGTGTGATTACCACATGGAGACAGATTATTAGTGTAGAGTGGACCATCAGAAATAGACCCACACATAAATGGTCAATCCATTTTCCAGTTTTCAAGGCAGTTTAATGGGGGAAAGGACACCTGTTCAACAAATCACACTGGAGCAATTGGATTTGTTGTTGTTGTTCAGTTGCTCAATGTGTCCAACTCCTTGCTGCCCCAAGGACTGCAGCACACCAGGCTTCCTTGTCCTTCATCTTCTCCCAGAGCTTTCTCAAACTCATGTCCATTAAGTCAGTGATACCATCCAACCATCTCATCCTCTGTCATCCCCTTTCTCCTCTTGCCTTCAATCTTTCCTAGCATCAGGTTCTTTTCCAATAGATCAGTTCTTCACATCAGGTGGCCAAAGTATTGGAGTTTCAGCTTCAGCATCAGTCCTTCCAATGAATATTCAGGACTGATTTCCTTTAGGATGGACTGGTTGGATCTCCTTACAGTCAACACCACAGTTCAAAAGCATCAATTCTTCTGCGCTCAGCCTTCTTTATGGTCCAACTCGCACATCCATACGTGACTATTAGAGAAAACCACAGCTTTGACTAGATGGACCTTTATCGGTAAAGTAATGTCTCTGCTTTTTTAGTATGCTGTCTACGTTGGTCATAGGTATTCTTCCAAGGAGCAAGTGTCTTTTAATTTCATGGCTGCAGTCACCATCTGCAGTGATTCTGAAGCCCAGGAAAATAAAATTTGTCACTGTTTCCATTGTTTCCCCATCAGTTTGCCATGAAGTGATGAGACCAGATGCCATGATCTTCATTTTTTGAACGTTGAGTTTTAAGCCAGTTTTTTCACTCTCCTCTTTCATCTTCACCAAGAGGCTCTTTAATTCTTTGTTTTCTGCCAAAAGAGTGGTGTCATCTGCATATCTGGTTAATGGTATTTCTTTTTTTTTTTTACTTTTATTTGCATTTATTTTTTGCAGCACTTATTCCCGGGCCATAAGTTTTTGTTTCTTCAGTTTCTCTGGGTATCTTTTTCTTCTGTGAAACCTCCTCTTCTGGTTTAGGAGCAATCTGTTCTTTTTCAGTAAGGATCATCTCAATGTGACAGGGAGAGCTCATGTAGGGGTTGATACGACCATGAGCTCTGTAAGTCCTGTGCAGCATCTTGGGAGCTTTGTTCACCTGGATGTCCTCAATGACCAGAGAATCTACATCTAAGCCCTTAAGTTCAGCATTACTCTCTGCATTTTTGAGCATGTGTAGTAAAAATTCCGCACTCTTTTTGGGCCACCGATCCTGTGTCCAGCCCTGCTGTTTAGCCTGTGCACGCCTACTAACTCCACCATTGTAAGGGTAGAATGGCACACACTGATTATTTAAAGTGACATCCTTCAGATACTTGGTGGCTTTTCGGATTTGCATACCCTTTATGGCCTGGACAGTTTCACGAGTGTTTTTAAAGTGAACACGAAGATTTGAACCTCTTGATTTGCATGATTTTGTGGGGTTTTCTGCATCAAGTGAATAGCGCACCATTTTTAGGGGTCACCTCAGGCTGCTTACCAGAAAAGCTGGTTAATGGTATTTCTTCCAACAATCTTGATTTTAGCTTGTGCTTCATCCAACCCGGCATTTCGCATGATATACTTTGGAAATAAGTTAAATAAGCAGGGTGACAATATACACCCTTGACGTACTTCTTTCCTGATTTGGAACCAGTCAGTTGTTCCATGTCTGGTTCTAACTGTTGCTTCTTGAGAAGCCCACAGGTTTATCAGGAGGCAGGTAAGGTGGTATATCCATCTCTTGAAGAATTTTCCACAGTTTGTTGTGATCCGCACAGTCAAAGGCTTTAGCATAGTCAATGAAGCAGAAGTAGATATTTTTTCAGGAATTCTCTTACTTTTCTATGGTCCAATGGATGTTGGCAATTTAATCTCTGGTTTCTCTGCAAAAAGGCAAAATGGTTGTCTGAAAAGGTCTTAGAAATAGCTGAGAAAAGAAGAGAAGTGAAAGGCAAAGGAGAAAAGGAAAGATATACCATCTAAATTCAGAGTTCCAAAGAATAGCAAGGAGAGTTAAGAAAGCCTTCCTTAGTGAACAATGCTTAGAAATAGAGGAAAACAGTAGACTGGGAGAGAGTAGAGATCTCTTCAAGAAAATTAGAGATACCAAGGGAACATATAGTGCAAATGGGCACAATAAAGGACAGAAAACAGTCTGGACCTAACAGAAGCAGAAGATATTAAGAAGAGTGGCAAGAATGCATAGAAAAAGTGAAAGTGAAAGTCACTTAGTTGTGTTTGACTCTTTACAACCCCATGGACTGTACAATCCATGGAATTCTCCTGCCAGAATACTGGAGTTAGTAGTCTTTCCCTTCTCCAGGGGATCTTCCTAAACCAGGGATTGAACCCAGGTCTCCCACACTGCAGGAAGATTCTTTACCATCTGAGCCAACAGGGAAAGATCTATACAAAAAAGATTTTTGTGACCCAGATAACCACTTGGTGTGATCACTCACCTAGAGCCAGGCATCCTGGAGTGCGAAATCAAGTGGGCCTTAGGAAACATAATTTCAAACAAAGCTAGTGGAGGTGATGGAATTCCAACTGAGCTATTTCAAATCCTAAAAGATGATGCTGTGAAAGTGTTGTACTCAATATGCCAGCAAATTTGGAAAACTCAGCAGTGGCCACAGGCCACAGTTTTCATTCCAATCCCAAAGAAGGGTAGTGCCAAAGAATGTTCAAACTACTGCACAATTGCACTCATCTCACATGCTAGTAAAGTAATGCTCAAAATTCTCCAAGCTAGGCTTCAACAGTATGTGAACCAAGGAATAATTGGATAGCCATGTAAAAACAAACAAGACAACCCAAAACAAAGAACATTTGACCTTTAGCTGCAGTATGTTATAACATTAACTGAAGTTGGTGTAAGAAATGAAACTCTAAAATATCTAAAAGAAAACATAAGAGAAGATACTTGTGGCTTTGATTTTTAGGAAGTTTTTTTGAAGTGAAAATTCAATATACTGGACATCATCAAAATTAAAAGTTTTACTCCTCAAAAAATGTTGATGAAAGTGTAAATAAAAGCCACAGGAAGATATATGGATGGCCTATTGACATAAAAATGACATATCAATATCATTTGTTTTTAGAGAATTCAAATTAAGACCACACTATACACTCACCAGAATCGCTACAATTCACAAGAGACTTACCATCCCAAGTATTGGTGGGATGCATAGCCGCTAGAGCTTCCATTTACTGCTTGTGGCGATAGAAAATGGTGAAAATAAAGTTTATTACTGTCTTAAAATGTTAAACATAAAAGTCTAAGCCATGGAGTCATTCTGCTCCTAAGTATTTATCAAATGAAAATATATATTCATGGATTTGCACACAAATGTTCATAGCAACTTTATTTATGATAGCTCAATTTTATTATGATAAAATGAATCAGGCAGTTGAAATTAGTTAGAGTTTTTCACGTGTAAAACATTTCTATTTGATACATTCTAGTGTCCATGTGGCTTAGATTATTGTTTTAAGAATAGCTACATATGTTTTTATTTGGAAAAAAACAAATGTCCGTGAACAAGTATATGGATAAACAAATTGTGGTGTATACATACAGTGGAATATATATCATCAATTAAAAAGAAAATGTGGAGAGTGGGAGAAATGGGTGAAGGGGATCCAAAGGTACACATTTTCAGTTGTAAAATAAATAAGTGCTAGGGATTTAATGTACGGGATAGTGGCTGTAGGTAATAATACTACATCACACATTGGAAGTTACTGAGAGTAGATCTTAAAAGTTCTCATCACAAGAAAGAAATGTGTTTAACTAGATAAGGTGATGAATGTTAGCTAAACTTATTGTGGTGATCATTTCACAATGTATACAAATGTTAAATCATTATGTTGCAAGGTGCTCAGTCACTCAGTCATGTCTAGCTATTTGTGACCCCACAAACTGCAGCCCACCAGGTTCCTCTGTCCATGGGATTTCCCAGGTAAGAATACTGGAGTGGGTTGCCATTTCCTTCTCCATGGGATCTTCCCGACCCAGGGATCGAACCCGTGTCTCCTGTGGCTCCTGCATTGGCAGGTGGGTTCTTTGCCACTGAGCCACCTCGGAAGCCCATTGTGTTGCATACCTGAAACTAGTATGTTATATATTCATTATGCCTCAAGGAAAAATTTTAGAAAATAACAAAAGGAATGAAATATAGATATGTGCAATAACATGAATGAGTTTTAAAATAATTATACTGTGAAAAAGTTCAGAGAAAAGAGTATATATGTATAATTTTATTAGGTAAGACTCTAGGAAGCTTACGTTAATATCTAGTGACCAAAAGCAAACTCGTGGCTGCCTGGGCACTTTGGGGAGGTGCAGGGAAGAGGATCATACAGGGACATAAACATAATTTGGGTAGTGATATGTTTATTGTCCGACTTGTGTGCTGGATTCATAAATGCATGCATATGTCAAAACTGATCAAATTTTATGCTTTAAGTACACAGAGTTTATTGTAGAGAGATTACACTCAATAAAGCAGGTAAAAAGAAGAAATTATTTCAAATTTTTTGAGGCTAAATGACTAGCACTATTAACTAAATATGCTCCTTCCTTAACACAAGCACAAGTCAGGTAAGAAGCTACTCTATAATGCTCCATCTTAATGCATTCACCTGTTATTGCTAAACTGCATGTTTTGCACCAGTGAGAGCAGATGCACCCGTATTATTGTGGAGAACTTGTACAAAAATTGTTACAAGCGTAGACATGGATAGGACTATATTTTTAGAAAAAGCATTGTATTTTCTCAAGGAAAATCAAAAAATATGCCAATTCAAAGACTCATTCTCAAATACTTATAGATGCTCTATGGATAATAGCTTCAATTGGTGAATGGATAAGCTACCAGTGATATATCCTGACAATGAAATACTACTTAGCATTAAAATAAATGTACTGATACATGCAATGATAAGCTTGAATCTCAGAAACAGTTTGCTAAGTGTAAGAAGTTAAACACAAGATACTATATTCTGTGAAATTTCATGAATATGAAATTCCAGTAAAGGCAAATCAATAGTGAAAAAATGCAAATTAGTTTTTGGTAAGAGACAGAGGGCAGGAGTAGGGGTTGACTTGCAGACAGACACATGGGAACTTTGGAAGGTGATGGAAATGTTCCACATCATGATTGTCGTGCTGGTAACTTGACTATATGTTTGTCAAAATCTATTAAATTATTCAAAGGGGTAAAGTACCTATATGTAAGTAAGACCTCAAGGAAGCAGAACTCTTAAACATGATAAAATGAGTGAGTCAGGCAGCTGAAGTTAGTTAGTTAGTCGGAGTTTTTCATGTGTTAAACATTTTTATTTGATACATTCTAGTGTCCATGTGGCTTAGATTATGGTTTTAAAACAGTTGCATATGTTTTTAGAAATGAATTAAAATGCATGTAGAAACCCTGGAGTACCATAGGATCCAGCCCTTTGTTAGTACTTTGCAAGTGTGCCAGTTCACCTTTTACTCTGTTATTGTAGTGAGTAATTCATGGTTGGGTGAGTGAGAATGCTTTTTACCCCAGTGGAGGAATGTTGAAGACCTTCTTATTTCATTCCTGTTTATCACTAATCTAATGTGTCTTTGGTCAGTGAAGGTGCTGTTCAACTGCTAAGAAACTGTACAAAAAGGAGGGAGTACATGGCCACTTGATGACAATCCATTATGGTATTTCTTAAAATTAAATTTGTGGAATATAGTTGCTTTACAATGTTGCATTAGCTTCTACTGCACAGAAAAAAGAATCAACTATATATATATATTCCCGCCCTTTTGGGTCTCCTTCCCGTTTAGGACATCACAGTGCATTAAGTAGAGTCCCCTGTGGATACAGCATGTTCTCATTAGTTATCTATTTTACACATAGTATCAATAGTGTATATATCTCAATCATAATATTTCAATTTATCCCACCCCACCCCTTTTCCCTTGGTATCCATATGTTTTTTTCCTCTATGTCTGTCTCTATTTCTGCTTTGCAAATAAGAACATCTATACCATTTTTCTGAATTCCGTATATATAATATGATATTTGTTTTTCTCTTTTTTTGACTTAACTTCGCTCTGTTAGGGGCTTCCCTGATAGCTCAGTTGGTGAAGAGTTTGCCTGCAATGCAGAAAACTCTGGTTTGATTCCTGGGTTGGGAAGATCCGCTGGCGAATGGATAGGTTAACCACCCCAGTATTCTTGGGCTTCTCTTGTGGCTCAGCTGGTAAAGACTCCGTCTGCAATGTAGGAGCCCTGGGTTCAGTCCCTCGGTTGGGAAGATCCCTTGGAGAAGGATAAGACTATCCATTCCAGTATTCTGGCCTAGAGGATTCCATGGACTGTATAGTCCATGGGGTCACAAAGAGTTAGACACAACTGAGTGACTTTCACTTTCACTCTGTATGACAGTCTCTAGGTCCATCCACATCTCTACAAATGACCCAATTTTGTTCCTTTTAATGGCTGAATAATATTCTGGTGTATGTATATACCACATCTTCTTTACCTATTCCTCTGTTAACAGACATTTACACTATTGTAAATAGTGCTGCACTGAACTTTTTTGAAATAAGAGAGGAGACGTATTGGCCCGCTGCCCAGTGGCGGCTGTGAGGCCCCCTGAGACCGTAGCTGACGGCATTGCCCTCGGTCCCACGACTGGCGACCGAAGCTTTGGTGATGACTCTGGCTCAGGGCCTTGTGGTCTTTCAGTATGTGGCCATATATTTCTCCCAGGAGGAGTGGGGGCGTCTTGATGAGGCTCAGAGACTCCTGTACTGTCACGTGATGCTGCAGAATATTGCACTTTTGTCCTCCATAGGTCTTATTGTTTAAGCTACCTTTACTCTTTAACTTTGTGTGCCCTAAAGGAAATAGCGGGAGGACAACGAACCTCTCTCAGTGTAAATCTGGCCTTCTTGTATTGCTTCCTGAGGCTTCCTGGAAAAGTCTGAAGGGCCCCTGCACCAGGATCTCATGCCCTGCTGCTGCTGCTGCTAAGTCACTTCAGTTGTGTCCGACTCTGTGCGACCCCATAGACGGCAGCCCACCAGGCACCCCTATCCCTGGGGTTCTCCAGGCAAGAACACTGGAGTGGGTTGCCATTTCCTTCTCCAATGTATGAAAGTGAAAAGTGCAAGAGAAGTCGCTCAGTCGTGTCCAACTCTTAGCGACCCCATGGACTGCAGCCCACCAGGCTCCTCCGTCCATGGGATTTTCCAGGCAAGAGTACTGCAGTGGGGTGCCATTGCCTTCTCTGTCTCATGCCCTAGATGTGAAGATTATTTGTGGATCCACAGTAACTTGGGGAAAATGGTTTGCAAACAGCAGTATTTGGCAGTAGCCTGAGTTGGGGCCCCTTAACTTAGTGGATGTCCCATGGCAAAACTGAGAGATAGCTGTCTTCTGAGACCCACCATGGGAGCTGTGTGTCCTGAAGAAAAAACTCATGTAGGTATATGTCCATGGACTTAAGATCGAAGAAGGTCTAGGGTGGGAACCATATTGTATACAGAAATAGTGACTGGGTTAATAGGGACTAGGGGAGATTGCAGCCTTGTAGAATGGATAAGCCCCTTCCAAACAGGCATGTGTTGCAGTAATTGGCTAAGTGGGAAGAGAGTGTACAGAATTAAGGACTTACAGTCCAGTCCATGGAAATCTGGGTGCATCCCCTTTAAGAAACCTGAAAGCCACAAGGCTTCCCTTGCAGCTCAGTTGGTAAAGAATCTGCCTGCAATGCAGGAGACCCGGGTTTGATTACTGGGCCGGGAAGATCCCCTGGAGAAGGAAATGGCAACCCATTTCAGAATTCTTGCCTGGAGAATCCCATGGACAAAGGAGCCTGGCGGGCTACAGTTCATGGGGTCGCAAGAGTCGGACACGGCTTAGCAACTAAACCACCACCACCACAGGTATATGCTCAGGAGTGTAATTGCTGGGTCACTTGGTAGTCCTATTTTTAGCTTTTAAAGGGACCTCCATACTGTTCTCCCTAGTGGCTGTATCAATTTACATTCCCATCAGCAGTACATGAGAGCTCCCTTTTCTCCACACCCTCTTCAGCATTTATTGTTTGTAGATTTTTTGATGATGGCCATTCTGATGGGTGTGAGGTGATATCTCATTGTACTTTTGATTTGCATTTCTCTAGTTATTGTGATGTTGAGCCTCTTTTCATGTGTTTGTTGGAAGTCTGCATGTCTTCTGCCCGTTTTGATTGAGTTTTTTGTTTTTTTGATATTGAGCTGCATAAGCTGCTTGTATATTTTGGATATTTATCCTTTTTCAGTTGCTTCATTTACAAATATCTTCTCCCATTCTGAGGATTGTCTTTTTGTCATTTTTATGGTCTCCTTTTCTATATAAAAGCTTTTAAGTTTAATTGGGCCCCATTTGTTTACTTTGGGCTTTATTTTTATTACTGTAGGTAATAAAGTGGGTCAAGTGCATTGTGGTATTGAATTCACCTCTCATCTTGGATTTGAGAAGATGACTATTTGGGAAGAGTACTGAAGAGTTTGATCTCAGGCAAGGTGGCTAGGTAAAGAAAGCCTGCCAGTGCAGGAGAGGTACAATCTAGTAGCATAATCATTCCAACTCAGAGATATAAATTTCACAAGTAGCCTTAGCAGCCCAGTGAGGAGATTTCTTCATATATTTAGGAGCTGTCTCATCTAAATTGAGTGCCATTTTAGACATTCTTGGGGGCAAATCCAAAGATTAGAAGCTGAAAAGCTGAATAAGCAAATTATTTATTAATGAAATTAAGGAATCAGACATAGGCATCTTACATTCAAGGTGGATAGATTTTTGAGGATCTTCCCAATAGGATGACCCAGCAGAGGTTGTAATAAAGATGGAGAGGAAGGTTGCAGAGGTGGAGGAAGCCAGGGGAAAGAAGTTGAGGTGGTGTCACAATGGTCCTCTCTAACTTCTGGTCTCCCCAATATGGGTGAGGAGGGCATAGATTGGTGCCAAGACTGTTGAAATAAAAATAAGGGAGCTAAGAATGTGTTAGTCCTTAGGTAGATGAATGTAGGATACTTAAAGGAGAGAAATGTAGGTTCAACTCTAATAATAATCTCCTTTACTTCAAAACCACATACATTGTTTTAGTGGCAGAAAGGCTAGTGTAACAACAGGAGAAGTGAAGAAGAGTTTAGAAAGATAGGCAGCAGCTGCTGCTGCTGCTAAGTTGCTTCAGTCATGTCGGACTCTGTGTGACCCCATAGACGGCAGTCCACCAGGCTCCTCTGTCCCTGGGATTCTCCAGGCAAGAATACTGGAAGATAGGCAGGGACTATCTTTATAAAGACTTTATAAGGCCTTTGAAATTTTTTCTGAGTTTGATGGGAACCTAGTCTTTGCAAAGCTCATGTTGGTTATTATCTGGAAGCTCGAACAAAGAGGAGTTTTATCTATTAAGAATGCTTTTAGTGAAAACAGAGAAAAACCTACAAACAACATCTAAATCAAGCCTGGAAGGAAGTAGAAGGAGAGCAAAGTGTAGTTTTTAGTTTGCTCTTTCCAAAAAGCTCTTTTGGAAGCTCTACTTGGGATTATTCTGAGTATTTCTCTTAGGCTAGAAGTGGGTCAAATGGCTATCTTTAGCTACAAGAGAAACACAGAAGGTGTGTATTGAGTTGCTTATTTTGTATCCCTGATCAAAATCAAGGATCCGTTAGTAAGAAATAATGGCAGAACGGATATTACAGACAACTGGCAGTATCTATCACAGTGGGAAAGATTTAAGCAAGCTGTCATCTTTGCAGACTGCTTCAGGAACCACGGTGAGAGATGATGGATCTCGGATAGTGGTAGTGAAAAGTGGTCAGATTTACGATGTGAAAAAAAAAAAAGCCAACAAGACCTTGATAATAGATTTAATGTGAGATGACAGATGTCGTGAGTAGTCAAAAATGACTTCCATATATATTGTGCATATCCTGCTTGACAGGTGGAAAGTGATGTCATTTACTAAGAGAGCGAAGACCAGGGGAGGGGCAGACTTGGGCAGGAAAAAATCTAGAATGTTCTCTAACTTGGCAGAGATGTCACCATTGCTAATGTCAGAGGTAGAAGTGCTTTCACTGTTTAGCAAATCTGTTGAGGCAGATCCTTAGCGAGAAGACTGATGATGGACATAATTTTTGAACTTTTCAAGCTCCCTAACAGATCACCCCAGACAAAGCAGCAGCCAGTGCAGCAAACAGTTCAGTTTTGAATTAAGTATTTTTTTGTTTTTAATTAGAATTAGTTATTTTTAGAATTAAGGTTTTCAGAAAATTCTTACAATTAATTTTTTTGGAGTACAGTTGTTTTAGAATGTTGTGTGTTGTGTTGGTTTATACTGAACAGAAAAGTGAATCAGCTATACATGTACATATGTGTGTGTTCATTGCTCAGTCGTGCCCGACTCTTTGTGACCCCATGAACTGCAGCCCACCAGTCTCCTCTGTCCATGGGATTTTCCAGGCAAGGATACTGGATACAAGGATATATCTCCTTCAACAAATACATATATCCCCTCTTTTTTTGGATATCCTTCCCATGTAGGTCACCACAGAGCACTGAGTAGAATTCCCTGTGCGGTAGAGTTGGTTCTCTTCAGTCATCTATTCAATGGATAGTATCAATAGTGTATATATGTCAATCCCAATCTACCAATCTATTGCCCCCTTCTTCCTCCCTGCTTGCTGTCCCTACATTTGTTCTCTATGTCTGTGTCTCTGTTTCCGCTTCGTAGATAAGATCATCAATACCATTTCCCTGGATTCCACATATATACATTAATGTATGATATTTGTTTTCTCTTTCTGTTTTATTTTACTCTGTATGACACTCTCTAGGTTCATCTACATCTCTACAGATGACCCAATTTCATTCATTTTTGCGGTTGAGAAATGTAATTAAGTCTTATTGTGTGTATTAAATCACCCTTTAAATATGTTATAATTTTGTCAATTATAACTCAGTAAAATTGGGATTTTAAAGAATTAAGTTTGTTGCCTACCAGACCCCAAGATGTAGGGCGCCTAGACCAGCCCTCGAAGCTTCCTTCATGACCCGTGGGTCACAGCACTGCCCCTGGTCTGGGCTTACACCTCGACCCCGTGCCATACACCAGCTCGTTGTTCTGCAGGATGTCACTGCTCCCTTTCAGGATTACTGCTGCTGCTCTGGTCTCCAGCCCATATGTCTCTTTCTACTACTGTTTACCTTGGAGAGCTATACTATGGCTCCTTTAGTCTTAGTTTCAGGTCTTAAAAAGTTTTTCCTGTTGTAAATGGACAGTTCTACCAGAACCATATAGAATTCCCACTGACACTCATGTAAATAACAGAGACTCTACTCACTATGGTCTGTCCTGCGGATTAATTCTGGTTCTGAAGTCTGTCTGAACAATACTTGTCTGTTTTTCTCTTGTGCTCTGTGTTACAAACTCTTTTTAAGCTTTGTAGTATCTCTCATCTTCTACGTCCTGGTTTAATATTATTATTCACCCTGGCTGATCTCACCAGATATGCCCATTGTCTCCTCTGTGATTTTTTTTTTTTATAGCTATTCACGTGATCTGGAAAGGGCTTCCTTTTCCTTTGTATACTCTAGAGTCTACATGCGGAGTTGGTCAAATTTTTGTTCTGTTTTTTCCATAACATCTTACAGAAAAACCAGAACAAACTTCTTGGCCAACCCAATACTTGACAAGCTAGCTGAAACTTGTTTCTTTAAACCTTTATCAACTTCTAGCCCCAAATGACTTTGTTTTCCCTCTTACCTCTTCTAATAGTGGAGCACTTTAATCATTGATCCATTTTTTGTCTCTTTTTCCATGAGGACCAGTCATGTTCCTAGGCAGGGATGTGACATTCTAGGTGCTCACACTGAGCAAATCACTAGCTATTGTGAGACTGAATTAGGAAGAGTGGATGATACACTTGGGAGGCTTCTATTGTTGTCCACGTGAAAGATGAGGGTCCATGGCATTCTAGGGCTGGGGTGGATATGGACAAGCAGTACACATATTTGTAAGAGCTTGAAGAGATTAAGTAGGCATGCTTTTGTGATGGGTTCAGGGAGAGAGAAAAGTATTCAAGATGGTTCTGAGGTACCCAGCTTTTAACATTTGTGGGTCAGATGGTAAAGAATCTGCCTGCAATTCAGGAGACCAGGTTCGATTTCTGGGTTGGGAAGATTCCCTGGAGAAAGGAATGGCTACCCACTCCAGTATTTTTGCCTGGAGAATTCCCTGGAAAGAGGAGCCTGGTGGGCTACAGTACATGAGTTCGCAAAGAGTCAGATACGACCGAGTGACTAACACAAGTTAAAGTAGCGTCCAGTGACATAGGGAATATTGGAAATTAAACCTAGATTTTGGAGGGGTTTTTGAGCTAGCTTTGAACATACTGAATTTGAGGTACTTCCAAAAGATCACAGTCAAGGAAAGATGCTGGTCAAACAGGCAGTTGGATAAGCAAGTCTGGAAATTAGAGGAGAGATGAGGGCTGGATATATAGGGGGCTTGATAAATTGATGCCTTGGGTCCTATTTTTAGAAGATTTTTCTTACTGTGTACCATTTTAAAAGTCTTTATTGAATTTGTTACAATATTTCTTCTATTTTATGTTTTGGTATTTTTACCAGGAGGCATGTGAGATCTTAGCTCCCCAACCAGAGATTGGGGCTCGACTCATATCCCCTGCATTGGGGGCAGAGTCTTAACCACTGGACCACCAGGGAAGTCTCACCCTTGGGTTTATTTCTGCCAACAGAGAGAGCAGAGTGAGGAGAGGAGATGACCTAAGACTGAGACTTGAGCAACTCTAAGATTTAATGGCCAGACAGAAGGTGGAAAATAATTGGTTATAAAAGTAGAAGGAAAAATAGGAGACCCTTTCATCGCAGAAGCCAAGGAGAGCCTGCTGAGTGGTAAACATGATAAACAAGACCACTGGTTGGAGAAAAAAATGTCATTTGTATACAGGGATGTGAACGATCCTGACAATCTTAGTAGAGCTCTTTTGTTGGAAGCATGGGAGTGGGGACAGATGAGAGATTTGAAGAATGGCTTGTGATACGCTCTTGATAAGTTTATCCATTTATGGGAACTGAGAGACAGCGCTTCAGATGAAGAGAAATGAAGGGTGAATGAGGGCTTTATTTCTTTCTCTTTTTAATGAGAGAGAGAGTGTGGACCTAGCTCTGTGGAACAGCTTGTGAAATGCAGAGAGAAAGGTATCAAAAATAAGAAGGATGGTTTATGTAGTTGTTAAAATGAGTAAATCAGATCTACACATGTGTCCTGAAAGGAAACGATCTCTAAGATGTATTTTTAAGAAAAGTGATAATATATAAAACAGTATTATAGATATTATCATTTATATATGAATTTGTATATGCATATTTCTAAATGGGTAGACATTTAGATTGCTTCCAATTTTTTTTTTAATTATAAACAATTTTGCAGTGAATACCCTCGTTCATATCTTTGCAAACTTAGGTGTGCATAATTGTAGCATGGATTCCTGGAAGTGAGATTGGTGTAATGGATGTTCATTTAAAATTTGATAGATTTCAGTTTTTCCTTCAGAGAAATTATTTTCATTATATCTGCATAAGAATAATGTAAGACTGTCTGTTTCTCTACACACTGGCCGACATAGCATGTTGTCAATAGTACCAAACTAACAATTTCTGGTTCAAGATGGCAGAGTAGAAGGACATGTGCTCATCTCCTGTGAGAGCACCAAATTTGCAACTTGCTGTTGAACAACCATCGAGAGAAGGACACTGGAAACCACCAAAAGAAGATATCCCACATCCAAAGACAAAGAGGCTGTAGCCAGACAGTAGGAGGGTCATAATCGTGATAAAATCAAATCCCATACCTGCTGGGTGGGTGAGCCACAGACTGGAGAACAATAATACCAAAGAAGTTCTCCCACTGTTATGAAGTTTCTGAATCCCATGTCAGGTTTCCCATCATAGGGACCCAACAAAGGGACTGGGAATCCCCATGGAATCTGGCCTTGAGGGCCAGGGGGATTTGATATAGGACTTGCAGAGGACTGGGGTAAATAGAGACTCCAGTATTGGAGGGCACAAACAAAACTTTACGTGCACCAAGACCCAGAGGAGGGGAGCAGGGATCCCACAGAGCCTGAACCAAAACGACCTGCTAGTGTTGGGGTGTGTGTGTGTGTGTGTGTGTGTGTGTGTGTGTGTGGGGGTCAACAGGTGCTCACCACAGGAATGGGGGCACTGGAAGGTCCCTGTTGGCATAAAACCCTCTTAGAGTTTGCCATTAACCCTACCATAGAGCCTGTAGACCACAGGGCTGGGTCAGCTCAGGCCAAACAACTACCAAGGAGGGAGTGCAACCCCACCCACCAGCAGATAATTAGATTAAAGCTTTACTGAGCAAGGTCCTGCCCACCAGAACAAGACTCAGTTTTCCCACCACCAGCCCTCCCATCAAGAAGCTTACACAAGCCACTTAGCCTCATCCATCAGAGGGCAGAGAGAACCAAGAAGAAGCACAGTCTCACAGCAGCTAAAACGAAAACCATATTACAGAAAGTTAATAAAGATGAACAAGCAGAAAGTTATGTCCCAGGTGAAGAGAAAAGATAAAACCCCATGAAAACAACTAAATGGAGATAAGCAGCCTTCCAGAAAAATAATTGAAGATAATGATATTGAAGATGATCCAGGGTCTTGGGAAAAGAATGGAGGCAAAGATTGAGAAGATATAAGAAATGTTTACCAAAAGACCTAGAAAAACTAAAGAACAAACAAACAGAGATGAATAATACACTAGAAGGAATCAATTGCAGAACATCTGAGGCCAGAAGAATGAATAAACCATGTGGAGGATAGAATGGTGGAAATTACTGCCACAGAACAGAATATAGAAAAAAGAATGAAAAGAAATGAAGGCAGCCTAGGGACTTCTGTGACAGCATTAAACACACCAACATTCTCATTATAGGGGTCCCAGAAGGAGAAGAGAGAGAAAGGACCTGAGTAAATATTTGAAGAGATAATAGCTGAAAACTTGCTGAATATGGGAAAGGAAATCGTCAACCAAGTCCAGGAAGCACAGAGAGTCCCAGGCAGGATAAACCCAAGGAGAAACACATGGAGACACAAGTAACCAAACTGACAAAAATTAAAGACAGAGATAAAATATTAAAAGCAGCAAGGGAAAATGACAAATAACAAACAAGTGAACTCCTATCAGATTGTCAGCTGATTTCTTAACAGAAACTCTACAAGCCAGAGGGAATGGCATCATATATTTAAAGTGATGAAAGGGAAGACCCTACAACCAAGAATACTTTACCCAGCAAGACTCTCCTTCAGATTCGATGGAAAAATAAAAAGGTTTCCAGAGAAGCAAAAGTGAAGAGAAGCACCACCAAAGTTAAGCACCACTAATTCAGCTTTACAACAAATACTAAAGGAACTTCCCTAGGCAGGAAACACAAGAGCAAGAAAAGACCTACAGAAAATAAACCCAAAACAATTAAGAAAACGGTAATAGGATCATGCATATTGATAATTACCTTAACTGTAAATGGATTAAATACCAACCAAAAGAGATAGGCTGACAGGGTGAATGGAAGCATGTGCATGCGTGCACTTTGACTTACCACTTCACTCTGCCTGAGCCCCTGCCACCCCAAACTGTATGCAATTATTTTGTATTGTTAAGTTAATCATGTTCCCATTATGGCTTGCAATTGTCATTATCTTTTATTTTTTGTTTGGCTATTGACCGTGAAAACTGATAAACATCTTTTTACTATTGTGATTATGGAACCATTACTCACTTAATATCATTGCATCATGATTAGTTAACAGAAAAATAGTAGAACTCTATATAACCAAAACTAGGATCTAATAGAAAATCCTGCAGTCACTTTTTAAGATCCATATACATATCAGTACTATCTTGAAATTTTTTGAAAAATACAAATGCTCAGGTATTGTTTTTTTTTTTCCCTCCAGAGCTCCAGATATGTTTCTAATGATCAGTCATGTTTAAAACCAACTGGACTGTATGATGATCTTTTACTTTAATCTAGTTTGTTTCACTTTTTCGATTTCATATTCAGTGCTCCCATTTCATTTAGTTTATGTTCTCCAGTTTCTCCGTCTCTTCCTTTTGTTTTTTTAATGTTCTTCCTCAAGCCTTTATCAAGTGTAGTAGAAAAGCTTTGGTACACACATATATATGTAAAAATGTATAATATATATATTGTAGAAAACTTATGAATTTTTGTCTAACTAAAAAATTGTGACAGTTTGATACCACTTGTTCGACTTAGCATGAATAGAATCCTAGATTTCTAATTAAAAAATAGATACGCAACAAGCAACAAAGGTTTACTGTATAGCATAGGGAACTTTAGTCAATATCTTGTAATAAGTTATGATGGAAAATAATTTAAAAAATAATATATGTGTACTTGTACAACTGAATCACCTTGCTGTGCATCTGAAACATAGTAAGTCAACTGTACTTCAATAATATATTTATATATTTTAAAAAATAGTACCAAACTAAAGAATAAGAATCTGTCAGTGCTGTATTTTTTTTTTTATGGGATATAGTTGCTTTACATGTTGTGTTAGTTTCTGCTGCACAGCAAAGTGAATCAGCTATATGTATACATATATCCCTTCTTTTTTGGATTTCCTTCCCATTTAGGTCACCACAGAGCATTAGGAAGTGTTCCTTGTGCTATGCAGCAGGTTCTCATTATTTATGTTATATACAGTAGTGTATATATGTCAATCCCAGTCTCCCAATTCATCCCACTGTATTTATTTCTTTAATTTGGATTGAGTTTAGACACTTTCAATGTGTTTAAATGATATTTGTATTTATTTTTAAATAACTACATATTCATGACTTTTATCTTTTTCTCATTGTTGACTGTTGATATTTTTCTTAATGATTAGTAAGAGCTTGCATATTAAGGAAATGCCTCCTACCAGTTGCCATATTTACTTACAGATTTCTTATCTAGTTGGTCACTTTGGGTTTGACATGACTTGAAGGGAATTATTTTTGTCGTGTTGAAATTTGAAAGCATAGTTTATAATGTTTATGGGTTTGTATATTACCTTCATCTGTGAAGTAATTTTAGAAATTTATTTCCTTCTGGTAACTTATGGTTTTTACTTTACTTTTATTTTTCAACAGTTGATCAATTATAACATTTTAGCATAGCCAGATGGCTAGCCAGTTTTGGGGCTTCCCTGGTGGTTCAGATGGTGCAGAAGCTGCCTGCAATGCAGGAGACCCTGGTTTGATCCCCGGGTTAGGAAGACCCCTTGGAGAAGGGAGTGGAAACCCACTCCAGTATTCTTGCCTGGAGAATTCCATGGACAGAGCAGCCTGCAGAGTCAGACACGACTGAACGACTAACACTAACACTCAGCCGGTTTTACCAACATCATTCATTGAATTATCTTTCTTCTACTAATTTTAAATGCCACGTTACTGAAGAATAAACAACCAATGCATATAGTCCTATTTCTGGACTATATATAATTTCACACTTTCAAACTGTTTTAATTTACTTACTTTTAAATTCTATGATGATTTTTTTTTCTTTTCTATTTCTTTCCTGATTTTTTTCAGCTCATTAGGAGAAAACTTCTTTTGCCTTCTTATTTCTTTCTTGAATCCTTTTATATGCTTTGACATCTTATTTGATAGAGGCCATTTTTGATGTCTGAATTTGCTAAGGACCGGGAAGCCTGGCGTGCTGTGGTCCATGGGGTCACAAAGAGTTGGGCACGACTGAGTGCTTCAACAACAAAGTGTAGCTTGGCAGGATGTTCACCTGTTTTGTGGGAAAATTTTTCTAGTGTCCCTTCCTCGTTTGCTTTCTATTTATTCGCGTTTCTTTCCTTTAATGTTTTCCACATAGATTTTCTGTGTCCCTTCTCAGTATCTTTTTGTATACTGGTCCAGTTTTTCTTGCAACTCTTCTTCAAATGTACTGTGCCTTGTCCTATCTATTTCTGTTTCTCATTCTTTGCTGTTTTCAGGTGGTTTCAGAGGAAGACAGAGACACTGATGTCTTTGTTCTGCTGTCTTAAAGCTCAGAGTCCTCTGACTTTTATCTTTTGAAGCTACTTTGGTTTCCCTTGAGACTTACAGATTTAAGGACTTATCTGGGAAGGTTTTTAGGAACAAGTGTCTTCATGGCCTTGTCATTGGGCAAGTACTGGAGTGGCTGTAGGATTATGGAGGAAGAGTTTGCATTTAGGAACTAAGGGTATCTTCCACATGTTGTTGTTTAGTTGCTAAGTTGTGTCAGACTCTTTTGAGGACCCATGGGCTGTAATCCACCAGGCTGCCCTGTCCCTGGGATTCTCCAGGCAAGAATACTGGAGTGGGTTGCTATTTCCTTCTCCAGGAGGTCTTCCTGACTCAGGAGTTGAACTCGTGTCTCCTGCACTGCCGGTGGATTTCTTATCACTGAGTCACCTGGGAAGCCCATCTCCCAAGTAGGGGAGTTATGAGTATAATAAAGAAACAGCCTGGACATTTTATTCTACTCGTTTTTCAATTGGCATATAATTGCTTTAAAATATTTTCTTAGTTTCTGCTGTACAACACCATGAATCAGCCATATGTGTACACATATCCCCTTCTTCATGGACCTCTCTCCACCCCCCATCCCACCACTTTAGGTCACCTCTGTATAGCACTGTGTTATACAGCAGCTTCCCACTAGCTATCTATTTTACACCTGGTCGTGCGTATATAGAGTTTCCAGGTGGCTCAGTGGTAAAGAACCCACCTGGCAATGCAGGAGATGCAGCTTCGATCCCTGGGTCAGGAAGATCCTCTGGAGAAGGAAATGGCAATCCACTCTAGTATTCTTGCCTGGGAAATATCATGGACAGTTGAACATGGCAAGGCTACAATCCATGGGGTTGCAAAAGAGTTGGACATGACTTTAGAAACTAAACAAGAACAAAGAGTATATATGTCAATCCCTATCTCCCAATTTGTCCCACTCTCCTCTTACCACTGTGTCCACATGTCCATTCTCTATGTTTGGTCTCTATTCCTGCTTGGGAAATAGGTTCATCTGTATCATTTTTTATTCTAGATTCCACGTATATGCGTTAATATATGATGTTTGTTTTTCTGACTTAACGTCACTCAGTATGCCAGACTCTAAGTCCATCCACGTCTCTACCAATGACCCTATTTTGTTCATTTTAGTGGCTCTATGCAATTCAGCTCTTATTTTTAATGTAATGCCTTTGGAATCTTATTGAAGATAAAAGGTGATTCAACATTTCTTTGGGCTTAATTACTTTGGAAATTATTTTCCCAAGGTCTATTTCCTATGTTCCATAGTTTCAGTGTTAGACAATCTGAGACCCACAGAAATTGGACACTGAGATTCTTAATCTTTTCAGGAAGAAGGAAATAAACCAGAAGCTTAACAGGTGGCTAAGAAATGTGGGCGCATGTTTGGGGTTTCATTAACAACTCTTCCCAGTTATGTAATTATTTGAAGAAATCATCCCTTAGGCTTGATGAGGGGGTGCTGAGAAAGTCTGCAGCTTCACCTCTACCTGGTGCTACAGGTTCAGAATTTACATTCCACAGTTGCTTCTAGGTATCCAAAATCTGTTACTAGTAAAAGTGACTATTTGAACAGTTTAACATGTATTGGCTAGAAACAAACAAAGACCTTTACCAAATATATTAGAGAAAAAAAATATAATATGCAAGGGCTTATAAGTGGACACACAAAAAATAAACCTTATGAAAATGTTGAATTGGCCAAAAGGTTCATTGGGGTTTTTCCATAACCTCTTACAGAAAAAACCCAAATGAACTTTTTGGCCAACCAAATAGTAAAAGGAAAGAAAATAGTTGAACTTTTTCCCCTAAGTAATTGGTTGTAAAATGCAATGGTAGAAAGGATAAGAATCTGAGTAGGCTCACTGCTTATATTCTAGGAATTTTAAATTGGTTCACAAAAATTGGCTTTTTATCAAAACACTAAACTATTTTTTAAAATGTAAAAATTTAGTTGATAGACATGTCATAGGTATAAGTTCTTATTGTTGAAGTCAGTATATTAGAAGTAGTACAAAACACTGACTGTATCCAGACAAGAAAATATCTGTGCCTTGACTTACGAGTAAATACAAGAATCTTTTTTTCTGCTGCAAAGTGCATTGAGCATCTGTTTTTCACACAGCCTATTTTATAGAACTAAAAGCTTTCACTTTGGTTTTTTTAGTAAAACAGTGACTTCACCATATCTAAAGTCCAGTTTAGATGGTGTTATTTTGTTTTGTTTTTTGCTTTTAAAAATGTGTGGCTTGTTCATCTTTCTTTCATTTGGTATCATCCCTGTTGAGAGAGGCAATCTTTTTGATGTTCACTTCTGGTGATAGGCAAATTGTACAGCTTAACGGAATTTTTCATTTTTTTTTTTTTCATCTCTTCATGATCATTTTAACCAATTTTCTTTTACAGGGCTCTGCAAGTTCATATAAAATAAAGAGATCCAAAATATTTATGTCTAGGACTTTTCTGGAATTTATGTACTATTCTCTATGAGTCAACTTTTCTAATAACTAGAGCTGCCAACCTGTTAAAGGGTGACCAGCTCCTGTAACCTACTTGTCATCTCACCACAAATGACTCTGGCCCTGGTCAAAGCACTAAAAATTAAGCAGTGTTATAATTTGGTTTTCTCTGATTCAGAACTGGTGATTCATTGCTGATTATTGTTCTTACCCTGACACACATTGTATGAAATGACTCTAAGTTTTAATTACCTTATTGATTCCCGTGTACTAGCCATCAGTGATCATCCCATATAGAGCATTCAGTCTAGTGTAAAGGAGACTTACAACACT
Organism: Okapia johnstoni; assembly: GCA_024291935.2. Classification (NCBI taxonomy): domain Eukaryota; kingdom Metazoa; phylum Chordata; class Mammalia; order Artiodactyla; family Giraffidae; genus Okapia; species Okapia johnstoni. The sequence goes on along the minus strand of CM044310.1, from coordinate 57,360,786 downwards.
TTATTATATTTTCTTCTAATTAACTATTTTTATTATTGGAATTAAGGGAAGGAGATTGGAGTCTTGGATCATCTAAATCAGAGATCCATGTAAAAGTGATTTAAATTGGTATTAGTAAGTTGTATATCATTTTGTGGATGGAAGCACATTTATTCATCTCATTCGATTTTACTGCATTTAACATACCCTCCTCTCGCTGCAGAGAAAGATCTGGAGGGTTTCTGCATATCCTACCCAGGAGTTAAGAGTGACCAGAGCGAAGGTTCCAGAGGGGAGAATGAATGTCAGGGTGTGGATACGAGAGAATCCATTGACAGAGACAAGACTGAAAAAAAAACAGTCAGGCTCCTCTAATATCATCAGCATGGGGAGGGAGGTCAGGAGGACGTGGCTTGAGGTAGGGTAATTCCTCCTTTTCTTCCTCTTCTCCTGCACTGAGGTCAGATTCACATCAAAATCTGAGGCTCGCTCAGTCTCCTTCAAGTCCTCTACATTTTTTCCCTACCAATGTTCAGCAGTCCCCAACCTTTTTGGCACCAGGGACCAGTTTCGTGGAAGACAATTTTTCCACAGACAGGGTGAGCAAGAGGATGGTTTCGGGATGATTCAAACACATTCCATTTATTGTGAACTTTACATTATTATGACATCAGTTCTACCACTTATCATCAGGTGTTAGATCCTGGAGGTTGGGAACCTCTGTTGATGTTTCCCTTGGTAAATTTCTTGAATATTTAATCTTGCTTTGGCATGTACTTCTGAAGGTTTTGCTGTTTGGTCAGTGATCTCTTGACATCTGGACATTCTTCTTACTCTTTCAAGCCTAAAACACTTGAACAAGTGGCTTTTGATCTGTTGTTATTATGTATTACATTGGTTTCATTTTTCCAAAACTAGGCTTCAAAGTGTACTCTATAAATGCCAGTGGTAAAGAATCCTCCTACCAATGCAGGAGACACAAGAGATGCAGGTTCCATCCCTGGATTGGGAAGATCTCCTAGAGTAGGAAACCCTCCCCAGTATTCTTGCCTGGAAAATTCCATGGACAGAGGAGCCTGGCTGTTGGATCACAGAGTCGAACATGACTGAGCATGCCTGCACACCTTTGTAACAAGGCACATAGACTCTATTTACTTCATTCCTTGAACTTTATATTTACTTACATTCATTCACATGAAGACAGATTTTGTTTTATATGAGACATGTGGCATTGAAATGAATGATTGGGGCATATATGATGTCTGCCCCTATTTCAATGTGTGGCCTTGGGTTTGAGCTTTATAGTCAGAGAAGAGAGTTTCAGAAATTTTCAGAATGATGCAAGAGAGACTTTTTTTTTGAGATTTGGAGCATAAAGAGAGATGCTTGGGGACTCAGGTGACAACATGTGATACAGAGTTGGACAAGATGGCATTCTCTTCTCTTCCACAAAAAATCCTAGAATAAATGTGAGCTCTCAAAGGTTAAAAGTGTTTGTAGACTCTTCAGGTTGACTTTGTGGGTAGTGATGTGCATAGGGTTGTGTTTGTGTCCCATACACTGTAAGGACTTCTTGGCAGGAGAGCTATGACAAACTTAGACAGTGTGTTGAAAAGCAGAGACATTACTCTGCCGAAAAAAGTATAGTCAAGGTTATGGTCTTCCCAGTCAGTGGTCACGTACTGTTGTGGGAGCTGGACTATAAAGAAGGCAGAGCATCAAAGAAGTGATGCCTTCAAACCGTAGTGCTCGAGAAGACTCCTGAAAGTCCCCTGGACAGCAAGGAGGTCAAACCAGTCAATATTAAGGGAAATCAGCCCTGAATACTTGTTGGAAGGACTGATGCCGAAGCTCCAGTATTTTGGTCATTTGATGCGAGCAGACAACTCATTGGAAAAGACCCTGATGCTGGGAAAGATCGAGGACAGAAGGAGAAGAGGCTGTCAGAGGAGGAGATGGCTGGATGGCATCCTGATGCAATGGACATGAACTTGGGCACAGTTTGGGAGATGGTGAGGGACGGGGAAGCCTGGCGTGCTTCAGTCCATGGGGTCACAAAGAGTTGGAAATGACTGGGTGACTGAACAACATCAACAATACTGTAAGAAAAACCTGTGAGTGGAAAGAGTAGGGTGATGAGACATGGAACTTGGGTGTCCAGATGTGCTTTTACTGAAGGCCCTGAAAATATTGGGAGAAGGCCTGAGCTTCAGACAATGTCAGTGTCTTTTTTGGGGAATTGGCACATGGAATATGGATGAGGACTGAGAGAGATCATGACTGGCTTGATGGATGTTAGTGAATTGAAGTAGAGCTAGATGCTGCTGCTGCTGCTGCTGCTGCTGCTGCTAAATCACTTCAGTGGTGTCCGACTCTGTGCGACCCCATAGATGGCAGCCCACCAGGCTCCCCCTTCCCTGGGAAAAACACTGGAGTGGGTTGCCATTTCCTTCTCCAATGTATGAAAGTGAAAAGGGAAAGTGAAGTTACCCAGTCGTTTCCGACTCTCAGCGACCCCATGGTTTGCAGCCTACCAGGCTCCTCCGTCCATGGGATTTTCCAGGCAAGAGTACTGGAGTGGGGTGCCATTGCCTTCTCCTAGAGCTGGATGAGGAGAGCTTTTCATAGGTAGCCTTCGAGTTTGGGGAATTAATTACAGCAAGTCCCCTATATACAAATGAATTCCATCTGAGAGTGTGTTCCCAAGTCCAGTTTGTTTGTAAGTCCAACAAAGTTATTCTAGGTACCCAGCTAACACAACTGGCTATATAGTAATGTATTGTAATATGTTTTTAATACTTTTAACACAAATCATACATAAAAAACAAACAAACACAAAGATAGAAAATATTTTTAATCTTTAAAGTACAGTAAAGTACTTTGAAAAGTACAGTAGTACCAGCTGCATCACTGCTGCTTTTATGTTTGCTTCCAGACATCCTGGGCTTTAAATAAAGTACTGTACTACTATACTCTATACAGTACTGTACATTAAAGTACACAAAAGCACAACTTCTTGTAGGGGATGCACGTATATGACAACATACACCAGACATGTGAACTAACTTATCTGACTGGACATGCAAACACCACATTTACATCTTTGAAAGTTCTCAATTGAAATTTCATATACTCATGAAGGAAGATTTCAGTTTGCAGCCTTACTAGAATTTTCTAAATAACCTAAATTCTCCATAATTCCCAAAGATATGTAAGGAAAATGGAGATACATGGAAAGTGACTTATTCAATGTTTATATTTAGCCCTGAGGATTTCTAAACAGACCAGCCCTTTGTTGTGTGATGGGGGATGTATCAAATTCTTAGGTATGAGAACACTGCTAAAGCCCCCAGTTACTTTTCTTCATAAATGTGCAGTGATGATGTCATTGCTATGGTGGCTAATGGAATGTAGGCTTATGCTTTTTTGTGTTTCAAAAATTGTTTTAATTTTTCATATGATAAATATCGATAAATATAATCCACACAAACAAAAGCCTTTGATTATGCAATGACTTTAAGGAGACCAAAAGTTCTGAGAATCATTGTATTAGACACTACTGTTTCTTATAGTGATATAGACAGGCAAATCACTGCTGCTCAGATATACAAATGTTTTGCTCAGAGAGGGACCAAGAGCACTGAAATTTCGGGCTTGCTCAGTAAATCAGAGGAATACTACTTTCCCATTGTGACCTATGTGCTAGTTGCTTAGTCATGTCTGACTCTTTGTGACCTTGCGGACTGTAGCCCACCAGGTTCCTCGGTCCATGGGATTCTGCAGGCAAGAATACTGGAGTGGGTTGCCATTCCCTTCTCCAGGGGATCTTCCTGACACAGGGATCGAACCCTTGTCTCCTGCTTTGCAGGCAGATTCTTTACCATCTGAGCCACTTGGAAAGCCAACTACCACTTACCATAAAGACACTGTTCCAAGTGTGGAGATTCCTTAAAAAACTGGAATAGAACTGCCATATGACCCAGCAATCCCACTGCTGGGCATACACACCGAGGAAACCAGAATTGAAAGAGATGCATGTACCCCAATGTTCATCTCAGCACTGTTTACAATAGCGAGGACATGGAAGCAACCTAGATGTCCATCGGCAGATGCATGGATAAGGAAGCTGTGGTACATATACACAATGGAATATTACTCAGCCATTAAAAAAAATACATTTGAATCAGTTCTATTGAGATGGATGAAACTGGAGCCCATTATACAGAGTGAAGTAAGCCAGAAAGAAAAACACCAATACAGTATACTAATGCATATATATGGAATTTGAAAGATGGTAACAATAACCCTATATGCGAGACAGAATAAGAGACACAGATGCATAGAACAGTCTTATGGACTCTGAGGGAGAAGGTGAGGGTGGGACGTTCTGGGACAATAGCATTGAAACATGTATATTATCATATGTGAAACAGAACACCATTCCATGTTCGATGCATGAGACAAATGCTCAGGGCTGGGGCAATGGGATGACCCAGAGGGATGGGATGGGGAGGGAGGTGGGAGGGGGGTTCAGGATGGGGAACACATGTAAACCCATGGCTGATTCATGTTAATGTATGGCAAAAACTACTACAATATTGTAAAGTAATTAGCCCCCAACTAAAATAAATAAATTTATTTAAAAAAAAAGACACTGTTCCAAACAAGATAAGACACATCAGGGTGAGTCACTAAGATGATTAGTGCCAGCTGTTGATTCTCTGCTCCTGATTTTGGTTGATAGAAATCAAAACTGGAGAAGAAGGCCCTTACCCAGTGAAGATTTGCTGGGTAGTACCCCTGACCCTATGGGAAAGAGAGAAGACAGTGAGGCAGAGATTCAAGGGATGAAGATGGGACCACTGGCATCTCACACTGGAAACTGGCCTGTGTATTTCTGCCAGTCTTATCCAGTGTCCTTTTATCTGGAAGACATATGAAGGACATTACACCTGCAGGAAAAGGAACTGCCACTAAATACAGAGGGAAATGCCTACTCTGAAGAGGACCTTAGGAAATGAGTGGAATACTCTAGATGGGGGTGTCAGTGGAGAGAGTGTTGGCAGGAATAGGGTAAGACATGGATCTGTCTTCCATGTCACGCTGTTCCTGGGGGCTAGGTATGAAAGCCATACAAAAAAGTATTCATGGTGACTTTGTTTCTTGGATCCCACCCTTGAAGAAGTACCATATGTATATCAACAGCTGAACCACTGTGCTTTCCCTCAGCCTCCACACAATAATTATTAGAAAAGGCAGTGATCTTTAAGAAGGAATATGAAGAGGTTTTCAGAGGGAGGGATGTAGGGAACAACTTTCTTTCCTGAGTCACCCTATCTTCCTTCCACCATTATCTATATAGCAGAGATACTATTTTGAAATAATCTGAGCTATTTTCCGCTCCTCTTAATTCTTGCCATCTCAGCCTTTCACACATTGAAGGGAGGCAGACCAGCAGTAACAATGAACAATAATGATAATAGCACACACTTACATAAGTGCTAATTACTATATGCCAGACACTCATCTAAGAACTTTACAGAAAGTCTCCTGGGTGAGCATTTTACAGGCAGAATACTTATTTTCTGGTGGTTATTGTGTGATTTTTTTTTCAGTTTATTTAAGAAAGGTGATGTTCTTCGGGAATCTTCCAATTTCACTTTGCACTTTGTGGTTGTTTTGGCTGCGCTGGGTCTTCACTGCTACATGCGGGCTTTCTCCGTTAGTTGCAGCGAATGGAGGCTACTTGCTAGTTGCGGTGCATGGACTCCTCACCGAGGTGGTTTCTCTTGTTGCAGAGAATGGGCTCTGGGCGTGCAGGCTTGTTGTGGGTAGCTGCCCTGCTGCATGTGGAATCTTCCTGACCCAGGGATTGAACTGGTGTCCTCTGCATTGGCAGGTGGATTCTTAACCACTGGACCACCAGGGGAGCCCTCACTTTGCACTTCTGATTTTAAATGTTAGAAATTAAATAGTATTGGGCTGAATTCCTGCTTCCATTCATTTACAGCACAGTCTCTGGGAGAGGCCTCGGTTCCTGACCAGGGCGAGGTGGGCAGGCTGAACATGCATCTCTGGCGGAGAAGTAAGAGCCCAGAACAAGATGTCAAAGGGCTTAAAAGAAGGTACAGTGAAGTGAATCACATTAGTAAACATCCCTTGGAGTGTCTTCAATAAAATGCTTATAAATACAGAGTCTACTGATGTCAGGTTTCATAACTGCATACTATAGGACAAATTAAATGCTGTCACATTTTTTTACATGTAAGAAAAATGGAAATTACATAACTGGATTGTTCACTCGTTCAAAGAGTTGGTCAGTACCAGTGAGCTAGCGTCACGCTGGAGAATAAACAGAAAAATAATCATGTTCAAGCCTGAAGTGAAATGATAAATATAAAATCTGTTTGCAGTATCAACAAGCAAATGCTTCAAAAGATCATTTGGAGGATTGAGAAGAAATACAAGCCTTCTAGGGGAGATGTGTAACGTCCTATTCATTAAAATGCAGCTGCAATTGTTTGGATCAACTCAGAGACAAGAAACTTAACGCCTCTTTGAATTACTTATGACTTAGCTTTGTACTTGCTACACGTGATCCAGTCATAATGTAAACGCATTTAATTTAAATGTACTTGGTGACTCTGAAAAAGAGCAATGTATATTTTCTGAGTATGTGAATGATGACAGCATGAAGAGCTATGGCATCATGTCCTCTGAGTTATAGTTTAGAATAAATATCATGTTTCCTTTTTATGTATAAGACAGTCACATAATTGCATATGAATCAGGGACATATATAATTCAGAATTAATAAAAATGTCCATATATCTCTTCTGCTTTCATGGTTCTCTTCAAAATAAGCTGCAATAGAATTCTAAAATCAGTTTTTGACATAATAGCATTGTTTTAATTTGATAATTCAGATTGATTGGCACAAATGACAAAACAATCCCACACTTTAGTTAAATGCAAGGAGTAATCCTGCACTTAGTAATTAATAATATCTTTCCTTAATATTCTTTTCCTTAATTGAGTTAGAAAATGAAACCTGGGATCTAGAAAATGTGCCTATCTGAAGGAGTAAAATGATCTTAGATCTATAAAAGATGTGATGGACATTTTACTCTGAGAGCATCAACTAACCGTGAAGGTGTAAGGATTTTCCTGTAATTAACATGGCACCCAAAGTGGTAGACATAAATGTAACTGTGAACTGTTACACACATATACTCTCCTGTTGGATAGATTTGTTCACACTATCATGTTATTATGCCTCATTTGATAGAGTTTAAGCCTATGGTTCTCAGGGCTTCCCTGGTGGCTCAGGTGGTAAAGAAGCCACCTGCAATGCAGGAGACCCTGGTTTAATTCCTGGGTTGGGAAGATCTGCTGGAGAAGGGGTAGGCTACCCACTCCAGTATTCTTGGGCTTCCCTGGTGGCTCAGGTGTTAAGAATCGACCTGCAATGCAGGAGATCTGGGTTCAATCCCTGGGTTGGGAAGATCCCTTGGAGAAGGGAAAGGCTACCCACTCCAGTATTCTGGCCTGGAGAATTCCATGGACTATATAGTCCATGGGGTTGCAAAGAGTTGGACACGACTGAACAACTTTCACTTTCACTTCAAACCCATGGTTCCCAGACTGGGTGATGAAACGTCCTGAAGCACTGGAATGACCCCACAAGGTCACTGCAAGATAATTACAACATTCAAGGAAACATAGTGATACTTGTCATCTGTCCAGAAATTACACAGACTATTAGCTTGAGTGGCTCCCAGTTTCAACAGGAGACAGTGTTATATTTCTTTTGATAATGCCATATTTTTGCAGAGCTGTGTTTTTGGTGGTTCTTTTGAGAAAAGAATTCAACAAGTAAACCCATATGGATCAGGAAAGGAAGGTGGTGGTGTGCCATTTGATTTTAAGACTGGAGAATCCTATGTGCCCTGAAGCTCACACATCCTATTTAAGAATAAAATATTTAAAACTGGTATTTAAGAATAAAAATATTTTCTTTCTATTCATGTTTATTATTTTTCAAAGGCTACTATTTTCTTAGGATATAAATACCTATTAAGTTGATTAGACCTAACTACTTAATTGGAGAAGGAAATGGCAAACCACCCCAGTATTCTTGCCTGAAAAATTCTATGGACAGAGGAACCAGGAGGGCTACAGTCCATGGGGCTGCAAAGAGTTGACCACGACTGAGCACATCAGTAATTTCTTAACAAACAAAAGTATTACCTATTTCTTTTGAACTGTAGGTGCTATAAAAAGATTACGAGGCTACTAAGAGTGCTGTAACAAAGAATATTTTGATTATGCATTAATTCTCATAGTAAAAGCAAAAGTCATTTTGTGCTAAAATGAAATGTTAAGTACCACAAATATGTCATTAAAATGCTCTTTGTAAATGAAAAGAAATTTTTCTTTCATATCACCTTTTACTTCCTGTTTGGGAATGTTCTCAAAAAGGCAAAAGGTAACTATTGAGGAAAGGAGAATGTGAGGTGAAGTCTCAGCCTTTTCTATTTTCTTCCTTCTAGAAGTGGGCACGTGGCATTTAGGGAGACCTTGGACATCTCAGCCCTAAGCGCCCCAGAGCTAACCCTGAATCAGGCTCTGGGACTGAGTTTACAGATGTGGGAATAGGAAGGGCAATGTCAATGGTTGGGAAGAGTGGCAGGGAGTGATGAGGAAAGTGATACTTACTCCTGATGGAGATGAGGCTCAGGGTCTCACAAGACCCCAACACCTGTGGTCTGACTCCATTATTTTCTGAAAGGTATTTCTCTCACTTCTGTGTCAACCTGAGACCAGTAACAGATGGCACATATCATGGTAGCTTCGAGAGGTCTGACGGAATATATATTTATACATATTATTTAAATATTCAAATCCAATTCTGTAGTCCCGACTTTTTATTTTTCAAAGTTTTCTTTTTTTGATGTGGAGATTTAAAAAGTCTTTTTGAATTTGTTATAATGCTGTTTCTGTTTTACATTTTGTTTTGTTTGGCCAGAAGCCATGTGCGACCTTAGCTCCTTGACCAGGGATTGAACCTGTACCCCCTGCATTGGAAGTGGAAGTCTTAGCCAGGAAAGACCCATGTATTCTCAACTTTTAACAACTCAAATTTTCAGGAGCTAGTCCTGAAGGAAGCCCCAGTTAAGACCCATACTCATAGAGGAAAGGTTAGTTAGTGTTCCATGTAGCTCGTGCAGGCATGTGTTCCTAGCAGGTGGGGTGTGAGGCGGGACCTGGGGTCCCTACTGCAATGAGAAAGGGTGTCTGGCCTCTCCTGGGCTCCCAACTCTCCAGTCACTGAGGAGTTGGTCATTGAGGCAGAGAACAGAGCATCACAGAACTGGAGAGCACTAGTCTGTTCCTGCAACATTTTCTTTCGCCCTCTCCTCATACATGCCCCCAAGTGGTGCCCGTGGGAGCTCAGAGCGGTGAAGCTGTCCTCCAGTGCGCAGCCAAACGGGGGAACCCAGAGGTGGAGCTCTGATATCCAGGTGATACATATATCTGGGGTTCCTATTTCCAGCACTTACCAAATTCTTCGCATCCCTTTTCTAGCAGTCCAGAGCTACCAGATAAAGAAGCTGCAGCCCTACAAAGACTTTTGCGTTAACCAGGTCACCTCTGAAGTTTGTGAAGACCTCCGTTCATCATCTTGGTGAACTACAGCTACATCTGAGGTTTGGCAGTGGCCACTATTTAGATCTGAAGCTCTGTGCCTTTTCAAAAGCAGCGGAAGCCCGCTTTGCTTTGGAGAAACACCATTCCGGGGTTTGACAAAGCTCCGGCAAACAGGAGGCAGTGTCCTCCGGCGTTGTAAAGCTCCGGAATCTTGGGCCATCCTGGGCCGTGAGTGCCGGGTTAAGCCCCGGGAAGCTCTGACCGCTCAGCGGTCTGTGGCTTGCAGCAGGAAAGCCGCCCACGTGGCTGAAGGGCGGAGGGGTCTGACAGGGGAGGGCGCAAGGGGAGGAGCCGTCCTGGGGGCGGGGCTTGGTCAGACCGGACGGTCAGACCGGAAACTGAGGCGCGGAGACCGGCGTGGAGACCATAATGGCGGGAAGACAGGTGAGCGCCAGGTGTGGGGTGGAGTTGGAAGAGGATTCACGGGCGGTTTCGGATCTTATATTTTGGTTTTTCATACTCATACATCGTGTAGGTACCTCTCAGGCAGTGTTTACGCAGGAAAAGTTTATTTTTACATTCCCCAAACTGCATACAGGTAAAAAAAAAAAAAAGCCGATGTGTGGAAAAAACCTGGAGTTATTCCAAAAGGATGGGAAGTCAGAATTGCGAGCGGACGTCTTGCAAAGCCAAGATGTGGGGCATCTTGAAGGCTGTGGTCCCGAAGACGGGCCTCACTGGCTCACGTCTCTTTGTCATTGTGCGCTGGCTCTGAAGGTCGATTCCACAATGCCTTTTGTATTGAGGTCTCGTTTTGTCTAATGGCTCAGTTGGTAAAGAATCTGCCTGCAGTACAAGTGAGCCAGGTTTGATCCCTGGTTTGGGAAGATGCCTTGGAGAAGGAAATGGCAACCCACTCCAGTATACTTGCCTGGAGAATTCCATGGACAGAGAAGCCTGGCAGGCTACGGTCCATGGGGTCTCAAGAGTCGGACACAACTTCGCGACTAAACCACTACCTCATTTTGCCTAAAAGGTACTCTTAGAACGTGTTTAACAAAGTAGTGACACAGCAGGGCAACCGAGAAAAGCAGTGAAATGGAAAAGATGTTACTTCATACACAGCAACTCTTTTTAACATATTAATGATGTTTACTGGTCAAGAGATTTTTTTAAAAACATTTAAATCCTAAAATTATACTATATAAATGAGCACAGTTTTACTGCTTTAGTGTTTTATTATTATTCTTATATATTTTTAGGAAGGACAGCATACTGCTGAAAGAACCCCGCCAGGACTGGCACACACATAAGAAGGATTAGCATTCCACCTAATAGGTAATTGTGGAGTCAGGATGGAGTGGTTATACAGATGTGTGTTAAGTAGTGGGTGGGATGTGCAGAGGTGGGACGCACACACAGAGGGATTCTCTTATTTATAGATAATGCAGTCTGGTTAGCATTTGTGTATATAACATTGAATTTTTAGGAATCGTTTATTGATGTTAAGTAGGAGGAGCTTTTTACTAATTTACTTAACCCTTAACTACAGAGAGATAAGTTAATTTTCTAAGGTCACATAGCTAGTTAATGGCAGAACCAAGATTTGAACCCAAGGAGCTAACTCCAGGGTTTGTGATCCTAATCCCAATTCAATATAGTTTCTTAGGAACGCTTTCAAAATGGTCTTATTTTAACCCCTTAAAAGAGACAGCAACCATGACAGTGGCTTTCAGTTCCTAGAACCCAGTTATTTGAAAGAAAGCTTTTCTTTTTTCCCTTTCTTCCCTATAGGCTGTGTTTGTTCTCACCTCCTCACTAGTTCTGTTCCCCCCTGCCCCTTTCAAATCAAAACCCTTTAGGGGAAGAACTTCCAAAAAAATCTCTGGGCATGTGAAAGCAGAGGGAACTTGTGTTCTGCTTCTTGATGCGTGTTTATTGTCTTTTTTTTTTTCTCCAGGGGCAACAGATCCTCAGAAATAGTAAAGGTCTAGATAGTAACTATTTTAGGCTTTGCAGGCCATGTGATCTTTGTGACAAGGACTCAACTTTGCTATTGAAGGGTGAAAATATCCCTAGACAGTGCAGATATGAATGGGGCATGGCTGTGTCCCAAGAAAATTGTTTATAAAAACAGGTGGCTAGCTGGATTTGGCTTGTGGGCCAGACTGTAGTTGCCAACCATTGGTCTATACCTTTGAGTATTTCTGAATTATTTTTCGGAATAATAGCCAATGTACATTAAGGTACATGCTTTGAGTTAGGCACTGGGCAAACACATTAACACTCAGATTCATTTGAAACTCACGCTAACTCTTGAAATTAAGTGTGTTTAAAATCCTTTTTTTTTTTTGGCCAATGAGTAAATCAAAATGTATAGAGATTAAGTTAACTCATGGATGTCATAGGCAGAACTAGGACTTCAGAGACTTTGCTCTTAAATGCTATGTTTTACTGATAGGTCAGAACAAGATTACTTGTTTTTTTAAGTATACCAGTGCTTTTTTTAAATATCTTATTTATTTTATTCTTATTTATTTGGCTGCACCAGGTCAGAGTTGCAGTATGTGAGATCTTTAACTGCAGCATGCAAACTCTTAGTTGTGACATGTTCTGACTGGGGATCAAACCTGGGTCCCCTGCGTTGGGAGCACAGCGTCTTAGCCACTGGACCACCAGGGAAGTCCCTCAGTGTATTTTATTTGGGTTAAAACCCTGATACTCTTGGAAACTTCCATGTTACCTTTTCACTCATCCAAATTGCTGTTTGAGATCTAGTCTGCAGTTTTTGTGTACAGGCTTGACATTTCTATCCTACATCTTTATTCATATAAAAATCCTGATTGCCCATTTTGCATCTGATGCTTAGCATGTAGTCATTAATATTTATATAAGGCTTACAAAACCCTATTTGTTTGTGGCTATGAACATAAAAGATCTAATGACTTGAAAGAACACTTAAGAGTCACATCCAAGTATTCGGGGATAAGTGCTTTTGGAACCACTCGACACAACTATAGTGGGAGATGCAGAGACAAGATCACTTCTCTCTGCAGAAAGGACTGAAGACAAAAGACCATCCTGGGAACTTGAGGTTTTCATTTTTTCAAGTATGCACGTGCCAGCTGAGAAAGTTGGAACAGATCAAACAGAAGGGTGTAATTCCAGGGGCATGACTGACATCCTTTGTGAGAATCTTTGGATCTTTTCTTTCACCAAAGCATAGTAGCCCTGGTGAATCTTACAGTCACAATGATATCATTAAGCAAGCAAGCATTAGAAATTAACAGGAAATAATTTTTATATGCAATAAGAAATATATCTTTTTGAATTCGTGTTTTAACTTAACAAAGAAAATTTGCAGTACACTATAAAATGTACCTAAAAGGAATAGTGGTTTGATTTAGAGGTAAGGAATTTTCAGAGTACTCAAATAGAATGTTAGAATAAAACTATTTTCATGGTAGTATGTTTTTTAACTGTAAGAAAGTTTAAAAGCCTCAAGAAATAAAATAAACCTTCTTATTTCTGTGCCATTCTTGGTTGTAGCCTTCAAGTGGCATCTCTTTTCCAGTAAAAACTAACAAAAGCCAAAAACTCATAATATAGAACCCTGCTTAAGGCTCTATGTTAGATTAGGACAGAGGTGCTGACTTAACCATTTCTTGAATGTCTTTGGTTTTCTATAAAACTGGCTTAAACAATTAGCTGATAGAGAAAAATACATCATTTTGGGTAGAAGTTTCTGGCTTTTTTTCTCTTGTCATTTTTAAAAATTCAATTAGATAAATTATCACTATTATGGAAGTTTGTTGAGCATTAAGCTATTTCAGGTTTTGAGTTTATACTGAAGTTGTTACCCTATTTTTTATAGTCTAAATATATTTCACTGAAGGAATTGACATTAGCCAAATAAGTTACTTTTGCTCACTTGTCATTTAGATCACTGAAATGTATACAATTCTTGTGAACATTAAAATAAAGAATCAGAGAATGTTAGAGATGAGAGGACTTTAGAGATTACCAGTGCAGGGTTTCTTAGCATCAGCGTTATTGGCATTTTGGGCTGGATAATCCTTTGTTTGTGGGAGTGTAGTGGGCAGTCCTGTGCATCGTACAAGGTTTACCAATATCCTATAGCCTCTACCCACAAAAGGCCAGTGGTATATTTGTGGCACCTATTCCCTGCCCCCCAGGTCCCAGCTATAATAGTCAAAATTTCTTGATATTGCCAAATGTTCTGTGAGGGTCAAAATCACCTTTAGTTGAGAACCGTTGATTTAGTGCAACCCTTTCACTGTAAAATAATGTTAATGTCTAACCCATGTTTTCTGAATTTTCCTCCTTAGTCAGCATCATAGCAGATCTAGTATGCCCAGAGGTAAAGGAAAACAGAATACAGATATGGATACAATTTAAGGCCAGACCTTAAAAAGAATGGACAGACACAAAATTTTTATGTAGTAAGCTTCTTCTTGCTTTTATGATCCTTTTTATTATGTTCAGTTCTTTTTCTAGGACTTTCAGAATTGTGTTATAATCAGAGCTACACAAAGTCACTAAATATGTTTAGTTCAGCTAACTTTTTTTTTGGCCGCAAGACTTTCTCAATGAAGGGAAGCAGTGTGTTAATTTACTTTCTAGTGCAATTTCCTATTCTCCTCATCCTCCTGTGACAGAGTCACAGACAAGTACCAACCCATGGTCCCCTGTTTGGTAGCACTGAAGCAGATGAGCAGGGCGTCTAAGGGAGTTCCCCATTCAGGCCTCCATGTCTTACCGAGGGGCTCTGTTCTCTGCTTGGCCTCGTCACATAACAAACCATGTTATTAATTTCAGTAAGTTCACTACATGCACATAATTCTTTGTCAGTTCTTTTAAAATTTGTATTTGAATCTTCACAAAAAATGCCCTAGTAAGGGAGATGTTTTGAGAGAGAAATGTCTTCTTTTGATGGCAGCACTAATTCTATTCAACATTGACATATTCCCTGTATATTTGTCAAAAAGAGTGACAAAGAAAGGATGAGGAGGTAGGCAAGCAAAAGGGGTGGGAGTAATCCTAGTAAGAGTGTTTAGGCAGAAAGAAGTGGGTGCACAGACTTCAAGGCATGAAGACTATAGTGCCTTTCAGAATGGAAAGAAGGTTACTGAAACTGAAGCTAAACTTCAAGAGGGAAATGAGGCATTGGCAGAAATGAGCAGAAGGCAGATGGTACAGGGCTTGTAAGTCAAACTATGTAGTTTTGATTTCATTGCAAGGACATTGCAAAGCTGGGGACGATTAGAGATTTAACAGAGAGTATCTACTAGAAAGCTATTTCCATGATCTAAGGCTTTCCAGTTTTTTTGTTACCTTGATCATAACTGATCTTAAAAGTAATCCATTAAAGAAGAGCTAAATCATAATTAGAAAGATATGGCGGAAATTTCATTTTCTAAATGTATGAGTATTTGTGGAATGATGCCAAGGTAAACAGAGTGATCAACATCAAATCGTTATTTCACATAGATACAGAAGGGTATTTGGTTCAACGAGGGAAAAGATCTAGGAAGATAACCAGATCTTTTTAGCAGTTTTGGGAGAAAGCTGCTCCAGTTCAGTTTTTGTTCTGCTGATGGAACAATCTGTTCCTGTTATGGTGCCCTGTTACCTCAGTGAAATACGATGGGGCAAGTGTACAACTGGGAGAGTATGACTGAAACAAAACCATGGTGATCTTTGATGTAAACCTAGAGTTTGTATAACAGCGGAATTTGGCAGTAACTCCTATCATTGTTCAACCTCTTAAAAAGAGTAAGTCCTAATATTTGACTCCTTCTTCTGGTACTGCACATAGATGTCTGAGACAATGAAGAAATTATTAATAGTAAATTCTAGTTGGTACTCCCCCTGACCAAAGCTATTGGACATAATTCTTTTCATATCATAAGCTGATAAAGAGAAACCTAGTATTTTATGATTATAACCTATCAGACTTTGAAAAACAGAAGTTTTTTTATTGTAAGTTAGAAAAATCATTCTTTTCAGGATTGTTTTTAGACATGTAAATGGTAAAAGTACTATTTAAAGTGTTTTAAAATAAATGTTAAGTATTTGGCATAATATTTTGAGGAGCTTAGTTAAACGCAAAGGACTTCTGTGAGTTTTCACATTAAAATGTCAAATTCTTTTCAAATGAGGCTTTGGGGAAAATTATCTTGATCATATTGGCTTTGATTATAATTCCATTCATTCAGTGTGCTTTATTCCTTGCCTTATAAAATAACTAATTTTGACTCTGAGAAAATTAAGAATTCCAGTGTGATAAAGATTATCTTTCTTTTATGCAAAAAAAGAGTTCAGTTCAGTCCAATTCAGTCGCTTAGTTGTGTCCGACTCTTTGCGATCCCATGAATTGTAGCATGCCAGGCCTCCCTGTCCATCACCAACTCTCAAGAGTTTACCCAAACCCATGTCCATCGAGTTAGTGATGCCATCCAACCATCTCATCCTCTGTCGTCCCCTTCTCGTCCTGCCCCCAATCCTTCCCAGCATCAGGATCTTTTCCAATGAGTCAACTCGTCGCATGAGGTGGCCAAAGTATTGGAGTTTCAGCTTCAACATCAGTCCTTCCAATGCACACCCAGGACTGATCTCCTTTAGGATGGACTGGTTGGATCTCCTTGCAGTCCAAGGGACTCTCACGAGTCTTCTCCAACACCATAATTCAAAAGCATCAACTCTTCTGCGCTCAGCTTTCTTCACCATCCAACTCTCACATCCATACATGACCACTGGAAAAACCACAGCCTTGACTAGATGGACCTTTGTTGGCAAAGTAATGTCTCTGCTTTTAAATATGCTGTCTAGGTTGGTCATAACCTTCCTTCCAAGGAGTAAGTGTCTTTTAATTTTATGGCTGCAATCACCATCAGCAGTGATTTTGGAGCCCCCCAAAATAAAGTCTGACACTGTTTCCACTGTTTCCCCATCTATTTGCCATGAAGTGATGGGACCAGATGCCATGATCTTAGTTTTCTGAACGTTGAGCTTTAAGCCAACTTTTTCACTCTCCTCTTTCACTTTCATCAAGAGGCTCTTTAGTTCTTCTTCACTTTCTGCCATAAGTGTGGTGTCATCTGCAAAAAAAGAGAGAAATCTTAGTAATTTTAAACTTAATTTTGTATTCCAGGTATGGGCTTTCATTAAACAAAATCTTTCAAAATCTGTTTATTTTGTTTTTCTTTTTTATGTGTGGAAAGGAGAGGTTGTTAACAACATAATTGGGAATTTCAGCAACACTATATTTCTTTCTACTTGATTCTTGAAAAAAATAGGGGGAATTTCTGCACTTGGAGCAGAACGAACATGTTGTAATACCATACTTAAGAACTATGTTAAAATAAGAGTGGAGGAATTGACCATGTTAGAGATGTGTCTTCCAAGATTGACATATGCCTTGGAAGAGATAACTGGAGCTAAGAAAGACTCCTTTGGTGGACAGTGTCTAGAACTGGCAACCTTTGCTGAGAAAAGAGGAGTAAGGGTTGTAAATGAAGGGGATTTGATTGATCGGTTCATGTTGATTCACTCTCACCTCCATGAATGACCTCCACATGATACCAGCTGTTTACTTTTAGGAGGAAAATGTCTCTTTATAACTTTTTGGCTCCATCATGATGATCAATACTAAATCTTAAATTGTTTAGACAAACTGATGGTAATTACAGGATCCAGACTAAGTAGTCTTCTCTAACTGAGATATTTTGGAAGTCTTCTTTAGATTTCTGTGATTGCAAAGAGCTGGGAATATTGAATCTCAGTCTCTATCATTATTTAGAATTACCCATGTAGTTAAATCTAAATGCTTTAAAAAATTCTCATTCTGCTTTTTTTCTCCTTGGGTACTTATTATTTCCCATAATAAGGGGAAGAATAGATCCATGTATATGTATGGCTGAGTCCCTTCTCTGTTCACCTGAAACTATCACAACATTGTTAATTGGCTATCAGTTCAGTTCAGTCGCTCAGTCGTATCTGACTCTTTGCGACCCCATGAATCACAGCATGCCAGGCCTCCCTGTTCATCACCAACTCCCGGAGTTTACCCAAACTCCTGTCCATTGAGTCGGTGAGGCCATCCAGCCATCTCATCCTCTGCCGTCCCCTTCTCCTCCTGCCCCCAATCCTTCCCAGCATCAGGGTCTTTCCCAGTGAGTCGACTCTTCGCATGAGGTGGCCAAAGTATTGGAGTTTCAGCTTCAACATCAGTCCTTCCAATGAACACCCAGGACTGATCTTCTTTAGGATGGATTGGTTGGATCTCCTTGCAGTCCAAGGGACTCTCAAGAGTCTTCTCCAACACCACAGTTCAAAAGCATCAATTCTTTGGTGCTCAGCTTTCTTCACCATCCAACTCTCACATCCATACATGACCACTGGAAAAACCACAGCCTTGACTAGACGGACCTTTGTTGGCAAAGTAATGTCTCTGCTTTTTAATATGCTGTCTAGGTTGGTCATAACTTTCCTTCCAAGAAGTCAGTGTCTTCTAATTTCAAGGCTGCAATCACCATCTGCAGTGATTTTGGAGCCCCCCAAAATAAAGTCTGACACTGTTTCCACTGTTTCCCCATCTATTTGCCATGAAGTGATGGGACCAGATGCCATGATCTTAAGTTTTCTGAATATTGAGCTTTAAGTCAACCTTTTCACTCTCTTCTTTCACTTTCATCAAGAGGCTCTTTAGTTTTTCTTCACTTTCTGCCATAAGGGTAGTGTCATCTGCATATCTGAGGTTATTGATGTTGATATTTCTCCCAGCAATCTTGATATAATTGGCTATATCTCAATACAAAATTAAAAGTTTAAAAAAAGTAAATATTTTAACATTTTTTTCTTTTTCATGCAGTTCTCTCCCAATTTCTCAAGCTTCTCATGGTTTTTAATGCACAGCATGTGCAATGAGTGCTTAACCAGCTACCCCTGTGCCTTGGGTGAGTCTTCACTCATCTGGAAGATGAGGGGATAGACTAGGCAGTGGAGCTCAGTGAGGACTGTCATAAATCGGGTTCTGTGGAGACAGACTCTGAGAGGGAGAATTGAGTGCTGAAGTTCTACTGGTGTATATGTGTTCAAGGAGACAGTCCAGTGATGAACTTAGGAAGCAAAACTGGGCTGAAGGAGAAGCTGACCTGCATTTAGGGTAGCAACCGAGGCCTCTCAGCGAGTCCTCAAGAAAGCTGTAGGGAAATGGAGGCTTTGTTCCAAGTTGAAGCAAAGTAGTCAGATGTGTATTTCTTTTCTCAGCCGGACAACACCTATGGGTTCCTCCTGGGAGGAAGAACAACCTTGGGCAAGATAGTTCTCTGCAGCAGAGGCAATGCTCAGTGAAGGACATAGCTGTGAAATATAAGCAAAACAATATTCCTTGCAACTTGAGGGTTGGTGCATTGGCCTTGAAGAGGGGATCTGAGCAGAGTACCAGTTTGTGTTACTGGTAGATTTGGGCACAGCAATTCTTTGTTATATGGAAATAATCCAGGGATGGCAGGCATATAGCATCCCTAACCATCTAATAGGACCATCAAATACTCTCCCACATTTCTGAAGAACCCCTGGGACCCTGGTTGAGAATCAATGGAGACTGCTAGGCTGAAGCATTGCTTAGTGTCTATGGCTCTAACACTGTTGTTTCTGGATTAGAGTACCATCTGATCAAAGTAAAAAAAGATCCAGCAAAGAGTGAACCTATTGTGACTAAATAATGTTGTGCTGAACCTAGTTGAATGTAAATGTATGAAGTCATTTCAGTCGTGTCCACTCTTTGCAACCCAATGGACTGTAGCCCACCAGGCTTCTCTGTCCATGGGATTCTCCAGGCAAGAATACAGGAGTGGGTTGCCATGCCGTCCTACAGGGGATCTTCCTGACCCAGGGATTGAACCTGCATCTCTTCTCCTGTATTGGCAGGCAGGTTCTTTACCATTAATGCCACCTGGGAAGCCCAGTTGAATATAAATAGTTCTGGCAAATTACTGGATTAAAGGGCATGAAGATATTAAAGAGCATCACCATGGATTGCCTGTAGAGTGGTTGCTGCTGCTGCTGCTGCTAAGTCTCTTCAGTCATGTCCGACTCTGTGCCACCCCATAGATGGCAGCCCACCAGACTCCGCCGTCCCTGGGATTCTCCAGGCAAGAACACTGGAGTGGGTTGCCATTGCCTTCTCCAATGCATGAAAGTGAAAATTGAAAGTGAAGTCGCTCAGTCGTGTCCAACTCCTAAGGACCCCATGGACTGCAGCCTATCGGGCTCCTCTGTCCTTGGGATTTTCCAGGCAAGAGTACTGGAGTGGGTTGCCATTGCCTTCTCCCGTAGAGTGGTTAGGCCAGTTTATATTCTCATTAGCAATCTAGCAATCTTATGCATTTACTTTTTTCTTATTAACTTGAAACTCCGTACATTTTGTTGCTATTGTAGATAGAGTCCAGCAACGTAGGTAAGGAAGTGGGGGGTGGCTATCACAAGCTATACAGCTGTGCATGCTTTTACCCAGGTTTCACTAATGCCTTCAAGGACTTCTCTGACGATACCAAGAAAGAACCAGGCATAAGGGAGCAGAAGAATTGCTAGGCACTTTATCTACAATTGATATTTCAGAAAATCCAGAACATTTAAAAGAGATAAGCGTTTATAGGGAGGAAAATGGATATGTTTGAAAGTTTTACTGCACAATTCAAACTCTCTTGATTGTAACCCTTTATTCCAACTTGACAGGTTTAGATTAGTTCAACTCTATTCTTTTAATCTCTATTAATGATTCAAAAAGAAATACCTGCTGTTAGCCTAGACTTGTTCCCAAGGGGCCAGCTGGTGATGATTTGGCAGCTTCTTTGGAGAATGACTCAGTGAGTGTGGAGACTAAAATAACAAACTTATTTTGAGACAGAGCGCTTCCGGAACATGATTTGAGATTGAATTGCAGAAGTTTCCAAATATCATTTATGAACAGAAGAAACTGTTGTCTTTCAGTTACACAAAATTCATGATTTGGTCAATTTCAGAATCCTTTACTTTTCCCCTGTTTAGTTTCTTTTCTGTAATTGTAATTCACCCAGTAAATAGTCTGGCATCATATTATAGTGTGTCAGTAGACATTTTTCTAGATTGGTAGAAAATGAACCAGCCAATCAACAGCACATGTTGGATACCAAAATTGAGTCACTCTCATGTTACATTAAAAGCAAACTGACCTATGAAGAAATGTAATTTTACTTTAGAAAGGCTAAAATTATGAGGTGTTGTATCAGATATTTTGTATTAGTGGTGTTCCTTGATTTTATATATTTAGAAGCAAGTAATCAATTACGCTAAATATGAAAAAATTAATACTAAGAAGGTTGATCTATTTTGCCATAATAGACAGTATTCTATGAAAACACATTGGTTTCCTGCTTATGGGTCTATAAAATTAATGTTTACATATCTGTTAAAAAGATTTTTATATATAAAACTTTATTGCTTTTGGAATTTATTTTTCTGTGAGTTGTGGTGTGAGGTAGAATTTCTTTTTTCCTAAATAAAAATCATTTTCCCAATTATATTTATTTTATAGTTCATTATTTTCCATTTATTTAAATGTATCTTTTTATCTTCTACTCAGTTCCTACTCTCTACAGATTGTATCTGAATTTCTTATTCTCCTTTCTCAATACGTATGTTTACAGTAGAATAAGGAAAGATTTAATAACATCCAGCACAAGCTGGAATCAAGATTGCCAGGAGAAATATCAATAACCTCAGATATGCAGATGACACCACCCTTATGGCAGAAAGTGAAGAAGAACTAAAAAGCCTCTTTATGAAATGAAAGAGGAGAGTGAAAAAGTTGGCTTAAAGCTCAACATTCAGAAAACTAAGATCATGGCATCCAGTCTCATCACTTCATGGCAAATAGATGGAGAAATAGTGGAAACAGTGGCTGACTTTATTTCTGTGGGCTCCAAAATCACTGCAGAATGTGATTGCAGCCATGAAATTAAAAGATGCTTACTCCTTGGAATGAAAGTTATGACCAACCTAGATAGCATATTTAAAAGCAGAGACATTACTTTGCCAACAAAAGTCCAAAGAGCTGACTCATTGGAAAAGACCCTGATTCTGGGAAAGATTGAGGGCAGGAAAAGAAGGGGACGACAGAGGATGAAATGGTTGGATGGCATCACCGACTCAATGGACATGGGTTTGGGTGGACTCCGGGAGTTGGTGATGGACAGGGAGGCCTGGCGTGCTGCGGTTCATGGGGTCGCAAAGAGTGGGACACGACTGAGCAACTGAACTGAACTGAACTGATCGCAAGGAGAGTGAGGCTAGTGTTTCATCATCATTAAGGATATTTGTGTCTATTTGAAAAAGTTTTGATCATGTTGAAGGAATTGTTTTTTATTCCTACTTTACTGAAAGTTTTAAAAAATATATCATTGTGGATGTTGGTATTTTTCAGATGCATTTTCAGGATCTGTTGGAATAATTCCGTTGTTTCTCTCATTTATTCCCTCACTGTAGTGACTTCCATTAAGAGATGTATGTGTGCATGCTCAGTCACTCAGTTGTGTCTGACTCTTTGAGACCCCATGGACTATAGTCCACCAGGCTCCTGTGTCCATGGAATTTGCCAGCCAAGAGTGCTCGAATGTGTTGCCATTTCCTACTCCAGGAGATCTTTCGGACCCAGGGATTAAAACTATGTCTCTTGCATCTTCTGCATTGTCAGGCAAATTCTTTAGCACTCCTCATTTATAGCCTAGGGTTGAACCTTTGTTGCACACTTTGTATAAAAGACTGCGTGTTTTTGATGTTACTTTTAAGTAACCACTGAATATGAATTCTTAATATTTTACACAGGAGGTTTGCATTTATATTTCTAAGCAAAATTGACCCATTGCTTCCTGCTTCTGTCTTTTTATAAGGTTTTGGCACCAAGCTTATGGTACCAAAAACAAGACTCAGAAAACAAATTTACATATTTTTCTTTTTTTTTCATGCTGTGAAATTTTTGAGACAATATTTTAATTGTATCTTCCTTGAAACTGAAATAATTAATGTAAAAAGCTCTGGGTCTGGCAGTTTTTTGAGGATAGGTCTGTGACAACTTCCTCATTTATTCCCCATGGTTTTAGTTTAGTTTTTGTCTCCTTTACAGTGTTGCTTTTAGTAGTATGAAATTTTCCTGTAAGCATTACCCCAAGGTTTTCAAAAATGTTAGGCTCTTACACTCTTTGTGTTCTGGTTCCTTCCATTTTGGGACAGAACATTAGTTAGTAGATGTGAGCGTGGACTTTGGGGCCACACTGCCTGGATTTGAATCCTAGCTCCACTGTTTACAAGGTGTGTGACTTTGGATAAATTATGTTTTATTTGTCCTGCTTCCCCACCTATAAAATGGAGAAAGGGTTGTGGTAAAAACGAAATGAGACAATATTTATGAAAAGTGCCTAGAACAGTGACTGACATATATAAATATTCTGTAAGTGCTTATATTTGCTTGTCCCTAATTTTGCAGATGTCCCCTTTCTCCCTTAAAAATATTAGGCTGGCTGGTAATTTATATATTCCATCTGTTTTATTATTGTCTCCTAGTTTACCCTCTGTCCTGATTTCCTCTCTTTATTGTCATTTACCATATATGTGTATTTTTAAACATTTTTTTTGATGTGGACTGTTTTTAAGTCTTTATTGAATTTATTACACTATTATTTCAGTTTTATGTTTTGGTTTTTTGGCCATGAGGCATGTGGGATCTTAGCTACCCCTCCAGGGATTGGACCCACACCACCTGCATTGGAAGTCGAAGTCCTTACTACTGAACCATCAGGAAAGTCCCTACCATATATACTTTTTATTTGTTGTTCAGTCACTCAATCATGTCCAACCGGATGGACTGCAGCATACCAGGCTTCCCTGTCCTTTACCATCTCCTGGAGTTTGCTCAAACTCATGTCCATTGAGTGGGTGATGCCATCCAACCATCTCATCCTCTGTTGTCCCCTTCTTTTCCTGCCCTCAATCTTTCCCAGCATCAGGGTCTTTTCCAATGAGTCAGCTCTTTGCCTCAGGTGGCCAAAGTATTGGAACTTCAGCTTCAGCATCAGTCCTTCCAATGAATATTCAGGTTGATTTCCTTAGGATTGACTGGTTTGATCTCCTTTCTGTCCAAGGGACTCTCAAGAGTCTTCTCCAGCACCACATTTCGAAGGCGTCAATTCTTCGGCGCTCAGCCTTTTCTATTGTCCAGCTCTCACTTTTGTGAGCTTCCCTTGTGGCTCAGCTGGCAAAAAATCCACGTGCCATGCGGGAGACCTGGGTTCTATCTTTGGGTGGGAAAGATCCCCTGGAGAAGGGAGAGGCTGCCCACTCCAGTATTCTGACCTGGAGAATTCCATGGACTGTAGATAGTCCATGGGCTCGCAAAGAGTCAGACACGACTGAGTGACTTTCACTTTCACTTTTCACTTTCTCACACCTGTACTTGACTACTGGAAAAACCATAGCTTTGACTATACAGACCTTTGTAGGCAAAGTAATGTCTCTGCTTTTTAACACGCTGTCTAGGTTTGTCATAGCTTTTATTCTAAGGAGCAAGCATCTTTTAAAAAATTTTAAAAGATATTTAAAAATATTTTTTTATAAATTACCTCAAATGTAATAAAGCATTTGATAATAAAGGCTTTAAAATGCTTAAAAATTTGATGATAAATGCTTTGTTGTATTTAAATGTACTTATAAAGTTGTGTATGATATATCTTTGCAGTAGGTATAAACAAACACAATGTACATAGGAGATCATAGAAATGTCAATATTTTCTCCCAGAATCACAGATGCCATCGTTCAGACCTGTCAGGGAGTCCTCTGCCTGTGCAGTTTCAAGGAGGTTGAGTTTTCCTTGACCTGATGACATGCTCATCTCCTATTGCTGCCAGCTCTGCAGCTTTTGTTGAACAGCACTTAGACACCTATTCTGCTCCATGGAGAGGCTCTCCAGGCCACTTGTCAGGAGGCCAAGGTGAAGCAAGGCCAAGAATGCCTTCTGATTTGACTCATCACTCTAGACTCTCTGCAGACTGAGAGGCATCAGGTCTGCATTCTGATGGCGTTCGCAGTGGTCTTGAGGACCACCGTGGTCATCAGAACCATAGAGCTGTAGGCCTGTATTCCTCCTCGAATCACACATAGCTTTTGTCACCCCAGGTTCCCTCATGGTTGTCCCAATAGAATTACTTCTCCATGGACTTGCTAATTTTGAGACGGTGTTCCTTCTCTAGGAAAGATCTATGTTATTGAGGTAGAACTCCAAATTCTATTTTATTGTGGTATACAATAATTGCCACCTGCTGCAATGTCTACTGTGGTATACAATACTTTGGCCACCTGATGCGAAGAACTGACTCATTTGAAAAGACCCTGATGCTGGGAAAGACCGAAGGCGGGAGGAGACGGGGATGACGGAGGATGAGATGGTTGGATGGCATCACCGACTCAATGGACATGAGTTTGAGTAAACTCTGGGAGTTGGTGATGGACAGAGAGGCCTGGTGTGCTGCAGGCCATGGGGTCGCAAAGAGTTGGACATGACTGAGCAACTGAATTGAACTGATACAATAATTGCAGAATTACAGAAGAACCAAAATGATTTCCTCTTTTTCATTCTCTGAAGCAATGTGCAAACACTAACCATATTGGGCCTGGACTCTGATATTATTTGCAGTTATCTTGAGTCACTCAGAGATGTGTGCCTTCCTTGGGGACAAGGTAGGTGATGATGGGGTTTCCTTTGTTTTTTGGCTGAGGTTTTCAGACTTTTTCCAGGCTACCATATTAGAGGGTAGGGCCATCTGGTAAAGGAGGACTAATAGTCTCTTTTATAACTTTCCTTACCAGTCACAGTTATGGGCTCATGGGACATCCAGATGTAAATTTCTTATCTCACTTGAGATACTGTAGAATGAGAAGGTGGGGAGCATGACGTAGGGATAGAAAACCAATATAAAGGTTGTGAGAAAAGACCCTGATTCTGGCGAAGATTGAAGGCAGGAGGAGAAGGGCACTATAAAGGACAAGATGGCTGAATGGCATCACCAACTCAACAGACATGAGTTTGAGCAAGCTCTGGGAGTGAGTGATGGACCAGGAAGCCTGGTGTGCTGCAGTCCATGGGGTCGCAAAGAGCTGGATACGACTCAGTGACTGAACTGAACTGAATTAGGTTGCCGCTATTGGCAGTGGGCGCGCTATCCCATCTGAAGCTCTGAGAACTGCACAGGGTGTTTCTCAGGACTGTCTGCTCTAAGAACAAGAGGCTGGCGCATGAATCCGTGGGCTTCCATCAGCCAGTGGTTGAGGGTGACCCCTGGGGTGTTGACTCCCCTCCACCGAATCCTCCTGTTCAAGGCAAAATGTCTGGACCCTTTTGCTTTCTTTCTGCATTTGCTCCTGGTTTTCTGATTCATTCCTGAATATATTTAGTTCTTGACTTTTTGTCTTTGCCTGCTGTTTCCAGACCTTGTTTTTGCCCTTTCTGTTGTTGTCAAAATCGGCTTCTTCAGTTTTCACTTTTGCATTCTCCCAGACACTGTATAGCAAGCACCGAGAACAATCTTGTATATTGTCTTGGTGTTGTATACTTGTTTTTGACCATACCACTCATTCAAGCTTGACTCTCCTGAAACCCAATTCTGTTGTTCATCTTCGCTTCTTTGCTAAAACTTTGCTGTTCTCCCAAATCCCTGCTTAAGCACCAGGCCCTGTACCAGTGAGAGAAGGTAGCGTACTAAAGGAGAGTTGTGTCTAGAAGAATAGTTAACCCCAGCTGCAGGCCCAAAAGGGACACCTTGGTGAGAAGCCAGCATCCAGGACTCATCATGGATGTCACCCTCTCTATACTAGTGGCTGCCTGTTCTTGAGCTTGATTTTGGTTCTAGTACTTCTTGAGGATCCCTGCCTCCCATTTTCTACCTGTAACCTGGGCAGATTCCTTAATTTCTTTGATCTTTGGGTCCTGCTGCTGTAGAATACTAATTGAAAATGGTAGGACCTTCCCTGGTGGTCTAGGGTTAAGACTTGGCCTTCCAGTGCAGGGGATGTGGGTTTGACCCCTGGGTAGGGACCTAAGATCCCACATGCCTCGTGGCCAAAAAATCGAAACATAAACCAGAAGCAATATTGCCACAAATTCAATAAATACTTTTAAAATGGTCCACATTAAAAAAAATCTAAAAAGAAAATAGCTTAAAAGAAAAAATGGTACAACCACCTGAATTGGATTGTTGTGTCTGGCACATTAGCTACTATTATTGTTAGAATCTTGAGTTTTCTAACTGACTTGCTTACCCCCTAGCAGTCAGAACATCTCTGGGCTGTCTTTAGAGTGAGGGCTGGCAAGGTGTGTGGGATCCAGTATGTTGACTCCTCCCTACCCTCCGTCTTGGCTCTTTGTCTTCTGACATAGAGACTCCATAACCTGCTTTGCCAAAGAGTTAATACTTTCATACACTTTTAATTTTTTGCATAATATGTACTTCTGGCTTTTTACATACATTAGCCCACATAATCCTTCTGGAGGATATATTTTATAATCTCTATTTTATACCTTAAAACACAAATCAGAACCAACATTAAAGCAAAGCAAAATAAAGCAAAGTGAACAACAGCAAAAAGCAGAGGCTCTGAGTGATTACCTGGCTAGCCTAAAGTTATTCATGCCATAAGGATTCCTATCAAGATTCTAATTCAGGCTTGTAATTTTAAGCAATTCTTCAGATGATGCACTTCCTCAACATTTTATCTTCTGGCTACTTGGCCTATTGTTCTAAGACAAAAAAAAAACTTTATTTAAATATTAAAAAAAAATCTAATCATTTCTCTTCTCTCTCATTCAAAACTTGGGAGCCAATATCCAAGTTTGATAAATATACCTTGACTTGTTGCCCATTGTTGCAACAGTTTATTCTGTATTTTGTCCGTTTTGTGTTCTTGAAAGGATTTGCCCTATTTGAGTTAATCTTTGAAAAGCCTAGAAAGTTATCAGCATCTCTTAACTACTTTTCCCCTCTTTGAAACATTTGTGGCAGCTGGGCCTTTCTCCACATGTAGAGATCAAAATAAAACTACTTACAGAATGGAATGCTTCAAAGCTTCTCTGACTTCATTTCAACCTTGATGACATTCCTGTTTACTTTATTACCAGTTTGGTATTGGGAATCCAGTGGAAAGGAATTGCCAGACATAAGAGATACGGTAGTTGCTGAAAAGGTGAAATTTTGGATCCTTCTGCATTTAGACAACCTCAAGCTTCTAGCCAGCTTTATATTTTCAAAAAAATTCTGGACATTTACATGCTGCTTTTCTTTAGTTTCTTATCCACTATCTTATTTTTCATATATCAGATGTTCACGGTTTTTATACTGAGTTCTAATGCAAAAAAAAAAAGATATAACCAAATGAATACATGTGTGCTCATTCGGAAGTCCAAAAATCCTGAAATCTTTTTTAGAGTGTGCCTAGTGTGACATTACAGTGAAAAGTTACAAGTCAGTGTTGTTGGTGACTTATGACCAAGGTCATGGAAAACACATAGCTTTTTTTAGTTGCTGCATGATTATCAGGCCTCTGATGATAAATCTGTACCCACTGGAAATGCAGTTAACTTACCTTGGTGGTTTTGATTTATTAGCCTTGCAGTGGACAAGGTTGCCCATTTGTTAGTGCTTGCTTTATATCTGAATAGCTTGGAAGCATATAAATTTAAGGCATATCTTAAAGTTTGTTACTTGGCTATTTCATATTTCATAGAAAGCATCTATCAGAACTTCAGCTTTGGTTATTTCTGCTGTGACACTATTCAGTTTTTAATATGATGAGGACATCTCATTTGCATTTTAGAGCATCTCCCTTTGTGATCAGGGCTGAAATTTTAAAGAACTGTCAGAACTGTAATAAAAACATGAAAATTACAGGTGAACAATCTTCATTTGTGGATTAAAAGTTAAATGGTTTAAAGGGAGTATATTGAAGAACTAGCGATAGATTAAATGTATTCTATTTAGCTTCTCTTTGAGTTTTTGTTCAAAACAGATATGACCCTGAGGGCTTTTATTAAACCTTGTACTTAATTTTAATTATACAGAGGAATCTTCCAGCATTGGCCTGAAATGGCATAAAAAAGATTTTTGAATGAATGAAAGGATGTGACTAGAATGAGAACTTAATGAATATGGGCTCTGAGTACCCAAATGTGGAATAAATTCCAGGGTTAAATTGACCATAGAAGCAGTTATGAACTGTCAGCCTGAGTTCTCCTTCTTTATTGCAACCTGAGGAATAGTACATTAGTATGAATTTTTGAGTGTTAGTCCTTGTAACTTTTTCAGCCTGTACAATATTGTAATTTGGGGCTGTCACTTACTTATGGTGGGTAGGGGGCTGTCCTGTGCTTTGTAGGTAGCTCGATACCAGTAGCACCAACCCCAGTTGTTACAAGCAAAAATGTCTTCAGACATTGCTAGATGTCCCCAGAGGGACAAAAATCACCCCAGTTGAGGTCCCCTATTTGACTCTGATGATGCAATAAAGAGAAGAATGATCAATGTCAAGGTATCCATCTTGAAGACATCATAGTATGTGTTTATTAAAATAAGGTGCAGATCACAATGTTTAGTCCATTTACCACTAAGTTCAGTCAAACTGAGCTAAGTCTTTTAAGTTTAAACCAGTCAGAAATGACTGCAATGTTATTTCAGTATCATAGATCTGGCAACCGGACATTTGATAGTTTTGCATTTGATGTTACATTGGAATCCAACATTGAAAATGATCAAAGCTTTTGATGTAATTGAATACTTGGCATTTATAAATACTGAAGTTTTTTATTTTTTTTATTTTTTTTTATTTATTATTATTTTTTTTTATAAATACTGACGTTTTAATCATCATGGACAACAGTAATTTTATACTGTTACCATAACATTAAGTATTTTAAGAAGTAAAGAATGTTCATCCTTCACTCAACTTTTATTGATTCTTTTAAAGGTTTAATATCAAAAGTAGAGACTCTTCCGTGAGGCATTTATGTTTTCTGTGATTTGTTTTGGTGTTCTTTACAGAGAAGCTTAGCTCTTACTCATATCTGGAGTAGAAAAACTCACCTAAATAAAAGTAATGCGATAGTAACAACCAATGGTCATCATCTAGTACATCACAAGGAAATATTCTGATTCTAGAATTCTTTTGGTGTCTAACAAAGATGGGCATATGTGAGAAGGAGGAAATGATCTCATGGTTGCCATGATCTAGAAAACTATTTCAATTATTCATTACTTATTGGAATTGGTATTAAAAATGTAAAACAATGTACAATTGGATAATTAAAGATTAAAAAGAAATAAAAGAAGAATATAGGAATTAGATATCATCAAGCAACTAAGATCATTGTAACTTTGGGACACTGAGTTTGTTTCTTGACATTTTGTTGGAGCTTAGCCAAAAAGGTAAGTGCTTAAGTAGTATCAATTGAGTTAAGTAGTATTCATTATCTGTTTTTTAAAAGGGCTTCTAAGTTATTCTGTAAGGCACATTTTCGTTTTTGTAGAATATGTCCAAATAACTAAATTTGCTTAGGATTTGATAAAATTTATAGTTTTTTTGCCTAAAGACATTGAGGTATGTAGTCAACAATGTTTGCTGTCTTTCCAGGCAGGGGAATGTTATTGGTTAGCTGTGAGTTCTATGTCTCATAGGATGAAAAGCAAGTGGACTCAGAGGAAAAAAATTAACGTGGAGGTTACTACTGTGCCACACTCTGTATAAAAAGCAATTAAAGCCTTCCTGGTTAATGTCTGATTTTAGATTTTTAGGTAGTGTGGCATCCTCATGCAACCGGAGTTATAACTATATTGCATATAGCTTTGATTAGACTGACTTACTTGGGCTACTTAAAAATTGCCATTTATAAGTTGAAGAATGTTACCAAATTAAATATATTGAGCACTAATGTTGAGCTGTTATGACTATTGTAGCAGAGACTAGTGCTGCTTTGAGAGCCTTCTTACAAAGAGAAGGTAAAATCAGGCCCTCTTCAGAGAGTAGCACACTATTTTTGTTGCTTTCTTTTAAAAAATCAACTCTATTGCTAAATCATGTTGTTCAAATATGGATTCTTAAAATGTACTTGGACATAAACTTGTTTACTCTCTTGAAATATTTGTGTTGAGTGATGCATGAGAAAAACCTCAGATTTAACTGTAGTAATATGATTTAGATTCCAAAATGGCAACTAATATATAGGATTTATATGAACTTTACACATTTTTACTATTGATGGTCTTTGTCCACTGGGTCAAATGCTAATGATAGATCAAAGAAATTATTTAGAGATATTCTTCTTAACTGTGGCTAATGAGATGGAACAGAAATAGATACTGATTTTTGGGATAATCATTCTGTGCACCTTGTTGATATTTGTGATTTGTTAAGAAAAAAGCTGTCATGGAGTTCTGAAAACATACTAAGAAATATTATCAGTCTATTCTTTTGGAGTGGTTAAGTGTAAAAATGTCACTTTTTTCCATCTTGAGTAATTATCCTATAGACTCAAAATAACTAGGTAATTAGCTTGACAAGGACTGGATTGTTCTTTCAGAACAGCTTATGAATACAATTCTGGTGATAAGAGCTCATCATTTTCTAGAGCTGTTTTCAAAATAGTATAGGTAATTATTTGTTTTCCAGGAGAGGACGTTACAGGCTTCCAACATGATTTCTAATATGGAAATATTAACATAAATTATCATTTTGGAGTGAAATTACTTGATCAGTATCTGATGGAAATTTGCATTTAAGTATTTCCTCTTGGAATGTCTTGCAGTTTTTAAACATAATTTTCTGTATCTAAGAATGTTCATCCTTCAGTGAACTTTTATTGATTCTTTTAAATCTTAAATGTTAAAAGTAGAGACTTTCTTCTGTGAGGCATTTTGTGCTTTCTATGGTCAATTTTGGTGTTCTTCACAAAGGAGCCTGTACTCTTTCTTGTCTGGAGTAGAAAAGCTCACCTTGATAGAAGTAATGTGATAGTAACAACCAGTGATTATCATCAAGTATATCACAAGGAAATACTCTGATTCTAGAATTCTTCTGGTGTCTAACAAAGACAGGCATATGTGAGAGGAGGAAGTGATCACAGGGTTGCCATGGTCTAGAAAACTATTTCAATTATTGATTGCTTATTTGGAATTGGTTTTAAAATTTTAAAACAATGTATAATTAGATAATAAAAGATTGAAAAAGAATAAAAAAAAGAGTACAGGAATTAGGTCTTATCATGCAACTAAGATCATTATAACTTTGGGACAGGTTTTATTTTGGTGAGTGTTAAAGAATCTAGGGCCTAAGCTCTTTTTGATTTTCTGTATCTTAAACTCATCAAGAGAGTCTCCTGTTTATTTTTAGAAATGTAAAGGAATCCAGAAGATTTCTTCCAACGGCCTCCTGCTATTCAGGCAACTCCCTCATGAAGCCCTGGATCCCAGCCTGTTCCTAATGAAGTGCAGCTTTCCAGTTCTTGGGAGGTTCGTAATGAAGCTTTGGGTTCTAAATGGGTCAGAACAGATTTTGTACTTTCTCTGGTTGTGAGAATATTCAACAGGCAATCTTGCTAAAGACTCTGGAATAATAATTTTGGCACCTACTGGTTTCTTTGTTTTTCTAAGGAAAGAAGAACATTATTGATGACTAATCAGTGAAAGAGTTCTTTCAAGGTATCCCTTATTGAGAGATTTATCCCTTTGCTCCAGCTCAGTAAAAAAATGATTTAAACAGTATTCTTGTAATTTAAATTAAAAAAATCTTCTGTTTGGCTCTATGGATCTGGTACTGTCTAGATTTATTTTCTACTTGAAATTGAACATGTAGAGAAACTGCACCAACGGGTACCTAGTTCTTCCTCAAAGCTCAGTTGATCTGGTTAGAGAGTTGCACAAATATTCTTGAACTGTTTGATGACTTTTCTCTCCTATATTTTCTCTTCCTGGAGATCCTGCTTTACAATTGGTGGACCTCCTAGACTGTTCACCTACCTTTCATATCTTTCCTGTCCCTTTTATAAAAAAACTCATTATCCTTTTGAACTATTTTCTGTGAGATATCTCCAATTTTATCTTCTAACTCATATTGATTTCTAAATTTCTTTTATTATGCTTCTTGGTTTCTAAAAGTTCTTTTTGTGGTTGTTCTTATTTGTGGCAGCTTGGTCTCTTGTAATCCTAAATGAGGTATCTTGACGTCTTGCTCTTATTTTAAAGAAAAGTTTTCTCCTCTCTGAATAAATCTCTGTGTTCTACAAGTTGTATTTTAAATAAGTAGTTGGTTTTGGCCTGTCTTCCCTAAATAAAAAGCTGCTTGGGAGCTCAGAGCATTTTAGCAGTGTCAAATTTGAGCTTTACTGTTAGTTATCTAGGTGGGCCATTGAATATTTAAATTAGGCATTTAAACTCCCTAGAGAAAGGCTTCCCTGGTAGCTCAGCTGGTAAAGAATCCGCCTGCAATGCAGGAGACCCCAGTTCAATTCCTGAATTGGGAAGATACCCTGGAGAAGGGATAGGCTACCCACTCTAGTATTCTTGGGCTTCCCTGGTGGCTCAGACAATAAAGGAGACATGGGTTTGATCCCTGGGTTGGGAAGATTATCCCATAGGAGGGCATGGCAACCCACTGCAGTATTCTTGCCTGGGGAACCCCACGGACAGAGGAGCCTGGCGGGCTACAGTCCATGGGGTCACAAAGAGTCGGACAGGACTGAGCAGCTAAGCACAAAGAAACATCTTCTGCCTTTTCTGGAAGGACAAGTTCTTGCTGCCAGTCTTCTGACACTAGGAAATGGGCTGTGGGGGTAGAAAGAGGGTGTCTCAGCACCTAGCTTCCTATATGTGCAGTTATTCGATTCCCTTTGTTTTTTTTGTAGAGTTACTGTGTCCTTAGTTTCTTGGGATCCTCCGAACTCAAAGACCCTCTGTTTTCCCCTTTTCCAGACTCTTCAGTGGGAGTGGTGGAGATGGAAGCAAGGGCAAGGTGAGGGGCTTCGCTCAGGAGAGTAGGGGAAGATATGTAGGTGTTTAACCACTTCTCAAATAGCTCTTACCCAGTCCTCATTTTAGGTTCTCACCTGCCTCCCCCACCTTTCTTCCATTTGAGAGAAACTTATGCTACCAGTTGCAGAGCATTTTGGGGAACCTGTTGTATAGCTAGTTGGGTAGTGGTGGTGTTAGTCTCTCAGTTGTGTCCAACTCTTTGCGACCCCATGGACTGTAACCCACCAGGCTCCTCTGTCTATGGAATTTTCCAGGCAAGAATACTGGAGTGGGATGCCACTTTCTTCTCCAGCGTAGCTAGTTACCTCTTGGCTTTTCCTCCTGCCCACTCAAGGTTGAGCTTTCTTGCCTTTGGTAGCTCAGTTACTGCTTGTGTGCCTGCTTTCCATCTTCTAAAACTTAGTTGCCATGTTTCCTTTCCTGTTCTTTCTGTTCTTGTAAGTTCATGTCTTTTTTTTTTTTTAAAAAAAAAGACCAGATTAGAATCTTTTGTTGAATACACTATCTTGCTGTGAATAGGGCAAGATATTTAAATGTACCTATTGAAAATGTACCTTTGAATGGGAGGCTTTCAGAAGGCAGACCTTCTACTAATAGTGCACCAGGGTCTACTGTTGAAAGTTTACTTAGCTCTGAAGGATTTATTTTTTGAGCTATAAAGAAAAATGGATACCGCAATTATGTCTTGTGTGGAAGTATTCTATCCAACCACCCATGTAAATTTTTAAAATTAAGACAGAGTAAACTGCAGTGAAGAGGTTGATCAAAGGCTAAGTATATATTTTAATGCAGTGAAACAATTTGTCACGGGGCCATGTATAGCCTGATATTTCTGCAGAAAGATAGTCCAAACTCTGAGATATTAATGCAGTTGTTTGATAACCAGAGTCAAGTTGTTGATTTTTACAAGTATTATAATAAAATGTTAGAGGATTTTAGCATGACCAGAGAGGTCTATGTCATCACCTTGTATGGGAAAGCGACATTTATAACTAGCCAGAGTGGAAGATTTTTCGTCAGTTGACATCACTCAAACTGGAGGCAAAGTGTAAACAATTCTTTTCCTTGCATTTTATACCTGGGACAAGACAGAAAAGAGTACACTGTCAATCGAAGCTAAAAGGATGTTGTAATTTCTTCTAACCTATTTATAAACAATAGAGATACGTTAGTAACTTTAATTATGAATATTATTGCGAAATGTTTAGATAAACATTTCTTTTAAGAGAAAACACTATCAATAATACTTGGGGAATAGGAGTTTTTATTGTCACTTGAGGGGTGTGTGTGTGTGTGTGTGTGTGTATGATCTGGAAGGCAGGATAGATGAGATGAGAGGCTGAATTTTACCATGAAGTTTGTAGAGGCTCACTTGTCATAATATTCTCATTTGCATCTTTGTAATACAGGGTTGTATCATATACTTCTTTGGATCATTCCTACCTTCCAATTGAAAGTTAAAAACCTGTGCTGTGCTTAGTCACTCAGTCGTGTCTGACTCTGCGACCCCATGGATTGTACCCCACCAGGCTCCTCTGTCCTTGGGGATTCTCCAGGCAAGAATACTGGGGTGGGTTGCCATGCCCTCCTTCAGGGGATCTTCCCAACCCAGGGATTGAACCCAGGTCTCCCACATTGCAGGCAGACTCTTTACCAAGTGAGCCACCAGGGAAGCCCTAAAAAAAAGTGTCATCAATCTAAAAAGAGTATCTGTAGGGTCTTTTCCACGTGACAGGGGATATGACCTTTGTCATGGTGATATCTGTTGTTTAAGGATGGTTCTTGGGAATTTGACTCCAAGTTAAAAGAAGCATTTGTGTTTCTCAATTCACCCAAAGGAGTAATAAACCATACTTCAATTTCTGAAGTCTGTTTCAAAGTCAAATGCTCTCCTCTGAGAGTATTTTGCTGTTCACTTATACAACTGGAAAAGGGCATTTCAGTCAATGCTTTATTCTCCATGTCAGGAGCTGAGGGCGAATAGGTGGCCAACAACAGGGATAATTTAAGGACCCTCACAAGGTTTTGTATCAAAACATATCTCTCTGAGAGAAGCCTGTATATTTCTCACCACTTTTATGAACTGTTTCAAATTTTGCATATTATAGATTTACTTAGATTACAGTGTCCTCTTTTAAAATAAAAATATCCCAGGAAGGGTTGAGTATTCTGTTAATCAATCATTCACAATCTAATGTGGCTTAGTTTAGTTAAATTGCTTTTCTCTACCCCACTCCAGTACACTTGCCTGGAAAATCCCATTGACAGAGGAGCCTGGTAGGCTGCAGTCCATGGGGTCACTGAGCGACTTCACTTTCACTTTTCACTTTCATGCATTGGAGAAGGAAATGGCAACCCACTCCAGTGTTCTTGCCTGGAGAATCCCAGGGACGGGGGAGCCTGATGGGCTGCCGTCTATGGGGTTGCACAGAGTTGGACACGACTGAAGTGACTTAGCAGCAGCAGCAGCAGTTAATGGAAGTTTTGATGGGGGTCAGGAAGAGAGAAAAGGGAAGTAACTTATTCCCTGGAGTTCTTAAGTGTAAGCTAAGGCTGAGCAGAGGACATTGGAGTGGGCTCACTTTTGACATCCAAATGACAGTGTGAGGTCACTGGATATTTGGGATTGGGAAGATGAGACGCAGGTGCTAGGAGATGAGTGAAGAAAGAGGAATGGGAAAATGGCAAAGACAAACTTTCAACTTTGAAATATTGTGGGCCAGTTCTTTTTCTATAATAAAGGCCTTTAAGTCAATAGTATTGGGCACCCTGGAGAAATGGTTTTGTATTTTTGTCTTGAATTTGTGTTATGTTTTGTGTAATATATATCTTAATATATGGGAAAGAAAATATAGACCTTAAAAACAGACAAGCTGTATTCAAAAAATGCCATAAAACACTTACAGTGCTGTTATATTTTATTCATTAAACAATTGCTTAATGTTTAAACAATTAAACAAACATTTAATTCAATTAAACATTATTCATTAAACTTCCATTAACTGGAGGAAAGCAATTTAATTAAACTATTTATATTTTAAACTTCAGAGAATAAAGAATCAGGGTTATAAGACTATTGTCAAAAGCAGAGAGGAGGTCTCAGAATTATTCACTAAAGCAATTTTGCAACTCTATTGGTTGAAAAAATATTTCTTTCAGATACATATTTTTTTATGTTTGCTACATGGCAAGGATAGTGTAATGTAGTTGTGTCCTTGGTAGGCTTGGAAAATATTTTAGCTTAAGCAGGTGTTTCTTTTTTTTTTTTTAATCTTTCTCTAAATTGTAACGCCTTTGAAATATAATCTACTTATTTTAGGAATTGTTAGACTTGTTCTTCTTATAGAACAGCATATGTGAGTAGAAAAGCAAGCTAACATATTTTTGGTCGATCACACCCATGGAAAACTGAAAGCCACGTTAGAGTCCAGACACCACCTACCATTTTAGAGCTTTTAACCTTATAATGTAATAACCTATAATATTATAGCCTATAACCTGTAATTACACAGATATATTACTTGTGAGGAAATAAACGATCTCATTTGTACCAGTTTAGAAAAAAATCAAATCTGGAAAGTCAGAAGCTACGGCTTCATATCTTGTAGCTAGGATGACCATATCATGTATCATTGAATCCAAATTGAGACAATTTTTGGAATGAAAGGTGATGTTCAAAATAATTAAAATGTTGTCCATCTGTCCTTATTTATGCCCAGTTAAAATTTTATCATTTTGACCTCTCTTTAGTTTCAGTTCTGTTTTCTTCTACAGTATGCAATCTGAATTTAAGTCTGTCCAATGAATTTTAAAATTTCAGATAATTATATTTTTCAGTTTTAGGATTTTCTTTAGTTTTTTTTTTTTAGTTTCCACTTATTTCCTGAATACTCCTATCTTTTCAACCATTATATCTTGCTTCAGCTGTATATATATTCCCCTGATTACGAGTTTCTTGTCTCTGCAGAGTTTGACTTCCAAGACATTGTTCCCTGGTGCCAGAAAGGTTGGGGCCCACTGTATATAAACAAAGTACATAAAGTATATAAAAATATATAAAGCAATGGTCCCCAACCATTTTGGCACCAGGGACCGATTTCATGGAAGACAATTTTTCCACGGACTGGGGGATGAGGGCTGGTGTCGGGATGATTCTCATAAGGAGCAGGCAACCTAGATAGGTCCCTCACATGTGCAGTTCACAGTAGCGCTCATGCTCCTCAGAGAATCTAATGCTGCCACTGATCTGACAGGAGGCGGAACTCAGTGGTGGGGAGTGGTGGGGAGTGGTTGGAAATACAGACGAAGCTTCACTGGCTCACCTGCTGCTCACCTCCTGCTGTGTGGCCCGGTTCCTAACAGGCCACAGACTGCTAGTGCTCTGGGGCCAGTAGCCTCAGTTGGGGACCCCTGTACTAAAGAACAATGAAGGCTGAAATATCTGCATCTATATCTACCTTACCTTTTTGTTATCTTTTTCTTCTTACTCTATGATTTTTTGACTTTATTTTATAGTTCTTCCATTGAATTTTAATTTTAATAATTAATACTTTTAATTTCCCTTAAAATCTTGTTATCTAATCACTGGCCTCCAACCCAGGCACCCGTTTTTATTATATGGGTGGAATATTTCTTAGACTTTCTCTTGTGCTATTGGTTTTTCTCAGATGCCTGGTGATGCATGTTATTGGGGAAGTGTGATGCTCATAACTTGTGGGCACTGCTTTTTGTGGTTATTTTTTTACCTCTGTTTCCCACGAAGGAAAGAGTTAAACTGTGTGTACTTGAGTAGGCATGATAACTGGTAAATACATGTGCACTGAACTTGAGATATGTACTATATAATTGACAGTCTGGTGTTGTCCATTGGAGTCTTGCCCTTCCAAGAAAAATCATTTAAATTCTTGGCAGTGGGCTCTGTCACATGGCATTTCTGCCAGTTGTCTGAAAGTGTAAGTGGGAGAGATTTGTTCAGCTGTTCAGTGACCAGTCCTTTATTCAAGTACCCTCAGTATTGTTGTACAACCTACACTTGTCTTCTAGGCCTCCAGCTTGTGTTAGAACCTTTCTGGAGTTCTCTTTTGGGTGAAGCAGACCTATCTTCTGTGCAGCCCTTATCTGCTCCCAGGCTTTGTCTTCACAGAGTCACTACAGTAATCCTATCAGTGTCCTGTCTTCTCAAAATCCATTAAACATTGTAGACCACTTATAGTTTACAGTCCACTACCTCACTTACTTTTTGTTTTTATATTCCCATTTTTAGGTTCATTTCAGTGTGTTTTGAAAGGAGAAAGGTAATTGTGCTTAGGTTACCACCTTGCCTCAGTAATAGCATGTAGTTTGAATGTTACTTTGCTATTTAAATATTTAGGCATTTGCCTTGTTTTTTTGTTTTTAAAAAGTTTTAGGGGCATTAAAAGTAGGTTTAGGTGTCTTATAGATATTCCCCATCATTTATCCTTGTAGCTTCTGTCAGTAACTGGATATTTCACAGACCTACTAAGTATCTGTTGAATGACTAATTCTTAAAGCCCACTAGCATGAAACCATAACTGAAAGTATTACAACAGAGCTTGTGAAAGTTTTGTTGTGACAAATTTGTGTTTTGGCAAAGGTAGAAAAACTAAAAACCAACTTATTGCATCCATATTTAAATATATATATACATATATATATATATTTATACTTTGAATGAATTTTACTTAAGTAGCCTTTAGTTTTGTCTGATTTTGTAGTTATAAAGCAGGAAAGGACAGGAGTGAACTAGAAGCTGGTGAAGTTAGAGGAAAGGGGCACCAGGAGGAGTGGAGGGAAAGAACTGACAGCTGGTGGGGAGAGACGTGCCTGATGTTAAGAAGTGGAAAAGGGAAACACGTGTCTCTTGCCTGTCACTCCCGTTGAGTACAGAAAAAGCTTTGTGTAGCTCTGACCCTGA
This sequence comes from Okapia johnstoni, assembly GCA_024291935.2. Lineage (NCBI taxonomy): Eukaryota > Metazoa > Chordata > Mammalia > Artiodactyla > Giraffidae > Okapia > Okapia johnstoni. The sequence continues at coordinate 57,321,098 of CM044310.1, read as the reverse complement.
ACACTTTGTAGCTCAAAACTACAAAAGAAAAACACATTTGAGTTTCTCTTGATGATCTTGGAGATCAATGCTGTGGATTCATTAGTTTTCTTCAATCAGAGGGTAACTATCTACTTTTTATACCGGTGGAGTGTTTATGTGAATTTGTAAGGAAATGCAAACTTCTCTTGACACTTCTTAATTAGGCTGAAATTCCATCAAGGGATTTGTGTTTACCTCATAAAGAAGGAAGGTGAAATTTAATTTTCCCAAGTCACAGGTGCCCAGTCAAGGGCACAAACAATTTATCTTTTCTGGATAGCCCACTGCATGTGCACACTGCACCAGTGCTTGGCTGCATGGGCCCCAGTGTAGAGCCTGTGTTTATATCATCGTCTAAACCCTCTGGAAACAGTGACAGACTTTTATTTTTTGGGGCTCCAAAATCACTGCAGATATAGTGACTGCAGCCGTGAAATTAAAAGACGCTTGCTCCTTGGAAGAAAAATTATGACCAACCTAGACAGCATATTAAAAAACAGAGATATTACTTTGCCAGCAAAGGTCTGTCTAGTCAAAGCTATGGTTTTTCCAGTGGTCATGTATGGATGTGAGAGTTGGACGATGAAGAAAGCTGAGCGCCGAAGAATTGATGCTTTTGAACTGTGGTGTTGGAGAAGACTCTTGAAAGTCCCTTGGACAGCAAGGAGATCCAACCAGTCCATCCTAAAGGAGATCAGTCTTGGGTGTTCACTGGAAGGACTGATGTTGAAGCTGAAACTCCAATACTTTGGCCATCTGATGTGAAGAGCTGACTCATTTGAAAAGACCCTGATGCTGGGAAAGATTGAAGGCGGGAGGAGAAGGGGATGACAGAGGAAGAGATGGTTGGATGGCTTCACCAACTCAATGGACATGAGTTTGAGTAAACTCCAGGAGTTGGTGATGGACAGGGAGGCCTGGTGTGCTACAGTCCATGGGGTCACAAAGAGTTGGACACGACTGAGCGACTGACCTGAACTGAAACCCCCTGAAAGCCTGGGTGCCCCTGAAAACTTTGGGGAACACTCAGGTGCATTACTGCCTGATTCATTATAATTTCACAGCATGATCTCTATTTTTCATGATTTGATTGTTTTCTTGTTTAATTTCTGGACATGATCTAATAAAATGAAAACAGTAAGTGCCACAGCCAACTACGTCTTTTGCTTTTAAATACACTGAATACTACTAATAATAGAAGAAAGTAAGCAATGATGTTGCTGCTGCTGCTGTCGCTTCAGTCGTGTACGACTCTGTGCAACCCCATAGACAGCAGCCCACCAGGCTCCTCCGTCCCTGGGATTCTCCAGGCAAGAACACTGGAGTGGATTGCCATTTCCTTCTCCATCCAATGCATGAAAGTGAAAAGTGAAAGTGAAGTCGCTCGGTCATGTCTGACTCTTCACGACCCCATGGACTGCAGCCTACCAGGCTCCTCCGTCCATGGGATTTTCCAGGCAAGAGTCCTGGAGTGGGTTGCCATTGTCTTCTCCAATCAATGATGGGTCGAAGTCGAAAGTAGAGACTACTGACATATTAGAATTTTCTGTTGTTTGAAAATCACTTGTGATGCATTTTACGAAGACCTGAACAGAAAATATTTTTTAAAATCTACTTCCTTCACAAGGCTACTTAACTTCCCAGTGATGAATTGGCCCAAAGGTATATAACTCTATGAAAATTGCAGTATGGCTCTTTAAATTACAATACTCTGTAATTAGCATCACATAATACAAAAAGTGCTCCTGTTTAAAATTTTTATATTTAATTTTATTTAGCTCACTGTAATTGCATAACTAGTCTTATATTATCAAAAGTAAGTTTTAAAAGGCATATTGTCATTTTTACATATGATAAAATTTTCTCAAGTGGATTAAATACTACTCATCTTTTCATTGAATAATAAATATGAGCTTCCCTCTGATGTGATTAATGCAACTTATACTATCCAGTAGAGGACAGAAATGTTAAATCATTCATAAAAAGTGGCTAAGTGTATCGCATTACCAAACCAGTTCTGCAATTTCCATGACTTACAGAAAATGTTATTCATCTCTTAGGGAAGACCTTTGGCCGAAAGCTGAGTTTTGGCTGGCATGCTGTTTGTATCAGTTTATTCCCTGGTTAGGTTGTTCTTGAAGTCAGTTGTATACACACTCTCATCATGTGGAATTAAAACAATTTTAGTTCACAACCCGTACTTATTTTTCTACTGGTATTTAACCTTCTGTGTTGAATTTAAGATTTGAGATTCCATTGTGATAGTTTAAATGTGTACTGTTTACAATATGACAGTTTCCAAGTAATCAAACGGGATTCTGGAGTTTCATTTCTTGTTCTGTTGTAGGCTGTTCCTCTAAACATCCCCGTAGTGTAAGATAAGGACATTATATGAAGTATGGTTATGTTTCTGATGTACATGAACTGTTTAGAATTTTCAGCTATTCAATAGCATGACTGCAGAGTGTACAACTAAAAATTTTTTTCTAGGCAAAAAAGAGGATAATTAGAGTCAATGAAAGAAGGATGGAGAAAAACAGCAAAGACAGCAATGAAGTATAGTCAATAAATAGTGTTACCTACAAAAGCTATGTATGTGTAGTGAAATATGAAGCATAAAATCTTATTATTAATCCTCTTATTGGAATTTGTAGTGCCTGAATAAAATTATTTATACTTTATATTACTTTGCTTTTTAATTATTGAACGTTTGATTAGGAAAACTATTGCACTTTCTAAAATGAAGTCAATGATTTAACATATAAGAGAGTGTTAAGGATTATGGATTCATAATATTTGTCTTTGTTAATATTGAAATGATAAATTTCAAAGATAAAGACCACTAAAATTGGATGATTGAGTTACTTACCTCAAATCAGTAGACTTTATTAACATAAATGTGTAAGAGCTACATTTGGTGTCTATTCAGTTGATACTTGGAGGGAAGTGCATATGTGAGTATGTTTTTCCTTGACAGTGGCCTGACCCCTGGGCTGTTTCACCAGTGGAATTTATAGTTGCTGAGCTGGGCTGTTTCACTGTTGCTTTTGATATTGTATTACAATTTTAGCCTATGTTCTAGGAAGAATTTCATCCTTAATTATGCAGTGACCCTCCCACTTAGTCTTTAATTTATTCCTTAAATTAGGGGCCAGATTATCAGTTTCTAATTGCCCCCAGGAGTTACATGAGCTATTCATTCCACTAACACTTAGGGTTTCTTGCATCAGAGAACACGTTTTATTCAAGTTTATCCTTTGATGGTACCTGATCCATAATAGAGGTTATACTTAGGTGATTTTACTAACAGGACTCTTTAATTAATTCAAAGCACTGTTCACTTTTCCAAATATAATTGTATATTTGAATGGTGGTGGGCCATGAGAAGGAAATGGGCATTTATGTTTGCCTACTATATGATGTTTTAATCTCTACAATTAATCTATGGTATGGTTAGGCTAGATTATTATTATTTCTACTATAAAAATGAAGAAACTTAAGGTTTAAGAAATTAGATAATCAACTCAAATTTATATGGGGTTGTAAAATTGGTAGAGTTTGAAGACTTTCTGACTTTCAGAGATGATAGCTGTTAGAAGGGATACTGGTAAGTCACTCTTACCTGCCTGGATGGGGAAAGCATAGGACCAGGAGAGTCTGGGAATAGGTAATAGTTGTAACATGAGGACAGTGATGATGCCTGTATCCATGGCACCTAGCACAATGTGTAGAAACTCTTGGGTGCTCAATAAAATCTTATTGAAAGAAAGAATGAATGAAGTGGAGGTGATCAAATTTGGGATCATACAGAAAAAGAAACTCAGGAGCGAGGAAGCTTTGGAACTGCAGTACCATTGGGGTGTTTATTTTGAGGAATGCAGCAAGAACTGCTGTCCGGTTATTAGGTTCAGGGAACAAAGTCAAGAAGGGGCCAACAATCAAAACATAATTCCTGATCTGGGGTCCTTAAATTCTTCAGGATTATAAATCTTGATGCAGAACTGAGTTTGTATTTGGGGGCATAAGAGGTCTCAGATGTAAGAATTAGAAGGATGAAGGAGTGAGCCGTCATAGTAGCAGACCTCTTCCTGAACTGATTATCTGGTTGAATCAGCAAGAGTTACTTGTTTTTGTTAACTCATTAATGGCACCCCACTCCAGTACTATTGCCTAGAAAATCCCGTGGACGGAGCAGCCTTGGTAGGCTACACTCCATGGGGTTGCAAAGAGCTGGATACAACTGAGCGACTTCACTTTGCCTTATTTTACTTCTTGCTTGTACTAGATACTTTTATATCTCTTGCAAGTTCTACTTACTGGGCTGGTGCAGCATATACATGTGTTTTTACCTCCTTCAGATTAATGTTTAACACAGAATATTTTGTTAGGGAGCTTGGTTTCTTCTGACAGGGTTTATCAGGTGGGGACTCATTAGTCTCTGATGGGTATTTTACCACATGAATTGCAGACAGTCCCCCATGAAACGATATTAGTATCCCATTGTTTTTGCAGAGACCATGGTTTGATCTGTATATAAAAGAACTATTAGCCTTGGATAATGAACTTCAAAGTTTCTGGTATCAAAATTAAAAAAAAATTTTTTAGTAAGATTTCTCTGCTGTTCCTTAGAACTGCATGTCATCTGTTTTCAGTCCATGTGATTTGGCTATATTTCCAAAGGAGAGTATAACCCACTCCTGACCAATGAGAATATTGTGATTTGTTCCCAGGTGGACATGTGGCCCAAGCTGAGGCCTTTGGAGCCAGTGATAATTTACCCACTGACCTTTGCTAAAATTAAAGCAACTGGAGTATACTGGGCTTTGACCATGTCAGCCTAGAGCTGTTGAAACCATCTTTTCACTGAATATGGGGACCTCACTGGGGAGAGAACCAACATAGATCGGGGCTGAGAGATGAAAAAGGAGGAAATGAGTCCTGGTGAAATGTTCAAGCCTCTAAGTCCATCCATGCCTGAAAGCTTTTACTTTGGACTTTTTAATTGCATGAGCCTATATATTCCCTTTGGTTTAGCTCAGGTTTTACTTTCTGAAATTTCCTACAGAAAGAGATTCAATTTTTTCATTTATGGAAGGCAAGCAATACAAAATTAGTAAATGGTGAATATTAAACAGTGATAGAGGGTGAAATAAAATTTCATTAGATGCTGAATTATGTATTTTCTGAATGATTAACACTCTTTATGTATGGTTAATCTAAGGTAACAAAGGGATAATTGATACAAAGGACCTTATTGTTTTGATGAGGTATTTAAAAATAGTCAATGGCTTTTTACAGTAGAATGTTTTGCTTTTCAGTGAAAAAAAGACTTTCCAAGATTCATATGTAATTAAGATGTTTATTTCTGGATCTGAATTTTTGTCTTTTTCTGTAGCACATGATTGATAAATTTGAGCAGATATTTGCCTGAGAAATATAAATGACCAGAAACTATTTTGACTGCTGACTAAAATGCTTATCACTACAGCCAGCTCTTTAATGAAGAAATATAGATACGATACGTTGTGTCACCTTTGTATTTTAATACTAGAATACTAAGGGCATGGTCCCAGCTAAATATGCTGAGGACATATGCCAGGTTAGAACTAAGAGCGCACAGACTGCATGGAAATTTTGTCACTGAACTATGTAGAGTGTAACAGAAAGACTCAAGGGGTTCATTTGGTTCTCTTCATTTAGTTCCCAGCAGAAAAACTTAAGTAGACTAAAAATATGAAACCACCAGAATCGTCTGCCTCTTTTCACTTCAGCTCCAATGCATGGTTACACTGAAAAGTTTCCTTAGGGGAAATTCAATTGGTAAATTCTGATTTATTCCAGTAGATTAATGACAATATGACAGTGCATATTTTCATTGATAATTAACACAAATTTATTAGTTATTCAGGAGTTTTGTTTTAAAAGAGTCTAGCTTGGCAACTTAAAATTCATCTTAAAAATGTCTATAGGATCTGAATTTTAATATGAGACACCTGAGAATTTTTTACATTTATTGAATCAGCCTACTGATTTCCTTGTTTAAAAAGTGAAGCCAGAGGATAATCACTCCTAAGGATGTTGTGGGGGATGTGATTTGCATTTTATCTACAAGAACATATTTAAAGAACAATTTGAAATTCTTTAGATACATTTTGAAAGACATATTTTAGTTATTTAAGTAATGTATGCAAAGCACTTTTGTAAGGAATATAAAATCTTAATGATATAGTAAGACTAATTTGATCACATTGTTCTCTACATTTAATTGACTGCTTTTAAGGTGTCTTTTTTTCTTGTCCTTTGTAGCAATTTTATTTTGCAGGGGGAAAAAAAACTTTACTTACTTTTAGGACAAGTGTAGTCCCTCTGGAAACTAGAATTGTCTTCTGTCTGGTATTAATCTTCAGCTCCCTCCATTAGGACAGAAACTCATTCTCTTTTTTAGTGGATATTGGCCTGATATTGGCTTATCCATTGATGTTTTCCAACAGTTGTTGTTCAGTTGCTAAGTCATGTCCCACTCTTTGCAACCCCACGCATTGCAGCACACCAGCCTCCTCTGTCCTCCACTGTCTCCGGGAGTTTGTTCAAATTCATGTCCATTGAGTCAGTGATGCTGTCTAACCGTCTCATTCTCTGTTGTCCCCTTCTTCTCCTGCCCTCAATCCTTCTCAGCATCAGGTTCTTTCCCTATAAGTCAGCTTTTTGTGTCAGGTGGCCAAAGTACTGGAGCTTCAGCTTTAGCACCAGTCTTTCCATCAGTCCTTGAATCTGTAAATTGCTTTGGGTGGTATGGACATTTTAACAACATTAATGCTTCCAACCTATGAATATGCAATGTCTTTTTATTTATTTGTGTCTTCTTTAATGCCTTTCATCAGTGTCTTATAGTTTTTAGTGTACAGATCTTTCATCTCCTTGGTTAAATTTATCCCTTGATATTTTATTCTTTTTGATGCAACTGTAATGGAGTTGTTTTTTAATTTCTCTCTCTGGTAGTTTGTTATTAGCGCATAGAAATGCCACAGATTTCTGTATATTGATTTCATATCCTGTGACTTTACTGAATTCATTAGTTCTGACACTTTTTTGGTGGAGACTTTAGGTTATCATATCATCAACAAATAGTGGCAGTTTTCTTTCTTTCTGAAATGGACACCTTTTCTTTCTTTTCCTTGCCTAATTGCTGTGGTGAGGAGTTCCAATACTATGTTGAATAAACGTGATGAAAGTGGGCACCCTTGTCTTGTCTCTGATTCTAAAGGAGAAGTGTTCAGCTTGTCACTGTTGAGTATGTTGTTAGCTGTGGATCTGTCATATATGGACTTTATTATGTTGAGGTACATTCCCTGTATACCCACCTTGTTGAGAGTTTTTTTTTTTAAATCTCAAATGCATATTGAATTTTGTCAAATGTTTTTTGCATCTATTGTGATGATCATATGATTTATTGGCCTGGTTCTTTGCATGATTTATAATTTTTTATTGGATGTCAAACATTGTAGATCATACCTGTTAGGTAAGTCTTGACCAAAAGTGAAAGGCCTATACATTATCATAAAATTTTGAAAAACAAAATACCACAGTTAATTTACTTAAATTTAACAGAATCAAGGAATTCTAGAGTGAAAATGAAAGAACAGCAGAATTTTAGCTCAGTGTTTGTCATTAGCCAGGAGTCAACAAACTATAGTAAACAGGCCAAATTCAGCCCCTGGCCTGGTTTTGTGAAGTTTGGGGATTAAGGTTGGTTATTACATTGCTAAAAGGTTGTAGAAGAAGCAAAGAAATACAACACAGCAGAGATTGTATGTGGCCCACAAAGCCTAAATATTTATTTTCTGGTTATCTACCAACATTTTTATTAAAAAAATTCCTCAAAGATTTAAAGTTAGGAAAATTATTATGAAGCATAAATTAAGTTGTTTGGGTAATTAAAAAATTTCATGTGTCTGTTTTTGAGATAATATAAATTTCTTCCCTGATGTGAATTATGAGGAAATAATTACTCTTTTCCTTCTAACCATCTCTCTTTCTCTGTTGTCAAAACTCGGCCTCTATTCACTGGTGCCGAATAGAAACGTGGAGACAATTGGATGAAGTAGAAGAGAGTAGCTTTTATTGCTTTTCCAGGCAGAGGGGGTTAATGCCGTGAAGACTGTGTGACTCACCCTGGAGAGGGTAGTGAGGAGTTTTAGAGTGTAGCAGAGCTTGAGGATCAGGGCGTGATCAGCTCCTGGATAATTCTAGGACTGGTTGGCATCCAGGTGAAGTTTCAGGCATCATCAACCTTTTGATTTTGACCAGTTGAGGGTCTTCTTGTGGTCAGCAGTTTTCATCTGGAGGGCAGTCTGCTTCCTGTAAAAACAACTTAGGAATGTGTGTCATGCCTTTATCTATGTCTTTCAGGGAACTGGGAGTTTGATGATTCTGTTATGAGGCAGAAGTACTGTCTAAATTCTTACAAGTTCCTCAACCCAACAGCTAATCTTGGTTTTTTGGGAAACATCTTCACATTTCCCAATCATTAACTCTTGAGTCAGCATTTTACTTCAGAAGACCAGGACACGGGGGCTTGTGCATGGTTTCATCTCCACCAATCTTTCAGCTTTGTTGGTTATATTATTTTTCTTTGTTAAGGTTTTAGAACATTCAAATCATATTTTCTAACAAATAACTGTAGTTGTTTAAATAGATATATTTAAATTGATTCAGTGCCCACCAACACTTACTTTATTCACCCTTGCTTTTTCATTTTTGATCCCTTATTTCATCTATTTCCAGACTGTAGGATTTCACTTTTCATAAAGCTATCATGGAAAGTATATTTCTTATGATTTTGTGAGATTAATAAAGTCAGTTGCCTGAATCTCAGAGGAAAAGATGAATGAGTGTAAAATCCTTAGGCCATACCCTCTTTCCCTTAGAACATTTTAGTTATTGCTCCATTGTTTTTTGGAAGTTGCTGTGAAGAAGTATGAAGTTAGCTTAATTCACATGATTAGAAAAATTATATTATTTTCCCACCTGAATAATGTAGAATTGTGAAATTGTTTATAAGAGCTCCGAATATTTTTTCTGTTCCACTTGTTAGGTAAAGTTTATCTTTATAAATTATTTTATTTACTTTTCATGTATATTAACTTCTCTCTAATTTCATCAATATCTTTGTGATTTGCTTTGATTTATTCATTAACTTATCTATCCATATATTCATTTGTTTATTCAACAAATTTTTCCCATACATAGGTTAACAACAGTTAACAAAACAAAATCGTTCCCCCTTGGACTTACATTCTGGTGCAGGGAGAAATACAATAAGCAGATAAATGAATAAGTATGTATCAGGTGATGCAATGTGAATGCCATGGAGAAAGTAAAGCAGTCAGATGTTAGCAGTGCCTGTTGAGTTGGGTTAGGAATTCCTTTTGTTTTTAGGGAAGGTGTTGCTGGCAAAATAATCTTTATTTATTTGTTTTTTCCATTCTTTTTTAACACTGAAGTATAGTTGATTTACAGTGTTGTGCCAACCTTTCCTGTAAAGTGACTCAGTTAAATAGATACCTGAAGTGAGCTGTGAGCTAAGTAGAAATCTGGGAATAGCATTCCAGGTAGAATGTTTGAGGCCTTGAGCTAGTGGCAGTTTTCACATATTTGATGAACTTATAGGCCATTGTGCAGTAACAAAAATGGAGGAAGTTAAGGTTAGAGGGAGTAGCAAGGGCCCAAATTGTAGAAATGACTTGGGATTTCATTCTTAAGACAGAAAACCACTGGAAAGTCTATTAGTTTCCTATTGCTGTGTAACAAATTATCACTAACTCAGTGGCTGAAAACAACACGCAAATTATCATCTTGCTTTATCATTTATCATCTTGCTTTATCATCTTGCAGGATTCTGTCATGACGTGAATCTGTTTTGTATTCAGGGTCTCAGAAAGCTTCATTCACTCTATTGGCCAGGTTGCATTCTCAACTGGAGGCTTGACTGAGGAAGAATTCACTTTCAGGCTCATTCAGGTTGTTGGCATAATCCATTTTCTTGTGGTTATATAACTGAAGAGCCCAATTTTTGCTGATTATTCACTAGATGTGGCCTCAGGTCCCTAGGGGTAGCCTAAAGTCCCTGGAGCCCTTGAGGTTACTGCAATTCTTTGCCCTATAGGCTTCTCCATATGGCTGCCCATTCATCCAACTCACAACGAGAGTCCCATATAACTATTAGAGGCAGAAACAATGAAAGAACTCAGGGAATAAATCTCAACACAGCAATAAAATGAAATTTCCTTTAATGTTACTAGCAGTCTTTAAAAGCATGACATGTGAATCTCATTGATGAATCAACTACTTTTTGAGTTTTGTAGGAACTACTATCTTTTATTTAGAAAAAGATTTTAAAGTCTGAAAGATAGGCATATAAAACAGATTGTATCAGTTTATTAGGGAGCTAATATTGAACTGGACAGTCTCCATAAAAATCACATGAATGTCTTTTTATCATGGTCATTTTAATTTTTTTTTTTTGCTTGTCTGAGTTAAATTATCTAATACTGGATATCAGTAGTTATGAATTCTTGAAAACTACAGAGACAAATATGCAAATTTAAAAATGTCCCCCAAAATGTCCAAGAATTTGTTGCCAGTGGCTTGAAGAATGGGGTAGAATTTTGTCTTAGAGGTAGTGTCTTTATCCTCCAGAGCTTCCATAATAACTCAGGGGATAAAGACTCCACCTGCAATGCAGAAGACACAGGAGATGTGGGTTCGATCCCTGGGTCAGGAAGACCCCCTGGAGGAGGGCATGGCAACCCACTCCAGTACTCTTGCCTGGGAAATCCCACAGACAGAGGAGCCTGGAAGGCCACAGTCCAAAGGGATGGACATGAATGAGCAACTAAGCCCGCTTTGTCCTCAAACGGGAGATTTTAGTAAATTCTGTTACTCATAGATATTCAGAATGTTAAATATTCTGTTCAAGATGGTAAATATCTGAAGTAACCAGGACAGAAGTCTATGTACAGAATGAGAAGTGGTCTGGAGGAGCCTGTGTTTGATAGGAAGGGGAGCTTATTGATGAACACAGAAAAATTATACAATTTAAAAATGTTTACCCTGTATCTAGCTATCTTTCAAAATTCTAGTCATTATCACTATTATTGAACTTATTAGCAAAAGAGGTGTTCTTATCTCTTCTTATCCAGTGCATTTTAAAAAACTTATTTTATATTGGAGTATAGCTGATTACTTTGTCAACAAAGGTCCATCTAGTCAAGGCTATGGTTTTTCCAGTAGTCATGTATGGATGTGAGAGTTGGACGGTGAAGAAAGCTGAGCACCAAAGAATTGATGCTTTTGAACTGTGGTGTTGAAGAAGACTCTTGAGAGTCCCTTGGACTGCAAGAAGATCCAACTAGTCCATCCTAAAGGAGATCAGTCCTGGGTGTTCATTGGAAGGACTGATGTTGAAGCTGAAACTCCAAAACTTTGGCCACCTGATGCAAAGAGCTGACTCACTGGAAAAGACCCTGATGCTGGGAAGGACTGGGGGCAGGAGGAGAAGGGGACGACAGAGGATGAGATGGCTGGATGGCATCACCGACTCAATGGACATGGGTTTGGGTAGACTCTGGCAGTTGGTGATGGACAGGGAGGCCTGGTGTGCTGCAGTTTATGGGATCACAAAGAGTTGGACACGACTGAGTGAACTGAACTGAACTGAATGGCTGATTAACAATGTAATAGATTCAGGTGGACAGCAAAAGGACTCAGCCAACATATACATATTTCCTTTCTCCCCCAGTCTCCCTGCCCATCCAGGCTGCCACATAACATTGAGCAGAGTTGCCTGTGCTATGCAGTAGGATCTTGTTGGTTATCCATTTTAAATATAGTGGTGTATACACCTCCTTCCCAAATCTCCTAACTGTCCTTTTCCCCCATCCTTCCTCTTGGCAACCATAAGTTTGTTCTTATTCAGTATTTATTCATTCCGGCTTTCAATACAATTCTGAATGGTGATTAAGCCATCCCCTTACATTCTGATTTTACTTGAAATTTTTTTAGTGCTTACTTTTTGGTAAGTCAACTTTATGTTATATAGTTTCCTTTTATCAATCTGACTTCATTTAGCCACATAAATTTTACCAAATTTGATGATGATAATATTGTCAAATTTGTATTCATAAATGTTTTCTTATATTTCTTTAGGGGTCTTATAATCAGAAGAACTGTGCTTCCCACAAGTTGTAACTATAGAAGGTAGCTATGTATCTAGTGGTTACAGTTATTGACAAGTCAGTGTGTTATGGTGGAAAGACATTAGAACTGGAATTAGAAAACTTCTGCTCAAACCTTGAATCAATCATTTGTTAGCTATGTGTCCTTAGGTAAATCATTTCACTTTTCTGAGCCTTAGTTTTCCCATCTAAAAGTGGGGATAGTGTTGTGTAATTTATCTCATAGTTTTGTATTAAGAAAAAAAATAAGATTTTTGGAAATCACTTATTAAACTGCAAAACATTGTATACATAGTTAGGGCACTAAATGTCCTAGTTTTCCTGGGTCAGACTTATTTTGCTTGTTATTCTGGCTTAATTTTTAAGACTACCTCTCTTTCACTCTCAGAAGTGTCATAGCTTGAATAATGGATTTATCACACAAAATATAATGTTCTCTTTATACTCTCATCCAAGGTAGATTGAAAACTGACTGAGGACAGGGGTAGTTATCCAACTTCATGTCATCTATAACAACTAGCCCATTGCCTTTTACTTAGAGTGCTCTTAACCCTTGAGTTAATGAATAATTTGAAAATAGGTATTTAAACATGAAATAGTGTTTCATTACGAAACATATCTTGTGACCTTTGTTTTTGAAGAAGCAACATCAAGATACTTATTTCAGAGAAGATTTTGCATTTACTCATTTCAGGAACATGGGTAAAACCAAGAGATCTATATCTTAGATGCTTTGAGTTTAGGGGTAGAATGTAGGAAGGATTTATCTTTTAAATGTTTGCTAGAAAGGAGGAATAATCCAAAGTGAAAGACTTGAGTTGCTGCATTGCCAAAGTAACTTCTTAGATTTGTTTGTTTGTTTTTGAGCAAAAAGAACCCAAGAAAAATGTTGGCTTATTTTCAGGATCATTAAGTGATAATGAAGTAGTCAAACCCATGAAGCTGTCCAGTAATGTGGAAGTAATTAGTTGATGGTGAGAAAATGAATGTCTCCTCATTATTGTAGCAACTTAATTTGCTAAATTAAAAAACAATTGAAAATTCTTTCTAACCTTGCTTTTATATATAAACATATACATATATAAATGTATATGTTTATATATATATACTTTCTTCTTGGGAAAGAGAAAATAGGAGGTGTTTTATTTCATCTTTCTGAAAGTAATTTTTTTGAGGAAGTAGAGAATTTAATTTTATTGCAAGACTTGTCACTTCTTCAGGTTTGTAAGTTGAGGTAACATATCTTACAGAGTTAGGCAGATTGTCCAGCTAATTATACTCTTGCTATATTTGAGCAAAACTAAGGATAAAAACTGTTTAAATACCTCTTACATTTTTCAAACAATCACTTTCTAGGTATGACAAGAAAAATGCTCATTATTCTTCAGATTGCTTTTATAGTTTCAGTGGCATTAAAACAATATATTCTATGACATTCAGGGAAACCTGATATTTGAATAATGATGGATTTTTTCAAAAAACAGATGTGAAGTGGAACATCTGCATGTTCTCCCTCATTTTCACAAACATAAAAGAACAAGAAAATTGGGCAAATGAACCCAAGAAGCAAATGATTAAGAACAGAAAGTATTGATAGAATGATTATAAAGGATGGGGGTAGAGGGAGTATTAGGGAGTTGTTTAATTGGTATAGATTTCAGTTCTGCAACATGGAGAATTTCTGGAGATCTGTTTTGCAACAATGAGAATATACTTTATACTACTGAACTGTACACTTAAAAATGGTAAGGATGGTAAATTTGATGTTATGGTTTTTTTTTTTTTTTTTTACTGCAGTTGTAATAATATTAGAAGTAAAGTCTTACCTCATCACTGTAGTCTATTTTCTGTAAATAAACTTTCTGGGTGAAGAAGTCACTTGAAATCTACAATAATGAATCCTAGAGATATTTATGATCCATCCTCTTAGAATGACTATCATTTACCTTAGAAGTCATGGTTAACACTTTCGCTTTTCACTTTAGAAATCATGGTAGAGCAGGACAGAGGATAAAAGGGTCTGTCATTTGCAACATGTTTATTAGGTTGTGATAAAATCAGAACTCTTGAGTTAGGCTAGATGAGCTCAGTATTATCATATCATTATTGTTACAGATTTGGCACTTAAGAGAAGTCGAGATGACAGTTATATTCTAAATCGTTGATTGAATGTTTAGTTAACAAACAGAAAGCCCTAATTCACGGGAAATAGATAATAGAGATAAAGAGTTGAGGGAGCACACTCAGGACACTAATTTACCACTTTGGCAATGGTATGGGGCTTCCCAGCCTTCCCAGGTGGCTCAGTCGGTGAAGAATCTGCCTGCAATACAGGAGACGCAGGTTCAATCCTTGGGTTGGGAAGATCCCCTGGAGAAGGAAGTAGCACCCCACTCCAGTATTCTTGCCTGGAAAGTTCCACAGACAGAGGAGCTTAGTGGGCTACAGCCCATGGGGTCATAAAGAGTCAGATGTGACTGAGTGCACACACACACATACACACATTAAATGCTTGCATGCAGTCTCTTATTTTAACTTTTTCTATGCACAAGAGTCAACCTATTTGAATGAATTCCTCTCTACCCCTCCACCTCTAGTGGGAGTGCTGATGAATAGTGAAGTGGCTTAGAATTATTACTCACTGACTATTAAATGATAGAACATCAGCTTTATCTTACAGTTTGATGTAAAACTAGATGTGAACAATGTGGATCATTAACCTTATATACCATGCTGGATTTGGAGGGATCATTAGAGAATAGTTAGTCTAAGTACTCATCTGATGCCTAGTTTCTCCAAAACCTGATTAAGAAGGGTATTTTTACAAACAGCAGCAGATTCCTAAGTGGTTGTCCTGTAAGACTTTTGGCCAGTAACAGCAGTTCTCAAATGGTTGGGAAGGGGGAACTCACTGCCTGATGAGAGCTCCCATTTCTTCATAAGTTAGTTCTCTCCATTAGCTGTTTCTTCATCAGATGATGCAGAACCTTTGTCTGCTTAACTTTTCACTTCTTTTGAAAGCAGTGTGGGTATCTTTAAGTCTTCTTCATATAACAGTCAGATTTTTTAAATGTTAATTGTTATCTTTTAAATATGTTCCATTTAAAAAAATGTTTATTTTAAAATGCTCACAGTGTAATACTCAAGGTGACAATGGGGTATTTTAAATTTAAATAAGACCACTGTGGACTGAAAAAAAAAGCACAATGTGAGAGTTGTGAGTTAAACTTTATTTGGGGCAAAATAAGGACTATAGCCAGGGAGACAGCCTCAGGTAGCTCTGGAGAACTGCTCCAAACAAGAAGGAGGTGGGTCAGTATATATGTGATTTTAGTGAAAGGGGGATCCATGCAATCATGCACAGATTTTGACAGAGGCTTGCTGCTAGTCACAAGAAGGTTGCTGCTAGTCGTGAGGAGCAGATGTCTCTGTTAATGATTTTAGTGCTTTTGTAGATAGGAGTTGCAAGAAATTGGGCTCATAAAATCTTCTCCTAAAAATATCTAACTCCCTGAAGGTCTGTTTTGCCAGTTTTTCCCAGAGCACAGAGTGCTTCGTTCCTGATCTCCGCTCTGAAGTCATTTCACGGAGTATTGAAGGTCAGCAACTGCAGTGGCTACTTCATTCTTCTAGAACTAAATGGCAAGCAAAGATTTTTAGTTGCTATTACTTCCCAGGTGGTTCAGTGGTAAAGAATCCACCTGCCAATGCAGGAGATGCAGGTTCAGTCCCTGGGTTGGGAAGATCCCCTGGAGGAAAAAGGACAACCCATTCCAGTATTCTTATCTGGAAAATTCCATGGACAGAGGAGCCTGGCAGGCTACAGTCCCTGGGGTCACAGAGTTGGACACAAATGAGTGACTGAGCGCATGCACACACTATATACTAGTTCAGTTTTAGAGAGTTTTCCGCTTTGAATTACTATTTGATTTAGTAATACCTGAAAAGAATGTCGGGCAGAGAAAATAACTTATGTTGTTAACCAATGTTGACTTGTTTTTAAAGATGCTTCTTTCTTTTGTGCTTTCATAATAATTTTTATTTTTTGCTGATTATAAAAGTGACACATTAGTAAATAAAATTTAAAAAATATGGCAAAATTTGAAGAAAAACTAATAATCATTATGCAGTGATAATCACTTATCATTTTGTATGTTTCTACTTTTTTCTGAATGGTATGCGTGTGTTTATATATGAGATATATGTAATTGAGTGGGGCTTATACTGTACATACATTTTGTACTTTATTTTTTTAATGTTGAAATTACATTTTGAATTTTTCTCAGTCATTAATTGTTTTCTGAAATATTTAAGCACTGCATTCCATCCAATTTATTTATGTATTGTGCTTAGTTCCTCAGTCATGTCTGACTCTTTGCAACCTCATGGAATGTAGCCTACCAGGTTTCTCTGCCCATGGAATTCTCCAGGCAAGAATAATGGAGTGGGTTGCCATTTCCTACTCCAGGGCTTCCCAACCCAAGGATTGAACCCTAGTCTCTTGTGTCTCCTGCATTGGCAGGTGATTCTTTACCACTAGTGCCACCTGGAAGCCCATTTGTTTATGATCCATTACTTATTCAACAATTCTATTGTTGGTCTTTAAGTTGTTTATGTTTGTGACTATGAATAATCCCATAATGGACATATTTACATACAAATGTATATTTCTGTATCTGTGATTGTTTCCTTTGAACAGATTTCTTGAATAATTGTTAGATCAAAAGATACAAACATTTCTCAGGTCTCAGAGTAATCTCTCTAAAAGATAGGGTGACCATAAAATTGATCATCCAGACCACTTTCATCAGAACAGATGCTAAGATAGAACTGGAAAAATAGCTACAAACAAAGACTTGGCTAATTGAAAAAGGATCTAGGTCAGTCATCCTATTATACTAAAAGAAAATATGATTATTTCCTTTTAAATTCTCCTGATGTTACCCTATTAGAATAAGAAAAATCCCTTGCATGGCTGATTTTTTATACCTATTGTCATAACAACCCATTATCAAGCACGAGAATTTATGCTTTCTTATTCATCAGAATTCTGCTTATGTGTGAATGTGAATCTATACTGCATGCTAGAAATCACACACACAATTTAGGACTAACAGTGTAATTCCATTATAAAATTATAAAGAGATCTGAACATAACACATTTTTAAAGTATTACTGTCAAACCTGAACCAAGTAACCAGCCAAGTAATAAAGAAGGATGAAGGAAATTTATTAGTCTATAAGTCTTGTCTCCCAAATAAAGAGAAAGAAGTTCCACTCTACAGTGGACTATTTTGAAGAGAGAACTTTCACGATGCAAGGGAATGAATTAATTATCTTGTAATAGAGGAAATTTTAAGACACAGTATGACATTTAAGTGTGACACAACTGTTTTAAGGCAGCCTTTGTCTTTAGCCTTTGTTCTTTTGCCTTCATTTTATTGTACTTGAATTGTATGCAAGTAAGGCATTGTGTTTGACAGGGTAGATATTTAAATGATAATTTTAAGACAATAAGTAAGTAGGACATTAAAAAAAACTGCACATTTAAAAGTGGTTACCATGAGAGTTCTTGGCACACGGTGATATTCAGTGTGTTTAGCAGTTTTCTTGGGTCATCTGCATAGTCACTCAAGTCATGTCCAACTCTTTGTGACCCCATGGACTTCAGCCCTCCAGGCTCCTCTGTCCATGGGATTTTCCAGGCAAGAATATTGGAGTATATTGCCATTTCTTCCTCCAGGGGATATTCCTGACCCAGGAAAAATCCATATTTCCTGTGTATCCTGTATTGGCAGGCAGATTCTTTACCACTGAGTCACCTGGAAAGCCCTGGGTCATCTGATAAAAAAATTTGTTCTTCTTAGGAAATATCTGATTATTTGTTGCATACACTATTATTCTAATTTTAATTGAATTGTGGGATTCTTTTACTATTTAAAATATATAGGGACTTCCCTGGTGTTGAGTGGTTAAGACTTCGCCTTCCAACGCAGGGGCTTGCAGATAAAATCCCTGGTTGAGGAGTTAAGATCCTGCATTCCTGGCAACCAGAAAAATCAAAACATAAAGCAGAAACAATACTGTAACAAATTCAATAAAGACTTAAAAGTCTTTAGAGTATATATATAAAGAAAAAATTTTAATTATTAAATTAGAGATATTCTAGGAAGCACTAGACAGTAAAGGCAATTGTCCTTCTTTTCCAATCTGGATGATTTTCATTTCATTTTTCTTGCCTTGCTGCACTGGCAAGAACCTCCAGGAGAGAAGGGAGAGAGAGGGCTTCTTGCCTTGTTCCTGATTTTGGGGGAAAAATTTCAGTCTTCTGCCATTAAATATGGTGTGCTCTATAGATTATTCATAGAGGCTCTGTATCAGGTCAAGGAAATTCTCTTCTACTCATAGCCTGATTAGAATTTATTATTATTATTGAGCATAGATGTTGGATTTTGTTTAAAAATTATTCTGAATTTGTTAAAAAGATCATTTTTTTCTCTTTTTGTTTGTTAGTATGGGGAAATTACATTTCCTGATACATGATTGTTAAGCTAATCATACATTACTGGGACAAGCCTCACTTTGTCATTATGTATTATCCTTTTTGTATATTATTGGATGTAATTTCCTAATATTTCACAGAGGGTTTTTGCATCTGTGTTCATGAGGGATATTATTTGTTTGTTTTATTTTGTTTTCCTTATAACGCATTTGTCTGGTTTTGTCTTAATGCTTGCCTCATAGAAGGAATGGGCAGTCTTTTTGCCCTTTTCACTTTTCTGGGAGAGCATGTGTAGAATTGGTATATCTTCATTAAATATTTGGTAGAATTCAACAGTGAGGCCATCTGGGCCTGGAGTTTTCTTTGTGGAAAAATTTAAACTGTATATTCAGTTTTTAAAATAGATATGGAGCTATACAGGTAACTCTTCTTCAGTGACCTTTACAAGTTTGTGTCTTTCAAAGATACCATTTTATCTGAGTGAATTTTGGGGCAAAAAGTTGTTGAAAATACACATTTATTATTTTACTTCCTGTAAAATAGGTAGTGATGACACCTCTTTCTTAACTGATATTTGCAATTTGTATCTTCACACTCCTTTTCTCATAAGTCTTGGCTAAAGGTTTATTAAATTTTATTAATTTCTTTTAAAGGACTAGCTTTTAAATTTAGTGATTTAAATTTTTTTTCTTTTGTTGATTTCTGCCCTACTCTTATGATTTTTTTATTTTGCTTACTTTGGGTTTAATTGGCTATTTTTTTATTCTGTGAGTGTCAGTTATTTCAAGTTGCTTGATAGTATTACTTAAGGTGCCTATATCTTTGCAGATTTTCTGCATACTTTGCCTATCAATTATTAAGAGATGTTGAAGTCTCCAGCTATAATTTGTAATTCTGTCAGGTTTTTGCTTTGTTTAGTTTGCAGTTATATAATTAGATACATAAAAATTGAGGATTGTTATTTCCTCTTAAATGAGTTGATCCCTTTGTAATTATTGGGCTTCTCTTGTAGCTCAGTTGGTAAAGAATCTGCCTGCAGTGCAGGAGACTGGAGTTCGTATCCCTGGGTTGGGAAGATCCCCTGGAGAAGGAAATGGCAACCCACTCCAGGATCCTTGCCTGGAAAATCTCATGGACAGAGGAGACTGGTGGGCTGCAGTCCACGGGGTTGCAAAGAGTTGGGTACAACTGAGCGACAAACACTTGGTTACACTTACTTTGTCATTATGAAGTAATCTACTCTATCCCTTGTATATTCTTTGCTCTGAAATCTAGTTTATCTAATATTATTATAACCATTTCAGCTTTTTTGTCTTTTTGATTAATATCTGTCAGTTCAGTTCAGTCATTTAGTCATGTCCAACTCTTTGTGATCCCATGGACTGCAGCACACCATGCTTCCCTGTCTGTCCATCACCAACTCCTGGTGCCTACTCAAGCTCATGTCCATTGTGTCAGTGATGCCATACAACCATCTCATCCTCTGTTGTCCCCTTCTCCTCCTGCCTTCAATCTTTCCCAGCATCGGGTCTTTTCCAATGAGTCAGTTTTTCACATCAGGTGGCCAAAGTATTGGAGTTTCAGCTTCAACCTCAGTCCTTCCAATGAGTATCCATGGCTGATTTCCTTTGAGATTGACTTGTTTGATCTCCTTGCAGTCCAAGGGACTCTCAAGAGTCTTCTCCAACACCACAGTTCAAAATCATTGATTCTTTGGCGCTCAGCTTTCTTTACAGTCCAACTCTCACATCCATACATGACTATTGGAAAAACCTTAGCTTTGACTAGATGGACCTTTGTTGGCAAAGTAATGTCTCTGCTTTTTAATATGCTGTCTAGGTTGGTCATAACTTTTCTTCCAAGGAGCAAGCTTCTTTTCTGCAGTGATTTTGGAGCCCAAGAAAATAAAGTCTGTCGCTGTTTGTATTGTTTCCCCATCTATTTTCCATGAAGTGATGGGACCAGATGCCATGATCTTTGTTTTCTGAATGGAGTTTTAAGCTAACTTTTTCACTCTCCTCTTTCACTTTCATCAAGAGGCTCTTTAGTTCTTCTTTGCTTTCTGCCATAAGGGTGGTGTCATCTGCATATCTGAGGTTATTGATATTTCTCCTGGCAATCTTGATGCCAGCTTGTGCTTCATCCAGCCTGGCATTTTGCATGTTGTACTCTGTATATATGTTAAATAAGCAGGGTGACAATATACAGCATTGATTTGGAACATTTCAGATTTGGAACCAGTCTGTTGTTTCATGTCCAGTTCTAACTGTTGCTTCTTGACCTGCATACAGATTTCTCAGGAAGCAGGTCAGTTGGTCTGGTATTCCCTTCTCTTGAAGAATTTTCCACAGTTGTTGTGATCCACACAGTCAAAGGCTTTGGCTAGTCAATAATGCAGAAGTAGATGTTTTACTGGAACTTTCTTGCTTTTTCGATGATCTAGCGGATGTAGGCAATTTGATCTCTGGTTCCTCTGCCTTTTCTAAATCCAGCTTGAACATCTGGATGTTCACGGTTCACGTACTATTGAAGCCTGGCTTGGAGAATTTTGTGCATTACTTTGCTAGCGTGTGAGATGAGCGCAATTGTGTGGTAGTTTGAGCATTCTTTGGCATTGCCTTTCTTTGGGGTTGGAATGAAAACTGACCTTTTCCAGTATGGCATGATCTGTTTTTTTTATTTTATGTTCTTTTAGCTTTTGAGCACCACACATTTTTTTGTGCTCTAGGTTTTATGTGATGTAGGTCTCTGATCTCACTTTGCACTTTTTAGAGACCTGGACTGTGTCTTCTTTCTCACATGTATGCCCCATTAAAATGCTGCATCTGAGAGGTTGGTAGTTTTATTTGCAGAGATACAGAAAGGGATGCATTTTGGATATAAAAGTACATGGACTTCATCTGGTCAAGTTTAGTTTGTGATTCCTGATGGACCACCTTGAAGGACCACCTGTCTGGCAGGCAGTTGGTTGTACATTTTTGTGACTTAGAGCTGCCAGCTCATGGGAACTTCTTGAATTCATGGATACAAATGAATTCCCTTAAGAAAGCTGTTCAGAATGAGAGAAGAACCAAAATGAAAACCTGGCAAAGAAGGGTATTTAATCTGTTGTTTAGGTAAGTTCTAATGTAGTATATATACTTATGGTAATGAAGATTTCTTATATCTATGAATTGTTAAGTGCAAATAAAAGTGAATCCTTTATCATGTAGAATAATTTTGATACTTCATTCTCTGATCTGTGGAGGTTTAAATAGTCCTTCTAAAGTGCTTGATCTAAATATACCCTAAATAGTTCAAATTATTCGTAAATATTTTTCTAAATTTAGTCTCAGATGCTGCAAAGAATTGAATTGTCTTGGTCAACAAGTTACATAAAATGCCCAAAGGCTCAAGTTTGTCAGCTGTTTCATTCTTAACTCTTACTGCCAAGTAATACCAGAGAGGGTTCACATATTTTAAGCCACCAGTAAATATGTGATTCAATTGCCAAATCTTGTGAGTGTTTTCCTTAATCATCCTTGGTCTCTATTTATGTGCTCCTGTTGTTGAGTAATCTTACCCTGATTAGGGGTGGAGAAAATATTGGGATAATTCCATTACAGATAGAAATGTCACAGGCTAGATTCTACATGTTAGAACTCTTGTCAGCAGATATTCAAGTTCCTAAGCAGTGTGTGGGCTATTCAGAAAATTGATCCTAAACAAGAATTTATTTGAACTTTAAAATATACTTGTCCAGAAATTTTTAAAGGGGAAATTTAAAAATTAAAAAATTTTTTAAAGGTTTGATATGATACCTCTACTTAGAATTTTTTTCTTATTAACTGTTGTTCATTATTGGTGTAAATTATGATGACTGTAACAATCCAGAGAGGTTAGAAAATCATTTCATTCATTATAAGTGATTTATCTAGTGAGTAAACTTTTCAATTTCTAATCCTGCTTTTGTTATCACAGAGACTGTGAAGTTGATAAGGTCATTCTGCCTCTTGGTGTTGCAGTTAATCCAGTCTCCAAATTGCAAAAGACTTCACAGTGATTATGAAATTTTGCCTTTGCTGAAAGCACCCTACCTAGCCCTTCACATTTTTTGGTGTGTGTGAACTAAAAATTTAATTTGAAGCAAAATGTGTTTAGTTTCTGAGTCATGTTCAAGTCTTTGTGACCCCATGGACTGTACCCTGCCAGGCTCCTCTGTCCATGAAGATTGTCCAGGCAAGGATACTGGAGTGGGCTGCTATGCCCTCCTCCAGGGGATCTTCCTAATCCAGGGATTGAACCCAGGCCTTCCGCACTGTGGGCAGATTCACCATCTGAGCCACCAGGGAAGGAATGCACTTCCTATCTAGCTATCCTTCTAGGAACCTAGGTGATAAAATTATTTATATGAGGGCTATGAGTTAATTTCCTTGAGACATGAGACTAGTACTCACAGTGACGTTGTGTAGATTTTTCTAGGCTCATGTAATTAAAATTAGGCCATACATGTAAGTTAAAAAGAGTAAATACCCTAAACTTGAAAACAAAGCTCCTTCGTACATATATACTTATATGTATATAATTATATGTATACTTACATGTATATACTTATATATTTCATGTTGTCTCTCTCTCTCTTTTAAGTACCTCTACGGCTTCCTAGGTGGTCAGAGGTTAAGAATTCTCCTGCCAGTGCTGGAGACGTGGGAGACGCAGGTTCAATCCCTGGGTTGGGAAGATCCCCTGAAGGACATGGCAACCCACTGCAGTATTCTTGCCTAGAAAATTCCATGGACAGAGGAGTCTGGCAGGCTACAGTCCATGGGGTTGCAAAGGAGTCAGACACGATTTAATGACTAAACAGCATAGTTCCTCCTATAGTCCTATTCATTCTCTTATTTCAATAAGAACATTTACACATAAAGATTTCGGTTCTTCAAAAAACCAGTTTAACTTGTCATCTTCATGACAGAGACTAATGATCAGCAATGATAACACAGCTCAACAAACCATTTACTAATCCAAGCTAAAATGTACTGAAACTTATAGTACTGAAACTTTCACTCTAACCAACATAATCAGTTGAGAGAAGACTCCAGATATCAAACAAGATGCACTCTTGAAACTTGGGTCAAGTTCGGGAAATATTATCCTCTAAGACTGACACTGACACCAGGCATGGGTGGAATTTGCTATTTACAGCTCTCTCTTTAACAAGTGACTTAGTGTAATTTTGAAATGACAAGAGCTGAGATGACCAGGAACAAATCATACTAAAATATAACTGAGTGCAATACAAGAAAAAGTATATTAAGGAGATATTTTGAAGTGAATAAAGGTAACAATATTTCATGGGTCTTTAAAAACTCAGAGTTTCAGAATAAGAATTTCAATACAAATCTCTGGGTATCCTCAGGCAAGGTGGCATCCAGTTTGAGTATTAAACTGAGCAGTGCCTGTCCCCATGAAAATCTTTATGACAGTTACTGTCAGAAGTAGATAAATTGCCATTTTAGTGATAGATGATTTTGGCAAATGAAAATTATTTCATTAGATTTTACTTCTTCCTATACCATCTTTTAAAAATTATATGAGCAATGTGTATGTTTTTAGGAAAATTTGAAGATTAAATTAAGGATCATGAGATCACACCACAAATTTGTGTTTGTTACAAAATATGTGCATTACTTACATATTATTTTACAGTTCCTAATTTGTTTTCACTAATATCTTCAGGCAAAAATATTTCAATTAGCTGTAGGTAAAGTAACAATAATGTGATTATCATCATCAGGGTCAACATTGATCTCTTCTATATCATTTTCCCATTAATGTGGAAAGAGTAGGATAAGCATAAAAATCTGAAAGTTATATGTAGTGAGTTTCTTGACTTGCAAACCTAAGAACCACATCCTGTTCCTATGGATACCCACTGAATTTCCTATTTTCATCAAACATCTTTGTTAAGCTAAGATTTATTCATAACAATTCTGCCAGTTATGGGGTAATGGTTGCAAAATAGTAAATGTTCTGTGACTTTTCAGCAAATCATAGAAACACAGAAATAGTGATTAACTATTTTCAAAATTCCTTTGTCTTCCTTTTCTTTCTTCTTGTTCTCACACTGTTATCTTGGTCAGTTTCTGCTGTCTCCTGCTTCAAACCAATGAATGCCATCCTTGCTCTTGGTCTCCTTGAGAGCATTTCCTGTAGTGCTGAGACTTTAATAGAAAGATTCTGATCTCCTCTTGGTTTCCCTGACACCAGCATTTGCCAGAACATAAAATGCGTAAGTGTTCATTCGTAATCTAAATTTCATAAGAAAATCTTATGGAGAAATCTATTTCTTGGTACTTTTCATATGTCTGAAAGGGTTTTGAAGTGGTTAGGTAGAGGAAACATTATTTTCTTTCCCTGTGTTTTGCAGCTATCAACTGTTCTCCTCTTTATCATTTTCTATGTTGGTGACAGACCCAAATATCACTATGTGGCCCTCTTACTGTGTTCTTTCATCATTCCTGTAATGTTCAGTTTGAAATGAATGTTAAAGCAATGTCTCTACTGAGCTTGAGCTAAGGTTACAGTAGTAAAAACTTCAGTATAAAATTTTAAGTAAATAGTCCAAACCATAGCTGACAAGAGCAGTGTGGTTTGGGACTTGTTATTTTTGTTAAGAAACCACTTGTAGGGACCTAGTTTATAGCACAGGGAACTCTGTTCAATGTTAAGTGGCAGCCTAGATGGGAACGGGGTTTGGGGGAGAGTGGATACATGCATGTGTATGGCTGAGTCGCTCTGCTGTGCATCTGATACTATCACAGTATTGTTAATTGGCTATACTCCAATATAATGGGCTTCCCTGGTGGCTAAGATGGTAAAGAATCTACCTGCAATGCAGGAGACCTGGGTTAGATCCCTGGGTCAGGAGGATCCCCTGGAAAAGGTAATGGCTACCCAATCCGGTGTGAAGAGCCGACTCATTGAAAAACACCCTGATGCTGGGAAGGATTGAAAGCAGGAGGAGAAGCGGGTGACAGAGGATGAGATGGTTGGATGGCATCACTGACTCAATGGACATGAGTTTGAGCAGACTCTGGGAGATAGTGAAGAACAGGGAAGCTTGGCATTGTGCAGTCTATGGGGTTGCACAGAGTTGGACATGACTGGGCGACTAACACTTTCACTCCAATTCAAAATAAAAAGTTAAAAAAAGAAACTACTCATAGGATGTAGTGCTTTGATCCAGCTCTGATGTCTGTGGTGCCTGTTTCTGCACTGAGGGATGTCACAGCATCCTTATTTAATGTGACCGAGGTGCTGAAATCAAGCACTGTGGTCAGAAGGTAAATGTGGACTTTTTTTTTTTTTAGGAAAATACGTTGTTTTCCACTGGCAAATATGGCATATTTCTCAACTCTACCACCACCACCACCACCACCACCACCACCACCAAGTACTGTCTCTGCTCTCAACTCCTTTGCTTCATTGCACAGATTCTTACAAGGTGGATAATTGTTCCTGACTCTTCAGGCTTCCAGTCTTTCTGTGGGAGTTTCTCTTCATTCCTTTCATAATAAGAAGCAGCATGCCCATTGGTTAAAAGCTTGAGATTTTGAATCAGAGGGTCCTGGTTTGAACCCTGACACTGCCATCTATAGCTTTTTGGCCTTGAACAAGTTATTGGACCTCTCCAAGCCCCAATGTCTTTCTCTAAGAAATTGAGATTATTAATAGTAAGGGCGAAGTATTGTGTGACTCTTCAGTAGAATCATGCTTTAAAGGGTTTAGCATGATGAAGATCAAACACCAATTACTTTAATTTTTTGTTTTTAATTTTTAAAATGTTGTGTTGGTTTCTGCCGTACAACAACTCAAATCAGCCATCATTATCCATAGAGCCCCTCCCTCTTGAGCCTTCTTCCACTCCTGCCACCAGTTATTTTTATTTTACAAATCTTTGTGAGATTGTCTCTGATGTTCCATTTTAGGAGACATTTGACTTTTGTGCTTTTTCAAGCCTCTTTTTCTCGTCCTTCACCAGCTTTGTAAAATCTCACCTCTTCCATGTATTTTCATGTACAGCCAAACTCAGCATGTAAAAATATGACTTTCTGCAGTGATTGCAAATGATTTTGTTTGTTCCTGCTGTTGTATAAATCATGCTCTACTCTACATGAGCAGGATCGTGTATTGTCCATGTTACTGCTTTATGATGTCAGTGATGATGATGGACTCTGCATAAATAGAAAGCCACCATATTTTTAGGATAAAGGCCAATATTAGGGTGTAGTTAATTATTTTTAAACCGCACTCACTGAATGTACTTGAAAGCTTTTGTTATTTTGTTATTCAGATGGTGTTATCACAGCATGGACCAGGCTCTCTGTGTTTGTGCACACACTCCGTGTACACAATTTATTTAAACTTAATATTTTTATTAAAGCTGCTACTGAAAATTGCTGCATGGCAAATGGATTAAGATCTCTTGGAACCCATACTGGGAGTAATTAGGAAAGGTGATTTAAATAAAAAAAGTATTTGGGGATTTGTCTCTTCGGGGTTGGTAGAGATCTGTAGAGAACCTTATCCCTGAGTTATAACTGAATAGGCTTTTTATAAATTAATCTGAACTGGAAATTATTTTTTCTAATCCCTCATGTGCAACTGTACCTAAAACTTATTAAATAATGCAGTTAAACATAATTCTCTTACTGGCATTGATGGTCTTATAGAGAGGGTTAGATGAACACAGTGTATGGGATCAAGGCGCCTTTATAATATACATTTATTTCCCTGTAGCTCAAATGGTAATGACTCTGCCTGCAGTGCAGGAGACCTGGGTTCGATCCCTGGGTCAGGAAGTTCCCCTGGAGAAGGAAATGGCAACCCACTCTAGGATTCTTGCCTGGAGAATTCCATGGACAGAGGAGCCTTATGGGCTACAGTCTACAGTGTCGCAAAGAGTTGGACATGACTAAGTGACTAACACACACATATAATATATATAAATACTGCAGCCTTTATCCTCATGCTTCTGTCTCCTTACTGAAAGGACTCCATGAGTAAAACTTTCAGTTTCTCTGTAGTGCTACCTCACAGAAGATGAAATAAAATACTTGATAACTTTTTAAAATGAAGAATTTGATAGTTATTTTTTTTTTTGTGAAACACAACACTGTAATTATGTGGTGAATTGGAGGTGAAGCCTGAAAGAAGACAACTTTTTTCCCCAGACTGGATCCTGGTGTTGTCTTAAAATAAACCTCCTCCAGCCACCTTAGCATTGAAGTGAAGTTTGCGAGGCTCACGTTGAAGGATTGTTCCACAAACATAATCTTGTTCTGTTCACCACTTTTCAATTCAAATATTTCTGCATTTCCTGTCATGGTGTTGAAGCTATCAGAAACAATTTAAAATTAATCACAACGTAATTTTTTAGGTATTTTGCTTAAAATTGTCTTAGTGTATCTAACTTTATTATTTCCCTTTTACAATTGAGAAATAGATGTATATTAATATTATAGCAGTTTAAAGTATATAATGATTCAATATGTGTATATATTGTGAAATCATATAAGTATTATGATCACCATAAATAATTACAAGTTTTTTTTCTTGTGAAGAGAACTTTTAAGATCTACTTTCTTAACAATTTTCAAATATACAGTATGGTATTATTAACTATAGTCAGTATGCTATACGTTACAATCCAAGACTACTTTATAACTGAAAGTTTGTACCTTTTGACTTCTTTCGCCCTTTTTACCCACCTCCTTTCCTCCACCCCTCAGCCTCTGACAACCTCCAGTCTGCTCTCTATGAGTTCAATATTTTTTTTTTCAGATTACACGTATAAGTGAGATCGTGGTATTTATCTTTCTCTGTCTGACTTATTTCACATAACATAATGCCCTAAGGCGCATGTATGTTGTTGCAAATGGCAAGATTTTATTCCTGTTTTGAGGGTGAATAATATTCCATTGTGTTTGCATTCATTCACTGATGGACACTTAGGTCGTTTCCATATCTTGGCTATTATAAATCATGCTGCAGTGAATTTGGAGATACATATATCATTTTGAGTTAGTGTCTCCATTTCCTTTGGATAAATACCCAGAAGTAGACTTGCTGGATTATATGGCAGTTCTGTTTTTAACTTTTTTAGGAATCTTCATACTCTTTTATATAGTGGTTGCACCAATTTATCTTCCTACCAACAGTGCACAAGGGGTCTCTTTTCCTCAAACACTTGCCAACACTTGTTATTTATTGGCTTTTTGATAATAGCCATTCTAATAGGTATGAGGTATCTCATTGTGATTTTGATTTACATCTCCCTGATGATTAGTGATGCTGAGCACCTGTTCATGTACCTGTCGGCCATCTGTATGTCTTCTTTGTAAAAAATGTCTAGTCAGATCCTCTGTCCATTTTATATTTGGATTTTTTTTTTTTTGCTATTGAGTTGTATGCATTCTTTATGTATTAAGATGTACGATTTGCAACTATCTGGTAGGTTCTCTTTTTTTAGTTGATGGTTTCCTTTGCTGTGCAGAAGCTTTTTAGTTTGATGTAGTCCAACATGTTGATTTTTGCTTCTGTCACTTTTGCTTAGTCAAACTAAAAAAAAATCTTTTCCAAGAAAGCTATGCTTTCTTCTTGGAGTTTTATGATTTCAGGTCATACAGTCTTGATGCCTTAAAAATTTAGTTAATTTTTGTCTATGGTGTAAGATAATGGTCCAGTTTCATTATCTTGCATATGACTATCCAGTTTTCCCAGAACCATTTACTGAAGAGATTGTTCTTTCCACATTGTGTATTCTTGGCTCCTTGACGTCATTCTTGGACTCTCTGTTCTGGGCTATCTATTCTCTTCCATCAATCTATGTGTCTGTTTTTATGCCAGTATCATACTGTTTTGATTACTGCAGATTTGTAGTATAGGTTGAAATCAGGAAGCATTTTGCTTCCAACTTTGTTCTTCTTTCTCAGTTCCTTTGGCTATGTGGGATCTTTTATGGTTCCATACAAATTTTAGGGTTGTTTGTTCTATTTTAATGAAAAATGCTATTGGAATTACTTCTTGTTTTCCTAGATGGATTAATTTTGTAGTCTGCGCTTCCTAAATTTGATTTAGTATAAGTTTTTAAAAATTCATGAGATTTGGCTCTCACACTTTCATTTATATCATATCTACATATATTGCCCCAAATGATAATTAGCCTTGTTAATGGAGATCAGCTCCTTAGTTCCTTACTCTAAGCTGCTAGGCTCCTTCTTGGGAGTTCTTATAAATGACATCTACTTTAGTTCTGCTGCTAAGTTGCTGCTAAGTCGCTTCAGTCGTGTCCGACTCTGTGCGACCCCATAGACGGCAGCCCACCAGGCTCCGCTGTCCCTAGGATTCTCCAGGCAACAACACTGGAGTGGGTTTCCGTTTCCTTCTCCAGTGCATGAAAGGGAAAAGCAAAAGTGAAGTCACTTTAGTTCTAAGGTTCTTAATTTTCACGTTATGTGGCACATGACTATTTTCTCATAAGTTTTATGTTCAATTTTTTTCTGTTGTTACTTAATGGCATGTATTTGAGAAATTGAGGCCCCAGATTATGTTATACAAGAAGTCAGCAACTAAACCTTTTTTTGGTACATATATTCCTAGGGAACTGGATTTTTGTACTACTAATATAATCATTGTAACTTGTTGCTACATTTAATTGTTTTACAAATAATTTTTGAATACTTACATTGAGAGTATTTTCCAAGGAACTGTGAGGGATATTATGAGAATTCAGAAAGGAATATTATCCTTAAGACTTGCTGTGTAGTAGGGGAAATAACATTTACATACAAATAATCATAATACAAGATTTAGAAGAACAACTGTCATAAATGAGAGAGAGTGTAGGAAAGAAGAAATACTTCTGATGTGGCGGATCAGGAGAAAACTTTGTGGAGGTGGAGGCATCTGGTCAGTTCCTCTAAGGAAAGTTGGGATTAGTTGCTCTTTGGGAAATAGAAGTGTTGATATCTGGGTGGAGAATGTAACATTAGCAAAACTGAAGATGAAGGAAATCACCTTGGTGCTGGTGGGAACAATAAACGAGAAGCTTGCTTATTGTGCATAAATGAGATGTTGGAACTTAGAGTTGGATTTGTGGCTTTGGGTTATTTATTTTGTAGACACACTTTGATCAAAAGAGGAACATGAATAGATCCATAGTTAAAGGAGATTGTGTTGTTTTTTTTTTTTTGAGAGTGAGAAATAAGGTCATGTGTGAAGAAAGAGCTGAATTATATTTTATTTGGCAGTAAATATCCTTATTCAATTTCACATCCTAGTCTATATATCATAGGGATTTTTGGGCCAAGGGGTTGACAGAACAGTAGTGATTCTATATTTGGTGATTTTAGGGATGCTATGAAAGCTTGTTTTACAAAGGCATAACAAAATTCTCTGCTAATATATTTTTTATACATATTCCTTAAAGGCAAGTGATCAATATCTTTTTTATTGGAGTATAATTGCTTTACAATGTTATGTAAGTTTCTGCTATGCAAAGAAGTGAATCACTTATATGTATACATATATTCCTCCCTCTTGAACCCCCCTCCCCATGATCAATATCTTAATGTATTTTCCCCTGTTAAAATACAAAGGCTTGGGACGTAGACTGAGAGCCCTGTGCAGGGAGAACAAAGCGGAAGAACTGGACTGCAGCTCACAAGGCACCTCTGTCTTTCACTATCTCCCAGAGTTTGCTCAAATTCATGTCCATTGAGTCAGTGATGCTATCTAACTATCTCATTCTCTTCTGTCTCCTTTTCGTTTGCCTTCAATCTTTCCCAGTATCAGGGTCTTTTCCAGTGAGTCGACTCTTTGCATCAGGTGGCCGATATTGGTGGCTTTGGCACGTACATAGTGAAGTGAAGTCGCTCAGTCATGTCTGACTCTTTGCTACCCCATGGACTGTAGCCTACCAGGCTCCTCCGCCCATGGGATTTTCTAGGCAAGAATACTAGAGTGGGTTGCCATTTCCTTCTGCAGGAGATACTCCTGACCCAGGGATTGAACTGGGGTCTCCCGCATTGTTGGCAGACGTTTTACCATCTGAGCCACCAGGGAAGTTAGTCAGCATGTACTTACATACAATTAACTCTGTAAATGCAATACACTGATTTCATTGGTAGCTTTTTTTAAATATAATTTCAATGTTTCATACCTAAAAGGTGTTTCCTGAGCACATGAAATCAGGAAACAGACCTTGGTGGGCAGTTAGATTAGGGATTCTTCTCTGGAGGAAGATCGGCTATGTTTGCTTAATGAATACCTTCATTTCTGTTAATGAGCTATTCAGATGTGTGAAAGAACAATTATATTCACTCCTAGCCTTCTGCTACATTATTTTAATTCTGAATGAACAGCTTTTAATAAAGTCGTTTTATTCTAAATTGTCTTTATTTTATGGAATGCTAGCTTTTGCTTTAGAAACACACTTGGAAGAGCTGGTCTATGGTTATCTTAATGCTGCTCTTCATATGTCTCTCCCTTTGATGCATTTCATGCTCTCTGTGTCCTTTTACCTCATTCTCTGTGATTTCTTCTTCTTTGTGGGACTCAGTGCCTTCATGCTGCTCTTGGATGTCTGCTCCTTCCTCCCTGTCTTGCCTTATCTGGGCCTGTTGGGACCTTCCAACACTCTGACAAGTCTAGACTTCTCTCCCCATCTTCTTCAGCCTTAAGTTTGCCTAAGATTGCTTATTTGCCTGCCTGCCTTCCTTTCTCTTGCTCTCTGCTTAATGTGGCATCTAGAAGCCTGTATATTTTGTCAGCATTTACAAAGGACTTGCTTTTGGTTTCATTGACAATCTCTTTTTCATTTTTTAAAAATTAATTAATTAAGTTTAATTGGAGGCTAATTACTTTACAATATTGTAGTGGTTTTTGGCATACATTGACATGAATCAGCCATGGGTGCACATGTGTTCCCCATCCTGAACCCCCCTCCCACCTCCCTCCCCATCCCATCCCTCTGGGTCATCCCAGTGCACCAGCCCTAAGCACCCTATCTCATGCATTGAACCTGGACTGGTGATCCATTTCACAAAAGATAATATACATATTTCAGTGCTATTCTCGCAAATCATCCTGCCCTTGCCTTCTCCCACAGAGTCCAAAAGTCTGTTCTTTACATCTGTGTCTCTTTTGCTGTATCTCATATAGGGTCATCATTACCATCTTTCTAAATTCCATATATATGTGTTAATATACTGTATTGGTGTTTTTGTTTCTGATTTACTTCACTCTGTTTAATAGGCTCCAGTTTCATCCACCTCATTAGAACTGATTCAAATGTATTCTTTTTAATGGCTGAGTAATATTCCATTGTGTATATGTACCACAGCTTCCTTATCCATTTGTCTGCTGATGGGCATATAGGCTGTTTCCATGTCCTGGCTATTATAAACAGTGCTGTGATGAACATTGGGGTGCACGTGTCTCTTTCAATTCTGGTTTCCTCAGTGTGTATGCCCAGCAGTGGGATTGCTGGGTCATATGGAAGTTTTATTTCCAGTTTTTTAAGGAATCTCCACACTGTTCTCCATAGTGATTGTACTAGTTTGCATTCCCACCAACAGTGTAAGAGGATTCCCTTTTCTCTACACCCTCTCCAGCATTTATTTTTTGTAGACTTTTTGATAGCAGCCATTCTAGCCAGTGTGAGATGGTACCTCATTGTGGTTTTGATTTGCATTTCTCTGATAATGAGTGATGTTGAGCATCTTTCCATGTGTTTGTTAGCCATCTGTATGTCTTCTTTGGAGAAATGTCTGTTTAGTTCTTTGGCCCACTTTTTGATTGGGTCATTTAATTTTCTGGAATTGAGCTGCATGAGCTGCTTGTATATTTTTGAGATTAATTCTTTTTCAGTTGCTTCATTTGCTATGATTTTCTCCCATTCTGTAGGCTGTCTTTTCACCTTGCTTATAGTTTCCTTCATTGTGCAAAAGCTTTTAAGTTTAATTAGGCTCCATTTGTTTATTTTTGCTTTTATTTCCATTACTCTGGAAGGTGGGTCATAGAGGATCCTGCTGTGATTTATGTCAGAGAGTGTTTTGCCTGTTTTCCTCTAGGAGTTTTATAGTTTCTGGTCTTACATTTAGATCTTTAATCCATTTTGAGTTTATTTTTGTGTATGGTGTTAAAAAATGTTTTAGTTTCATTCTTTTTCAAGTGGTTGACCAGTTTTCCCAGCACCACTTGTTAAAGAGATTGTCTTTTCTGCATTGTATAGTCTTGCCTCCTTTGTCAAAGATAAGGTGTCCATAGGTACGTGGATTTATCTCTGGGCTTTCCATTTTGTTCCATTGATCTATATTTCTGTCTTTGTGCCAGTACCATACTGTCTTGATGACTGTGGCTTTGTAGTATAGTCTGAAGTCAGGCAGATTGATTTGTCCAGTTCCATTCTTCTTTCTCAAGATTGCTTTGGCTATTCGAGATTTTTTGTATTTCCATACAAATTGTGAAATTCTTTGTTCTAGTTCTCTGGAAAATATTGTTGGTAGCTTGATAGGGATTGCATTGAATCTATAGATTGCTTTGGGTAGTATACTCGTTTTCACTATATTCATTCTTCTGATCCATGAACATGGTATATTTCTCCATCTATTTGTGTCCTCTTTGACTTCTTTCATCAGTGTTTTATAGTTTTCTATATATAGGTATTTTGTTTCTTTAGGTAGATTCATTCCTAAGTATTTTATTCTTTTTGTTGCAATGGTGGATGGAATTGTTTCCTTCATTTCTCTTTCTCTTTTCTCATTGTTAGTGTATAGGAATGCAAGGGATTTCTGTGTGTTAATTTTATATCCTGCAAATTTACTATTTTCATTGATTAGCTCTAGTAATTTTCTGGTGGTGTCTTTAGGGTTTTCTATGTAGAGGATCATGTCACCTGCAAACATTGAGAGTTTTACTTCTTCTTTTCCAATGTTGATTCCTTTTATTTCTTTTTCTTCTCTGATTGCTGTGGCCAAAACTTCCAAAACAACTATGTTGAATAGTAGTGGTGAGAGTGGGTACCCTTGTCTTGTTCTTGACTTTAGGGGAAATGCTTTCAATTTTTCACCATTAAGGATAATGTTTGCTGTAGGCTTATCATATATGGCTTTTATTATGTTGAGGTATGTTCTTCTATACCTGCTTTCTGGAGGGTTTGTATCATAAATGGATGTTGAATTTTGTCAAAGGATTTCTCTGCATCTATTGAGATAATCGTATGGTTTTTATCTTTCAATTTGTTAATGTAGTGTATCACATTGATTGGTTTGCAGATATTGAAGAATCCTTGCATCCCTGGGATAAAGCCCACTTGGTCATGATGTGTGATCTTTTTTAAGATGTTGTTGAATTCTGTTTGCTAGAATTTTGTTAAGAATTTTTTCATCTATGTTCATCAGTGATATTGGCCTGTAGTTTTCTTTTTTTGTGGCATCTTTGTCTGGTTTTGGTATTAGGGTAATCGTGGCCTCATAGAATGACTTTGGAAGTTTACCTTCCTCTGCAATTTTCTGGAAGAGTTTGAGTAGGATAGGTGTTAGCTCTTCACTAAATTTTTGGTAGAATTCAGCTGTGAAGCCATCTGGTCCTGGGCTTTTGTTTGTTGGAAGATTTTTGATTATAGTTTCGATTTCTGTGCTTGTGATGGGTCTATTAAGATTTTCTATTTCTTTCTGGTTCAGTGTTGGAAGGTTTTTTTCTAAGAATTGTCCATTTCTTCCAAGTTGTCCATTTTATTGTCACACAGTTGCTGATAGTAGTCTCTTGTGATCGTTTGTATTTCTGTGTTGTCTATTGTGATTTCTCTGTTTTCATTTCTAATTTTGTTGATTTGATTCTTCTCCCTTTTTTTCTTGATGAGTCTGGCTAATGGTTTGTCTATTTTATTTATCTTCTCAAAGAACCAGCTTTTAGCTTTGTTGATTTTTGCTATGGTCTCTTTTGTTTCTTTTTCATTTATTTCTGCCCTAATTTTTTATGATTTCTTACCTTCTACTCACCCTGGGGTTCTTCATGTCTTCTTTTTCTAGTGGTTTTAGGTGTAAAGTTAGGTTATTTATTTGCTTTTTCTCTTATTTCTTGAGGGAAGCTTATATTGCTCTGAACCTTCCCCTTAGCACTACTTTTACTGAATCCCATAGGTTTTGGGTTGTTGTGTTTTCATTTTCATTCGTTTCTATGCATATTTTGATTTCTTTTTTGATTTCTTCTGTGATTTGTTGGTTATTCAGAGTGTGTTGTTTAGCCTCCATAAGTTTGTATTTTTAATAGTTTTTTTTTTTCCTGTAGTTGACATCTAATCTTACCACATTGTGATCAGAAAAGATGCTTGAAATGATTTCAGTTTTTGGGAATTTAATAAGGCTAAATTAATGGCCCAGGATGTGATCTATCCTGGAGAAGATTCCGTGTGCACTTGAGAAAAAGGTGAAATTCATTGTTTTGGGGTGAAATGTCCTATAGATATCAATTAGGTCTACCTGGTACATTGCATCATTTAAAGTGTGTGTTTCCTTGCTAATTTTCTGTCTAGTTGATCTATCCATAGGTATGAGTAGGCTATTAAAGTCTCCCACTATTATTGTGTTACTGTTAATTTCCCCATTCATACTTGTTAGCATTTGTCTTATATATTGTGGTGCTCCTATGTTGGGTGCATATATATTTATAATTGTTATTGTTATATCTTCTTCTTGGATTGATCCTTTGATCATTATGTCGTGTCCTTTGCCTCTTGTCACAGCCTTTATTTCAATGTCTATTTTTTCTGATATGAGTATTGCTACTCTTGCTTTCTTTTGGTCTCTATTTGCATGAAATATCTTTTTCCAGCCCTTCACTTTCAGTCTGTATGTGTCCCTGTTTTGAGGTGGGTCTCTTGTAAACAGCATATATAGGTGCTTTGTTTTTGTACATTCAGCCAGTCTTTGTCTTTTGGTTGGGGCATTCAACCCATTTACATTTAAGGTAATTATTGATAAGTATGATCCTGTTGCCATTTACTTTGTTGTTTTGGGTTCGAGTTTATAAACCGTTTCTGTGTTTCCTGTCTAGAGAAGATCCTTTAGCATTTGTTGAAGAGCTGGTTTAGTGGTGCTGAATTCTCTCAGCTTTTGCT
This sequence comes from Okapia johnstoni, assembly GCA_024291935.2. Classification (NCBI taxonomy): domain Eukaryota; kingdom Metazoa; phylum Chordata; class Mammalia; order Artiodactyla; family Giraffidae; genus Okapia; species Okapia johnstoni. The sequence goes on along the minus strand of CM044310.1, from coordinate 57,284,176 downwards.
TGTCTGTAAAGCTTTTGATTTCTCCTTCATATTTGAATGAGATCCTTGCTGGGTATAGTATTCTGGGTTGTAGGTTTTTCTCTTTCATCACTTTAAGTATGTCCTGCCATCCCCTTCTGGCCTGAAGAGTTTCTATTGAAAGATCAGCTGTTATCCTTATGGGAATCCGCTGGTGTGTTATTTGTTGCTTTTCCCTTGCTGCTTTTAATATTTGTCCTTGTGTTTGATCTTCATTAATTTGATTAATATGTGTCTTGTGGTGTTTTGCTTTGGGTTTATCTTATTTGGGACTCTCTGGGTTTCTTGGACTAGGGTGAAAGAAACTCTCTAGGTTTCTTTCTTTCCCCATTTTAGGGAAGTTTTAAACTATTACCTTCTCAAGTATTTTCTCATGGCCTTTCTTTTTGTCTTCTTCTGGGACTCCTATGATTTGAATGTTGGGGTGTTTAACATTGTCCCAGAGGTCTCTGAGGTTGCCCTCATTTCTTTTAATTCTTTTTTTCTTTTTTCCTGTCTGCTTCATTTATTTCCACCATTCTATCTTTCACCTAATGTATCCTGTCTTCTGCCTCAGTTATTCTACTGTTGGTTCCCTCCAGAGTGCTTTTGATCTCATTTATTGCATTATTCATTATTCATTGACTCTTTTTTATTTCTTCTAGGTTCTTGTTAAACATTTCTTGCATCTTCTCAATCCTTGTCTCCAATCTATTCATCTGTAACTCCATTTTGTTTTTAAGATTTGGGATCATCTTTACTATCATTATTCTGAATTATTTTTCAGGTAGACTCCCTATCTCCTCCTCTTTCATTTGGTTTGGTGGGCATTTATCATGTTCCTTTACCTGCTGAGTATTTCTCTGCCTTTTCATTTTGTTTAGATTGCTGTGTTTGGGGTGGCCTTTCTGTATGCTGGAAGTTTGTGGTTCCTCTTTATTGTGGAGGTTCCTCCCTTGGGTGGGGTTGGATGAGTGGCTTGTCAAGGTTTCCTCGTTAGGGAAGCTTGCATCAGTTCTGGCGGGTGGAGCTGGATCTCTTCTCTCTGGAGTGCAATGAAGTGTCCAGTAGTGAGTTTTTTGGTGTCTGTAGATTTGGTGTGACTTTTGGCAGCCTGTATTTTGATGCTAAAAATTATGTTCCTGTGTTGCTGGAGAATTAGCTTGGTATATCTTGCTCTGAAACTTGTTGGCTCTTGGGCGGAGCTTGGTTTCAGTGTAGGTATGGAGGCTTTTGGATGAACTCTTGTCGATTAATGTTCCCTGGAGTTGGGAGTTTTCTAGGGTTCTCAAGTTTTGGATTTAAGCCTCCTGCCTCTGGCTTTCAGTCTTATGGTAGACTCAAGACTTCTCCATCCATACAGCACCAATGATAAACATCTAGGTTAATGGTGAAAAGATTCTGCACAGTGAGGGACACCCAGAGAGGTTCACAGAGTTGCATGGACAAGAAAAGAAGGAGGAGGGAGATACAGGTGGCCAGGAGAAGAGGGGGAATCAAAAGGGGGAAAGAACAATCTAGCCAGTAATCAATTCCCTGTGTACTCTCCACAGTCTGAACACTCAGAGAGGTTCACGGAGTTACACAGAGAAGAGAAGAGGGAGGAAGGAGATAGAGGTGACTAGGAGCAAAAGAAGGGGAGTCAAAAGGAGAGAGACCAATCTAGCCAGTAATCAGTTCCCTAAGTGTTCTCCACAGCCCAGGACACCCAAAGAGATTCACAGAGTTAAATAGAGAAGAGAAGAGGGAGGGAGGAGATAGAAGTGACCTGGGGGGGAAAAAGGAGAATCAAAAGAGGAGAGAGCAATCAAGCCAGTAATCACACCCCTAAGTAAAAATGGGTACTGAAGCTTAGATTCCTAAAAGTACAAAATTGATAACAAATACCAAAAGGAAAGATTAAAAATCTATAATAGAGATCTTAGACTCTCAAAAATACAATATTAAAAATATAAAACAAAATCACAAAATTTATATATATATATATATATATATATATATGAAATTTGCTTTAAAAAATAGGGTCTTTTGGGCAAGATTATAGAAGGTTATAAAAAATAAAAATTAAAGGAGTCATAAAAAACTTAAAAATAAAAAAATTAAAAGAATTAAAACATGATAATAGTAAGATATATCTAGGAATATCTCTGGAGCTGTTGAGGGCAGTGTGGGGTCAGTTCAGTTTTAGATAGTTCCTTGTTCCAGCTTATACTTCTTCTCAAGGTCTATAGGCCCCTTCCAATGCTTAGTCAATGCTAACTACAGGTTTTTAATCTGTTACACCTGTCACTTCCAAAGTGGTTCCCTCTTCTTTGTTTATTTTGGCTTCCTCTGTTTGCAAGTCTTTTCAGTGTCTAATTTCCACCCTGACACAAGGGAGTGAAGGTGGTCACTTATTTAGGCTCACTTGTTCAGTTGTGCTGTGGGGAGGGAAGAACACTGCAAACAAATATCACTGGCATGTGTGGGGAGTGCTGTGGGAGGGCAGTGTCTGGGCCACCCTGGGTTTGCCCCCACTCATGGTGTGTGTGCTTTCTCGGTCTACACTGCTCAGGCTCCACGTTGCTCTGCAGGGGAACTGTCCAAAGCCGGTGCTGGGTTGCTTGCACTTCCCAGGTCTAAGCTGCTCAGGTTCAGGTTCTTGGGTACTCCACAAAGGCACAGACTCGGTTGGGCCTGCATTTTGTGCCCCTCCCAGGTCCAAACAGCTCAGGCAACCAGGTGGTTGGTGAGCGTACTCTCCCTAGTTGGGTGGTACATCTTATCACCTCCCTGGTCCCAGCCACTCTGTTTCCTGGGTGTGCAGTGGGAGTGCCGTCTCAGGTGTGCCATGTGTCTCCTCTGGGGAGCTGATCTCTGGCTGCAACCCTCCTGGTGGATGTCAACTGTCCAGGATCCCAGGAAGACTTGGTTAGCAACTGGGAGCCTGCTCGCAGTTTGGTAGAGGATGCTGTCTCTGGGGCCGAGATTGCCCCTTTCCAGCTATGGCTGTCGCCCCCTGCCTCTCTGCCTCCAGCAGGGAGAGGGGCCAGTCTGCAGCCGGCTAGCTCTCCTCTGGTATTCTCTCAATCCTTTGTTCTGTGAGCGGGCCCGGCATTGCCTTAGGTTAGAGCTTTTCCCGGGAAAGTTCTCTCTCTCTCCTTTTTTTTTCTCCCCCCCCCTCTCTCTGGCTTTCCCACAGTTTGGGTTGCTATCTCACGTAAGTTCCCTCAGATTGTCCTCAGGGCATTCAGGCCCAGTCCTTACCCTAAGCAATGCAGCCTGCGCCTCCCTGTTCAGCCCCGGCTTGCTGGTGGCAGATGAGGGCGTCTAGGCTACTTCTTTGCTGGGAGTTGCGGTTAGGTGCATAATCTGTGGTTCCCCCCCACCCCCGCCTACCCCCCGGTTATGTTGCCCTCTGAGATTCCAAAACTCCCCACAGACCCACTGGTAAGAGGGTTTCCTGGTGTTTGGAAACTTTTCCTCCTTCATGACTCCCTCTCCGGGACGGGTCTCCATCCCTAAGTATTTTGTCCCTCCCGACTAAAGCAACTTAGCAGCAGCAGCAGCAGCTACCTCCTTTCGAAGAGAATGGGCTGCCTTTCTGGGTACCTGGGGTCCTCCATCAGCATTCAGAAGTTGTTTTGTGGAAGTTGCTCAGCATTCAAATGACCTTTTGATGAATTTATGGGGGAGAAAGTGGTCTCCTCGTCCTATTCCTCCACCATCTTAGGACTGCCCCCCTTTTTCATTTTTTTGCAGTTGTTTCTGTTTTTTTTCTCATACCTCTATTAGTTTCTTTCTTCTTCTTTCTTTGAGTTTAATGATTTTTTGTTCTATATCTGTTAAAGTTGACTATTTAACTATAATAAATACTTATTTTGTTTAATAAATATATTTAAGGAAACAAAAGTTACTACTTGGTTTGCATTCCACAAGTCTAATTTGTTGTTTTTATCTACTCTTGTTCTAAATATTTTATGATTTCCATTTTGATCTACTTTTAATAAATTCAGGAATACACTTAAAATCTTTATTATTAACTTGTAACAATTGTACAAAAGGTCTGTCTAGTCAAGGCTCTGGTTTTTCCAGTAGTCATGTATGGATGTGAGAGTTGGACTACAAAGAAAGCTGAGTGCCGAAGAGTTGATGCTTTTGAACTGTGGTGTTGGAGAAGACTCTTGAGAGTCCCTTGAACTTCTGGAACATCCAACCAGTCCATCCTAAAGGAAATCAGTCCTGAATATTCATTGGAAGGACTGATATTGAAGCTGAAACTCCAATACTTTGGCCATCTGGTGTGAATAACTGACTCATTTGAAAAGACCCTGATGCTGGGAAAGATTGAAGGTGGGAGGAGAAGGGGACAACAGAGGATAAGATGGTTGGATGGCATCACCGACTTAATGGATATGAGTTTGAGTAAAGTCTAGGGATTGGTAATAGATAGGGAGGCCTGGCTTGCTGCAGTCCATGGGGTCGCAAAGAGTCGGACCCAACTGAGCAACTGAACTGAACTGAACAGTTGTATTATTCAAACATTTATTGAGACATTTCATGTGACAGAAAAATATTTAATGCCCTATATGTGCTTGAAAAGAATGTGTTTTCTCTATTTGTGTTGGATTATCAAAATAGATCAAACATGTATCTAATATTACATTTCTATCCTTACTTACTTGACCTGTGTTGCTAGTAGTGGTATGTTCAAATCTCCCTGTCTAATTGTCATTTTATTAGTTTCTTTCTTGTAATTCTGTTACTTAAAAGTTTGGAGCTATTAGGGGGAGAAGGGGTAAATTGGGAGATCGAGATTGACATATGCATACTACTATATATAAAATAAATAACTAATAAGAATCTACTCTGTAGCACAGGGAACTCTTCTCAGTACTCTGTAATGATCTATATGGGAAAAGAATTTTATAAAGAGTGGATATATGTATATGTATAACTGATTTACTCTGCTGTGCACTTGAAAGTAACACATGTTGTAAATCAACTGTAGGTAAGTAAGTGTTAGTCACTCAGTCATGCCCAACACTTTGCGACCCCATAGACTGCAGCCCACCAGGCTCCTCTGTCCATAAGATTTTCCAGGCAAGGATACTGGAGTGGGTTGCCATTTCCTTCTCCAGGGGATCTTCCCAACCCAGGGATAAAACCTGGATCTCCTGCACTGCAGGCAGATTCTTCACTGACTGAACTACAAGCGAAGCCCTAAGTCAACTGTACTCCACTACAAATTTTAAAAGTTTGGAGCTGTTTTGTTAGGTATATATAGATTCATGTTTTTCCTATCTTCCTGAAGTATTGTTCCCTTAATCATGATTTAGTGTACCTCTTCATTCTTATTACTATTAATAATTTTTGATCTAGTGTCTGTTTTTTTCTGGTGGCTCAGACAGTAAAGCGTCTGTCTGCAATGCAGGAGACCCAGGTTCAATCCCTGGGTTGGGAAGATTCATGGAGAAGGATGGCAGCCAACTCCAGTACTCTTGCCTGGAAAATCCCATGGAAAGTGGAGCCTGGTAGGCTACAGTCCATGGGGTCGCAAAGAGTCAGACACGACTGAGCGACATCACTTTCACTTTCACCAGTACTACAACAGTTTTTTAAATTCTTATTTACTAGCAAGTATTTTTTGTGAGTTTTCAATCTTTCTTATATTCTTTGGTTTTAAATATGTCTTTTATAGTCGACACTTTAATTTTATTTACATAATCTTATTTGACAATCATTTGTCTGTTAATAGATGAATGTAATCTGTTTATATTTATGGTTGTTGTTGTTAAGTCACTAAGTCATGTTTGACTCTTTGTGACCCTGTGGACTGGAGCCTGCCAGACTCCTCTGTCCATGGGATTTCCCAGGCAAGAATACTGGAGTGGGTAGCCACTTCCTTCTCTCGGGAATCTTCCCAACCCAGGGGTCAAACCCATGCCTCCTTCATGTCTTTTGCATCATAGGCACATTCTTAACCACTGAGCCACTGGGGAAGCCCCATATTTATGGTACCATTGGCAATTTATATTTATGGTAACATTTTGGTAACAATATGGTAACATTTTTATTTTAGGTTTCTGTTTACAGTCCCCCCATTTTTGCTTCTTTTTCTAATCTTTTGCTTTTTTTGTCTTGATAATGTTTTCAATAGTTACTATATGATTCCTCTGTTAGTTTGAGAGCTATACTTTATATGTCTATTTATTACATTATGTGTCTATTATTAGAGTTAGCTTTAACATGTTAATGGAAATATTTGTCTCTACTTTTTTTTTCTTAAAAAATTACTCATATATTTATTCTTTTCCCAAGCAAAACCAGGACACTGGACTCTTAGTCCCCTGAAAATGGTTCCATTCTGTGTCTTCCCTTCTCTTCCTATTTATTATATTTCAAATTTTAGTTCCACATGAAAAAAATTCATATTAACTACTCTTATGTTTTTATATGTAATAGTTACTTGAATTTATAAATGTACTTTATCAAATTTCTCTGCTTACCTTTTTTTGCATCCCATTTATTCCTTTTGGATTCACTTTTTTCTTATTGAAGTATATCCTATAACATCTTGTGTGTGTGTGTGTGTGTGTGTGTGTGTGTGTGTGAGAGAGAGAGAGAGAGAGAGAGAGAGAGATTTCTTAGACTTAGTATTTCTGAAGTCTTTATTTTGTTCTCACTTTTGCAAGATAGTTTAGATCGATTCTGAATTTTATATTTATTGCTATTTTCCCTCAGCTGTTTTAAGATACTGTTTGTCTTCCATCAATAATCACTGCTGCTGAGAAGTCTTGTCATAGTTGTCATCCTTTTCTAGATGGCCTCTCTTTTCTCTGTGTGAGAATTTAAGTTTTTATCCATTATTCTTCAAATATTTATTGATTGAGAGTGTTTCAGACTGGAGAAGGAAATGGCAACCCACTCCAATATTCTTGCCTAGAGAATCCTGTGGACAGAGGAGCCTGAAGGAGCTGTCCATAGGGTCTCACAGAGTTGGACACGACTGAAGCGACTTAGCATGCGTGCATGCATTGGAGAGGGAAATGGCAACCCACTCCAGTATTCTTGCCTGGAGAATCCCAGGGATGGTGGAGCCTGGTGGGCTGCAGTCTACAGGGTTGCACAGAGTCAGATACGACTGAAGCGACTTAGCAGCAGCAGCAGCAGCAGCAGCAGTGTTCTAGACACTGGGGATTCGTCAGTGTATAAAGCAATCAAAAATCCCTGCTCTTGTTGATCTTTTAGCCAGCAAGTGAATGTGTTAGCTAAGATCAAGTTAGCTACTGTCATATTAAGCCCCTGATTATTACTGACTCAGTGCCTTGCAGTTTTATTTTCTACTTATCAGATTATCTCCTGTGGCAAGTTAGGCATCTCTCAAGATCCAGGCTTCTTCTTCCTTGTGGCTGTGACATCTTTGGCTGTGTTGGGTCTTTGTTGCCGTGTGTCTGCTCTAGAGCATGCAGGCTTAGAGCATGGCAGTGCCTGGAGGCATGTGGGATCCTAGTTCCCCAACCAGGGATCAAACTCGAGTCCCCTGCATTAGAAGGTGGATTCTTAGCCACTGGACCACCAGGGAAGTCCCAGTGACCATGCCCCCTGTGGTTCCGTGTGGTCCTGGGGTCCCAACATTCTATTAACAGCAGCCAGAGAGCGAGAAAAGCATGGGGGATCACACGAGAGGTTTTCACGGACCAGGCCTGGAAGTGGCACCTTCACTTTGGCCTAGGTCCTTATGATTAGAATGTAGTCACTTTTTCACATTTAACTTCAGGGTTGCCCGGGAAAGCTAGTTCGCCCATGGACCCAGGAGGAAGACAAGACACATTTGGGGGTCAGCTAGTAGTCTCTGCTGTGGAGAGACATAGTAAATAAGTAAAACACACAGTCTGCTAAATAGCAGTAGCAGTGCTAAGGAGCAAAACATACCAAAGAGGGGGCTAGGGAGGGCATACACTGGCAAAATGAGTGGTTGGCACTTGGTGGAGGTTTAAAAGAAGGATATTTCACAACAGCAAATAGCAAATGCAAATATCTTCAGGTGGGGGCCATCCTGGCCCAATCAGAGCCCCAAGGAGGAGAGTGTATCTGCAGAGAATGAGCAAGGGGCTCATTTTCATGAAAAACTTTATTTTCATGAAGTCAGTGGGGTAACATTATGTAGGGCTCTGTAAGCCATTGTAACAACTTCCATTCTTACTCTGAGTCTAGAAGTCATCAGTGAGTTTTGAATGAGGGCATGATCTTCCTTAGTGTTTAGTGGGGTAACTCTGGTTGCTGGAGTGGCAATAAACTAGGATATGGGCTAGGGAATAGATATGGAGGATATTGAGTAGAATCAGACAGGTCAGTTAGAGAAGTACAGGCTAATATAATAATTCAGGTGAGAGACAATGATGGCTTTACCTAGAGTGTTCATAGTGCAGATGGTGTGAAACTATCAGATTTCTTTTTAAAAAAGTTTTGTTTGTTTTTGGCAGTGCTGGGTCTTCCTTGATGCATGCAGACTTTTCTCTAGTTGTGAGTGGGAGCTCCTCTCTAGTTGCAGTGCACAGGCTTCTCACTGTAGTGGTTTTTCTTGTTAGAGAGCACGAGCTCTAGGAATCGCAGGCTTCAGCAGTTGTGTCTCCTGGGCTCTAGAGCACAGGCTCAGCAGTTGTGGCTCACTTGCTTAGTTGCTCCTTGGCATGTGGGATCCTCCTGGATCAGGGATGGAACCTGTGTCTCCTGCACTGGCAGGTGGATTCTTTAAAACTGAGCCACCAGGGAAGCCCTCAGATTTCTGAATATATTTTAAAGTATTGCTGAAAGGATATGTTCATGAATAGGATGTGGAATATACAAAAAGAGAAGAGTCAAGGTTGCTAGTTTGGCCTCAGTAACTGAAGAGGGGTGATGTTATCATTTGCTGAATTCAGGAAAATTGTCCAAGGAAGATTAGGAGCTCAGTTTTGATAAATCAAATGAGACATGCCTTTATGACATCTAAATGGACATGTGAAAAAGCCGAGGGGACAGGACCACTTTGAATATTTGTGAGTCATCAATGTAGAGATTGGTGTATAAAGCCATGAGTCTGGATGAAAACTGACAAAGTATTTGTGGTGGAAAAGAGATTCAAGGTCTGATTGGGACATTTCGATATTTTGAGGGTCAGTGAGATGAGGAGTGTCCAGTAAAAGAGACTGAAGAGGAGGTAAGGGGAGGGAAACAGAAAATCTAGGACAGTGGAGGTTTGTAGGAACCAAACACAGAAAGTCTTTTAAAAAGTGCATGTGTGTTCAGTTGTGTCTGACTCTTCACGACCCCGTGGACTGTAGCCCACCAGGCTCTCACGTCTATTGGATTTTCCAGGCAAGAAGACTGCAGTTGGTTGCCATTTCCTATTCCACGGGATATTCCTGATCTAGGGATAGCCACTACACCACCAGGGAAGTCGCTATATTTTTATATTAAGCGCTCTGATTGTTTCTTTTTTATATATCCCTATTTTATATCTGGCTACTTTGTTTCACATTTTTATGTCTTTTAAAGGAATATTATTTTCTCCTCTGTCTCTTGGTGGAGTTTTAACACGTTTATTTTAAATTCTTTTATTGTTTGCCTTTTTATTTCACATTTATATTCTGCGGAGTTAATTACTATCCCAATTGTTGATATTATTGGTTGTCTTTCCTAGTGTTAGTTTTGGATGTGTGTTTTGTAATTTCAAAATTTTTTAATAATAATTTTCAGGCTTATGTGAAGTAGGAAGTTTTATTGTATTTTTATGTTATTTACTTATACTTTCACTACTTTTTGACTCACAGTATTATAGTTGCTACTATTTCCCATTCCAGAACCAGGTCTGTATTGGTATTGCAGGCAGCTTCTTTACCAGCTGAACCACAAGGAAAGCCCTTCTCCCCAAGTGAGAGTTGGATGTTGTATTTTTTGTCTCTTCTCAGTTGATGGTTTTGAGTGGCCTGGCCCTGATTCCTTCTCTCATACAGGACTTACACTGAGTTCTGGCAGTCCCAATGGAGCTGAACTCCAGGTTGCTTCTGCCTGTCCTGAGGAATTGGACAGCATCCATAGCTTTGGTCCCGTTACCACTCTATATTTATCTCTATCTCTGGTGCTCGAAGATGACTGCAAGTACATCTCTACCTTGTTTATGCCTATTTCATTCCATAGGGAAAAGTTTTCAGTTAGGCATTTGTAAGCAAAAGGTATATGTTTTGATATTTGTTTTTCAATGTGTTTATTTCTGGAAGGATATAATTGCTAGATGTGGTATGCATCAACAATGTGGTAATGGTGGACATTTTTGGCTCTTTGGGAGATTCTTCAAGTTTCTAAAGTTATCCCATGTAGTAGACAAAATATTATACCTACTTATCCCTCACCCTCACTTCCTGTCTCCTACTTTTCTTTTAATCCTTTATAGGATATAATCTACATATATGTATAGGACTCAAGAGGCCTATAATTTCCTGGAATTCCTCATTTCTTATTTCATTATGTTGACCAACATGACCTTGAAACACTTTCTTTCTTTTTAGTATTTTTTTGAAGTTTTTATTGGAGTTTAGTTGAAGAGAAAGATACACCCATCTGAATGCAGATTTCCAAAGAATAGCAAGGAGAGATAAGAAAGCCTTCCTCAGCGATCAATGCAAAGAAATAGAGGAAAACAATAGAATGGGAAAGATCTCTTCAAGAAAATTAGAGATAGCAAGGGAATATTTCATGCAAATATGGGCACAATAAAGGACATAAATAGAACCTATGGACCTAACAGAAGAGATTATGAAGAGGTGGTACACAGAAGAACTGTACAAAAAAGGTCTTAATGACCCAGATAACTATGGTGGTGTGGTCGCTCACCTAGAGCCAGACATCCTAGTGTGAAGTCAAATGGGCCTTAGGAAGCATTACTATAAACAAAGCTAGAGGAAGTGATAGAATTCCAGCTGAGCTATTTCAAATTCTAAAAGATGATGCTGTTAAAGTGCTGTACTCAATATGTCAGCAAATTTGGAAAACTCAGCAGGACTATGGTAAGTTTTCATTCCAATCCCAAAAAGGGGCATTGCCAAAGAATGTTTAAACTACCGCATGATTGCACCACATGTTACCAAGGTAATGCTCAAAATCCTTCAAGCTAGGCTTTAGCAGTACGTGAACTGAGAACTTCCAGATGTACAAGCTGGATTTAGAAAAGGCAGAGGAATCCGAGATCAAATTGCCAACATCCTCTGGATAATAGAAAAAGCAAGGGAATTCCCTAAAACACCTACTGTGTGGATCACAACAAACTATGAAAAATTCTTTAAGAGTTGGGAATACCAGACCACCTTATCTGCCTCTTGAGAAACCTGTATGCAGGTCAAGAAGCAACAGTTAGAACCTGACATGGAACAGCAGACTGGTTCCAAATTGGGAAAGGAGCAGGTCAAGGCTGTATATTATCACCCTGCTTATTTAACTTCTATGCATAGTACATCATGGGAAATGCTGGGCTGGATGAATCACAAGTTGGAATCAAAATTGCCGGGAAAAATATCAGTAACCTTGGATATGCAGATGAACCACCCTTATGGCAGAAAGCGAAGAAGAACTAAACAGCCTCTTGATGAAGGTGAAAGAGGAGAGTGAAAAAACTGGCTTAAAAGTCAGTATTCAAAAAATGAAGATCATGGCATCTGGTCCCATCACTTCATGGCAAATTGATGGGGAAACAAGGGAAACAGTGACAAATTTTATTTTCTTAGGCTCCAGAATCACTGCAGATGGTAACTGCAACCATGAAATTAAAAGATGCTTGCTCCTTGGAAGAAAAGGTAAGACAAGCCTAGACAGCATATTAAAAAGCAGAAATATCATTGTTCCAATAAAGGTCCATCTAGTCAAAGCCATGGTTTTTCCAGTAGTCATGTATGGATGTGAGAGTTGAACCAGAAAGAAGGCTGAGCACCGAAGAACTGATGCTTTCAAACTGTGGTGCTGGAGAGGACTCTTGAGAGTCCCTTGGACAGCAGTTCTACCCTGAATTTTCACTGGAAGGACTGATGCTGAAGCTGAAGCTCAGATACTTTGGCCACCTGATGGGAACAGCCAACTCATTGGAAAAGACCCTGATGCTGGGAAAGATTGAGGGCAGGAGGAGAAGGGGGCAACAAAAAATGAGCTGGTTGGATGGTATCATCGACTCAATGGTCATGAATTTGAGCAAACTCCGGGAGATAGCGCAGAAAAGAGAAGCCTGGCATGCTGCGGTCCATGGGGTTGCAAAGAGTCTGATGTTATTATTGAGTGACTGAACAACAAGTTGAAACATTGTAAAATTGTTTTCAGTTTAAAAATTGTATTACTGAAACCTGTTCCTTAAATGTAAGCTCTCCAAAACCATTTCATTGTCTGTTAATATTAGCTAGTTTTTTGTTTTCTTTTGTTTTTGTTGTTTTTTTTGCTGAGTCATGAGGCATGCAGAATCTTAGTTCACTGACCAGGGATGGAATCCATAGCCCTGCAGTGGGAGCTCAAAGTCTTAGCCACTGGACCACCAGGGAAGCCCAATATTTATCTTGTTTTTTTTATAAGGTCATTGAGAAAGAGAAAATCTGAAATGTATGCAAGGATTTACAATATTTCATGCTTTTTCTCAAATTTCTAGATCTTGCTTTTTAACATCAATTAGTATTTCTGAGCACAGCAAAACTACATTGCAGCAATTTAACAGTTTTTGCCCTTAGTTTATATTATTTAATTTGTGGTAATTAACTTTATGGTGTTTTCATTGTTGTCTTTAACTGTTTATATAATGTCCCAAGCATCTCAGCAGGAATTGCTTTATGAATCAAGTTTTCACTCTTTATTGTTATTTATAAAATGTTAATAGCTCCTATTTAAGGCATGTGTGATTAATAGCTGAGAGAATGTACTTTTGTAACAGCACTGTTTCAGTCTGTGAAAATCACAATAAAAAGAGTTGCAACATGCCTCAGTTATCTTTGAAGGCATAGCTGTGTGTGTGTGTGTGTGTGAGACTGGAACTCATTTTGGGCCAAAGTAAAGTAATTAACTTCTTTTCTCATTTGGATAGTTATGGTCTTCCAATCAAGATAACTAGGTACATAAGATTAAACAAGCAAAGTCCATTATCCACACTGCAGAAGATCATGATAAGTTATACGTAAACTTTAGTAGAAGTGACATTTATAAATAAATTCTCAGAACTCTGAAAACTAAGTAGAGTGTCATATTTCAGGACTTCCCTATAGGAATTCAAATCAGCTGCTTTTTATGTGGTACTTGTTGCTTGGCTAGCCATGTGCTCAGTCTTACGGAAGACATAAAAGAAATTTAAAAAACTAGTTTCTACTCTGATGGGCTTATAATCTAGCATATTGTTGGCTTTTAGCAAAGCTCTATGCTTCATATTTCTTTTGAGGAAGAGTAAAAGGAGGAGATATGATACTACCCCTAATGACGAAGGTAGTGTATTGAGTTCTAATAGGTTACTTTGAAAAACTAACAATTAAGAATTAAAATTAAAATTTTACTGTTAAATAAATTTAAATTGATATGTAGCAAATAATCAGAGAAGGGCACTATTCCTAAGTGCACAGCTCAAGGCGTAGTCAGGAAGTGAACACACCTGTATGACCGCCATCCAGTGATGAATAGAACATTTCCAGCACCCCAGAGCCCTCACCCCCTGTGCCACCCTCAGACACAAATCTTCCTCCAAAGGAAGATACTAGTACCTTGTTTTTCTGTTAGTAAATTGTGCCTGTTTTTGAAGTTTGTGTTAATGAAAACATACCATGTGTCTAATTTTTAAAAATACCATGCTATTTATTTATTTATTTGTTTTTGGCTCTACTGGGTCTTTGTTGCTGTGTGTGCTTTTCTCTAGTTGTGATGAGCAGCAGGCTACTCTCTAGCTGTGATAGGCAGGCTCCTCATTGCAGCAGCTTCTCTTGTTGCAGCCTGCGCTCTAGGGCGCGTGGGCTTCAGTAGTTGTGGTTCCTGGACTCCTGAACACAGGCTCCATATTTGTGGTGCGTGGTCTCAGTTGCTCCATAGCATGTGGTATCTTCTGGGATCAGGGATCCAATCCATGTCTTACACACTGGCAGGTGGATTTTTTACCACTGAGCCAGGGAAGCCCCCTATGTCCTCTTTATGCTGATTTCTTTCTCTCAAGATTATGTACGTGAGAATCAGTTGTATCTTGTGTATAGCATTTCATTCTTGGTGCTATGAAATGCTCCATCATGTGAAAAAGCTGCAGTTTGTTTATTGTCAGTGGACATTTGAGTTGCTTCCAGTTTTTATTTGTGACAACATGGTAGTGCTACGATCATTCTTATATGTGTTTTTCTGTATACATTAAACAGTATTTCTGTTGGGTGTGGGAGGGCTGGGTCTCACTTAGGTACACATTTAGATTTTGAAGATATTGCCTAATAGTTTTCTAAAGATGACCAATTTATGCTCTGACAGGTAGTGTATGAATATTTCTATATATTCTTGTCAACCCTTAGCATTTTGTTAAAGCTATTTGTTTGGGTATGTGGTGGTTGTAGCTTTGCTTCATGTTTCCATGATGACTGATGAATTTGAAACATTTTTTTTTACATGCTGATTTCCTACTAGGAAATTCCATTTGCAAAGAGTCTATTACAATTGCTTGCTTACTTTCACGTTAGATTTGTCTTTTTCATTGATTTGCAAAATACATATTGTATATATTTTTCTTGTGCTTATGATTTTAGAAGACACAGGGACTAAAATTCAAACTTTCAGTTCCCTCTAGTAGTTGATCTCATTTAAAATTTTTTTAAAATTTACTTTTATTGGAGTATAATTGCTTAACCAATGTGTGTTAGTTTCTGCTATACAACAATGTGACTCAACCATATGTATACATATATCCTTTCCCCCTTGAACTTCCTTGTCCCATCCTACCCCCTAAGTCACCACAGAGCACCAAGCTGAGCACCTGTTCTATACAGAAGCTTCCCACCAGCTATCTATTTTACACATGGTAGTGTATATATATCAGTGCTACTCTCCCAGTTTGTCCCTCCTGGGTATTTGTGTGTGTTAGTCGCTTAGTCATGTCTGACTTTGTGATCCCATGGACCGTAGCCCACCTCTTCTGTCCAAGGAATGCTCCAGGCAAGAATACTAGAGTGGGTACGCATGCCCTTCTCCAGAGGATCTTCCTGACCCAGGGGTCGAACCCAGGTCTCCTGCACTGCAGGCAGATTCTTTACCATCTGAGTTACCAGGGAGGCCCATTGTGTGTGTGCACACACACACACATATGTATGTGTATATCAGTGCTGCTCTTCCAGTGTGTCCTTTCCGGGAGTGGCTCCATGGGACGTTGTTTCCCTTTCAGAACCTCCCGCCCCGCAGTTACTTCACTTCACCACCATGGAACCACTGTCTTCTCTCTCCCTCTCCAGCCCGTTGTCTCCTGCTGGTCTTGACGCTCAGTGACACTCTATGTATGTTTTCCTGTATTGCCAAATCCTACTTTGTAATTCTCTATATTGAAACCCTAAGATTACAGAAAAATGCCATAGTTTATTGGATATGGCTCAGAAGGACCAGTTTTCTTTTACACATTGAGGCAAAAGTTGAAACAATTACTATATTTTAGGGAAAAAGATATTTGAAAACATAATAATATGAGAGGCTTCTCAGTTTAGCTTCTTTTTAATGACTTGAGAACTTCAGTGAAATTAATAGCTTTCTTTTGTAAAGAAATATTTTATGTAAAGCCAGGATATTTGGGATCTCTTAATTAGTGTCTGTGTTGGTACAAGCCCACAAGGAAGTAGAACATAGTGTCTGTTTATGAAACAGTTGAATCCTACAGGTGGAAGACATCTGTGAAATCATTGACTGGGCTTCTTGAATCCTGGAGTGTTGGGGTTGGGGTGGGTGCAGTGACAGGTGCTTCTACCTAGAGAGGCTCTGAGACCCTTTTCCATGAGGACAGCCAGGCTTTCCTCTGTTGTCCTCATTGGCTTCAGAAAGAGTTCCTTCAAACATAGGTTAAAACTAGTCTTCTAAGATTATGTATCTATTTTTATTTTATTTTTTTGACTTTATTTAAAACTTTTTTTATCAGAGTATAGTTGCTTTACAATCTGGTGTTAGTTTCTGCTGTATAGCAAAGTAAATCAGCTATATATATATCCTCGTTTTTGAATTCCCTTCAGATGTAGGTCCCCACAGAGCACTGAGCAGAGAGTCTGCTATGCTATACAGTAGGTTCTCATTAGGCATCTGTTTTATGTGTGTGTACTTAGTTGCTTCAGTCACGTCTGACTCTTTGTGATCCTATAGACTGTGGCCTGCTAGGCTCCTCTGTCCATGGGATTCTCCAGGCAAGAATACTGGAGTGGATTGCCATGCCCTCTTCCGGGGGATCTTCCCAACCCAGGGATTGAACCTGAGTCTTATGTCTCCTGCATTGACAGAAGGCTCCTTTACCGCTAGCACCACCTGGGAAGCCCTATCTATTTTATACTTTATAATTCTCCAGATTGAAACCCTAAGATTACAGAAAAACTCCATAGCTTATTGGATATGGCTCAGTATCAATAGTGTGTATATGTCAATCCCAATTTCCCAATTCACCCGACCCCTGCTTTCCCCATTAGAGGCTGTCATAGAGAGTGAAGTGCATCAGAAAGAGAAAAACAAATATCATATATTAACACATATATGTGAAATCTGAAAAACTTGGTATAGCCACTCTTATTTACAAAGCATAGAGACACAGATGTAGAGAACAAATGTAAAATGGTGTGTCTATTTTAAATCCTTCACTTCTGGACAAGACGGTGGATTCGGTGAGGTTCAGTGGTTTGATGGAGGTCACATACTGCCAAGGAACAGTGAGGACTGAAATCCAAGTTTGCTCTCTCTGTAATGGCCCAAGACTCTGATGTCTGCATCAGCTGCAGTAAGATCCTAATGAGTCAGTTATGTCCTCTTCCTTCCCACTTCCTGACTCTGAGAGATATATTAATCCAAGTTAATTAGAGAAGCAGAGGAAGGGTTTGTGCCAGGAAAGGAGTGTTACTCCACATGCTTCCTGCTGTTGTATGTGTCCCTGGGATCCCAGCTTGTCTGATATTCATGATCATGAATTCATCGAGTATTTCCTTTCCAACTCATCTTATGGCCCTCTGACTAATTTGGTTCATAGTTTTATTTAAGTAATTATGAATTTTTTATTCTCCTACTCTCTGGTATACCATTTTACCCACTGTAGGTGCCTAATATTGGCCTTGTTACTTCGGACCTATTAATAATTAGGACTTTTTTCTTGTTTTTTTTGCCAGCTTGCCTTCCTCTTTTCTCATTCCTGTTGTTTGCTGCCAGCATATTTGACAGAAGGTAACTGGGGGAGGGGGGAGATGGGGAGATATATTTTGAAGTTAAAATGTAGAAAACTTGATGGATTGGATATGTAAGGTAAAAGTACAGAAGGAATCAAAAGTTTTACGGCTTAAGCAACTGGATGGATATAGGGACAATTTCTATATGGATAAGTGGGCAGAGAGTCAACATGTGCTTGACAGCTAGAATTTGGATGAAGGGCCAGTGAGAGAAAATTGGGGGTAGAAAATGAAGATTTTTCTCTCATTCATTTGTATATCAGCTGCTGGAACTACCCACATAAATCTCTAAACCTGTTTCCCCAAGTCCAACCGAGTACCATAGGGCAGTTTTTCACCCACCAGGATACTTAATTATGGTCTTCCCCAGTGGCTCAGTGGTAAAGAATCCTCCTGCAATGCAGGAGATGCAGGTTCGATCTCTGGGTCGGGAAGGTCCCTTGGAGAAGGACATGCTTACCCACTCCAGTATTCTTGCCTGGAAAATCCCATGGACAGAGGAGCCTGGTAGGCTGCAGTCCATGAAATCACAAAGAGTCGGACACGACTTAGTGACTAAACATCAAACAACAAAATACTTAATTATATAGGATATCATGATAAAGTCATAAGCTTTATCTTTGGAAGGACAAGCTAAGGAGATAAGGTAGGGAAATACCATTGCTCCTTCTGCTTGCCTTATATCTATATAGAAATGGAATTAGAAATCCTTGGCATCCCTGTAACCTGATTTATGAGAGCCTTAAGTTGTATCACAGATATGCTCAAGGAGACAAGAGAAGGTGGGGCATCCCTGTCTAGCTAGACAAACATGTCTACCATGTTTGTCATTTCACAAATTTTTGTTTATTTGCCAGTTTTATTGAGAAGTAATTGACATAACTGTATAAGTTTAAGACATATGTACCATAATGGTTTCATTCACATATACTGTGAAATGGTGACCATAATAGGTTCCACTCACACCTGTCTGCTCTTATAGATTCAAACAAAAAAAAAAAAAAAAAAAGAAATAAACAAAGGGAAAAGTTTCTCCTTGTGATGAGAATTCTCAGGGTTTATTCTTGTAATAACTTTCCTATATATTCTACAACATGTGTGCTCAGTCACTCAGTTGTATACAACTGTTTGCGCCGCCGTGCACTGTAGCCTGCCAAGCTCCTCTGTCCATGGGATTTTCCAGGCAATGATACTGGAGTGGGTTGTCATTTCCTCCTCCAGGGTATCTTCCCAACCCAGGGGTCGAACCCATGTCTCCTGCGTCTTCTGCAATGGCAGATAGATTCTTTGCCACTGAGTCACCTGGGAAGCCCATATCCTACAACAGTTAGCTATAATTATGTTGTACCTTGTATCCCCAGTACTTATTTATCTTATAATTGGAAGTTTATATATTTTACCACCTTCCTTCAATCCCCCGTCTCATTCCCCCTACTACTCCCAGCATTTGGTAACCACAAGTCTGATCTATTTTTCTGCAAATTTTTGTTTAAAATTTCATATACATATAAATAAAATCATATGGTATTTCTCTTTCTCTGTCTGACTTGTTTCACTTGGCATAATGCCTTTAAGGTTCATCTGTGTCACAAATGGTTTCTTAGTTTTTATGACTGAATAAAATTTCATTATTTATAACTTCTTTATGCATTCATCCATTGATGGACACTTAGGTTTCTTCCCTGTGTAGGCTAATACAAATAGTGCTGCTGTGAACATGGGGGTGCAAATATCTTTTTGAGTTAGTGTTTTTATTTCCTTTAGCTGTAGTCCCAGAAGTGGAACTGTTAGATCATATGGTAGTTTTAATTTTTTGAGGGTTCTCCATGCTGTTTTCCACAGTGGCTCTACCAATTTACAATCCCTCCAAACAACTGCAGAGGTCCCTTTTCTCCATATCTATAAAGTATTTTTGATATGGCCATTCTAAGGTGATATCTCACAGTGCTTTTAATGTGCATTTCCCTAATGACTGGTGATGTTGCACATCTTATTATGTACTCGGTGGCCTTTTGTGTATCTTCTTTGGGGGAATGTGTATTTAGACCCTTTGCCCATTTTTTAGTTGAGTTAGTTGTCTTTTTTTTTTTTATAAAGTTGTATGAATCCTTTATGTATTTTGGATATTAACCTCTTGCCAGATACCAGGTTTGCAAATATTTCTTCCCATTCTGTAAGTCAGGGAAATTTCAAGTATTTTTTGAAACCCTTCTGCATACCAGGTTCTCATTGAGACACTGAGAATCGGGCAGGGAAAAAGACCAAATCCTTGCCTTTATGGGAGTTAAATTCCACAACATCAACTATGTCAGTACCCTCTTCACAAATTTGGTTGCCCATTTCTGCAACATAACATTAAATTTTTTTTAAAAAAATTTATTTTGTCTTGTTATTGGAGTATAATTGCTTTACAATGTGGTGTCACTTTCTGCTGTACAATGAAGTGAATCAACATGTATACATATATCCCCTCCCTCGTAAGCCTCCTTCCCACCCTCCCCACCTGACCCCTCTAGGCCATCACAGAGCACCCAGCTAAGCTCCTTGTGCTTTATACCAGCTTCCCACTAGCTATCTGTTTTTACACATGGTAGTGTATATATGTTAGCGCTGCTCTCCCAATTCAGCAGCATAACATTTAGCCTTTTGCTTAAATCAAACACACCTTCTACTTGCTGTTTCCCAAATCACACACATTCTCACTTTCTTTCATTTGCTTTTGCTCAGTCTCTCACCCGCCTGCTTCTATGTTCCTCTGAGTGGGCCAGTCTGACCCATGCAGGACTGGTATTCCCACAGGGGGATGCTGATCAGCAGCCAGTTCTAACTGGCTGAGGCTTGTGCTAGACCAGTCATTCACCATTTCACTGTTAGCCTTGCACCCACCCTTCCAGGAGCAGCTCAAGTCTCTCTGGAGCTTCTCCTGGCTCCTTCCTCAGTCTTCAGTGATCTCATCTTCATGTGAACTGCTGATACCCATGGGTTTATCTCAGTTCACAAAGCTCACAGACTTTCTTATGACATCTGACATACAGTTGTTTGCATTTTACTTAAAAAATTGACTTAGGCTTTTGTCTTTTCTTCCAAAATAGATAACATGCTCCTTGCACAACTCAGACACTTAATCTGCACTTTGTAATTGATCAATGCATCAGGCTGGACTCAGCATCTCATAACTGTCTGCTGGGGACTTGCAGTGGAGAGGGACCTCTCTGCTGATACTCTGTGTCAGTGTGCTTATCTTTAAGCAGTTCCATCCTCCAGGGCCTTCTTCTGCCCCCAGCTCCTGTCTCACAGTCATCCCCCATCACCTTTTCTTGAGGGGGCATTACCATGCCAGCACCCCTTAGGATGCTTGGCTAGTTTTCTGCATTAAGAGGACAGTGGGATGTCTTGCTTGCCAGCCAATTTAATGCAGGCTGACACTGCTGGCACACTGAATTAATGTGGAGGAGCCAGCTGCCTCGGAGAAGAGTCCATTCTTATGGAAATTAAAACAAGAAAGTGACGGAGTGCGAAACACCTTTATTTTCAACTTATATTTAGATGCAGAGAAGGCAGTGCTTAAGCCAGAGCAGAGGATGAGTTCTGATTATTGCTA
Source organism: Okapia johnstoni (assembly GCA_024291935.2). Classification (NCBI taxonomy): domain Eukaryota; kingdom Metazoa; phylum Chordata; class Mammalia; order Artiodactyla; family Giraffidae; genus Okapia; species Okapia johnstoni. The sequence continues at coordinate 57,263,179 of CM044310.1, read as the reverse complement.
AGTGAGGTGCAGTATTTTAATTTAACCCAGTCATTTGTAGAACTGGGCAAATGAGGTACATATTCTTTGCTTTTGCCCATGATATAAAGCTGAATATTTGAGAATTAATCATTTTTGGATGTTCCAGATTTGTCATTTTAAAACTGTAACTCCGGTAGTTTTTCCCCTCTGGGTAGAAGCCAAAGGAAAAGTGTTGTCTCCTTTTATCTAAGAGCATGTGACTACGGAGTCATGACTACCATATGGTAAAGCTGGTTGACAGATTTACTCAAATAACCCCCCAATTATTTAACAAATTTTAATATTTCACTGCAGTTTGATGGTCTAGTCAGCTACCTGAGCAATTACACTTCGAGTTTTGCGACAAGCGTCTCCATGGAGTTGCATAAAGCATTTACGATTCCTGTTTTTATTTTCTAGTAATGTTTCCTATTTTAATATTCCTACTCTAATTATAAAGTCATGTGAGCACAAAGTAGTGTGCATTGGTGGAACTGACTTTCTGGCTGTAGGGGCAACGGTGATGCATCTTGGATAATTCTCTGGAAGTGAAGTGACAGTGTTAGTGGCTCAGTTGTGTCCCACTCTTTGTGACCTCATGGACTGTAGCCCACCAGACTCCTCTGTCCATGGGCTTTTCCAGACAGGAATGCTGGAATGGGTTGCCATTTCCTTCTCCAGGCGATCTTCCCCATCCAGGAATTGAACCCGGCTCTCCTGCATTGTCGGCAGATTCTTTACCATCTGAGCCGCCAGGGAAATCCTTTGGAAGGAAAAGACAATTTCAAATGTAGTAAGAATAGCTCAGTTCAGTCACCCCATTAATCAGCCCTTTATTGAGCATCCAGAATGTGATGCACTGAGCTTGCAACCATGAAGTTCAAGGAACAAGGCAAGGGTTCACTCCTCCAACTGAACATTTCAATCTTTTGGGAAATGTTAAAAATATAGATGCCTAGGCCCCACTCTGCGGCTCAGTGGTAAAGAGTCCACTTGCCAATGCAGGAGACGTGGGTTCCATTCCTGGGTCGCGAAGATCCCCTGGAGAAATAAATGACAACTGACTTCAGTGTTCTTGCCTAGGAAATCCCAGGACAGAGGAGACTGGTGGGCTACAGTTTGTGGGGTTGCAAAGAGTCAGACCTGAATGAGCGACCAAACAACAACACTACCCTCTTTCCAGGCAATTGTCACCTTGGGTTGAGTAACTTTGGCATAAAGTATAGTTTGGTGCAAGGCAGTAGGAGTCTAGTTTATATCTATCTATGGACTTCATTTATATCTATTGCTCTGACTTTTTAGCTCCTTACACAGAAGCCTATGACACATTTCAAGTGAGAGGCATGGACAACATAACTACAGAGTTTAAGGGAGGAACAGATAGTTAGAGGCTGGAGATAGGATTCAAATCCATGCTTTAAGAATGGATAGGCTATAAATAAACATAGAAGTGAGAACAGGACATTTTGAGTGGAAAACTAGCATAAACCTCAGCTCAAGTGTGTAAGCTAAAGGTGAGAATGTGTAAGATATGTGCCCAGTATTATCTTGATATTAGTTGGAAAATTGTGAGAAATCAAATGGGCCTGCATAAGAACTTGGGCCCAAAGATCTGACTTTGAGTTCTATACCTACCACTGAGTAACTTTTCACTGACAAGGTATTTCACTTCTCTGAGCTCCAGTTGCCACCTCTGCTGAAAGTGGGAAAAAAGTTCTTCTGAGGTTGCTTGGAACCAGTGAGGAAATATGTATACAAGCACTTGATAAAATCCAGAGCCCTACCCAATGCTAGATGTTTTATTATTGTCTTTGGGAAGGGAAGGTATTGAGTAGAGAAGTGATGTGTTAAAAAATTTATTCATTCATCCTGTTCATGAATGAATACAAGAAATAGCTAAAAATAAGTATTCATCCTCACTGAGTTACTTGATGTCATTGTGTTTAGGGATTGGAGGCTCACCTTCAAAAGAGAAGGTCCCCCAACTGCCCACCATGGCTGCAGAGGCTGCACCCGACAAAGCAGGAAGTGAGTATCAGTACTTACCTAACAACTCAGCGTCCAGTGCATAACAACTTGATTAGTTATGAACTCTCAGAGTGCTAACTTTATTGGCAAACCTGTAAGAATCCATCTCATTCCCTTTATATAAATATAACCAACTTCTGAGAGATGTAGAGCAACTCTTAACTGAATATACTGTCTGATATGGTCTTCAGTAGTCATGTATGGCTATTTACTGCTTGAAATGTGGCTAGTGAAAGTAAGGAACTGAATATTTAATTTTAATTCATTTTACTTTCAATATAAAACCTGATAATTCAGTTATTGGAACACATTTAAGCACGTTTGGAACAACTTGGGCGTGTGAGTCTATTTTTTTAAGTGGACATTTTATAAATAGAGATAAAATATTTCTGATATAAATTTGGCATCTGAATTGAGATGTATGTAAGTGAAACATATTTACAGGGTTCTAAAGACAGAACAAGAAAAAGAATGTAAAATATTGTGTTAATTTTTAACATTGATTAATGTTGAAATGATAATGTTTGTATATGTTTTATTTAAAATATCCTATAACAGTTATTATGTTATTAAAATTAATATCATCTCTCTTCACTTTTGAAAATGTGACTACTAGAAAATTTTAAATTAGAAATGGGGTACACAATATACTTCATTTAGAGCTGCTCTAGATTTGGCTTCCCTGGTAGCTCAGTTGGTAAAGAATCTACCTGCAGTGCAGGAGACCTGGGTTTGATACCTGGGTTGGGAAGATCCCTGGAGAAGGAAATGCCAACCAATTCCAGTATTCTTACCTAAAATTCCAATGGACAGAGGAGCCTGGTGGGCTACAGTCCATGGGGTCTCAAGAGTCGGACACTTAGCGACTAAACCACCACCGGACTTGGCAACATTTCAAGTAATCTTAAATTTAGGCTTATGTGGCCTGATTGAGAAATGTTTGGTGCTGAACATAGAGCCGGGATGATTAAGACTTTCTGTTCTGTTACCTTCACTTGGCTCCTGTGACCCCAGGCAGTCTATGATATGGGCCAGCTGACATCTGTCCAGGGTTACAAATCAGTGTGAATCACTTTAACTTTCTTCCTGTTTGGATAATACAGAACATTTTTCAAGATGGAAAGGGCAGAAAGGGAGGACGATCCAGGAAGTGGAGGAGGAATGTTCTTGAGCTTCATTTTGTCTTTGGGTCATGCCCGTAATTACTTAAATTAGATTTGAAGTCTTGTTTCTATGAGCTTGGAATTCCCCTACATCTTCTCAGCAACCTAACCCCAGTCTGAGAAATACTACTGTAGTGATTTTTTTTGGGGTGAGGGGTAAATTGTAAAGTCTCCCGGAGGTACATAAGAAAGTTATTAATCATTTATTGTTGTAAAGAGAATGAGACACTTTGCTTAAGGAGATTATAATTGGAAAAGTGAGTAACTTTGTATCTATAAGAGACAACAGAATGCCTTTAAGTTAAAATTGAAAAGTTGAGTCTTAATGCAGTATGGGTTGTGGAAAAAATTGTTGAATGTAGATCTTACATGATGAAAAGCCATATGCCACTTGAAATTTAGATTTTGCTTGGTTTTAAGATTCTTTCTCAAAAGAAATTAGAAATAAATTTTGTTTTCTTCACTTAAAAGTCATGGAATTGAATGTGAACTATGTTATTGGCAGTGTCTCTCAGGGCATTTCTTCACTTTCTAGTTTCTACAGCTCTGCACAAGTGCTAGTTAAAGGCTGTTAGCTCTAGCTTCCCTCTCCCTCTCCTAAATTTCTCTGGTCCCCCAACCCTTTGTTTGTTTTGTAATTGTTTGCTGTGTGTTTGTTATTTTTAGCCAAGGAATTTTTTCCTGCAAAATAAAATTTAGGAAGAGCTCAGATATGTAAAAGAGATAAAGTCTAAGCTGCTCTGAGTAAAGAGGAACCCCCAAGGCAGTGAAATTGATGAAGCACAACTTTAAAACCGCTGCCTGAGTCTGGATTTGATTCATTGTGTTATTTCTCTTGGGATATTTCCTGTTTTAAATCTTACCTCTAATAATACAATGTGAAAAGCCTTATATCTTTAAAGGGAAATTCATACTTGAGTGAACTGGCAATAGCAGGTGTTAGTGATGTATGTTGGGCTCTGTGACAGTATGATACTAAATGTCATGATACTCATTTTCAATTTTTTTCTGGTGTTAGGCTCTAAGCCCCTGGAAGGCTGGGATACTAAGTTGTCTTATTTATTTCAATGCGTTTAGCACCAACACAGCACCTAGGATTTAGTAGATGCTTAGAAAATATATACTGAACTGAGTCTCATTGAATATGCATGCTAAGTTGCTTCAGTCATGTCCAGCTCTTTGGGAGCCTGTAGACTGTAGCCCTCCAGGCTCCTCTCTCCATGGGTTCTCCAGGCAAGAATACTGGAGTGGGTTGCCATTTCCTTCTCCATCATTGAATGTGGGTTAGTGCTTTTTTGTTTTTGTTCAGTCGCTAAATTCTGTCTGAGTCTTTGCGACCCCATGGCCTACAGCATGCCAGGCTTCTCTGTCCTTCATCACCTCCCAGAGTTTGCTCAAACTCATGTCTGTTCATTTGGTGATGCCATCCAACCATCTCATCTTCTGTCATCCTCTTCTCCTCCTGCCCTCAGTCTTTCCCAGCATCAGGGTCTTTTCCAATGAGTCAGCTGTTTGCCTCAGGGGGTCAAAGTATTGGAGCTTCAGCACCATTCCTTCCAATGAATATTCAGAGTTGATTCCCTTTAGGATTGACTGGTTTGATCTCCTTGCTGTCCCTTGAAAGATTCTCAAGAGTCTTCACCAGCACCACAGTTTGAAAGCATCAATTCTTTGGCACTCACCCTTCTTTCTTTGCTTCCTTCTTGCTTTTTTTTTTTTTTTAACACCTGTGAAATCAAGCACAGGCGTTCAGACACTGACTGACTACATAAGCACGGGGGGCCTTAGCCATATGGCCATGTATCTTTGTGCAGGCAACCTTCTTAAGTAAACTGTTGTGAAGTCTCTGAAGAATGCAGCCTGTTTGTAGAAAAAAATGGGAATCCTGTGGTTAAGGGCAGTTATTTGGTTATGATTATATGAAACACGTTGGTTAGTTCCCAGGTCTTTTTGGATGCAGGAAAGACTTGCTTAATGATTACAATCAAGAGATGGCCAGTGGCACATTCCCTATCATAGTTTCCTAATTAGATCTTCTTCCTTTGTCTTCACTTCAGAGATTAACTAGAACAACTATACGGATTCTATAAAGCATTGAGGGAAATCTGAAGTTCTATGAACTATTAATCACAATAGCATTAAACTGGTGATATATGAAAAGTGAGTTTAAAAAAATATAAAATAAGTGTAAGAAAATATTTTAGGCTAGTGAAATCACTTGGCATTAAGATTCATTTTCTTTTTTTATGGTGATATTAATATTTACACTCATGTTTTAGATCAGTTTAATATGACTATTTCAACCTCTTCATGAACTTTATCATAAAATATTTATTATTACTTATAATGGCTTTTTATTGCATTTTGGGGATTTAGTAACTTGAAACCAAAGTATGAAGAGATTTCATTATTTGCAAACCTGTTCATGAATTATTTTTGGATAAAAAGAACTATAATAAAACCAGATTTTTTCAAACTAATTTAGAAAGTTGAAATTTATCTTTGTGCTTTTGAAATAATGAGGATTAATTAATGAAATTAATTATATAAACACTGTTGTGTAAAATTTAGCCCATTGATAGTAAATGATACAACTATAACTACAGTAATAATAATTGGTCACATTTGAAAGTTTATTATGTGTCAGGCCTTGTGCAAAATGCTTTGTAACCCAGTCCAATGTAATCTTCAAAACAATTCTGTGCAATATGTATTATTATTATTATCTCTATTTTATAAATGAGAAAACGAAGGTTTGAGGACAATAAAATATAGTTCATGAACAAATTGAAATTCAGAGAAAAATAGTACAACTCAGGAATGAGAGCTCTTAAAAATCATTTTGTATGCTGTGGATATGTATTTGCAAATAGAGCTTTAATGACAGACTTTTTTTCTAACAGAGAAGGAGGAGACCTTTACAGCTCCCTTTTAATAATTGAGGTTATAATGCGCACTTGAACATATAAAAGCTGCATGCTTACATACTTTTCCCATTGTGAACAAAGAAACAAAAGCCTCAAAGATTATTAACTGGATGAATTCTTAACATCAAAGTTGTTTAATTTCTTGCAATTTTAGATTCATTTGTTGAACTTATACTTATCCTTGGATATTATAAAAATAAAGAACACACTATCTTTGCCTTTTCTGAGGCTTTGAGATACAACTTGTCTTGTGATGCCTTCAACATTTAACTCTTTGGTTCAAAGGCTACTTTTTAGTAATGTGAGAAGATCATAACAGCTGCCTCAGGACCTTAGATGACAGTGCGGGCCCAGGGCTGCTCATTTGGAGTCAAGGTGCCCATATCTTCGGTGGGACCATCTCTAGGTCTGTGTGAAGTCTTTCTTGTCTGGTGGTGGCTGCCCTCCTCTGCCCCTTTAGGAAAACTAGGCCTTGTTCTGATGGTGAATACTGAACACACTGGTCAATGAGGAGTCCAGTGAGGAAGAAAATGCTGCCTTGGGAATTTAAGTTCCGCTGTCGAAGGCTAAGTTTTGGTCAGGAACGGGGAAACAGAATGGCTCTCTCAGCACATTACAAGAGGGGCAAAATGATTGCTGGCTTGAAATGAAAGTGTCTTAATCTCTTCAGAATGCCATAGAAAAATATCATAATGTGGGTGGTTTATAAATAATAAAAATTTATTTCTCATGGTTCTGGAGGGTGGGAAGTCCAAGATCATGGCATCAGCAGATCTGAGGTTTGGTGAAGGCCTGCCTCCTCATTAATGGATGTCTTCTCACCATAACGCTCATGTGGTGGAAGGGGGCTATCTGGCTCTCTGGGTCTGTTTTATAAGGGCACTAATCTCAGTCATGAGGCTCCACTCTCATGGCCTAATCACTTATCCAAAGGCCCACCTCTTAATACTATCACATTGGGCATTAAATTTCAACATATAAATTTTGGGTGGATGTACATACTCAGTTTTAGCAGAAAAAGTCAATGAAATGTGAGTACTCCACTAGGGTGACCAGCCATACCTCAAAGGAGTCTCCAGAACTCACAAGGAGTGTGTGATAATTAGGAAAAGTAGCAGATGTGTTAAAAAAAAAATACAAAATCCAAAACCAAAAAACAGCAAGCAGTTCCGGAGACCAGCACTTTGTGGGTTCCCAGCATGACTGACTTTAGAAGGCATTTGGCCTCCCTGTGTCTCAGAGCTTTCCCTGAAAATGAAGATGAGATCATCTCTAAGGTCTTAAGTGGAATGAAAATGCAATGGCTTTTATGAATAAACGTTTTCACCAAAAGCTAATGACCTAATCATTTTACATATTAATAAATGAATATTGTTTGTCATGTATGACACATGACAATATTGTAATTATAAGTAGTTGTAGGCAAGCTTGAAAGGATTTTAAGTCAATACCCATAGGCCTGCAACCCAGTGCTCACCATTCACATTTTACGTTATTTGATTTATCACATATTTATCCATCAAGCAACATACATAGCATTAGTCAAAATTCAGTATTTTAAACAGTTTTCCTTTAATGTAAAATGTACAACAATGAAAAGCAGAGATCTTAATATATATTCAGTGAGTTATGATAATGTACCTGTGTAATCTACTGTGTATCAAGATATAGAACATTGTCATCTCCCTGGAAATTTCCTTCATGTCCCTTCTCAGTGAGTCTTGAAGGTCAGTGTTCTTGGTTTTTCTCCTATATATTAGCTATATTTCCACTAGAACTTTATTTCAATAGAACCATATAGTATTTGCTTTTTTGACATAATATTTTTGCTTATATAACATAATGTTTTTGAGATTCATTCATGTTGTGATGTGTGTCAGTAGTTTGATCCTTTTTTGTTGCTTAGTAGTACTTCATTGTATGATATACCACTTTGTCTGCTGTTCTCTTGATGATCCCCATCTGGCTGTTTCCAATTTGAGTCTATTATGGATATAGCTGCTGTGAGCATTCTTGTACAAGTCTTTTGTAAATATATGTTTCATTCTCTTTGGAAAATACCTAGGAATGGGATCGCTCAGTCACAGGGAAGGTGTATATTAGGTTTTATAAGAAATTGCCATAGCTTTTCCAAACTATTATCCTATTTTGTATTTCAACCGATGACACATGAGATTCCAGTAGGTCCACTGCCTCATCAACATTGGCTGTTACCAGTCTTTTTAATTTTAGCCATACTGGTGAGCAGGTGGTGGTATCTGATATGGTCTCAATATTTGTGTCCCTCTAAAATTCATATGTTGATATCCTAATGCACAATGTGATGATGGTATTAGGGGAGTTTTGATTAGTTAGAGGAAGGAAATTTGGGGGGAGGTGGTTAGGTCATGATGAGTGCTTATATAAAAGAGGCCCTGGAGACCTTCCTACTCCCTTCCTCCATGTAAGGATACAAGTAGATGTCTTTGACCAGGAAGAGGGCCCTTCCCTGACTATGCTGCCAATCCTGATCTTGGACTTTCAGCCTCCATAATGGAGAGAAATGAATTTCTGTTGTTTACAAGCTACCCAGTCTCTGATACTTTGTTGTATTCAGCCTACACAGACTAAGATTGTATCTTATTATGGTTTTGCTCTGCATGAGGATGGAGTTTCTAAATGCTTAAAATTTGAGTAAGTGAAAAGAAGAGAGAGAAAATCTTGATCCTAAGGTTACTTAAAAGAGGTATAGTTAAAGAAATGGGGAGCATACTGGCCAGACTGGAAAGCTGATTTGATAAGTAATATATTGAAATTTTGCTGTGTCCAGGGTAAGAGAAGAAAGCCAAGAAACACTTATAAACATAAAAATCAGCTAACAGTAAAGGAAGTATATAAGGAGGAAATCTTAGACAAGATTAAGTTAAAATGATATATTTTATGTACGTGTTATAGAATTCTATACATAGCTCTGGGTAAAATGAATAAGAATCTTAGAGAAATAGTTATCATTATAGTGCTACTGATTTGTAGGTACATATATTTTTTATTTCAGTGGTATTTCTACTAAATTAACTTAAACTTTTGAGTTTTATTTTACAGTTATAATGTTATCAAGTTATAAGGTAAATACTCTTGAAGAAATGTACAGTCATATTAATTAGTCATCAGGTATAGAAACTTGGATAGACTTACTAATAATTTTCGTGTTCAAATCATTTATGTCTTCTCTATTTAAAAGCTTTCAGAGCTAAAGGAGATTTCAGTTCTGTGTGTTTTCTTTGGTCTCCCTGGACTTAGGATAATCTAACATGCTGACCATTGTAAGCTAATTTAAGTAAAATATTACATTGAAGGAACATTACGTTAACTTTTGTTGCATTCTCTTATAACATCCACTTATATAATTCACATTTTATAATATCCTGCAAGATTCATTACTTTCCAAATTTCAGTTTCATAGTTTTGCCGTTTTTGGTTAAGAAAGTACATTAACTACATTAAAAAAAGTAAACCATTTCTCTGTTTCTATTTTAGGTTCTATATTAGAGATTCCCAAGCAGGATTTTTTTCAAGAAGCAAAAACTCTCATTGCTCAACATTATAAGAAAATAAATGAGGTTAGTGTTTTGAATTTAACTAACACCGTATTTTTCAGGAAACTAATAACAATTTTTGTATACTACTACAGTTGTTCCAAATGATTTCATGAACCCTAATAGATTTTGAACAGAAGAGAAAATGAAATCCTTACTAGCTATAAAAACTGATTTCAGATTGCATTTAAAAATAAGATTTTCAGCTCTACAGGTTATTTAATTATGTATATGTTCAGTTTATACATTTAATTTTTAATGTTTTCTGTTGTTGAATTACAGTGGAAGTTTTTGGATTAAATATCTCAAGTAAAGATCCCTCTTTAAACACTGTTAGATGAAGCTAAACTAGAAACTGCACTGTGAGATGTGTCCGTCCTACGCCACCAGCGTGACATACTTACCTGCATCTTCGTCCACATCACTTTGTATTAGGACTGTGTACCAGTCTGGTTGTTCCTTGAGGGCAGTAACTGTCGTTTTTGAATGTTGCATTCCTAGCAGCGAGCCTTGTGCCTGGCTGGATAAGTAATTGCTTAATAGCATAGACTGGTGGGAAGGAATGAAAGGCAAAGCGGTGGCAAAGAGATAGGAGAAAAGGGTCCAGGATGAAATTTTGGAGGAGAGCACCCAGAGAGGAGATGGAAACTTTGGGGAGCAGTGGCTGCTATGACAGATGGCCCTTTGGGGAGACAGGTGAGAGAAGGAGATCTTAGGATGGTTTACGTGTGCAACACTACTCTCTCTTGAATATTTTTTAAAGAAAAAAAGCCCCATACTTTTAAATAAAGATTTTAACTTTTTTCCCATGTTTCCTGTTGATGGGGAAGAGGATTGTATTTTTTTGAAAACTGTGTTTCTGCTGTATGGTAAAGAAAATCAGCTATATGTATACATATATCCCCTCCTTCCTGAGCTTCTCCCATCCCATCCCCACCTTTGAGTCACCACAGAGCACCAAGCTGAACCCCTTGTGCTATAGAGCACGTTCCGACTAGCTACCTGTTTTACACACGGCAGTGCACATACATCAATCCTAATCTCCCAACTTATTCTTCCTCGTCTACTCTGTTCACCTATCCGTTCTGTACTTCTGTGTTATTCCTGTCCTGAAAATACATTCATCTGTACCATTTCCCTAGATTACACATTTATGCATTAATATATTATATTTGTTTTTCTCTTTTGACTTACTTTTCTCTGTATGATCGATTCTAGTTCCATCCTTGTCTCTATAAATGACTTAATATTGTTCCTTTTACGACTAAGTAATATTCCATTGTATATATATATATATCACATCTTTATCCATTCATCTGTCAATGGACATTTAGGTTGCTACCATATGACCCAGCAACTCTACTACAGAGCATATACCCTGAGAAAACCATAATTCCGAAAAGACGCACGCATCTCCTGTGTTCATTGCAGCACCATTTAAAATAGCCAGGACATGAAGGGCTATAATTTTTACACATGCTTCTTTTGAATGGTCCTGTAGGCTGAGACTGACCATAGATGGTTTTAATCTTATAATCAACATTGTTAACATTGCTTACTAATTTTTGCCTCTAATCCATTAGAAATACTTATAAATTGTATGGATTTCAGTGGTAGGCGTGTGAGATGAAAAGTTTACACTCTTCAGAGTTAGGTAGCTGTGCCTTAGAACCTTCACCTACTTTTAGAATTTTATCTAATAATAACAGGACAATATCCTACCTTTGGTTGCTTGGTAAAATGTAATACCAATGTACTGAAACATCCTTATTGGCATTTTGAGTTGGCATCTGTTTACTTTGTCTAAACCTTTTCTTATAGGGAGGAGAAGAACCGTAGCCCTATCTATAGGCTAGAGAATTACTAGACTAGAACAATTATAATTGTTTGGATATCTGCCTATCAGAGACCTGGGGCTATATTATTTTCTATTGCTCAATGAAGTCAAAATTAGTAAGCAATTAAGTGATTGGAAGGATCTAAAATACATATCTGATTAGTAATATGCTTTCCTTGAGAACCTATCTCCATGTATAAGCAGTTATTTCTGATTCAACAGAGAATTTTTAGGGTGTTACCTTTTTTTTTTGACATTTGAAGATTCTCCAAAGTCGGTTGAAAATGAATTCTTATTTGTCTATTTGAAAACTTCTATTTTAAAATTGACTTTAAAGCTGTATTAGAAAATATCACATTTGAGGAAAGCATCACTGTTTTAAAATTTATATATATATATATATATATATATATATTTTTTTTTTAAGTTGAATGTAACACTTCTGCTTGTTAAGGGCTTTTAGAGAACTCTGAACGATAACATCTACTTTATTTGACTCTTGTCATGTGCTTTAAGTAAATGGCTTATACAGTAAAGTACTTTGTAAAATATATTTAGTGGATATAATTTTATTAATTGATTACCAAATTTGTTACCTAGTTTTATACAGTTAGATTTAAATTTATTTTTGTTTATAGAATAAAGTTCCAGGTACTTCTATAAATGTCTTCAGAAATAAACATCAGAAACCAAAATCTAGCAAATTCATACCTTTGGAGATTAAAAAAAAGGAAACACTTGATGCGGTCCAAGAACGTCAGGCAGCATACAAAAGGATTTGTTTTCCCAAGGACCATTCCAGAAGTGGACCTTCTGAGGAGCCTCCACAACGGACTGCTTTCAAAGAGCCACACATTTTTAATATAAAAAAGAAACACGAGGAGCCTGTAGATCTAATTGTGAAAGGTAAGTTTTTTGGTGGAGCAAAGAAGTTCAGCAAGCCATCAGGCAGAATTATTTGCTCATGGTGTGCTTGTAATGAAATTTCTACATTTAAACAAAACCCCACATTTTACATGCTAGCAGTGAAAGGTAGGGAGGCATGAGTGAAAGAGCTGCTAACCTCTGGGAGCCATCAGAAGGTAAAAAGAAGGCATCCTCATGGAAAGAGGAATGCAGAGGAACAGAATGGGTTGGCCACTTCTTCCAGTGGACACAGTTCCTAGAGCAGCCAGAGGCTCAAGGCTCTGGGGACTGTTGTTGAGCGGGGTAGCGAGGGTAGGTGAGCTACTCATGAGGATGTTACCCCAAGACCGTAAAAGGATTTGGGGGAGGTATAGAGTTTCCTTTAAGACCTATTGCGGTAAAGGTTTCTTTATCAGAAATTTGGTAAAGTGGAAACTGGAGGTCTATTTAAGCAGAGTAATACTGTTTTGTGAGACTAACATGTTTTTCCTGGCCAGAATAAGTGACCTCTCAAAATACATTTCTAGTTATAAACTGTCATAACTTCACCTACATTTCCCTCTTTTGTTATTGCCTACTATGTTATTGATTCATTGGAATTTTTTTCACTCAAAGAGTGCCTGCCCTGTGCCAGGCAGTGTGTTAGGAGTTGGAAATACAAAGCTTAAAAGGCTCAGAGAGTAGTGGCGGGGACAAATACTTGGGTAATTTCTTATATGCCTTCTGACAACTGCTGTCATACAGTTGGTGCACGTGACTATGGAGACACTGAGGAGTACCCAACCAGATGTCAGAGGAAAATTCCTCAGACGAGGTCTCATTAGAAATAGATTTTAAGGAGAAGTTTGTTAAAGGTGGGTGGGAACAGGAGAGGCCATTGGGAACAGTGGAAGAAAACTGTTAAAGCTCTGAAGGACAAAAGAAAACGATGTGTCTTGGGGAAGGAGAGATTTGGTAAGAAATGAAGTTGTGGAGACGCGTGAGACGAGGTTTTGATGCGAGTATAATAGCAGACCCAGGAGTTGGCCCATGTGTATTCGAGAGCAATGATGATGTTAAAGCTGGGAGATGGGGAAGGAGTAAGGTATGACTGCTTCTTTCTGTCAAGAAAAGTAAAACTGGCAGTAGAGCTTGTGGAGAGAATGGTGGCAGAGAGAGGCGAGAGGAGGCTGCCCAGGAAAGCAATGGTCCACGTGAGAGAGGGCAGGGCCTAGCGTAGAGCAGGAGTGAAGCGTGAAGTGTCCAGGAGGGGTTGATTGCAGTGTTTCTCAGTGTACTATTCAGAGCACTAGTTGTGAGTGATTCACCTTGACACAAGGGTTCTTTGGTTAGATAAGTTTGAAAAATGCATTTACTTCTTGGAGATTCATGTTCAAGATTAATATATTGAAAGCTCTCAGAAATACTACAGGAAAGAAATCTGTTTAATGTTTTTAACCTGCCTATCACCAATTTGTTTAACCAAAGAATTCCCAAAGAAAGATACTTAGGTTTCTAGACGGGAAAACTCAACAGGTATCATTAAGGGAATTCAGAGGGAGAAGCAGATTTAGGGCAGGTGGAGACAGGAATGGGAAAGATAACCAATTCAGTTGTAGACCTGTTCAGTAGACCTGCATTGGGAGATAAACAGTGGGAAGTTGCAAATGGAGATACTTAGAACCAGGTTAAGACTGAAGATTGATGTTGGGGATCACGGCTATACATGAACCATTGTGGGGTTCATGCATTGTTCAACCAACTGTATTTACTGTGGGAGAGATATAGAGATAAAAGATGTTACTTGCCCTCAAGAATTTCAAATTCATATATGTAATTTGTGTGCAATTGGATGAAGGAGGATAGATACGTGATTATAGTCTAGTGTCACCGACTAATGAAAACAAGCTCTACTGTTTTGAAGTCAATTGGAAAGATACCCGATTCAGATTTAGTAATAGGGATGGATTCCAAGGAGATTTAAAGTCTGATAAATTTTGAAGGATGAATAAATGTTAACTCAAGAAGGAAGAATGGTACTATGAGAGTCAAGTATCTACATCATAATGAGTATCTGAGAAAGTGATGATACTGTACTTGAGGGAAATAAAATAATTTTAAATAACTGATACGAGGCTTGGGGAATTCGAGATGAGACCAGCAGAACATTTAAATTTAACCTAAAAAGTAATCCAGATGTTTTACAGAACAGTTGCAGTGATCACATTTGCATTTGAGAACCATATCGTGGCAGTAAAGGTGAGGTGGGATGAATTTTGAAGGCACAGAAACCAATGAGGAGACAGGAATTCCCGTAAGCAAGGATGACTTGTATTACATTAGTGGCATTGGGGATAGAAGTGAGGGGAGAGAGATTTTAGACATATTTGAGAAGTAGAGTTATCTAGATTTGGTCAATAATAAGGTGGAACATCAGGCACAGAGAAGACTGTGGGATTCATGGGCTTAGTGGTACTAAGTGGCACCATGGAAACAGATTGAATTAAAGAGTTGGAGATGCATTCTTATGTAATGGTGAAACTGCCACCAGTAATAAGTTGAAATCTAAACTGTGTACATACTGAGCTCTGTAGCTCTAGGTGAAGAAGTTGGGAGGAAACAGCATTACTAAAATGTATTGGTGGTTTTGGTTGCCTTTGGGAAGTTTTTATTATAAAAAAGAGATGAACTAAGAAGACTATTGGCTGGTTTGCAAGCAGAAATGAGAGAGCATAGAGAGATACCAAGTATTTGGGTCCTTGGTTTTGAGAAAATACCTACTAAGACTTATCATTGTAGCCAAAATCAGATTAATGATATGTTTTTACCAACCATGCCATTGTTGCAGGTAACCCAAAGGCACTAACTGTTAAGTTGAGAGACTAAAGCAGGAGGTAGAGAAGCGAAGATACAAGGGAGATTTCAAAACTATGTCTAAAAAAGGAGCTTTGAATGTGGTTATTGGTGTGCAGAATTGGAAGAAAATAGGTTAACATATCTACCAAATATTTTAGAGAATTTCGTTGCTGAAGAAACCATGAACCTTGATTTAATTGAATATTCATAAGTAAAATAACCTGGCTTTATCTGGAAGTGGATCACAAAAGCTATACAGTCTCCAAAGGAGAATAACAGCAATACGTGGCCCAGGTGCAAGGAAAACTTCTCAGAGTGGATCCAGGGGGCACTAAAGAAATGAACAAGGGAGTGCCTCTCAGAACAGAATCCTTGTCTACTCAGGGGACTTCTCAGCGCCTCCCCAGCAGGATTCTATAACTTTCTTTGGCCTAATGATTGCTCCACTGCTGGATGTTTTGTGCTTCCGGGGAAAGGTGGAAATAATTTATGAATTTGGTACACATTGTTACTAGACCACAAGGAGCCACATCTGGGCCTGATGGAGAAGATTACAAACAGCCAGAGATCCTGGGCTCTGAGCTAGATGCAGTGCTTTGGTGGAACTTTGGGTTGTCTCCTTTGTGTCCTGTCAGGGTGTAAAAATGAATGGGTATTTGATGTGCAAAAGGGCAGACTATGCGGAGACTGGCTAGATGCCTATTATATCCTTTTCTTCCTGAGTACTTGGCTTAAATTCACTCCTCGTGTTCCTTGTAGTTAGGAGGAGCTATCTGATTGAGATTTGGCTCAATGGATTATAGCTGGAAGTGCCACACATCCATAAAAAATGTCTCTCTTGTGTTTGGCTCTCAACACGACACCCTACGTTTTCAAGCATAAGGACTCTTTTTCAACATTCTTAAAACAATTGCAGTTTCATTCATGGGAGAGTGATGAAAGTGCTTTTAGTATCTGTTGATCAAAAAGCTTTTATTCAGACATGGAGTATATATACAAAGGTTGGTGAGTGAGAAAAAATGATCATGACTTTTTCCCTCACAGAACTGGTAGTCTAGAAAAACAGATATTAATTAAATTGTCACCTGTATTTGGATTGAGAGTATACAACACATGAATTGGACCAGGTCTGGGGATCAACAAAGGCATCCTGGAGGAAATGTCATTTGAACTAAGGTATGAGAAATGGGAAAGAATTTCTCAGACAAGGAGTAATTCCTGCTTGGAGTTCTGGGTCTATATGCAATGGCCCAAGTGAGGGAAGCACAGAAGTGCTTTCAAAACAGTGCAGGAAAGAATAGGTGTGGCTGCGGTTCCAACGAGGAGCTGAAGAGAGGTCAGCTGCAGCTGTCAGAAAAGCAGAACCTTGTCAGTGATGCGCTAGGAAATGCTCAGCAACTGGTGTGGGGGCGGAGGGAGGAAGCTCGACGTGCAACTTTTGCCGATTTCCGTGTGTAGGTACTCTCACGTAGCCAGTTTCAAGCTGCTGACACCACTGATCATGGGAGTCGGGACCAGATGCACAGTTTGCCCTCTGGAGCATTTCTGGCAAACCCTGTTCCTACAGTTTGAGCTCCTCTGGGCTCACTTCTGTGTCCGCGCCCTGCTGTGGTGAGGTTCCTGCCCCAGCTCCTCCAGCTTCCCCAGCTCCTCCCTGGCTTGAGACACCTGCAAGAATGGGCTCACCTGCCACACAGGAGGAGCTGGGAAGGGAGGGTGAGGGCCGGTGGGTAAACACCTCCTCCTTTCTTTGCCAGGGCAGAAGGGTCTCAGTTACGTTCTGTAAAGCTTCTCAGAAAGTCCCAAATAATTAAGCACCCAGATACTTGTTGTGGTTGTCAACTCAAAAAAGGATTTTAGTATCAGTTCTCCCCATTTTTTCTCCGCCTCACCCCCACTTTTCATTCCTGATCCCGGAACTCACGTCCTTAAAACAATCTTAAAAATATTTTGGTGGCAAGTTGTCAGTACTTGCCCAAAGATTAGAGGTGGAGTGTGAGGGAAAGAAAAATAAAGAAAGGGTGATTCTTAGGCTTTAGGCCTGATGAACTGAAAGATGAGAATCGCCATTTTCTGAGATGGGGAGAGAGAGATGTGGTTTTAGGATAGGCAGAAACCCTGAGTTGAGATTTAGGCACATTATGTTGAGGTTCTTGGTGTGCACATATATAAATGAAAATGTCCAACAGACTAGACTACTGTACTCTGGACTACTGTCTAATAGGTGGTCTGTTATGTAACTGTGGGTGCATAAGAAAGGTTGCAGTCATTAACGTGGAGATCTATGTCCAATAGAAATGTAATAAGAGCTACAAAAGTTGTAACTGAAAATTTCCTAGTGGCCACATGAAAAAGTGAAAAAGAAGCAGGTAAAACTAATTTTAATAATAGATTTATTTAACCTAATATATCAACATATGATCATTTAATAGTTAACATAAAAATTATTAAGGAGATATTTTACTTTTTTTTTTGACCCCAAGTCTCCCAAATCCAGTGTGTGTTATAGAAATTGGATTAATCACATTTTAGATATTCAATAGCTATAGATGATGAGTGCCTCCTGCATTGGACAAGAGAGGTATAGATTTTATTTATAATCATAAACTTAGAGACATCATCTAAGAAGTAAATGTTGGTAGAGAAAAAAAAACATCCAAGGACTAAGTCCTGGCAGTTTCCAGTATTTAGAGAGCAGGAAGAGGAGTATCCAGCAAAGAAGTGGAAATGAACAGCTAGGAGGGAGATCAGGAGAGTGTGAAATATGTTACTCATGGTTCAGTCAGGGAGGAGGAAGGCTTAGACAGGAGGAGCAAAGGAGACTAGTTCTCAGGATCTCTTATAGAAGGTGGGTAATCCTTCCTTATGATGGTCTGTCTCTTTTGGGGTATTGTCCTTTTGGTTATTTTTCAGTTGTTCAGTCGTGTCCAGTTCTTTGCGACCCCATGAACAGCAGCATGCCAGGCTTCCCTGTCCTTCACTATCTGCCGGAGTTGAGTCGGTGATGCCATCCAACCACCTCATCCTCTGCTGCCCCCCTTCTCCTCCTGCCCTCAATCTTTCACAGCATCAGCAATTTTTCCAATGAGTCAGCTCTTCGTATCAGGTGGCCAAAGTGTTCAGCTTTAGCATCAGTCCTTCCAATGAATATTCAGGGTTGATTTCTTTTAGGATTGATTGGTTGTCATCACGAGGTCAAGGTTTTGGGGGGATGGAGAGTGTGAGAAAGAAGTGAAGGAGGACACTGGTCCTCCTGACATTCTATTACAGGCTACGGTGAAATCAGAGACATTTTCCTAGGAAAGTCTGCATGTGTCCCACCATACAGCTGTGAAGTGCTGATCTCAGAGTTTATATTTGAATTAAAATTGCAATCTATTTCTCTAGGTTCTTATCTCAAAAATGTATATTAAGTCTGTAACTTGGATCTATTTTTTAAACACATTCCCAATATTCACTTCGGTGTGAATGGATGCATGATTGAAGATATCAGTCACATTAATTCTAGAACTTGATTAAAGTTTGGGAGATTAGAAAGAAAAGTGAGTCCTGTGTGTGGCGTCTATGTGCCTTTCACTCATGCCGCACTGAAAAATTCGGTTGTGTTACCTTCGATAAGCTGAACATCTTATGTGAGGACAGGCCACACATTCCTTGAATTTGATCCAAGGATATCAACTTTAAAAATACACTGCAGCAATTATAATATCACATATCTTTAGTAAATGTGTTCCCTGTGCTTCCATGTACTGCATGCTTGTATTTTTCTTAATAGAGCAAAATAAAAAATATGAAATGATTTTCTTTCTGAGCACATAGATACTCTATAGTACTGCTTAACCAGTTTCTGTTGTCATACTGCCAGCAACTTATGGGTCTTGATAATTAAAAGTCACATGTAAAAGTAAGTTTTTGTAATATAAATATAGTTACCATATATTACATTATATTCATCTGCTTACGCATTCCCTTGGGAACAAAAAATACTGACGTCTAATTTGAGTCATTTAAACTTGAAAACAGATTTTAGTTAATCTCAGTAAGATTTCATGATATTCATGTCAAGCAGGTATATTTAGGGAATATTGGGTTGTTCCTTAGCCAGCTTGGAAAGGAATAGATGTGTGTGTGTGTTTGTTCTTTGGTCTTCAGATCACAAATCTATTCCTTTATATATAAAATGAAGGCATAGTAAATTTTAATAGTGCTTTAAAATAACTATGGCTAGAAAGCACTGGAGGAAACCATAAGGGAAAGTGACTTAGTGTCATTTATTTTGTTTGCCCATAGTGGTGACAACTTACCAAACAGCATTTTGATCAACATTTTGATAAAATCTTTTATTTTGTATGTTGATGATTTTAAGTATACATAGGATATTAACAAATACATTAAAACTGGTTTCTTTTTTTACTCGTTCCCACAAAATTATTTGGAGAAACTGAAGATCAGGTTCCATAACAATTTATAAGAAACGTGGAAACTAGAGATGTTTTTTAATGAAGTGGAAAATTGAATTTGGTATTACAAAATAATTTGATTTTGGAAGATTTGAAACTTGAAATATAATAGTCTTCCTCTCTGTATAAAAACAAGCTCAGTAATTTCTAAATGAGGGAATAAATTTGGATAATATCTTTAGAGAGCATCATACAGAGCATTTTGTAAGTTCTTCTTTGCTTCTCTTAGTTTCTTCCTGCCTTAGATATCTATGCTTCTTCCATTTCTTGTCAGGAATTTTCTTTTGCTTGTCTATGCTATTGAAGAAAGAACTTCAACAGAAGTCTTAAAATTAGCAAATGAAGATAATTATATAATTGGGCAACCAATGTCTTGATCACAATCCATTCTACCTGGTGAGCTCTGAAATGGAAAGGTGCAGGATGGAGACTTAAAGTAAGACAGAAGACTCCATGCCACTGGAGCAACATGGCTTACCAGATTGAAATAGCCACAGAGTTCATAACATTCAATAAATTAATAACATCTTAATATGAGAATTATTAAAACATTATAAAGGATTTAGAGACAGTAGAAATGCATTCTTCTAAACATCTACCTCCTACTAATTTTCTTACTAGTCCAGAGGACAGCTTAGGGAGAACAGAAATCTTAGGCTGAAGTAGTGACTTTCAGAAATTTTATGATTAAGTACACTTGTTCTATGTTTTGCATTTGACAAGGAACATAGGCAGAGAAGAGCTCAGAGGCTAGTGACCTATTTTCCAGTAGGTTAAGCTTCCCAGGTGGCACTAGTGGTAAAGAACCCGCCTGCCAATACAGGAGATGTAAGAGACAATCCCTGGGTCAGGAAGGTCCCCTGGAGAAGGAAATGGCAACCCACTCTAGTATTCTTGCCTGGAGAAGCTCATGGACAGAGGAGCCTGGTGGGCTACGGTCCATGGGCTGCAAAGAGTTGGACACAACTGAAGCAACTTAGCACACCGGGGATCCTCCCTAGGTCATTGTACATAAAGTTTTGTGTACAAGTAAATAACACCAGCTTCTCTGAGGCAGTACAGTGAAAGTAGTTCATGGTGTCCTAGAAATGGTTTCCTCTTTGTAGTGAAATCCTCCTTCAGTAGACATTCATCGTTTTGGGCCTCTTGACATCCTTTAAACTGACCTCTGGTAGCAGAACTCTGATTTGACTTTGGAGAAATGCCCCTCGCATTACGAGTTTGTGCAGAGTGGGGAAGGCTGTCCCTCCACCCTCTGACTCCAGAGCTGGCCTGTGATTCGGGCACAGCCAGTGAGAAGGACTGATTCTCCTGGCCACAGGGAGAGGTGGAGTGATTGGATTTAAATCAGCATAAATGATAAGAGCTTGAGGTACCTGAGAACACAGCAAGGAATTCTAGAGTAAAGTCAATATGGAAGAATGAGCTGAATGATGCAGAGAAATCAAATCCTGATGACATTGTTTGAGCCTCTTATCCAAGCTTTGCTGAAAACAAATGTTACCTGGATTTTTCAGTTTGTATAAATTTGTGATTTCTTCCCTTTTGACAGAGCAGCATAGTTTAGCGACTCCATGGGACACAGGAGTGCAATGACCTAGATTAAAATCTCTGCTTTCAAAAAGTAAAGATGGCGAAAGAGTAGGTAGATGTTGAGTACATTTCTCTCCACGGATACATCAGGAATACACCTTCAGACACAGAAGGGCATGCAGAATACCAGCTGAGAGCAGACAGGAGGACCTGACCAGTGGAAAAGAATATATGGAACCACACAAAACTCGGTAGGACGAAGGAACTAGGGGGAAAGACTGGAGTGTTAATAGGACTGGACCTGACCTTGGCAGGTAGGGGAACTGAAGGAGGGCTCTGATCCCCATATCAGGGCAATTGTCTGAGTCAGAGGAGAAACATTTAAGGCTGAGAGTGAAACAGCTGATCTGTGGCAGCCTAAATGGAATGAGAATGAGACAGTCCTTGCTGCAGCCATACATACCCCGGACAGAGACGAGGGTCCCCTGGAAGGCGCAGCGGCTGGGAGCTGGAGTTTAGGGATTGTGGAGCAATCCCAGGGTGAGGGCTGCTGTTGACTGCGAAGAGACGGATCGAGGGACTGTGAGGGAGGAGATTGTGGTGGGAAATGCTGGTGGAGGAAAGCCAGGCAGCCATGCAAGCAAGGCCATACTGCTGAGTCAGGCGTAGGGGGTGGAGCCATCACCATACCCTCTCTCTCCCCACACACTAGCATCTGCAAATGAACACTAGAGGCTGGCCATCAAACGCCTGACGCACTGAACTACAGAGTAGGACCGCACCCAGGGTGCCCCTTTCAGCTCCTGACGTGCCTGTCTACAGAGTAGGACCCCAGGCGGGGGCGGGCCTCTATGTGCCTGATGTGCAGAACAACAGAGAAGGACTCCAGGCAAGGGAGCCTCTAAGTGCCTAATAGGAGGAGCTACAGAGAAAGACTGGCTAAAAAGGCCTTCTGATCACCAGGTACAAGAGGCTCGAAAAAAGACTCTGATAGGGCCGTAACTCCTGCGGCGGAGGCAGTCTGTGTCCCTGCACACTTGGCACCACCAGGGTCCCCAAAGGCCAAGTAGCTGCACCACCTTCACTCTCAACTCTCACTGGGGCAGAGCTGCCACAGGCAAAAAAAAAAGTCTTGCTTCTATGTGCACGGTGTCGCTTTGGTCGTGTCTGACTCTTTGCGACCCTGTAGACTGTGGCCTGACAGGCTTCTCTGTCAGGGAGGGGTGTTCTCCAGGCAACTATACAGGATGTACTGGCCAATACTGGTTGCCATCCCCTTTTAGAGCACTGTATTTCCTGCTGCCCTAGCTGCCAACCCCCCTGAGTACCTGGTGCTGCCAGAATCCCTGCGACCCAAGCAGCTGCACCACCTCCACACCTGACCCTCACAGGGGCAAACCCATGTCCTCCAGGGCAGCCTCAGGAGCAAACCCCAGTGGACAACCCACAGGTAGAGGTGGAAATAAAACCACAATTGAAACCCAGGGGCAGTGTGGCTAAGGAAAAAGACCCAAAACCTTTCCACCAGCTGTGCAATTAAACTGCAGATTAAATCCACATGATAACTAGGCAGACTCTGTGTCTATGGAAAGCCATCAAGAGCTCCCACAAAAGAAAATCGCACTAGTTCTATTAGCTGTGGACATGGGAGGCAAGAGCACACAGGAGTAGGACCAGATTAGAATCTGAGCTGCCCCCACAGCAGGTGCAGAGTTCTGCATAGTGTTGGAGGGCATCCTAGGGAGGTGAAGTGGACTGTGACTCCCAGCGAGGGAAAGGACTCTGACAGCAGTGACTCAAGAGAAACATTTATTATTCTTATTTTTTGACTTGTTCTGTAGATTCTTTTGGATTTTTTTCCTTTTTTTGATTTCCTTTCCCCCCCTCTATTGTAGCTGTCAATTTTATTGGCACTAAGAAATCCAATTAAGCTTTTGAGCTTTTTTTTTCTCAGTCATATTTCTTATTGTTGTTATAAACCTCTGCCTCTACGTTGGGCTTTTGCTTTTGTTCGGTGGAGTTTTCCTTTTTTTTTTTTTTTTCTCTTTTTTAAGTTTTTAAACCTAATATTATTTTTCTACTTTTCTTCCTTTTGTTCTGGTAGATATAATTTTAGGTTTCCTTTGTTTTCTGGGTCAAGCTATTGTACTTTATTTTTGTTGGACTGTTAGAGGTTAGATTTTTCTTATATGTGTATGTATATGTGTATATTCAGTCACACTTTTTATTGTTGTTTAAACCTCTGCTTCTAAGTTGGGCTTTTACAGTTCTGTGGAGTTTTCCCTTTTTTTTTTCTTTTTTCTTTCTTCTTCCATTTTTTTTTGTCTTTTTTATAATTTTAATTTTAATTTTTTAAACTTATTATATTTTTCTACATTTATTCCTTTGCTTGCCTTTCCTACTGTTCTTTTCCCCTTGTAGTTAATCTTTAATGTATATAAATCTTCTTCATCTACCTCTATTTAATGTTACATACCTATTCTTTCTTTTCTTTCTTTCCTTTCCTCTCAACATATTTGTTAGTTTTGTTTCCATGGCCTTATTCCCCACTTGGCATCTTGCTTTCGTTCTGTTTTCTAGTTTGTGCTTTAGTTAGTTTTGTTCTTAATGGTAAATATAATTTTTGATTTCCTTTGTTTGCCAGGTCAATCTACTGTATTTTTGTTGGACTGTTTTAGAATTTGCTCATGGGTGTATATGTATATGTGTATATTCCATTATTTTAATTATTATTTGCCTGATTTTGTAGCTGCCATTTATCTGGGGTTCATTTTTGGTTTCTCATTTTTAGATATTTGTTTTAATGTCACTTAATGCCATAACAAACCACTTATGGAATCTTCACTCCTGACCAGATATCAAGCCCTGAGCCTTTAGAGTCAGAGCACTGACTCCAAGACCCTAGACTACTAGAGAATTAACCCTAGGGAGTATCAAATAGTGAGAATTCACACAAAGGAAACCACTTGATTACAAGACCCAATGTCACTCAACCACTAGTAGCACCTGTGCAGGACGCCTCATCTAAACAACAAACAAAACAGAAATACAAACCCAGTCATCAGCAGACGGGACCACACCTCACTCAGCCCTGCCCGTCAGAGGGAAAACAAAGAAACAAAAACTCAGCACAGATCTCACCCTACACGAAGCTCACACAAACCACTGGACCAACATTAGGAGGGCAGAAACCAAAAGGAAGAAACCATTCAACCTTCTTCAAGGAAAGGATTCAACTTGCCTTAAAGCCTGGGAAAAGGAGACCACAAACACAATAAGTTAAATAAAAATAATGAAAAGGCAGAGAGATGCTACACAAATGAAGGAACAAACTAGAAACGCAGAAGTCCAAATAAATGAAGAGGAATTAGGCAAACTACCTGAAAAAGAATTCAGAATGTTGATAGTAAAGATGATCAAAACCCTTGAAAACAAAATGGAGAAAATGCAAGAATCAATTAACAAAGACATAGAAGAATTAAAGAATAAACATACAGAGACAAGCAACACAATCACTGAAATTAAAATTACTCTAGAAGGAATCAATGGCAGAATACCTGAAGCAGGAGAATGAATCATTGAGCTGGAAGATAAAATGCTGGAAATAACTTCTGAACAGCAGAATAAAGTGAAAAGAATGAAGAAAACTGAGGACAGTTTCAGAGACTTCTGGGACAATATCAAATGCGCCAGCATTCAAATTATAGGGGTCCCAGAAAAGGAAGAGATAAAGCAAGGGTATGAGAAAATTTTTGAAGAGATTATAGCTGAAAATTTCCCCAACATGGAAAAGGAAATAGTCAATCAAGTCCAAGAGGCTCAAAGAGTCCCTACAGGATAAACCCAAGGAGAAACATGCCAAGACACATGCTAATCAAACTAACAAAGACTAAACACAAAGAAAGAATATTAAAAGCAGCAAGAGAGAAGCAACAAGTAACATACAAGGGAAACCCCATACGTTTAACAGCTGATCTTTCAGCAGCAACTCTGCAGGCCAGAGGGGAAAGGCAGGATATGTTTAAAGCACTGAAAGGGAAAAATCTATAACCAAGATTACTGTACCCAGCAAGGATCTCATTCAAAATTGATGGAGAAATCAAAGGCTTTTCAGACAAGCAAAAATTAAGAGAATTCAGTACTACCAAACCAGGTTTACAGCAAGTGTTAAAGGGACTTATATAGTCAAGAAATACAAGAGAAGAAAAAAGATCTACAAAATTAAGCCCAAACAATTAAGAAAATGGCAATAGGAACATATGTATCAATAATTACTTTAAATGTAAACAGATTAAATGCTCCAACCAAAAGACACAGACTGGCTGAATGGATACAAAAACAAGACCCATATACATACTGTCTACAAGAAACCCACTTCAGACCTAAAGACACATATACACTGAAAGTGAGAGGATGGAAAAATATATTCCATGCAAATGGGAAGCAAAAGAAAGCTGGAGTAGCTTTCCTCATGTCAGACAAAATAGACCTTAAAATAAACAATATTACAAGAGAAAAGGAAGGACACTACATAATGATCAAGGGATCCATCCAAGAGGAAGCCATAACAATTGTAGATATCTATGTACCCAACATAGGAGCAGCTCAATACATAAGTACTAACAGACATAAAAGGAGAAATTGACAGTAGCACAATAATAGTAGGAGACTTTAACATGCCACTCACAACAATGGACAGATCATGAAAACAGAAAATTAATAAAGAAACACAAGTCTTAAATGATACATTAGATGAGATGGATCTCATTGATATCTTCAGGACATTCCATCCAAATGCAGAAGGATTCACCTTCTTCTCAAGTGCACATGGAACATTCTCCAGGATAGACCACATCTTGGGTCATAAATCAAGCCTCAGTAAATTTAAGAAAATTGAAAGCATATCAGGCATCTTCTCTGACCACAATGCTATGAGACTAGATATCAATTATAAGAAATAAAACTGTAAGAAACACAAATACATGGAGGTTAAACAACATGTTTCTAAATAACCAACAGGTTACTGAAGAAATCAAAAGGGAAATCAAAAAATTTCTAGAAACAAATGACAGTGAAAGCACAACAACTCAAAACCTATGGGATGCAGCGAAAGCAGTTCTAAGGGGGAAGTTTATAGCAATACAATCCTACCTCAAGAAACAAGAAAAACATCAAATAGACAAACTAACTTTACACCTAAAACAAATGGAAAAGGAAGAACAGAAAACCCCCCAAAATTAGTAGAAGGAAAGAAATCATGAAGATCTGAGCAGAAATGAAAAAGAAATGAAATAAACAATAATAAAGATTAATAAAACTAAAAGCTGGTTCTTTGAGAAGATGAACAAAATGGACAAATCTTTAGCCAGACTCATCAAGAAAAAAAGAGAAAAGAATCAAATCAACAAAATTAGAAATGAAAAAGGAAAGGTTACCCCAGACAATGCAGAAATACAAAGGATTGTAAGAGACTATTATGAACAACTATATGGCAATAAAATAGATAACCTGGAAGAAATGGATAGATTCTTAGAAAAGTTCAATTTTCCAAGACTGAACCAGGAAGAAATAGAAATTATGAACAACCCAACTACAAGCACTGACATTGAAGCTGTGATCAAAAATCTCTCAAAAAACCAAAGCCCTGTAACAGATGGCTTCACAGGAGAATTCTATCAAGATTTAGAGAAGAGCTAATGCCTATCCTTCTACAACTCTTTCAAAAAATTTCAGAGAAAAGAACACTTCCAAACTCATTTTATGAGGCCACCATCACTCTGATACCAAAACCAGACAAAGACAACACAAAAAAGAAAACAAAGGCCAGTATCACTGATGAACATAGATGCAAAAATCCTCAACAAAATTTTGGCAAACAGAATCCAGCAACACTTCAGAAAGTGCAAACACCATGATCAACTTGGGTTTATTCCAGGGATGCAAGGATTCTTCAATATAGGCAAATCAATCAGTGTGATACACCATATTAACAAACTGAAAGATAAAAACCATACGATAATCTCAATAGATGCAGAAAAAGTCTTTACAAAATTCAACACTCATTTATGATTAAAACTCTTAAAAAATGGGCATGAAAGGTACCTACCTCAACACAGTAAAGGCCATATATGGTAAGCCTACAGCAAATGTTATTTTCAATGGTGAAAAACTGAATGCATTTCCCCTAAGATCAGGAACAAGACAAGGGCACCCACTTTCTCCACTATTATTCAACATAGTTCTGGAAGTCCTAGCTACAGCAATCAGAGAAGAAAAAGAAATAAAAGGAATCCAGATTGGAAAAGAAGTAAAGCTCTCACTGTTTGCAGATGACATGATACTGTACATAGAAAACCCTAAAGATAGTATCAGAAAATTACTGATTACTGATTAAATTAGCCAATCAGTGAATTTATCAAAGTTGTAGGATACAAAATCAATACACAGAAATCACTTGTATTTCTATATACTAACAATGAAAAATCAGAAAGAGAAATTAAGGAATCAACCCCATTCACCACCGCAACAGAAAGAATTAAATGTCTGGGAATAAACTTACCTAAGGAGACAAAAGAGCTGTATACAGAAAATTATAAGACACTAATGAAAGAAATCAAAGATGACATAAACAGATGGAGAAATATTCCATTTTCCTGGGAAAGAAGAATCGATATTATGAAACTGACCATACTACCAAATGCAATGTACAGATTCAATGCAATCCCTATCAAATTACTGATGGCATTTTTCACAGAACTAGAACAAAAAATTTCACAATTCATATGGAAACACTAAAGACTCCTAATAGCCAAAGCAGTCTTGAGAAAGAAGAATAGAGCTGGAGGAATCAATCTTCATGACTTCAGATTATACTACAAAGCTACAGTCATCAAGACAGTATGATACTGGCACAAAGACAGAAATATAGACCAATGGAACTAGATAGAAAGCCCAGAAATAAACCCATGCACCTATGGGTACTTTATTTTTGACGAAGGAGGCAAGAATATACAATGGGGCAAAGACAGCTTCTTCAATAAATGGTGCTGGGAAAACTGGACAGCAACATGTAAAAGTAAAAGCAACAGTAAAAGAATGAAATTAGAACACTTCCTAACACCACACACAAAGATAAACTCAAAAGAGATTAAAGACCTAAGTGTAAGACCAGAAACTATAAAACTGTTAGAGGAAAACATAGGCAATGACATAAATCAAAGCAAGATCCTCTATGACCCACCTCCTAGAGTAAGGAAATAAAAACAAAAGTAAACAAGTGGGACCTGATTAAACTTAAAAGCTTTTGCACAGCAAAGGGAACTATAAGCAAGGTGAAAAGACAACCCTCAGAATGGGAGAAAATAATAACAAATGAAACAACTGACAAAGGATTAATTTCCAAAATATACAAGCAACTCATACAACTCAATACCAGAGAAACAAACAACCAATCAAAATGTGGGGAAAAGACCAAAACAGATATTTCTCCAAGGAAGACATACAGGCCTAGCAAACACATGAAAAGATGCTCAATATCTCTCATTATTAGAGAAATGCAAATCAAAATTACAATGAGATATCACCTCACACCAGTCAGAGTGGCCATCATCTAAAGGTCTACAAAGAATAAATGCTAGAGAGGGTGTGGAGAAAAGGGAACACTCTTGCACTGTTGGTGGGAATGTAAATTGATACAGCCACTATGAAAGACGGTATGGAGATTTCTTAAAAAACTAGGAATAAAACCACCATATGACCTGGCATCCCACTCCTAGGCATATAGCCTGAGGAAACCAAAATTGAAAGAGACACATGAATCCCATTGTTCATTGCAGCTCTATTTACAATAGCTAGAACATGGAAGCAACCTACATGTCCATCAACAGATGAATGGATAAAGTTGTGGTACATATACACAATGGACAATTACTCAGCCATAACACATGTGAGTCAGTTTTAATGACATGGATGAACCTAGAACCTGTTGATATACAGAGTGAAGTGAGTCAGAAAGAGAAAGATAAATATCATATTCTAACGCATATATACAGAATCTAGAAAAATGGTTCTGAAGAATTTATTTACAGGGCAACAATGGAGAAACAGACATGGAGAATAGACTTATGGACATGGGGAGAGGGGAGGACAGGGTGAGATGTATGGAAAGAGTAACATGGAAACTTACATTACCATACATAAAATAGGTAGCCATCAGGAATTTGCTGTATGGCTCAGGAAACTCAAACAGGGGCTCTGTATCAACCTAGAGGGTGGGATGGGGAGGGAGATGGGTGTACATAAGTATATGTATACTTATGGTTAATTCATATTGAGGTTTGACAGAAAACAGCAAAATTCTGCAAAGCAATTATCCTTCAATAAAAAATAAAGTAAAAAAAAAATCTCAGCTTTCTGACTCATTTGTTTCTTTTATTTCTTTAACCTGATTTGGTTACCTGTTGGTTTTCAGTGATAGTCTCTTGGAAACACCTTCCTTATCTAGTCCTTATAGGAAAAATAACACTTAAAGTGTGTGTAGTAGACTGAATAATAACCACCCAAATATATCAGATCCTAATTCCTAAAGCCCGTAAGTGTTACCTTATTTGGGAAAAAGATCTTTGCAGATGTGATTAGGTTAAAGATCTTGAGTTAAAGAGATTATCTAGATTATTCCAGTGGCCCTGAATGCAATCACAAGTATCTTTATGAGAGAAAGCCAGATGGAAATTACAGACACAGGAGAGGAGATACAGAGGAGATAACCACGGAGGCAGGATTAGAATATTATGTCCGGTAGCCAAGGGTTGTGGGCAGCCTCCAGAAGCAGGAAGAGTCATGGACTAGATTTACCGGTTGAGCCTCTAAAGGTGCGCAGCACAGCTGACACCTTGATTTTGGACTTCTGGCCTGCAAAACTGCGAGAGAATACATTTCTGCCATTTAAAGTCACCAGGTTTTGGGTAATGTGTTATGATGGGAATAGATAACTAATATAGTGTACTTCTTGCCTGGAGAATCCCGGGGATGGTGGAGCTTGGTGGGCTCTATGGGGTCGCACAGAGTCGGACACGACTGAGGCGACTTAGCAGCAGCAGCAGCAGCAGCATAGTGTACTTCCAAAACTAGGTTTCAACTCTAGACATTACTCACACTTTCGCCCCTTTTTATGAGTACCTAAGTGTGATCAGTGAGCTGATTGTTTCATTTCCTCATTCCTGAGTGAGGAGTCTCTATTAAGCTCCTGCTTGAACTCGATACTGTGTGTTATGGGTCCTACTCTCATGGAACTTTCAGGTTAGTATCAGTGAATTACCCTTTTTCTCTTTCAAAAATATAGATATTGTAGGTTTTTGTTTTCTTTCTTTTTTTCTTCTGGCAGTGGGAATGGAAACCAGGGTTATAATTTACACTGTATTTTCTCTTCTGAGTTTAGAACCAACTGAATGGAAAGATGCATCTGTGTGTGTGTGTGTGTGTGTGTGTGTGTGTGTGTGTGTGTGTATGCTAAATCGCTTCAGTCCTGTCCGACTCTTTGCAACCCTATGGACTGTAGCCCCCCAGGTTCCTCTGTCCATGGGATTCTCCAGGGAAGAATACTGGAGTCGGTTGCCATGACCTCCTCCAAGGGATCTTTACAACCCAGGATCGAACCCATGTCTCTTATGTCTCCTGCAGTGGCAAGCATGTTCTTTACCACTAGCGCCACCTGGGAAGCAAGAATTGGGCAAATGGAGATTCAGATATTTATTTTCTTTTTTTTTAAAAATTTATTTATTTATCTATTTTTTAACTTTACAATATTGTATTGGTTTTGCCACACATTGACATGAATCCGCCATGGGTGTACATGTGTTTTATTTTCTTATGAAGAAAGCTGTTGAGAGAATCTGGCTCTGGATAAGCAGCCCCATAGCTTGTTAATGCTCTCCTAGAATTACACTCACCTTCTCAGTCCCAGGCAGATCTGCCAGCAGCCACCTGCCCCTCCTTTCCTCTACACAGAGTAGGACGTGTCCTCTAACTCAACCTGGTAGCACACAGGAGAGTTTACTTGCTGGCTCCATGCTGGCAAGCTGGAAAAACTCCAGAAGGACTGAGCCCAGCCTGACCCTACTAATCAGAGTGAGGAAGGGGCTGAGGTGTTACAAGCTTTCTACTCTCACCAGCCAAAGCTTTGAACTGTTCCTTCTAGCTGTACCCTCATGTCTCTTGTGCAGAGTAAATCTCTCTGTGCTCTGTGAAACAGATTCCTATCATCAGAGGTCACTGTGTTGCTACTTGTAAGATTTTCCTAGAATCTGAAGTCTACCTACCTTTTGGAGGGTTTGGAAGAGGAATGGTCATGAACTGGGTACTAAGGTAATAAAATCTTTTACTGAGTGGCATGTAATTTCCTCCTAGCATGCTGGTTACTCAGGGACGTTAAAAAAAGCATAAGCCGTGGAACATTTTTTCCTCTCAATGTATTATACATTGTAGCCAAGGGGCCCATAATTATTTCTGTCCTACTTTGTAGAAGTTGGTCAAACCATATGACTAACATTTGTATTACTTTAACATTTTTCAGTCACAAATCTGATCATCACATCTTAACTAGTAAATTGGGAGGCTAACTTAAATTACTTACTTCTCTTTTTACTAATTTTGAAATGGAGTTTTTTCATTGGTATCCACATCAGCTAAAGAATCTTAAGCCTGTAACCCATTTATAGTAATAGAAAGTCTTTTGTCATTTTGACCCTATGTTATTAGTGTGTTCCCCTAACTTTTTCCCCTGCCTTTGGTCTAAACCTAACTTAATCTTTAAACAAAGTAATGCCAGAATGATTTTTTTTCTTCTTTGTAAACTAAAGATTCTACACTCTTTTCTCCCTAAAATCCCTTGATGTTTCTCCAGAGTCTACAGGATAAAGGAAATGAAGTTACATATTTTATGCATCACAATTATGAGTGTTTTTTGGAAAATTGATCAACCATGATAGGAGAAAGACTGAATTATCTTTCTATTCTTTTTATGGAAGATAAGAAATCTTTGTTGCATGAAGAAGTAACCAAAAACTATAAAGTCAGAAAGTATAAAAAAGTATACGTGTATATGATCATTATTTAACAAAGTTACTGTTATTTTTCTGGATTTTATAATATTGTGGTTATTTGCCAGTTTTTTAGAATTTGTCATTTGTGTTCATAACCACAAAAATCCCACTTCTTTAATTCCAGTATTGACTGTCATACCTCATTTTGTATTTATGCTTTTATAGATACTTTCTTTAGTATGTCCCTACAAGTATTATGTTTCAATCCCTAAGATATGACTCTCATCACTGATGGAGAGGCAAAGCTAGAAGCAGAACGGTTGGAGGATGTTGTTGTAAAATAGAAATAGTGAGGTGGTGACATGGGTGATGGCAAACATTTAGGTTTTAGGTTTGTTTTGAAGATAGAATCTTCTAAAGGAGATAGAATGTTCTAAAGGATTTACTGATGAGTTGGTTATTACATGTTATTGGAAAGAAAAAGAAGAGTCAAAAATGATCAATTTATCAGCAAATTCTATTGAAGTTTCTATCTTCAAATTAAATCCCAAACATAAATGCTTTTTCCCCAAGTTACTGAGGATGGAGTTACCATTTACCAAGATGGGGAAGTGTATGGGGGAAGAGATTTGATTCTTATGAGGTTTTAGTTACTGTCTGAGATGTCTGTTAAATATCTGGGTGAAGATATTGAATAGAAAGTTGGCATTTGGGTTTGGAGTTCATGGCAGAGGACTAGACTCAGATGTCACTTTGTGATACTTCAGTTTATAGATAGTAGCTAATGTCCAGAGGTTATATGATAAACCCATGGGAGTGAGTTAGTGGAGCCCAAGGACTAAGCTGTGGAGTATTTAGAGGTCAGGGACATGAGGGGAAACTAGCAGAGATGCCTAAGAAAGGATCATTAAGTGAGGGAAGAAAAAAGACAAACCCAAAACAGGACACCAAGATGTTCTGGAAACTGAGTGAAAGGGTGTTTCTAGGAGGAGAGGGTGATTGATCAACCATGTCAAATTATGCTTATAGATCAAGTAAGATGAGGACTGAAAATTTACATTGAACTTAGCAATGACCTCTACATCTGCTGTTTTAATAGAGAGGTCAATTACAAAGAACGGGTGGAGAGAAATTAGACAACAAGCATAAGAACTACTTCAAGGAGCTGTAGAGGAGGCCACAGAAGTTGGGTGTCTGCTGGGGGAGGCGAGATCAAGACAGAGTAGGGCTTTTGTTTTAAGATAGGAGAAATGACATTTCTGATCAGAACAATCAAGAGAAGGCAGAAAAATCACTAATAAAGGAAAGAGAAGGGAGGATTGCCGGAGCCGTGTCCTTGAGGAAGCCAGTGGGTGAGAGCTGTTTGTGCAAGAAGAGGGATTGGAATGTGGGTGATGAGAGGTCGCACAGAGTATATGGACACAGATGCTGTCAGGAAGGCAGCATCTTTTGATTGCTTTTGTTTTCCCAGTGAAATGGAAAGTAAGGATATCAGCTCTAGGTAAGGTCAGAGGAAAGTCCTGAAAGTTTGAAGCGAGAGCAGAAAATGTGAACCAGTGAAGGGAGAGTGAATGGATTAAAGAGAGTTCTGTGAATACCAGATGAACATTCAAGTCCACTTGGGTTCTTGTTAATGAATGGAAAATTAGACCAATTGACCAACTGTGTTTCTCTCATCACATCAGTTGTTTTGGGTATAGATGCCACAGAATACGAAGAAGGCAATGGCACCCCACTCCAGTACTCTTGCCTGGGAAATCCCATGGAGGGAGGAGCCTGGTAGGCTACAGTCCATGGGGTCACTAAGAGTTGGACACGACTGAGCGACTTCACTTTCACTTTTCACTTTCATGCACTGGAGAAGGAAATGGCAACCCCCTCCAGTGTTCTTGCCCGGAGAATCCCAGGGACCGGGGAGCCTGGTGGGCTGCCGTCTATGGGGTCGCACAGAGCCGGACACGACTGCAGCGACATAGCAGCAGCAGCAGCAGCCACAAAATAGGTGTAAACTTAGATTCAACTAGGGTTTTGTGTTTTTATCAAAGGAAGATGACAGAATGAGGAGAAGGGACAAGGGAGTTGAGAGTCTATGACAGAGTGCTCCTAAGGATTGACTATGGAATTTAAGCTGGCTTAAGATATGAAGGTAGCAAGGGAGTGAAGAGGTGGTCATATCAATGAATTGCAGGCCTGATAGAGGTCAAATGACTACACACTTAGTCACGGGGAATAAATAGAAGGAGGTGATTAGAGAGTGCGTGCATGCCCAGTTACTCAGCTCTATCTGACTCTGTGTGACCCCGTGGACTGTTGCCTGCCAGGCTCCTCTGCCCATGGAATTCTCCAGGTAAGAATACTGGAGTGGATTGCCATTTCCTCATCCAGGTGAACTTCCTGACCTAGGGATTGAACCACGTATCCTATGTCTCCTGTTTTGCAGGTGGATTCTTTACTGCTTGAGCTGTCAGGGAAGCCAAATATTTATTTATTTAGCTGCATCAAGTCTGAGTTTCAGCACATGGGGTTAGTTTCCTCATAGAATGTGGGATCTTCGTTCCCTGACCAAGAATCAAACCCATGTCCCCTGCGTTGCAAGGCATATTCTTAACCACTGGACCATCCAGGGCTTTCCTAATGGCTTAAGTGGTAAAGAATCTGCCTGCAAGGCAGAAGACTCAGGAGATGTAGGTTCTGATCCCTGGGTTGCTAAGATTCCCTGGATTAGGAAATGGCAACCCACTCCAGTATTCTTGCCTGGAAAATCCCATGGACAGAGGAGCCTATCAGGCTCCAGTCTGTGTGGGCACAAAGAATCAGTTGTGCCTCAGGGACTGGGCACACACGATTAGAGAGTAGGCAGCTTCAAATGGACTCAAGGAGCAGTGGCTGG
Organism: Okapia johnstoni; assembly: GCA_024291935.2. Classification (NCBI taxonomy): domain Eukaryota; kingdom Metazoa; phylum Chordata; class Mammalia; order Artiodactyla; family Giraffidae; genus Okapia; species Okapia johnstoni. The sequence goes on along the minus strand of CM044310.1, from coordinate 57,227,986 downwards.
TAATGAAGAAGATTAAGGTGTGGACATGAACACTTAAGGCTCCTTAGGGACTAACAGTAGTTTGTTTTTTATAACTCATACCTCAGCCTGATAGATATTCAATAAATATTATTTATGAATGAATTCAGAGGAAAAACTGGCTATCAGAATGGAGGGAAGGTGATGAAGGTAGGTCATTGCGAGTCAATTTTAAATCATCCACTACAGCTCTCCTTACACATCCATGCAGTGCACAGGACAGACCTGAGCCAGTAAAGGGAACCTATTTTAAGTTTCAGATCTTGCTAAATGCAAAGAATAAGAGCATAAACTACAGCAGGGCCTCATGAGAACTGAAATCCCCCAGGAACTGAGGTCTCTCATCTACCTCTCTGGATAGGATGCTTCCCTCTGCTTTTCCTCAAAGATGGGTTTCCTCTCATCTTACACACAGACAAACAAGGGCACCTCAGCCCCAAGTTGACATGAACTTTTGACTTCTGTCTACACACTTAACTCATTTCTTAACACTCTGGTTTCCAGAAGAAGGACATGATGGCCCTAGACTGGGTTAGATGATCCCAAACTCAGTCAGGACAAGAGTAATGGTGATAAGGTACCATTATGGCCATTTAGGCCAATCTCACAGCAAAGTCTATTAACAAAAGGGGTTTGGGGGAATGGGGCTGTATGGGACAAACAACCCCATATAAATTGTCTTTTTGTGAGGGCAGGTATCAGGCAGAAGAAAGAAGCACCTGTTATGTTAAGCAACAATATTCTTGTATCTATAGGAACACATGTTTTAGCTTCTATAATTTTCTTTCTTTTAGTAGAAGTTCAGTAGAAGGCAATCATATTATCAACAAGTTAATATTCCTTATTTTGCTAGCTGCCATTACTATTAGCAAACCTTGGCCAGTCAGTGTCTTCATAAACTTCTTTCATTTCCTCTGATGGTGCTACTTATATGCACCTTGACCTAATCAGTTGATTTGTACCAGAACATACCAAGATAATTTATATTTCAGATCAAATAATTTTTTAAAATTGAAGTGTAGTTGATTTACAATGTTGTGTTAGTTGCAGATGTATAACACAGTGATTCAGTTATGTTTATATATACATATATATGTCCTTTTTCAGATTCTTTTCACTTATAAATTATTGAAAAATATTGAATATAGTTCTCTGTGCTATATAATAGGTCCATAGGGTCAAATAATTTTTCAAATAAAAATGCCATCTTCATAGCTCTTGCTACAGAGGTACTGATTTAGCTGGCATTGTAAGATTATCTTGGTCAGTAGCCTCATGAGATGTGAAGCCTCCCAGGATGAGGCGGAAGTGTCTTTAGTTCCATGTTGGAGGAGCATTAGGTCCTCCTGTTTGTAGCTCCAAAAACATCTGTTGGATAGTTTACCTATGTATTGGTCTGTATTCCCTGCTGGATAATAAGCCTTTAGAAGGCGAGGATCCTATATGTCTTATTTGCATTTGTATTCCCAGCACCTAAACAGCAGAATGACAGGCTCATTTAGAGCCTGAAAGATATCCAATAAACATTTGTTGACTAGTGCAGTGAAGGGCATGTGAGGAGTAAGTGTTAAGTGTGTGTGTAAATTTCTAACAAGGTTTAAGCAAGCCTGTTGGTTCTTCAAAGTCCATGTAATGTTAAGGGGATACTTCTGTTATATAACTTCTGTTATAAGATGCTGATGCCCATGTTACACCTTAAGATGACCGTGTGTGTGTGTGTGTGTGTGTGTGTGTGTGTGTGTGACTTGTGGTAGTCACTGTGCAGAAGAAAGAGGTTGATCCTAATCACTGTCCGGTATAAAACAGCTGTTGCCTGAGCTATTTGGTGCTCAAGGCAATTATTCATTTCTCTGGCCTGCATGGATGCTTCCAAAATGTTTCTCTCACAGCATGTGTGTTCTGGCATTCCTTGCGAACTCCGGGAAATCTGGAGCCAAGGATCTATTAGTGCCTGAAGTGTGGAGTGTGTGACATTGATCATTCCCTCTTTGAGCTGGCACTGCTCTGAAGCAGCCTGAGAACCAGGGCAATGAGCCCACTGCCAAATCCATCTGGTTTTGATCCCATCTCACTTATTGAGTCAAAACATTTTTTTAGAGACATTTTATTTTTTTTTTTACCTATTCCAGAAGTCCAGTGAGTACTCTGACTATACTTAGGATGGATCAGAACAGTGTTTCATGGAGTCACTGTAGAGACATGAAGACACATCAAGTGTTGTCACATGTTTAATAGGTGCTCACAAGGACTTCCAATGTGATGGAGTCGATGGCAGATTCTACTGAAGTTTTTGGTTTCCAGCTACACTAAACCCTAAGTTGTGACCTTTAAGTAATATTCAAAAATAGATTTGGATACTTGGTTGTAGTTCTATTAATAAATGACCCCTTAATGACCTTTGCTTTTTAATTTCTCAGTGAATGCTTGGCAATCTTTATATATCTCTACAAACTGATTTTGAGAAACTGAAAATGCTTCCACTGTTGTTTCCTTGGAAGCTGATTAATGGAGAATAGCACAGAGGGGCTAAGGAATATAATGTGTGGAACATCAACTAATTATTAGGCACTATGTTAAGCCATGCATTATCTTCTCAAGTCTTGCAAGAGAGGCAGACTGTTAGTTGTGTTGCCCAGAAAAGAAAGCTCAGGCTCAGAGAGTTTTCCAGCTCCTGGCATGGATGGTGGTGACAGAACCAGGGTTTGAGATCTTTCTGACTCTGACCAAGGCTTGCAGACCCCTTCCCCTTCTGTGCTGGGTTACATCTTCTTTCGCCGGGACATTAGGAGCAGTCCGAGTTTCTTGGGGGACTCAGGGCCTCCCAAGTGCTCTGGTTGTGTGGAAATGGTTCTGAATCTTTTCCTTAATTCTTGGCTGCCTTGAGCAAGTCAGTTTTCTCGGTGTCTCAGATGGCCACATAAAACTCATCTCATCCTGCTGCTTTGGAAGACTGTTCTATTGTCACGAAGAACTTTGATCTTTCAGAAGAAAGGTGACATTGAAAGTGCCCAACCTCACTCTTAGGTAATAATGAAAATGACACCTTTGTAATTTACATCCTGTAGCAATCAAATGATTTTCCGATTCTTCCAAAGCCGGTCTCAAGTGGCAGTGTCGTTTTTCAGTAATCCTCAAAAACATCCTGTGGATAAAAAGAAAAGCATGCCAGGGAATGGTGGCGGCCACGTAATTCAGCCCTGGTTGCTTGTATGGGTCTGCAGTGAAGTGTTCGACTTCTGGCCTCTGCTTTTGAGTTCCTGTATGACCAAAGCCACAAAGACATGATGCATTTTAGAAATCTCCCCAGAAAAGAAATGACATCTGAGGGGCCTAACGTGCTATGATATGGAGAGCTCAAGAAAATGAACACACACACACACACACACACACACACCCCCCCCCACACACACACACGAAAAGATAGCTAGTGTTAACACAGATAGTTTAAATGTTAGATTGTTAGCTTCTGGATGAACTTTGGCAGTTGCTTTCTTCTCTTTTTATTGTGAAAATGGTAACTATTCCATATCTACCCAGAGACTCATTTCGAACAATACCACATTCATTGACAGGAGATGATGGAAGGAGATGATGGTTTCCGTGAGTGGGAGGGGCAGCAGCAAGGTGACGGAGGATGGACTGTTTCTGGAAAAGAGATGAGGGCATGACTGCTTTGCTGAGCCAACAATGAACTGCCCAAAATGACCATAAACGTGTTCTTGGTGTTCCTGGACAGTTTCCAAAATAAAATCGTTGTGTGAGTAGATAGAATTTAGCAGTGACACTGTGTGTTTACAATGCGAGGATCCCAAACTACAGTTACCCAGGCCTTGGGTTTATGCTGCCCAAGTCATTTAGTTGCCTGGCTTTTAAATGAAGACTTTTAAAACTTTATACATAGTGCTTTTGCCTTATTTAAAATAAAAAAAGAATCACAATATCTGAAACCCCAGTTTCCTCAAATCTGCCTTTTGCAGCTGACTTTATTTACTTACAGGCATATTATACTAGAAGAGGTTTTATGGCATCCGCCGTAAAATCAAGAGTTGGTGGCTTTTCTAATCGTTTTTTCCCCTACAGAAATTTTAATCATCCAGATCTAAAGATTCGGGTCACTCTCATCTTCGCAAAAGGAATGTTTTTCAAGTGTTGCTTGGCCTCCAGTTTTATTTCTTGAACCTGGAGTGAATTTCACATCTTCCTAAGTTAGTTCCCATGTCTTCAGCCCTGAAATAAACACCCCATCCATGAGGGGATACTTGCGCTGCTTAAAGGGGCAGCTTCTGTGGCTGGAGAGGATGGGCGATGAGACCTTGAATCTGTGTGTCCATATGATGACCACAGTCCAGAATGATGATCTGTACTTGAAAGATAATGGGAGTCTAATAAGCACGTCATACTTAATAAACTCTGTATCTGCTTGGGAAGGAATCCAAGTATAGAAGCTAAAATGAAAAATCAGTCTTGTTTTCTTGCTTCATGATCTGGTCGAATTATTTAACACATTGGATCCTCAGTTAAATGATGATAATAAAAATTAACTTCTGACCATATTGCTATAAGGTCCAAATGAGATTCCTGTGTGAAAACATAATGTAAACCAGAAAATAGCAGGCACATTATTAATGACTTGAAAGACTCATGAGAACATATATGTTGATACAGAAAAGCTAATGGTTGGTCCATTGAGTTAAAGAAGTTACAGTGTGTGTTTGCAACATAAAATTTATTTGGGAATATGAGTGGGTTTGCAGTGTTCCCTCCCCTCTTTGAAGGTCATATTCCATCGTGACACGGGGAGGGGGTCTAAAGCTTAGCGTGATACATTTGCTCATGGTTATCTGAAAACCAATGCTATAGTTTTATGTGAATGTGTTCAAGCCACATTGGTGACCAAGGGTGTCATCTGGTTTTAGAGTTTCGTGTATCATGTGACTTTCAAAAGGTAATAAAACCTTAACTACTTAGTAAACTGCTAGGGAACAACTGTGACAAATGTTGTTGGCATCAAATACACTGGGAAATGGGGTTTTCAGTAGAAAGCGTCTTAATTAGGAGTGAGACCAGGTTCCGTTCTCTAGTTCACCTTGGTTTCTGCTGGTCAGCTTTACAGCCTAGAGCTTCATGAGTGGCTGCACATGAGTCAGATTCCTGTTCTGGGAGGTGGTTAATACCATTGGCAAGTCTCTGTAGATAAACAGTAAGTGAAAGTGTTAGTCCTTCAGTCGTGTTCAACTCTTTGTGACTTCATGGACAGTAGTCTGCCAGGCTCCTCTGCCCATCCATTCCCTTCTCCAGAGGATCTTCTTGTCCCAGGGATTGAACCCAGGTCTCCTGCATTGCAGGAAGATTCTTTACCTGCTGAGCTACCAGGGTCGAGTGCCAAATCCACTGGGGGACAAACAGCAGATCATAGTTTCTCAATATCCTTTGTCTTTTCATGTTAACTTCGTTTTAGGCAGGAGAAAAATACAACTCCTGATGCAAAGTGAAAAAGTATGTCAAGGTGTTTGAGATATTTTACCTAAAACAAATAATGGTATGAAATGTGAGGAAAAATAAGAGCTGCTGAGAAAACAAAGAAAGAAATAATCATTTACAAATAGCTGTTTACCCCACTTGAAAATGATCCTAATCAGGAATTTGCATTTCATTAAAGCTTTTCTGTGGGTGATAATATCCCTACCCCTATTTCTCAAAAGGCAATTATCACATAAAATGGCTTATAATAGAAGTGTTACTGCTTTCCTGGCGTTCAGCATGTAAGATTTTATTGGTATACTTGTCTCTTTTTTTTGAGCACCTGCGGTTATATTTACATTCTGACGAAATATAGCAGAGGGGGCCCTTCAGTCTCCCAGTTTCTGTCTTTGATCCTAAGCGATTTTACTGTCTTTTCAGCTCTGCCTATTTTCTGTAACAATTTCAAGTGCAATTAAGGCACAGAAATATCATTTATAAAGTTTCCACAAAGACAATGTATTTTGGGTTTTGGTGCTAGATAACATCACAATTACAAGCTTTATAATTAGTTTGGCGGCTCTAGAATTAGCTCAGAATCAGAACCTCAGAAGTGAGGCTCTAAGCGCTTAGCTTTGAATATGGGGGGGAAAGTTCTGATTTTTTGTGTGAGGAAGGAAGAAAGGGGCCGAGGTGCTGGCGTTTGTCTTCAGCAGTGCTGAGCAATGGGTGGGATGGGTCACTAGTGGTAGAGCAGGGAATTAGCTCACGGATGACAAGTTGTGAAAACCAGGAAGATTGCAAACACCACATTCTCTTCATGGTTCTAGATGAAAACATAGAACTCTTTATTCTACTAAGACTAGGTAATGAACTTACCTTAGATCTCTACTAAGAAAAGGTAGTGAAATATATATTCATGCATGCGTGTGTGCTAACTCGCTACAGTCATGTCCCACACTTTGCGACCCCATGGACTATAGCCTGCCTGGCTCCTCTGCTCTTGGTATTCTCCAGGCAAGAATACTGGAGTGGGTTGCCATGCCCTTCCCCAGGGGATCTTCCCCACCCAGGGATCCACCCTGCATCTCTTGTGTCTCTTGCATTGGCAGGTGGGTTCTTTACCACTAGCGCCTCCTGGGAAGCCCTGAAGTATATATGGATACTCAGGTTTTATATTTGCCAACTTAAAGTGAAAGCCCATGAGAGTTGTGAATTAAGTTTTATTTGGGGCAAAATGAGGACTATAGCTGGAGTAGGAAATGGCAACTCACTCCAGTATTGTTGCCTGGGAAATCCCATGGACATAGGAGACTGGCGACTACAGTCCATGGGGTCGCAGAGAGTTGAACATGACTGAGAGACAGAATACACATGCAAGAGGACTGTAACCCTGGAGACAGCATCTCAGACAGCTCAGAGGACCTGCTGTCTCCTGGGCGACAGTTCTCATTCTACCCCAAATAAGCTTAACTCACAACTCTCACGTGCTTTCACTTTATGTTGGCAAATGTAAAATTAGGCTATCTCATATACCTTAATGTTGTGCATTTTTTGAAGCTGGTATGTTCATCCAGTGATCATGCATTTACTCAGCATGTTCACAGGGCCTGTGAAGGGTGTGGGGTTTCCTTCTATTGACAGGCTAAACATTTAGCCTGCCACAGCTTCATGGATGCTGTCTGATTGCAGACACAGAATCAGGACTGTCAGAAACAAGGACTTCACTGTACACGGCACAGCATGCAGGCTGAGCTTCAGGTCCAAGTCAGTTTTCCTCTGCCCCAAGGTCTCTGGGGCCACATGGCGGGGTGGGGTGGGGTTCCAGTGGACACTGCGCACATGGATTTGGGTTATGGCTGAAAATGTGAGCGTGGGGAATCTATGGTTTTCAAAATGAACATGCTCTTTTGCTGGAGGAGGTGTTACTTCAGTCCTCAGGGTTGCCTGCTGTGAATACCATCCTGGGGAACAGGCTGAGTAAAGAGCGAAGAGCAGCCAGAACATCAGTCTTGGCACCCAGTGTGATTGCCAGGGATGCTCAGGACCCATGGCAGGCTACCTCCTCCAACACGAAGGAACTCAAGACAAATTATCTTCCAAACCATATGTGTCTGTTGTAACATGCATAAACTCTATGCACATGAATTTATAGTTTCAAAGCATTATTATTCCCTCTTTTGAGGAAATGAGGAATTTGAGGCTGTGTTTAAGAAGCAAAAATCACAAATAAATGGTACAATAGCACTACAACACGGCATTTTTAATTCAGTCTAATGTTGTTACCATTGGCCTGTTTTGCATTACTGCTAAAGGATTGTCAGGTTGTGGTGGCACAGTGTTGTGGTGAGGGCTTCTCCATTATTTTATTTACTGCCATGTACATTTCAGGAAATTAACTCTCCTTTGCTGATCTATTGCTGTATTTTGATTCTGTTGGTCTAGTGTATTCCTACATCTTCCTCACCCACTCCCCACTCCCCACCTTTAGCTTAGATAGATCTGTTTATTTCTAAAGACCCATAGCTTTCACAGCTTTTGGAAATAGGGTCAAACCCATCAAATTGCCTGTTATCATAGAACTGCAGAGTTGTAGAGAGAAAATGTACATCAGACACAGTTTAGTCTAACTACCCTACCTCCATTTTATGAATAAGGAAGCAGAGGTCCAGAGAGTCTCAGTGAATTGCCACCCGAGGTCAAAAGTCTAAAGAGAAGACTAAACTCAAGGTGTTTTGCGTATAAAATTCAGTGTTTTTGTCACTGCACTACGTTTTGTCCATTGGGGAAAAAGCACAATGTGAGAGTTGTGAGTTAAGTTCTACTTGGGGCAAAGTGAGGCCTGTAGCCCAGGAGACAGCATCTCAGTTCTGAGAAACCACCCCAAAGAGTCGGGGGAGGTAAGGGTTATGACTTTAGTGAAGGAGGGTTATGTGTAGTAAAGCACACCTTTTGGCAGAGGCTCGCTGCTGGTCATAAGGAGCAGATGTCACCATCAGTGATTTTAGTGCTTTTCTGTTATAGATACGAGGCGATGCAAGAATTGGTCTGATAAAAATCCTGAGGATCTGTTCTGTCAGTTTTTCCTGGAGCACAGAGTGCTTCATTCCTGATCTCCACCCTGAACTTTCAGCTGCTGTCAAAGGTCAGCTGCTGTAGGGGCTCATGATTTAATCCTTATAGAGGCAGATGTGTACGTAAGTGCTAAGGCACTTCAGTTGTGTCTGACTCTATGGACTGTAGCCCACCAGGCTCCTCTGTCTGTGGGATTTTCCAGGCAAGAATACTGGAGTGGGTTGCCATGTCCTCCTTCAGGGGATCTTCCCAACCCAAAGATCGAACCCTCATCTTTTACATCTTCCGCACTGGGAGGTGGGTTCTTTACCACTAGCGCCATGTGGGACGCCCTGGTAGAGGTAGATGGCAAGTGCCATTTACAGTTGGCAATTGCATTCTAAAAGAAAAAGAACTCAAGGATTTTGGTGGCAGCTTTACTATGTGTTCTAAAATTTTGTTTAGTACCAATAGTGAATATTTCTGTTTTTTAAATATAGGATAATAAATCTAGGTATTGAAATAACAACAGAATTATAAATTCTTTAAGTCATGGACCACAAACTTAAATGCCCTTCTCAGATCAGCAGGTAACAGAGAAATCGCCAGTGTGATCAATGGGAGGAGCGGTGACAACAGACTAGAGAAGCCACACCCATCAGACACTCTGATTCAACACTGTGTGAGCATCCTATGTCCCCCAGTCTATTTCTGCCTCTGGACTTGGCCATCCAGCTGCCATTTATAAAACCTGATTTGAATAGCATGATTTCAAAAGATTTACTATATCCTTAAATGTGATTCTGTTGTATAGGCTTTCAGAGCTCAATAGTGTAGTTGTCAGATGCTCTCACCCATCATTATGCTGAAAGAGAAGCAAAGAAGATGCAGTGACTTGCTCAACCCAGTAAAGCTAGTCTATTGTACCACCTGTGGCTAGAATCAAATTTCCAAACTCTTAGTCCTGTGTTTCTTTCTACTTCATCTTGAAAACAGTTTTTAAAAAAAGAATAATTTTGAAAGAAAAAGTAATGGACAAATCTGTTTTGATATTTAGTAACATTTCTTGTGGATAATCTCTCTGAAACCGATCAATTATTATTTATTGAGTGTATTACTACATGCCCATGCTAAGTGACACAAGGCATACAAAAGTCTATCAGACATCTTTGTTCATTTAGGTCCTCTGTAGTTGGGAAAATCAAAACTAATATTGGAGAATAATAAAGGCTAGACTCTTCGGTGTTGACATTTAAGTATACGAAAAGTTGGGAAAGAAGAGATACTGGTGACTTGAAAGTCTTAATTCTCTATATTCCAATGATTATCTTTAGTAGTATATTTAAGAAAATCCTCTGTCATAGCCAAAAGGATATAATGATATTTGCTAGAGAATGCCAGTACTAGAATTGTGTGTGTTCGTGTGTGTGTGTGATTGAGAGAGAGACTGAACTGTAATCTGTGCTATTCATTCTTCACATTAAATCATGTCCACTGATATCTTAAATGTCTCCTTGACTCCTATTTTGAAGTTAACGGCAAGTGCTGACATAGATAATAAAAGCTGTGCCAACTATTGTGCTGGGATGGAGACAGATAGCTACCCTCTGATTCAGGTGTTATAAAAAATATCAGTTAGAAAGATAACTGTGTCCCTCTACGCCTTTTGACTGATATTTTGTTTTCACCAGTGTTTAAGTTCTGTTTTCATACTCTGTGATGCTGTAGTCAGTCCCTCCCTGATAGCTTTATCCTGGGAGGGGATTCCTCTTCTGGTTGGGATCTCAGGCCTTCTTAGGTACTTGGAAATCAATCCTAATATGAGAGTTGACAAGCTTTTCATGCAAAGGGTCAGATAGTAAATACTCTTGACTTAGTGTCTCATATGGTCACAAGTACTCATCTCTGCTTTTGTAGCATGAAAGAAGTCATAGATAATAGGTAAACATATGGGCTTGATTGTGTCCAATAAAATTTGCAGAAGCAGGTGAGAGGCTGAATTTGGCCCTGGCCATGGTTTGCGTGGCTCAGCAGTAAAGAAATCTGCGAGGTCTCTTGGTTGGGAAGATCTCCTGGAGGAGAAAATGGCAACGCACTCGAGGAGTCTTGCCTGGAAATTCTCACGGAAAGAAGAGACTGGCAGGCTACAATCCATGGAGTCGAAAAGAGTTGGGCATGACTTAGTGACTAAATAACGGCATGGTTTGCCAACTCCTGCTCTAATCTGAATAAAGAGTGCTTACTTCAAGGGTTGTCCAATTGTATAGTTCAAAGCTCTTGTTTACATTTCTATCATCAGAGTCTAATTCTATTTTTGTTTGTTTTTTAATGTACATATGTTAGTAAAGTACAATATAAATATAATCTATAGATAAAGAATGGTACATATTGGAACAGCTGCTCAGAAATTTTGTACTGACATTAATGGTTGGAAAATTAGAGACTTTTATGGCAGCTTTTCACATTCTTCACAAAGATTAGGCATTTGGAAATATACCTCTCATGCTTATATGTGAGAAAGGCATTCTTAGCATAGGAAGTAGTGAGTGTGGAGTTGTGAAAAAGGGAGAGGATTCTAGATTGTCTGAGGCTCTTATGAATTCTCTCACATTTTTATTGAAACAGTGTCAGTGAACTTATAGTTGACTGTTAGTCTAATTTTCCTTTTAACAGTAGTCATTTACTCTTTGGCTGTCTCAAGAATATTCTGAATTTTTATTTTCTTAACAGGATTACAGTGACTTCTTATTCTACATAAGGTATTATTCTCTAATTCTATTGATGTCTCAGACCATAATTTTTCTAGCTTTTGCCACACCTTGGCATCTGACAAAAATTTTGATCCACAAAGGGCAACATGTTCCTAATTTTAAATAAAGGATATGCAAACATAATTGACCTCAAGCCCTATAGATCTCTTTGGAGACCATGGTAAGAGGTGCTGGCCTATGTTTACACCAATACTTGCCTACCTTTTGGGGAGAAGGTGTGATAGTTATAAAGTTTTGCATGTATTTTGTGGTCCATTTCTTCCACTTCCTCCCCCACTTGGTTTTAAACCTGCTTCTGGGAAGTGTTACTTTTAACCTTAACATGAATTACAGTTCATTTATTTTGACAACTTTTTGTTAATTTTATGTTTGGCATAGTTTTAGGACTTTAGGGCTATAAAAAAGCTAGGGTCAGATTGTACAAGTGGCTACTATAGGTAGCCAAATTAAATAAAAAACTTTTAAATAGTGTAACATTATTGCTTTCTAAGTTGCCTCCTTTTATCCTTCCTATTAAAAAGTTGTATGTTTTAAATCTTTTGTTGTTGTTGCTAAACATTTAATTGTGTGTGCATTTAAAGAGATAGTTGCAAATGTGAAGTATAATCAGTTGGGATGGTTTTGCATTTTTATTGTGGCCTTGTCAAGTTAGAGTTTGGGTTAAGTAGAGAACACAGTGCAGACTATGCTAGCATTCTGTCTTGATCAGCTTTTCGTGCAGCCACTGCTCAGTCTGTGGAAATTGGCCCTCTCTCCGCATACCCACTTTTAGGATTTCTGTAGATTCCTGATGGAATATTTGAAGAGCAGCTCCTTCAAACTTTTAGTAGTTCTGGCCACACGTCAGCATTATTGGTCATTTTTGTTTGTTAAGCCCTTGATGGAAAAGTTATTCTCTTACTTTCTAGCAATTAACTGTAATCTTTCAGATTGCCACATTGTAAGCAGAAATTCCCTCTTCCCTCAAGGGAAAACTTCTTTTAAAGTGTCAGAGGGAAATCATTTCTGTTATTAAAAACTTGTTCAGAGCACGCCTAAGCATGTCACTGCTTGAATTTCCATCTGTATTTGCCTATTTCTTTTTCTGCTTTCTTTTCATGCTTACTGATGGCTTTCAGTTTTTGTTTGTAATGAAACAAACCAGATATTTAAATTTGAGGAGGCATTTTGTGCAGTTGGAAAGACAAGGGGAGGAAGAGGATAAACCTTGACTTGGTGCTTCATTTGTGACAAATGCTCATTCTAGATTCTTCTCTTGTGAGGGAAGCTTCCTCTTTTGTGTGTCTTAACATGTTTATCATTATTTATTTTTGTATTTATTTAATTTTTTGGTTGACTTCTGGACAGATTATTTTAATAAAAAAATTCATATATTATTTGGGTGATCAAATGCCAAACTTCCATGGGTGTGTGTGAAGTAAGTCATGCCTAGTAAGAATATACAGGCAGAAGTAGATCATCAAGTGTGTATTTACAGAGATTGATGGTAAAAGTTTGTCAATATTTGGAGATATTCATCAATATATTGTTCAGTGTATGATCAGTCTTAATGCATTTTTATTTGCGGCAGATATAACTTATTCTATCTTTGTTTAAATAGATTCACTTTAACACATTAAGCTGAAACATGCGTCAAGATATATACATAGAAATTCACTCAATATTTATATTGGATTAGATCAGGTGACTGAATGGGGGCTTTTGGGCTTGTTATGTTGGAGCATATGGGCAAGTTGTAGGCTAGAAAAGATGTATGGTGTTTTCAGTTTCCTTTTAATTATAGAATCTTATCTACATCAATAAAAATTTATATTTAACTTCATAAGAACTGTATGTGGTGAGCAAAAAAATTGTATGCATTCATGCATCTGTAAAACATAAATTAGATTTTGATAAAAAGTAAATTGATTCTTGATAAAGTTCTGAATGTTAGTGGCACAAAAATTCCCATCTGAATCTAACCATTTTCTATTCTTGCAGTATCTTTTTCAGTGATTTCAGTGATATAGGCTGACTTTTTTTCTGGCACCCACATATAGCAAATAACTGTGAAGCATTTCAAACCTCAAAGTGACACTAAAACTGTGAAGTATGAAATGGAAGCGCCAGAGCGTGAGACACATTGCATAGCGCTGCTCAGTAATTCAGTGTGTGCATGCTAGAGAAATGACAACACTACTGCAGGATGCAATGTGATTAACACAACCAACAATTAATAAAATAAAATATCTCCATTTGCAAATAGTCCCTAATGCGTTCAAGTTGCCACCTTCTGTGTTGAGCAGCCCTGGCCTAGAATTACTCCCTTCTCACCCCACAAGAATCTGCTGTGAGGAATAAAATCACAAATGAATATCCTCCTCATTATGTCAAGATTCAGTTCAGTTCAGTTCGGTCGCTCAAGTCATGTCTGACTCTTTGTGACCCCATGGACTGCAGCACACCAGGCTTCCCTGTCTGTCACCAACTCCCAGAGCTTGCTCAAATTCGTGTCCATTGAGTCAGTGATGCCATCCAACCATCTCATCCTCTGTCGTCCCCTTCTCCTCCTGCCTTCAATCTTTCCCAGCACCAGGGTCTTTTCTAATGAGTCAGTTCTTTGTATCAGATGGCCAAAGTATTGAAGTTTCAGCTTCAGCCTCAGTCCTTCCAATGAATATTCAGGACTGATTTCCTTTAGGAAAGACTGGTTTGATCTTGTTGCAGTCCAAGGGACTCCCAACAGCCTTCCTCCAACACTGCAGTTCAAAGGCATCAGTTTTTCAGTACTCAGCTTTCTTCATGGTCCAACTCTCACATCCATACATGACTACTTGGTAAACCATAGCTTTGACTAGATGGATCTCTCTCAGCAAAGTAATGTCTCTGCTTTTTATTATGCTGTCTATGTGGTCATAGTTTTTCTTCCAAGGAGCAAGCATCTTTTAATTTCATGGCTGAAGTCACCATCTGCAGTGATTTTGGAGCCCCCCAAAATAAAGTCTCTCACTGTTTCCATTGTTTCTCCATCTATTTGCCATGAAGTGATGGGACCGGATGCCATGATCTTAGTTTTTTGAATGTTGAGATTTTAGGCAGCTTTTTCACTCTCCTCTTTCACCCTCATCAAGAGGCTCTTCAGTTCCTCTTTACTTTATGCCATAGGGTGGTGTCATCTGCATATCTGAGGTTATTGATATTTCTCCTGGGAATCTTGATTCCAGTTTGTGCTTCATCCAGCCCGGCATTTTGCATGATGTACTCTGCATGTAAGTTAAATAAGCAGGGTGACAAAGTACAGCCTTGACGTACTCCTTTCCCAATTTGGAACCAGTCCGTTGTTCCATGTCCAGTTCTAACTGTTGCTTCTTGACTTGCATACAGATTTGTCAGTAGGCAGGTAGAATGGTCTGGTATTCCCATCTCTTTAAGAATATTCCACAGTGTGTAGTGATCCACACAGTCAAAGGCTTTAGTGTAGTCCATGAAGCAGAAGTAGGTGTTTTTCTGAAATTCTCTTCTTTTTCTATGATCCAACAGATGTTGGGAATTTGATCTCTGATTCCTCTGCCTTTTCTAAATCCAGCTTGAATATCTGTAAGTTCTTGGTTCACGTACTTTTGAAGCGTCACTTGGAGAATTTTGAGTATTTTGAGTATTACTTTGCTAGTGTGTGAGATGAGTGCAATGGTGAGGTAGTTTGAACATTCTTTGGCATTGCCTTTCTTTGGGATTGGAAGGTTACTAAATGGTTATGATAAAAGCTTTAAGCTTCTCTGGTAGTGCTTGTATTTTTTCCACCTGACACATGCGTATCATTAGTTTTATGTTGGTTTGTCTTTATACCTGTCACCCCTCCTAATGGTTATCCTTTTCCCGAGTTTCTTCAGACAGTATTTTAGCCAGGATCTATAGAGTTCCCTGAGTTCTCAAAATCTGATTCAGGTCCTATGTTAGCGTGTCCTTATGCTTGACTTGCTTCTTGTGGTTTATTTGTATGTCTCACCTTGGGGAGGTGTGTTCAAAGAGTTTTGGAGTTGTTATCACATCTCCTAGATTTCCTAGGAGAGGAAATGGAAAGGAGAGATAAGTTTCTAGGAGTGTGTTTGCCCTGCTTATGTTGTTTTATCTATCTATCTGTCTGTCTGTCTGTCTATTTTCCATATATTTATCCATTCACATCTGTAATCCCTATAAGGTTTCTGGATTGGAGACAGACCTTTTAATATTCAGAGAGCATCTTACCTCTGTTTCCTCATTGCCTCATGTAGACGGGAAGAAGTGCCACAGAAGAGGAATCCTGAGATTAGGAATTTTATCACTTATGTAGGATGTTTGGCAGACTTCCCTGGTGGATCAGCTGCTAAAGAACCTGCTTGGCAAAGCAAGAGATGCAAGAGACCGTGGTTTGATCCCTGAGTTGGGAAGATCCTCTGGAGAAGGAAATGGCAACCTCTCAAGTATTCTTACCTGGAAAACTCCATGGACAGAGGAGCCTGGTGGGCTACAGTCCATGGGGTCATAAAGAGTTGGACACGACAGTGTGCACACACGCACACATACGCACACACACACAGTATTGGGCACATTCACCTCTCCTCCTCTGTAGAGAGAAAGAAGGAGAAGGGAAAAGGATAGAGTAGTGCCTTCTGTGTGTGTGTGTGTGTGTGCTCAGTCACTCAGTCGTGTCCGACTCTTTGTAACCCCTGACTGTAGCCCGCCAGGCTCCTCTTTCCTTGGAATTCTCCAGGCAAGAATACTGGAGTGGGTTGCCATTCCCTTCTCTACAAGTGCTTTATAAATGTAAGCACATCCATTCTGGAAAGAGGAGAAGTGAAGTTCCCTAAGTCTGTTACTCTTTGGAATGTAAGTAAATGGCTTGCATTTACTTACAAGTCATCTCAGCAGAGGTGACTCTGAATCTCTCCTGGGTCTTTAACTTCCATGGCTTGTTTGCTGTTTGAACATCCTTTAACTCAGGTGCCAGAATGGGTTGCTCAGAAAGCCCTGACAGTGCAAAAATGTGAAAATATTCAGGGAGTATTGTTTCTTGACACATGTATTAACTTTGTATAAGAGAAAGATCAAGGGATAAACTGACTAGGGCTATATACCAGTGTCTTTTCATCAAGCTGTTTTGTGAGAGTCATTGAATTATAACTGTATCTTTGTATTTTTGTTGTTTGTTTTTTAGTTTTTTGGTCTGTTTGTTGGATAGGGTGGACCAAGATGATCAATATAAACTCATCTCGTCTGGGCAGTTTTGTTAAGCCTTTGGCCATGATACTTACTTAGTAGAGATTCAGCTGTCTCACTAAGGTATCACTGGTATTCTTTTCTGTGCAGGGGGATAGTGTATGCTACTTACCAAAGGCTTGATGAGTACTGTTGTGTTTTTTACTGGAGAGAGAGAAATGAATGCTTGATGGAAATGTTTTCGGCATAGGAGTAATTATTCAGTATAATGTGACTTTGTGTTTTATTTTCCATATGTTGTGCTATTACTGCAAGTTTATATGCTTGATATAATATTTGGTAGTGCTTTATCTTATGGTACTTATAACATGTTACATGTCTGCTGCATCTCCTATATAGACTGTAATCAATGCCATGTTCTTACAATTCTCACCATTGTAAGCATTACTTAGCTAATTTTACTGAGCGCTTACTATGTGCCAGTTGTGCTAAGTACTTTGCATGTATCATTCACCCAATCTTCACAGCAATCTATGATCATCATACACATTTTTGTTGTCGTCCAGTTGCTAAAACGTGTCTGACTTTTTGTGACCCCATGAACTGCAGCACACCAGGCTTCCCTGTCCTTCACTATCTCCCTGAGTTTGTTCAAACTCATGTCCATTGAGTCGGTGATGCCATCCAACCATCTCATCCTCTGTTGCCCACTTCTCCCCTTGCCTTCAGTCTTTCCCAGCATCGGGGTCTTTTCCAGTGAGTCATTGCTTCACATCAGTTGGGCAAAGTATTGGAGCTTCAGCTTTGCCACAAGCCCTTCCAATGAATATTCAGGGTTGATTTCCTTTAGGATTGACTGGTTTGATCTCCTTGCAGTCCAAGGGACTCTCAAGAGTCTTCTCCAGCACCACAGTTCAAAAGCATCAATTAATTCTTTGGCACTCGTCCTTATTTATGCTCCAACTCTCACATCCATACATGATGACTGGAAAAATCATAGCTTTGACTACACGGACCTTTATTGGCAAAGTGATGTCTCTGCTTTTTAATATGTTGTCTAGATTTGTATAAGCTGTTCTTCCAAGGAGCAAGCATCTTTTAATTTCATGGCTGCAGTCACCATCTGCAGTGATTTTGGAGCCCAGGAAAATGAAATCTGACACTGTTTCCACATTTTCCCCATCTATTTGCCATGATGTGATAGGACCAGATGCCATGATCTGTTTTTTGAATGTTGAGTTTTAAGCTTTTTCACTCTTATCTTTCATCTTCATCAAGATGCTCTTTAGTTCCTCTTTGCTTTCTGCCATTAAAATGGTATCATCTGCATATCTGAGGTTGTTGATATTTCTCCCGGCAATCTTGGTTCCAGTTTGTGACTCATCCAGCCAAGCATTTTTCATAATGTACTCTGCATATAAGTTAAATAAACAGGGTGACAATATACAGCCTTGACATACTCCTTTCTCAGTTTTGAGCCAGTCTGTTGTTTCATATCCAGTTCTAACTGTTGCTTCTTTTCCTGCCTACAGGTCTCTCAGGAGGCAGGTAATGTGGGCTAGTATTCCCATCTCATTAAGAATATTCTACAGTTTGTTGTGATCCACATAGCCAAAGGCTTTAGCATAGTCAGTGAAACAGAAATAGATGTTTTTCTGGAATTCCCTTGCTTTTTTTTATGATCCAGTGGATATTGGGAATTTGATCTCTGATTTCTCTGCTTTTTTAAATCCAGCTTGTACCTCTGGAAGTTCTCAGTTCACATACTGCTGAAGCCTAGCTTGAAAGATTTTGAGCATAATCTTGCTGGCATGTGAAATGAGTGCAATTGTGTGGTAGTTTAAACATTCTTTGGCATTACCTTTCTTTGGGATTGGAATGAAAACTGCCCTTTTCCAGTCCTGTGGCCACTACTGAGCTTTACAAATTTGCTGGCATATCGAGTGCAGCACTTTAACAGCATCATCTTCTAGGATTTGAAACAGCTCAGCTGGAATTCCATCACTTACACTATTTTGTTCATGGTGATGCTTCCTAAGGCCCCATTGACTTCGCTCTCCAGGATGTCTGGCTCTAGGTGAGTGACCTCACCCTCGTGGTTATCCGGGTCATTAAGAGATGTTTTGTACAGTTCCTCTGTGTATTCTTGCCACCTTTCCTTAATCTCTTCTACTTCTGTTAGGTCCTTGCCATTTTTTTCCTTTATTGTGCCCATCTTTGCATGAAAGTCTCCCTTGGTATCTCCAATTTCTTAAAGAGATCATCATACACGTTTTTACAAATGAAGAAGCTGAACTCAGTGACATAATGTAACTTGCTGAGGGTCATACTGATTGTAAAATTCAAATTTATATCCCCTTGAGTTTATCTGCTTTCTTAACCACATCTCTGTGTTATCTCTCATGAATAATACAAT
The DNA here is from genome assembly GCA_024291935.2 of Okapia johnstoni. Classification (NCBI taxonomy): domain Eukaryota; kingdom Metazoa; phylum Chordata; class Mammalia; order Artiodactyla; family Giraffidae; genus Okapia; species Okapia johnstoni. The sequence goes on along the minus strand of CM044310.1, from coordinate 57,209,092 downwards.
ATAGCCACCTAGAGGGAGAAATATAAAATAAATAAATATACCAGTTAATTTAATAATTCGTACCAGTAGACATTTAATTGATTATACTTGAGTAAAATGTCTGAAAGGTTATTATAGTTGTATAATCTTTGTCTTCCTTTTGTTACTATTACATTTTTATATTCCTAAAAACAGTTAACTATTCATTGTTTTAAAAAATAAAAAATGTTTTTAAATACATTTCATACTATTGTACACATGGTGGTCTTATAGTGGAGTTAAATTTTGGTGACAACACTCAGATTAATTTCCAGTACTCTTCTGCTGACATTGTAGAGAATTATATATTTTTGTGCATTTAACTCAACTCTGCTCTTGATTCCCGGCTGACTTCTGTTTGTTCATTCAGCATTTATTGAGTACCTAATGTATGCTTGGCTAGGCACTGAGGTATATGTTCAACAATGAATGAATGTGAGATCAGTTAATTAACTTGTGAGATTAATTAATATTACTGTGAGATTAATAGGATATAAACTGTTAGAAAATGGAAGTGACATTTTCCTGTCTTCTTATAACCTCTGTTATAAGACCACATGGCTGATAGGAGGTAGTTAATAGCAATTTATTAATTGATGGTATTATACTGGACAATAATAGCTACATGAGGGTGGCACAGAAAAATATAAGTGAAATCTGAAGTATTCAGACCACCTGCCTAGCACAATGTCTTTATTCCACTTTCTGACATGAAATCTGAAATTTATACATGTGTACCTAGTAAACACATTAATTACTTCATTTATTCAATAGATATGTATTGGACTGATGATTTATAATGTTATGTGTGAGTTAGAAAGGGAATAAAAATGTTCTGTTTTTAAATAGCTCGTAACATATCAGAACAAAAATTCATTTATTCATTCAGTATTTACTAGGCATCTATTATATGCCAATTACTCTTTTCGACACTGATGATATAATTGTGAAAATAGACCTTACATTCTTCTGGGAGAAACTAGGCAAAAAGCAAATAAATAGACAAGATAATCACAAAATGTGAAGATAACAATGAAGAAAACAGAATGATATAGTAGACTGGGGACTTACTTTAGATTTCCTAAAGGAAATCAACCGTGAATATTCATTGGGCATAATGATGCTGAAGCTGAAGTCCAATACTTTGGACTTCACCTGATGGGAAGATCCAACTCATTGGAAAAGACCTTGCTGCTGGGAAAAATTGAAGGCAAAAGGAGAAGGGGATAGCACTGGATGAGATGGTTAGATAGCATTGCTGGCTCAATGGACATGAATTTGAGCAAACTCCAGGAAATAATGGAGGACAGAGGAGACTGGCGTGCTACAGTCCATGAAGTAACAAAGAGTTGGACATGACTTCGCGACTGAACAGCAACAACAACAATGCTTTAGATGTAACTGTCATGAAGGGTTCTCTGAGGAGCTTATATTTGGTCTGAGATCTGAAGGAAAGTGGTGTACTGTTACACTGGTTCCCTGGGGAAAATGCCTGCCATAACACATCCTAACTTTCATGGTGTAAATATTCCCACTGTGGGTGATTTCAGCCTACCAAGGTTTAAAATCTAGATTGCAAAACTTTAAGAAATTTAAGAATTGACTTTTGAAAGCTGATCCAACTTAGCTGCCGCACATCACTGGCAGCAATATGAAGAGAAATCCAGGCAGTGAGAAAGCCCTGAGAAGGGGCTGCTGCTGCTGCTAAGTCGCTTTAGTTGTGTCCGATTCTGTGCGACCCCATAGACGGCAGGAATTGACTTATTCAAGGCCCTAAAAGGAAACCAATGTGGCTGTAGTGTAATGGCAGAAAAAATAAAGTAGTAATGTGAAACCACGTGAAAGAGATGTGTAAGAATCAGATGCTGCATGGCCCTATAGGTAATGTCAAGGAACAGATTGTTTTCAGAGTGATATAAAATCACTGAATGTTTTTAAGGCAGATGTTATTATCAGACTCTAAAAAGATATGTTGACTGTATGTGTAGACTAAACAGAAGCTAGAGCTAAAACAGGAGACAGATTAGAAAGCTATTTTTCAGTTCAAGCAGATGATGATGTTGGCTTAGATTGAGTTATTGTTCAAGACACATCCACTCTTCATCCCCCATCATGGGTTGGAATAGTCTTCCTTGCCTCACTGACTTTGAGACTGGCCATATGCTTGCTTTGGCCAATAGAGGGTAAGAAGATATAACACAGGCAATAGTTTTAAATATTTTAGTGGCTTAACTTGTCTGTTTTACTCCTTGGTCTGCCATGAGAAGACCATGCCCCAGGTAGTTGTCCCCGACTCCAGAGTGACCCATGTAGAGGGGGGAGAAGCAGAGATACTCTGGCCAAGTCAAAGAAACATGAGCAAGAATCTTCTAAACTTGTAACCCACTGAGTTTTGGTTTGGTTTGGTATGCAGCATTATTTTTGAGGTCTTAGTGAAATTGGAGGGAAATTGGCAACTTTGATGTATATTTTAGTCATAGGTAATGAATTTCTGGTTTGAGTGGGTGGCTGTGTGATGTCATTTACTGACACAGGAAAGACAAGAAAGAACAGTGTTTGGAAGAGAAAATCAAGATCTCTATTAAATGTATTATATTTGAAATACTTATTAGCATGCAACTTCATATGTAAGACAATTGTGTATATGAGTCTGAAATTTTGAGGACAGGTATGGCCTGGAGGGTAAAGATTTAGCGTCACTGGTGAGTGGACATATTTACCTGAGGACCTGGGTGAAATCTCCCAACGAACAAGTGACGTTAACCCAGGGACTACCCTGATGGTCCAGTGGTTAGGACTTTACCCTCCAGTGTAGAGGATGCAGGTTCAATCCCTGGCTGGGAAGCTAAGATCACACACATCTCATGGCATAAAACCCCAAAAATATAAAATGGAAGAAATATTGCAACAAATTCAATAAAGACTTTAAAAATGGTCCTCATCTAAAAAAAAAAGTTAACCCATACAAAAGGGCTTATGATTGGGGTCCATGGCACTGAAGTTTTTAGAGGTCTGGTGGGAGGAGAGTCACCAAAGGAGGCTGAAAATCAGCAGCCAGGTATTCATAGAATGAAGACCAGGAAAACATGTTGTCCCAGAATCCCTTCACAAAAGCCAGCCACCATTGTCACCATGTGCTGCTGATGTGTCCAGGGTGTGTGCTTGCATGGAAGTTGTATCCTTGATCAGAGTGGTGACTGTGCAAGCTGGATTGCCAGTGGACTGGAGAGTGAATGGGATGAGGAAGTACCCATAGGATGTATAGACAATCAGTTTAAGCATTTTTCTGTAAAGCAGAGAGGAACTGAACAAAAGTGAGAGGCTTTGTTTTGAAGTGTTAGCTGTAATGGTGACTGCATTAAGTGGTAATCATAGTAGAACCTTTTATGTTACCTTGGTCAGTTCTTTTACCTGCCCTGCTGCTGCTACTGCTGCTGCTAAGTCACTTCAGTCGTGTTCGACTCTGTGAGACCCCATAGAGGGCAGCCCACCAGGCTCCCCCGTCCCTGGGATTCTCCAGGCAAGAACACTGGAGTGGGTTGCCATTTCCTTCTCCAGTGCATGAAAGGGAAACGTGAAAGTGAAGTCGCTCAGTCATGTCCAACTCTTAGCGACCCCATGGACTGCAGCCTACCAGGCTCCTCTGTCCATGGGATTTTCCAGGCAAGAGGACTGGAGTGGGGTGCCATTGCCTTCTCCGTTTACCTGCCCTACTTGCTATTTATTCAAATATCTGCCACTCTCCTGGAGACCCTTCTTAAACTTCTCTCCCCTTCTCTCAGTAAAAGACCAAATAAATTTTTAACATTCTTTCTGCATTGCACTTGAGGTTACTCAGTTATTTATGTAACTATCATTTAATCAATTTAATTTCCTAGAATATAACCTTCATAATCACCAGGTTATGGATTGCATCCCTGATGCCAAGCAGACTGCTTGTCACATTATAGGCATTTGGTAAATATTTGCTGAATGACTGAATAAGTGGATGATGGATTAAAGTACAATCCCTGTCCTCAAGAGACCATGAAAGAGTTCACTATTTAGTGAGGAATTGGCATTCTATATAACACACATGTGCTGGAAATTCCAACAGTAGAAAATCATATGACATCCACTCAGCCCACATACTAGAATGTGAAATGTCAGTAACTTGCAATCTGTCATTCTTGACTAATGAGTCTGCCTATAAATTTATAACTAAGTTTTAAATTTTATTATAATTACTTCATATCAAATTGAGTAGAATTTAAATTGTAGGTCTTGCAAAGTGAGAAAGTATTTTATAATCACTCAATATAAGTCTAAAATCTCATTTTTTGAATGAAAAGGATCTAGATTTACCCTTGTGAAGCATTTTCATAATATCATTAAGTCTCTATATAGAAGAGAACTTAGCACTCTTCCAGCCCAACTATTTTCATGATATAAAAACCCCTATATAATGTTATATGGAAAGTTCCTTTCCAATCTCTACAGGAGATGCCTGTGGTAGGGAACACACCTCTTTTATGGTAACCAATTTCTGAATTACTAAAACTCTAAATTCTGGAAAGCTAGTTCCTAGTAACTTACGTTGGTCCAGTTTAACTATTTAGGATTGGCTGCTTTTAGCAACCTGGATTAGAGTGCCTGCTTTGTTTGTTTAATTTTTTGGTTTTTGTCTTGTGGAACGGGGGAAACTTTATAACTGTCAGGGGAGAAATGGGAATCAGTTAAAGGAGGAATGTATATAGTATGTATCATATTTGAAAAAAAATGGAAATAAATTAATCAATGTCCCTGGCAAACATAAACTTGTAATATTAAAAATTCTATGTAACTGAATAAGAGGTGTTGAACATTTTATTTATTGATCTGTATAACTTATCTCACTTTGGCTAGGGGCATGGTCACAGATTTTGCAGACTAATAAGAGGGAGGTAGGTCAAGTATACAAGAAATATTGCAAATTGTTTCAGTATTAAGATCGACCAGATAGTGTCCCCTGAGTTGAGTCTTGAAATGTGAATGACTAGCAAAATCCCATGGACAGGGGAGCCTCGTGGGCAGATTACAGAGTTGGACACAACTGAGCATCTGAGCGCGCACACACACACAGCAAAATGGTATTCCTTTATTCACCACATTTTTATAGAGCGTCTGAGAATCTAGAATAGAAAAAAAAACCACAGAAGAACAAAGAGGTAACTGGGGGAGACCCCAGCAGTTTCTGCATATCTCTAGTGGCCTTGAGCTTTAATTCTTTTTATTTTTTATTGGACTTTATATGAGTAAGCTCAGAGAAAATACTAAGGGCTTCCCAGGTGGCACTAGTGATAAAGAGTCCACCTGCCAATATAGGAGATGTAAGAGATGTGGGTTTGATCCCTGGGTCGGGAAGATCCCCTGGAGGGGGGAGGACGTGACAACCCACTCTAGTATTCTTGCCTGGAGAATCCTATGGACAGAGGAGCCTGGCAGGTTACAGTCCATAACGTCGCACAGAGTTGGACATGACTGAAGTGACTTAGCACGTATGTAAGCAGAGAAAATACTATGGCATATGCAATATGGGAAGCATATAGGATTTGAGTTTATGTGGTTGTTTTTAGGAGCTGTATGATGTGTTTGGGGTGAAATGTCATACTGTTTGTAACTTACTTTCAAATTGTCCAGCAAAAATAATGTATACACACATATTTATATAACTGTGTGCATACACATATATTAGTGAGGCTACAAAGTATTTGATTTAAACAACTAAGTTAAGAAGCTTTATTTATCAGATGAGTACAGAAGAACAATGAGAGGACATTCATTTTCAGACAAGTATGGAGCATTACTCACGCTGACTACACATTGTCAGAGTCGATACATTTCAAAGAATTTAGAATTTTGTAAATCATGTTCCCTGATTACAGTGAAATTAAATTTTAAAATAATAACTATCATAATTTAAAATCCGATTATTTGGAAATCAAAGCTTATTTATGGTAAGTACGGAGGCTGGATTGGAGGGTATTAGGGTTGGGAGTAGGAATCCAAATGAGGAAGCTATTAGTGTCCTAGAGAAGAGATGGTCAAAGTCTATGTTGAGGCAATATGAGTGGAAACAGTAGGAGGCATTTGATGATTGATTGTTCTAGGAAGCTGAGGGAGAGTAGACAGTAGAGGTGACTTCTGGGTTTTTGGATGGATGGTGGTATCGTTAATCATGAGAGGAACATGTCAATTAGAATGTCTTTGGGACACGCATATAGACATGTTTAGCTATTGAAATTTGGCACTTGAGAGTGGTCTGAGCAGGATACTGAGATTTTGTGAGGCATCCACGTTTCCATGATAAATAGAGCTTGGGAGTGACCATACCCTTCAGGTAAAGGGTTGCTGCTGCTGCTGCTAAGTCGCTTCAGTCGTGTCCAACTCTGTGCGACCCTATAGACGGCAGCCTACCAGGCTCCCCCGTCCCTGGGATTCTCCAGGCAAGAACACTGGAGTGGGTTGCCAGCTCCTTCTCCAATACACAACAGCTGAATGTGGTCAAAGCAGAATGAGCCCGTGAAGGAGGGGAGTGAAGTAGTCACAAGTGAATTGAATGGATGATTGATTTCAGGTGAACTCTGAGGAAAGCAAGGTAAACAGTGTTGAGGACTAGAAGCCTTTGGTTGTAAGTTCTAATGCCTTATATTTCATTTGTTTGCTTTCATTACCGAAACCTCAAATATTCATCACTTTACAACATTTTATTTTCCTAGTCTCCCTATCTCTTACTAATTGTTTTACAGAAGTGATTTAAAATTTATGTTTCAGAACTGAAATTCTAGAGTTGATATAATTGGTTTAGAGACTCGATTTTACATAGAGGGAATAGTTATGAACTCAAAAATGTTATGGTCTTCCCCAGTGGCTCATCAGTAAAGAATTTGCCTGCAATGCAGGAACTGCAGAAGAGGTGTACAGCTCACACCTGTGAGGAGTGAGAATAAACAGTCGCTCAGTTGTGTCCGACTCTTTGCGACCCCATGAATCGCAGCACGCCAGGCCTCTTTCTCCATCACCAGCTCCTGGAGTTTACCCAAACCCATGTCCATCGAGTCAGTGATGCCATCCAATTGTACTTATTTTCTAATTTGGATGCAGAACTAACATGATTTAGTTTAATGGTACTAGAGGCTTTCATTTTAGTGATTAAATGGATAATTCCCAAGGTTTTTAATATTTTTTTCACAAAATAGGCATATCTTTTGCTTTATTAATTATTGTAGTAGCACAGGCTTAGTTCCCTTAGCGTCATTGTACAATTCACTCTCTAGATATATGGGTTGCACATCTCATGACCTTTCCCTGCATCCTTTTTCTCCTTCACTTTTCTGAAGTGATTTTCATGTTAGTCATGTTGTCCACTGAGAATGGCAGTGTTTTATTAACACTGTATCCTGTACCTCGCCTCTCTGTGACTTAGTATGGCAATTTTCACTCAGTAGATATTCCTTAAATAAGTGCAATAAAAACATACACATTGGATACCATGGTTATTAAGAATTCAGGCTCTAGGAATTGCCTGCTTGGGTTTGAATATTGTCTCTGCCTACTGCTAGCTGCATAACCTTAGAAAAGTTCATCTCTATTTCTCTGCTTCAGTTTCCTCATCTGTAAAAATGGAGATAATAATATAACTAACTTATGGGGTGGTTGTGAGAATAAAAAATGAGAATCCATACATAGCAATTAACACACTTGGTGTATGGCAAATATTTTTAAATGTCCTGTTTTTAAGACTCAAACTTATAAATTCTTTCTTTTTCATCGTAATATATTTCTCTACTTACCATGTATCTTTATATGAAGTGTGTCTTTTGAGCTCTATAGTCACCCTCCAGTGTAAGCATGGCAGAGATTATCCTTTTCCCATTACTAGGCACCTAATTAATAATTGTTATAATAACACAAATAATTACTAATAATTAGTATAATAATTGCTGTTAATAACCAATAATTAAGCACCCCCATGAAATCTGCTGGGGTAGTAGGGTAGAGTGAAAAAGGGTGAACTTCCAGTCAAGGATAATGGGTTTGATCCCTGGTTTAGCACTTTTAAAACTTAGATCTTGGGCAAACTGCTTTCCTGATGTATAAAAGAGAATAATCACAAAAATTACCAAAAATCCAGTTTTCAGGTTTAAGTGTGAGATAATCCACAGGGAGTGCTAGCCAACACCCCTAATATATTATGAATAGTAAATATTAGCATTCTGTTTTCCATTTCCCCAAACTTTTTATGGTCTTTGTTATACATTTTAAATCTAAATTATATAATGCTGTCCAGTGTGCTCTTTTATTCAATAGAACTGACAAACCAACTAATTTGTAAATATTTCTGAAACAGGGTTTAATCTTATATGTTCTCTGTATCTTTAATATCTTTTTAATATACCTGAACTAGTTAACTAGAAGGTCCTTAATAGATTTGACAATATTTTTTTGCACTCTTTCAAACTATGTTAGTCCCATATGGTAGGACTATGTTAGTCCCATTATCTGAACAAAATAGAAAGTAATAGGTATTTTAAAATATTTATCTTAAGTTTCTTTTTAGACTCTAAGAACTTGATTTTTTTTTTTTAATGCAGAATCTTTCCTTTGGTGGACTTAAGTCTTTCTATCAAATGGAGATTTCTGGAGCTCTCAGTGTTCCTATTACATTAACTAATAATTGCTAAATTATTGTGAAATAGCAGGCTCTCCTATAAAAGCTAAGTCTTATGAAGATAAGGATGACAATAATGCTGATATGTATAAAGGAGACTTTATACATATTCTCATAGACATATTCACGTATTCTCAGTTTGTGCTGTATTCTTGCTGACATTTCTCTACAAAGGGAGCGATCTCCTTTCTGATATATGCAGTTCGTTTACTCTATACTTGCAGTCCTAAATTTTAGTAATTGCAAAACATCTGAGGAGCATGGGGTGAAAAAAGACACTCAAATGTGTTTTTAGGCTATCTTTTTATTAGTAATTTTTATGAAAAATATTGTACCTGTTATTAAAAATCTGTGATTTGCAATTTAATTCAAAACATGCACTTAGACCTTGAAAGCTAATAGTATACAATTAAAGCTTTTTTTTTCTTTCAAATTCAAGAAGAAGTTAAACTGGATAAAATAGTGACTAATATTGAATCAGTGAGTAAAAAAATGGAGAAAGAAAAACAACTGCTCCATGTGAAGACCAGGTAAGGAAGGTGTAATTGGCTAACCTATAGACAACATACACTTTTCTTCTCCTTTGCTAGTATTTCTTGACCAATTGTCATGGTTTCTCAAGTCTTGTAAAACCCCATACATGAGGCTAATTTATCCTTCTGCTTGAGTACCTCAAAGCACATCAATTATCAAAATTTTAGTTTTCAGTTCAATTAACTTTTGAACTGAACTGGAGGATGTCTGAATAGTTAAGCAAACCATCTGGGTTTTACAGTGCATAAGCTCAAATCCAGTTTGTGGCTTTCTTGAGAAAAATGCCATATTTTATGGTAATATTACATAAGTTTGGAATTTTAATAATTAATCTGCAGCATTATGGAGCAGAGTTAAGATAATTTTTCCTTTTTAATATAATAATTTAAAATTAGTATGTTTTCTAATAGAAGATGAGACTGATCCTACAGAACATACTTTGAAGGCAGGAATTTTGAGCATTGCTTCTGCTGTCCAAAGGTGTCTGGAGATGGGTCAGTTACTTTTCTGAATTATTCCACTAAATAGCAGCATCACTTTTGGGATAATGTTACAATTGTGTACATAAGTTTTGGCCCTGAAGCTACAGATAGAAATTCTAAAGGCTCTTCAGTGCATTTTGTAAGAACATTTATACTTGTAGAATGTAAATTTCAGTGGCTTGTCTTAACGTTAATTCATTATATAACATGATCAGAACTGTGGGGTATTAGGTAAAAGAAGTTTAAGAAAATGTAGCTGTGGCTGTAAGGAATGTCTTGGCTCTTCCAAAACTCACCTGGAAGGTGTGCTTAGCACTACAAGTTTCATGCTCGAAGTAAAAGGTAGTACTATGGGATTTTGGAAGAGTGAAATATATGTACAGCTTTAATAATGAGGATTTAGTTTTATCCGTGGTAAGAGAAGATATGAATTACAAAAGAAAAGAAATGATTTTTATAGGAAATTTACCAATTTAAAAACTTTTGCCTTTACTTGAGTTAACCCAAGCCCCAGGTTAGTCTAGCACAGTGTTACCTGATAAAAGAGTAGTTAATATGGCAGTTTAACCAAAGAGTTGACAATTTCAGGTAAACTTTAAAACTAGAAAAGCTAAATGGAACTAATTTGAAAAGCTACCATTTTTAGTATATTAGATGGAGCTGTGATCCATGGAAGACGAATAATAATTTAGGGACACTTGGAGCACTCATTAATAATAAATCTGATCATTTAATATCTTTCAGTATGTCTTTCTCAAGAGAGTTAAGTATTTCCTTAAGAATTGTTTCTTCTGAAATTGGTAAAGATAAAGGTCTCCTGACATTCTAACATTCCATGTTTAATGAAAACATGTCCTGCTTAATGAGGAAGGTCAACACCTTTTGAGAAGAAGGCAATGGCACCCCTCTCCAGTACTCTTGCCTGGAGAATCCCAGGGACGGCGGAGCCTGGTGGGCTGCAGTCCATGGGGTCGCTAGGAGTCAGACACGACTGAGCGACTTCACTTTCACTTTTCACTTTCATGCATTGGAGAAGGAAATGGCAACCCACTCCAGTGTTCTTCCCTGGAGAATCCCAGGGACGGCGGAGCCTGGTGGGCTGCTGTCTATGGGGTCGCAAAGAGTCGGACACGACTGAAGCGACTTAGCAGCAGCAGCAGCAGCAGCAACAACACCTTTTGAAATTAAAAGTACTTCAGTGACAGCTTGGGACACACAGACCCTGAGTATCATCAATCCTCCAGAGGCTGCCTTGTCTTTATTCATAGCTGACTTATGGGGATAATGTGTTTCCTACCCCCTGCAGCTAGCTTCATTTCACAAACCTTAGAAGTAACTGAGCCATGAGGCTATAAAGGACAGAAAGGAAAACAGAATCAGTCAGGAAATCAGGTAGGAGATTGTTAACAATGCAGAGAAGGCACTAGGACTAATTGGTATAAATTGTCTAAACCTCTGTAAGACTCTGGAAAACTTTCTGCTCAAAACAAACAGAGTCCTGTGACAGGAGTTGTATGTGAAGATACATAATTCTAATTCCCCAGAAGATGGCTTAGAAAACACTAACTTTTAAGGATGAAATATAATATATTTAGGTGGACCATAAAAATATTTGCCCAGCAAAAGAAATTCCTTATAAAATACATGAATAAACATGATAGAGTCTTATAAATGTCTATTTTTTTATTTTCCCCAATTTCTCTATGTTTAACTTGCAAAGGAAAACAAAATTGAATACTAGAATTTCTAGGCCAAAATAATGATGTGCATCTTTGTACATTTACAAGGAAATACATTAATTGTGTATTGTCAAGTATAAGAAATAAGCTAAAAAGTTCATGTACATTTATGTACACCTAAACATAAGTGTGGAGTATATTACACATGTTAATTGTGACAAGTGGAGTTGGTGATAGATAGTAATAAGGTGTTTACTTAGTTCCTTAAATCCCACTGCCTCAATTTAAATCCTAATTCGACCCATTTCTAACTGGAGTAATCTGAAGTATAGCCTATCTAACTCCTAGTCTTTTAGTTTCTTCTGTTATAAAATGGGTATGATAATAGTAAATATCCAGAGGCTTGTTTTGAGTATTAATTGTAAGACACATAAAGAGTTAGAATAGTGCTCAACTCATAGGAAGAAATTAAAGCTCTGCAATTATTACTCGCACTACTGGGGTAGTGAATCAGGGGTAATTTTTGTTTCCTCACTTTTGCTTACTTCCATTTTCCAAAGTTTCTGCATGGAACCCATTGTTTGATTCAGCTGACTTGGTCAAAGCTCTCCAAGTCATAATAGGAAAACATGTTACTTAAAATCTTTGCAAAATGGAAGAAATAGATGTGATGTGTGTTGTTTTCTGATTTTTATTAGAGTTTTTCTTTCAGAAAGCAAAAGTTACATATTATCCTTGCTCAGAGGCAGCAAAATTTGGCATTCCTTTGTCTGTATCCAATAGTGAGTGTTTATAGAGGGCCTGCTGTCTGCTCCTCACTCTGCGGTGAGGGCACCGAGGATAGCATAGTCAGGGTCTCTGTTAGGAGAGGAGTGGTTTTCTCTCTGGTTAGCATCTAATCTTGCAACATTATTCTAGAGTTTGTATTACAGAATAAGGGCTAGTCAGTCCCTCAAAGCTCTCACTTCATGTTTTGGAAACAGAAAGCCGGACTCCTTTTCTGCCTTCCCCCTCATCCACCTTGGCCTGCATTTGCGACCCATGACCTCCTCTTCCATGGGGCAGCTGAAGGAGCACGGTGAGTCTCGCTGCCTAAGTGTGGTGACAGCATGGTGAGTTGTCATTATTTTGTATTCATTTAAAAAGCAGACTCAAACAGCTAGTATTGAACAGTTGTTTCCTTTATATTTCATTTCAAATAATGTATCACAAGATAGAGATTTCAGAAACAACTAGTACTAACTAATGTTCAGCTCCTTTATTTGAACTTGAGATTGGATTTTTTTTTTAATGTGTGTAAATATTGAAGGTCTTAGAAAATTATAAGGATGCATTCTTAGAATTTTAAATGTTTCTCTATAGTTGAGTTATTGTTGTTTACCAAAATATGTATTAATATTTCTTCAAAAGAAAATATAGATGAACCTCTAAAAGTCCCTTAAGTGTGACTGAACAACTGTTTGGAACTTGGTCAGCTATGTTATGACTTGGAGGCTACTGATTCAAAGAGAGCTATTTTGTATTTTTCCCTCTTTTTAACTTGTTACTCATGTCTTGAGCTTCAGGCTGTCATTAAGAGAAAACTTTTCATGTAGAGTGGGGCTTTGATTGATTTTGGAATAAATTTTTTGAAATTTTCAGAATAAACTCCTCCTTGGGTTCTCAAGGCACTCTTGTTTAAAATTTGCTTTATCCAACAATAATTTTACTAGCCTTTTATTTGTTTGGATTACTTTAGAGAGAATTTAAGCATCAACTGAAGGTTCATCAAATGCATTTTTGTTAATCCAACTAGTGTTTACCCAAACTATTAATATTTGTGAATATGATATCAGAATATTGAACACATATAATAGCCCTGTTTAAAATTTTTGGTTGTATTTGTCCATAGCTTTAATTCTTTTAAGGCTCAATCAGATAATTTGAAGCCTCAGAGTAGTAGAATAATGTGTAGGTCTCAGTTGAGTCTAAATTTAAGTATGTATGTGAAGAGGTAAATGCTGTCAAAAATTCCTCATATGGTATAGGATCCAGTGGGTGAAATAGTTTTAATAGATAATGATCTTGAAATTCGATAACCCTGAAAGCTTCCACATAGTGGAAGTTCTACTAATTGTGTGACATTTAGGGTTTATTCAGTGCTTCCCTGGTAGCTCAGCTGGTAAAGAATCTGCCTACAATGCTGGAGACCTGGCTTTGATTCCTGGGTCGGGAAGATCCGCTGGAGAAGGGATATGCTACCCACTCCAGTATTCTTGGGCTTTCCTGGTGGCTCAGCTGGTAAAGAAGTTGCCTGCAATGAGGGATACCTGGGTTTGATCCTTGGGTTGGGAAGATCCTCTGGAGAAGGGAACCACTACCCACTCCAGTATTCTGGCCTGGATAATTCCATGGACTGTATAGTCCGTGGGGTTGCGAAGAGTCGGACACGACTGAGCGACTTTCACTTTACTTTAGCGTTTATTCAGGATCATCGTAAGGGTTGATGAAAGCCTCTGTTTTCAAATACCATCCACCTCAGGTAAATCACATGTCTCTTTCCATTTTGTAGGGAGCGTATCAGTCCAGTGAAGGGTTCAATAATTCTCATGGCTCGAATCTGAAATTAGAAATGTGAATCTTCTTTCTCTGTACGTGTGGAGCTTACTATACAGGGGCTCCACCACTGTTTGGTTAGTGCTAAAGAAAAGATGGAAGACCTTTCTTCTAAAATATTTGTTGAGAGAATCCCAGTTACTAGGTATAGATTATTGTGAAATAGTGACTAGAGGGTTGGCAGAATGGGCAGATCCCTACATGATATGATTTGAGATTTGCTAAAGATTTTATCTGTGCAAAAATGTTCTGCTGAAATATCTGAAATATTTATCAATACTAATAGAACTATAGCTTCTTGGAAGCTAAAGAATTCCTATACTTATCACAGTGACTGGCACATATTGGGCATTAATAAGCATGTGTTAAATGAATGAATAAGTGAAGATAAAAGGAGAAGCTACTCGAATGGAATATCCTTCCATATAACTCTGTGTGTCTGTTTCTACACAGTAGGCTAAAACTTGATAACTGATAAAAGAAAAAGGAACTTGGGAAAATATAATAATAACAGCAGTGAATAGAAACATGCAAAAGAATAGCACTGGACACAGTGCTTTTACAGTTCTTGTTTAATCAGAAGTACATGGAGACTGCACAGATATTTTCATCTTCTTTCAGTTTTAATAAGCTATGCCTATAAGGATATGTCTGAATTGTCAAGAGTATTGCCATAAAGTTGTCCATAATAACATATTTGCTGATGTACTCTTTTTAATTTTTGGTATTAATTATTTAGGCACACATGTGATCTCTCTCTCTCCTTCCCTTCCTCACTATTTCTCTTTGGTCAGTTTTGCTAAAAGTCAGTCCACTTTATTCATATTTTTAATTTAAACCAACTTTTTAGCCATACCAATTTTCTCTATAGTGCATTATTATTTCATGAATTTATAATTAATTGCTGTATTTTCCTGATTTTCATGTTGGTCAGCTCTGATGAAAAACCTTCATTGAGGCTCTTCGTAATAATGAACACTTTCTAAATTCTGTTATATATGATGTGTGTGTGTATTTAGTTGCTAAGTCATGTCCGACTCTTTGTGACCCGGTGGACTGCAGCCCACCAGGCTCCTCTGTCCATGGGATTTTCCTGGCAAGAATACTGGAGTGGGTTGCCGTTTCCTGTTCCAGGGGATCTCCAGACATGGGTTGACCTCATGTCTCCTGTATCTCTGGCCTTGCAGGTGGATTCCTTATCTCTGAGCCCCTGGGAATTATATATGATATTATTGTCTAATTAGTGTGATGCAGTCTTCTCTCAGTAAAATGAATGATTTTTTTTGAGGACATCAGACCCCTTTAAAAATAGCCAGTAGAAAATGTTAGACATATGAGATCTCAAAAAATGCTTTATAAACAGTTTTTGTTCCCCTGTGAAGATAGCTTAAGATAAAACCCTTGCCATTAGACTCATATTAAGATCAATAGCAAATTTTTAGTTTTCATTTCTTTTTGTTATAAATATAGATATAATCAGTTATATTAAAGAACATTTGGAGAAAAGAAAAACCTGTCCTTTAGTGCTTCCACCCTTCCCATAGTTAACAAGTTGGTTTGTTTCCTTCCAATTGTATTCCCTTAGCATCGTTTTAAAACCTAGGATTCTTTACCAACTTAGCTATTAGGGAAGCCCATTATTTATTTTAGTTAAGTCTGATAGTTACCTGTCATTAATTGGATGTAAACATCCGTTTCATTTTTCCCCCAGTGACTGTCAGAGAATTCTCTTCCATGTACATGAGTAGCCTTCTTTGTCTCCCTGCCACTCTAGGGCTTAGTGTACTAGTTGGCTTGGGTTACCATAACTAAATGCTATGGACTGCACGGCTTAAACAACGTATGTTTACCCACAGTTCCGGACACTGGAAACCTGAGATCAAGGTGCCAGCATGGCTGGGTGCTGATGGGAGACCTCTTCTTTACTGGCAGGCAGCAGCTTTGTAGCTGTTTTTTTCACCTGGCCTTTTCTCAGACCATACATTCAAAGAGATTATGTAGAAGTTTTTGTGGGGAACCACTACAGTCTCACGGAGGAAAAGAACATGGGTGTGGGGCAGCTGAGAAGGGAGGGAGGTAGTTGGAAGCAGCTTGCCTTGTGATATACTACATACAGCGGGTTATAGTAATTGTGTATAACTTATATAATTAAAGTATAGTTAATTTACAATGTTGTGTTACTTTCAAGTGATTCAGTTATAAGTACATATATATACACACACACACACATACATATATTATATATATGTTGTTGTTGTTGTTCAGTCGCTCAGTCATATCTGACTCTTTGCAACCCCACACTGAAGCACACCAGGCTTTTCTGTCCTTCACCATCTCGTGGAGTTTGCTCAAATTCACATTCACTCATTTGGTGATGCCGTCCAACTGTCTCATCCTTCTCCTCCTGCCCCTCAATCTTTATTTATATATATATTTTTTTTCAGATACTTTTCCGTTATAGGTTGTTATAAGATACTGAGTATAGCTCCCTGTGAAAGTGAAAGAGGAGAGTGAAAAAGTTGGTTTAAAGCTCAACATTCAGAAAACTAAGATCATGGCATCCGGTACCATCACTTCATGGCAAATAGATGGAGAAACAGTGTCAGACTTTATTTTTTGGGGCTCCAGAATCACTGCAGATGGTGACTGCAGCCATGAAATTAAAAGACAGTTACTCCTTGGAAGGAAATTTATGACCAACCTAGACAGCATATTAAAAAACAGAGACATTACTTTGCCAACAAAGGTCTGTCTAGTCAAAGATATGGTGTTTCTAGTAGTCATGTATGGATGTGAGAGCTGGACTATAAAGGAAGCTGAGCACAGAAGAATTGATGCTTTTGAACTGTGGTGTTGGAGAAGACTCTTGAGAGTCCCTTGGCCTGCAAGGAGATCCAACCAGTCCATCCTAAAGGGGATCAGTCCTGTGTGTTCATTGGAAGGACTGATGTTGAAGCTGAAACTCCAATATTTTGGCCACCTGATGCGAAGAGCTGACTCATTGGAAAAGACCCTGATGCTGGGAAAGATTGAAGGCAGGAGGAAAAGGGGACCTCAGAGGATGAGATGGTTGGATGGCATCACCGACTCAACAGACATGAGTTTGAGTAAAGTCTGGGAGTTGGTGATGGACAGGGAAGCCTGGCGTGCTGCAGTCCATGGGGTCACAGAGTCAGATACAACTGAGTGACTGAACTGAACTGAAGTCTGTATTTCAAGGCAAAACAGAATGATTTGATATAAGATGAGCTTATAAATTGGGTATTTTGTGGTACTTATAATGTAATAAACTTCCCTGGCTTCCCTGGTGGCTCAGACGGTAAAGCGTCTGCCTACAATGCGGGAGACCCAGGTTTGATCCCTGGGTCAGGAAGATCTTTCTGGAGAAGGAAATGGCAACCCACTCCAGTATTCTTGCCTGGAAAATTCCATGGATGGAGGAGGCTGGTAGGCTACAGTCCATGGAGTCACAAAGAATCGGACACGACTGAGCAACTTCACTGATTCAATGTTATAAACTAAAGACTCATGTAAATTTACATGATTTTTTGAGCGTTTTACTTCAGTTGATTCCATACAGTCTAAATTTGGTGTTTGTTACAACTGTACATATTTTTAAAAATTACATTTTCAGTCAGTTTCATCAGTTTATCAATAATGTTATGTACCTGATACAACATTAGATTATTAGCCTTTATGTTCCATTTTAAATTGATTTGTGTTGCTTTTTCAGTTATGTAAAAATATAATAGGAAGGAGAGCTGTCTTGTATGATTCCCCACTGCTCACGTTAATAGACATTTCATAAAAACACAAGTGTTTTATTGTCTGAAAACATATCTTGCCTCATCTTTAGGAAAATGTGAGAAATATTTTTGATGTACCAAATTCTAAACAGCAGAAATTTTTCATGTTGGAGGATGGATGCTATGATATTAAAAGTGTTCAGCATATTTATAAAAGATACTTTGGGGTGTATATACTGTTTTGATCTATTACAAGAGTACTTGTGTCTTGAATCCAGGCATTTTTCAGTTCCCCATACACTCTGTCAGGATTAAAAAAAAAAAAAAAAAGAACAAACAAGCTTTAGTAAATTTTAGGCCAGTTTTTAAAATTTCAAGAGAGATTGGATATATAGTTGATAAATATTGATGGTGGGCAGAAGATGTATTCCTTAGTGAATTACAAGAGATTTCTTATTCAAACTTAATCTTGAAATGTAGTTTATTAAAATCTGAAATTGCTTATTCAAAATAATCTTGAAATTAATTTGCAATTTAAAAATTACAGGTAGGCAATTCATTTGTATACCCAAAGTAAGACTGAGAGACTATCTTTAGGCCAGTGATCTACAGTAGAAGTAAAATGTGAGATTCTTAGAATTAAAAATTTTCTAGTAGCCACATTGAACAAATAAAGAGAAGCAGATGAAATAAATTTTAAATACACTTTTTATTTAACCTAAAACATATATCAAGTGATGCAATGGTAAAGAATCTGCCTGCCAGTGCTAGAGATACAAGAGATGCGGGTTCGATCCCTGTGTTGGGAAGATCCCCTGGAGCAGAAAATGGCAACCCACTCCAGTATTCTTGCCTGGAGAATTCTGTGGGCAGAGGAGCACACACACAGCATATACATAAAATCTCTCATTCAATTTGTAATCACTATGAAAAATTATTAACATGTTAAACATGCTTTTTTTTTTTCTTACTAAAGCTTTGAATTCTGGTGTGTATTTAACACAGAGCACATCTCACTTCAGATTAGCTATGTTTCACGTGGGCATGGCCACATGTTACCATAGTGACGGCACAGCCTTGGATTTGGGGCTGCACCAGATCTTGGTCACTCACTTCTTTGATAATGCTTGGCACATAGTAAATGGACAGTAAATGTTTAGAAAAAGAATAAAAGGGAACAAAGAAAAGTCATAGGACAAGTTTGTAATAAGATAGAACTCTGTGTGTACCCACTCACCACGTGGATATCCTTGGTTAGGATACGTACTGTTTCTAACCTCAGAGTTCTTTTATAGGAATGAGATATGTGTATCTGCCTCTCAAAATTATTGTGAAAGCGTTGAGGTAACATAAATAGAGCACCTTGCTGGTTCCCTTCCGCATCATTTCTTCTCTGAAATCTGAATTAAGTCATGTATTAGATGGTAATCTATTTGTATCTACTTCTGTTAGATCATATCAATTATCACAGCAAACATAGTATGTTTTTTTCAGTTACATGCGAGTGGAAAGGAAGGAAGGTAGAGAGTAGGAGGTTCTTGGCATCTAATGTGTAGCCAAGGACAATTAAACGTTCAATTGCTTAGCATGCTGTGGAATTAATTGCCTGTGATCTTAATTATAAATACTTAATTTATGAAACAGCCTTTAAACACGGAAGTCTGCATTTAGATATATGAGTAATTTTGGTAACTAAGTTTCAGCCTGATAGCCAATTTATTTTTTATTTTTTAATTTATTTATTTTAGTTGGAGGCTAATTGCTTTGCAATATTGTAGTGGTTTTTGCCATACATTGACATGAGTCAGCCATGGGTTTACATGTGTTCGTTAATGGCACAATCACTTCAGATCTTCTTAATTGCCTTTTGCTCAGGGCTGACCCAGTGCTCAGGCACTTGCAGAAGGAAATAGAAGGGCTCACAAATGTGCATGCACAATGCAACACACAGGCAGAAATGTACAGAAAACATTATATATATGTTGTCTGGCTGGCTTGATGGGTGTGCAGCCTTTCCATCATGAAGAACTCCATCTTCAGAAGGGGATCAGTGCTTGGGGTTTAATGGTCTGTGGTTGTCATAGTGAAATTCTTAATAATTTTATCTTTAAATTTGTGGTTTGTGAGTAGTCTGATAGGATAATGAAATTGGCACTGGGAGTTTGGTGCCTTGGTTCCCAATTTCCAGCCTACAGGGTCTGTGGGTCTAGTGCCTGCTGAATAATTTTAATCTTTAAAGGAAGGTCAAATGGGTTGGTCTCCTGCATTGCATGCAGGTTCTTTTACTGTCTGAGCCACCAACTAAACAGCTCATGAAATAGAACACCGTTAGGACCTAGTATCACCCTGACCCTCAGCCTTCCCACTAAGAACACTTGTTCACCCCTGAGAGTTAACCACTAGTTTAAGTTTTATGTTAACAATGTCTGTGCTTTTCTCTCTAGTTCTGTCATCCAGAGTGATGGTGAATTATTTGTACATATTTTAAAAATGTATGTAAGTTAAATTGTACTGCATGCATTTTCTGTGCCTTATCTGTTTGGCTCAACATTGCTTGTAAAATTTGTCCATGCTGCTACAATACTGCTTGTTATTTTCACTGCTGTACAGAATGCTCTTTAGAAATATATGAAGTCTTTAGGTTATTCTTGACGGACACTGAGTTGTTTTCACTTTAGGACTGTTGTGAACCATAAGTATATATTTCCTGGTGTGCATGTGTAAACTTGCACTAGGGTTTATATCAAGGAGAGAATTTTCTGATTTATGGATTATATATACCTTAAACTGCTCAATAATGCCAAAGTATATTAAAAGAGTCAGACATGACTGAGTGACTGAACAATATTAAAAGAGTGGTACTAATTCACATTTATACTTGCAGAGAACAAATATTCCCACTGTTCACAACCTCTTCAGGTCTTGAAATTGTTAAATGCATTAATTTGCACTCATTAGTTGGGATTAGTTTTAAAAATTGTTTAGTTTGCATTTTTCTAATTTTTGATGATATTGAGCATTCTTAAAATATGCTTCTTGGACATGTGGATTTCCTCTTTAAAAAATATTGTTCTGTTGCTTTTTTTTCTAATTTTCTTTTGAGTTGACTACTTTTTCTTATTAAGTTGTCAAAAATACCTGTTTGTAAAATGCTGCAAACTATACCCTTGTCAGTTTCATGTGTTGAAAAAAGTTCCCGAGCTTCATGGCTTTTCTTTATGTGCTCTTTTATGGTGTTTTCTGATAAGTAGAAATGGAAAATTACCAGTGTTTCCTTTATGACTGTTTTTTTCTTATCTTGTCTTAAAAACATGAAATTCTTTGTCTCCTGAAGGTCATTGAATTAACATCCATTCAGTTCAGTTCAGTTCAGTCGCTCAGTCGTGTCTGACTCTTTGCGACCCCATGAATTGAAGCACGCCAGGCCTCCCTGTCCATCACCAACTCCCAGAGTTTACCCAAACTCATGTCCATTGAGTCGGTGATACCATTCAGCCATCTCATCCTCTGTCATCCCCTTCTACTCCTGCCCTCAAACCTTCCCAGCATCAGGGTCTTTTCAAATGAGTCAACTCTTTGCATGAGGTGGCCAAAGTATTGGAGTTTCAGCTTCAACATCAGTCCTTCCAGTGAACACCCAGGACTGGTCTCCTTTAGGATGGACTGGTTGGATCTCCTTGCAGTCCAAGGGACTCTCAAGAGTCTTCTCCAACACCACAGTTCAAAAGCATTAAGTCTTCCCTCCCCTCTCTTTTTGGAATGCAAAGTCAAGTGGGCCTTAGGAAGCATCACTACAAACAAAGCTACTGGAGATGATGGAATTCCAGTTGAGCTATTTCAAATCCTAAAAGATGATGCTGTGAAAGTGCTGCACTCGGCATGCCAGCAAATTTGGAAAACTCAGCAGTGGCCACAGGACTGGAAAAGGTCAGTTTTCATCCAAATCCCAAAGAAAGGCAATGCCAAAGAATGCTCAAACTACCGCACAATTGCACTCATCTCACATGCTAGCAAAGTAATGCTCAAAATTCTCCAAGGAAGGCTTCAACAGTACATGAACTGTGAACTTCCAGATGTTCAAGCTGGATTTAGAAAAGGCAGAGGAACCAGAGATCAAGTTGCCAACATCTGTTGGATTCTCAAAAAAGCAAGAGAGTTCCAGAAAAACATCTACTTCTGCCTTGTTGACTATGCCAAAGCCTTTGACTGTGTGGATCACCACAAGATGTTGAAAATTCTGAAAGAGATGGAAATATCAGACTTCCTGACCTGCCTCTTGAGAAACCTGTATGCAGGTCAGGAAGCAACAGTTAGAACCGGACATGGAACTACAGACTGGTTCCAAATCAGGAAAAGAGTACGTCAAGGCTGTATATTGTCACCCTGCTTATTTAACTTACATGCAGAGTACATTATGAAAAACACTGGCTGGATGAAGCACAAGCTGGAATCAAGATTGCCGGGAGAAATATCAATAACCTCAGATATGCAGATGACACCACCCTTATGTCAGAAAGTGAAGAAGAACTAAAGAGCCTCCTGATGAAAGTGAAAGAGGAGAGTGAAAAAGTTGGCTTAAAACTCAACATTCGGAAAACTAAGATCTTGGCATCCAGTCTCATCACTTTATGGCAGATAGATGGGGAAACAGTGGAAATAGTGACAGACTTTATTTTTTGGGGCTCCAAAATCACTGCAGATGGGGATTGAAGCCATGAAATTAAAAGATGCTTACTCCTTGAAAGGAAAGTTATGACCAACCTAGATAGCATATTAAAAAGCAGAGACATTACTTTGCCAACAAAGGTCCGTCTAGTCAAGGCTATGGTTTTTCCAGTAGTCATGTATGGATTTGAGAGCTGGACTATAAAGGAAGCTGAACATCGAAGAATTGATGCTTTTGAACTGTGGTGTTGGAGAGGACTCTTGAGAGTCCCTTGGACTGCAAGGAGATCCAACCAGTCCATCCTAAACGAGATCAGTCCTATATGTTCATTGGAAGGACTGATGTTGAAGCTGAAACTCCAATACTTTGGCCACCTGATGTGAAGAACTGACTCATTTGAAAAAATCCTGATGCTGGGAAAGATTGAAGGCAGGAGGAGAAGCGGACGACAGAGGATGAGATGGTTGGATGGCATCACCGACGTGATGGACATGAGTTGAGTAAACTCCGGGAGTTCATGATGCACAGAGAGGCCTGGCTTGCTGCAGTCCATGGAGTCGCAAAGAGTTGGACATGACTGAGCGACTGAACTGAACTGAACCCCTCTCTTTATGGGCTTCCTTGGTGGCTCAGATGATAAAGAATCTTCCTGTAATGCAGGAGACCCAGGTTCCATCCCTGGGTTGGGAAGATCCCATGGAAAACGAAATGGCAATCCACTCCAGTATTCTTGCCTGGAGAATTCCATGGAAAGAATGTAGAAAGTCTACAGTTGATGTGGCTGCAATGAATCAGACACGACTGAGTGACCGACACTTTCACTTTCCCCTCTCTTTAACCCATCACCAAATTGTGTTAGCTATGTTTTTTTCTTTTATCGTTTGGTGGTGGTTTAGTTGCTAAGTCATATCTGACTCTTGCGAGTCAGCAAAGATTCAGACACATCTGAACAACTGAACTGAACTGAATAAATGAGGTTGATATCATTACTTACAACATTGACTGACTTCTTTCCCTCTCAAAATCAGTCAGTTATGTTATTTATTGACTGTATCATCTAGGCTAGGATAAAATCTTATGTCACACTCATTTTTCTTGAGTATTTTGTAGACATTTTTCCACTACCTTTTACCTTGAGGCTTTGCTCCCTGTAGGCATAGTGTTCTGTTTGCCTGGCTATTCAGACAGTTTTTAATTTCTGAATTCTAATAAATTTTCTGAGATATGATTTGATGAGTATGAAAGTGAGATAATTTTTTCCTGACATAAAGTATGTCCTTCAATTTATAACATTCTAATTTTATTCTAGTAATTGCTCCTGAAACTATGTCCTTAATATATTTTGTTCTATTATTTTGTTCTTTTTTTCTTCCTTTGCCTGTTTTCTATGTCTATCATTCTCTTTTATTCCATTAAATTTTTTTCTTTACTGTGTTGATTTTCATGTTGTGTACTTTTGTCAATCCTGTTTTTATTGTCCAATAGTCAGTCTTCATTTCTCTTTTTTAGAAAAATTCAGTTGAACAAACATAAAGCAAAATCATTCACCCATTTCTTCCACCCTCCATCCCCTGCCTCTGGCCACCATCAATCTGTTCATTGTATGTATAAGCTTAGTATTTGTGTGTATAAATGATATATATATATATATATATGTGTGTGTGTGTGTGTGTACACATAAATTCCACATATAAGAGAGATCATACATTACTTATCTTTCTATCTCTGAATAATTTCACTTAGCTAATGCCATTGAAGACATATGTCTTTATTTATGCAAATGATTTTATTTTTTTCTTCAGCTCAAGTTGTTATTTCTATTGTCTGACCATATCTTTGTTTATTTATGCAAATAATTTTATTTTTTTCTACAGCTCAAGTTATTTCTATTGTCTGACCATATCTTTGTTCAGCTTTTGTGTGCCTTCAGGGGTTATTTTAATAGAAACAATTACCCTTTTTTGCCCTCCAGAGGCCATAGGCGATATGTTAGGTCAAAATGTTTACATTTTGTGGTAGTAGTTTTCATCCTTTTTTTTCCCCCTGGAAACATTTTTCTTGTGGTAGTCATCCGTTATAATTTTTTTTTAGCACTTTTTCCATTTTCTTTGTTTCTACAGTGTTTTCTGTATTCTTTTTATACTAGTCCTCCTGTTTTTCATTACTCACTTTGTGGTGAGTTGTTCCTAGACCAGCCACTTGTAGCAGGCTTGGAGCTTTATATATCTTAGTGGTCAGAGCAGAGTTCCATGTTAATGGGGATCACCTTTAATGACACAGGCCCCTGTTTGTACACAAGGACTTCCCTTGTGGTTCAGATTGTAAAGAATCTGCTTCCAATGCAGGAGACCCAGATTCAGTCCCTGGGTCAGGAAGATCCCCTGGAGAAAGGAATGGATACCTGCTCCAGTATTCTTGCCTGGAGATTTCATGGACAGAGGAGCCTGGCAGGCTACAGTCCATGGGGTTGCCAAGAGTCAGACATGACTGAGTGACTAACACTTCCGTTAGTCTTTACATCCCCCCAATCATTTTATCTCCATTCTGAAGGACCACTCATATTGCTGACTCTCTCTCCTTACCCCTTAACAACAAGGGGATTGAATCCTGAAAATATACCTCATTTGTGTGATTCCTGAGTCAGCCTCATTTCTCGACTCCTTGAGACCTTGTAAAAATATAGTGCTTTTGCTGTTACAGAATCTCAGTTCTGTTTTTCCAAAGGGATTTGTTCCTCAGGCAGTGGAGCTATTTTAGAGAGTTCTTCCCTGCATTGTCTGACATCTGCAACCATGGGCATCTCTAACTTTCCCTTCTTCCACTCTCATTTAACTTCAATTTATATTTGGAAGCTCTTTCTTGTATATTGTGTGTCTGAGTTGTGGATGATGTCTCATTTCACCTAAGGAGTTTGCTTTTCTGATTTTTTCATTTTTATTATTATTTTTGGACTAGTTCTAAGATAAGAAGGGGAAAAGTCTATATTTTTACCCCAAAATTTACAAATGAGAAGGCACATAATATTTCGAGTAACTAAAGCAAATGCCAAGAAGCAAGCCTCCTTGAAGAATTCATAGTTCATACATTAATGTCTAACACAAATCTCTTATCATTACCTAATTTTTATGTTAAATGATAGTCATAATTTCTTCAAAAGTTACTGATAAGACGTAAAATTAAAATAGAATTTTAATAAGGTGTATTAGTTTGTTAGGGCTGCCATAACAAATCAGCACAAACTGAGTAGTTTAAAACAACAGGAATTTATTCTCTCCCAGTTCTGGATGCTAGAAGTCCAAACCTAAAGTGTAGGCAGGGCCATGCTCCCTCTGAAGCCTCTGGGCAGGGCAACACTTTCTTTATTTCTGTCCCAGCTTACTATGCTGCAGGCGTTCTCTGGCTGTGGTAACATGATCCAGTCGCCGCTTCTGGCTTCACACAGGTCTCTTCTGTGTCTTTGTGTTTATCCTCTCCTTATAAGGACACGAGTCACACTGGAGTTAAGGCCCATTCTGGGCTTCCCTAGTGGCTTAGACAGTAAAGAATCTGCCTGCAGTGAAGGAGACCCAAGTTCAGTCCCTGGGTCAGGAAGATCCCCTGGAGTAGGCAATGGCAACTCACTTCAGTATTCTTGCCTTGGAGAATCCCATGGACAGAGGAGTCTGGCGTGCTACAGTCAATGGGGTCGTAAAGAGTCAGTCATGACTGAGTGATGGTGTTTTTTCCTACTCCAGTATGCTATTATCTTAATTTAACTAATTATATCTGTAGTGACCCTATTTCCAAAAAGATGACATTTTGAGGTGTTGGAGTTTAGGACTTCAACATATTTTTGGCAGACACAATTTAACTCATAACATATGCTATAGTATCTTTTGGTAGAGAATCGATTAGCTGATTATCCTAACTCACTATTTTTTTAATAGATAAGTAATATTTTTGTGAAGCAACTCTAAAACATTCCTAAAAAACACATTGTGATTTTTATAGCAGCTATATTGAACCATTGAGACATATTGATTTCCTTATTTTAGTATTATGTTTAGTCTTGTATCTTTGTTTAACTGGGAAAAGATGTTTGGAGACTTGCCAATGATTATTATATCAGGAAATAGAAATATAGGCCACTGCTACTTAGCTCTCTACTTATAGACAGATAAATACCTTTGAGACTGTAAAAAAGTGTTATCATGTAGCCAAGGAAGTGTGGACACTGAAATAGTATCTTGTTTTCGTTTTTGAGTAACAAAAATTTGTTAAATTCTGACTTTAATAATGTGATGATTCTACCGAGGTATTTATTTCAGTTAATGGAGAGAAATGTTGTTTGGACAAATCATCCATTTTGAAATAAAAAAATTAAAAATAAATTGCTTTAAAAATTATCTTAAAATTCAGTGAAGCAGTAAAAAGACAATGGAGAACTCCACCAGTCAATTGTTGATTGATCACCTATGACCAAAGTAAGAAGCAGGATATTAAAGTGGGAAACTTGTTTATGCCCTTAAGGCATTGTGATACTGCACACTTGGGAAAAGCAAGCTTGCAGGTAAGGAGGACAGAGTTAAGGTTTATAGCCTGTCCATATTGGAGATTTTTATTAAAGAGCCTCCCCACATTAAGCCAGGATAAGAGCAATCTAGGATGTATCCCATTTCTTTTCCAACAAATGCAGAAAATTTTTAAAAATGTGAAAAAGAAACAAATTCCCTGAGGAGTTATGGTCACTTTCAGTGTCTTACATGGATTGGTACCTTGTGTATACATAGCCTAGCTTAGCAAGAAGCCTCAAATTAGAACTTGGTTTAGGATTATTTCCAACTGGTAATGCCCCCAGGCTGCAGACGGAAGTGTTCATCCTCTTGAATGAAAGGAGCTTAAATTAATTTTTAAGGGCATTGAGAGTCAAGAGGTTCATATTATCTAAGCACATAAAGAAACAATACGAAAGGTACAAAACCAGCTGAAAAAAGACAGTAGTAACAGGCTCATTCAGATTTACGTATTGGAATGATCAGATTCAAATGTTAGAACCATTATACTTAATGTGTTTAAAGAAATAAGATGAAAATAAGAGAATAGAGAATTATAAAAAGTGGCATAAATTTGAAGTTAAGACAAGAGAACTTCTATAAAATAAAGGCATAGTGACTGTATCAGCATGCTTGGTAACATACGGGATACAGCAGAAGAGATATCCAGTGAAACGATTGGTAAGGTTAGAAGAAATTATCCAATATTCAACACAGAAAGACAAATAGCAAATACTTGAGGTGAAGGCAAGAATGATACTAGGGAAATACTGTGAAGACATCTAACAGCCATATGATCCGTCCAGAGGGAGAATGTCCCATCTAAGGTAAATGGCAGGGGAAAAACCTAAAGAGTTTTCGTTTGTTTGGCTGGGCTCTACAGCATGCAGCACCCAGGTTCCTAGTACCCTGACCAGGGATTGAATCTGTGCCCGTGTTGTGGAAGCAGAGTCCCAAACACTGCACCACTAGAGAAGTCCTAAAGAGTTTTTGTTAAGTATGTACTTTTTCTTATCTAGAATCACTGACATAATTATGTGACTTTTAAACTGGTAGATAGTTAAAAATAGCACTAAATATAGTATTTAACACAAATGAGGGCAAGAGGGGCAAGGAAAGGAACATGTGGTAAAATAGAAAATGGCAATGAGAAGGTAAATACAAGTAAAAACTTACTACTACTTATATTCACTTATAATTGCTGTCACACACATTGAGCAAAAATGAACAAAATACTCCAGGTAAAAGTCAAAGAATTTTAGGGTATAAGGGGAAAAAATAACCACATAATGTATTTGAGATTATGTAATAATATGTAATGTATGTAATGTATGTGAGAGTTGGACTATAAAGAAAGCTGAGTTCCAAAGAATTGATGCTTTTGAACTGTGGTGTTGGAGAAGACTCTTGAGAGTCCCTTGGCCTGCAAGGAGATCCAACCAGTCCATCCTAAAGGAGATCAGTCCTGGGTATTCATTGAAAGGACTGATGCTGAAGCTGAATCTCCAATACTTTGGCCACCTGATGCGAAGAACTGACTCATTTGAAAAGACTCTGATGCTGGAAAGATTGAGGACAGGAGGAGAAGGGGATGACAGAGGATAAGATGGTTGGATGGCATCACTGACTCAATAGACATGGGTTGGGTGAACTTCGGGAGTTGGTGATGGACAGGGAGGCCTGGCGTACTGTGGTTCATGGGGTCACAAAGAGTCGGACATAACTGAGTGACTGAACTGAGTGTATTTGAGACACATTTAAAATATAGAATATAAAAAATTAAAGATTTTTCAGCTCTCTTTTGACTTGTGTTTACATAGTATGTATATATATTTCTACCCTTTATCAATGTGTGCATGCTAAGTCACTTCAGTTGTGTCTGACTCTTTGTGACCCTACGGACTGTAAGCCCTCCAGACTCCTATGTCTATGGGATTCTTCAGGCAAGAATACTGGAGTGGGTTGCCATTCCTTCCTCTAGGGCATCTTCCTGACGCAAAAATCGAACCCATGTCTCTTCTGTCTCCTGCACTGGCAGGCGGGTTCTTTACCATTAGCACCACTTGCTACTGCTTAGTCACCTCAGTCATATCTGACTCTGTGCGACCCCACAGATGGCAGCCCAGCAGGCTCCACCGTCCCTGGGATTCTCCAGGCAAGAACACTGGAGTGGGGTGCCATTGCCTTCTCCAGCACCACCTGGGAAGCCCTCTTATCAATACTAAAACTATAAAATGTGGTTTGTTGTTTTTCGGTTGCTAAGTCATGTCCGACTCTTTGTGACCCCATGGACTGTAGCACACTAGACTCCTCTGTCCTCCACTGTCTCTCAGAGTTTGCCCAAATTCATGTTCATTGAGTTGGTGATGCTATGTAGCTGTTCTCTGCCTCCCCCTTTTCATTTTGCCTTCAGTCTTTCCCAGCATCAGGATCTTTTCCAATGAGTCACCTCTTTGCATCAAGTGGACAAAGTATTGGAGCTTCAGCATCAGTCCTTCCAAGAATATTCAGGGTTAATTTCTTTTAAGATTGGCTAGTTTGAGCTCCATGACATCCAAGGTGCTCTCAGAACCACAATTCAGAAACAATCTCTCAGCACCACAATTCAAAAACATCGATTATTCTGTGCTCAGCTTTCTTTATGGTCCAACTCTTACATCTGTACATGACTACTGGAAAAATCGTGGCTTTGACTATACGGATTTTGTCAGCAAAGTAATGTCTCTGCTTTTTAATTTGCTGTCTAGTTTAGTCATGGCTTTCCTTCTAAAGAGCAA
The DNA here is from genome assembly GCA_024291935.2 of Okapia johnstoni. Classification (NCBI taxonomy): domain Eukaryota; kingdom Metazoa; phylum Chordata; class Mammalia; order Artiodactyla; family Giraffidae; genus Okapia; species Okapia johnstoni. Next base: position 57,179,374 of record CM044310.1, on the reverse strand, counting down.
GCATCTTTTAATTTCATGGCTGCAGTCACTATCCACAGTGATTTTGGAACCCAAGAAAATAAAATCTGCTACAGTTTCCACTTTTCCCCTTCTATTTGCCATGAAGTGATAGTATCATATGCCATGATCTTAGTCTTTTGAATGTTGAGTTTCAAGCCAGGTTTTTCACTCTCCTCTTTCACCCTCATCAAGAGGCTCTTTAGTTCCTTTTCACTTTCTGCCGTTAGAGTGGTATCATCTGCATATCTGAGGTTGTTGCTGTTTCTCCTGGCAGTCTTGATTCCAGTTTGTAATTCATCCAGCCAGGCATTTCCCATAATGTACTCTGCATATAAGTTAAATAAGCAGGGTGATAAAATGCAACCTAGTCATATTCCTTGCCTAGTTTTAAACCAGTCAGTTTTTCCATGTCCAGTTATAACTGTTGCCTCTTAAACCACATATGGATTTCTTAGGAGACAAGTAAGGTAGTCTGGTACTCTCATCTGTTAAAGAATTTTCCATGGTTTGTTGTGATCCACACACTCAAAGGCTTTAGCATAGTCAATGAAGCAGAAGTAGATGTTTTTATAGAATTTCTTTGCTTTGTCCATGATCCAACAAATGTTGGCAATTTGATCTCTGGTTCCTCTGCCTTTTCTAAATCCAGCTTGTACATCTGGACATTCTTAGTTCATAGACTGCTAAAGCCTAACGCAAAGGATTTTGAACATAACCTTGCTAGCATGTGAAATGAGCACAATTGTATGAAGTTTGGACATTCTTTGGCATTGCCTTTCTTTGGAATTGGAATGAAAACTGACATTTTCTAGTCCTGTGGCCACTGCTGAGTTTTCCAAATTTGCTGACATATTGAGGGAGCACTTTAACAACATTGTGTTTTAGGATTTGAAATAGCTCAGCTGGAATTCCATCACCTCCATTACCTTTGTTCATAGCGATGCTTCAGAACACTCCAGGATGTTTGGCTTTATGTGAGATACACCATTGTGGTTATCCATGTCACTAAGATTTTTTTTAAATATAGTTCTTCTGTATATTCTTGCCACCTCTTCTTATTCTCTTCTGTTAGGTCCATACCATTTCTATCTTTTATCGTGCCCATCCTTGCATGAAATATTCCCTTGATATCTTCAAGTTTTTTGAAGAGATCTCTAGTCTTTCCCATTGTATTGTTTTCCTTTATTTCGTTGCATTGTTCATTTAAGAAGATCTTCTTATCTCTCCTAGCTAGTCTCTGGAACTCTGCATTCAGTTGAGTATATTTTTCCTTTTTTCCCTTGTGTGTCACGTCTCTTCTTTCCTCAGCAATTTGTAAAGCCGCCTCAGACAACCACTTTGCCTTCTGGCATTTCTTTTCCTTTGGAATGTGTTTTGTCACTGCCTCCTGTACAATGTTATGAACTTCCATCTATAGTTCTTCAAGCACTCTGTCTACCAGGTCTAATCTCTTGAATCAATTTGTCACCTCTACTGTATAGTCACAAAGGATTTGATTTAGGTCATACCTGAATGGCCTAGTGATTTTCTCTGCTTTCCTCAAGTTAAGCCTGAATTTTGTAATAATGAGTTCATGATCTGAGCCACAGTGAGCTCTAGGTCCTGTGTTTTCTGACTGTATAGAGCTTTTCCATCTTTGAATGCAAAGACAATAATCTGATTTTTGTATTGACTATCTGGTTATGTCCACGTAGACAGTCATATCTTGGGTTGTTAGAAAAGGGTGTTTGCTTTTACTTGTGTTTTCTGTTAAAAAAATTCTCTTAGCCTTTGCCGTGCTTCATTTTGTATTCCAAGGCCAAACTTGCCAATTTTTCCAGGTATGTCTTGACTTCCTACTTTTGCATTCCAATCCTCTATGATGAAAAGGACATCTTGTTTTGATATTCCTTCTAAAAAGTATGTAGGTCTTAATAGAACTGGTCAACTTTAGCTTGCTTGGCATTAGTGGTTGGGGCATAGACTTAGATTACTGTTTGGTTGAATGATTTGCCTTGGAAATGGTCATTCTGACATTAATAAAGTTGTACCTGGCTCTTGTTGACTATGAGGGCTACTCCATTTCTTCTAATGGATTCTTGCCCACAGTAGAAGATATAATGGTCATCTGAATTAAAATGGCCCATTCCGATCCATTTTAGTTTATTGATTTGTAAGATGTTGATGTTCAATTTTGCCATATCCTGCTTGACTACGTCCAATTTACCTTGATTCATGGACCTAACATATAAAGTTCCTATGCAATATTGTTTTTTTGACTTACTGTCACCACCAGACACATCTGCAAATGAGCACCGTTTCTGCTTTGGCCCAGCCATTTCATTTTTTCTGGAACTGTTAGTGATTGCCCTCCACTCTTCCCCAGTAGCATATTGGAAACCTTCTGACATGGGGAGCTCATCTTCTGGTGTCATATCTTTTTGCCTTTTCATACTATTCATTGGGTTCTCATGGCAAGAATACTGAAGTAGGTTGACATTTCCTCCTCCAGTGGACCACAGTTTGTCAGAACTCTTCACTATGATCCATTCAACTTCAGTAGCCCTACATGGCTTGGATCATAGTTTCACTGAGTTCTACTAGTCTCTTCGCCAGACAAGAATATTCCTTGTGCAGGGATTGAATATCTGATGTCTTTAATATCTACCTGCATTGGCAGGTGGGTTCTTTACCACTAGTGCCACCTGGAAAGCCCTTGTAGTTATAAAAGAAAGTAAAAAGAAAAGGCAAGCACTTATCTGCTGGTACTGCTGCTGCTGCTAAGTTGCTTCAGTCGTGTCCGACTCTGTGCAACCCCATAGATGGCAGCCCACCAGGCTCCCCCGTCCCTGGGATTCTCCAGGCAAGAACACTGGAGTGGGTTGCCATTTCCTTCTCCAATGCATGAAAGTGAAAAGTGAAAGAAGCACTTATCTATAGGCTACTAATTCCTATTGAGTAATGTCTTCTAACATATACCCCTCTAGAGCAGGTACTATGTTGTGTGTGAGTTCTGTTAGGTAACTGACAAATTTATTATTCCTAATTAAGAAAAATACTCGATATGTTTTCTCTAATAATATGGCAGAGGATGATACAGATTTTATGGACCAGAAAACATGTTTGTATCCTTTAATACATTTTTGAATCTACCCTAAGTCTGAGGAATACTATTTATTACTGTGTCCTAACTCACAGGGAAACCAAAGTCAGTCATTCTTCAAATTTAATATCCTGGAACAATATTCTAGTGTTCTAAAATGTATTTTAAACCAATGAGAATCTCTGTTGTATTAATATTTGGATGACTGAATTTTGAAGGAGTTCCAAATTTTCCTGTGCAGTCCATGAGATGGGTTTATAGTTGAGATAGATGAAGGCAATAACTGTTGAGATCACAGAACATCACTTCTTTGCTAAAGGGGGAAAAGAATACTTTTTGTCATTCCTGACTGCTTTGCATAAGGTAAAATGTTTCATTGCTTTTAAGTTGGAACTAATTTATAGCAAGTATTCATAGATTCCTTTCAATTGCACACCGATGGGTATGAAAATGGATTTCCTATTTTATGGCCCTTCATTTTTATCAGTTTGTGCTAAGCTGTGTCCACTGGGAAATATAGTGTGTATAAGGGATGTGTCTTTGAAGCATTTCATGCAGATGTATCTTTTAAACATGAGGTATTGAAACTATGCTTGCAAAATACGCTACAATTCTATTGCTTAAAAACAAATAAAAGCCAAAGTGGTTCGACTTGAAGGTTTACTGAGGCCTAGCAGTTCTTCAAAGTGCCATTTATTAAATGTCAGAGTAATTACTTGTACCATCAGTCCCATAAAATAAATATTTGCGAGAGTGTTTTCTGAAAGTATTTTTCTTCCTCTTATTTTCTGTTTGGGATATTTCTTCTTGAATATATACACCGTAAACTAAACTTTGTCCATAAACAACGAAAATCTTAATGTTGGTTCATTTCCTTACAGTGACCGTGAATTTTTAGAATACAAAAAGCAAGATCTTATTCTTTTAAAGTTTCTCCTCCCCCTGCTTTTAAAGGCAATTTTCCAACTAGATTTATAATATGTTTTTTATACCTAAAATAGTCTTCTCTGGCATAAGTTTTAAAAATTGGAATTAATAATTTATGACCAAAGTAAATTACATGTTTGTCATTGTTTATTTTGCAAGCTTATCTGACTTAAGAAATATTAATGCAGGGAATAAGGAAAGCATGGGAATAAAGAAAATTGAAACTTTTTTTTTCTGGGTTTCTAATTTTTGGCTTAAATTTCTCTGGGGCAAAATTTGGTTTGGAAATATATTGAAAAAATATTTAAATGGCTGATGCATTCTCTCTTATTGTATTTAAAAAAGGATTTAATTCATTACAAGAAAGAAAAACACACTTTTAGAAAGAATTCTTGTTTTTCATGATCTTAATTGCCACAATTTCATCTAATTGTATGTGAATAAAAATGCTTTTCTGCAATTAGTCTATAGAAGATGAATTTTTAAAATAGTACTGGCAATTTTTTTTTCATTTTTTAGTGTTTCTGAAATAATACATAATTAAAAATAGATGTTTTGTGTGATTCTAATACCATGGGTCTTTTAAAAATAATTTCCATTAGAATTAGTAAATTATTGTAGAAGAAAATAATAAGCAAAATGGCTAAGTAAAATCATAGTTGTTTTATGTTATTCTTCACAGTATAATTCTTTTTTCTTGTTGTGCCAGTTAGGTTCTTAATAATCAATGAAAGTGAGAGCTAATATTTTCTGAAGGATACATGAAAGATGATATCTATCTGTTAAAAAAACTTTTCCTATATTCTTAGCTCTATTAAAAAGTGCTTTTGTATTCCAAGATTGGCCTTAAAATAAAAAAAAAAAGTTGGATAGAAAGGATAATTTATTTAGGAAAAGTGAGGATCCTAACTAGGAGAAAAGCTTTAAATGGAGTTGGAAAATGTGGTTAGAACTTAAGAAATCAAAGAGGAAAATAGTTAAACAAATAGGACTTTCAAGTATGATAAAGAAGAAGAGTAAAAGAAGAAAAAAAATGTAGTTTTGCCTTACTTATATTGAGCAAGGGAAATCCCTGCTTATCTATTTCTCTTGGTGGATATAAAAATCAGATGAGATTGTTTATGTAGAAGTTAGCTATAAATTATGAAGTGCTGGACTTTGATTACTATTTTTAGAATGGAATATTAATACTTGAATCAATAAATAATATTATAAAAGATCTAAAGTTAGAAAAGTCTTATACTAATAAGTTTAAAATATCTACAGGAATTCTGATTCTCCTCAACAGAAAATCACCTCAGTGCAACATTTAGAAAATTGTTTTTAAATTTAATTCATTTGTCAGTGAGAAAAACAGGAGCTTAGTCCAAGGAAAACTACTTGGCTGTTTAGATTTTGAAATGCTCCAATTTGTTTTGTGAATTATTTCTTCTCAAGATGAACTTCAAATTAGAAAATACCTTTAAGATACATGGGAACTTGGTGCCTCAAATGGTAAAGAATCTGCCTGCAATGCAGGCCACCTGGGTTCCATCCCTGGGTTAGGAAGATTCGCCTGAAGAGAAGGGAATGGCAACCCACTCTAGTATGCTTGCTGGGAGAATTCCATGGACAGAGGAGCCTGTGGGCTAGTTGTGTTAATATCTCGATGCAGAATTGATGGATCACAAAGTAGATGTATGTTTAGCAAAGAAACAAGATAATTTTCTAAAGTCATGGTACCATTTTGCATTTCCATTGGCCTTCCAGTTGCTCCACTTCCTCCAACATTTGTTTTTGTCTGTCTCTTTCATTTTAGTCATTTCAGTGGGAATAGCTCATTGGGGCTTCAATTTGCATTCCTCTGCCTGATGACTAATGATGCTGAGCACTTTGTCATATGCATGTTTTACATGTGTAGATCTCCTTTTGTGAAGCAGCTTGTCCTTTAAAAATGGAGTGATTTGTCTTTTTATTGTTGAACTGCAAGAATCTGTATGTATTCTGGGATTTACGTCCTTTGTCGCGTGTTATGAATATTTACTCACAGTATGTAGTTTTCTTTTTTTCCCCTTCATTTTCTTATGAGCAGAAGATTTTATTTTTGATGAAGTCCAGTTTTTTTTAATTGTTTTCCCTTTGTGACTTGTGCTTTCTGTCTTTTCTTCAAAAATCTTTGTTGATCCCAAGATTGTGAAGATCTTCTGTATTTTTTTCTAGCAGCTTTGTTGTTTTAGCTTTTATGTTTTACCCTGTGATCCATTTCAAATTAAATTTTGTGTATCGTTTATGGTAGTATCATTTATTGAAGAGATTTCTTCCTCCATTGGATTGGTTTGGTACTTTTGTCAAACACTGATTTTATTTGTGTGCATCTATTTTGGGACTCTCTTCTGTTTCATTACCTCATTAGCTTATTCTTATAGCTTTATTGTAAATCTTAAGTGGTGTATACCCTCCCATTTTTTCTCTTCAAGATTGTTTCTACTATTCTTATTACTTTTCTTTTCCAAAGTAAATTTTGTTATGTTTTCAATTTACAGGAGAAAAGATGGCTGTGATATTAATTGACATTGCTTTGAATCTAGAGATCAATTGTGGGATTTAGAACAACATTCTTAACATTATGTCTTCAATCCCTGAACATAGTGTATTACTTCATTAATTTAAATCTTCTTTCATATCTCATCAATATTTTCTTTTTGTAAAATATACATTTTATATTTATATTTACATGCTATTGGTTAAATTTATCCTTAATGCTTTGATTTTTTAAGCTCTTTAAATGATACTGATTTTTAACTCCTTTTTCTAATTGTTTATGATACTCTATAGAATACAGTTGATATTTTAATTCACTTTGTACTTTGCAAGAGTACTAAAATTCATTACTAGTTCTACTAGTTTTCTTTTTGATTCTTTAGAATTTACCACATACACAGTCATGGCATTCTGAATAAAGGTATTTTTACTTCTTTTGTTTAATTGTTTGTCTTTTTTTAAATCTCTGTCTTGTGTTTTATTGCACTGGTTAGGAATTCTAGCATGATGCTGATTATAGATATCCTGTCTTATTTCAAATCTTAAGCAGAAGGCATTCAATATCTCACCATCATGTTTAACATTAGCTACACTTTTTGTAGGTTCTTATTGTCTGGATTTGGAAGTTTCCTTTTTGGTAGTTGGCTGTAGAACAATTTTTTTATTCCTAATTGTTGAATTTTGTAAAATGTTTTTTATGCATGTCCTTAAATATTATTTGATTTCCCTTAGTGTATTACTATGATAAATTTCACTGATTAATTTTCACATATAAAACCAACTTTATATTCTTGAGCAACTCCTAACTGACCATGATATATTATGCTTTTCATATATTGATACATTTATTTGCTAATATTTTATTAAAGATTTTTACATCTATGTTTAATGATGTTAGGCTAAAATTCTTCTTTCTTCTAATGCCTTTGTCTGACTTTTCTATCAGTGTTACAGTGACTTTGTAAGTTTCCTGCTCCTTGCCCAGCAGCAGCCAGGCACCACCTTGTACTCATGCAGTGTCTGGTTTGGAAACAGGCTTCTTTGGGCTCTTCTGGTCCTACGTGCCTGTATCACAGAAGAGCTCTCTCTCAGATCCCCTGCCCTATTCCAATCTATCTCAGCAGTAGTCGGTGGAAGCCTTTAGAAAGACTAGGGGAGTGGATGCAGATGCCCCAGGTGTCTGGGCTTCTGAGAAAACTATACTATTGAGGAAGTCCACATTTGGCCTTTAAAAGATTTATTAAAATTCCATTTGTTTTCTTCTTGCCTGCTTCTGTTTTCATCTCTTCATGTTCTGCCCAGGGTGATTTGTATTGACTCTCACTGCTAGAGTTTGGCAACCTCGTATTGCAGTTCATCATGTTGCCTTGTGACCTCAGCTCTCAGATCAGCTCAAAAAATTATTGTTTTATCAACTGTATGAGTTGTTCTCATTGTTAGAGTTGGAAAGACTTTTTCTGACTTTCTCTATTTAAAGTAAAAGATGAACTCTGCATATCTTTGAAGATTTTGAAATTATATTCCTTAATATTGAATCTAAAACTCACATAATGGGTATGATTTTCTCTGTCTCATCCTTTGGCCATGGGCCCAACTTCTTCTTAGACATGGTTTCATTCCTTACTAGAATGAATAGTATTGTGTAAAAATGCTTGATTAATTAGAGATATATTAAATTTAAAAAATATATGGATAGTTCTCCAGTTGAAAGAATGATCATGAGTAAGAAACCAGAGCTAAAATCTCAGCAGATCAATGTTATGAGCTTCAGTTTTTTATTTTCTAAAGTGGAAAGATTATCCTTGTTTCTTCTATCTCTCATTGGATATAAGGCTAAAATGAGATGGTATATATAGAAATTATTTTTAACATAATAAGTAGATGTGAATTACTAATGAATAAGTTTCAGAAAGAATCATACATAGATAAAGCTTGAATCTTTGAAGTGAATTTTTATGCTAATGGTTTAAAGCCTTTAGTTAATGCTATATTGTCTTATGGTAATCAGAAAACAGCATATTTTATATACGGGAATAATTGACAAATATTTATTGAGCATCTACTATCTGTCCTCTCCTCATTGCTGGAGAGGCCCTGGTGAACGTGACAAAAGCTACTGACCTTGTAGTGCTTATATTCTAGTGGAAAAGATAGACCATAAACAAATTTTTGATGCTGTTTAGAGATTCAGATAGAGATTCTCAGAAACTCGCTCAGATAGATAGTTTCTGACATAGGAGTTTAGAATATTTTTAGCAAAGTCACCATATGAGGACTTGGAGATTTTATTACTTAGCTGAGTTGCTTATACCTTATTGTTCAGTTTTATTCCTTCTTGTCTAAACCAGATTTTGCCAGACAGAAAAGTTTCGTTCTTTATATGTTGCTCTGTTGTCTGCTCTCTTTTCCTGCTTTTCTTGGCATTGAGAAATTTTATATATTTTTGAATAAATAGATGAAAAGCCACTTTATTATGGAAAATCTACATATATACAAAAATAGAGTAGGATAATAGATCCATATGTATTCATCACCTGGCTTTAGTAATTATGAACTCATGGTCAGTACTGTCTGATCCATGCACCAACTCAATTTCCTTCTCAGCTTGGATTACTTGAAGCAAATTCCTTGCCATCCACCCACAAATATTTTTCAGCTTTATTATAAAATCTAAAGTATCTTCTTAAAGCATACTGAAATATCATGGTCTCATCTAAAAATTACGTTATTACCAGTAGTTGTTCAAATTCCACATTTTTATCATACTATTTTTATGAAACTACATTCAAGTAGAGATATAATTATTATATTATTTTTGCTTCCATTTTTTATAAGGATAAAGACATTTGGTATAAGTATCCATCATAGAAGTAAAGATGTCATCTGAATTTAAAGGCAATTAAATTGAGTAATTTTTTTAAGTTTTAAAAAATTGACTATGCACAATACTGTGCTAGGTATATAATGAATACAAAAAGCTTTTAGACATCAGCTATGTCTTATAAAAAGTTTATATTATTGTGGCTGAGTTAAAAAATAAAAAGTAACCCACAATACAAGTTATATTCTGTCCCAGTGATGGAGATGGATGGTTTTCAGCCTCCATGACTGTTCACATTGGTATATCATATGGGTGAGGTGATTGCAAGGCATATTTTTCTTAATACTGAGAAGACAAAACTTTGAAAATTAACTTTTTAATAACTAGAATGGATTCAGGGTTATTTTTGTGATCATGCAAGCTACATTCCTTTGAATTCCAATATGTTCTTATGAGTGATGAGAAAAAGGGTAGAATTACAAATTGGCCTGGAAAGCTGGATGTGCTTTGGGAAGGTCAAAACTGGTCAGGGATCGTAGCTAGTGTTCTTGAGAGAAACAGAATCAGTAGGATCTCTATCTATAGATATAGATACAGATATAGATATCTATTGATCAATATATTTACATAGACATCTAGATAAATGGAGGATAGATAGACAGGTAGATAGATAGGTTTCTCTCTCTCCATAAGTGACTTTTAAAAATAAATCTTTCTCTCACCCCTCCTCCTCATATATGGAGAGATTTATTTTAAGAAATTAGTTCATGCAGTTGCAGAGACTAGCAAGCCTAAAATCTGTAGTGTGGGCTCCAGACTGGAGATCCACGGAAGACCTGATGTTGTGTCTTAAGTCTGAAGGCAGTCTGCTGGCAGAATTTTCCTCAGGGGAGATTAGTCTTTTTCTTAAGGTCTTCGACTGATTGGATGAGACTCACCCACCTTTTGGAAAGCAGTGTGCTTTACACAAAGAAGATTTAAATGTCAATAATTTACAAATACCTTCACTGAAGCATCTGTGTTTGACTAAATATGTGGGCACTGTGTCCTAGACAAGTTGATACATTAAAATTAACATCACAAGTTGGCACCATGGCATAAGCAACTGAGTGGAGGTGGAATTCAATACTCTATTAGATTAAGGCAAGTAGAGCACTTTAACTAGAGGAAAAATTCATGTATGGGCGTAGCAGTTAGTAAAATCACTAAGAAATGCCCATAATTTTGTTAATTATTCTTAAAGTTGCTGCTAAAATGATACATAATATGTTTCTCAAAAGAACCAAATTTTGTTGAATTTGATCTTTGGATGTGTAGGAGTAAGAAGACAGAGCATCTGTGAAATATCTTATTAGTACAGTCAATTTTAATTTATTAGTAATAATGGAAACAGGGTCCACATGGCTACTGAACTTCATAGATAACATTTAATATATTAATATGCAGAATTTTTATCAGAACTTAGGCTTTAGTAGTCATAACAATTAGAAATCTTGATTTGTGTTTTATCTTTGCTTCTTTTCTGGTGATGGTTGAAAGGACTGAAAAGGACAGGTTGAAACTGACTAATCCTTAAAACTAGATTGTAAATGTTGATCCGGAGAAGGCAATGGCACCCCACTCCAGTACTCTTGCCTGGACAATCCCCTGGATGGAGGAGCCTGGTAGGCTACAGTCCATGGGGTCGCTAAGAGTCCGACACGACTGAGCAGCTTTGCTTTCACATTTCCCTTTCATGCGCTGGAGAAGGAAATGGCAACCCACTCCAGGGTTCTTGCCTTGGGAATCCTAGGGACGGTGGAACCTGGTGGGCTGCTGTCTATGGGGTCGCACAGAGTCGGACACGACTGAAGCAACTTAGCAGCAGCAGCAGCAAATGTTGATAATAACAATGGAAAGTCTTCATCGTTAGCTTGTTTCACAAAGTTTTGTTTGTTATGTATATGTATGGTATTTGTTGTAGCTTTATAGACTTGGGCTTTGCAAATCACTTTGTACTTACACAAAGTTTGAATATAGTTTTCTACAGTTCTCTGCCTGCAGTTCGGTTTTAAATTTTCACTAATCATAAATGGTCTATACCTTGTAGTGACAATCTCACTCACTACTATGATTAGGAGAGTAGAAAAGAATAGAGTGAAACATTTGGAATAAAGATATAAGCATAAGCAGGGCTAAGATTTTGTTCCATGATTATCCTTTTGTTTTTGTCACCAGAGTCTTTTTTTCTTACAATGAATGTGTTGTTTTAATGAGCTTTCAGTAAAGATAATGATGTATTAATGAACTTCAATGTTCTGACAAGCTGATCATCAAACACAGATGCAAATATAAAAAAATTAACAGTCTTTCCTAGGGGATTTGATTCTTAGTTTTATTTCCTAATTCCATTCCAGAATTTTTAATTCTCATTCCAGAATTTGCACAATAATTCTAACTCATGCATAGCCTGTGAGTATGAGGAAAACACAGTTAGGATAGCTTTCCTCAAAAGGTGATGAGTGAGGTATGAACCTCACATTCAGCCCATTCAGAACAAAAGAAAAGAGCCAAATACAGACAGAAATATGATCAAACCATTTCAGCAGTTTGGCATATTTCTGTCCAGTCCTTTGACTTACAGATTATTTTTGTCCATAATTAAAGATATTTGATATTTGATATATGATATTTTAATTTTTTGTGTAATGTAAAAAAATTCATAGGCAAAATTTTTATCAAAACATAATGCAATATATGTATATATTATAATTTTCTTGACCAATCTCCCATTACTGGAATTTTATCTTATTTCTAATTTGATTATTGTGTTGTGGATCCTGAGACCACCCCAAAGCTACTCAGTAATTTGCTAGGAGGACTCATGGGACTCAGTATATAGTCCTATCAACAGCTCAGGTTTATTGTAGTGAAAGGATACAAAGCAAAATCAGCAAAGGGAAAAGGCACATGGGGTGAAGTCCAGAGGAAACCAGGAGCAAGCTCACAGGAGTCCTCTTCCAGTGAAATCACATGGAGGTACTTGATTCCTCCAGCAATGAGTCATGACACATGTGAAGCGTTATATATTGGGGAAATTCATTAGAGACTCAGCACCCAAGATTTTTACTGGAACATGCTCACATTGGCACTATCTGCTTAGCCTGTACCAATATTCCAGACTTTCAGAAAGGAAGCTGATATTCTGCCTAAATCATATTGTGTGTACAATTTAGGCATAGTGAGATGCCCTTATCTTTCAGGGAAAAGTTTACATCGGGGGCTAGGGAACTGTTTACCCTCTAAGTACTTAGATGCCAGCTGAGGCTCAACCTTCCGAGCATATTTTTCTAAGAATAGCAGTGTTATGCTAACTCAGAAACTAACTTGATTTCTGCACAGTTATAAATAATGCTGTAATAAGCATCTTTGTTAATAAATCTTTTGGCACATTCCAGATTATTTCCTTATGAAAGATTCCTAGAAATTAATATTACATCAAAAATATGAGCTTTAAAACATTCTTCTTACCGATAATTACTTTCCCAGAAGTCTCTTCAAATTTTCATTTTCACCAAACAGGTATGAGTGTGGACACCAAAATAGGTAAGATCCATATGGCCCAAACAGCAGTACACAATAAACTTGAAAGAATTCATTTAAAAAAAGTTAGAGTTGTATTAGATGATCGGAAGACTAGTCATTGTTTCCATTTGCAGGAGGCAGAGACACTAGGAACACTCCCATAAAGTTATCACCCAATATGCAGTGGTCTCCTAGACCTTTGTCATTTTTTTGTCTAGAGACCTATGACATCATTGTCATCTGTAAACCACACTGTATCCAGTTAATTTTAACATTCATTTGTTATAAACAATTAGCACATATTCTTTAGCACATATTCTGTACCAGGCATTTCAGTCGTGTGGAAGCTAGAACAGTACCACTGGGCACAGTCCCTGCCCTCCTGCTGTTGCAGGCTGCTACCAACATGAGCTTGTATTTGTCACGTTGCTTATTGGAAAAGATTGCAGGTGAACTGCAATCAAGAGGCATTTTCAGGGACTTCCCTGGGGGGCCAGTGGTTGGGACTTGTCCTTCCAATGCAGGGGGTGCCAGTTCCATCCCTGGTTGGGGGGCAAAGATCCTACATGCCTCATGGCCAGAAAACCAAAACATAAAAACTCAGAAGCAATAGTGTAACAAATTCAATAAAGACTTAAAAAGCAGCCCAAATTAAAAAAAAAATAAAACCTTTAAAAACAAGCGGCATTTTCAAATCACGTATTCGGATAGCTGCCCCTGCTTTTCAGGAATGAATTTGTGACAGACCTGGTAACTTGACACCTGCTTTAGTTGATCAAGAGTCTTTAGGTTCTAAACCTGAGACCAGTGTTTTCCAAAGCTGTAGGACATAGCAGATTCTCTTTTACTTCCTGGGAGGGAAACAAGAGTTTGGACTCTCAAGATGTGAAGCTCCTGCTCTCAAAACATGTGTTGATCATTGAGGGCAATTTAAAGGAAACACTTATTTTTGTATGCATGTTTTGTTAAAAGAAGTTCAAACTAATTGTATTTTCTCCTTTATAAATACAACATGTCCTTGTTAGGAAAAAAAGGATTAAAGTTTAGTCTCAGTGTGTTGCCTTCTGAAAGGTAAACCATTCCTAAAGTTCTGTGATACTTGGCTTTTGTTCATAGCTTTTTACATAATTTCACTTATTTTTACCTAACTTTTTTGGCTTCATTTAAAATATGTTTTTCCCAAAACGTACTATTAGTTGTAATAAATTTCAGGAAATTTGGAAAATACAGACCACTATCAGGAAAAAAAAAAAAAGTCCTCTAGTATTCCACCACCCAGAGATACTCACTGCTAAATTCTGGTATATTTTCTCGAACTTGTTTTCCAGGTACATTTTTATCCTTAGTTAAACAGCAGAGCTCCATAAGAAAACTCAGAGAGTGTTTCTATGATATAAAGAGGATCTTTGTGAAGGATGATGCCCTGACTCAGGCAATTCAGTTTGAACTTTTAAAAGGAGAAAAGTCATCTTTAAGTTCTGTGAACCTGAAAATAGTCATTATATTGTTGTTATTCTTGTCTGGTTTACTGGGTCTCTGGGTACATGTTCCAAACGTTTAGCCATTGTAAGTGCCTGACAGAACAACACTGGATATTGCTTATAGAGCAAGATTCCATTTAAAAGAACATTTCATTGCAACTATGAGTGAGTTCAAGTGTATACCCTAGGAAACTAATCATTTGGTTCCTGGGAAGTAGAATAGCAAAAGAAACTATGAGGTAGAGCCTGGCAGGACCAATCTTTACATCAGAGTCACAGCATCCACACACCACAAATGATCCTTCTAGAACTGAATACTGATTATAGGAAAAACTTCTGGAACTCTTACACCATGATTTCTAAATTCTTTCATGCTTGATTTTGATTCATGTCTTGGTCTTCAGATAAGTGTCTGTTTATTTACTTAAACAAAAACATGTGTTTTTCTGAGCAGCTTTTCAGGGCATTGGTATATTTGAGAATGATATTTGTGTGTGTGCTAACCTTCATACGTTGAAAACAATTTTGTCACGAAATTTCTGTTTCACACCTTTTCTTTTCTCTGGAAATTCTGTTGATGGTATTCTATTATGTATGGGTTCTTTTGCTGTTTCACAGAAGAAATCTGGGAAGAGCCTGAGTTTTACAACTTTGAGATTTTTCTTCTTTCTAAATATATACGAATTTATCTTTAATCTTATAATTGAAATTTTCTTTATTCCTTTACTTTTGCAGAATGTACTTGCATACAAATCCCTTTTAATTAACTTTTCCTAAAACACAATGAGCCCCAATACTCAGAAGATGCAAATTTTGTTTTCAGCTCAGAAAATTATAATTCAATAGTGTTATTTTTTTCATTCCTGATTGTTCTGTTTTCATCTTTGGTAAAGTATATGATTTCTTTCATGTATATTTATCTTTTGTCCTCTTTAATCTGTAATCTTCTCTCTCATAATTTTTGTCTTTGGATACTTTTCTTCTGCATTCTA
Organism: Okapia johnstoni; assembly: GCA_024291935.2. Taxonomy (NCBI): domain Eukaryota; kingdom Metazoa; phylum Chordata; class Mammalia; order Artiodactyla; family Giraffidae; genus Okapia; species Okapia johnstoni. The sequence goes on along the minus strand of CM044310.1, from coordinate 57,163,987 downwards.
GGAGTGCTTGCCAAATCCAGTCATTTGATATTCTGCACTATCTTTTACAACCCCACTAACTCTGAAGTACATTATAATTCTGCCATTACATTTTTGGTTTCCTTGTATTTCTTGTCTTTTTAAAAACACTTATTTCCATTTTCATTTACCTTACAAGTACTATTTTTAAGTCGTTAATTTATCCTTGTTGCTTTTGACTTCTATTTTTAATTGGAGTTTAGTTGATTTATAATAGTATATTAATTGCAGGTGTACAACATAGTGATTCAATATTTTATAAATCTTACTACATTTAAAGTTGTTGTAAAATATTGGCTATATTCTTTTGTTGTACAGTACATCCTTGTAGCCTGTTTACTTTATACATAGTAGTGTGTGCCTCTTATTCCTTTACCCCTACCCTGCCCCACCCTACTTCCCTCTCCCAACTGGTAACCACTAGTTTAATCCTGGTATCTGGGAGCCTGTTTCTGTTTTTCTATATTCATTCATTTGTTTTATTTTTCAGGTATTACATGTAAGTGATAAAATAGCATATTTGTCTTTCTCTGTCTGACTATTTCCACTAAGCATAATACTATAATACTCTCTAGCTCCATCCACATTGTTGCAAATGGAAGAATTTCATCCATTTTATATGGATGAGTAATATTCAATTGTATATGTATACCACATCTTCTTTATCCATTCATATTTGATGGACACTTAGGTTGCTCCTGGTTATTTCAAGTATTTATAAGTAATGCTATTGTTAAGTAATGCTGCTGTGAATATTGGGATACATGTTTCTTTTCAAATTAGTGTTTTAATTTTCTTCACATATATTCTCTCATATGATATACAAAAGTAAACTCAATGGATTAAAGACTTAAATGTAAGACTGGAAACCATAAAACTCCTAGAAGAAAACATAGGCAGACCATTCTTTGATATAAATCTTAGCAATATTTTTTTGCATCGGTCTCCTAAGGTAAAGGAAATGAAAGCAAAATAAAAAAGGGGGCCTAATTAAACTTAAAAACTTTTGCATAGCAAAAGAAACCATGGGCAAATAAAAAAGACAACCTAATGAATGGGAGAAAATGTTTGCAAATGACTGGTAAGGGGTTAATATCCAAAATATATAAACAGCACATACAAATCAATATTCAAAAAACCCCCAAAGAACCAGATTAAAAATGGACAGAGGATATGAATAAGCATTTTTCCAAAGAAGATATGCAGTTGGCCAACAGGACCATGAAAATATATTCAGCGTTGCTAACCATCAGAGATATGCAGATCAAAATCACAGTGAGATATCACCTCACACCTGATAGAATGACTATCATCAAAAAGTCTACAAATAACAATGTTGGTGAGACTGTTGAGACAAGGGAACCATTGTGCTCTGCTGATAGGAATGTAAATTGGTGCAGCTACTATGGAAAGAGTATAGAAGTTCCTCAAAACACTAGAAATAGAACAATCTCATTACTCAGCAATTCTACTCCTTGGTGTTTATCCAATTGGTGTATAAAACACTAATTCAGAAAGATAACATGCACCCCCATATTTTGGCCTCCATTTTTAAGGGTTGGCGTGCTACAATATAGTGGGAATGCCAACACTTTTCTAAAATTTTCTTCTCAGTCTTGTGAAATATTTTACTAGATTTTCTAAATTGTGGACTGCATTAGTTTTCCATGCCTCCTCTAACAATTTACCAAAACTCGCTAGCTTAAACTAATACTATTCTCCAGTAGTTCTAGAGGGCATAAATCCAAAATTAATTGCATTGGACTAAGTCCAGGTATCAAGAGTCTGGACTCAGTCAAGACTTTGTGGATCCTAGGGAAGAATCTGCTTCTTTGCCTTTCTGAAGGCTGCTTGCATTTCCTGGCTCATGACCTCTTTCTCAGATCACTCTGGTTTCTTGCCTCTGTAATCATATTTCCTTTCCCCTTCTAGTCACATCTGCCCTCAAGCCCCCTTGTAAGGATACTAGCATGTAGTCTGTCAGGGTAATCCAGGATAATCTTCCCTTCTTAGGATTCTTAATTTAATCTTACCGTAAAACCCTTCGAATCATATGAGCTAAGGATAAGGATATGATATCTTTGGGGCTATTGTTCAGTCTACTACAGGGGACTTTCCCCTTGTATCACAGCCACGTGGGCTTCAAATTTGGAATGGCCTGGCTTCACACAACCACTTAGCAATTGTCTGAACTTGGACAAGTGACTTAATTAATTTTCTTTGCTGTTAAGCTGGGATAAACTCACCACTGAGCTTGTAGATTAATTTTGTGGACAGATCAAGTAATGTGTGTTCAGGGCTTCCCAGGTGGCACAGTGGTAAAGAACCCGTCTGCCAATGCAGGAGCTGTAGGAGACATGGGTTCAATCCCTGGGTCAGGAGGATTCCCTGAAGGAGGAAATGGCAACCCACTCCAGTATTCCTGCCTGACAAATTCCATGGAAAGAGGAGCTTGGCGGGCTACAGTCCCTGGGGTCATAAAGAGTCGGACACAACTGAGTGACTGAGCACACACATGTACAATATATCTTAAGTGTTTAGCAAACTAGGCCCTCAGGAAATGTTAACTATCGTTGCCATGATTGTTGTAGGCCCTGGTATGTTTACTCCACCGTGAATAAGGAGAAACAGATCTATGCAAAGTGAGTGATTACAAATGGAGACCGTGGTGGATTTATCTCCGCTCTGCTCCATGTTCACTTGGGTGTGTTGGTCGCCATTTTTAGTTCTGCACTTGATGAGCAGGAGTCAGTGCCCACTCACGCATCTGGAATATAGTTTGGTTCTGCCACTGTGGGGCCCGTCCTACTCCACTCCTTTGTCCTTTATTCTTTTTAGCTGTTCAGCACATGAGAATTACAATCCCCACTGTACATTGTTATCGAGACCTGCCTGTCTCACCCTCTGCACAGAGTCCTTTCCTTAAAATGGGGCTGTTTCAAATCCTAACATCAGGATTACTTCATTCCTAGTTGTTTTCTTGCAGTTGTGGTGCCAAGTGGATTGTGATGGATGGGGTATGGAGAGGAAAGTGGTCCTCAGTAGCTGCACCCACATTTTAGAGAAATGGTTGTTTGTTCTGTTCATTTTTTTTAGGTGGTCTTAAGCCTCTTTCTAATGGCTTTCAGATGGGCTAGGGGTTTATTATTATGTAAAGATCACTGATTGCTTTCCTCAATTCCCTTCCATTATCCTAATTATGAAAAAAATTTTTCTCAGCTGACACTAGGTGAATGACCTTGTGTAACCTTGAAATTTTTGTCTTTTTTATTATAGTATTTTATTTTGGACTATAAAAGGGGCTGCCTCAGTCAAAGGTAACAAACCATATTTAACAAGAAATCATGATTCTTTTTGAACATTTTTTATTTACTGTGAATTTGGAAGTATCTGCCAATCTTGTTCAAATACTTGATAATTCAGAAAGATATTATGCAACAGTGATGATACTGTTCCATTATATTATATCCTAATCACAATGAAGTTCTCATATATTTTTCTAAATTACCTGAACCTTATCTTGCATCTTGTTACTTCCTCTGTATCTACAACGGAGAAGGCAATGGCACCCCACTCCAGTACTCTTGCCTGGAAAATCCCGTGGACGGAGGAGCCTGGTAGGCTACAGTCCATGGGGTCGCTAAGAGTCGGACACGACTGAGCGACTTCACTTTCACTTTTCCCTTTCATGCACTGGAGAAGGAAATGGCAACCCACTCCAGTATTCTTGCCTGGAGAATCCCAGGGACGGCGGAGCCTGGTGGGCTGCCGTCTATGGGGTCGCACAGAGTCGGACAAAACTGAAGCGACTTAGCAGCAGTAGCAGCTGTATCTACAAACAGCTATTTCCATTAGATAGCCAAAAAAAAAAAAAGATGAAAGCTATGTTGTATTTGCTATCTCTCAGCACACTTAAATAGAACTGTTAAGTAGAACCTAGTACAAAAGGAGTTAGTCATGTTTCTTAGATGTTTTATAACATACAACTTGGGAGCCATGGATATTCAGTAGATTATAAATAAGTTAGTTTGTTGGATCTTTATTTTTACTAAATTCTTTTGGAAGCAGTTCATTATAAATAAAAGAAGGTAAATAATTTAAGTAATTTTAGAATATATTCATTTTTGACTATAAATTGACAATATAAATTGATTTAAATGGACATTTTGGTCATTGATTCTAAAATTTGAACTAATGCAAAAGATGAAATTCAGCTGCCCAAGCAAGCTTCTGGGGTTTAATTATTCAACTGATTAAGATGCTATTTGTCAACTCTAGTTTACCACCCCTTTTAATTATATAGATAATCAAACTAAGAACTGCTAATTCTGTCTCCTAACTATTAATTGTTTGTAATTACCTACAGATTAAAACTGCATGTGCAATTAACTCAAAGAATTAATTGATAGAATGGAATTGATAAAAGGGAAACAGAACGGGCTTGGCATAAAAAAGGCTCTAAGGGCACAGGACCACTGATCCCACTAGTGTCTTGGGCTCTGTCACATCCTCATAAAGATACATCGCCCTTGCATCTGGACTCTGGCTCTGTTGGAGGCAGTCACATTGGTTATTTCTTACGGACATTTGGTTTCTTGGTTGACTGAAACAGTATAATTGAAAAGTTTAAGCTCTATTGTCTTTGGGTTTTGTACTGATATTCGGACAGTTTGGACAAGTCTGCTGCTTAGTGGCTTTAGTTATTTCTGACTCTGTGCAACCCTATGGACTGTAACCCACCAGGCTCCTTTGTACATGGAATTCACCAGGGAAGAATACTGGAGTGGGTTGCCACGACCTCCTCCAGGGGATCTTCCCAAACCAGGGATCAAGCTCGTGTCTACTGCATTGCAGGCAAATTCTTTACCAGTGAGCCACCAGGGAAGCCCCTGGGACAAATCTATCCATTTGCAATGTGGAAGCAATGCTTGTCACTGTAAAGATCATAGAAAAATGATAAATGTTTTAACTAGCTAGAGATTTTTTCTTCTTTCCTCCCTATTTCCTGTTTTATTTCCTCATTCTCTTGGTTATATCACTGAATGCAATCTTATCAGTTTTTTGTGAGTCATCTAGGTAATTTAGATTTCTAAAATAATTATGCTTATTAGATTTTAATAGTATCTCTCACCTGTGTAAATAATTGGCTGATTGTTAACTACATGAATTTGAATGAAAGTGGGAAATGAAATAAAAAGCTATCCCCAACTGATACGTATTTGAAATCTATTACCATTATAAACATCAAGATAGATATCAAGAGAGAGAAGATGATCTGGTGAAAAATACTTGTCCCTGAAAAAAAAATAGAATTTTAAAAATCTCCTTTTAAAGACTCTTCCATTGAATCAGACGTTTATATCAGATGGGACCTTTCACTCTTAGCAATTTTCTGATGGACCTTTCAGCCAATTCCATGTCAGCCCAGGAGCACATACTGAACTTATTCTTGGGGCACAGTATTGTATTCAATGTTATGGAGAATACAAACCAAGTGAAAGACTCTCAAGTCTAGATAGGGAGAAGAGATATGAAGAAATCAACAAAATAACATGAACTAGTGGTATGAACATTTTTCAAAGGCCTAAATAACTATTGAGGAAATGTAAGGACAGGAAGACATTGGTATGGATATTTGACAGTTTTTTTTTTTTAATGTTCAGATTTAACTTCTATTTAGCTTATAACGGGCTTCCCCGGTGGCTCAGACAGTAAAGAATCTGCCTACAATGCAGGAGATCAGGGTTGATCCCTGAGTTGGGAAGATCCCTTAAAGAAGGGAATGACTACCCACTCCAATATTCTTGCCTGGAGAACTCCATGGACAGAGGAGCCTGGAGGGCTATAGTCACTGGGGTCACAAACAGTTTGATACGACTAAGCAACTAACACTTAGCTAATAGTTCCTTGTTAGCCTGATGGGGGACTTCCCTGGTAGCTCAGCCAGTAAAAAGTCTGCCTGCAACATGGGAGACCTGGGTTCTGTCCCTCCGTTGGGAATGTCTCCTGGAGGAGGGCATGGCAACCCACTACAGTATTCTTGCCTGGAGAACCCATGGACAGAGGAGCCTGGCAGGCTGCAGTCTATGGGTTGCAAGGAGTTGGACATCACTGTATGACAAAGCACACACACACAACTTGAGGGGACAATTTTGGCTTCTTTGCAAATATCGCTGTTGCATTTAGCCTCTATTTGTTTTTGTTTAATTTCAGAGTATTTCATTCTATCCTGCTGGCTCATGGGACTGACAAAATTTATTTTTTTTTCACATATTAATGTACAGCCTACTCTTACGCTGTCTCTCTTTCACGCACACACCCTAGAATTCAGAATCTTCACTTCCCTGTGGCATTACCTTTGAAGCTTATAGGCTCTGTGAAGGGTTTGTGAAGACTTAGTCTGATGTATGACTTTGGTCTTCTTCAAACTATCAGCTTATAACTTTCAACTGACTTTGTGGAATAAACTGGAATTTGTTGCATGTCACCTTCTGTGCCTGGCTTCTTAGGAGGAGTCATTAGCATAGATCAGTGTGTGAATGATCACCTTGAGGATTTTAGTGGAGGCTTTACTGCTTCCTGAAGTGGAAAAGTTATAGCTATATTTTCCAGTGTGATACCTGTGTACTGAAGAAAATAATGTATGACTTCTCGATTACATGGATCTGTTTTGTGAGTAGACAAGGTAAAATATTTGAAATGCTCTGGAATCTCTTGGAAAAATAAGTCATACAGCATTGAGTTTCATATTTAGCTGTGCTCCTCAGTAATCAGGAAGATTCTCTTTTCCCTGTGAGATTTAACCTCATGAGGCTAATCCTAGTTTATCAGTGTTTACATAAGTGACTTTAATCATATTACTAATGAACCAGAATCATAGAGCAATTCCAAGTAAGATATTGTCCTTGCCCCTGAAGAGTTTATACATTTTAAAAGGAGATTGGAAAGAGACGCTTTGTTATCTAAAATAGTGAGAACATTTGCTGTCGAAGTGAAATGAAGCAGGTGGGTGGAATAGGAATACTGCTAATGAATTAAAGAATGCTTCAAATTAGTCCACAAAGCTTCATAAGAAATGTGGGGGCTTACACATCTCAATAACTCTTATGCTGTCCTTTTATGTCCCTCTGAACTGATCAAAGTTCCCAAGTAAAGTATGATGCGTATGGCCTTTCTTTGCTATCCTCTTCTCAGGTAATATTTTCAGGTTCTCTATGGTCTACTCATTATTGGCATTGCTTCCGTTAAAGAAATTCATTTCTTCATATTGTGTTGTGAATGAAATATATCATTTATATGTTGCCTCTTCTAGGGAGTGTTCCTTTCTGATAGAGGGCAGAGACTGACTGAAATGGAGGAAATACATGCAAAATTAAGATGCACTAGGATGTGTGTGTGTGTGTATACTGATTAGAATGTCTCTGAGATAATATCACATTTTATTATTTTACATTACTATTCTACCTCCCCATATATAGGGCTCTTAATTTATGGTCCTGTAAATAAATTGAAGCAATGGAATGAGAGGCTACATTACTTCTGATTTTTCTCTGAATTTGTATGGAACTCACCGGTCCATGGAGGACTCGCTTAAATTGAAAGTTTCAGTAAAGTGTATATGTATATGAAGAACTATTAGAAAGAAAATTGGAAATGTAAAGTTAGTTTGATTCATTTGGATGCCAGGATTAAATTGTATTTCTGAGAAATAAGTGAACAAATAAATCTTGAATCTCCGCCTCTGTATTAAAAATTGTGTGCAGAAATCCTGCATAATAACTACTATGAAACAGAAGAAATATGCGGGTATATACTGGTTCACCTTATGCTCTTCCAACCTATTTACCTTAAATACTTTCAATAATTTTATTTACTACACAATATCAAAAGTTCTGCCTTCAAATAATTCTAAATTCTCTTTTAAAGGGCTTATGTAACAGGGAGAGGAGGTTTTCTTTTGTTTTTGTTAAGTGCTATTCACAAATATGATTTTGCGTTAAGCCTCCCTTACAAAAGAAGTCAATGTTCTTGAAGAGTCAAAAGAATGAACCTATTAGTTTTCTGATGGGCACACTGTATGTGATAAAAACACGAGAGCTTTATGGTATAAGGAAGCCTATTAATTGAAGCCTCTCTCTATGCATTGCTATCACTTCTTCATCTTGCTATGATTAGATGACAAGATGCAATTTTAATACAGAATAGTGGGGCTATAAAGATGATTTACTTTCATCTTTGTAACACTAAGCAGTATGATCACTGTGTATTTTTCCTGAATAAATATTCTTTTAACCTGCATTGATATTTTCAACAGGCAGAACATTCTATGATTGGAGAGGAACTGTGTCAAAAAGGTTCTCCCGTTTGACTCATGATTCCAGTTGGCCTAGTTTCTCTGCATCATCATTAGCATTTCAGGATTATTGTAGTGTAAGTATTTGTTAAACCTGTCATAGAGTTGAATTACCATTTTTTTCTGGCAAATGATTGAGTTAATTTTGATATAACATGTACGATGTTACTATGAGCATAAATCATTCCTAAAGTGATTCCCCATTGAAATTCATTTTTTTTCTGAAGTAATGCTTTTGTTATTTTGTGTCAATCTTGCTGATCACCTTAACCCCTAAATATGTGGATTAGTTTTTGTTTGAAGAGTGCTGATAGCCAAAGTGCTCATCACAGTGGTTTTCCCCAAATGTGATAGCAACTATTTTTGTAATGGTAACTAAATTATCATGAAAATACAGTGGAGGCCAGAGGAGAATAAACATGTTTGTAAGGAGTGTGGCACTAAGTTTTAAAAATCCAAGCACACTGTCATGACCACATACTGCTGGTTTATGAGTGAGGGTTCTCTAAACTGAGACATTGGAATCGTGACTGGAAGATGGAATCCAGATTTCACATTAAGTTCACATGCTCATCAGGGCAAGTCCTGTGATGTCTCTATGTACATAGTGAAAGCAACTCTTATGTTCTAAAATCTTTAGCAATGATTTCTTAAAAGACTGCAAAATGCCATTTAATAACACTTGTGTCCCATAGTGTCTGTATAGGTGTCTGAGTTTCTTACATCTCCTTCCTGTATGTTCTGCTTTGTATGTGAATGTGTCTGTCTCGTCCTTTCTTTGCCTTTTTTCCTTTTTTCATATCATTAATTATTTTTCTTTTTGATTCATCATTTGTATTAGTGTTCTTGGGTTGCCATAACAAAATGCCACAGACCAGATGGTTTAAACAACAGAAATTTATTTCTCAAAGTCCTGAAGGCTGGAAGTCCAGGATCAAGGTGCCAGCAGGGTGGTTTTCTCCTGCAGCTTCTCTCTCTTTAACTTGCAGAGAGCTGCCTTCTTGCTGTATCCTCACAGGGCCTTTCCAGTGTGTGTGTCTAGTGTTTCTCTCTCTCTTCTTATAAGTATGCTAGTAATATTAGATTAATGCCCTACCCTTATGAGCTCATTTAACCTAATTACCTCTCCACGGATAGTATCTCCAAATACAGTCACATTGGGGCTTAAGGATTCATATGAATTGTGGGGAGACACAGTTCAGTCCATAACACCATTAGATAGCTGATAGCAATTATTTTTCTTATCTGTTGAATAGCTTGTTACCTAGTAGTTTTAAAAAATCTTGAGTTTTTATATTTTTCCTGAAAACCGAAACTTTTCAATTATGTAATACTTAACTTTTACTACTAAATTCTTTGTAAGTAAATATACTAAAAGTCAATCATTACATCCTTGTTTTAGATAAGGACATAATATGAATGTTATTAAGGAAAATTATATGAATTTAGATGAGTAAATTATATGAATATTGTTTCCTGAAACTCAAATTTGTTGTAATCTATTAATACTATTTTCAGAATATATTAATTAAATATAGAAAAAATGATTACTTCCAGCTAATGAGATTTCTAATTCATACATGTCTTTAGCAAGAGTGTCACCCATAGATGGTTGTTTTCATTATTTTCCAGTAAAGGGGAATAAATGAACTATTGTTTCTATGCCTGCCAGTTCTATGCTATTTCACATTAATAATTTAGAGATTGCTCCGAGTTATCTGAGGAAGTATATTTAAATATATCACTTTGGGGAGTAAATCTGGCAAGAGTAGGCATGACTGTAGAGCTCCCAAATGCAAGATTGGGAATGTTCACTCCTTGCTGACTGGGGAATTAGGAGTGCAAAGGGCTACAAACCGTGGCTTTGAATGATAGATGGTGCTTTGGATATGTGTACCTGCCTAAAGAATTTAGGGTAGACTAGAGTGGAGGCTGGGTGAGCATTAAGAGGCCTGTCACATCAGTCCAGTTAGAGGCTTATCTTAGCCTTGCAAACCTGTTATGTTGGGCGTGGGGTGGAAATTATTACGAGAGAGTAAGATTGAAATCTTCAAATTATTTTCCTTCAGCTCACTGCACCTTTAATTTTCACCATCGAAAGTCTAACTCTTGTTTTTTTTTGAGTAAGGTTTTACCTGTCATTTATTCTTTAAAATAATAGCAATTCTAAAAGGGGTTAAACACCAAGTTCTAAGTTAAGCTTTTTTTCCCTTTTCTTTTTATTGTGGTGAACTATTCATAACATAAAATTTACCATTTTAACAGTTTCAGGTGTACATACCACAAGTATACCCACATTGCTGTGTGACTATCACCACCATCCATTTCCTGAATATTTTTATCTTTCCAAACTAAAACTCTGTACCCATTGAACACTAATTCTTTGTTCTTCCTTTCCCCCATCTCCTGGCAACAAATATTCTACTTTCTTGTGATTGGCTTGTCTCACTTATAATGTCTTCAAGGTTCATCCATGTTGTATCACGTGTCAGAATTTCCTTTTTTGAAAAGGCTGAATAATATTCTGTTACATATGTGCCATATTTTGTTTATCCACTCATCTGATGGTGGACACTTGGGTTGTTTCTACCATTTGAATCTTGCAAATAACGTCACTATGAACATGGATGTACAAATATTGTTTGAGTCCTTTGTTTTGCATCTTTTGGGTGTATATCCAGGAGTGGAATTGCTGAACCATATGGACTTCCCTGGTAGCTCAGTGGTAAAGAATTTGCCAGCAGTACAGGAGATCGGGGTTTGACCCCTGGGTTGGGAAGATCCCTTGGAGGAGGGAATGGCAACCCACTCCAGTATTTTTGCTTGGAGAATTCCATGGATGGAGGAGTCTTATGGGCTACAGTTCATAGGGTCACATAGAGTTGGACACAACTAAAGCGACTAAGCAGCAGCAGCAGCAGCAGCAGCAGCATTGTATCCCTATGTTTAATATTTTGAGGAATCACTATACTATATTTAGTACATTGGCTACACCATTTTACATTCCCTCTAGTAATGTACCTGTGTTATAGTTTCTCCACATTTTCACCAGCACTTATTATATTTTATGTTCTCCTAATACATCCTAATGGGTGTGAAGTGTTTAGTGATCTTTATGTGAGTTTGTTCAATCAGGTACAGAAGACAAAAAGGAACTAGAAAAATTGAAAATGTAGAAAGAAGCTTGCATTGTTAGGAGGAGTGATGACAGGGTACAGAAAATCCTGTATTTGAATTTGTGGGAGGAGAGAAAAATATAACACATTTGCTTTCAAAACACTCTGTATAGGTTAGTTCCTCTCAAAATTTTAATTCTCTCAAATAAGAAAGTTAATGTGGATACACTTACTTTAGGCTAAAAGAAAATATCCCCTTTAAGCCTAAAGTTTTTATTTTCTTTTTTAAGTATTTTGTATCTTATATGTTTTTAGTTCTAATTAGATGATAATACAATAATGTTATATGTCTTTAGCTTTAATGTTTCATTTCTGCAACTGCAGATTTATTGTATTAGAATTGTATCAGAATTTCCAGTTATTTTAAACAATGGCATATAGGCTCCCAAACTTCTCTGCACTAAGTTAAAGATGCTGTCTGCAGTCCTGAGATATTTATACTCTTAATTATCTTGAAAGATCATATTTATCCAAATAAGTGAGCACCTGTCAGTAAGATCCCTTGCATAACATAAAAATGTAGTATTACATTGCAATAATATAGGAGAGACCATCATCTCCAACTTTGTTGCTGCGATTTCATTTCATAACTCTTCTTTACGAAGTTTGCTAACTTTATGATAATGTATGAAGCAATCTGGAAACCCGCAATCTGAAGGAAGGTAAGTGTGGAAAACAACCCTGATATTTATCAAAATTCTGAGATGAAAAATTAGTATCAATAGTGCTCTTAAAAAATCTAGAATAAAAACAAATATTGACAAAAATTTGCGTAAGAAGTTAATTTCTAGTTAATATTTAGAAACAAAGGAGAGTGAAGAACTTAACATTTTTTTTATTGGAGCATAGTGGCTTTACAATGTTGTTAGTTTCAGCTGTACAGTGAAGTGAATCAGCTATATGTATATATATATATATATCCCCTCCCTCTTGAGCCTCCTTCTCACCACCCCTCACCCCCACATCCCACCCCGCTGGGTCACCACAGACCATGTAGCTGAGCTCCCTGGGCTGTACAGCAGCTTCCCACTAGCTCTCTATTTTACACATGGTAGAGTATATATATGTCAATCCCAGTCTCCGAGGTCATCCCACTGCCCTGCCCCCCACTGTGTCAATAGGTCTGTTCTCTTTGTCTGTGTCTCTCTATTCCTGCCCCGACAGTAGGTTCATCTGCACCATTTTTCTAGATTCCACATATATGTGTTAATAGACAACATTTGCTTTTCTCTTTTTGACTCACTTCACTCTTTATGACAGTCTCTAGGTCCATCCATGTCTCTTACAAATGACAAGGCAGAATTCTCCTCAGTGAGTGGCTAATTTACAATTTTGTTACTGTGGCTCTGGGATCAGAAGGTTCTCTAATGGGAACTCTGCCATTTGATGACACTCTAGAATGAGGATGAGATAAGCAAGGGAATGCCCGGGCATGTGGGCTATGTACTTACTGTGGTGGTGACAAGGTTCAGGGATGGAGGAGCAGAGGGGAAAGAACAGTTGTGGTTGTCTGGTTGGAAGACCAGGGTGCATTTCAGGAAGTAAAAGAAATTGAGTGTGGTAAAAGCATAACATTCAAGCAAGAAGGTGACAAGAAAATGAAGATTTAAGAAAAGTCCCATCATCCTGAAGTGCCTTCCTTAGTGCCTTCCAAAGGATATCGTTTGACCCCTTTATTTTCTTAAAAAGATGAAAAGAATTTGCCTAACCCTGACGCTAGGAAGTAAGGGAATACAAGCAAATAGAACTTGGTTTAGTAACTGGATGCATTCCACGGTGCTGTTTTGTGCCTCAAAGAACACACTGAGTCCCCTGGACATTTGGGCCTCCCTCCTCCCAAAGAGAGCAAGTCCTGTGTGAGAAACCAGGAGTCACTGTCCTATTTTTAAACATACGTATAGAGTCATCACATAAACACAACTAAAATCAGTTTTATAAAAAACATTTTTTAGAAATGAAAACATGTCAAATGTAACATTAATCTTTGTATTAATTTTGACTGTGAAATGGGTTGACTAGATTTTAATGAAATTTCTTATCAGTTTTCTCTGGAGAATTTTCTTGCACAATTTTGGTGAAAGAAAACTGTAAGAATCTAAGGGGATATTCTTCTTTGAAACTTAGACAATTTTATGTGATTCTTTACCAAATTGTGCTGTCAGAAGACTGTGGGCATTCACTTGAAAGATGTTACGACATAATAAAAAGTAGTCAATTAACTTTTAATATGTAAAACATCTTTCCTCTTTTTTTCCTCCTCCATCATAATCTCTTCTCCCTGCTGTTTTCCTTCCTTCTGCCACATATTTGAGAGATATTTTAATTATTTTCATGTTCATGATAGTCTCATCTTGTGGGCTGCATTTGATAAAAAGGTCATCTGATTTGATTTTCTGATATTTCAAAGGATTAACAATAAATCATTGTGACTATTAAGTTTACAATTTCTGTTTAAAAGATCATTTTGGATACTAATGAAATGATATGTTGAAAATCCTGTAGGAAGCTTGGGACTACTTTAAGCCTTGAGTTGACTACATGACTATGATTTGACATGTTGAACAACATTCCAACAGTTTCCTCTTTTCTAATTTTTTAATTTATTTGTTATGGTCCTGTTACAAGGAGTAATGATGTTTAATACTGTACATTATCTTCAAATTTCACATTTTAATTTTGAAATGCACATTTATTTTCTTATGAAGTATAAAATTTTGAATCCTTGTGATAGAATGACACAGATATTTATTTTGATATACTCCTATATATATAATTATTATTTTAATGTATGTACTTGTAGCTAAAACTCTACATTTTCAGTAGTTATATTGCCTTGCAGCAGTATTATCTGAACCTGATATTTTTATATCATATTTTATATGGTCTTAGGTATTTTTATGATCATTATTTTTTTGAATTTTTCTTTCTAGATAAAAATTTCTACTGTTGCCTTAGTCAAAGTACTTTTGGGGAAAAATAAAGGGGGTACTTCGTGTAGAATTCCTCTGGCAATAGTTTAAGATGTCCAGTCACAATAGATTGGTCGGCATATATATTTAAAACTATTCTAACACTGTTTTAAAAGAAAGCACGGTTGATGAACGCGTGCTCTGGATTATAGTGTTACTTAGGTCTACCAGTGTGCCACACTTTCAACTACGTCACAATACCACTCACTCTAAGAAATATGCAAAAATGGAAGGTTAGGTAAATAGAAATAATTTACATTTGTATTTTGGGACTGATATAATTTTATAGAGAAGAATCTTGATCTACACTTCTCATTTCTTTGATTATAGGAGACCATTAGCGTTTTAGTTTCAGAATTCAGTCTTTCTTTACCATAAAAGCCAAAGGATTCAATCAAATTCTGTCAATCATGTTGACCCTTTATTCTCAGATATCCTCTTGTGGGAAAGGTATTTGAGAGACTCTAGGACCCTGGGCCTTAATAATAGTGCTCACCACAGTTCTAGTTTTATAATAATCTCCTAGTCTACATATTCATCCTTTCTGAAATAAGCTGGAGTGTGATTGTTACCAAAACCTGGATGAAAAAATAAAAAGCTGGCTGCAGAGAACATTGGAACAACTATTAGGTTAAGGGAGTGAACAGACTGTGCCTGCCCTAGGGAATCCCCCCCGCCCCCCACAACCCTCCTGGGAAGCTAGCTATGCTTGTTCTCTAGGAAAGGGAACATTAACTAAATTTCTTAAAAAGTAATGAAAGAGAACAAACTGTAAAAAGGCAGCCAAAAAAGGCAAACATCTGTTACTGAACATGTCTTACTTGACTTCCTTTTAATGTTCTTAGGAATAAATTTATGAACTAGGAAAGGTTCAGCACTAATTAGCTTGTTTTCATCAAACAAAATGCACCAGACATGGATGTTGAATATGAATGAAAGCTTCAATAGTAATAATAAGTAGACACAGAAAGTGCCAGGGGAAGTAGAAAGTGCTGGTATCCAGGGTTATGGCCACAGGCTTTGGATCTTGCTGTGGCTGTTAATACTGCATTGATTTAGATTTGCTTTTTTAAATATCAGAAAAAAGTCTAAAAAGTCAAGTGTATTCATTAAACAATAGATGGATTAGGTGCAAAATTCCCTCCTCAGTTACACACTTTTAGCTTAATGAGATGTTAGACTAAGTTGCAATGACAAATATGCTTGCAATACCTATGTTTTGAAGGAAACCCCGATGAGCCAAAAATGAAAAAATCAACCACACTTGTTATAACAACAATGCTTTATAATCTTACTTTTTTCATTCAAAAATATATTCTGAACATCTATTCTTATTGATTAACATATATTCTGTAACATTAAATCGATGACAGCGCTCTTCTGTTGAATGTAACTCTAAGGACACAGCTCACTTTTGGTTATTTTGGCAACTGACAGTGCTTTAATGGGATGCAATGCACTATATTTGTAGTTAAATGTTTGTGCACATTCTTAATTTCCTTAGAATAAATTCCTTGTAGTGAAGTTGTTATGTTTCTTGTTTGTTTTTTATTGTTTATTGATAATTTGTCTTCCAAAGAAGTGTTGGTTTTCAGTTTTCACATAGATTTCCACTGCTGCTTCTTCCTCAGAAACAAAAGTATGCAAAGGAAAAAAAACAATAATTAACTAAAATTAGATAATTTTCTGCAGGTTTGGTTTAAATCAGAGTTAAATTTTAGGATGTTTTGTGGAGTGGGGCAATATCCTCTAGTCCTTTGCCACTCTGTGGGTCAACAGAATTATTATCATCTGGGAACTGGTTAAAAGTGTAGGCTTTTAGGACCCACCCCAAATCTATTGAATCAAAATCTATTGTACGAATAAGATCAGTAGTGATTTATAAGTATATAAATGTTTGAGAAATACTGTTTAGGCAGTTCCCCATAACATTTTGCCTTTTAAGTGGGCTTTTGATAAGTAGTGACAGTCTATTCAATGTAATTTTTTCCTGACAAATACCAGAAGTACAGATATGAAGACCTACAAGACCTTCACCCCCCAAAAAAATGTCCTTTTCATCATAGGGGATTGAAATGCAAAAGTAGGAAGTCAAGAGATACCTGGAGTAACAGATAAGTTTGGCCTTGGAAACAAAAATGAAACCAGGGCAAAGGCAAGAGAACACACTGGTCATCGCAAACACCCTCTTCCAGCAACACAAGAGATGACTCTATACATGGACATCACCGGATGGTCAATACTGAAATCAGATTGATTATATTCTTTGCAGCCAAAGATGGAGAAGCTGTATACAGTCAGCAAAAACAAGACCTGTACCTGACTGTGGCTCAGGTCATCAGCTCCTTATTGCAAAATTCAAGATTACTTGAAGAAATGAGGGAAAACCCCTAGACCATTCAGATATGACCTAAATCAAATCCCTTATGATTATACAGTGTAGGTGATGAGTAGATTCAAGGGACTAGATCTGGTAGACGGAGTGCCTGAAGAACTATGGACAGAAGTTTGTAACATTGTACAGGAGGTGGTGATGCAAACCATCCCAAAGAAAAAGATTGCAAGAAGGCAAAGCAGTTGTCTGAGGAAGACTTACAACTAGCTGAGAAAAGAAGTGAAAGGCAAAAGAGAAAGGGAAGGATATACCCAACTGAATGTAGGGTTCCAGAGAATAGCAAGGAGAGATAAGAATGTGTTCCTAAGTGAACAATGCAAAGAAATAGAGGAAAACAAGAGCATGAGAGACTAGAGATTTCTTCAAGTAAATTGGAGATGCTACAGGAACATTTCATGCAAAGATGGGCACGATAAAGGACAGAAGTGGCAAGGACCTAACAGAAGCAGAAGAGATTAAGAGGTGGCAAGTATACACAGAAGAACTGTACAAAAAAAAGATCTTAATGACCCAAATAACCACGATGGTGTGGTCAGTCATCTAGAGCCAGATACCCTCAAGTGTGAAGTCAAGTGGGCCTTAGGAAACATTACTACAAATAAAGCTAGTGGAGGTGATGGAGTTCCAGCTGAGCTATTTCAAATCCTAATAAGATGATGCTGTTAAAGTCCTGCATTCAATATGCCAAAAACTTTGGAAAACACAGCAATGGCCACAGAAAAGGTCAGTTTTCTTGCCACCTCTTTATATTAAGTTTACACATAAAAATACCGATGTATAATACATAATCAATATAGTGATCAATATATCACTATATAATGAAGTAGTGCTTATTCCTTAGTGCAAGTGTACTGCTTTATTTTTCAATTATGTATGTGTATCTATACACACACACACACACACACACACACACACACTTTTTCAGATTCTTTTCCATTACAGGTTATTACAGAATATTGAACACAGTTCCCTGTGCTATACAGTAGGTCTTTGTTGTTTATCTCTTTTATATATAGTGTATATATATATAAGCCTCTTTATTGGGAGTGAAAGAGGAGAGTCAAAAAGCTGTGACTTAAAACTCAACAACAACAACAGCAAAAAAACTCAACATTCAAAAAACTAGGATCATGGCATCCAGTCCTTAATTCTAAAGGAAATCAACCCTGAAGAGCCATTGGAAGGACTGATGCTGAAGCTCCAATACTTTGGTCTCCTGATGCAAAGAGCTGACTCATTGGAAGAGATTGTGATGCTGGGAAAGATTGAGGGCAGGAGGAGAAGGGGGAGGCGGAGGATGAGTTCGTTGGAGGGCATCACCACCTCAATGGACATGAGTTTGAGCAAACCCTGGGAGGTAGCGAAGGAGAGAGAAGTCTGGCTTGATATAGTCCATGGGGTTGCAGACAGTTGGGCATGACTTAGCCACCTGAATAACAACTATTCTCTGCTTAATTTAGAATTGTGGCAGGGTAGGAATGCATTTTCTTGTGAATGTTGACAAGTAAGATTATAACCAATCAAAGATCTGAGAAACACATTTTCAAATAATGAAATAAAAATAGTGAATATCAAAATTCACCTGGAAAAATATGCCAGGTAATATACCTTTCACCCCAATAAAGTAATCTGTACAATTTCAATAAGCCAATATATCCAAGTGTATCCTTACTCTTGAAGAATTAGATCTTAGTGATTTATAAACACATAAAGTTTGAGAAGCATACTTTTATGTAATTCCCCATAAAAGTGCTTCAAACAAGGGTAGTTAGCCAAGTTTTAGTTAGTGGCTGGGGCAGCTTTTAACAGCCCCCCATGCATTCAATTTGTTGTTGTTTAGTCACTAAATTGTGTCCAGCTCTTTTGTGACCCCATGGATTATATGTAGCTTGCCCAGCTCCTCTGTCCCTGGGAATTCCCAGGCAAGAATCCTGAAGTGGGTTGTCTTCATTTTCTTCTCCATGGGATCTTCTCGACCCAGGGATTGAACCCTGGTCTCCCACATTGCAGGCAGGTTCTTTACCATCTGAGCCACCAGGGAAGTCATATGTATTTATAGGTTCATACAGTTAAAACTTCAGAATAAGATAGCTCATTCCTGGCAGCAGCTGTTCCATTGCTTGGCATTCTTGAATTTTGAAATTTCCAAGAACATACAGGGGAGATCTGGAACCATGTATGCTCCTAGCGGGGTTTGATAAACTTGGAAAACACATAGGTTTCCAAGATCTTTTCATTCTTTTCTTTCTTGGGGGACTGACATTCACCTTAAACTTAGGAAACTTTTCTATCACACTTTAAAAAAATTTCTATGTTTTATGTGTCAATAGTGCAAAACAGTGTATTATTCACATACATATCTATATGTAGCTGTATATATATATCTTAAAGAATAAAACTGAAAGAAATACTTATAAAACTTAGGAAACAGAACTGTTTGTGTCTTTTCACTCCCTTCATAACTTGAAGAAACCAATCTTCTTAATTTTATGTTAATTATTCCCCTGTTTTCTTTATAATTTTAGCACATCTAGACACATCTCCAATTAGTATTTTGCTTAATTTTACTTGTGTTTGACTTTATGTGTATGAAATTATAATGTGTTCTCTCTCTTTTTGTCCAACAATGTATTTTTGAGAACT
Organism: Okapia johnstoni; assembly: GCA_024291935.2. NCBI lineage: Eukaryota > Metazoa > Chordata > Mammalia > Artiodactyla > Giraffidae > Okapia > Okapia johnstoni. Next base: position 57,144,433 of record CM044310.1, on the reverse strand, counting down.
GTCAGTCTTCATAAATGTTGACCTCTGCCCCCGTGGTTCATTCATTTTCATGGATGCACAACATCCCATTGAATAATCAGTTGAAATTTAATTATCCTCTCCATTGCTGAGAGATATTTGTTTTTTTAAAGGGTTATGTCCTGTTGTGAACAATTCCGCTACATTTTTTAACAAGTGTTAGGTGCAAGGGTTTCTCTAGGGTAAGAATTCCCAGCATCAATATGAACCTGCACCCTGTTGCACTGAGAATGGGTTATGTAGATGCTAGAATATTGATCCCTTTAGCCTGGGAGGTAGGTGGATAGGGCCTGGGGAGTAGGAACTCAATAACTGATTATTAACTACCTGAATAATTACTGCTTCTAGCCACAAGCAGCCTGGAGTAGACTGGCTGTGCTGGTCAGTGGGCATATGTATGTTCAGTGTTACCAGGCAATACAGTGAACAGTTTCCCACTTTCAGCAGCAGTTTATCAGAATTCCCATTGCTTCATATGCTTGGCAACACTTAATATGTCAAAATTTTAACCTTTGCCAATTTGGAAGGTGTGAAATATTTCTTTGCAATTTTAATTTGCATTTCCCTAATGAAGAATCCGGCTGAGAATTTTTTTTTCACACATTTCTAGGTCACTATTATTTCTTCTTTGTGAACACCATAGAGTTGTATTTTGAAAAATGTATTTAGGTGCATTTACACCCTTTCTATTTTGTGTTCTCCATTTGTCTTTCCATTTTACCCTTTTTTTTTTTTTGGTAAATTGACATGTTTTCCCCTCTTGTTCCTTTGTCCCTAGTACAAGTTTGACTTTGTACTAGTTTTCCTTGTACTCATTTGACATTTATGTTCTTGTTTTTATTTTTTTTAAGTGGTTAAATTATGAATTTTAATACATACTTTTAACTTAAAATATACTTATCCTCTTCCCACCTCATACAGAAATCTTAGATTGCCTTAACTACTAGTGTTTAGTTCTCTCTTATTGTTTTTATTATATTTAACTTCACAAATTATTTAGAAACTGTTATATTGTTTTATACTTTCCTACCTGTTTAGGTTTATGTACATGCTTACCAATTTTTTACCTGCCCTGTCAGGCAGTAAAGAATCTGTCTTCAATGCAGGAGACCCAGGTTCGATCCCTGGGAAGATCCACTGGGAAAGGGAATGGCTACCCACTCCAGTATTCTTGCCTGGAGATTTCCATGGAGAGAAGAGCTTGGTGGATTACAGTTCATGGGGTCGCAAAGAGTCGGATACGACTGAGCAACTAACACTTTCACTTTTATATCTAGCATCACAGGCCTATCGGATGGTTTTCCTTCTTGAACTATGTTCTTTAGAAGTACCTTTAGTAAGGGCTTCCCTGGTAGCTCAGCTGATAAAGAGTCTGCCTGCAATGCGGGAGACCTGGGTTTGATCCCTGGGTTGGGAAGATTCCCTGGAGAAGGGATAAGCTACCCACTCCGATATTCTGGCCTGGAGAATGCCATGAACAGAGGAGTCTGGCAGGCTACAGTCCACAGGGTCACAAAGAGTCAGACACAACTGAGTGACTTTCACTCACTTTAGGTAAGGGTCAGTTGGCAGAAAGTGTCTGTTCATATTCTATTTACTTTTATCCTCAATAATACATTCTCCAAACACTGAGATTATCATTTCCATGTTTTCTGACTGCCACTGTTCTATTGAAAAATCAGATGTTTATCCAGTTATCTTTCTTCTGTGAGTAATGTGTCTCTGTTCTCTGCTTCTAAGGACTTCTTTTCATTGTTGCTCTGCTGTTTTATTATGAGATGTGTAAGTGTGGTTTTCTGTTTATTCTGCTTGGTTTTTGTTTGGCTTCCTAAATATGAAAATCAGTGTCTTTCTGTGATATGGGAAAAAAATCTCTGTCACTATCCCTTTAAATGGTATTTTTCTTCCATTTTTTTTTCTGTATAAACTCTAATTAAAACTTTTTATGAAACTCTAGTTACACATATGTTGTCTTCCATTCAGTTGTCATTCTTGTTTGCCCTCTTTTTAATATTTGCCATCTCTTTGCCTCTCACTGCTGCATCCTGGGTCTTTTTTTTTTCCTTCCTGATTTCTATTTTTAGATTAGTCTTTCTATTTTTGTGTATCCATTCTTGTCTTTTGCTATTTGTTTAGCTCTCAGTTATTTCAATCATATGTTTCATTTTTACAATGTCTAGTTGTTATTTTCCAAATTAGCTTGGTCAACTTTAATAACTTGGGGTCCTTTAATATATCTCTGAATATATAGAAAAGGAAACTCATTCTTATTTTGTATTCTGTTTACCTTAATTACAGTGTTGCAGTTCTCAAATTTCTGAATGTGTAGTTTCTTGTTTTTTCTGACACCTCGATTGCTTAATTTCTTACATTTGATAATTTTCTGACTGGGACCTCATTTTTCTTGGTATTTTATTATGAAAATTCTTTGAAACTTTAATTTAAGCTACACCCTTCTTTATGATCGATATTTGCTTTTACCCGGTACATTTTTAGAGAACTACCAAATACTGAAGCCTGGCTTGCTGCAGTACATGGGATCGCAAAGATTCGGACATGACTTAGCGGCTGGACAGAACAATCACCACCACCAACCTGGGACCCCTTTATTCTAATTTGCTGCCTGTTTTTGTGGGGTGGGGGGAAGAGTTTAGGGAATTTCAGATAGTGTGAAGAGAGGCACCAAATCCTTATGATTGAGGGGTTGCCCTTAGAAATTCCTACGAGGTGATTTTGCCCCCTCTTTACCCAGAGCCAAGGCCATGACAGACAAGTAGACTCATGATATCTCCTTCTCTTTCTGTTTTTCTTTCTTTCTTACCCCATGGACATTTAAAAATCCTGGTTATATGCTAATGATATAGCACTTCCAGTCCCTAGCCTTTTACAGGGTGTTTTTCAACTCTAACATTTCTTCATGCTCTGGGTTCCAGTGCTTTCAACTAGAGGGCACAGTTCAGTTCAGTTCAGTAGCTCAGTCATGTCCAACTTCTGTGACCGCAAGGACTGCAGCACACCAGGCTTCCCTGTCCATCACCAACTCCGGGAGCTTGCTCAAACTCATGTCCATTGAGTCGGTTCAGTTCGGTTCAGTTCAGTCATTATCTGACTCTGTGACTCCATGGACTGCAGCACACCAGGCTTCCCTGTCCATCACCAACTCCTGGAGTTTACTGAAACTCATATCCATTGAGTCGGTGATGCCATCCAACCATCTCATCCTCTGTTGTCCCCTTCTCCTCCCGCCTTCAATCTTTCCCAGCATCAGGGTCTTTTCCAATAAGGCAGTTCTTCGCATCAGGTGGCCAAAGGATTGGAATTTCAGCTTCAACATCAGTCCTTTCAATGAATATTCAGGACTGATTTCCTTTAGGATGGACTGCATCTCCTTGCAGTCCAAGGGACTCTCAAGAGTCTTCTCCAACACCACAGTTCAAAAGCATCAATTCTTCGGTGCTTAGCTTTCTTTAAAGTCCAACTCTCACATCCATACATGACTACTGGAAAAACCATAGCTTTGACTAGATTGACCTTTGTTGGCAAAGTGATATATCTACCTTTTAATACACTATCTAGGCTTGTCATACTTTTTCTTCCAAGGAGTAAGTATCTTTTAATTTCATGGCTGCAGTCACCATCTGCAGTGATTTTGGAGCCCAAGAAAATGAAGTCTGTCACTGTTCTGATTGTTTCCCCATCTATTTGCCATGAACTGATGGGACCGGATGCCATGATCTTTGCTTTTTGAATGTTGAGTTTTAAGCCAGCTTTTTCACTCTCCTCTTTCACTTTATCAAGAGGCTCTTTAGTTCTTTGCTTTCTGCCGTAAAGGTGGAGTCATCTGTGTAACTGAGGTTATTGATATTTCTCCCGGCAATCTTGATTCCAGCTTGTGCTTCCTCCAACCCAGCGTTTCTCATGATGTAGTCTGCATATAAGTTAAATAAGCAGGGTGACAGTATACAGCCTTGATGTACTCCTTTCCCGATTTGGAACCAGTCTGTTGTTCTATGTCCAGTTCTAACTGTTGCTTCTTGACCTGCATACAGGTTTCTCAGGAGGCACAGAGCTCATTAAAACCAGGGTCTAGGTTGTCTAAAATTTCCACACAATCCCTAAGGCAGAGACGGGTCTCAGGACTCATACAACAGTAAATTCAACATTTGTTCTTGTTTTTGACCAGAGAGGAATTCCATTACTTTCCCTTCATCTCAGCTATGTATTTAAAATATCTTTGATTTTTAATTTTAGAATGTATTATAGTATTATTCTCTGATTTGTTGCTATTAACATGCTTCCAGAAATAACAGCCTTGTTGTATCTTTTACAAATAAGTTGCAACCCTCAGAGGGACTTATATTGGGATGTAAACTTCTCTATCTGTCTTTCTTACCCATCTTTGTATTGCTACCGTGTTATCCTTAAAGTCCTACATATCAAAGAGTCTTGATTTCCCTTGGAGATTAAAGAAATTTTGTCTGGTGATTGGTAAAGGACCAACCTACGTTTTGTCGGGCCGCCTTCTTCAGTCTTTCCTCATCTGAAAGTTGAATGACTTTCTGAGGCCGTGGCTATTACCAAGTGACCAGCATTCCTTGTGGCATTCCCCTGACTTCTCATAAGAAAAGTAAAGGAAACACCACAGTTGAGAACACCTTCAAAATGGAGGCTTCTATGGCTCCATGGGAAGATCTGGAGAACTAGGGGTTACCTAGGCCTATCGCAACTTCCTGGGGGTGTTTCTATGGCTTGAAAACCTTCCTGTTCTTTCTGTGTGTTCTTAGAAACTCTAAAGTTCTTTCTGTGTGTTCTTAGAAACTCTAAAATACAACAATGTAAAGAAAATGACTTGTGAAAAATTGCAAAATCATGTGTTTCGTGCCTTCTGGTTCTGCATGTGTGCAACTTATTGACAGTTTTCTTTTTAAACTATTTCTTATCAAGAAGCAGTAGCAGTGTAAGGAATGCAACTCACTGCTACTTCACAGGATGTGCCGGTGACATGACTGACTTCTGCTTGGGAAACATGAATGTGTATATTCAAGCTTGGCAGAAAAAGCTTTTCAGTTTACTTCACATATTTTAATGTGTAATTTGTAATTTTACATGTATATGCTATTAGTGATTTTCTGTTCACAGTTACCTATTTTTAAACAAATGTTTCATTTACCTTAAATGTGTGTTTATGTATGCTTCGGGTAGGGTCACAAAGCTATTTAAAACTATGAAAATTTCTTGATACTTAGAAAATACCCTTTAACTACATTTTAAGGTAAAGTATTGGAGGTGTAATGTGCCAATTATAGATTACCTTTATACTGCAAACATATTGTAGAATTTGACACTAATAGTAGTAATATAGCAACATGGTTAGCATGAAGGTGCAAAATGAAAGGCTTTTTTCCATATTTGATCTCTGGTTAATCAGTGCAAAAATTTAATCATTAAAGTGTGAGAGAAATTAGCAGCATTGTCAAAAGGAAAACATAAATTCCAGATGAGATTTGGAAAGAAGGGGGAATTGGTAGATTAGACAGCTGCTTCTGAAAGGAAGTTTGAGATGTAATAATATTATGTGAATTATCACAAGTTGGTGCCAGTTAAATTGTGAGATTTGAGAAAATATGTGGGGAAAGGAGTCTGAAAAAAAGGCTTGAAATAAACCCACACAGCTTGTTAAAAAACATTGGAAATTTGTCATGAGTATTTAATAAGTGACTTACATCTTCAACCAAGTATTTAGAATGTGTCGCTTGACATGCATTGTCATGAAGAGACTAGGACCTTGAAGAGGGCTCGAGAAGCAGGTGGCAGCTGTGGTAAGAAGAAAACTTTTGAGAGAGAATGGTATAGAAACATCAAGGCAAAATGGACTTGCAGTTTTAATATGTAGGTATGGAGAAAACTAAGACTTAGGTAAAAAACCAAGAAGCCTGTTATCGACTTTGCAGAAAGATGACCCCAAACCCCTCAGGTTCTATTTATGTTAAGTAGGAAGAAAAAGAAGCAACAGATGTGACTGGAAAAAAATCAGAGAACATTTTAGTGAGAAAAATCCTCAAGACTGTTTGTCTGAGGGACTTCCCTGGTGGTCCAGCGGCCAAGACTCCACACTCCCGTGCAGGGGGCCCAGATTTGATCCCTGGTCAGGGAGCTAGATCCCACATGCTGCAACTAAGAATTTGCCTGCCACTAATAAAGATCCTGCATACCATAACTAAGACTCAAGACAGACAAATAAATACATTTAAAAAATCCTGAAGTTGGGGTGGCTGCCTTTTAGTCTGTGTCTTACAACCACCATTTTAAAAAAAGAATGGTTGTCAGGCTGCTTTGCTGAATGACCTTCATATCTGACACCCTTCGTGATGGAGAATATGTCATGTGGCCAGAGAAGGTGGCAGTTAAAAAAATCAAGTTGGCAAGTGTAAATAGTAGTATCTTATAAGGACAGTGTGTTTCAAGCCAAGCACTTTGTTTTGTGTGAAAGTATGGAATATATAGGTTAAAAAATAATTTGTATAGCCATGAATATTTTTCTAGTTATGAATAGGTGTCATGGAACATCTTGAGGGTGATATTTAAAATATAGGTCCTGTTTCATGTTTTATTATCACCTATATGTGCACATACATTTTTAAAAGTACAATATTACTTTTGAGGATGATTTTTTGCTTTGAAATAGAAAACATGATCAGGGAGTTCTAAAAGTAACAAGTAGTCAAGAGATGATGCAACGTGCTTCTCAAGGTTATTATTGTATTCTAACGTAACTATAGAAGAAAAGTTAATCTTCAACCTTAAAAAATGAATGGCATGAAATAAAAATTTACACATACAAGTCAGATTGCATTCAAGAGGATACTCACTATAGGACAGAGTGAAGCTTGACTCCAAAGGAGAGGTTTATGATTTGCTTAATATATTTAACATAATCAGTCTGTGTCTTAATACTGAGTGCTACTGCAGTACAAATACAAATTTCTTCCACATTTCATGTTTGCATTTATTCTTTATATATCCTGAGATTTCATAGAAGAGACTTCTTTGACTCCGTTTGCCAAACAGTGGTGAAATATATGTACTTGAAACTTTAAAAGCAAAACTAAAATAAGTATTTTCCTTGTAGTATCAGAAACACACCCATAGCTGAGACACTTCCTGGTACTGACTTCTAGAGTCTGAGAGGGAAGACAATGCCAACAATCCAGAATCCATTAATCTTCACTCATTAACAAGATTGCCTCAAATTCCTCTCATTCAGGGTCATCTATTCAAAAGCTATTTTGGGCAAAATAATTGTCATAGCAGATTATAAACTGGGTATGCAATGCCTCTAGGTAGCAGTTTAAGCTTTGGATCACACCTAACAACCAGAAAGGGAATGGCCCAGTTATTTTGAGGTCTTGAAAAATTATCTTTCTGAGTTGTTCTTTCAACTGTTGACTGGTATTGAAGGATTGTCTAAAAGATCCATATTAAGCACTCCATATTAAGTGTCATTATTGAAGAGATGCTCTTGAAGCTGACCATGACATTATCCTAGGCTTCCTTTAAAGTACTCATGGAAGAAATTTTAGAAGAAAAGTTAATCTTCAAAGTTAGTCTAATGGAAAAGTTAATCTAATGGAAAAAAAAAATTTACAGAAAATAAGTGTGCTTCTCTTATAGACATTGTGAGTGCTAGAACTACTGTGCTTTCTTTGTTATTTTGTGTTTTAGTTTGCCATGCCTGCCATAATAAAACACTATAGACTGAGTGACTCACACAGTGGAAATTAATTTTCTTTTAGTTCTGGGACAGAGTTAGTTTTTCCTGAGACTTTTCTCCTTGACTTATAGATGTCTTCTTGCTGTGTCCCCACATGGCCTTTTCTTTGTGCACACATGTGGCCCCTCTTCCTGTTATAAGGTCACCAGTCCTATTGGATTAGGGCCTCACCCCTTATGATCTCATTTAATCTTAATTACCTCCTAAGAGGCCTTATCTCCAAATATAATCACATTTGGGGATTAGAGCTTTAGCATATGAATTTTAGGGGAACACAGTTTAGGCCACAATATTTTGATAGCTGGAAATTTGAGAGACAAATCTGTGTAACACATTAAGCAAAATCAGAAACACTTGACCTTATTTTTCTATTCATATTTTCCTTTCAACTTGATATTCTTTTTTTCTTTTTAATACATACTGCATTTTTGGAAGCTACTTTAATATTTTTATAAGGTGGAGGACAAATAACTAAGTACATAAGTTCTTATCTGTAGTAGATCTTTATGGATATTTGTTCACTGAAATAATCAGTAGGAATTGTATTCCTGGGGGCCAAAAGATGCTGGAGGAGGTTCTATGATCATGTTCTGCTGCGTACGCTTATTTATATAAGTTTTTAGGCTCATAATTGGGGCTTCCCCAGTGGCTCAGTGGTAAAGACTCCACCTGCAATGCAGGAGACGCAGAAGATGCAGGTTCGATCCCTGGGTCAAGAAGATCCTCTGGAGGAGGGCATGGCAACCCACTGCAGTATTCTTGCCAGGGAAATCCTACAGGCAGAGGGACCTGGTGGGCTATGGTCCACAGGGTCACAAAGAGTCGGACATGACTGAAGCGACTTAACATGAGCACATTAGACATATGTATGTGTGTCATTGTTCGGGCTTTTAATATATAGCATAATCAGGCTTTTAATATTTAGTATAATGGAACAGTTCTTTCTCCCTTTGATTAATATAATAGAACATCAATGGAATTAAAGTTTTATTGACAATGAAGTTGTTTACCTAATTGTGTCAATTCTTTCTTTTCTTCTAGAAAAACTTTATGAAAAAAGAACAACAATCTGTAAAGCCAGAATCAAAGCCACAACCCAGGTACACCTTTTATACGATAGCATGAATGTTTAAATTAATGTGCTTGCTTTGGTTTTTTCCTGACTTAAGTATCTGGTTTAAAGAAGTGCAGGTTGTTGAATGCTCACGGTATGAACATATCTTTTTCAAAGTTCCCATTTAATTTGACTGAAGCAAGGGAAAAAATCTTTTTTTTTTTTTTTGAGCGTCTATTGCTCATTCAGTAGACCAGGCTATAGTTTACAGTGGCTGGTAAAAGCACCCTATAAACAGTGCTGCATGATGTTTCAGTAGTGTGGTTTATTAGAAACTATGTGCTACAATCCACTATGGTGCAGCATGCTTTTCAGTCACTCTATGAGAGATTCTTAAGGTTGCTCTGCTTCTCTGGGTAGCAAATTTGTTGACAGACTTTTGTGAAAAACTAACTGATTTTGAGAGATAGATTGGAGAGTGAAGTGGAAAGAAGGGACTGTTGAAAGCTAATAGTGAAGTTTCTGAAAAGGAGAGGTTTCAAGCTTGTGCTTTCTTTTGCATTGGTAATACATTCATTTATTAATTCACCTGATACTGTTTGTGTACCACCCTCTGCAGAGCTCTGTGTCAAACCACATAGATGCAGATAGTAAAAGGGTAAACCTTGGAGACTAAAGTTTGCCAGAAGCAACCAGTTTGGAAATCTAACCCCCTAGTAAATACATGTTTATTCAAATGTATTTTTCAGGCTACTTTCTCTTACCAGACATCCTGCTTAGTTCCTTCTCTCAATTACTCTTAAGGTGTTTCTATACAATGTCCATAATCCCTCATTCATAATTCCCAATCTGGAAAGCTCCAGAAACTGAAAGCCGATGTCACCTAAGATGGTGCCAAAACTTTAGTGTCAAAGCCTGACCGAAATAACAAGTGATTATGACTACTCACAGTCTACACTTTTCCCACTTCATGTGAATATTCCAGTGTTGCATACATATGAACATTAATTATATTAATTAATAATATATTTAATGATAGGACATGCCATAGACTGTACTTCAATGTTATATAATATATGGCATAAAATGCTATATTAATTTCCTAGACTTTGAAACAAAATCTGAATTTGAAAATACATCTGACTCTAAAGTTCAAGCACTATAGAATTGCACTATATGGTGAATCTAAGCCAAATATGACTGTGAAATAATGCAGTGCAATTATTTAAATATCCAATAAATAAATATCCAATTTAAGATTACATATTTTCTGAAAGCTAGTCTCATAATGAATTTAGTAATAGCAATCACTCTGTGTTTATCTTGTACAAGGTACTTGCATATAACCCCCATATATGTAATGATGTAAAAAATACAAAGTGATGTATTTTTATTTTCACTATGTTACTGATGGGTAAACATGTTGAATATTTCACTTAGGGCCATTCAGCTAGTCAGTGAGGGAACTGGATTCAAATGTAGGTCCTTTAATTGAAGAGTCATGGCTATCTACTATAAGCTAAATTATGTCAGAATGATACCTGGCTAAAGTTTCAAGTTCTGCGAGGGCAGGGATGGTTGATTCTACTAATGCTTCAATTTACAGTCCATGGCACAATCTATGGAACGTAGTGGATACTCAGAAAATATACCTGAATTCATGAACAATTTCCAGAGGAAAAGGAAAAACAGATTTGTATCTTGTCTTGTTGAGAAAATTTTCTTTCAGTCTTTCATAGATTGTTAATTTGACAACACACATTAAGAACCTGCTATTTTAGATGCTAAGGACAGGGTGAATGAGACAGACTCCTCTAACATTTGTGGAATGTAAAGTCTAGGGAGAATTTTCAGTTGCTCTTCATCATGGAGAGGGGCAGAAATTGGAATTCAAGTCCTGCCAAATGACAGGGACTTAGTAAACACCTCAGATTTCCAGGAAATCTTAGAATGCCAGCACCTAAGGAATGGAGAGGGCTTCCCTTGTGGCTCAGCTGGTAAAGAATCTGGCTGCATCTCACATGCTAGCAAAGTGATGCTCAAAATTATCCAAGCCAGGCTGCAACAGTACGTGAATGCGAAGTCAAGTGGGCCTTAGCATCACTATGAACAAAGCAAGTGGATGTGATGGAATTCCAGCTGAGCTATTTCAAATCCTAAAAGATGATGCTGTCAAAGTGATACACTCAATATGCCAGCAAATTTGGAAAACTCAGCAGTGGCCACAGGACTGGAAAAGGTCAGTTTTCATTCCAATGCCAAAGAATGTTCAAACTACTGCACAATTGCACTCATCTCACACGCTAGTAAAGTATCGCTCAAAATTCTGCAAGCCAGCCTTCAACAGTACCTGAACCATGAACTTCCAGATGTTCAAGCTGGATTTAGAAAAGGCAGAGGAACCAGAGATCAAATTCCCAACATCCGTTGGATCATCGAAAAACAAAGAGAGTTCCAGAAAAACACCTACTACTGCTTTATTGACTACACCAAAGCCTTTGACTATGTGGATCACAAAAAACTGTGGAAATTTCTTCAAGAGATGGGAATACCAGACCACCTTACCTGCCTCCTGAGAAATCTGTATGCAGGTCAAGAAGCAACAGTCAGAACTGGATATGGAACAACAGACTGGCTCCAAATTGGGAAAGGAGTACATGAAGGCTGTATATTGTCACCCTGCTTATTTAACTTATATGCAGAGTACATCATGAGAAACACTGGGCTGGACAAAGCACAAGCTGGAATCAAGATTGCTGGGAGAAATATCAATAACCTCAGATATGCAGATGACACCACCCTTATGGCAGAAAGTGAAGAACTAAAGAGCTTCTTGATGAAAGTAAAAGAGGAGAGTGAAAAAGCTGGCTTAAAACTCAACATTCAGAAAACTAAGATCATGGCATCTGGTCCCATCACTTCATGGCAAATACATGGGGAAAGAAAGGAAACAGTGACAGACTTTATTTTTTTGGGCTCCAAAATCACTGCAGCTGGTGACTGCAGCCATGAAATTAAAAGACACTTGCTCCTTGGAAAAAAAAGGTAGACCAACCTAGAGAGCATATTAAAAAGCAGAGACATTACTTTGCCAACAAAAGTCCGTCTAATCAAGGCTATGGGTTTTCCAGTAGTCATGTATGGATGTGAGAGTTGGACTATAAAGAAAGCTGAGCACCAAAGAATTGATGCTTTTGAACTGTGGTGTTGGAGAAGACTCTTAAGAGTTCCTTGGACTTCAAGGAGATCCAACAGTCCATCCTAAGTGAGATCAGTCCTGAATATTCATTGGAAGGACTGATGTTAAAGCTGAAACTCCAATACTTTGGCCACCTGATGCAAAGAGCCGACTCATAGGAAAAGACCCTGATACTGGGAAAGACTGAAGGCAGGAGGAGAAGGGGATGACAGAGGATGAGATAATTGGATGGCATCACCGACTCAATGGACATGAGTTTGAGCAAACTCCAGGAGATAGTGAAGGACAGGAAAGCCTGGCATGCTGCAGCCCATGGGGTCACAAAGAGTCAGAGATGGATTAGTGACAGAACAACATAAATAGATAAAGTAGAAACTGACAGTTTTAAAGAATAAAATGGGCAACTCCATAATTATGACTGGAATCTTTTTTTACATTCCTCTATTATTAATTGATAGGAAAATTAGTAAAATAAAAAAAAGAATAAATAACAATATAGCATATTTTAACAAACCTTCAACTTATTTGACATAATTGACATTTATAGATGACTACAGCCAACCACTGTAGAGTATACATTTTTTCAGATGCATGTGTAACATTCATTATAGAGATAAAAACAGAAAGCAATGAAATAGAAATCAGAAACAATAAACCAAATTAACAAAGTCAAAAGTTGGTTCCTTGAAAATATTGAATTTTAAGAATATAGAATTTGTAAACTCCTAACAAAACTAAGAGATAAAAGACAAATTACCAATATTAAAAATGAAAAAAGTGGAATAACTATATCTTCTGCAGACAGTGAAAAGATAAAAGATTATATGAGTAACTTCTTGCCTGTCACATTCAAAGACTAGGAGGAAATGGAAAAATTCTTGAAAAAAGACAACATACCAAAAGTTATATAGAGCAAATCGAAAATCTGAATAATTCATGTCTATTAAATTGAATTTGTCATCAAAATCCTTTTCACAGAAAGATTAGCTTTAAAGAAAAAAATACTATATGTACATTTTTAAACCAGTTGACAGTGTTACCTTATTTTCTTGTGTAAGTCTTTTTCCTATAAATATCCTTTACCTGGTTAGTTTGATTGGGAAGTCTTTTTCTTCTCCTCATAGGTATTGCTAAATTAAAATTTAGTCCAGTTTTTCAATGATAAAAATTGTACAGTCTGAAAGGTGAGTGCTTATTGTCTTTATTTTCCTGAAGCCAAGCAGCTACTCTGAATGCGAAACATTTTCCCGTACCGTTTGCCATCTGTTGCCACATAAAGAGCTCTGGCAAAGTTTTGTAGGGACATCTAGCTAATTTTTGCAGGGATATCATGAACGTTTTAGAGGATGATGGCTGAAGGGAAGTTTAGAGAGCACTTGATTCAATCCTTCTTTAATTTTCAGTTGACAAAATGAAGATTTAAAAAGATTAAAGTGAGTTCTTTAAGGTCACAAAAGGTCACACAAAAAAAGAAAGAAAGACTGTTACTAGACTCCAACCCTCATTTTATAGTGTTCTTACTCAGTCATGCTGCTTTCATGTTGTTTGCATCTTAAATTTTAACAGCCTTTCTGATGGTTACTTAAGAGAAGTAGACTAAAACTAACGAATTAGCATGTATAAGAGTGCTTCTGGAGAAAAAGAGAGAGAGAACAGTGAAGCGACGTGAAAATAAAGTGAAGTGGTGGACAATACGGGCTCCCTGGTGACGCAGTGGTATAGAATCCGCCTGCCAGTGTAGGAGACCCAGGTTCGATCCCTGGGTCAGGAAGACCCCCTGGAGAAGGAAATGGCAGCCCACTCCAGTATTCTTGCCTGGGAAATCCCGTGGACAGAGGAGGCTGGCGGGCTGTAGTCCATGGGGTGGCAAAGAGTCGGACATGGCTTAGCGACTGAACAACAACAAACACAGGTGAATGATATAAAACTGTAAATATTTCATATGCTGACATATTTCATTGAAAATATTTAAGTGAAACACTATTAAGATTTTCTTGTTTATTTGAAATCCTATACCATTTCTGTCAGAAATTCCATGGTTCCTCTGTCCATGGGGATTCTCCAGGCAAGAATACTGAAGTGGGTTGCCATGCCCTCCTCCAGGAGAATCTTCCCAACCCAGGGATCAAACCCAAGTGTTTCCTGCATTGCAGACAGATTCTTTACCATCTGAGCCACCAGGGAACCCCAAGAATAGTGGAATCCCTTTTCCAGGGCAACTGCCTGACCCAGGAATCAAACTGGGGTCCCCTGCATTGCGAGTAGATTGTTTATCAGCTGAGCTATCCGGGAAGCCCTTAGAATCCAAATGTTGGAATCATTTAATCTTGTATTTAAATTTTTTTCTTGTTAGAGAGAACATTTATTTTCATTATTTCTCATTTATTTTCAGCTAGAGTTTTCCTTAGAGTCTACATTCATCGATCATCAATCAATTTCAGTAGGGTACTGTCCAATTTCTAAAGTAATTTTGCGTTTCAAGGGTAAAAATACATCATACATATATTATCACTTCCAGGCTACAATAAATATGAATTTGTTTTTCCCCCTCTTCTTAGTTATAGGAAAGAAAAACATGATGGATTTCATCTACCCATAGCCACAAGCTTTGGGGGAACCCTCTACAGTTGGCAAATAGAACTGGTTTCAATATCTAAGCAAAAATTGTGAACCAGGATTGTAATCTATTCTAGTATTACAGTGACATTGTACTTTTATTTTCTGTGAGAAAGGTGTTCTTCATATATCTTTCTTGAGGTCCACTTGAATTTCCTTGACTACTCTAACTGTATTGCAAATAGTATCACCTTCATTTAGATATACTATTGTATTCCATAAACAAAACATTTATTCTCTTTTGATGTCTTTCTGCAGTGAGCTGTTCATCTGACTTTAGTGATGAATTTTCCTTTTGGTGAATTTCTAAAGTACATAATTGCTTTTGAAAATGACTGACTGATTTCTAAGCATCGAATAGAACAATTGATGAGTTTTTAATTCATAGAGGAAAAACATTCTGTTGTTGACTCATAATGTTCAAGTTGTAAGAAGTTCCAAAGGTGGTCATCAGCCTTCCCACTTTTTTACTATTAATTCTGGATGATATAAACATTGTTTATATATGCCATCAATGAAGTGTACCATTTTATAAATCTTAAATTTCTCTTTTTTTTTGATTCTTTAGGATCCCAAGAATCCAGATAGTTCACGTAAATATGTAGATGAGGAATAATTATATACTTTCCCTTTCTATTTTGTAGCATGCTTGAACTACAAAGGGTACTAGTTGCTGGATATGACGCACTAATGTGTTACTAAAAGGCAAAATTGTGCTATGAATTCTAAATTTCCTTTTTTTTGATGTTATAGAATACTGTATATTTCCTGGCATATCTAAGTATGAAATTCACATTTCAAACTCTGGAAATTTAGCCATTAAAATTTTTTCTTTATGTCTCTAAAATTATTACACATGTCCATCATCATTTTTCCTGAAATGGGTCAAGTCCACCTATTTTATCTCAAAACAATTTTAGAGTTTACCACCTGATGACTTTCCTTTGATCTCCTCTGAAATTTGTTATCTACTAATAGTGGCACTAGTGGTAAAGAACCTACCTTCTAATGCAGGAGACTTAAGAGACATAGGTTTGATCCCTGGGTCAGAAAGATCCCCTGGAGGAGGTCATGGCAACCCACTCTGGTATTCTTGCCTGGAGAATCCCATGGACAGAGGAGCCTGGCGGGCATCAGTCCATAGGGTCTCAAAGAGTCTGACATGACTGATGCGACTTAGCACACATGCACGCAATGTAATATTAGTTCATAGTATCTGTAATATTTGTTCATAGTATCTTCTGTGAACAACTTTTTTCTGGGTCAGTAGAGGCTAAGTGTTTGTTGAAAATAAATTTATAGTGGATAATATTTCTCCAGTGATGTTTCCTTTAGTGTGTTTTGTCTTTGGGAAATTACACAATATCAGAGTTTAAGAAACCTTAGAGATTTCCTACGGAAGCTAACCAAAGGGTGAATCTTCTACACAGCCTCTTCCTGCAGACTCCAGGGACTAGTAATGACTCGTTCAAGTGGAATCCCATTTCATTCTAAGTAGGGCTCTGATCTCGACAGTTCTCTGTGTGAGGCTTGGCACCTATCTACCTTGCAATGGTAACCACTGCTCCTGAGTCAGTCTTTTTGAAACCACTCTAGTTACCAATTTTCTCTTTTTAGATTCTCTCTCTCTCTTTATCCATCTATATCTTTATTAGGATACTAATTCAAATTAGCTCAAGCAAAATGGTATTAGCTGTTTGCTCATGTAAGTGGAAATTCCAAGAGCGTAGAGTATGGTAGGGATCTGTCAGCATCGTATACTCAGATGATTCAATAGACTCAAGTCATGTCTTAGGATGTGCTCTCCTTTCATTCAGTTTAAATCTCTGCTTGTCCCTGTTTGGAACGATTAAAACCTCTTCCTACAGACTTGTTCTCCATGTGGTAAGGAAAATGACTGGCTTCCAGCTGTTTGTAATTGGGTTACTTCCTGGTCTTACCAAAAAGAAAAGTCTCTTATTACACACACACGCGCACACACACACACACACACACACACACACACACACAGACACGGTCACACTTCATGTGGAAATATTCTGGCTGACCTTCCAGCTTGGATGACATGACCAGGCAAATCATAGAGGAGTCACATGATTGGAGAAGAAGAAGTGCAGTTTCCATAAGGGGAAAGGAGATAAAAACAGAGGAAAGGAATGGGTGCTCACAATACGGAACAGTATCCCTCTTGAAGTGTGATGCTTGGGGAAGAACACAGCATTTCAAATGTAATTTTATGAATACAGTGTTCAGTGGAACCAAACTGTAATACCCTAGATCAATTCATGAAGCCTATGATTTGTCAACTTTGTGATTCAGTTTCTTAAGGAAAAGAGTCATACTGACTGCAATTCTGAAAAATTAAAACCCAAACAAGCAAACCCTCAAACGTTCTAGGTTCTGATACGTCCCCATTCTGTTATTTTGCCGTCCCTCCTTTCTTTTCTGTCTCTACCCTCTTTTTCTTCCCTTCATCTATTATATATTGCCAGGCACACAAGGAAAAGTAATCGCTTTCAAAGAATTCAGAGTACAGAGGTGTGATGACCCAGAGTCGGACACGACTGATGCGACTTAGCAGCAGCAGCAGCAACTACAATGATGCAGGAAATGTACCTAACCATCCTCATGAGTCTGAGGAATTATTTGTACAATCATATACATTAACCAACTACAGAGCTTTACAAGTAGAGCTATCACATTTCATTGTTGGATTTAGCTCCGTATCACCTTTGCCTGAGATAATTAGTTCACGCTTTACAGTGTTAGTTTCTGTTGTATAGCAAAGTGATCAGCCATACATACATGGATACATATATCCCCTCAGTTTTAGATTTCTTTCTCATTTGGGTCACCTCAGAGCACTGAGTGTAGGATTTCCTGAGATATACAGTAGGTTCTCTTTAGTTGTTTATTTTATACATAGTATCAATAGTATATACATGTCAATCCCAATCTCCCAATTCATCCCACCCACTTTTTACCCCCTTGGTGTCTATACATTTATAGATGATCTTATTTGCAAAACATACAGTAACATTGCAATTTCTACCCCTGCTAGCACTTCCCAATCACCTTACCCCACCTTATTTTTTATGATAGCATACATTGCTTTCTAACAGACTCTATAATTAACTTGTTTACTGTGATTACTATCTGTCTGTCCTACTAAAACATAAACTTAATGAGGAAAGGGAATGTTCTATTTTATTTATTAGTGTATCCCCATTGTTAAAACAGCGACTTACACTGAATGAATGAGTGAGTGAGTAAATGAATATATATATGTTCAATGCATGAATTAAAATTTTGGATCTTTTCTCTGCCTTTTAATGATTTTTTTCCCTTTTCAGGCATTTATAATTCCTATATGAGACTTTCTACTCCTTCCTGAATATCTTCACTGGATTATCCCATAATAACTATCTCTCAAAACTGAAATTACTGTGTATTCCCTTCCCTGTGTCTTCTGTCATATATTCACCATCTCAGGTAGTAATGACATTATTCACTGGACCACCCAAGATCACCCAGCCTGTATTTCTCCACCTTGTTTTCAAAGATTTTATGAAAAGCTTGAAATTTAGCCTCCTGAAATTCAGAAACATTATAAATCATTCCATGGTATAGCAATCTAGTGAAAACAAAAATAATCATAAAATTAAATTAAAATAAAGGAAGTGAATTCAGAATGGCATGACATTCATTTTGTAGACATTCTGGCTCTTGACACCACTACAACTTTCTTCAGTTCTTCACATATTATCCCATTGATAACTGATACAGTCTGATATTAAATAACACAAGAACACTTGCTTTCATCAAGGAAGCAAGAAAACAGCCACCCCCAACTCATTTCTAAGAAAACTTGCAGAAAACCACACTGACTATATTTTCTAGCTGTGTTTACATGACATGACAAGAAGTTTAACCACAAGAAAGTGGTATAAGCTGTCTGAACTTCAAAATTGGGACAAAGATCTGTCTCTAACAGGAATCTCCTACCCCTGAGCCGTGGACCACTGGCAGTCCATGGCCTGTTAAGAACCGTGCTACGCAGCAGGCGATGAGCGGTGGGCGAAGCATCATCTGTATTTACAGCTGCTCCCCATTACTTGCATTGCTGCCTATGCTTCCCTTCCTGGCAGATCAGTAGCAGCATTAGATTCTCAGGAGTAAATCGGTACTTGGAACTGGGCTTGTGAGGCATCTAGGTTGCATGCTGCTTATGAGAATCATCCCCAAACCACCACTCCGCTCCCCCAGGCCCCTGGTCCATGGAAAAATTATCTTCCATGAGATTGGTCCCTGGTGCCAAAACAGCTGAGTACCACTCTCTACCACTTTGTATCACTTCCTTTTGATGCTATAATCCTTGCCCAAGGTCACCATGTTGGTTCCATCTGCTCCTGACCCAAACTCCAAAGGACCGTAAAAGGGCAGAAAAGAGGCACTGACCCTGATCCAGGAAACCACCACCCATTTCCATGCATCTACGTGAACATGACCTCTGCCCCATTCTATCCCTTTGCCCCTTTTCCTATGAAAAGCTTGTCCTTGTCTATGGGAGAAGGTGCTTTTAGAGCAAGACCTCCTGCTTCTCCATTCCTTGGTCAATGAATACTTTTTCCGTCTACTGCCATCGAAAGTAATTTCGCCTTGTTGACGCCATTGACAAGCTGGCAAGGAAAGAAGCAGACTTTACTGCTAACAGTTCCTGTGTGGAGTCAGAAAGAAAACACCCGAGAAACAGCAAGAAGAACAATGAGAGGGGGGTCGCATAAGTTCCCATCTCTAAATCACAGCCGTCTTACCCACAAAAGTGAAACGAGGACGAAGGGATGTCTCGTTTCACAGGGAAATTCAGTTTCAATTACTTTTTTCATGGAAGAACTCATCCAGAGGGAGAATAGGGAAGCAAGCGCCTGGGGAGAGGGATTACAAGTCCCCTCCCTCTCCAGGCTGCTCTGAAGACTGTCCACATTTCCTGCTTTTCCAGTAAAATCTGACCTGCTTTCTGATCCTCACTCTGAGTGTGCCTGCTCAAGGGCCTCCCCAGTTCCTGGAAATGACAGTCCCTAAAAGACATAGGTGTTTGGGAATAACAGGTCGAGTATAATATTGTAAGTTGTTTTTAAAATCCCCTGAATTGTTGTGGGGATTTATTTCATTATCTAAAACTCGATTCTAGGGACAAATAATCTGTGGACAGGCACTGATCTTCATTGTTCTTTCTGATCAGAGAGGAGAGAGACAGATGGCAGTGGGTAGATTCAGATCTCCTCCATAACTGACTAAAGTTTGGATTGAGAGCAAAGGGCTACCCCAAGAGGAATAAATCAATATTTTGGGAGAAGGACCAGACAACTCATTATGTTCCCTATTGCATAGATAAGCTCATGAAAAATGGACAACTCTGGTCACTCTGTCACAGAAAAATCAATTCCCATTACACCTTTGGCATAAACACCCTAGTCATTATGACATCTTCCAGGGTAATTTTTTTAAGTGCCCTACAGATAAAAACATGTATGTACATTAAAACAGTGTTTTAAATGCTTGTATTAGAGAGAATTCCCTGGGAATGTGTCATGATTATCTCGCCCATATAGGCAGAATGAATTAAATTTGAACAAATCCAGTTTTTCCTCTTGGCAGTCTGTGACGTGAAATGATAATTTTGGTTTAATTCATAATAAACAGTGCTCCTCCAAAAAGTTAATACATGCAGGAAAGAATAATTGCATTTTTTGAACTGAATTTGGGATTTAAAAATTTATTTTTTTGAGGAAGAGCTGTTGGAAAATTGAAACTAAGCAGCAATAGCAAAAAGTAAAACTCATCTTTCCAGAGATATGGCCTGATGGGCTGGGAGAATGTCTTCCTAGGAAAATCAGATGTGGGGTAGGGAGAAGAAACCCTCCCAGATCACTGTGTCATTTGCATTTCTGGATAGGTGCTGGTTAGAGTACTTTAGGTAATTAACTGTTGAAGACAAGTATCCTCAGAGGCTCTAAATAGAATATCAGCCTCCACCATTTAATATGATCTAGTTAGAGGTTGCTGTGGCTTAAAACTCAACATTTAAAGAACTAAGATGATGGCATCTGGTCCCATATGGCAAATAGATGGGGAAACAATGGAAACAGTGACTATTTTCTTGGGCTCCAAAATAACTGCGGATGGTGTACAGCCATGAAATTAAAAGATGCTTGCTCCTTGGAAGAAAAGCTATGACCAACCTAGACAGCATATTAAAAAGCAGAGGCATCACTTTGCTGACAAATGTCTATCTAGTCAAAGCTATGGTTTTTTTCAGTAGTCATGTATAGATGTGAGAGTTGGACCATAGAGAAGGCTGAGCGCTGAAAAATTGATTCTTTTGAATTGTAGTGCTGGAGTAGACTCTTGAGATTCCTTTGGACAGCAAGGAGATCAAATCAGAAAGGAAATCAACCCTGAATATTCATTGGAATGACTGATATGGAAGCTGAAGCTCCAGTACTTTGGCCACCTGATGCAAAGAGCTGACATTGGAAAAGACGCTGACGCTGGGAAAGATTGAGGGCAGGAGGAGAAGGGGACGACAGAGGATGAGATGGCATCACTGACTCAATGGACATGAGTTTGAGCAAACTCCAGGAAATAGTGAAGGACAGGGAAGCCTGATGTGCTGCAGCCCATGGGGTTGTGAAGAGTCAGACACGACTTAGCGACTGAACAACAACGACAACCAAAAAGGAGGGCTCTTCATTTTCTTGTGTCAGGGCAGGCTAGCTTCATGAGGGATGATCAGAACACAAGAGCGTGGAGAGCTCAGAAGGAAGCACATCTCATTCAGATAGTTAAACTATTTAAAAATTTTGCCTCAATTAAAGTGATGTTATCTTCCACTTCAGAAGGACTGCACCTTTTTTAAAAGTGCCAGGAATTCTTGTTCTGATGTTTGAAGTGAGCAGGTTTTGCTAGCATGAAGTCCTAACCCCTTGGGAAGATTTGCCAGTGGAGTACTAAATAATACTGAGACAATATTATTTATGGAAATGTATTACCTTCCTGTTCTTAAAAATCTCTATCACCCATGCTGAATATAATGCATTGTTTTTAAACTGAACAGACCTCATATAGGGTATTAAAGTAGGCCACAAACTTGTTTCACTTGTTAGCCAAGTTGCTTTCAGATCCAGCATTCAAAGCACGAATGCATCACATGCTTCTGCTTCAAGGCTGCATGTACAGGAAACGAAAGCCCTCAACGCAGCTTGGTAGCAGAGGATCCAAATCAGAGTAAATTGTGTAAATTATAACTAAATTGCAAAGCATTTGGACAAAGCAGGCATGCTAGTCTAATCAGGAAAGCGGTGATATTTACTTTTTGATAATGCAGGTTGGAAGAGAAATTGGGGGCAGGGAGGCATCACAAATCTCTTTTGATGTATTTCTGAACTTGGCAACCTGAACTGGTTTTGTCACATATTTGCAGCTTAAAAAGTATTTGACTTTCACAGCAGCCAAAGTAAGTATCCTTTAATCACTTTCAACCCATGAACAGATGGGCGAAGAGTGCTTTTATAAATGGAGCATACAAAATACTTCAATATCAGCCAAAACTAATTAGTAGCAATATCTGAACCAAACTCTAAAACTGATTTAGTGTTTAATATATATTAACGTATAAGCATTAGCAGTTGAAAGGAAATTCCCTGTTCAAATGTTTGCCAAGCTCAGTGTCTAATATTCAGACATGATTAACTTACTAATTAACTTATTGTATCTTTTCTCACATGTAATCTTGCTTAATTTCTTCTCTCACTGAAAACTCGTTGATCTGATACCTTGATCATAGATTTGTCAAACAAACCTCAAGTGAAAGATTTCAATTCAGCTATTCAGCTCTGGTCTTTCTCTCAACCTTTATAGGGTGACTTTCAAAAGAGGTGGCTTGGGGACAAAGAGGGTAATCTCTTCTATGGTGATAACTAGTTTCATACCTAGTTTCCAATGACTTATGTTTATGTTTATAGATAGTTTCTAACAGAATTTTCAAAATTGAGATATAGTTGACGTGTAATGACACATTAGAGTCTCAGATGTACAACATAATGATTCGGTATTTGTATCTATAGCAAAATGATCACAGAAAGTCTAGTTAACGTCCATCACCTTATATAGTCACAGTTTTTTTCCTGTGATGAGTAGTTTTAAGACCTACTATCTTAGCAACTTTCAAATATACAGTATGATATTATTAACTATATTTACTAACTGTACTGGACATTACTTCTGTAGAACTTATTTATTTTGTAACTAGAATGTATATCTTTTAGCCCAAGAGTTTTACAGGTACTCTTTAGTGACTGAGAATCTGTAGAATGATATTTCTTTCCATATCAGAACTGTGAAATCTATAAAATGATAACTCTCTCCATATCAGAACTGTTTTAAGACCTTATGAAGGCTAATAAATTTGAAGAAGTAAGCAAAGGATAGTTCCTACTGATTCTCTAATTCAGAGGTGGTTACTGAGCCTCCATCTATCTGACAGTCATAATGCATTTCCCCATCTCATCTACTTACTACTCATGCTTGTACTTTTCATGAAGTTGAACATTCATGTAGTAGAGTCAGTTCATGTGGTATGCCTGTCTTTTAGTACCCCTGAATCAAAGAAAGAAAAAAAAAAAACCCTGAAGTCAGTCACCCAAATTATCCAAACCATTGAGGACTGGAGATTGCCAATGCCAACCTTTCTGAAGTCATGACATAATTTTGTCCTCTCTTGGTTTTATACTGGGGTTCCCAATATCTGGGATCTAATGCCTGATGATCTGAGGTGGAGCTGATGTAATAATAATAGAAATAAAATGCACAATAAGTGTAATTTGCTTGTCTTAACCATCCCCTACCATGGTCTGCGGAAAAGTTGTTTGCCATAAAACCAGTCCCTGGTGCCAAAAAACGTTGAGGAATGCTGTAGTATCATACATATGATACATATCATAAATTGAGAAGCCTGTACTCTAAGTCTTCTCCTTCTACTATAAATTATTAAGAAAATATATTCTGTGTAAAGCTATCTTGCTTTTGATGTTTATTTCAGGGGACGTAAGTCCCATATAAGTTGTGTTAGAGACTTTGGGCAAATGTGAGAGAAAAGTCGAAGCCACCTGTTGAAGTCATGTTTGAGTGGAATAATATATGTTTAGTGTGTATTTGCGGAGAAGGCAGTGGCATCCCACTCCAGTACTCTTGCCTGGAGAATCCCATGGATGGAGGAGCCTGGTGGGCTGCAGTCCACGGGGTCGCTAGGAGTCGGAGACGATTGAGCGACTTCACTTTCACTTTTCACTTTCATGCATTGGAGAAGGAAATGGCAACCCACTCCAGTGTTCTTGCCTGGAGAATCCCAGGGACGGCGGAGCCTGGTGGGCTGCTGTCTATGGGGTCGCACAGAGTCGGACACGACTGAAGTGACTTAGCAGCAGTGTGTATTTGATATAATAAACAGAAATATCAGAGTGGAGAGAAATGGAATCCTCTATTGAAGACATACATATTCATTGCATAAGGATTTAGTCACTTATCACCTTGAAATAGGGCTTCCCAGGTGGCCACTCCATTGATAGCTCAGTTGGTAAAGAATCTGCCTATAATGCAGGAGACCCCAGTTCAATTCCTGGGTCAGGAAGATCCACTGGAGAAAGGATAGGCTACCCACTCCAATACTCTTGGGCTTCCCTT
Organism: Okapia johnstoni; assembly: GCA_024291935.2. Lineage (NCBI taxonomy): Eukaryota > Metazoa > Chordata > Mammalia > Artiodactyla > Giraffidae > Okapia > Okapia johnstoni. The sequence continues at coordinate 57,120,034 of CM044310.1, read as the reverse complement.
GTGGCTTAGCTGGTAAAGAATCTGCCCACAATGCGGGAGACCTGAGTTCGATCCCTGGGTTGGGAAGAAGGGAAAGGCTACCCACTCCAGTATTCTGGCCTAGAGAATTCCATGGACTGTATAGTTCATGGGGTCGCAAAGAGTCGGACACGACTGAATGACCTTCACTAAAGGTGACCCTAGTGGTAAAGAACCCACCTACCAATGCAGGAGACGTAACAGACACGGGTTTGATCCTTGGGTTGGGAAGGTCCCTTGAAGGAGGGCCCAGAAACCCACCCCAGTATACTTGCCTGAAGAATCCCATGGACAGAGGAGCCTGGCTGATTACAGTCTGTGGGGTCACAAAGAGTCAGACTGAAGTGAGTTAGCATGCTGTTTTGTCGAAAGTTTTCAATTTCTTCTCAGGTTCTTGTTAACAAAATAAGCCACTCATTATATACAAATAAACAATACAAATATTTATTAGAGAACTATCTAGTCTACTTTCAATATACTAACCTTAAAAGAAAACAAGAAATAGAAACAGCAGAGGAGAGCAATTGTATGTACATCACCATACTGGATTTGCAGACATCCAGACTTAGCCCTGGGAAGTTCTGTATGACAGCAGTCGGAAGTTCCAATTGGGAAAAGGTCCCAGGCAGTGTCAACTCCGTGGGTGAGTCTTCCAACTGCTGTTTCTTGGCCCCACTTATAATCCCCAGGCCACAAACCAATTATTAGTTTAGGAGCAAAAAAAAAAAAAAAAAAACCACCAGCAGCTCTGCTATTATGGTATTTTTTTTTTACAATGCCGTTTGCTTTGTTTTGCAGATCTTGGAATGTTGCTAAATCCAGGGAGTGGTTGGCCAGACCTCCTCTAGGGACTTAACAGATTCCAAGATCTGCTTCCTATCTATTGTGTTTCTCTTCCAATCCTCACCGAGGCTGTGGCTGACACCCAGGGCAGCAGTCTGGGCAGGGTCTAGGCAGGTCAGAAGCAAGGCAAGGGGCCTGCTCTGCTCCTTTGTCTCTGAAGCCTGGACAAGACTACTTCTGTTTCATTTCCCTAACACACACACGCACACATCTTAAAATAAGAACATACTATTCACACTGGCAAACCTCAAGTTTTTTTTAAAAAAGTCATCCCATAAAATCTTTGTCATGAATGTCGCTACTTGACAGGGATAATTTACCTCTGAAATGAAATCTTTAAAAAAATATCAATTCGACAGTTACAGTATTACCCTGTGTGTATAAACATGAGTATGTGCATCAGTGATTCATTGCTACAATAACATCACAGAATGTAGTCACTGAAAACAGCCACTGTCATTTCTCATGAGGCAGTTCTGATGACCTGGTCCACACTCAGCTGGTATCATCTGGGGTCACTCAAAGGGGTTCCTCTTGTCTGTTCTCATGTGGCCTCTCATTCTTTAGAGGCTTGTTGGCTTGTTCTCATGTAGATGAAGAGCTCCAAGAGAATGGAACTGTGTAAGGCCTCTAGGGGCACATGCTAAGAACTGGCTTGGCATCACATCCATTGAATTCTTTTGGGCAAAGCAGTTCACTGGGCTAACCTAGATTCTTGGGGCGGGGGGCGGGGGGTAACTTGATTCCCCACCTGATGGGTGGGGCTGTAAAATCACATTGCAAAGATAGGGACATAAGGGGGCATGAATTAGCCATCAATGCAATCAGTTTACCACAAAACATGCTCCTAATATATTTATATTAATAATATTTTAGTTGTTATATATTTAACGTAAGAAGAAGATTTTTCTTTGGTATCTTTTTATGGTTTGGACTTGGATAAATCGGACGACTTTCAATATAGTGGTGCTGAGTTAAGTAAAACTGTGGACATTATAATGAGTTCAAAGATCATGGGAATAATCAAGGAAAAGATACGGTCATGGGTGACAATGGCACATAACACACTTTATTTGGCTCACATGGACAGCTGTGAGAGAGGACGTCCCTCACAGCAGAAGACCTAGAGACCATGACACAGAGTCACCATTCAGAAGGGGAAAAGAGTAAGGGACCTCCTGTGGGAGTGGAGGCGGGGGAGTTTACATGTCTAGGTGATTTCACTCACAGCAAGAAAGGGAGTCTCTGGGTCAGTGAACTCTGATGAGCAGCAGTGGCTTGAAGTCTTTCATAGCCTCAAAGTTTGTCTTATCTTTGGCTAGTAAATGTTGGTTATAATTTTATAGGAAATGCAAAGCAGGCAGGTTCTAAATGGCCAAAAAATATGTTATTCAGGCCATATTTAAAACAGCTGGATCTTGAAGAATTTTGAGTTTGGAACCAGCAGGCTTTTGTTTCTAAATATGAGATTTGAATTTGAGTTGCAAAGAATTTTGAGAGGCTGCAAAGTATCAACAAAAGTCATAGGTGCCCTCAGAGTGAGAAAAAAAAGTAACATAGTCACAAATCACACTAAATATTAGGAATACGAGGTTTTGTATGAAGTAGATCACAAAGAAGAGAAAAAATGTATAAGTATTTACAAGATATACTTTTTTGTGATGTAAGGAATTTTTGCTTCATAGGAAAACTGTAATAAAGGCCCTGAATGATTTTTCCTCTCTCCTATTAGGAGCAGACTGTTATTCAAAAATCAGTTTTTTCAGTGTAACAGAAAGAAAATCAAATTCTGATTTTACTTTATTGTGTGTACCACCTATGCAACATTTCATAGTCAAGGATTCACAAGCATTTCTCTATTTGAGGATTAAGCTTATCAAAATTGACATAACTACCATCAAAATTTGGTGTATTTCATAGGTTCTTTTCAAGCCCATTATTTGTAAATATAATTCACTTTCCATCAAGTCTTCTATAAATTATTCTTCAGCTTCAAGTTTTTCTTTCTTTTAACGTTCCAATTGTTTAGTGATGTGTTGTTGATCAAAGTCCATATGGCTAGGGCCTAAGATAAATCCTTTTCTTTTTCAATTGATTAAAAAGCAGACAAAACATATCCATCATTTTGTAAACATTTTTGCATTTCCTTATTCTTATAATTAATGTCATTCTAATCACTCATGTTAACTATAGCTTTTAATCACTCATTCTAATCATTCATGCTAACTATAGCCTTTAACCAAAATAACTAACTTCAATTCTCCCCCTCCCTCTCCTGAACCCACTTCTGTTGCAGGAAGGGGGACCCCTTCTAGGGCCCGAAACCGGGCTCTCGTTTAACACTGGGAAATGAATTGTCTGAAGAGATACATGTGCTGACAAAGCAAGAGATTTTATTGGGAAAGGGCACCGGGTAGAGAGCAGCAGGGTAAGGGAACCCAGGAGAACCGCTCTGCCACATGGCTTGCAGTCTCGGGTTTTATGGTGATGGGATTAGTTTCCGGGTTGCCCTTAGCCAATCATTCTGACTCAGAGCCCTTCCTGGGGGTGCACGCCTTGTTCAGCCAAGATGGACGCCTGAGAGAAGGATTCTGGGAGGTGGTGGGACACGTGGTGTCTCCTTTTGACCTTTCCCGAACTCTTCCGGTTTGTGGAGGTTTATTAGTTCTGTGTTCCTTACCAGGACCTCCTGTCCAAAAACAACTCATGCAAATGGTTACTATGGTGCCTGGCCAGGGTGGGTGGTTTCAATCAGTGTGCTTCCCCTAACACTTCCACATCACAGACAGTTTTCAGTACGTGGCAAAGAATTCTGTGCCATTCAAGGCAACTTAGGAGAAGAGCTCCAGTGACCACTGATGGTACTTTAACAATACACATCACCTGATGGTCAGTGCGTATGTCCCTTTACACACATTATTGTTAGAACATATACGTTTGACCATAAAGTTGGCTCATTTATGTGTTTCTAGAAAACTTCTCTTATTTCTTCTAAGAAAAAGGAAAAAAAGTCATGAACTCAAAATCCTTTTGATTTCACAGTAGATCTTAAAACTCTGGACAAGTCAGAAGTAACCATTTCTATTTTATTTGCATTCCCAGTTATCTCGTACATGGAGGCCTATTCATAAAAATTGATGTAACAGAGCAAAAATACTCTTAGAAGGCAGAGCTCCCTCTTTTATGAGCTATTCAAAATCAATCTTAATTTAAACAACCAAAAAGAAAACTTTGCTTTATTTTCTATGCCTTTTCTGGTAGCTTTGTCTATTTAAATATTTCTCTCCAGCACAACATGTTGTATTTTTGACTCAATCTATGGAAGTTTTCTCAAGAAAGATAATGAAAGAACCAACCAAAGATACAAAAGAACTACTGTTACATGAACATCAAACAAGGCTAACTTCCTTTCTTTTGCAAAGACAGGACAATGTTTATTTGTATACACAAACAGAGAGAAATGCTAGCCTCAGTTCTATGTCTTTAGCTTTTAGATCAAAAGTAAATCCAGAGGACAGTTTTCTGTGCTTGAGCAAATCTCACTGGTCAGCAGTGGCTACTTTGGTGTAGGAAGGTCCAAGAGTCAAAAAGGATCTCCATTACAGGTAGATTCTTTAACTCCAGTTGTGAAAGATGCAGAAGCAAAAGCAATTAAGAGGAGAAAAAGATATTTGTATGCTAAAAATTGCAAGGAAACTACACTTTGAACTTTGGAAGACTTTGAAAAACCTGACTGCCATGTAAAAAATACAAAAGCTATATGAGGGAAAAAAGCAGACAGAAGATTACCAAGGTCACAGACTTTCATGCAGAAAGTCTATAGTCTTCTCACGTGGTCATCATAGCTGCAAGGGCCGTCCGTATCAGTGTTGCAGGGCTTGTCATATTTTCCAGTATGATCACTCACTTCTGTGATCCTGTAGTCCATGGCTCTATCAATATGTACCCTGCCTCTCAATTGAGAGCATTTGGAAAATAAAATTACTTTTCAGAGGAGTTTGGTAAGCAGTGTATCAGTGCTGAATAATTTTGCAGCAGTCTTTAGTTTAAAATAGCTTCTGGGACAGGAAAGTTATTTTTACTAATGTGCCTTGTCATATGAAAATATTTTGTTCCTTGGATACTGTATCTCTCTTTCGAATACTTGTGGATAAACTTTGACAGATTCACTTTCTTTCAGGTTTCATTTCTTCAGAAGGTCAATTTATGCATGTTATTTTGATTTTGACATATTCAGCCTTCTTTGGAGAACACTACTGGAATGTTCAGATGATATATACATATACATATATATATATACACACACACGTATACATGAATTCTATGTGCTAATTCTATGTGCTATGTGTGTATTTTCTATTTCATTATATTCATTATGAAATTGAATTTAAGACTTTTTAGAAGTTTGTTTTTCTTATTAACTATAATAAGAATTTTTATATTTTATTTTTAGCCCCAAATCCATTCTTAGTAAAAGTGATAAAATTGACAATAAAGTTAAAAGAATTGGACCACACATAGAGATCTTCCAAGTGTTCCGGGGAAGAAAAAAATTTTCAATAACCAAAAACATAATTAAAATGGTCACCGTCGTGCAGGCATTTGTCAGAGGGTGGCTCGAACGCAAAAGATTCCAAAGAATAATGGCCAAGGTAAAGTATATATTGAATATTATAATGTGTTTAAAAATTCTTTGTTCTACAGTTTTACTGAGATATAACTGACATATAGCACTGTACTAAAGTATACAGAACAATGATTCAACTTACATGCATCATAAAATGATTTACCATGCTGAGTTTAAAGAACATTCACCATCTCCGATAGATACAAAATTAAGAAATAGAAAAAAAAATTTCCTCATGTTGAGAACTCTTAGGTTCTCCTCTCTTAACAACTTTCATATATAACATATAGCAGTGTTGGATATATTTATGCTGTTGTACATTACATCCCTAGTACTCATTTGTCTTAAAACTGGAAGTTTGTACCTTTTCCCTGCCTTCAGCTGATTTCCCCTTCCCCTACCTCCTGCCTCTGGTAACCACAAATCTGATGTCTTTTACTATGAGTTTGTTTATTTGCCTTTTTATTTGTTTTTGAGGTGTAATTGGCCTATAACACTACATTAATTCCTGTTATATAACAGAGGATTTGATTCTTCTATACGTTTCAAACTGATCACCACAAGTCTAGTTATCATTTGTCACCATACAAAGGTATCATGTAATTATTGAGTATATTCCCTGTACTGTACATTTCATACCCATGACTCATATAATATACAACTGTAAGTTTATACCTCTTAATCTCTGCTATCTGTTTCTCTTCTCCTTTGGATCCCCTCTCCTCTGGCAAAAACCTGTTTGTATATATGACTTTGTTTCTGTTCTGTTTATTCGTTAGTGAAATCATGCAGTATTTGTCTTTCTCTGTCTGACTCATTTCACTTGGCATAATATCATATAGATCAAAAAAAAAACAAAAAGGAAGAAAATGTCCTCTAGTTCCATCCTGATATCAACTAGGTTGTCAGAAATGGCAAGATTTCATTCTTTTTTTTTCACTAATGCCTCATTATATATAATATATATTATATATGCTTAATATATATAATATAGTATATATTATATAAATATAATATATATAATTATGTATATGTTCAGGTAATTATATATGATTAATTATAATTATATGAAATATATAATTATATATAAATATATGATTATATAATTACAGTATATAATATATAAACATAAATATATATTATATATACTTTATATGTATATATAATATAAAACATTATGTATATGGGGCTTCCCACGTGGCTCAGTGGTAAAGTGTCCGCCTGCCAACGCAGGAGATGCAGGAGACATGGGTTCAATCCCTGGGTTGGGAAGATCCCCTGGAGGAATAAATGGCAACCCACTCCAGTATTCTTGCCTGAAAAAATCCCATGGACAGAGGCGCCTGGCAGGCTATAGTCCATGGGTTGAAAAGAGTCAGACATGACTGAGTGACTGAGCACATACATTATGTGTATACCATATCTTCTTTATCCATTCATTCATCAGTGTACATTTACAATCAATTAACAGACTTTTGAGTAGTAACCTGGTCAATATACCTATGATTTTCCCAAAATAAAGTCCTTTGGTTTAAAAATTTGTTATGAATAATCTTCTCTTGTGACAGTTGCAGATTGTGTCAAGCTGGAGACTGTGAACAAATCCCTGGCTTACCCTTAACCCAGCAGTCTTGGGACTACTTTTACCCAAAGGCTCAGAGCACCTGTCTTTGCACTGGGTTTGTTTCTCTTATGCTATATGGTAATTCTCTGTTTAAAGCAACTTTCCGCTTCTCTTACTCCTGGGTACTCTTGCAGAGCATAAACCTTTACCTTAAAAAGAAACCACATATATCCACCTAGAGCTTTTACAAACAACAGTCCCAACATTTAAAATAAATCATAAGGACCTATTTTGGCTGGGCAAATGCAAGAGAATCTGAATGGATGGATTTTGGTGAACCTTTGAGAGAAATCCAAACATATTCTCACCTGAAGTCTACCAATAAATAAATTTAGAAAACCAACTAGAAATGGGAGAATAGGTCAGGAGTGCCCATCTGAACTGCTTGATTTTCTGGGAGGAGCTCTCTCAAATGGCCTTGCACTATACATCCTGAATACATTTCTCTGAGAACATCGAAATGCTGTTAGAACATAATCCATTTGCCTGTCTCTATATGTATATTTATACCTGCATTAATATGTACATCTTATTGTTCAGTCGCTAAGTTGTGTCTGACGCTTTGTGGCCCCATGGACTGTAGCACAACAACTCTCTGTCCTTCTTTATATCCTGGAGTTTGAGCAAATATATACATATAACACACATTTGTAGTTGTGATGATTATATAGTATAAAGCATGTAAAACTCTGAAATAAAACATTTCATATAGCTAGCTAATCTTTCACTCATTCTGTGAAATAGCTGCTATATTCATTTTATATGTGAAGAAACTCATGCTCAGAGAAATTAAGTCATTTGACCAGAGTTGCCCTGCTGGTAAGTGACCGAGCTAGAATTCAAACCTTTGTCTGACCCCAAAGCTAATGTTTATTCTACATATTATTTCATTGACCTACTTTATGGCTAATTGCTCCCTAATCTAATCTAAAGCTGTATTCCAGACTGGTCTCTCTAGCTCCAGATTGAGGCATTTAATTGCTTGTTTGCAAGGTCCATAGTTAAATCAGACTCCACAGAGCCTTAAATGAACTCATTTTCTTATTCCACAAAGCTCTTCCTTTCATTTTCTTAATATTTCTTATGTGGCTCTTCCTCTCTGGGCTCTTGCCAGAGCTCCTATTCATTGCCCCCTCGTGTAGAGAACTGTAGTAGTCTCCTATTTGATCTCCCTGCCTGTAGACCTACTCCCATCTAATCTGTCATGTGCAGTTGAGGAAATTCCACTCTGATGACCTTATTCTACTTCTTACAGTCTTTTGATGGCTCCATATTGCTTATCAGATGAAATATGAATTCACTAATACACAGCACACATGAGCTCCCTGGTCTGGCTTTTTCCCAGTGTCCAGGCTCATCACATGACACTTTCTCATTAATACCCTGTGCTCTAGCAAAGCCCAAATTGTTTAATTCCCTGTTTGATTACTATTATCTTATGTGTTAATGCTGACCTTTCAGACTGGATTACTCTTCCTCCCTAATTTTCTAATAAACTCCAATTCTTTCTTTAAGAACTTAAATGTCCACATCTATAAGAAAAGCTATGACCAACAAAGACAGCATATTAAAAAGCAGAGACATTACTTTGCCAACAAAGGTCTGTCTAGTCAAAGCTATGGTTTTTCCAGTAGTCATGTATGGATGTGAGAGTTGGACTATAAAGAAACCTGAGTGCCGAAGAATTGATGCTTTTGAAACTGTGGCATTGGAGAACTCTGAGAGTCCCTTGGACTGCAAGGAGATCCAACCAGTCCATCCTAAAGGAAATCAGTTCTGAATATTCACTGGAAGGACTGATGCTGAAGCTGAAACTCCAATACTTTGGCCACCTGATGTGAAGAACTGACTCATTGGAAAAGACCCTGATGCTGGAAATGATTGAAGGTGGGAGGAGAAGGATGAGATGGTTGGATGGCATCACTAACTCAATGGACATGAATCTGAGTAAGCTCCGGGAGTTGGTGATGGACAGGAAAGCCTGGCATGCTGCAGTCCATGGGGTTGCAAAGAGTCAGACACGACTGAGCGGCAGAACTGAAACACCTTCTCTGGTCCATCAAGCAGAGCTGATTTCTCCATTTCTGGTCATTATTGTGCTAGTCATTCTACATTTTGACTTTTTGTTTATATGTCGGTCATGGACACTAGGAGTACACACTATTTTTATTTATAACACCATGTATTGTTTTGACACATATAGTCTCTCTCATTTTAACTATGTTCACTTATTTGCTGTTTTTCATGTTTATTTACTTGTTTGTATATGTTTATGTATATATGTTTATATGTATAAACATATGTATAACATATATGTATATATGTTTACTTGTTTGTGTATGTTTGTTTATGTTTTCTGTCATGTTTGCTACTGTGTTCAATACCTAGAACAGTGCTTAGCATGTGACAGGTACTCAAGAAATGACTTGTTGAATGGATGAATTAATACAACAAAATATAGTTATAGAAGTTTGTCAGGGCACTGCTGCTGCTGCTGCTGCTAAGTTGCTTCAGTCGTGTCCGACTGTGCGACCCCATGGACTGCAGCCTACCAGGCTCCTCCATCCATGGGATTTTCCAGGCAAGAGTACTGGAGTGGGGTGCCATTGCCTTCTCCTGTCAGGGCACTAAAGATTCATATATATATAAAATGTATATACAAACATATATAAATAAATATAGCATGTCATATGCATGACATTATACATATGATAATGTAATTCGTGTCCTACTCTTTGGGACCTGATGGACTATACAGTCCATGGAATTCTCCAGGCCAGAATACTGGTGTGAATCACCATTCCCTTCTCCAGGGGCTTTTCCCAACCCAGGGATTGAACCCAGATCTCCCACATTGCAGACGGATTCTTTACCAGCTGAGCCACCAGGGAAGCCCAAGAATACTGGAATGGGTAGCCTATCCATTCTCCAGGGGATCTTCCTGATCCAGGAATAGAACCAGGGTCTCCTGCATTGCAGGCAGATTCTTTACCAGCTGAGCTACCAGGGAAGCCCAGTTGTATCATCATTTAACTTAATTATAGCAGTTCCTGATGTTGGAGAGAGTTGTAGCATCATCCATAACATCTGGGACAAAAATAGATCTAGAAAACTTAGAGAGCAGGAATGGGCCCAAGATGAGAATGAAAAGGAGAGATTGACAAAGAAACATTTTAATTTCTATATGGAGGTGAAATTTGAAATGAAAAGAGTGAGAAGCCCTTTTCAAGGATCCCAACAAATATAAACTAGATTGTTGACTTCCATTTGGTTATAAAATTTGTTACGATCACTGATTTTCTTTTTTATCCCACCATTGGTATGTTGGATGGCTGTTCTGTTGACATAGTTAATGTTGTTTTGCTCACTGTTGAAATGCTTGTGTGGCAGGCCTGTCATGCATGCATAGTCCGGTTCCAGGACCAAGCCTGTGTGCCGGGTTGCTGTTGGGGGAATTCTTGATAGACTTTCTGGTCTAGAGGCCTCACAGCATATCACTGGATAATTGTCAGGACTGTGGCAAGCCCTCCACTGGGAATCTTCCATAGTCATATTGTTTGGCTGGCACTTCAGAGCTTATGACTATTGACAGTATCTGCTAGAATGCCACTTTAAGGTACCTCAAGAGACAGTACAATTTCTATCTTTTCTGTGAAATACTCCAGTTTAGGTTTATTTAAAAATGATGAAGTGGCATTTTATTATATCAGCCATAAGGAGACTACAGAGATTGCTGCATTTAACTATCAGCATTATTTATTTCCATGCTTCCTAGGTGGTACAGTGGTAAAGAATCCATCTGCAGTGCAGGCAATGCAGGAGACAAGGGTTAGATCCCTGGGTTGGGAGGATCCTCTGGAGGAAAAATTGGCCACCCACTCCAATATCCTTGCCTGAAAAATTCCACAGAGAAAGGGGCCTGGTAGGCTACAGTTCAAAGGGTCACAAAGAGCTGGACATGACTGAGTGACCAAGCACGTATGCACGAACAGGTTAAACTATATTAATATATTCTAGAATACTTAAAAAAAATTGATCATAGTTGCTATTTACTGGATCTGATTTCTTGCCTAGTGCATACAGCAAATAGTCCAGACAGAAATGGAGGAAGTCTCAGGTATTTAATAATGAGAACTTAGAAAGACCATTTAACCCAAAGGCCTCTGTCTGGTATGGGAGTTGTCCCATGAAACTGAGATCTGGAGGATGAAGAGTAATTGTGTTTTGTCTGTGTAGACTGGAAAGTTGAGAGAGTTGTAGGCCCAGGGAAAGAAAATCTCAGTGGCCTTAAGTGAGACACAATATTTGGGGGGCTGGTTGGGAGGACAATGGCAATAGAGGGACATGAAGGTAGGAGCAGATTAACAATGTTCTTAAAAACCGTGCTAAGGAGTTTATACTTAGTGTATCAGAGTGGATGACTTTAGAGGAGGTGAGTGACATGAAGAGATTTGTTATTTTAGAAAAAATACTGACTCTGGAGAATGAATTGAGTAAAGAGGATAACAAAATTAGAGAGAGAACCACTAGTATGCTTATTCAGTAATCCAGTACATGATGGTGTTGACTTGGGGTAAGGTTGGAGAAATGGACAGTAGATAGGATATTGAAATTGATTGGATTGGGAGATGAGGAAGTAGGAGGAGTCAATAATGGTTCTGAGGCTTTTGTCTTGAGCAACATGATGGATGGTTGTGAAATATAGAACTTAGGAGGAGTGAGTAGGAGAAGTGGAGGGAAAAGAATGTAGGTAGAGTCTATTTTTCAACACTGAGCTTGAAGTTCCTATGCAACATCCTTGAGATGTCTGGGAAGCAGGTGGGTACAGGAGTCTAAAGCTTAGAAAGATGACTGAGCCATAGGGAAGCATTTGGGATTCATGAGAAGTTCTAAAACTTTTTCTACCGTAACACACTTAAAGAATACAAAACCCTCCCACACATTAAAGTGGCTCAATCTGGCAATGATTATGACTTTATCTCTGAGAAAGCTCTTTCTCCAGATGACTGCATGGCTTTCTTACTTCATTCATGTCTCTGCTCACTGTGACATTATCAAAAACCCTGCCCAATACTACCCTACTAAAAAACAAAACTAAACACTTATTCTGATCATTCCCTATTCTATTAAAACACTATTGTTCTTTGCTCTACTTACTACCATGTAATACATATTTGTTCACTGGATTATCGTTCCTTCTATCAGGAATTTTTTCTGTTCACTAATCTATTCACAAGGTCTAGAATATTCTTGGTTCATGTTTTTGAATAAATTATTTTCAACACAATGAAGGAGGGATGAGAGGATGTAAAATTTTATTCAGCTCCCCAACCAAGGATGCCCTCCTGTACTCTGCCCTCATCCATAGATTTGAAAATCATTATTAGTGATACTGTCTAGAGCCGTTGGAATTGATGTCATTGTCCAGACAGTATATAAAGTAAGGATAGAGGCATATAAAGATAAGAGTGAGAAAGCCAGAGGTGAGGATTTCACAAACAATGAAGCAATAGCTAGAGAAGGATGAAGAAAACTGAAACATGTTAGATCAAGAAAGTTCAGACACGGTGTGATAAAGAGGGTCAGGTCAGTGGTTCCCAATGCTTCTAGGAATGAAGGCCTAGGCAAAAATGGGTAGAAAACATGAACTAGTGCTTCACAGCAGAATAAACATAAATTGTTAATAAACATGAAAAAAGGCTACTCTTGCTAGTAATCAAAGAAATTGAGTACCACTAAGTATCATATAGTAGTGGAATTAGCCAAACAAGAAATCAATTAATTACTTAGAAACAAAAGACATGATTGTATCAAATACAAAGCAGAGTTTTATTTGTAAAACATTTTTAATCCTGATGTATGATAAGCATGATACATTTACAGTTTAAGTCAACATGGATTGGAAAATTATAATCAGTAATTTGCATTGTCTTTTATTTTAATATTGCTGTTGTATAAATTTGTACATTTTTCTGACTAATTCTATCTTCAGAAAAATTTAGAAATACAGTGAAAGATTTGCATACTAAGATGACATGGCATCATAACTAAGGAATATTTCTGTACAGAAGGCTGGCAGAGAGGCATGCTATAATAGGAAGCACACAGATGGATGACTGCCATTTTCTCTGACCCAACTTCTTAACCATGAAAACCTCCTAGGTAGCCTTCTGAATGCCTCAGATCGGAGAAGCATTTCTTCATAAGATGGGTTGTGTCCACAAAAGAGTATTTATTAAATTTGGAGGAAAAAGCACTCAGCTTGGGTTTGGTGACTGCCCAAACATTCCTTCTCCCTTCGCAAATGTCACCATTCAACTAATCAGCACTCTAAGCAGGGACCTTTTGGTTTATATTTCTAAGAATACAATTAAAACAGTGCTTGATTCTTAATCAGCAAGAGGAACCTACTGACAGGTTTAAGCAGAAAGGTGTTGAGTAAAATATTGGGCAGAGGTCTGAAGAAGTAAGCTCAGAAACAGAGGAATGATGAAGGCTAGCTCCCTGGACTGCAGTCAAATCCTGCACACATTCCGATGCAACCGCTGAATCCTGTACTCCCTCCACAAATGCCACCCTTGGAAAATGGATATTGTGCCAAGGTTACTCTTCCACACAAATAGATTTCCCACTATTTCCCTTTTAAAAGTATTATGGCTTGTGTAGACAATGGATGAGGCTTTGTCACATGTCTGCATCCTAGCAACAGAGGAGGCTTAGGTCGTGAGCATCTGATTTGTGGCTTCAAACTGAAGGACATGAGCTCTGCCTTCTACTAAGATTCACATGGTGGGGAGTGCTCCTAAAGTGTGACCCATTTATTATTTAAAAAAACACAAAGCAACAACAACAAACAAAGTGACAAAGCTTTATTGAACAAAAGGGAGGTTAAAATTACACATTGGAAAATGTAATTAAATGTTGAAAGACATTAGCAGACATTAAGAATCTGCCCAATTGTGATGGAATTCAGGTGGAAGGAGAAAAGGAAAGTGGTGAAATTATGCTAATTTATTTTTTATTCAGGTGTATCAAGAAATATTATTTCATTGAAAATTTTGACAAATTAAGAAATATAGGCTTAAACATAGTATCTAAAAATGCCAGAGAAGAACCAGAAAACTAAACAAAGGTGAAGAAAAACAAAATAATAAAAACAACCTTTAAAGAATCACACAGAACAGAAAATAAATGACAAGGGCAAGAACAATCGGTCATAATAAATAAATATAATAATAATATAATAAATATAATAATAATAAATAAACGAGGAAAGAACTAGGACAAAAATTTACAGAATGGGTGAAAGTATGAAATTCAAGTGAATTAAGAGGAATATAGTATATAATTAAAAGTGTGGACTGTGAAGTATCCTTGTTTTGAATTTAGAACCAATTCTGTAATTTACTAACTATAGGACCTTGGGAAAGCTAAAGACTTTATGCTTTAGGGTTTTTACTTGTGTAATAGCATGCAAAGCAGATCAAAGGAAAGCAGACTCAGAAGAAATTTCATGAACTTAAATACATTCCTAAAAATATAATGAAAATTGGTGAATAAAGTGTTTAATTCAAGAAGTCAAGAAGGAGAAAAGAAACCTTAAAAAAGGAATTAATAAAGATAAGTAGAGAAAGTAATGAGCTAGAAAATATAAAATGTAAAAATAATTGAATTGATAAATAAGATGGAACTGGTTATTTAGAAAAAAATGAAATAGATGAATTTTTATACTTTTTTAAAAGTTTATTTGAGTAGAATGTAGAAAATGTGCATATAGAAAAAGACAGTCACAAATAAAATATAAGCTGATAGAACAGGTATGTACATATGATAAAACCTGAAAAAAATCCAGTGAAAAATGGATACAACACATAAATAAACAGTTTCTGAAAGAAAGAAAATACAAGGATTTGAGCACACAGAGTGGATAGAATCATCCATTACAGAGTAATGCCTTCATAAAACTTTTATTTCTTTTTTCTGTCTAAGTGGGCTACATCTTAGAGAAATCTCTACACCAACCTAGGAAGCTTCTGTGAAATTATTCATTACTGAAACTTCTATTTTATGGCAAGCATAAGTATGTGATGCCAAAGCAACTCAAAATGATCTTCTCTGAACTTTAGGGAGATTATACCACTCTATGATGCATGTACTTTGCTAACCTTATTTAGAAACATAAATAAATGCTCTCAGAAACTGGGTGAGGTAGATGAAATGAATAGGACACAATCAGATTCAGGATAAATAGCAGAGATATACAAGGAGTTCAGCTGTTTATATTGCTGTTTTATAGGCTTTGTATCATGGACCAGATTTGAGGACAGTTATAAATATGTACTGTAGACAAATCCATCGTGTTAAATATCGACTTGGTCTTTGGAGGACAAGACAAATTATAAACCTTACAGAGCTGGAGGAATGGATGGACAGAAAAAAGTGTGAGTGATGCTGTCCTTTATGATTTGATTTTAGGTTTGGAATTAATTTAACCATTAAAAACTTACATATAATTTACATAGAATTACCCATAGAAAACACAAGTAGACAATATTTTTATTGTTGCAAGCTATTTGCATTTTAAGGTGACATATGAGGATTAATTTTTAGGATTCCATTTTGGCTAAAAAAAAAAAAAAAAAGGAAATTTAAAAGAAAGATAGCTAAAGAATCAGATTTCAGATGGAACATGAACCAGAGTAGCTCCAGAGATCTAGGGAGCAAAAAATAAGGGGCAGTCTCTTATTTGCCTCTGGGGGGATACAAAAGATGCTATCACTTTATGACATTTTATTCTTGAGCTTTAAATTTAAATTCTAGGGAGAGAACTCCTGGTTGGTTTAGCTTGAGTTATATCTTCAACACCTTGCCTTGGTGTAGGACAAAGAAATTTGGTTGGGAGTTACATAGGGGCTATATTCAGTGGAGGGAGGGAGGAGCTCCCCAAAGGAAAACTATGTTTTTATAACAGAATAGCAGTTCATGGACACTGAGGAGATGAAACAACAGATATCCATTATATGCTGCTTTTTAGTGTTGAAATTCCATGCAACGGACAAGTTTTCCAATTTCTATTTTAATTTTCAGTGATCCTGATTTTTATTATATTTAGTATTGCTTAGGATTAGGATGAATATTACAGTTTGTTTCTTGATTTAAAAATAAATGAAGACTTCTGGTTTTTGCTTTTGCATGTAAGGAGCTTGGAGGTCATCACTCCATCTTAACAACAAATAAAAAATCTGAACAGACTAAAACATCAACAGCTCTTCTTAGACCTGTAAGAGAGGGGAGGAGGATACAGGGCAAACTGGAGAGACAGGCTTGCAAATACAGGCAGTCCCAGGCTACTAGAGCAGAGACTCATGAGCAGAATCTGATGTGGGGACCGGACCTCTGGCGCTTGGTAAGAAAAATGAACTGTAATTGACAAATGGCTGCAGGCTCGATGTGGACAACACTGAGTTAAAAATTCCAGGAGGATTCAGTCATAAAGGGACCTCCACAGTACTGTGATATTTACCTACAGAAGCTCAATCAGATTCCCAGAATAATGATGAAAAAATGAACCATTTTGAAATATGCCAGAGCACTCCATTCTTCTTAATAAGGCCTGCCTTCAGGGGAAACTAATTAACCAGGACCTAACCTGTTGGGTATTATCAGAGCCTAATTAAGCTGTGGAAGGGAAATACCCAATTCTCATCCACTCTGACTATCCTGTCCCACCTAAGGGGGAAGAGAAAGACAGGGAAACATTCATGAAATTCACAGTCCAGAGACATACGCTCAATAAGAGACTGAGACCTAATTGTTAGAACACTTCCCCTCCCCCAACACCTTATCACCACATTACCAACAGCCTTTTTATAGCGATTCCTTTTACCAAATACCCTAGTCATGTCTAGCTATCTAGAAAAAGTTACAAGCTATACAAAAATGCAAAAACACAATTTGTAAAGGTAAAGCAAACATCAGAACCAGACATGGCAGGGATGTTGGAATTATTAGACTGACGATTTAAAACAAGTACAATGAATATGTTAATTATGAATAAAATAAATAGCATGCAATATGGCCAATGTAGGCAGAGAGAGGGAAATCCCAGGAAAGAACGCCAAAGAAATGATGACAATTAAAAAAAAAAAATACTGTAACAGAAATGCAAAACACCTTTGATAGGCTTCTTGGAAAGAAGATGGTTGAGGAGAGTTTCCCTGTGCTAGAAATTATATCACTAGAACCCTTGAGTACTGAAAAGCAAAGAGAAAAATGCTTAAATAAAAAACAAAGTATCTAGGGATTCTGGGGCAACTAGAAAAAGAGTTACATATGCGGATACCAAAGGGAGAAGAAAGAGAAACTGAAGAAATATTTATAACAATAATGGCTGGAAATTTCCCTAAGTTAATGTCAGAAACCAAACCACAGAAGAAGTGCAGAGAATACCAAGAAGAATAAGTTCCAAAAAGCTATACTGAGGTATATTATCTCCAAACTTCAAAGTTAAAGATAAGGAAAAAATTCTGAAGGAAGTCAAATAGAGAAAATACCTTGCCTCTGGAGAAAAAAAAAAGGACACATTTGACTTCTCCAAAACCAATCAAGCAGGAAGAATGACATGAGATAGTTGGGAGAAACAGACCAACAACCTAGAATTTTAAGCCCTGAAAAATTAACGTTAAAAAAAATGAAGAACTTTCTCAGAAGAGCAGAAATTGATGGAATTTGTTGCTGGCATATCTGCCTTGCAAAAAGTATTTAAAAATTTTTTTTTAGAGAGAAGGAAAATAATGTAGGTCAGAAACTCAGACTACAAAAACAAGAGCACTGCAAAAGAAATAAGAAGATAAAATTAAACATTTATTTTTCTTATTCCAAAGTGTTTTAACAGATGACAGTTATTTTAAAAAAAAATACTAACAATATAATATACAACTGTGGAAAATTCTGGAAGAGATGGGAATACCAGACCATCTGACCTGTCTCTTGAGAAACCTGTATGCAGGTCAGGAAGCAACAGTTAGAAGTAGACATGGAACAACAGACTGGTTCCAAATAGGAAAAGGAGTACATCATGGCTGTATATTGTCACCCTGCTTATTTACCTTATATGCAGAGTACATCATGAGAAACGCTGGGCTGGAAGAAACACAAGCTGGAATCAAGATTGCCAGGAGAAATATCAATAACCTCAGATATGCAGATGACACCACCCTTATGGCAGAAAGTGAAGAAGAACTAAAGAGCCTCTTGATGAAAGTGAAAGAGGAGAGTGAAAAAGTTGGCTTAAAGCTCAATGTTCAGAAAATGAAGATCATGGCATCTGGTCCCATCACTTCATGGGAAATAGATGGGGAAACAGTGGAAACAGTGTCAGACTTTATTTTTTTGGGCTCCAAATCACTGCTGATGGTGATTGTAGCCATGAAATTAAAAGACGCTTACTCCTGGGAAGGAAGGTCATGACCAACCTAGATAGCATATTTAAAAGCAGAGACATTACTTTGCCAACAAAGGTCCGTCTGGTCAAGGCTATGGTTTTTCCAGTAGTCATGTATGGATGTGAGAGATGGACGGTGAAGAAAGCTGAGCGCCAAAGAACTGATGCTTTTGAACTGTGGTGTTGGAGAAGACTCTTGAGAGTCCCTTGGACTGCAAGAAGATCCAACCAGTCCATCTTAAAGGAGATCAGTCTTGGGTGTTCATTGGAAGGATTGATGTTGAAGCTGAAGCTCCAATACTTTGGCCACCTGATGCGAAGAGTTGACTCATTGGAAAAGATCCTAATGCTAGGAAGGATTGGGGGCAGGAGGAGAAGGGGACGACAGAGAATGAGATGGCTGGATGGCATCACTGACTCGATGGACATGGGTTTGGGTAAACTCCAGGAGTTGGTGATGGACAGGGAGGCCTGGCGTGCTGCAATTCATGGGGTCGCAAAGAGTTGGACACAACTGAGCGACTGAACTGAACTGAACAGCTTAGGTATAATTTTATATGCTAATATATGTATACTTATATAAGTGAAGTGAATGATGGCAATTATATAAAGGATGGGAGGAAGAAATTAGGGTTATTTTGTTATTGTAAGATGTTTGTGATACCCATGAAGTAGGATATTGTTGTTTGACAGTGGACTTGGATTAGCTGTGTATATGTTTAATGAATATTGTGGACTAGGGCAAGTCTTTAAAAAAGTAAAAAAAAAAAAAGAAAGAAAATCAATATTCTGTGAAATGAGATAAAGTGAAATCTGATAAAATCCTCAACACTACAAACGGCAGAGAAAAAACAGAAGATAAAAATAAGAACGAAGAAGAACAAGGGCAATAAATAGAAAACCTGTTGGATATAATAGATATGAATTCAACTATATCAATTATGACTTTGAGTGTTAAATTATCTAAATCCACTAATTAAAGAGAGACTTTGTCAGAGTGGGTCAAAAAATACAACTTATCTGTTATACTATCTACAAGAAGCCGACTTTAAATATAATGATATATGTAGATTAAAAGTAAATGGATGGAGAAAAATACACCATGGTAACAATCAAAAGCCGAGATAGCTGTATTAATTTTAGACAGAGCAGACTGCAAATTAAGGAAAGTTATCAAAGATGAAAAAAGGCATTACATAATGATAGAAAGGTCAATTCTCCAAGAAGACATTAACAATTGTAATTGTGTATGTGCCTAACAGCATAGCATCAAACTATATGAGGCAAAAACTGATAGAACTACAAGAAAAAATAGATGAATTCACTATCACATTTGGACTCTTCAGTGCTCCACAATAAGAAATAGACAGATCAAGCAAGCATAGTAATAAAGACATAGTTGGCCTCAATAACGGCATCAGACAACTGGATATAATTTACATCTCCAAACTACTTCATTCAACAACATCAAAATAACTTTTTTTTTTTTCAAGGTGCCATATGGAACATTCACCAGTTCAGTTCAGTCACTCAGTTGTGTCCGATTCTTTGCTACCCCATGGACTGCAGCATGTCAGGCTTCCCTGTCTATCACCAACTCCTGGAGCTTGCTCAAACTCATGACCAATGAGTCAGTGATGCCATCCCACCATCTCATCCTCTGTTGTCCCCTTCTCCTCCCTGCCTTCAATCTTTCCCAGCCTCAGGGTCTTTCCAATGAGTCAATTCTTTGCATTAGGTGGCCAAAGTATTGGAGCTTCAGCTTTAGCATCAGTCCTTCCAATGAATATTTAGGACTGATTTCCTTTGCAATTGACTGATTTTATCTCCTTGCAGTCCAAGGGACTCTCAAGAGTCTTCTCCAACACCACAGTTCAAAAGCATCAATTCTTCGGTGCTCAGCTTTCTTCACCATCCAACTCTCACATCCATTCATGACTACTGGGAAAACCATAGCTTTGACTAGACAGACCTTTGTTGGCAAAGTACTATCTCTGCTTTTTAATATGCTGTCTAGGTTGGTCATATCTTTTCTTCCAAGGAGCAAGCGTCTTTAATTTCATGGCTGTAGTCACCATCTGCAGTGATTTTGGAGCCCCTCAAAATATCTCTCACTGTTTCCATTGTTTCTCCATCGATTTTGCATAAAGTGATGGGACCAGATGCCATGATCTTTGTTCTTTGAATGTTGAGTTTTAAGTCAGCTTTTTCACTCTCCTGTTTCACTTTCATCAAGAGGCTCTTTAGTTCTCTTCGCTTTTTGCCATAAGGGTGGTGTCATCTGCATATCTGAGGTTATTGATATTTCTCCCGACAATCTTGATTCCAGCTTGTGCTTCATCCAGCCCAGGACTTTTCATGATGTACTCTGCATATAAGCTAAATAATCAGGGTGACAATATACAACCTCGACGTACTCCTTTCCCAATTTGGATCCAGTCCGTTGTTCCATGTCTGTTTCTAAGTGTTGCTTCTTGACCTGCATACAGATGAACCATATTCTGGGCCACAGATATATCTTAACAAATTTTAAATAATGGAAGCCATATGACATCCACTGTCAGACCACAGTGAAATTGAATAAGAAATCAGCAACAGAAAGATACCTGGAAAATCCCCAAATATGTGGAGATTAACCAACAGATTTCTAAATAACACACAGATAAAAGAAGAAATCTAAAGGAAAAGTAAAAATATTCTAAACTAAATGAAAACATTGCTTATCAAAATCTGTGTGATGTGGAAAAAGCAGTGCTTAGAAATTTATAGCATTGAATGCGTATATTAGAAAGGAAGAATAGTGTGCTCAGTTGTGTCCGACTATTTGTGGCCCATGGACTGTAGCCTGCCAGGGTCCTCTGCCCATGGAATTTTCCAGGCAGTGATACTGAGCAGGTTGAAATTTCTTCCTCCAATGGATCTTCCTGACTCAAGGATCGGGCCCATGTCTCTTGTGTCTCCTGCATTGGCAGGCTAATTCTTTACCACTAGCACCAATAGTTTAAGTTTCCACTATAAGAAACTTGAAAAAGAAGAGCAAATTAAATCTAAAATAAGCAGAAGAACAGAAATAATAAGAATCAGAGCAGAAATCAGTAAAATTATAAATAGGAAATCAATAGAGAAAAATCAGTGAATCCCACGTTGGTCTTTTGAAAAGATCAATAATATCGATAAGCCTCAGCCAGACTGACTAAGAAGAAAAAATAGAGGGCACAAGTTACTAATATCAGAAATGAAAAGGGGCTATTGCTACAGATTCCAGGGACATTAAAAGGACAATAAAAAAATACTGTGAACAACTGTATGCTTACAAATTCAATAACTAGGTACAATGAATCAATTCCTTGGAAAGCAAAATCTTGTAAACTCACACAAGAAGAAATAGACACTCTGAATAGGCCTATATCTATTAATGAAATTGAATCCAAAATTAATAACCATCAAAAGCAGAAAGCACAAGGCCCAGATGGGTTCACTGGTGAATTCTGCCTGATGATTAAGGGAGAAATGATAGCAGTTCTCTGCTATCTTATCCATTGTACAGAAACAGAGGAAATATTTCCTAACTCTATGTGGCTATCATTACCCTAGTCCCAAAACTAAGCAAAGACATTTTAGGGAAACTACAAATCAGTATCTCTTATGAATATCAAAGTGAAAATATTCAATAAAATAGCAGCAGATTATATGCAAAAAGTATAAAAAGAATTATACACCATGACCAAATGGTACTCATGCCAGGTTTGCAAGGCTGTTTCAATATTTAAAAATCAATGAATATAATCCATCACATCAATAGGCTAAAAATGAAAATTCACATGATCATATTAATGTGTGCAGAAAAAACATTTGACAAAATCAAACACCTATTCATTAAAAAAAAAAACTAACCTATCAATAAACAGGAAATAAAATAGAAGCTTTCTCATCTTGATAGACTATCTACAAAAAAACCTACATGTAACATCATACGTAATGTGAATAACTCAAAATTTTACCACTAAGATTAGGTACAAGGCAGTGATGTCTTCTCTCATCACTCCTTCTCAACATCATTCTGGGAGTTCTTGCTAATGCAGTAATGCAAGAAAAGGAAATAAAGGCAGACAGACTGGGAAGATAGAAATAAAACTATCTTTGTTTACAGATCACATGATAGTCTATGTAGAAAATCTGAAAGAATTAACAAACCTCTCTGAAACTAATAAGCCATTTATATCAAGATTGCAGGATTCAGAGTTACTGTACAAAAGTTAATTGCTTTTCTTTATAGTATAATGAAAAAGTGAACTTTTAAATTAAAAAACACATTACTGTTTATATTGCACATGGGCATGCTGTGCCCAAATCTTTGTGGCCCCCTGGAATATCACCTGCCAGGCTTCTCTGTTCATGGGTTTTTCCAGGAAAAATACCGAAATTGGTGGCCATTCCCCTCTACAGGGTTTCCTCCTGACCCAAGGATTGAGCCCTCATCTCCTGCATCTCCTGCATTGGAGATGAGCCTCCTGGGAAACCCACCATTTACATTAGTGCTCCCCAACATGAAATACCTAGGTACAAGGAAACAAAATATATATAAGATCTCTATGAAGAAAACTACATGACTCTAATGAACATTAGCAAAGAACTAAGCAGATGGATATATATTCCATGTTAATGCATAGGTAGACTCAATATTATGAAGATGTCAGTTCTTCTTTATGTGACCTATAGATTTGACACAATCACATTCAAAATCTCAAAGGGCTGTTTTGTGGATATCAACAAAATAATTGAATACAGTTTATATGGAGAGTCAAAAGACCAGAATAATCAACACAATATTGAAGAAGAAGAACAGAGTTGTAGAACTGATTCTAGTTGACTTTAAGACTTATTATAAAACTACAGTTTCAAGCGTGGTATTGGCAAAAAAATAGATCAATGGAACAGAATAGAGAACCTAGAAACTGACACCTATAAATATAGTCAACTGGTCTTTGACAAAAGAGCAAAGGCAATACAATAGGGCAAAGATAGTATTGTCAACAAATGGTGCTGGAATAATTGGGCATCTACATGTAGAAAAATAAATCTAAACCCAGACTTTATACACTTCACAAAAATTAACTCATAATGGATCATAGACCTAAGTGTAGAACGCAAAACTACAAACCTCCTTGTTGTCCAGTCGCTCAGTTGTGTCCGACTCTTTGCAACCCCATGGACTGCAGCACGCCAGGCTTCCCTGTCCTTCACAATCTCCCAGAGTTTGCTCAAACTTATGTCCATTAAATCAGTAATGCCATCCAACTATCTCATCCCCTGTCATCCCCTTCTCCTCCTGCCATCAATCTTTCCTAGCATCAGGGTGTTTTCCAATGAGTCAGCTCTTCACATCAGGTGGCCAAAGTATTGGAGCTTCAGCTTTAGCATCAGTCCTTCCAATGATTATTCAGGGTTGATTTCCTTTATGATTGACTGGTTTGATCTCTTTGTTGTCCAAGGGACTCTCAAGAGTCTTCTCCAGCACCACAGTTCAAAAGCATCAATTCTTCAATGCTCAGCCTTCTTTATGGTCCAACTCTCACATCCATACATGACTCCTGGAATAGGAGAAAACATAGTTGATCTTGGATATGGTGCCTTTTTATAGATAACATTAAATACTTGATTCATTAAAGAAATAATTGATAATCTGGACTACATTAAAATAAACTTGTGTCTGTGAAAAACAATATCAAGAGAATGGGAAGGCAAGCCACTTAATGAAAGAAAATATTTGAAAAAGAAATGTCTAACCAAGAACTGTTATCCAGAATATACAATGAGCTCTTAAAACTCAACAATAAAGTTAACAACTTGATTAAAATATGGGCCAAAGGTCTCAACAGAGACCTCAGGAAAGAAGATATACAGATAACAATTAAATACATGGAATGATTCTCCTCATCATTTGTCTTCAGGGAAATGAAAATTAAAACAACAAAGAGATACCACTGCACATCTATTAGAATGGCCAAAATCCAGAACACTGACAACACCAAAATGCTGATAAGAATGTGGAGTATCCTTTCATGCTGGTGTAAAATCAAAACAATACAGCTATTATGAAAGACATTTCAGTGCGTGCGTGCTAAATTGCTTCAGTCATGTCCAACTCTGCAAGTGAACTGTAACATGCCAGGCTCCTCTGTCCATGGAATTCTCCAGGCAAGAATACTGCAGTGGGTTGCCATGCCCTCCTCCAGGGGCCTTCCTGATCCAGGGATCAAACTCACATCTCTTATGTCTCCTGCATTGGCAGGCAGGTTCTTTATCACTAGTGCTACCTGGGAAGCCCTAAACATGCTTTTACCATGCAATCCAGAGATCATTCTCCTTGGTATTTAGCCACAGGAGGTTTGTATCCACACAGAACCTGCACATGAATATCTATGGCAGCTTTTTTGTAATTGCCAAAGCTTGGAAGCAGCCTTCCAAGCTGTCACCTACAGAAGTAAGTAAATGTGTAAATAAACTGGTGCATCCAGAAAATGAAATATTTCATTTTAAGGAGAAATGAAGCAGTCATGAAAAGATGTGGAGTAAACTTGACTGCATATTATTAAGTGTAAGAGGCCAATTTAAAAAGGCTACATACTATGTGATTCCAACTATCAGATACTTTGGAAAAGGCAAAACTGGAGAAAATGAAAAGGTCGGTGGTTGCTAGGGGTGGGTTGGGGTGGGAAGAAGGATGGATTAGCAAGCACAGGGTTTTAGGACCATGGCACTATTTTGTACATTATTGCAGTGATGGATACACAAACCCAAAGTATGTACACAACACCAAGAGTGAGCCATAAGGTAAACTATTGACCTTAGTGATTATGATGTGTCAGGTCAGTGTAGGTTTAGCCTTGGCAACAGAGGCACCACTTGGTGTATTCATTGACAATTGATAATAGAGGCGGACGAATTATGCTTGAGTGGAGATAAAGGACTTAAGAGAAATTTCTGTACCTCCTTCTCAATTTTGTTTTCAATTTAAAACTCCTTTTGTAACTTTTCTTTAAAAAATTTGAAACAGTAACAACAAAATTATGTGAGTAAATAATATTTAATCAGAATCAGCAACTTATTGCCTTATAATGTAAAGATGCTACATTTTTGGTACTTTTAGCTAGTCATAAATGTTTATTTTACAGTGGACTGTAAGTTCCCTGAAGACAAGGACTGTGATCGTTTTGTTCAATAGTACACACTCACTATTAACAAATACCAGTTTATCAGAAGCGCTCAAAAATATTATTGAAAGAATAGTTTTCATTAACTTTATTAATTATGCTAAAAGAGAGAGATTCTATGTAAGCCATGGGACTCTGATCAGTTTCACCCATCCAGCAGCTTGGTTTTCAGGGAAAAAAGTGTGAAGGAGCAAAGCATTTGAGAGATGAAAAGGCAGAAAGAAGAAGGAAGAAAGAGAAAACAAGAGAGACAGAGAAAGAGAAAATTCTTTGCTCACTGAGGAGCTACAGCAGGACTTCCCTGCTGGTCCAGGGGCTAAGACTATGTGCTCCCAGGGCAGGGGAGATGGGTTCCATCCTGATCAGGGAACTGGATCCCATATGCTGCAACTGAGAGTTTGCATGCCTCAGCTAAAGATCCTGCATGCCACAACATAGATCAACAATCTCATGCTGCAACTAAGTCTGGGTGCAGCCAAATAAATTAATGAAATAAAAGAAACTCCTGGGACTCCTTTCACTTAAAAATCCTTTAAAAAGTGAGAGGGAGTACTGCAATCTTATTTGGGAGTTGATCCCAGGAAATACTGTTAGTAGAATGGAGAAATGAGAAGAGAAGAGAATGAAGGAAGAACATTAGTGCATTCTCCCCTGGATGACCGTGTGGGCAACCAGAGCTTAATTCCTGTAGGGAACAACAGAGCCATCTCGCCACAAGGGCTGTCCAACTACCCCAGTCAGAGATTAAGGGCCACGCCAAGAGGAGCCTTGATTCCCTGGCACTTCTGACTCGCTGCACAGGTGGGCAGAGTAGAGTCCTGCAGGCAGGGGGAGCCCTTAGGCAATGAAACGTAGATGCTGGCAATACAAAAAGTCAGGTTAGTTTGCACAGACATGTAAGGAACAAGGCAATATGAATGGAGAAAACAATAGCAACTGCTCAAGTTTCCTTGTTTGTATATAGAAAGAAAGTCATAGAGATATTTAATAGACATTTATGTTTATTTTCAGCTGTGTTTCAGAAT
This sequence comes from Okapia johnstoni, assembly GCA_024291935.2. Lineage (NCBI taxonomy): Eukaryota > Metazoa > Chordata > Mammalia > Artiodactyla > Giraffidae > Okapia > Okapia johnstoni. The sequence goes on along the minus strand of CM044310.1, from coordinate 57,093,240 downwards.
CTGGAATAGCTACTTGTATTCAGGCAATTGGGCTTCCCAAGCAGTGCTAGTGGTAAAGAATCTGCCTGCTCCATGCAGGAGACCTAAGCTAGATGCAGGTTCTATCCCTGGGTGGGGAAGATCCCCAGGAGAAGGGAATGGCTACCCACTCCAGTATTCTTGCCTGGAGAATCCCATGGACAGAGGAGCCTGGTGGGTTTTGGTCCATAGGGTCGCAGAGACGGACAGGACTGAAGAACTTAGCCTTTACAATCACTAAACATTTCTTGACCTTGTTGATATCTCATGACTGTCCACCTCAGCTGAGTGTATACATGAGTGGATTGAAAATTGAAGTCCATATTGTTGATTGCCAGGATGATACATTCACTTAGAAACCACTCTGGTGCCCTTTGTCATTTGGAGCCCATATTTCAGAGCTAAACCTGTACTGAGCACAAACATTTTCATCTTGTAAATGTTGATTAACAATCAGTTTCATGGGGTTAATCCATATACTTCAGAATGGAGACTCAGTTTCACCTTTTTGAAAAGAAAAAATAAAATGGAGAACTACGCTTAAAAATCATGTGTGTCAGTTCTCTTGGGCATTATCTAAGCGCTGTCTTATGCCAAGTATGGGAAGTAGGTGAGGGATGGATCAACTGAATGGTTTTCTGGGGAAGTCTTGAGCCAGGAGTCACAAAAGACGTTAAAATAGGAAGTAGAAGTTCATGAGGTCAGCAAAAAGTAGACCCCGTGAGGGCAAAATCAGCAGTAACGTCAACAGTCCAGAGTGGAATCACCAAGGAGTTAAAATGTGGGTAGAAGTCAGAAAGAGATGAAAAAATTAGGGAATCTAATCAAAAGTAATAATAATAAAAAAAAGAAATGATGAAATACGTCAACAAAAGTCAGGTCCCCAGAAACCCTGAGCTATATATGTCTTATGATGAGGCTTGAACAGTGATGTCTGCAGAGTCTATGGACAACTGTCCTGTAAACCTGACCGGAGGATGCCTGTGTTCTCTGCGGGGAATCAGGCCCAGATTCCCTCCTGTGGATCTGGGGAGGGGGAAGCAAGCCCAGATTCCCTCCTGTGGATCTGGGGAGGGGGAAGCAGGCCCAGATTCCCTCCTGTGGATCTGGGGAGGGGGAAGCAGGCCCAGATTCCCTCCTGTGGATCTGGGGAGGGGGAAGCAGGCCCAGATTCCCTCCTGTGGATCTGGGGAGGGGGAAGCAGGCCCAGATTCCCTCCTGTGGTACTGGGGAGGGGAAAGCAAGCCCACATTCCCTCCTGTGGGTTTGGGGAGGGGGAAGCAGGCCCAGATTCCCTCCAGTTGATCTGGGGAGGGGGAAGCATGCCCACTGCTCTCCACCCCCTACCCCTGCCGGGAGGCCGATCTGGTGCTGTTCTCAGTGTGGAGGCTTCTCACCAGACATCAGAATAAAACTGGACTGAAAGTATTTTTAAACCCCAATGATACTTTCAGGTGGGGAATATACTTGATGTATTATTTACAAAGAAAATGTTTTCTAACATCTTTTTCCTTTGTAGTCTATGAAACGAAGTTTGCTAAAAGAGAAGATTGGCAAGGATTAGAAAGAAGTGAACTCCTTAAGTACTTCAACGACTGTGGTCATTTCCCAACCCACCAGCAAATTGATGAGGTTTGGGACCTGGTCCACAGAGGTAAGTAGTTTTCATTTCTTTTTTTTCTTTTGGTTTCTCCTTCCTTCTTTCTTTCTTCCCTATTTTCCTCCCTTGATCTTTCCTACCTTTCTTCTCTTACTGTCTTTAAATTTGTCTTATAAATCCCTTTTTTCAAAATTGTTAAAACCTAATTTTAATATACATATGAAAGAAGATTTAAATAACAGGTTAAGAGTTAAATCAGTATCAATCTAGAGGGATGGGATAGGGAGGGAGACGGGAGGGAGTTTCAAAAGGGAGGGGATGTATGTATACCTATAGCTGATTCATGTTGAGGTTTGACAGAAAACAGCAAAATTCTGTAAAGCAATTATCCTTCAATAAAAAATAAATAAATTAAAAAAAAAGTTACCTTTCAAGGAGTGGAGGAGATGATTTTCGCTTTTAAAAAGCTTTTAATGTATTTTTGATACAGTATGTTGTATCTGAATACATTTAAAACCACCACATTTTAAATACTGATGCTACAATGATTTCTCCTGAATATATTTGGTACAAAAAATATAGTCAAGTTTGCATGTTTAAATATTATAAATTATTTCCAACACAATAAAATCATCCCTTTTCTTAACAGTAAATAAGTGAAAGGATAGCATGCATTATATAGGAATATTTAATAAGTTAAATGGAGCAACATTTCTCCTTTCTCTATCCTGGTAAGGGGGTGGAAATTGTCACCAAAGTGTGGGAAGTCTCAATGAATTTTTCTTAACTCCTTAAAATTCTTCTCAACATTCTTTCTATGTCCACCCTAATGCTATGTCTTTCTACCACGTTTAGAGATGATGAATGAGGTACTCAAAATTTAATTGCGAGGAATAGGTGAACAAACAAATCAAAATATTTCAAGATCTTTTTTTCTAATAGAGGAGAAGGGCCCACATGCCAGTGGGAAGGTATGATTAATGTTGGAGTGACAAGGTTGAAGCTTCGTTATGGGTTGAAGTTATCTTTGTTAGTTCTTAGTGTGAATTGACCTAATACTTTACCTATGTATGGGCTTTGTTTTGCCACTGTTGCGTTCTTAGTACCCAGGAAAATTTTCTAGGCTCTTGGTAAATTTGTCTCACAGACTGAAGAAGCATATGGGTCACTTTGAATGTTTAAGCAACTTTTTCCCACTGACAAAAACATTGAGCATTTATTATAGAAAATTTGAGAATATAGAAATATATAAAGTTACTAACAAATAGCAATTAACATTTGATGTTTATCATTCCCAGTTTTTTTCCTTCACATAGAACATTTTTATGAAAATTGAAATTTTCTACATGTTGGGCTCATTGGTAAAGAATCTGCCTGCCAATGCAGGAGACATGGGTTTGATCCCTGGGTCGGGAAGATCCCCTGGAGAAGGAAATGGCAACCCATGCCAGTATTTTTACCTAGAAAATCCCTTGGAGCCTGATGGGCTACAGTCCATAGGGTCACAAAGAGTCTGACATGACTTAGTTACTGAGCACACACATGTTGCAAAATCTACATTTTTTGCTTAACAATACTCCTTAACTCCCATAAATACCTTTTACAACATTATTTATGACTGAGTAATAACTCTATCATAAAGGTATTCTGTAAAGCATTTACTATTGTACATTTAAATTCTTACCATTTTTATTTTTAATAAATAATAAAATTCAAAAAGTTGATTGCAGCAAAGTAGAATCAATTAGAGATTTCAGAAACTTATTCTGATTAGTGTTAGTAGTTTAAAATATAAGTTTTTCTTCAAATTAAATTTCACAGTGGTATTTTCCTTCACTGATTATTTTAGAGTGTATCATAGAGGCTTAGGTTTAGAGCATGGCTTAGTTTTAGATCGCTTGGATTTAATTCCTAACTTCATCACTTACTAGCTGTATGTCTTTGGACAAGTTATTATCTCTGCTATGCCTTATTTTATTAATATATGTTTGAAGCAAGATAATACTATCAAAATAGTTGGGCTGTTGTGACTTTTAAATGAAATAACTCATCTAAAACTTGTGGATCATTTTAAGTGCCAATAAATGTCTTTTATTATTATTCCTAAACAATTCTGTAGTATACTGAAATAGTTATGAAAATTAATCTTCATAATTTTTTTATTTTTAAGATGTTAAAATATTGAACCTAATTGTTGAGTGACTTATTTCTATAGATATTTTTGTACTGAATGCCATCCATTGGTTTCTACCCATATCACCTCTTGATTATCATAGTGACCTGTGTACTTCAGGAGACATGCTCATTTATGCTCATTTTACAGATGAGAGAACTGAGACTTAGGGAGTTTTTAAAGCTCATTAGGAGAGCTGAACTTTAACCCTGGTCTCTTAAAGTCAAGTTCAATGCTCTTGACTATGTGGAGTAAAATTTAAAAGTTCAGTATTACAAAAACATAATTAGATGGATGATTAAAATGTCCTTGACAGCAAGTACTGCCTTTTATTGATCTTTCACAGACTAGATAATGCCTTGTGATATAGTAGGTTTTCTGTAAATGTTTCACTGTATTAAATTTCTTGTTAAAACTAGAATTTTCAAAAGAACAGTTAGCTTAAAAACATACTGTTTTTATTATAATGCCTAAAATTGGGAAACTTTCCTTCATAGAAGAACCCACCCTAACATAATTTAAAATATACGTCCAATGATGTTGCTACATCCAGTTAAACAATTCTAGTACATAAGAAGCATTAGTTTAAAACAGAGATATTCTAAAATAATGGAAAGAAAACCAAAAATTTGTGGGAAATGGATCTAGTGTTTTCTGCTTGCTTCTGGTAAGGGAATCTGATTTTATGCCTTTTGGATTGTCAATCATCTTCATTCATACTGACTTGTTTGATTATGGATAATAGCTCCAGATGTGCAACTTACACATTTTTTCATCCAGTAGCATATTTCACCTAACTCATGTGTACTTAATTCAATTGATGAACTTTTTCAGTGTATGACACCAAGTAGGTCAAAGTTTCAAAACTGTCTTTGTGTTCAGGTATTTTTAGCTTTTTTTTTTCCATTTTTTTTTTTTCTTCTCATCACTATGGTAACAAAAATTGTAACTGAGGATATGATTTCTGTCTGAAAATCTTTCTTTGGGAGAATGAAGCAACTTCAGACTGAATGTAGAGGCCGATCTTGAAAGCTGAAGACTATGCAGACATGAGAACCTTTACTTGATGTTCATTTACATCTCAACAAGTGAAACTAATAACAATGGAATGACATGTATTAAAGAAAATAATGTATTTCATTCTATATTATATTCTCACATCTGCCTAATTTTTAGAAGTTTGAACTTGGAAAATTTTCCAGCATTTTCTCAACGTGAGAATAAACTTTAGTTTGTTTTCAGCAGTTAAAATTACCTCAGTAATGAAGACAAGTCCACTTGTACTGTGGAGCCCTAGATGAAAAGTCTTAAACCCTAAGACATTCTCTGCATCTGAAGAAGCAATGGTCTGAGGTAGGATATGAATTATTTCAGGCTCCCAAGTTGGTGGCAAATTGTAACTGTGTCCTGGCCCTCCTGCTCCTTAGGGCACAGTTTTGTTCACTAAAAGCAGACAACACTGGACTCCCTGTTATATTTTCAAGATATGACTTTATTTGTAAATTGGGGATAATATAATGATTTTCCCCTATTATTTTTTCCTATGAGCAAGCTCTTTAACAGTAAGATTTTGATTATGCAGAAAAGGAATTAAAGAGGATTTTAAAAAGATAATAGATAGTATGAGTATTCTAGGGCCAAAGAAATTCTAATGATAAAAGAATGCAGAAGTATCAGAGGTAATGTGTTACAAAAACCTTATTTTAAATAACTTCTAAAAAAGAAATTTAACACATTCTTAGCATAAAGCATTTTGAAAAAATACATACTGAAAACAAAAGACGAAATGAAAAATGCTAGCAGTTTTATGTTTCAGAATGACATGTGGCTACTGCCTGGAGGGTCGCCAGGTCTTACAAAGATCTCTCAGTGCACTGTAAAGATCAGGGGAAATCTGTCTTCTTCTTTTCATATAGTAAAAATAATCCTTTTTGATGTAATTTTATATAATAAAAATAAATACACTATATGTTGCTAGAACAAATCTCAGGCCATGAACTCATTGCTTCTCACAAGGAGTTAAGTTTTATTTCTAGCCTCCATTCGTCAAACTTCAATTTCAATCTATTTGGCTTTTGAATTTCTTCTTATGAGATTGTGACCACAAACAACTGAGCGCTATGCAGTGACATACATGTGGGGTGTCCTGACCAACTGATCTGCAGTATCTGCACATGTATTTCTTGCATTTCCTATGAAGTGTGTTATGTACACTGTTAATGCCCATGGGTGTTGATTTTTTTCTCACCGCTTCAAATCAATTGAACTTCCTTTGATGGCTTGTTATGTGGAGAAAATACTCATTTTGAGCATATTGATATTGGTCAGGTCTTCAGATCCTTGTCATCATCTAGTTGAGTAGAGCCTATGACCTATATAGGTCTACGTTTGTTCACTAGAGGAGGACAAAATGCTCAAAAAATGCAGAGGCAGGTACATAAGTATAATTCCTAGCACAAAATCCCATTATCAGAAATGAAGCAATAAAGATGATTTAGGCATGTAGTCACTATTAGGAAAGCCTGGCATCTATGCTGATGACTGAACAACAGGAAGAGACTTTCTCAAATCACCTCCCCCTCACCAATGAGTTCCCGCAATGGTACTGCCGTGACATTTTTTAGCAGGATTAAGTATTTTGTTATGCAACACTGGATAACTTGAGAAGTGTTTGATGTTTATCCCACCTGCTCTGATGGGTTTACTGCTAAAGTCTCATGAATCTACAGACTCTTTCTGTGCACTACAAAGTTATAAAGGTTTTGTCAGTGGTGTCTATAACCCTTGTGGAGCAAGATGCCATTTTTGTTCCTGGTATTTTAGTAGATACTCTCTAATGCTTTCAGCCATGGAAAGGTAAAAGCACATTCTCTTATTCAATGGATAATTTCAGGTACAAGTCATAAAGTGAAAGGAAATACATTAGAGCATATTATATGGATGCCTTCCTTAGTTGAGACAATCCAGAATTTTTTTTGATAAAATCATTGCAAATATAACAATATAACAAACATCTTTTGAGTTCTTAATATGGGCTGTGAAATGTAATATGGTTCAGAGGTCTCAGTCTCCATAATAACTGTAGGGACATGCACATGTTTAACTAGATAAATACAGTGTTGTAAATGCTTATACATTCACATATATATCAAGTGCTAAGATGATACAGATATTAATTATGGCTAAAGTTTGGAAATCAGGGAAAGTTATAGAGTGTACTTAAGACTTGAGTCAATCACTGTAGGATGTTAACAAGGTGGTAAAAAAAAAAAAAGACAAAGTTTTAATGCATAAAGGATTGTGTGCAAAGCAAATTAGAATTTACAGGGCTGCTGGTAACTCTGAATAGAGGAGGCATGTGTCTGCTGGGTGGGTACCTGGAGAAGGCACGATGTTACTAAAACTGCTGACTAAAAGATGCCAGATCATTCACTGAGAGCTGGTTGGACTGTGGTTGCTTTCCCCTATAGGATTCTTCTTGTTTTAAGTCCCTCATTCACCTGTCATCTGCCTATGAGAAATGGTTGTTTCCAAAAGCACAATGCAAATTGGATTTTGGTTATGAATCAGTTATGTGACAGTAGGAGCTATTTAAACACTGTTCCCTAGAGCTCAAATACCCCCTCAATAAGATAGAGACCAAACCCTAGGGGCAAAGAGCAATCCTGAAACATCTGTCATCACCTTGCTTCAGCTATCTAATCCGAGCAGCTGCTCCTAAAACTCCTCCTGCTTTCTCCTCTAAAACTTTTAAAAAGATGGCTCTTGACATTTTGTCTCATCTTACATTATTTAACACTGCTAATGCCTTCTATCACTTCATCCATGGCTGTGCAAAGCCTATGAAATCCTGTGCTAACGATATGCCCTGAGAATGGTCATTGCCTTTGGAAGACTCGTTTTCCCCTCATTCTTATCCTACAATCATGTGAGTTGTTACTCAAATTATTAAGTTACCCTAATTAACCATTCTGGGTTTCTTTGAGTCTTTTATTATTTAGGTTGAAATATTTGTTCTATAAGCTACACAGAGAATCTGATTAAATCATGTAATAGTACTTAACACCAGCTATTCTTCTAAATCCTGTCTGTTTTCTTTAAGTAGAAAATAACCATCTTTAAGAAACAACAGGAACAGCAGGGGTTGGAGAATGGAATATCTTCAATAAAGGTATAATTACTTTCATAAGTCTGTTCAAGAGCAAGGCTTTGGGTTTCTTTTGTTAGGTCACTGTTTATTAAGATTACACACCCAGTCTTCCTAACACACAGAAATCCACCAACAAGCCTTTGTTTTATATATTGAATTACTATAATATCAGGAATATAGATTCCCTGGCGAGAGCAACTTTGCTCTGCAAGGCTCTGATAAATGAAACATTAATATAAATATTTCATCAGAAATTCTTATGAAATGCAAAATTTTATGATCTAGTGTAATTATTCCAACATCATAAACATGGCATTCAAGAACTTTTTTTTTTCTGGCATTTCACTTGATCCAGAATACTGTGATTTCCCACAGTGAAGTGAAAAGTTCGAAAGGACTTAAAATGGTTCTCAGACCTTTACAGTCAAGTAAGTTTTACAGTTCTGTTTACTTCTTAAGTCTCCTTTAGGAATGAATGTTTTCTAGCATTCCTGAATCAGGCTTTCACAAAGAATTAAGCTCTGCTCAGTAAGGCACCATGATACCGCTATGATGTGAAGTCTATCACGCTGATCTAAGTTATAAGTATTATTGAAATGAAAGCATATGATTCAGATTCATAAAACCAAGCTTCTTGCAGAATGCTGTGAGTTTGGCAGCTTAGAGGCCAAAAGTTAATGCTAAAGGATTGTTTCCTTAAAATTTACTTCTTTAGGTATAAGCTCATCAGAGTTTCACTTTGGTATTTATGTTTCCAAAATTTAACCTTCTGTGACTGTTGCCACGTTGAAATCAACATGCCAATACTGTTGTGTGGAAGTGTTATTATTACTTTTTTATTCAGAGTCATGTTGGCCTGTTATGCAAAATGTTTATAGAGCAAGCTTCTTTTACAGCATAGCTTTCCAGGAACTTTATTGTAAATATCTCATGTTTCTATTCTTTTGAACTATTTCTGCCAATGATTCTTTATCTCCCAATGCTTATATATTTTTTAGTATGATGAAGGACCAAGCATCCTTTTAGATGATGTTGCTTAGTGGTTTGGATAGAGAGGACTTGATTTTCATATATGTCCTTGAATACACTTATAATCCTTTGTGGTAAAAATAGGAACACATATATAAGCACATTTGTATGACATGTGTATTATAGTTAGTAACTCCCACCAGCACTAATAACTGCCTGTAAGAAAGGCAGATACCATAATCTTCTCTTTCTCTTTATTTTTTTGTGGAGTTTAATTCATAGTACCAATTGGAGAAAACATAAATTTGATTATACACCTACAGTTTATTGTGCCTATTTTCTAGCAATTGAGCTTTGCATTTAATACTAAACAATCACTTAAACTCATGGCTCTTTGCCAAGGTTTCATAACATATTCATGTATTTAAATGAGTAGTAAAGTGAACTCCAAATCTTTTGATTATAAGGAAGTTAATGTACCCAGACTTTCAAAGTAAGAAATAAATTTGAGTCCTCTTTGATTTCTTTCACCAGTGTTTTATAGTTTTCTATATGTAAGTCTTTTGTTTCTTTAGGTAGACATATTCCTAAGTATTTTATTCTTTTCATTGCAATGGTGAATGAAGTTGTTTCCTTAATTTCTCTTTCTGTTTTTTCATTGTTAGTGTATAGGAATGCAAGGGATTTCTGTGTGTTGATTTTATGGCCAGCAACTTTACTATATTCATTGATTAGCTCTAGTAATTTTCTGGTGGTGTCTTTAGGGTTTTCTGTGTAGAGGATCATGTCATCTGTAAACAGTCAGAGTTTTACTTCTTCTTTTCCAATCTGGATTCCTTTTTCTTCTCTGATTGCTGTGGCCAAAACTTCCAAAACTATGTTGGATAGTAGCGGTGAGAGTGGGCACCCTTGTCTTGTTCCTGACTTTTGGGGAAATGCTTTCAATTTTTCATGATTTAGGATAATGTTTGCTGTGGGTTTGTCATATATAGCTTTTATTATGTAGAGGTATGTTCCTTCTATTCCTGCTTTTTGGAGGGTTTTTATCATAAATGGATGTTAAATTTTGTCAAAGGCTTTCTCTGTATCAATTGAAATAATCATATGGTTTTTATTTTTCAATTTGTTAATATGGTGTATTACAGTGATTGATTTGTGGATATTGAAGAATCCTTTCATCCCTGGGATAAAGCCCACTTGGTCATGATGTATGATATTTTTAATATGTTGTTGGATTCTGTTTGCTAGGATTTTGTTAAGGATTTTTGCATCAATGTTCATGAGCGATATTGACCTGTAGTTTTCTTTTTTGTGGCATCTTTGTCAGGTTTTGGTATTAGGGTGATGGTGGCTTCATAGAATGAGTTTGGAAGTTTACCTTCCTCTGCAATTTTCTGGAAGAGTCTGAGTAGGATAGGTGTTAGCTCTTCTCTAAATTTTTGGTGGAATTCATCTGTGAAGCCATCTGGTCCTGGGCTTTTTTTTTGTTGGAAGATTTCTGATTACAGTTTCAATTTCCGTGCTTGTGATGGGTCTGTTAAGATTTTCTATTTCTTCCTGGTTCAGTTTTGAAAAGTTGTACTTTTCTAAGAATTTTTCCATTTCTTCCAAGTTGTCCATTTTATTTGCATATAGTTGCTGATAATAGTCTCTTATGATCCTTTGTATTTCTGTGTTGTCTGTTGTGATCTCTCCATTTTCATTTCTAATTTTTTTGATTTGATTCTTCTCCCTTTGTTTCTTGATGAGTCTGGCTAATAGTTTGTCAATTTTATTTTTCTTCTCAAAGAACCAGCTTTTGGCTTTATTGATTTTTGCTATGGTCTCTTTTGTTTCTTTTTCATTTATTTCTGCCCTAATTTTTAAGATTTCTTTCCTTCTACTAACCCTGGGGTTCTTCGTTTCTTCCTTTTCTAGTTGCTTTAGGTGTGGAGTTAGGTTGTTTATTTGACTTTTTTCTTGTTTCGTGAGGTAAGCCTGTATTGGTATGAACCTTCCCCTTAGCACTGCTTTTACAGTGTCCCATAGGTTTTGGGTTGTTGTGTTTTCATTTTCAAAGAGGACACAAATAGATGGAGGAATATGCCATCTTCATGGATCGGAAGAATCAATATAGTGAAAATGAGTATACTACTGAAAGCAATCTATAGATTCAGTGCAATCCTTATCAAGCTACCAACGGTATTTTTCAGAGAACTAGAATAAATAATTTCACAATTTGTATGGAAATACAAAAAAAACCTCAAATAGCCAAAGTAATCTTGAGAAAGAAGAATGGAACTGGAGGAATCAACCTGCCTGACTTCAGTCTCTACTACAAAGCCACAGTCATCAAGACAGTATGGTACTGGCACAAAGACAGAAATATAGATCAATGGAACAAAATAGAAAGCCCAGAGATAAATCCATGCACCTATGGACACCTTATCTTTGACAAAGGAGGCAAGAATATACAATGGAGCAAGGACAATCTCTTTAACAAGTGGTTCTGGGAAAACTGGGCAACCACTTGTAAAAGAATGAAACTAGAACAATTTCTAACGCCATACACAAAAATAAACTCAAAACGGATTAAAGATCTAAATGTAAGACCAGAAACTATAAAACTCCTAGAGGAAAACATAGGCAAAACACTCTCTGACATAAACCACAGCAGAATCCTCTATGACCCACCTCTCAGAATATTGGATATAAAAGCAAAAATAAACAGATGGGACCTAATTAAAATTAAAAGCTTCTGCACAACAAAGGAAACTATAAGCAAGGTGAAAAGACAGCCTACAGAATGGGAGAAAATCATAGCAAACGAAGCGACGGACAAACAATTAATCTCAAAAATATACAAGCAACTCCTGCAGCTCAATTCCAGAAAAATAAACGACCAAATCAAAAAGTGGGCCAAAGAACTAAACAGACATTTCTCCAAAGAAGACATACAGATGGCTAACAAACACATGAAAAGATGCTCAACATCACTCATTATCAGAGAAATGCAAATCAAAACCACAATGAGGTACCATCTCACGCCCATCAGAATGGCTACTATCCAAAAGTCTACAAGTAATAAATGCTGGAGAGGGTGTGGAGAAAAGGGAACCCTCTTACACTGTTGGTGGGAATACAATCTAGTACAGCCACTATGGAGAACAGTGTGGAGATTCCTCAAAAAACTGGAAATAGAGCTGCCATATGACCCAGCAATCCCACTGCTGGGCATCCACACCTAGGAGACCAGAATTGAAAGAGACATGTGTACCCCAGTGTTCATCGCAGCACTGTTTATAATAGCCAGGACATGGAAGCAAGCTGGATGTCCATCAGCAGACGAATGGATAAGGAAGCTGTGGTACATATACACAATGGAATATTACTCAGTCATTAAAAAGAATACATTCAAATCAGTGCTAATGAGGTGGATGAAACTGGAGCCTATTATACAGAGTGAAGTAAGCCAGAAAGAAAAACACCAATACAGCCTACTAACGCATATATGTGGAATTTAGTAAGTTGGTAAAATAACCCTGTATGTGAGACAGCAAAAGAGACACGGATATATAGAACAGTATCATGGGCTCTGTGGGAGAGGGCGAGGGTGGGATGATATGGGAGAATGGCATTGAAGCATGTAAATTATCATATGTGAAATGAATCACCAGTCCAGGTTTGTTGCATGATACAGGGTGCTCGGGGCTGGTGCACCGGGATGGCCCAGAGGGATGGGATGGGGAGGGAGGTGGGAGGGGGATTCTGGAAGGGGAACACGTGTACACCTGTGGCTGATTCATGTCAATGTATGGCAAAACCAATACAATATTGTAAAGTAAAAAAATAAATAAATATTTTTTAAAAAAAAGGAAAAATAAGAAATGAATTTGAATTGATTAAATGATAATCCCTATAACTTTTGCTTTCTGGAATTCCAAAGACTTTGTTGAGTAGAGAGAGGATAGAACTATGACTGGTATGCTGGGCCTGCACTAAGATGCCTGTGCCATGCACGTGAGCCTCACCCTTGGGTGACTGGAGCCAGATGGAGAATGAGAACACTTGTGTTGCATGAATGTCCCATATCAGCTAACTAATTTCTAGCAGGTACATCTTAATCTGCCCTTGGAAAAACAGTTCTAATTATTGTAGAGAATAAGGAGTAGTGCAGCTTCTCAGGGATGAGATGATTGTTAGTATAACTACTGCATACCTCTTGCTGATGGCATACTTTTGTATTTTTGGAGGATGCCCAGAACCAGTCATTGTTTGGAATACTCCTGATACCATGGTTTTCCGTGATGTTCCAGTTAGAGTAAAAGACAAAGAGGCCCATTACTATAACTACCATGTTCTAATGGTTAGTCTGCAGACGATAACCATCTCCTTCATATATATTCGCAGGACATGACGTTTAAAATATCTTGAAGATTTTTTTTTTCTGTTTACCTCCCATGGTTTTATGTTCTCCGTCTTCTGAAGGGACTTGCAGAAAACAGTTTTCATGATCTTGATCTCTCAATTTCTAGAGTCTTCATATCTAATGATTGCATTCTGATAGCTACTTAATTACTTCTTAGGTTGTAACTAGGTTTTCTTGTTCCTAGTAACATCTTTTGGAGAAGGAAATGGCAACCCACTCCAGTGTTCTTGCCTGGAGAATTGCAGGGACCGGGGAGCCTGGTGGGCTGCTGTCTGTGGGGTCGCACAGAGTCGGACACGACTGAAGCGACTTAGTAGTATCAGCAGCAGTAACATCTTTCATCTTTCTTTTTAGCCTCTTACTCTCTAATCACCTCTTGATATCTTTTTGGCTCTTAGATCCTTTCAATATATCTGCATCCCCATGGGGACGTTCAACCTGTTAACTTTCCTGTATTTACAGTATTGATTTTTGTTGTTGTTCTGTCCCTAAGTTGTGCTTGACTCTTTGTGACCCGTGGATTGCAGGCTCCTCTGTCCTCCACTATCTCCTAGAGTTTGCTCAAATTCATGTCCATTGAGTAGGTGGTGCTATCTAACCATCTCATCCTCTTCCACCTTGTTCTCCTTTTGCTGTCAATCTTTCCCAGCATCAGGGTCTTTTCCAGTGAGTCGGCTCTGTGCATCAGGTGGCCAAAGGATTGGAGCTTCAGCATTAGTCCTTCCAATGAATATTCAGTTGAATTCCTTTAAGATTGACTGGTTTGATCTCCTTGAAGCCCAAGGGTCTATCAAGAGTTTTCTCCAGCACAATTCAAAAACATCTTTGGCACTCAGCCTTCTTTGGCATCCAAGGCTCACAACCTTGTACATGGCTACTGGAAAACCACAGCTTTGACTATGCAGAACTTGTCGGTAAAGTGATGTCTCTGTTCTTTAATAATCTGCCTAGGTTTGTTATAGCTTTCCTTCCAAGGAACAAACGTTGTTTAATTTCATGGATGCAGTCACCATCCTTAGTGATTTCGGAGCCCAGGAAAATAAAATCTTTTCCCAGTTTTTCCCCTTCTATATCCTATGAAGTGATAGAATGAGATGCCATGATCTTAGTTTTTTTAATGTTGAGTTTTAAGCCAGCGTTTTCACTCTTCTCTTTCACCCTCATCAAGAGGCTATTTATACAATGTTCATAACCCCAGAGATTTTTGTTTTTACCTTTCTCCTTACTCATCTTAGATTCATTCCATGGTACCCATGCATCCTTTTTTAACCTCCTTACCCTCCTCAGACTTATTTTCCAAGAGGCTGGGTCTGGTAGAACCAACTTACTGCCTAGTTCATACAGATAAACATGGCATGGCTGGAGAAGAATATAACTATGCTGATTTATTTCACCTTTAATTTCTGATCACAAATGTCAAGTGGACCCTCAGAACTGCCAAGCAATTTTATTCCACTTTTCAAGTTAATTCAGACTCCTCCTCTCCCTGATTAATATTGCACATGATCTTGGCCCTCAAACTTTAAACATCTCATCTTCCTCCTTTCTATTCATGACTTTATCTGTAATGAAACTGATAAAGCAGACAAATTAGAAAGGATTGTCTTATCTTTCTACCTGCAATCCATCAGGCTTCCAGCGTTTTCAGCCTCAGAGCCTGCTTTTATCCCTTGTGCAATGGATGAACTTTCCCTTCCTTCCTTTCCTGATCACAGTATTCTGTTATCTCTGACTTACTCAAGGATTTTTCTCCTGTCTTTACTTTCTTAGGCCTCACTGGTGGCTGAGAAGGTAAAGAATCTGCCTGCACTGAAGATCTGAGTTCGACTCCTGGGTTGGGAAGATCTCCTGGAGAAGGGAATGGCTACCCACTCCAGTATTCTTGCTTGGACAGTTCCATGGACAGAGGAGCCTGGTGGGCTACAGTCCATAGGGTCACAAAGAGTCGGGTATGAATGAGTAACTAACACTTTCACTTTACGTTCTTGCTCCAGATTATTTCCTGTCTCACCTCTATCAATTATTCTCTCTGTGAACTGTATCTTAAGAGCATACAAACATGCTAAGAAATTTTCCATCTTACAAACACCCTCCCTGGATGCTACGTAATTTACTGTTTCTTCGTTCTTCAATTACCATTCCATTTCTTTGCTCTCTTTTGTAAGAAATTCCTCAAACTCTTGAGTCTATTTGCCATGTCTATTTCCTTCTTTACTTCCCATACCTTTCTTCTTTTTAAGACATATTATGAAATACTTTAGGCTTCCCTGGTGGGTCAGATGGTAAAGAATCTGCTTGCAATGCAGGAGACATGGCTTTGATACTTGGGTCAGGAAGATCCCCTGGAGAAGGGCATGGCAACCCACTCTAGTATTCTTGCCTGGATACCATGGACAGGGAGCCTGGTGGGTGACCATCCATAGTGTCACAGAGTTGGATATGACTGAAGTGACTTAGCACGCATACATGAAAGTACTTCGGATGTAAAAAGAATCTGTGAAATATATAATAAACACCACTTAAGTAGTGGGCTAATGCTATATACATCAACTAGATAAATATTCGTAAAAGGAAAAGTTATAAGTGAAGAAAAAGTTTCAAAGAGACACATAATTTATTATATCGACAAGTTGTAGATATTCAAGATTATATTTTATATTGCTTGAGAATACATGTATATGTAGTAAAATCATAAAGACATGAATGGTAAAGGAAGATAGCAAATTCAGAATAATGATTACTTCCGTTTTTCTTTTTTCACACCAAAGAAGAAACAGCTTTGTAAGGAGTCTAGGCATGTCAGGGAACCCAGTCAGCTCCAGAGAAGAGAGGGTAGCGTTGGTACAGAGTAAGAGTGTAGCGTTCAAAATATCAAGTGTGAAACTAAAACCTCCATCTTAATAACCTAACAGTCAGATGTGCTGCGAATTTAGCCCAGATGCAACTTCTGTGGAAGCTGCTGGTGAAATAATGAGGTTTCTGCATAAAGGGAGAGCTCTCTGGCACAGGTGGATCTGAGCTCCACATTAGGTTGTGGGTCTGGGAGAGAAAGAAATAGAGGGAAAGATAAGGGGAATGATATGCTACTTCTACCAGATGTCAAATTTCCACTTAAATCTGGGCCTGTTTCTGGGCTCATTTCTATTAGAAATATTTCTAATTCTTTTATCTCTGTATATCCTCATGTGTGTGTGTGCTAAGTCGCTTCAGTTGTGTCTAACTCTTCGTGACCCTGTGGACCATAGCCCGCCAGGCTCCTCTGTCCATGGGATTCTTTAGGCAATAATACTGGAGTGGGTTGCCATGCTCTCTTCCAGGGAATCTTCCTGACCCAGGGATGGAACCCCTGTGTCTTTCATCTCCTACTTTGGCAGGCAGGTTTTTTACCACTAGCACCACCTGGGAAGCTGGTATGTCCCTACACCAACACCCAAATTGGCATAGTTTTATAATGAGCCATACATGGCAAGGAGAGTTTACCACTTTCTTTTTTTTTTTTGCTTTGGACTTTCTTGAATTTTTTTACTTTTATAAAAAGGTGAGAATTAATTTTTTCTTTCCACTAAAAATTCAGTTAATGTTGAGATAATTTGTAGACCATGGACTTCTTTTTAATATTAATTTTTTCTGCTAATAGGTTAAGACTTTATGTTTTATAAATTGTATGAGAATTACAAAGTTATGTATTTTTACATCACGTATTTTGCATTTATACGTTTTATGTTTTTCAGTGGTTTTCTTTCTAAAGATCTTATAAATTATTGTTTGAACTATTTCTTTTTTTATTTTATGTGGTGGTAGGAATATATCCCATGAGATCTGTCCTACTAACAAATTTTTAAGTGCACAGTATAATGGCAACCCACTCCAGTATTCTTGACTGGGAAATCCCATGGACAGAGAAGCCTGGCAGGCTACAGTCCATGGGGTTGCAAACAGTCAGACATGACTTAGTGACTAAACAACAGTGCTATTGAAGATAGGTATAAAATACTATGTTGGATCTCTGCAGTTTACTTATCTTGCTTGGTACTTTCTTTCATTGCTGTTCAGATGTGAAGGAGATTCAAGTCTTGTAATGTTTCCTAATTTGGGTGCTGGGTATACAGAGCTCATTTTTCCCCTTGATTTCTTTTCTATATGTCTGAAATAATTAAAAATAAAATTAAAAAAATCTCCAGTTCCTTCACATCACATGTAGAATAAACTCCAAACATCCAAGAAACGATATATTTTCTACCTTTCCGACCTCAGGTCCTGCCCCCTCCCTCTGGCTTGCTCTACTCCAGTCAGGCTAATGACATTTACTTTTTTGAATACAGAAAATTCTTGCATTTGCTATTTCTACTATTTAGAATTTTCTTTCCTCATGGATAGCTCTTCTAGAATTTTAACTCCATCCCACTCAAATATCATTTGCTCAGAAAGGCCTTTCCTGATTTTCTTCTCTGAAATGTCCCACTCTCCTCCCACTGTCCTCTGCCATCTGTCCTTCATTTCTTTGTTGGTGTTATTGTTCAGTCCCTAAGTCGTGTCTGACTCTTTGCAACCCCATGGACTGCACCACCCCAGGCTTCCCTGTCCTTCACTATCTCCTATAGTTTGCTTAAACTCATGTCCATTGAGTAGATGATGCCATCCAACCATCTCATCCTCTGTCACCCCCTTCTCCTGCCCTCAATCCTTCCCAGCATCAGAGTCTTTTTCCAATGTTGGCTCTTTGCATCAGGTGGCCAAAGTACTTGGGCTTCAGCTTCAGCATTAGTCCTTCCAATGAATATTCAGGACTGATTTCCTTTAGGATTGACTGGTTTGATCTTCTTGCAGTCCAAGGAACTCTCAAGAGTCTTCTCCAACACCACAGTTCAAATAATCAATTCTTCAGCACTCAGCCTTCTTTATGGTCCAACTCTCACATTCATACTTGACTACTGGAAAAACTATAGCTTTGACTAGACAGACCTTTGTCAGCAAAGTAATGTCTCTGCTTTTTAATATGCTGTCTAAGTTGGTCATAGCTTTTCTTCCAAGGAGAAAGTGTCTTTTAATTTCATGGCTGCAGTCACCATCTGCAGTGATTTTGGAGCCCAAGAAAATAGTCTTTAACTGTTTCCATTTCTTTCCCATCTATTTGCCATGGAGTGATGAGACCAGATGCCGTGATCTTAGGTTTTTGAATGTTGAGTTTTAAGCCAGCTTTTCCACTCTCCTTTTCACCTTCATTAGGAGGCTCTTTAGTTTCTCTTTGCTTTCTTCCATTAAAGTGGTATCATCTGCATATCTGAGGTTGTTGATGTTTCTCCCTGCAATCTTGATTTCAGCTTGTGATTCATCCAGCCTGCCATTTTGCATGGTGTATTCTGTATATAAGTTAGATAAGCAGGGTGACAATACACAGCCTTGATGTACTCCTTTCCCCATTTTGAACCAGTCCATTGTTCCACATCTGGTTCTACTTACACATTCTTGACCTGCATACAAGGTTCTCAGGTATTAGTGGCTTCCATCTGTTTAATATTTAGTTTTCTTGTTCTATTTATCACTGTCTGGTATTATATTACACACATTTTTTGTTTGTTTGTTTGTTTATGGTCTCCTCCAACATGCTGTTAATTTCAACTTGACAGGATTCTTATCTATCTTGTTCACTGTGATGACCCAGTTCACTGACTAGAACCTTGTATACAGAAAGGAGGGGAGAGATGGTATCACCAGCCACAGCAGGATGCAGGACCTATGCCAGTACTAAGGTGAAAAGAAAGTCTTCCCAAATTTCCTCTAAAATTAGTGGATTAGGGGAAAAAAAAGGTACCCTATATCCATATAGTCCCAGAGATGATAGAAAGTAGATGCTTTAGTTGACATACCTTGTTAGTTACCCTTCAGGAAAAGTCTGCTGCTCTCAGAACTTTGCAAAACTTCTCCAGGCAAGTCTGGTGCGATCCTAGAGTAATACACAGATTATAGTTTCTTCTCTGGGAGTAATCTGTTTGGTCTGTTGAAAGATACGATTTTAAGCATGGGGCATCTCTTTTAGATCTATTGTGTATGTCACTTCATAGGGATTGAGGATGGTCTGGCTCCTGGAATCACACCAGCATCACCTTTGTCTACCAGGTTTCAAAAGGACATTTTGTTCCTGTTATATTTATTTAGTTTTTATGGTGTTTTTAAGGTTTTTAAGGTGAAAACAGCTGTAATATATCCTGAGGCCATATCTAATAAAGCATATTCAAATAGTTTTCTGCACTGATCTGGTGAAGTTAGGGACATGCGTTCATAGCTAGCCAAGTGTGAGTCACCCAACAAAAGGGAAAGTTAGAAGAGGATTACATCTGATTAGGATTCAAATGCATGAGGTGATAAAGGAGCTGGCCTTGATGCCAGGCAAAGCTACTTTCTTATGTGGCCAACCATGGGGCTTGAGTGACCAGTTATGTTAATCAGACACCTGCTGTAAACACTGTGATCATAGGAAGGTTAATAAACAGTACCAGGCCAGTGTCTGTTATGAGTCAACGGAAATGGACTGTGTAATCAGGACAAATGTTTAATATTAAAGGCATTATTCTTACTGTTAAAAATAAGAATGGTAACTAGTATGCAGTTTCCTCTGTGGAACTGGTTCTGTTAGTGCTGCATGTAATGAATTTTAAAAACTGGTAGCTACCAGCTTACATTCAAGAAATTGTTGTTTATAATAGTTTCTGCAGAGAAATGCATTGAAATTAAAAATACAGATTTATTTCACCAACAAACCTAGTGTCTTTGTCAGCTTGGGCTACCATATACTGGATATTTAAGCAACAGATATTTTTTCCTCACAGTTCTAGAGGCTAGAAGTCAGAAATCAAAGTGCTGGTAGATTTGGTGCTTGGTGACAGTCCCCTCACTGAACCCTCATCTTTGGGTGCGAGTTAGCTCTCATGTCAGTTTCTTTTCAAATAAGGACATTAATTCCATCAAGGGAACGCCACCTTCATGCCATCATCTCAGCCTAATTATTAACACCTCCCAAAGTCCTCCCTCTAATATCATAACATTGGAGTTTAGGACTTCAGCATATGAAATTTGGAAAAGTCACAAACATTCAATCCATAACAACAGAGGGATGCATATTTTACACAAAGCAACACATCTGCAGGTTCATAAATGTCAGTCACTTCATGTTCTTTCTTCTTCCTGTTCTGGAGAAAGGACTCAACTATTAAATCTGGTTTGGTTGATGCGGCCAACTCATGCTTAGTTTAGGGCTGCCTACTTGAGGGAAGTGATTATCATGATCTATTTAGAGTAAGCTGATGGTTTTTCCAGGGGTCATGTATGGATGTGAGAGTTGGACGATGAAGAAAGCTGAGTGCCAAAGAATTGATGCTTTTGAACTGTGGTGTTGGAGAAGACTCTTGAGAGTCCCTTGGACTGCAAGGAGATCCAACCAGTCCATCCTAAAGGAGATCAGTCCTGGGTGTTCATTGGAAGGACTGATGTTGAAGCTGAAACTCCAATACTTTGGCCACCTCATGTGAAGAGTTGACTCATTGGAAAAGACCCTAATGCTGGAAGGATTGGGGGCAGGAGGAGAAGGGGACGACAGAGGATGAGATGGTTGGATGGCATCACTAACTCGATGGACATGGGTTTGGGTAAAATCCGAGAGTTGGTGATGGACATGGAGGCCTGGTGTGCTGCGATTCATGGGGTCGCAAAGAGTCGGACACGACTGAGCGACTGAACTGAACTGAACTGAACTGGTGATTCCCTTCTCACTTCGGTATCACTGTTATAATTTATTTATTGCTGAGATTATAATTCCAGGAGTCAGATAAGAAAGTACTTTGGCATATAACTACAATTCCCCTTGCTTTACTTATCTGTAAATGTCCTATAACTTAACATATGTGTAAGCACTTTTATGAAAGGTTAAGTGGCGCAGTTGTAAGGAATCTGCCTGACAAGGCAGGAGACACGAGAGAGGTGGCTTTGATCCTTGGGTTGGGAAGGTCCCCTGGAATAGGAAATGGCAACCCACTCCAGTATTCATGACTGGAAAATTCTATGGACAGAGGAGCCTGTGGGGCTACAGTGTATGAGGTCGCAAAGAGTTGGACACAACTGAGTAACTGAGTGTGAGGAGCATGAGAAAATAATAGAATTATTTGTAAATTTTTATAATAAATGATTTCCTTAAAATAGAATATAACATTTAACAATAAGCAAAATGTGTAGGAAATAACAAAAAAATATGCCAGAATGTTTAGAGTGTTTTTTTGAATGTTAATCCTTCACATGAAGCTTATATATTTCAAATACTGGCATAAAATATTTTTTCATGGAATACCTAGTACCAGTGTTCATAGATATGTTAAATTGACAAAAAAAATCAAACTGTTAAAGTTCTATTTAGAGTAGTTTGTCATTACACTATTAATTATTTATTTACAAATTGAACTTGGATTAGTGTCTCATGATTACACAGAGAAGTAGCTTTTATTCTGTGTAGATTAAATTTTCACTTCCATAATGTAAGCAGACTGCAAAATACTTGAGGAGAAGCCATATTTTTTTCACATTGTGAAACTGAAATTTTTCACAGTAAAAAACTTTTTGATGATGTAAATAATGTGGTATAAAAAAATTAAAATTTTTCTATACTCTTCTTGCTTATATATGCACATGAAAGTACATGTTTATGATTATTGTTCTTTTGTAGACTAGAATCATATTTCATACCCTTCTCTAAATCTTTTTTTCATTTAGCAGTATATCATGAGAACACTCTCTTTTTTGAAAAAAATTTTTTTAATTGGAGGATAATTGCTTTACAATATTGTGATGTTCTCTGCCATGCATTAATGCCAATCAGGATCTTTTCAATGAGTTAGCTCTTCTCATCATATAGAACATTTACATCACTACAGAAAGTTCGCTTGTGCCCCTTCTCAGTCAATATATCACAAGATTGATTTGTATCACCTAAGATTAGTTTTACATCTATATAAATAGAATCATACAGCGTGTACTTGGTGGCTCAGATGGTAAAGAATCCACCTGCAATGCAGGAGACCTAGGTTTGACCCCTGGTTTGGAAAGATCCTCTGGAGAAGGGAATGGCTACTTACACCAGTGTTCTTGCCTGGAAAATTCCATGGACATAGGAGCCTGTGGGCTACAGTCCATGGGGTCACAAAGACACGACTGAGTGACTAATACATTCACTCCATCATTTTTAACATTTGTGGGGTGTGTAACATTTGTATGTCCTGTGTTAGCAGTATATAGTTCTTTTTAAATTGTTTGGAATTTCCATGTATGAATTTATCATTATTTATTTATTCATTCTCCCATTGACAGAAATTTGGTTTACTTTCTGTTTAAGGTTATTATACACAAAGCTGTTATGAACATTCTTGTGCAAATCTTTTTGTGTGTATTTGTGGATAAATATATATATTTCTTTAGGATATATTTGAAGGAATGGAATAACTAGAATAACTAGATTGAATAACTAGATTGAATTAAAATTTCCAAGTAGTTAAGTATTTTAATTCATCTGTATATTTTAAATTTCTGATGTAATTGGATTGTGATCAGAGGGTATGTAAAATATAAGCTTTTTAAGAGTTGTTTTTTTTTTAATATAGGGCAAAATCTATGTCCAACTTGTTTTATTTTTTAACATAAAATTTTGTTATGTCTTTGTCAGTTACTTCTGTCTATTAGATTATCTGGTAGATTTGGTCATCCATGATCAAATTTGTTAATTTTTGTCAACTTTAGTTAGTTATTCTGTAAGTCTAGTATATTTTGACATTATAATAGATTCTGCTGTGTTGTTTGGCCCGTATATATTTATGATTATTATATTTTATCCATAAAGTTTTTTCATCATTTTCTTCTAGCTCTTTATTCTGTTTAATGAGTTTATCCTTAAGTGTCACCATCTTTAAAATTACTTTCATGACTCCAAATTTTTTATTTTTGGCCTGGGATCTATTTGTCCAAAACTTTATTTTCAGTATTTCTCTATCACATTTGAATTTCTGTTTTTTGTAAATTAGATATAACTGGATTTTGTGTTTTCATGTTGTACTTTTTGGGTCTATTGCCATGTCTTTTCTCCTCTCTGTGTCTTAAATTATTCCATGACTCTTCTTAGCTACTAAATCAGACTTTAAAAGTGATTATCCTCTTTTTCATTTAACCCACTGAATTATTAAAGTAGTTATTTCTGTCTATTAGATGATCTGGTGGATTTGGTCATCAGTTTTCATATTTGTTAATTTTTGTCAATTTTAGTTAGTTATTCTATAATTCTCATAGATTTTGCTTTGTTACAAACAAAATTTTCTTGTTATAAAAAGTATTTTTAGTGTTTTTAACAATACTTATATTTTCTTATCTTGTTTGAGTGGTTTTCTGTTTACACCAGCAGTTCTGTCCCATTAGGAGCCATCTGTCATGGTGTTTTATTTCTCCTTCTTCTGCCTGGTTTTTTGGGTTCCTAGAGAGTAAAGTAATTTTTCTTTGATTTGTATGGTTCATTGTATCTTGATGTCTGGGGCTAGCCAACCTGAAGATGTGACTGTATGGTTTTTTAGGGACTGACCAACAAGTTGGCAGTAGCTGGTGAGGTACCAAAAAGCCTGGAAAGAATCCTGTCTGCTCCCAAGTGGTTTCAACAGCAGCGGCTCTCTCAGCGTCTACTGTCAGAAGCTCTAGGCCCCCTCTTTACTCCCCTGTAACACTTTCAGTGAAAGGGAGACTAGCGTGTGCCTTTTAGGGTAGTCAGCCCTTTGCTTCCAAGGTTCTTATCACTCTTGGTCCCAACTCTCTCAGAATTGATTCTTGCCCGAGGACCCTCAACCTCAGCCTACAATACTTTTTTATAGCCAAGAGGAGCTCAAATGTACTGATCTCTGGCAGAATGCCAGCATCTCAGACCCTCTAAGCTCATCCAGTCTGGAGAACAAATTACTCCTACCAGTAGAACTGTAGTGGAGAGGAGGGCAGCAGGTGAGAGTCCAAAGGGCCAACATAGCCTGATTGATCAATTCAGCAACTGTTATCTTGCCTCCAGTATTGGAAAAACGGAGGCAATGAAATTTGGTGTTTGTGTCAGTCATACCTACTTAATCTGGTGAAGCCTTTTATGTTGTTGTTAAAGATAGTTAAATAATAGCTCATCTTTGGAAAAAACTCAGTCAAATAATTGCCTAAAGGGTCAACTGACTTAGAGACTCTGCAGTTTAATTCAATTCAATTGAATGTATTTTAACCTAAAACCTCTGACTCTTTCTGAGGGAGCTTGAAAGACTCACATATTTAAATAGAATTAAACAATTATGAAAATTAGGATAATTTTTCTTTCTGTCTCCGGCACTGAAACTGACCTATTCTTTATGGGAATTGTGAACCTCATGAGGTAATTATTTACATGGTGAGAAAAACAAGGGGAAAAGTTTTTTAAAACTCTTTTTCTTTTTTCTTTCTCTCTCCTTCCATGCTCCCTTCCTCCTTCCTTCCTTTTCTTGTTCTCCTTTTTCTTTTTATTCCCCTCTTCTTCTTTTGAACACAAAGATACTAAGAAATATGGCAAAGAGGTTTGCAGCAACATGGATGAACCTACCAACTGTCATGCTGAAAGAAGTAAATCAGGGAGAGAAAGACAAATGTCGTATGATATGATATCACCTGTATGTGGAATCTAAAAGGAAATGGTACAAATGAACTTATTTGTAAAACACAACAGACTCACAGAATTAGAGAATGAACTCATGGTTATCAGTGGGGAAAGGTGGGAGGAAGGGACAGTTAGGGAGTTTGGGGCTGACATGTACACACTGCTGTATTTAAAATGGATAACCAACAAGGACCAACTATATAGCACAGGGAACTCTTCTCAATATTATGTAACAAACTAAATGGAAAAGAAATTAGAAAAAGAATAGATCACTTTGCTCTACACCCAAAACTAACAGAACAGTCTTAATCAACTACACTCCAACATAAAATAAAAAGTTAAAAATGAAATATAGCAAAGAGGAAAACTGAGGTGACAGACTGTTCCCTTATTTTCCATCTCTTATTTTCCAACTAGTAGATGAATTTGAGGCCTTGTGTAACGAGGATTTATGCCCGTGAACCGAAAGAACTGTTCATGAAGAACTCAGGAGATTTGGGTAAAAGCTGACTCTTATGGACCCAAGTAAGGAAAAGCCCCAACCCACAGTGGGTTAGGGAGCCATTCTACCCTTAGCTCTGCTTCATCACAGAGCTCAGGGCAGCGTGGGACCCCGTTTCATCATAGCAGCCACCAGCAGAGAGTTGATGGGCCCAATAGAGCAACAGGAGAATTTGGGGTACGTGAGAGAGTGATGTTCTTATGGGGTGTATTGGATAGGAAAGATGTCTCTATCAAGGGTAGGTAGGGCAGACTGCTACCAACGACGCAAGGTGGGAGAGCATAAGTGCATTGTGTCTACAAGGATGTAGTAAATATTTTGGAGACCCTAATATAGTTGAGGAAGACTTCCAGGAAAGCATGGTGTTTTAGAATCATTCAGATGAGGTTAAGAGCAACTAGAATTTATACACTAAAGCTAATGGAACTATGTTTATGCTGACAGGTTAGTGACAGCTAGTGCATTCACATTACATTTCTATAGTGAGGAGAGGAACACTTTATGTACTCTATAGCTCTTTGGGATGGTACATTTGAACTAATCCATCTACTACTCTTAGAAGCACTTTCTTTATTTTCCCTTTTTCCTTCCTCAGCACTGTTTGCTTTCTGCCAGAGAGGCAGTATTGTGTAGTTGATAAGGGTTTGGGCTCTGGGTAGGCTAGCCATATAATTTATCATCCTAAATGGGACACTTTGAGAATTAGAGGACATATAATTAATAATGCCACTGGGACAATAGGAAAAACTGTGAATCTTTTGAGTAGAGAAGGATATGTTGTCAGCTGAGCTTTGGAGCTAGACTCTGTGGGTTTGAGTTCTGCATGTGCTGTGAGAGCCTGAGCTCACTACTCAAACTCCTTTTGCTCTTAGTTTTTACCTGCAAAAGAAGATGATAAAGGTAACTCAGCTTATTGGGATATTGTGTGGAAAAAACAGGTTAATATACAGAAAGCATTCTGAACAGTGCCTGGAGTATGGTTGTGGGCTTTCCAAGGGTTATCCATCATTACCATAGCTTCACCATTTGGTGGGAATGTTTCAGCCAAGTCTACTAAATACTGCTTAACAGACATCAAGCATGACAGCATTTTTAAAACAAGACACATATATGAAATGGCACATTTTAAGAAAGCAAATTCAGGTGTATTGTCCGATTCAAGGAAGAGGAAATATCATTCTCTTTGCATGTTAAGTAATTAGAATTGATATTTAAATTTTCCAAAATGGTACAGAATCAAATGGTCACCAAATACTAGTGGAAAAGTAATCACATTTATATAATGCATTGTCTGTGTTACAGATAGTGTCAAATTGCTCTTATATATTTATTTACTGGATTCAGGCAGATGCTTTCTGTGTAGCAAAACAGCAGCAATGCCTGGTAAGTGGTCTTTTTCATTGTTTGGCAAGAAACTGCAGTAGAGGGGTTTAATCTCATTTCTCTGCTATCTTCTCTAGATCAAACGATGGGAACTGTTATTGCTTACTGCATAGTTGACTTGTCTTGGACAAGGAAGCTTAATTCAGATGTTCTCTCTCTCTCTTTCCTTCTCAGGCTCCTCCCTAAACTCAGGAACTCCCCAAGAGTGTCTCCTCCCCAAGAGTGATTTCTGTACTTTTCCTCAGAGCTTTCTTAGGTAACCTCATCACCGTTCTCAACTTTCATTGTCATTTCTTTTTATTTTTTAAAATTATTTTTAAAAGATTTTTTTTGATGTGGACCATTTTGAAAGTCCTTATTAAATCTGTTACAATATTGCTTCTGCTTTATGTTTTGGTTTTTTGGCCAGGAGGCAGGTGAGATCTTAGCTCCCCAACCAGGGATCAAACATGCATCTCCAGTATTAGAAGGTGAAGTCTTAACCACTGGACCACTGGTGAAGCCCCTTTCGTTGTCATCTCTATGTCCAAGACTTCCACATCTCTCTCTGTCTCTCTCTCGTGCATCCATGTGTTCTTGGCTGAATTCTCTTCTCACACCTTCAGTGTGGAATTGTGGGTCATTTCCATCATGATACCCACTGGAACCTAAAAGTTCATTATGATTCTTTCCACTTGTTTCACATCATCCAATTAGTTGTCAGTTTCCCTTGATTCTTTTGTCCTGGTATCTATTACTTTCTCCTTCCAATTTTTTTGGCTGCTACTCTATATCTGACCCATTTAACTTATGAATATGTTACTGAGAGACTCCCCTAAATGTTCTCTTATCTAGAAGAAAAGACATAAAATGTATTATTTTGTTCAAAATATACTGCTTCTTTCAGGAGTCCTGTATATCGCAGAGACGTTTCTGGAAAGAGTAAACTTGTGTGACATTCTAGGTAGGTGCTGGTGAGTAGGATGAAACTCCTTCTCAGGTCTTTCTCATCTACCTGTGCATGCGTGTGTGCTAAGTTGCTTCAGTCATGTCTGACTCTCTGCGACCCCATGGACTGTAGCCCACTGGGCTCCTCTGTCCAAGGGCTTCTCCAGGCAAGAATACTGGAGTGGGTTGCCATTTTCTTCTCCAGGGGATTTTCCTGACCTAGGGCTCAAACTCGTGTCTCTTTACATCTCCTGCATTGGCAGGCGGGTTCTTTACCACTGGCGCCACCTGGGAAGCTTTAGCCGTGATCTGCTGTAATTTTATTAAGGTAAAGTATGACTTTTAGGCTTGTTAAATAGCCATTTCCTCCTTACTACTTCCGTGGTAGGAGTATACGTACTTTCCTGCATTCCTGATGTTGGACTTGGTCATGTAACTAGGTTTAGCCTCACAATGGATGGAATGTGCTTCCTCACACTTTGGCTTTGGGTTGGCCAGGTGGTTTGCTTTGGCCAGCTGGATACCAGTGAATGTGACACCCAAGGACATTTGACGTGTGCTAGCCTTTTTGTGTCTGTCTCATTGCATGAGAATGACACGCTGCAACTAGCCCTCTAGTTCAAGGAGAATAAGAGACCTGGAGGCTGAACAAGCCACATGCAGCTAATAGCTAGATAAGCCTAGCTTAGTTCAGCTGACTCCCCTGAGCTAGTGAAATGTTTATCATTGATAATTAGCCACATAGGTGCTTATCCATATATGCCACTAATATTCTCTGCTGTTTGTTTCATAGCAATAATTCCCTGACATGTTTCCAGAAAAGAAATTTAACTTCAAGTAAGCAAAATATTTTAGTATGTGACACTCATTAAGAGAGATAAAATAAATTCATATAATGCTGGAGGAAAAGACAGGAATCCTAATAGTCAAATATTCAGCATGTCCTTTCACTCAACAGTCTAATTCAGTGGGTCTTCAAACTTAATGTGATGAAAAATCACTTGGGTAGGTTATTTAAGAAATAAATCCCTGACTCTAAGATTAGCGATTAATTCATTAGATTTGGGGTAGCTACCAGGGTTTTGTATCTTTAGCTATCACTCCCAGATAGTCTAAGAAACATTGATACATTTATTTTGTTTTCTTATATTGTTTTCATTTCCTTCTTTTTTAAAAAAAGTTCCCTATAGATCAAAGTATAAGATGTAGTTGGGTGACTCATGAAACAAGTATTAGAAAGAAAATAAAATGATAAGGGATCTATTCTTTTTTGTTTAATTAGTTTATTTTATTTTCTATTTTTTAACTTTACAATATTGTATTTGTTTGTCCATACATTGACATGAATCCGCCATGGGTGTACATGTGTTCCCCTTCCAGAACCCCCTTCCACCTCCATCCCCATCCCATCCCTCTGGGTCATCCTGGTGCACCAGCCCCGAGCACCCTGTATCATGTGTTGCACCTGGACTGGCGATTCGTTTCACATATGATAATTTACATGCTTCAGTGCCATTCTCCCATATCATCCCGCCCTCGCCCTCTCCCACAGAGTCCATTATACTGATCTATCCTATTCTCTTGTATCCTCCTGAATCTGTTTATTCGTTATGAGTTGGAGATTGTCCTGTTACTTTTGATTTCCTATAGTTTACATCATAAGTTCAGTATACTTTAATTTTTATTTTACTATAATTTATAATTGATACCAAACAGTTCTCAAGGGGCCTCTTTTTAACAACCAATGTTCCTTTTGGCAGCAAAATCTACTTACCTTAACTGACTATGTTTATACTTCAACCCGGTTCTTGGAGTTATGATGGTAATATTCATTGTACTATCCCCAAAGGCTCTTAGTATTCATCAAATATTTGATTAACATCATCTAATAAAGCTTATAGAATGCAGAAACATGAAACTTAACTCCATCATGATTTTTACTACTGTCTCTCTCATTAACACTCTGAGTTTCTTCTCTAAAATAATTAAAATCCATAATTGAATACACTACAATAATTTTGGAAAATTAGTTTCATTATTCTAGTACTTCCATTTGGAAAGCTTGCATTACTTATTACAGCTAAATGGATACATGTGACCCCTCTCTCTATCTTTTCATTTTATACTTTTTCTTTCAGAGAGAATATTTGTTTTGTATATTTGTGTTTTTTTAAGGGAGTGAGTAATAGCTCTTAAAGCTATATTGACAAAAACTTAAGGATGACTTGGGCACTAACAGTGAATACACTAACAGTGGAAGTCATTCACCTTTAGGAATTGGCTCATTATACAAAGAAATATTCAGCTCCCTCTCCTCACTAAGTATGTTGTCCAGGTTTTAAATTATTCTATACCCTTTAGAAGCAAAATATAACATGGGAAATTGTAAATCTTTCAAAGATTCTCTTTGGTAAAAAGAGAATAGATTTATTTTCTCTACTAACTCCAGTGGGTTTGGGATCGTGGAGCTCTGTCAGGGAACGTTTAACAGGAGGATTCCTGCGTGCTGTTTTCTGGTTCTCCTGGATCCTCTGTTCCTTATCAGCCCCTGGTGACAGGAATGAGCAGAGCGGCATGCTGCTCCCAGGACTGAGGTCATGAGATAAAAACACATGCATGGATTCCCTTCAGGAAACCTTCTTCTTACGACAAAACTGCTTAGTCACGACCCTCTTTCTTGAGAGATAGATTGTCTTCTGACCTTGTGGCCATTGTTGATTCCTTGTTCCTTTGATGACGGTTGCTGTGCGTTTGATTTTCTGATCTTTATCACTGTCGAAAGAAATTCCTTGTACAACAGCCTATATATACTCACAGAGTTCATTTGTCTATATTAGCTCTTCCCTGGTGGCTCAGTGGGTTAAGAAACTTCCAGCAATGCAGGAGACCTGGGTTTGAAACATGGGTCAGGAAGATCCCCTGGAGAAGGAAATGGCAACCCACTCCAGGATTCTTGCGTGGAGAATCCCATGGACAGAGGAGCCTGGTGGTTGCAAGAGTCGGACACAGCTGAGCGACTGAAGCACCGCCACCGCCAGCTCTGTAATTAAGCAGAACACCTAGGATGTGGCTGGGTTATTTGTGTAGTGCAAAAATTGGAAGTATTTTATAAGCTGGAAAAAAAATCTAAACAAGGTATTTCAAACTTAGATTAAATCCCTCTCATTGTTTGCATATAGCAATCCAAGCAACTTCTTACCATAGGACGTGGTACGGGTATCTTTATTAAAAACACTTCAACTTTCTGAGATAAAAGCTATTCAGAACACTGGATGACCATAGGGACTTCATTTTTTTGTTGTTTTTTTGAAACCTATTTATGAGACATAGAAAAGGCCTCAGCAGAAATTACACAATTAATATTTTAGGAGATCTGGGGTTCACCCAGTCAGCAGTAATGTAAGGTGGCTGGGTCATAAGTCAGAAGTATGCTTGGATTCCATAATTGTAAGCTTTACCTCTGACATAGTAGAATAATTCAACTGGCAACACAGAATCAAATCAAAATACTCAAACAATTTAAAAGAGAAATAAATTAAACCTAATATGAAAGGTCAAAAGCACTCCATTAAAATTTATATGTGTGAATCCTCTAAAGTTAAGCTAAATAAATATCTATAATAAAGGATTTTAAAATGCCACTGTCGTTTCTATTGTCAAATTTCTTAGTTTAGCATTTGAAATATTAATAAAATGTGCAGGTCTAGGTTTTGCATAATATCACTGCAGAACATTGTGGAAATCTCCAACTTCTGAGCCATTTCCCCTCCTTCCTTTCACATTTCTATCCCTCAGTCCCACCCCACCTTCCCAACCCCTATAACTACTTACTTGTGCTTTGCAGGGCTTCCCTGGTGGCTCAGCTGGTAAAGAATCCATCTACAATGCAGGAGATTTGGCTTCAATTCCTGGGTTGGGAAGATCCCCTGGAGAAGGAAATGGCAACCCACTCCAGTATTCTGGCCTGGAGAAGTGCATGGACTGTGTAGTCCACGAGGTCGCAAAGAGTGAGACAGGCATGCAAACTCTTAGTTGTGGCATGTGGATCTAGTTCCCTACCAGGGTCCCCTGCATTGGGAGTGTAGAGTCTTAGCCACTGGACCACAGGGGCAGTATCCCCCAAAACTGTATAATTTCTTGTGGTGTATAATTATAAAGTCATAAGAGTAGAGGTTATGTATGCTTGTGCACTAGGCATCTAGCACCCAGCATGTATCTGGCACAAAGAAAGTGTGTAATGAATATTGGTTGAATGAATGAATGCATACATGGATGAATGAATGAAAATTAAGAGCAGTATATAGTTATTACTGAGAGCCACCATAATCAAGACCAGGTTTCTCTTGTGGTTCAGACAATACAGAATCTGCCTGCGCAGGTTCTAGTCCTGGGTTGGGAAGATCCCCTGGAGAAGGGGATGGCTACCCACTCCAGTATTCTTGCTTAGAGAATTCCAGGGACAGAGGAGTCTGGCGGGGTACAGTCCATACGGTTGGACAGAACTGAGTGACTAACACACACATACACATGGTCAAGATCATGGTATTTGTAAACAGGATTTATTTATTGATCATCAAGTATTTATTGAGTAGCTATTTTGTATCAGGCACTATGTTAGGCCCTAGAGACATAAAGGAAAGAGGAAAGATACTATTGCTGCCCGGTTGTACTATAAATACAATCCAGTGCAGGACACAGAGGATTATGTGTGCTTGCTGAGTCGCTACAGTTGCATCCAACTCTGTGACCCCTATGGACTATAATCCAGCAGGCTCCTCTGTCCATAGGATTCTCCAGGCAAGAATACTGGAGTGGGTAGCCATTTCCTCCAGGGGATTTTCCAAGCCTAGGGATTGAACCTGGGTCTTCCACATTGCAGGCAGATTCTTTTGCATTTGAACCACTGGGGAAGCTCCTAGCACAAAATAGTAAGATTTGTGGCAGGGGAGGACAGCATGCCCTGGGAGCCCAGAGATGTGTCATCAGACCCAAACTGGAAATGTCGTGAAATATATTTGTAAAAATGTGATATAAGTTGATGTCTGAGGGAAGAATGGGATTAACCTCAGTGAAACCAGATGTGTGGGAGAGAAAAAAAGACTAGACATGTCCGATATGACCAAGGAAGACAGTGAGGGTCACATTCTCTGTGGACTTGTGAGTCATGTTGAAAGGGCTGGGCTTATCCCATGGGCTTTGAGGAAACGTTCTAGGTAGGAAACCCAGAAGTTTTAATGCAAATTATGTCTTTGTTTTGTGCTGCTCTCAGCCTATCAACAACCAGTTTTTGTGGATAGACCAGCCCTTGTGGTTCTTATTGTAATTGTAAGATGCCTTTCAGCATCACCACAAGGAAACCTTGGAAAAATAAGGCTTTATTACTTATGGAACTGGAGGATTATATAGCGCACCTGGCGCCACAGAGCGAGACTGCTGGTAGAGACAGTGTGTGTGGGTCTGGGGTTCAGCTTTTACTGGGGTGGAGGATGCGGGCCTGAAGTTTTGTGGGGTCACTCAATATTGGTGAATCTGAAACATACAAGCCAGAATTTAAAGTGTGAGCAAAGAAAAAAAAATAATGGCCCAAATGGTTAACTAGCAAAATCAATCAATATCTCTAAACCAAAGGAGCCTCAGTGGTGATGGTAGCCTTGCTCTTTATTTCATTGTATGGCTGCTTTATCTAGTTGTATGGCTACGCCAAAGCCTTTGACTGTGTTGATCACAACAAACTGTGGAAAATTCTTCAAGAGATGGAAATACCAGACCATCTGATCTGCCTCCTGAGAAACCTGTATGCAGGTCAAGAAGCAACAGTTAGAAAAGAACATGGGACAACAGACTGGTTCCAAATTGGGAAAGGAGTACATCAAGGCTGTATGTTGTCATCTTGCTTATTTAACTTATATGCAGAGTACATCATGCAAAATCCCGGGCTGGATGAAGCACAAGCTGGAATCAAGATTGCCGGGAGACATATCAATACTCTCAGATATGCAGATGACACCATCCTTATGGCAGAAAGTGAAGAAGAACTAAAGAGCCTCTTGATGAAAGTGAAAGAGGAGAGTGAAAAAGTTGGCTTAAAATTCAATATTCAAAAAACTAAGATCATTGCATCCGGTCCCATCACTTCATGGCAAATAGATGGCAAAAAAGTAGAAACAGTGACAGACATTATTTTTGGGGACTCCAAAATCACTGCAGATGGTGATTGCAGCCATGAAATTAAAAGACTCTTACTCCTTGGAAGGCAAGTTATGACCAACCTAGACAGCATATTAAAAAACAGAGACAATACCTTGCCAACAAAGGTCCATCTAGTCTGCTGCTGCTGCTGCTAAGTCGCTTCAGGTGTGTCTGACTCTGTGTGACCCCATAGACTCTAGGCTGTTGTTTTTCCAGTAGTCATGTATGGATGTGAGAGTTGGACTATAAAGAAAGCTGAGTGCTGAAGAATTGATACCTTTGAACTGTGGTGTTGGAGAAGACTCTTGTGAGTCCCTTGGACTGCAAGGCGATCCAACCAGTCCATCCTAAAGGAAATCAGTCCTGAATATTCATTGGAAGGACTGATGCTGAAGCTGAAACTCCAATACTTTGGCCACCTGATGCGAAGAACTGACTCGTTGGAAAAGACCCTGATGCTGGGAAAGATTGAAGGCAGGAGGAGAAGGGGACGATAGAGGATGAGATTGTTGGATGGCATCACCAACTTGATGGACATGAGTGTGAGTAAACTCCGGGAGTTGGTGATGGACAGGGAGGCCTGGTATGCTGCAGTCCATGGAGTCGCAAAGAGTCGGACAGGACTGAGTGATTGAACTGAACTCAACTGATGGTTGCTGATGTGTTTGTTCAAAATAGCCTTAGTGGATGCTTCATCGAAGTGAATCTCTTGTCAATCAAGTTTAAATCAGACACTTACATTACAAAAAAGAAAAAAAACTGTCAGGGCTTAAGCTATAGTATTTGATTATTTTAAAAAAACTGTATGGCTTTAATGACTTGCTTCCAAAGACTATGGATGGGAAGGGAAAAATGGTAACTACAGTGGCAAACATTGTGGTACTCAAGAGATGAAGCTTACCATCATCAGTGATGGCACATGGCACCAGATACTGCTTGATAATGTGTGATGAGAGCAGCACCTTTATGGTACTATTTCCAAAACACTCCTCACCCTAGTTTAATCATGAGACAATCATCAGACAGATCCAAATTGAGGGAAATGCTACAAAATACTTGACAGTACTGCTCAAAGCTCTGATGGTCATAAAAAAAACCAAAAGATTGAGATATGAAGGAGACAACAAATAAATGCAACATGTTATCCTAGATTACTTTCAGGAGCAGAAAGAGAACATTAATGGAAAAACTAGTGAAATTCAAATAAAGTCTAAAGTTTTGTTAGTATTAACAGACCAATATTGGTTGCTTAAATTTGACAAGTATTCCATGATGGTGGAAGGTGATAACAGCAGGGGAAACTGAAACTAGGTGAGGGGAATTCAGGAACTTTCTGTACTTTCTTTGTAACTTTTCTATAAATCTAAAATTATTCCAAAATTTAAAACTTTATTTTGAAAAGGTTATTTTTAAAGAATGAAAAATAACTTATGGCTAAGTTTTGATTGATTTGCAAATAATACTTGGGAAATAAATTTAAATTTTATACTATACAAAAAGTCTTTTAAATTAATATGAAAAAGACAAATAACTGAGTAGAAACATAGCCAAATAATATTATGTATAAGGAATTTCCTAGAAGAGCTAGTTCAGATGACCAGTTAAACATGCTCAACCTCACTGGTAGTCAGAGACATGTAAATTAAAAGAATAATGAGATATCTCTTTCACTTATTAGGTTGTTAAAAACTAAAAATGGTAATATCTGGTGCATGTGGGAATTCCAAGAACATGGCATTGTTCTATATTGCTGCTGGAAATGTTGTTATATTCTTTGTGGAATTCTTTTTGGCAATATATTAGAATATAATATGCATACATTTTCCTAGCAAGTGGACTCCTGGAAAATGATTCCATAAAAATAGGAGTTATTATAAAGTAAAAATGCATATTTCAGGGGTGTAGCAAAAAATGGCAACCCACTCCAGTATTCTTGCCTGGAGAATCCCAGGGATGGCAGAGCCTGGTGGGCTGCTGTCTATGGGGTCGCAAAGAGTTGGACACGACTGAAGCGACTTAGCAGCAGCAGCAGCAAAAAATACTCAAATGAAATGAAAATCTCTAACATAGGAATGATAAAAAAGCTGAGGTACATCGACACCATGGTTTCAGAAATGACCATTATGAGTGAATTAGAAATAAATTTGGAAGGCTTTCCAGAGTGTGTTATTCAATAACAAGAGGAATATATGAAAAAATATATAATATATGCAAAATGTGATTGCATTTATAAATTTAATAGTGATACACACAACCTATATATTCACACAAGATGTCTATATATTATTTATTAATTCTTATAATCTCAAAGAAATGCAAAAAAGAGAAATACCTTTTATTTTTCTCCACTAAAGGACAGACAGACTTTCTTGGATATTTATTGTCCTTGGATTACATATTGATCCCAGATCTCTTGGCTGTTCTAGCCATTTTCTAAGATAATAAAAAATGCAGTCTAACATAATACCAAAACTTCAATCTTTAAACCAGTTTAAATCTTCTCCCTCACCTCTAGCCCAGGCTGGATTCTTGCTTCTGCAAAGCAACAGTGAGGAAGATGAGAAGGGAGCGCGTATGCAGTGATGCTGTGATGTCATCTCTTCTTTCACACTCTTCTTTGGTCTTGCTCTCGCCTGTCTTCCTCACTTTTTTGCTGCCTCTGATTCTTCTAGTGTCAGAGCAGGGAGGAGAGATGAGAGGCAACCAGGCAAAAGCTTTGCTCTCTGGAGTTCTTTCTTGGCTCTTATATGCTGTTTCTTACAACAGACATCCAGCTGCTGCTAGCTGCTCTTGTGAATGCACTGTAGACTCTCCCTACCCAAGCACCCTGGTGCTGCAGCTTTGCATATTCCACCTTCTCTTAATTTGAGTGATACGCTTTTGGTCTGTGTGTGTTTGTGTGTATGCTCAATCGTGTCCAACTTTTTAACCCCATGGACTGTAGCCCACCAGACTCCTCTGCCCATGGAATTCTCCAGGCAAGAATACTGGAGTGGGTTGCCATTTCCTCCTCCAGGGGATCTTTCCAACCCAGGGATCAAACCCACATCTCTTGTCTCTTGCATTGGCAGATGGATTCTTTACCACTAGCGCCACTTGGGAGAGTATTTTCTCTTAGCTCTTTTCCAAGGAATTGATACTTTGGGTTCTTACCTTCTGCCAGACACCTTGAAAGGGAAATCCTTTCAGATTTAGTCTACTTACATTTATGGCATCATTTGACTTATGGAAACTCGCCCTCTTGCCCCCATATCCATGGAAATGTACTTTACTCCTGTTGCAGTCTTCTCTCCTTTCTCCCCATCTCAGGGGAATTCTAGGGGCTTCTGTTTTTATGGTGCATTCTCCCAAACTCTTATAGGACTATGTCATATTCTCAAAATTCTTTTGTAATAGAAGTAGATGTGGTACTGGTTGGGCTGATGAGTTTCCTTGGGTCAACAAGCATTCAATCAGAAAGTAACATGGCAGAATCTTCTTATGCAGCCTCCTTTAATCTTCCCAAGGATTTGATTGCTGCCCTCCTCTTGCACTCCCCGCTCTTGCACTTGGATTGGTACCTGGGAAGATAGCATCCCTTCCTCTATTAGGAAGAGAAAATGCTGGCTCACTCTCAGGCCAACATTCGTATAAAGATTCACACATAGGTTCAAGTTGGAGGGGGTGACTAAGGTTCATAGGCCCAATTTTGTTCACTTTTTAGTAAGTGACCTCTTTTTAAAAATGTTTAGAGTGTTTTGACACTTACCATTCATCATCTGTAAAGAATTTTACCAACTCTGAGTACAGGAACTATCCCATTTAACATCCTATTACACAGAAATGTGTGCATGATAATACAAATGTAGAAAAAAATAACAACCAAATCATTAACATTGATTTCCAGGATGAAAGAAGGAGAGGTGAGAGAAAAGAAAAAAAGAAAACAGGTTAATATACAATGAAGACATAGTTTTACAACAATCTCTAAGTACACATTTTGACTGTTATATAAATGGGGAGAGATGAAAGAAAGGAAGGCCAGAAGCAAAATGTTTATAGTGGTTATTGCAGGATGGTGTGATTTCAGATGATTTATATTTGCTTCTCTATGTTGTTCTTTGTGATAGTAGTTGAAATACTATTATACAATCCGGTAAAAACTATAGAGCTGCATTTTTGCAAAATGCACGTTTTGGAAAGCTTAAAGAAAATGAAACAGACATCTTACTTTTAGAACTTTTCAGAGCTGGGTAATAATATATTAATTGGGAATCCCCAGGTGGAGGTAGTGATAAAGAACTTGCCTGCTGATGCAGGAGACATAAGAGTTGCAGGTTTGATCCCTGGGCCAGGAAGATCCCTTGGAGGAGGGCATGGCAATCCACTCCACTATTCTTGCCTGGAGAATCCCATGAACAGAGGAGCCTGGTGGGCAACACTCCATAGAGTTACACAGAGTCAGACATGACTGAAGTGACTTAACACACGCACAGGAGTATTTGCTAGGGGCTATAGAATTTCCCCTTTTCAGCATGACCGGTCTTTAAGAAATGCTTTGTCAATAGATGTGTCAAAGAAAGGTTGTTTTGAAATTATATCTAAGTCATTGGGTTCTATGAATTTAGGAATTTCTGTTTTCTTTGTTACATATCTTTTAGGTAATATGTGCAGAAATTTCAGTGATGTGCCTATTGTCCCCTTTTTCTCTAATTACGGTGTAAACTCCATGAGATTAGGAATCTTGATTGACATAATTATTAGAATAGGACCCCAGTTAGAATAGTACTTGACACAATAGGTAATCAATAAATGTTTGTTCAATGAATAAATGGATGATTTTTCTATATTATTCTTACATTCTGTTTTGTGTTCATTTTGTTTTACAATTTTAGTGTGGAATTGTTTGGTCACTGAGTGAGTCATTTTTAGGGTTTTGATTCTTGTTGTCAAATGTCTCTCCAGAAAGACTAACAATTCATGCATTACCACGCATTGTGTACAAGAATATTCATTTCTTCACATTCTGGCCATCTTAGGGTAGTTTCATACTTTTTTATTATTTCTAATCTGATAGATTAAAAATGATTTCACTGCACTCTTTTGAACTGTCTTATTCAGTTACTAGTAAGAGTGAATCTTTTCTCATAGGTGTATACACTATTTGAATTTCTTCCTTTTTAAATGGTCCATTTGAGTCATTTGCTAATTTGCTTAATTGATGTGATTATCTTTTTTCTTGATAATTTGGCTATGTTTTTATATACTAAGAATAATAGCTCTTTTTCTGTCAGAATTCCAGGTGCATTTTCCTCAAATTTGGTGTTTATTTTAAAATTTAGATGGTGTAGCTGTTTTGAAGTAAGCGTATCTCTCAGTTCCTTCCAGTCTATACTTTATAGTTCTTTGGTGTTTCTAGCCTGATACAGATTCTTTTTTATATTTTGGTGATTACTTCAGTTTTTTATTTATTTTTTTTCCTGTGTTTCACCTCTTAGTTGGCTGATGTAGGCCTTCAAAAAATATTTATAGAAAAACTATCTAATATTCAAGATTCTGAGCTGTAGCATTGAGAGAATCTTTCCTTTGTGTTTACATATGACCTACAATTTGGCTACACATCAAAATCTTGGGTTACAGTTATTTTCTCTAAAATCTCTGCAGATGCTGTGTCATTTCATTTTAGCATTTAATATTTAGTAGAAAAATTCTGAAGTCACTTTGATTCCCTTCTCCCGTCAGACTATTTCAACTGGGATGGTTAGTGAGTCTTTATTTGTCTCTGAAATTTAAAAATTTCATTGACATATAGCATGCATGTTTTTTTCTGCATTAATTTTGGATTAGTAAGCCTTAAAGATTTAGAGATTCAAGCATTTCTATAGGTCAGGAAAGTTATTTTTAATTTAATTATTCATTTTTATTCAGATTTTCCCTACTATATTTTTTAGGAACACATAGACGTCTGTGTGCCTGTGTGCTAAGTTGCTTCAATTGTGTCCGACTCTGTGTGACTGTATGGACTGCAGCCTGCCAGTCTCCTCTGTCCAGGCAAAAATACTGGAATGGGTTGCCATGCCCTCCTCCAGGGGATTTTCCGAACCCAGGGATCAAACCCGCATCTCTTATGTCTCCTGCATTGGCACGTGAGTTCTTTACTACTAGTGCCACCTGGAAAGACCACATAGATGTCTACTGAATACCAATATTTTGAGTCTTTCTGCTTATTCAGAAATTTTCTCCCTTTAGTCCTCTACATGATGAATTCAAATTTTCTGTAGTGCTGGTTTTACTGTACATTGCTCTTGATGCGTATTTCAATTCTGTGAGTTAATTTTTTCAGTTTCTCTTAACTCACTGGGATCTTTTTTCTTCCTTTTTTTCAGCCTATTGCTTTATCATTTCATTTTTCGTCTCTGGTTTCAGAATCCATTTTTTCCTTGATTTTTATTGTGATCACAAAGTTTATACCTTTACAAATTTGACTTTTGTTTTCAATAGTAAGTTACTTTGGCAAAAGTCCCTGTCTGTCTCTCTCTATATATTCACATATATTTATTTCTTTATCTATTTATACATCTTTAAAATTATCCATAAGGCTATTCATGGATAATAATTGCTCATAAAGAGTTTAATGGGTTCTCACTGTCTAAACTGTACCATTAAAATACTTTATCATGTCTTGCTATTTTTTACTGGTGGACTATACTTAACCAGTGACCTAACAGACTAAACTGATCTGAGAGGGAATTAAAGTGATAGGAAGCTCAATAACTTTATTATAAGGATTTTTGCCTGTAACTAACAAAGGAACTTCCTTATAAAGCATTTTCCTCTTCATAATGAATCTGCTCTGTCGGGAACTGGCTTCCAGATGACATTTTTTTTTTTTTTTCTATTGGCTCCCAGCCTTATACCCACATCAGCCTTCCTAGTACCGCCACTGCTTCACTCACCTGCTGATGGTGCAGCCCAAGGGCAGTCTCCAAGGGCCACTGAATTCCTAGCGGCAGACAGGAGTCTAAACGGGTGCTCCATATTGGTCATGCCTTGTCCATGAATCCAGTATTTCCTCTTCAAAGTTGAGTGGCGTTAGTGGGTTTCTGCATGGATTTTCTTACTTCCTGCTGATTCTGAGCTTTTACAACAGGAGAATTTGGGCATCATCTCTCAATTCCCACCTTCAATATCCCGTCTATACTGTATATTGTACTAAAAACTGTTGTCATGTTGGTGGGCCTTCACATTATTGCCTGGTTTTCCAGCTGTTTTTATTTTGTTTTTGCAGTCGCTTGATACTTTCAGTAGGAATCTGGAGTAATGAATGGGTAAATACTATTCATGTTACAAGGAATTCTGTTTTTTAACAGCTAGATAACTGCAGCTTCTTCTCCAATTCCTGATAAGAGTTTTTCACCATCCTGATTAACTTCTAGAATCATGCAAGTTGGCTTTATTCATCAAATACTGAATATTTATTATGTTTCAGACCAACAGGATACCAACAGGAATTTAGATAAATGTCCTTTTTTCGAGATAGTCACTGTCTAGATGCTGAAAAGCAAGTAAACAGCTATTAATAGTTTATAACATAAACTATCAATAAAAATATGACATCCTTTTCATCATAGAGGACTAGAATGCAAAAGGAGGAAGTCAAGAGATACCTGGAGTAACAGGAAAGTTTAGCCTTACAGTACAAAATGAAGCAGGGCAAAGACTAACAGAGTTTTGCCAATGCACTGCACTGCTTATAACAAACACTCTCTTCCAACAACACAAGAGATGATTCTGCACATGGACATCACCAGATGGTCAATACTGAAATCAGATTGATTATATTCTTTGCAGCCGAAGATGGAGAAACTGCATACAGTCAGCAAAAACATGACCCGGAGTAGATTGTGGCACAGATCATTGGCTCCTTATTGCAAAATTCAGGCTCAAATTGAATAAAGTAGGGAAAGCATTAGGCCATTCAGGTATGATCTAAAGCAAATTCCTTATGATTATACAGTGGAGGTGACGAATAGATTCAAGGGATTAAATCTGATAGACAGAGTACCTGAAGAACTATTGATGGAGTTTATACTAATGCACAGGAAGCAGTGACCAAAACCATCCACAAGAAAAAGAAATGCAAGAAGGCAAAGTGGTTGTCTGAGGAGGCCTTATATATAGCTGAGAAAGGAAGAGAAGTGAAAGGCGGAGGAGAAAGGGAAAGATATACCCATCTGAATGCAGAGTTCCAGAGAATAGCAAGGAGAGATAAGAAAGCCTTCTTAAGTGAACAATGCAAAGAAATAGAGGAAAACAATAGAATGGGAAAGACTAGAGATCTCTTCAAGAGAATTAGAGATACCAAGGGAACTTGCATTCAAAGTTGGGAACAATAAAGGACAGAATCGACAAGGAGCTACACCAGAAGTGGAAGAGATTAAGAAGAGGTGGCGAGAATACACAGAAGGACTGTACAAAGAAGTTCTTAGTGACCTGGCCAGCCACGATGGTATGGTCACTTACCTAGAGCCAGATATCCTGGAGTGTGAAGTCAAGTGGGCCTTAGGAAGCAGTACTACAAACAAAGCTCGTGGAGGTGATGGAATTCCAGCTGACCTATTTCAAATCCTAAAAGATGATGCTGTTAAAGTGTTGCATCAATATCCAAGCAAATTTGAAAAACTCAGCAGTGACCACAGGACTGAAAAAGGTCAGTTTTCTTTCCTATCCCAAAGAAAGGCAATGCCAAAGAATGTTCAAATGACCATACGATTGCACTCATTTCACATGCTAGCCAGAGAAGGCAATGGCACCCCACTCCAGTACTCTTGCCTGGAGAACCCCAGGGATAGGGGAGCCTGGTGGGCTGCATCTATGGGGTCGCACAGAGTCGGACACGACTGAAGCAACTTAGCAGCAGCAGCAGCACATGCTAGCAAGGTAGTGCTCAAAATCCTCCAAGCTAAGCTTCAACAGTGAGTGAACTGAGAACTTCCAGATGTGCAAACTGGATTTAGAAAAGGCAGAGGAACCAGAGATTAAATTGCCAACATCCACTGGATCATAGAAAAAGCAAGGAAATTGCCTCAAAACATCTACTTCTGCTTCATTGACTATGCTAAAGCTTTTGACTGTGTGAATTATGACAAACTGTGGAAGATTCTTAAAGAGAAGGGAATGCTGACTACCTTACCTGCCTCTTGAGAAACCTGTGTGCAGGTCAAGAAGCAACAGGTAGTACTGGACATGAATCAATGGACTGGTTTAAAATTGGGAAAGGAGTGTGTCAAGGCTGTATATTTTCACCCTGCTTATTTAACTTGCATACAGAATACATCATGCTAAATGCCAGGCTGTATGAATCACAAGCTGGAATCAAGATTGTGGGGAGAAATATCAACAACCTCA
The DNA here is from genome assembly GCA_024291935.2 of Okapia johnstoni. Lineage (NCBI taxonomy): Eukaryota > Metazoa > Chordata > Mammalia > Artiodactyla > Giraffidae > Okapia > Okapia johnstoni. Next base: position 57,049,854 of record CM044310.1, on the reverse strand, counting down.
TATATGCAGATGACACCATCTTTAGGGAGCAAGTATAGAAGAACTAAAGAGCCTCTTCATGAAAGTGAAAGAGGAGAGTAAAACAGCTGGCTTAAAACTCAAATATCAAAACACTAAGATCATGGCATCCAGTCCTATCACTTCATGGCAAATAGATGGGGGAAAAGTGGAAACTCTCGGATTTCATATTCTTGGGCTCCAAAATCAATGTGGATGGTGACTGCAGCCAAGAAGTTAAAAGACACTTGCTCCTTGGAAGAAAAGCTATGACAAACCTAGACAGCATAATTAAAAGCAGAGACATCACTTTGCCCACAAAGGTCTGTATAGTCAAAGCCATGGTTTTTCCAGTAGTCATGTATGGATGTGAGAGTTGGACCATAAAGACAACTGAGTGCTGAAGAATTTATGCTTTCGAACCGGGGTGCTGGAGAAGACTCTTAGGGGTCCCTTGGACTGCAAGGAGATCCAACCAGTCAATCCTAAATAATGTCAATGCTGAAAATTCATTGGAAGGACTGATGCTGAAGCTTAAGCTCCAGTACTTTGGCCACGTGATGCAAAGAGCCAACTCATTAGAAAGGACCCTGATGCTGGGAAAGATCAAAAGTGAAAATGAGGTCGCTCAGTCGTGTCCGACTCTTTGCAACCCCATAGACTGTAGCCTACCAGGCTCCTCTGTCCATGGGATTTTCACGGCAAGAGTACTGGAGTGGGTTGCCATTTCCTTCTCCAGGGGATCTTCCCAACCCAGGGATCAAACCCGGGTCTCCTGAGTTGTAGGCAGATGCTTTTACCATCTGAGCCACCAGGGAAAGATTGAAGGTGGTAGGAAATGGGGATGACAGAGGATGAGATGGTTGGATGGCATCACTGACTCTACGGACATGAGTTTGAACAAACTCAGGGAGATAGTGGAGGACAGGGAAGCCTGGTGTGCTGCAGTTCATTGAGTCGCAGAGAGTCAGACATGACTTGGTGGCTGAACAACAACAACAATGTAGTGAGATTAGTTCAGTCACTCAGGTAATAGGAAAAATATTTAAGCACCTCCTTGTGAGGGCATGCTAGAGGATGGAAGTGTTAATCAAACAGATTTGATGGAAATGTGGAGGCTTTTCTTTCGGACAATCCAGAGAGGACAGGAGAAAGTCATTGCCAACAGAAGTAACAGCCAATGCAGAAGCCCCAGGTATGAAAGTGAGAGAACTTCAAGGATCTCATGCAAAATAAATCTAGATAGATTTTTATCTTCTAAACGTGGATAACTATGAAATAGAATCACCATAGGAAAAAAACTCAGTGGCATAGAACAGTATAGCACCCTGGGTTGTTATTTCCTCGCTCTGTGTCTTCCTACGCCATGTCCCATGATATCATGTAATTTTGTTGAATATTTGTGTTAATTCAGGGCGTGTATGTCTGAGATATTCTTCTACTCTTTTAATAGAGGTATGCTGTGCTGTGTGCTCAGTTGCTTCAGTCGTGTCAGACTCTTTGTGATCCCATGGACTGTAGCCTGCCAGGTTCCTCTGAGAAATAGTATCAAATGAAGGAATTAGTATTGATTTGATTTGAATTGTCTTATGGCAACCCACTTCAGTATTCTTGCCTGGAGAATCCCATGGACAAAGGAGCCTGGTGGGCTACAGTCCATGGGGTTGCAAAGAGTCAGACACGACTGAGTGACTGACGCACGCACTGACCCTGGCTGGACTCCTTTCATTTCTCACCTTTTTTTCTTAAACACATACAAGCCATCTGCACAAAAACCTGTCCCATAATTTTATCTTGAGATTAATGTCAACATTTCTGTGGTTTTTGAAATTCATCCTTAAAACACGGGAACAAGGCACCTTTTGCCTACCTTAGTCTTTTTGTTCCTTTTCAAGTTTGTATGGCTTCTAAATGTTAATTCAAGATAGTGTGTATTCATATCTGATGATGCTTTTAGCCATCTCTGATTCAGTCTTCTGGACCTGAGTATTTGAACTATTTTTATGTACTTAAATGTTTCAATTTCTTCTCAGTTATCTTAAGCTTCAGTTTACTATATCTAACAGAAAATTGTTTTTACTCCTTCCTCGATGAATATAGACAGAAGGTTTATATTATCTAAAAGATACTGATTCAAGCCTGCATTTGGCACTTCTCTGGCTTAAGTCATAAATATTCATGCAGACTTCTACAAGGGCAAGAGGAAATGTGTTTCCTCTGCAGGGATATCTCCCTTTATTGATAGTTGAGACCTCTCTCATTTAATCATTCTTTATTGTTATCTTGGATTCTTTACCTTTCAAATGAAAAGAAAGGTCATTAAAACAAAATTTCTTAAGGAAATTGCATTAGTACAGCTATGTTTGGATAAGGCAAGAGCTTATTAACTGGTTGTTCATTTAAACCACCTTTTCCCAGAGAGGGTTTGGAAGGTCAGCTACGTTGAGGCTATTGCCCTAGATCAAGTGAAAAGAAAGCAGCCTGTTCTTAGGATGGAATGAGTTTCAAGAAGTGGTTGAGCAAGGAAGGTTCAGACAGAAGAACTTACATAGTCTTTAAGGCAATTTCTGCCACATTTTTTTTAATCCTCCTGGCTCAAATAAAAATTACATCCCAAAGTAAATGCTACTGAATCTCTGTCCACTGTTTTGATTAGTCTACATTTTCTTTCTTCATTACAATGGATGATGGAGTAGATATCTTGAATTTATTTCCAAGCCACCACTTTAATTAGTATCACATTACTGTAACATAAAGTTTAAATTTTAACAAAAACCATGCATGCCTTTAAGAGCTTCCATTTCTTGTGTATGGGGTATACAGCTGTTACTTAGATAATAAATAAGGACTATTCCTAAGTCTCTGGTAGCATTTTTTGCCTTGCTGAGGTAAGCTGTTAGTCATCTGCCTCCAAAGGGTAATCGGCTAGATTTTAAATATTACTGTGTCTTTCTGCTTTTACAATGTATTTGATTAGCCAATAAATATAGGTTCAGTATCTTTCCAAATTAGAGTTACTATGTTTGTGTTCTCCTTTACTAAGGCAAATTACTTTTTTCCTAATATTTTGATGAAAACATATTGTCTCCTTGTGAAAATTAAAGAAGTGAAATAAAGCTATGGAGATTGTATGATGTTTTTCTAGAAAAAGCAGCAGGTGTATGCACATGTTTCTGTACTTTTAACTTACAGAGCAGTGTATGATTGATGAGCACTTAAAGTAACACTTCCCATTCTCTCTATAACGCTCTACCTTCCCCTGTCCTGTTTCCCAGGAGCCAGAATTGTATTTATATTTTAGAGACTGAGAAAGTCGAATATGTGTTTTTCTTCACTCATTTGAAAGGAATAAGTCAAGTCCCAAGCTTTATTTCTAAAGCTCTTCTCTAAATACCCCAAAATGATGGGTTTGTTTTTAGGGCAATGGTGGCCTCATAAAATGAACTTGGAAGTGTTTCTTCCTCTTCAATTTTGAAAACACTTGAGAATGATTGGTATTAATTCATTTTGAATGTTTTATAGAATTCACCCACGAAGCCATCTTGTCTTGGCTTTTATTTGTTGGGAGATCTTTGATTACTGATTCAATCTCCTCCCTTGTTATTGGTCTCTTCATATATTCCATTGCTCGATGATTCAGTCTTGGTATTTTGTATTTTTCTAGGAAATTATCTATTTTTTTTCCTAAACATAGATGCAAAAGTCCTCAACAAAATGCTGGCAAACTGAATTCAAGAGCACATTAGAGGAATCATACACCAAGCACATCAGTCAACACCTGCGAATCAGTCTATGCACCCAGCACATTAGCAGGGTGGACAGAGACCTGAAGGTCATTTCAACAGATGCAGAAAAAACATTTGACAGAATTCTATATTTTTAATGATAAAAACTCTCAAGAAATTAGGTATTAAAGAAAGGTAATAAAGACCATCTATGACAAATCCACACAACATCATGTTCTATGGTGAAAAATTTGAAGTCTTTTCTCTAAGATCAGGAAAAAGACAAAGATACCCATTCTCACCACTTCTATTCAATGTATTACTGGAAGTCCTAGTAATAGCAATTAGGCAGGATGAAGCAAACACATCCAAATTGGAATAGAAGATGTAAAATTGTCCCTGTTTGCAAAAGACATAATCTTATATATAGGAAACCCTAAAGACTTCATCAAAATTCTGTTAAAACTAATGAATGAATTTAGTAATCTTGCAGGTTACAAAATCAGTATACAAAAATCAGTTGCATTTTGGTACATGAACAATGAACTATCCAAAAAAGAAATTAAGAAAACAATCCCATTCCAATAGCATCAAAAAATAATTAGGAAAATATTTAATCTAGGAGGTGAAAGATCTGTACTGAAAACTATAAGACAGTGATGAAAGAAATTGAAGAAGACATAAAGAAATGGAGAGATATTATGTGCTCATGAATTGGAAGAATCAATATTGTTAAAAATATACATCCTATCCAAAGAAACCTAGAGATTCAGTGCAATTCCTAGCAAAATTCTAGTGACATTTTTCACTATAATAGAAAAAAATTCCAAAATTTATATGGAACCACAAAAGACACTAAATAGCCAAAGCAATCTTGATTAAGAGAAACAAACCTGAAGGCATCACATAAACTAATTTCAAACTACATTACAAAGCTAAGTGATCAAAAAGTATGATATTGGCATACAAGTAGACACATAGATCAATGGAGCAGAGGAGAGATATAAGGAATATAATAAATTCACACATTTACATTCAGTCGATTTTCAACAAAGGTGTCAAGAACATATAATAGAGAGAAGATAGTCTCTTCAATAAAAAATGTTGAGAAAATTTCCATATCCATGTGAATGAGATTGAACTTATATTGGGTTTGCCAAAGCTTATTTGTGTTTTCCATAAGATGCTGCAGAAAAACCCAAACAAATTTTTGGCCAACTCAATATAAAAATTGACTCAAAATGGGTTAAAGACTTAAATATAAAATCTGAAGCTGAAATGTTCTAAAAGAAAACGCAAGGGAAAACTTTCTTGACATTGGTCTGGGCAATTATTTTTTTGGATGTGATCCTGAAAACAAGGCAACAAAAGCAAACACAGACAAAGGGTTGCATCAAACTAAAAGGCTTTTGCACAGCAAAGGACAATTGGCACAGTGACAGCCTATCAAATGGAAGAAAGTATTTCTGAACTATGCATTTAAGAAGGGCTTAATAGCCAAAATATACGAAGAACTCAAAGAACTCAGTGGCAAGAAAATAACCTGATTTATAAATGGATAAAGGACGTAAATAGACATTTTCCCAAAGACATACAGATGACTAATAAGTACGTGAAAAGGTGTTCAACATCACTAATAATCAGGGAAATGCAAATCAAAACCGCAATGAGATATCACTTTACACCATTGAATGGCTGTCATCAAAAGGGTCAGAGATTACAAATGTTGGCAAAAGTACAGAGAAAAAAGAACTCTAATACACTATTGGTGGGAATGTAAATTTGTGTAGCCACTATGGAAAACAGTATGGAGGGTCCTGAAAAATTAAAAGTAGAACTACTGTAAGATCCAGCAGTTTCACTCCTGGGTATATGTCTGAAGGAAAGGAAATGAATATCTCAAAGAGACTTCTATACCTTCACATTTGCTGTAGCATTATTCACAGTAGCCAAGATGTGGCAGCAAGCTAAGTGCCCTTTAGTGGATGAACAGATTTATTGTCTTGCAGTTCTGGAGGCCATGATTTCTAAAATCAAGATGTCAGTGAGGCTACATCATTTCTGAAGCTTCTAGAGGAAAAATCTATTTTCTTGCCTTTTATACCTTCTTCATGCAGCCTGCAGTTCTTGGCTGGTGACCCCTTCTCTCTTCTTCAAAGCCAACTTTAAGTCTTTGTGTCTCTCCTCTCTGCTTTCATCTTTACATCTCCTCCTCTGACTCTCACTTTCCTTCCTCCCTCTTACAAAGACCCCATGATTACATTGGGCCCACCCAGGTAATCCAGGATAATTTCCCCATCTCAAAAGCCTTAATTTAAACACATCTGCAAGATTTCTTTTTGCCATGTAAGGTAACATATCTACTGATTTTGGAGATAAATTTTGGACATCTTCGAGGAATCATTATTCTACCTAAATTACATAGAGTTACAAGGTTCTTAGCATTCATAATGCCTGACCCCACTAAGGATAAATAAGAACCATGTTGGATTGGTCTAGATATTGCTATTCTTAGGGTGACAATACTCTGTTCTCTGCTCTCCATCTTGCTTACCCCCACCACTCTCCCCCGCAGTCTGACTCTCCCTTTAGAGAAGATCTTGCTGGCCTCTCCTCAAAGATCATTTTTCTTCCCCATTCAAGGGTCTATAGATTTGGGCCTGGACTGCCAGGTCCCAGGTTATCAGAAACCTGTTTTATTTGCTTAATCTCATGCAGCTAAATATCTCCTCCTCTTGAGATGGTAGAACACTCAGTGCTCAAGGCTTATGTAAGTAACGAACCATCAGATTCTCACCACTATTGAAATGAATTAAACAAACCACTCTACCAGCCTATTATAGTCACGTGCTTCATGCTGACAGTTTTCGACAAATCATGACTCAAGACAAAATTATATCAGAGAAGTAATTTTTCAAGCTTTCCTTTGTTTCTTTAACTAAGGTGTCTTCATCTTACCCATTTTATACTTATACTAATCATTTTGCCTTTTGTGGTGTTAGCAAGCATACGCTTCCATTCTGTCAAAAATTTACCTAGCCATCAAGGTTGTTTCACACAGCCCTCCTCAGTGGCTTTTCCAGAGTCCCAGATGCTTAGAGACAGCATCAATCTTTGTTCTGTTGTACCTTTACCACAGAACTTTCAATGTGTGTGTGCATGCATGTGCACACACATGTGTTTTGAAAATTGTATGCTATGAAAGGTTAAGAACATGCACTTTGGAGGCAGACTGGTTAAGTTTTAAATTATACCTCTAATATTTAGCACTGGATGACCTTGGACTTGTCACTTTAATTCACTGGATTCCAATTTTCTCACCTATAACATGAGTCTGTGTGAGGTTTAAACGAGTAAAGCTCTTAGACTAGTCCTTAGCTCACATTTTGTGTGTTAGCTATTCTTTTCCAATGATTACTTATATTTGTTTCTCTGTATTATAGTATATAATACGCAGTGGAAGTGACAAATAGATTCAAGGGATTAGATCTGATAGACAGAGTGCCTGAAGAACTATGGACGGAGGTTCATGACATTGTACAGGGTGCAGTGATCAAGACCATCCCAAGAAAAAGAAATGCAAAAAGGCAAAATGGTTGTCTGAGGAGGTCTTACAAATAGCTGAGAAAAGAAGGGAAGCTAAAGGCAAAGGAGAAAAGGAAAGATATACCCATCTGAATGCAGAGTTCCAAAGAAGAGCAAGGAAAGATATGAAAGCCTTCCTCAGTGATCAATGCAAAGAAATAGAGGAAAACAATAGAATGGGAAAGACTAGAGATCACTTCAAGAAAATTAGAGATACCAAGGGAATATTTCATGAAATAATGGGCACAATAAAGGACAGAAACCATATGGATCCAAAAGAAGCAGAAGATATTAAGAAAAGATGGCAAGAATACACAGAAGAACTGTACAAAAAAAACCTTAATGACCCAGATAACCATGATGGTGTGATCACTCACCTAGAGCCAGACTTCCTGGAACGTGAAGTCAAGTGGGCCTTAAGAAACATCACGACGAACAAAGCTAGTGGAGGGTATGGAATTCCAGTTGAGCTATTTCAAATCCTGAAAGATGATGCTGTGAAAGTGCTTCAGTCAATATGCCAGTAAGTTTGGAAAATTCAGCAGTGGCCACAGGACTGGAAAAGGTCAGTTTTCATTCCAATCCCAAAGAAAGGCAATGCCGAAGAATGTTCAAACTACTGCACAATTGCACTCATCTCACACGCTAGCAATGTAATAGTCAAAATTCTCCAAGCCACGCTTCAATAGTACATCAACTGTGAACTTCCATATGTTCAAGCTGGATTTAGAAAAGGCAGAAGAACCAGAGATCAAATTGCCAACATGCACTGGATCATCGATAAAGCAAGAGAATTCCAGAAAGCATCTACTTCTGTTTTATGGACTACGCCAAAGCCTTTGACTGTGTAGATCACAACAAACTGTGGAAAATTCTTCAAGAGATGGAAATACCAGACCATCTGACCTGCCTCCTGAGAAATCTGGATGCAGGTCAAGAAGCAATAGTTAGAACTAGACATGGAAGAATAGAATGGTTCCAAATAGGGAAAGGAATACATCAAGGCTGTATATTGTCACCCTGTTTATTTAACTTACATGCAGAGTACATCATGCAAAATGCTGGGCTGAATGAAGCACAAGCTGGAATCAAGATTGCTGGGAGAAATAACAATCTCAGGTATGCAGATGACACCATCCTTATGGCAGAAAGGGAAGAAGAACTAAAGAGCCTCTTGATGAAAGTGAAAGAGGAGAGTGAAAAGGTTGGTTTAAAACTCAACATTCAGAAAACTAAGATCATGGCATCCAGTCCCATCACTTCATGGCAAATAGGTGGGGAAACAATGAAAACAGTGAGAAACTTTATATTTTTGGGCTCCAAAATCACTGCAGATGGTTATTGCAGCCATAAAATTAAAATATGCTTATTCCTTGGAAGGAAGCTATGACTTACCAAACAGCATAGTAGAAAGCAGAGACATTACTTTGCCAACAAAGGTCCATCTAGTCAAAGATACGGTTTTTCCAGTAGTCATGTATGGATGTGAGAGGTTGACTATATAAAGCTAAGTGCCAAAGAATTGATGCTTTTGAACTGTGGTGTTGGAGAAGATTCTTGAGAGTCCCTTGGACTGCAAGAAGATCCAACCAGTCAATCCTAAAGGAAATCAATCCTGAATATTCATTGGAAAGTCTGATGCTGAATCTGAAGCTCCAATACTTTGGCCACCTGATGCGAAGAGCTGACTCATTTGAAAAGACCCTGATGCTGGGAAAGATTGAGGGCAGGAGGAGAAGGGGACGACAGAGGATGAGATAGTTGGATGGCATCACCGACTCGATGAACATGAGTTTGAGTAAGCTGCGGGAGTTGGTGACGGACAGGGAGGCCTGGGGTGGTGCAGTGCACGGGGTCACAAAGAGCTGGACACAACTGAGTGACTGAACTGACCTGAACAGATCAGAAACATGAACGTCGTTGACCTAAATTCTCTATGAACTTCCACTCTGTATAGGCTTTCCCTGTTCCCTGTGTCCCCTGTCTCTGTGAATGGCATCCTCATTCTCCCCTGTGCTGGAGTCCCCCCCGGGACTCATTCTTTATCTCTTCCTCTTCCTTACTTCTCTAATATCTGCTCTTGATCTGGCTTCTTTCTGTCTCTATCATCCCATCTCTCAATAACAACCAGCCACTACCTTAGTCCATAGGTGATTTCCTTCGTTTCATCCTTGACCTCGATACAATCTGTTCTCAAACTGGCTGCTCAAGTAATCTTCAAGACACATGAGTAAGATCATGGTGTTCCCTTGTTTAAAACCTTCTCATATCCTCATTGTACTTGGAACAATGTCCATTCCTCTTACCCTGACCTACCAAGCTTTACATGGCTTGCTTTTCCGGCCTCTTCTTGCTCCTGTGGCGTTTTCCCTACTCTTCGTATGCATTTTGCTTCTTTTCACCTTAAGGCATATTGTTCTTTGTGAGTAGAGTGCTGAAGGTTTGCTCTGTTTGTTTTCAACTGAGGCATTCAAATTTATTTCTGTTGTGGAACTGATGTAGTCAGTCAAGTGCCTTGAGTTCTCTCCTGGTGTCCTTGGCGCAAACATGAAAATTGAAGTCTTGGTTTTTGTTTTTGTTTCTTAATCAGAGTTCTCATTTTTTGGCCTTGAAAGCACAAGCTCATTAGTGACTTTGGGTTATTGAAATTACTAAAGGCAACAAAAGATCAGAGCTTTGAATGATATTCATACTCGTGCCGTTGTATTGAGAGTTGTTTCCTGGCTTGCTGCTGGATGTTTTTCTTTATATCCCTTATTTGTTGCAGAGACTTGTTGCAATTGTAAATGTTTATATCTACTTATTAGAGTGATTACTTTGCATTTATGTCTCAGCAGTGTGCATACTGTAACTCACGCAAACTGTTAGCTGTTAAAAACAACTGCTGGGCCTGAGTTAATTAAAACCACAGAGGAGGCTGAATCTTATTGTGGGTGTAGCATCAGGCTCTGTTTGGACAGGAGGTTTTATATGTTATAAAGTAGAAAATAAAAAAGAAGAAGAAAAGTCTTATATCTGAATAGGGCCACATGCTTGGACCAGGGTTGCTAATTATTACACAACAGAATAGATGTTTGATTATGTCTCCTTTTCATAAATGTATACTCCAGGAAGCACTAGGCAAAATGTAGATTTTTGTGCCATTTCCAAATTTCTTTCTCTGTAGTCCTCCCTACTATTTGCACCCACCTATTTTTTTTTTTTCTCCTCAGTGAAGGACAATGTTAGCAGCATCAAGAGCACTTGAATTAATTTATTTTTATGTGTGTTTGCAGAATAGTTCAAGGTCCATAGTAAGGTGAATTTTTCTCAGACTATGCATGCATTCTCTAACTGCAGAGATCACCCAAGGGCAAAGGTACCAATTCCTGCAAGCCATTGGGATCCTCCTCCTTTGCTCCCTTTAGAAAAAGTGTTGCTTAGTGCCTGAACCATGAGCTCTTTCTCTAACCCACATGATTACAGGCAATTTTGACATATGCATTATGTGTAACATAATGTGTGCCATATGCTCAATCGTGTCTGACTCTTTGGGACCCCATGGACTGTAGCCCACCAGGCTCTTCTGTCTATGGAATTCTCCAGGCAAGAATACTGGAGTTGGTTACCATTTCCTTCTCCTAGGGATCTTTCCGACCCCGGAGATCAAATCCTCATCTCCTGTGTCTCCTGCATTGAAGGAGGATTTTTTGATTCTTGCTGAGCCATCAGGGAAGCCCATATATGTATATATATTATGAAGAGTTGGTACATGATAACAGACAATTCTAGACCTACTTAGATCCACATTTATGATCATCAGTTGGTGACACATTTTCCAAAAACTGGTAACATTATACTGTCCATGTTAAAGTACTACGTTGGCCAAAAAGTTTATTTTTTTCCATAATGGAAAAAACTGAACAAACTTTTTGGCCAACTCAATCTTATTTTAAAAATCCTAGTGGTTTCTTTTAATGAGCCTGAAAATACTTCTTTTAATTCAAGGTATATTAAAGCTCATTCAGGTTTTTGTTGTAGGAAAATTATTTTCTTTTCTATGTTCCTTTTCTCAATGAGAAAAAAGTAAGAGAATTATTACGGTGATGAGAAGAATAAAAACTTTAAGGTACTTAATGGTTGTTAACTAATGGAATATAAGAATATAGGGAAAATTTTCTGTTTCCCTGCTTGGGTGATTTTCCTACTTGAGCTGACAGTATAGTATTAACTGAAGGAGAGAATGTAAGTGAAAGATGACTTCAGTTCAGTTCAGTTGCTTAGTCGTGTCCAACCCTTTGCTCCCCATGGACTGCAGCATGCCAGGCCTCCCTGTCCATCACCAGCTCCCAGAGTTTACCCAAACTCATGTCCATTGAGTCGGTGATGCCATCCAACCATCTCATCCTCTGTTGTCCCTTTCTCCTCCTGCCTTCAATCTTTCCCAGCATCAGGGGCTTTTCCAATGAGTCAACTCTTCGCATGAGGTGGCCAAAGTATTGGAGTTTCAGCTTCAATATCAGTCCTTCCAATGAACACCCAGGACTGGTCTCCTTTAGGATGGACTGGTTGGATCTCCTTGCAGGCCAAGGGACTCCCAAGAGTCTTCTCCAACACCACAGTTCAAAAGCATCAATTCTTTGGCACTCAGCTTTCTTTATAGTCCAACTCTCCACATATATGACTACTGGAAAAACCATAGCCTTGACTAGACAGACCTTTGTTGACAAAGTAATGTCTCTGCTTTTTACTATGCTGTCTAGTTTGGTCATAACTTTCCTTCCAACAAGTAAGCATCTTTTAATTTCATGGCTGCAATCACCATCTGCAGTGATTTTGGAGCCCCCCAAAATAAAGCCAGCCACTGTTTCCCCAGCTATTGAAAAATGCATTGTAATAAAGGGAAGGGATTCATAGAAAAATAGTGGAAAATATATTTATTCTATTAAAACAGAATAATGGAGTAAAAGGATAAGAAGTAGCCAGAGATACATTGATAATAAGCCAGTCTTACAGATTTGACTCATAGGATGTTTTTATTTTCTATTGAAGTTCTATCTTAAAAAGGAAGAATCTTTTATTATGAAAACTTAATACCATTAGAGTTGGCAATAAGACAATTTGAAGTGCATGGCTTATCTTTTTGACAAATGGAAAGTGTCTGTGCAATAATAGTGGGCTATTATGGTTATTATTATTGTTTTTGATATTTAATAGAGTGTGACACTTGGCTTCAAAATGCTTATCAACACATGTCTTTTAGATACATAAATCTCCTATTATGAATGTCATTAAATATTATGTATATATTTATATAGCTAGTAAGTGGAATTCAAAGAATTTTAAGAATCACAGCTGAGTCCTTTAGAACCATTAGTTTAGTATCTTTGACATTTTTCATGGGTTATGCAATTTATTTTTCCAACTTATTATAGTAATAGTTCATACTTTATTAATCTGTTCATTTTTAGTAACTGTTTTTCTGGTGATCACAGACCTAACACCAATAAAATGTAAAATTGAAGATGCCTACTCTCTCTAATACTGGATAATTTTTAGCACAAATATTGATGTTTGCATTTAGCCAAATAAAAAACAAAAATTCTAATCATTTTCATACTTAACTTGTATTTTAAATTCTAGGCAATTTCTCATTAATATATTTGTCACACTTAAGAGGTTTCTGGTAGACTGATAAAAAAAACCCTATTCTATGTTTATATATATGCATATGTATTTATATATGTATATATTTAATTACAGAGATATCCTTGAGCCCATAAAACATGACAGCGAAGCAGGTCAATTTCTTAAACAACAGTATTTCATTCAGTACCTTGGTGGTTGTAATTAACGTTTCTGTTTAGTTCTAATTATAGTTTTTGTATCACAGCCATTATGCTAATGGTGTTATTCAGTAGTATGTGAGATTGCATTCATTATCACTGGTGAATTAAACCTTTATTAAAGAAAAATTCCCGCAGGCCTCATTCTGGAGTTAAGTAATTATTCATTTGGTTTTACCCTAGCAATTAGCTTATATACTGTAGCACTCATTACTGAGTTTCCATACCTCACTGAATGAGATTAACCCACCATGGTAAATAAATGCCTAACAACTCCCAAGCTCACAATGTGTTGCTTTTTAAGCATATTATTATGTAACAAAATAAGGAATCAGAATACATTGAAGCAGTATTCTGGCTTCCAACATATAATATACTTGCTGGGAAAACCATGTTAGGCATTTTGTCTTTAATTCAGAATTTTTAAAACAAGTACTGTTGAAGCCTTCCAACGCTAAGTTCACCTTTGTGGGTGTATGTTTTCCTTTGTTTAATTCCATTCCATTACTTGCTTGCTTGTTGAATTATGTTACCATGCCCATTTGATGTTGATAAAAGCCTTTTTCAATAGCACAGACTCTAAATAGAACAACCAATTAGGTCTCCATTCCAAATGTATTTGGAGAGGGCTAGATCATTGAAGTCTTTTAGCTGGATGAGATCCCTAGCCATTCATTATAAATCATTAGACTTTCTTTGATCTATAGTTTTAGTAAAAATATTTTAAATTAACGCTCTGCTTTTTACATCACCATTCATGCCATCAAAAAGTCCAACTTTTCACTGTCCTAGAGAAAGCCCACCCAAGTTTTCAAGGTTCCACATTCATTATCAGCTGAGGTTACCTTTTGAGATGAAGTGCCTGCCATTACCTTTTCTATTCTTGGAAATTAGTCTTCCTACTCAGCCTCATCTATTTTCTAGAGTTTATACTTAATTCATAAAGTACTGTAAATTAAAATATGAAATGAAGTCCTTTGGGGTCATATTTGCCCCCTTTCAGTACCTAGGAAGAGATTTATCACATTTCTCTTTACACTTTTGAATGCAATCTGGAGTCTATATATTAAGGACAACCTCAACAATAGCAGCATGGAGTTTTTTATCATGGCAGTAATATATTTGATGAGATTCTATTAACAACTTTTCATAATATATTTATGTTCTGGACCTGAAGTGAAATGCATATGAAAAAAAATTTAGAAGTTTCAAAATTTGTTTGTTTCCAATTACTGCTGCTGCTTCTGCTGCTGCTAAGTCGCTTCAGTCGTGTCCGACTCTGTGCGACTCCATAGACGGCTGCCCACCAGGCTCCGCCGTCCCTGGGATTCTCCAGGCAAGAACACAGGAGTGGGTTGCCATTTCCTTCTCCAGTGCATGAAAGGGAAAAGTGAAAGTGAAGTCGCTCAGTCGTGTCCGACTCTTAGCGACCCCATGGACTGCAGCCTACCAGGCTCCTCCATCCATGGGATTTTCCAGGCAAGAGTACTGGAGTGGGTTGCCATTGCCTTCTCCGTTCCAATTACTAGTCTATCTCAAATATATTTTTGAAAACTGAATGGTGTTTTCATGGGGAGCATTTTTATCATCTTGAAATTAGTTTAGTAATTTTAGCATAACTGCTTTTTTAAATGCCCATTTTAAAACTAGGATATTTCTTATGGTACTGGATTATTGGTAAATATTTGTAAGGTGAAATTAAAATATTTATTTCTGGGTGCCTTTTTTGAGTCAATGAATATTGCATGGCAACTGTATAGTTCTCACATGTCGGTACAGACATTGAAATCCTTAATAGTATAGCAATATCAATAAAATTGTACAAAGAGTTTTATGTGTTAAAGAAATAAACTATGAAGGAGAAAACCTATAAAATATATTATACCCATTTATTTATGTCTCTAATTATCTTTTAAGAACACTATTTTAAAAATAACCGTGATTAGTGTGAATCTACAGATGGCATATCAACTATGCTTGTGCTGTTTGAACAGAAGACTTTTACGTGTTAGTAATCATATTAACACCATCCTTTAATATCTGACAGTTGCCTTAAATTGCAGGTCTGTTTGTTGCTCTTTGTCATTTATACATTATCTAATATTTCTGCATACTTTTTTCTGTGTATCATCTTATTTTCTCTGTGATAGTCATTGTTCCAAATGGTCCAGACATGCAGCCCACTATTTTTTTTAAATTTTTTAAAATTGAAGTATACTTGATTTACAATGTTGTGTTAGTTTCTTCTGGTGTACAGCAAAGTGATTCCCATATTCTTTTCTGTTATGGTTTATTATAGGATATTGAATATAGTTCTCTGTGCTATATAGTAGGACCTTGTTTATCTATTCTATATATAATAGTTTGCATCTGCTAATCCCAAACTTGCAATTCAACTCTTCCCCACCCCCCACTTGGCAACCACAAATCTATTGTCTGTGTCTGTGAGTCTGTTTCTGTTTTGCAGATATGTTAATTGTTACATGATTCTGCATGTAAGTAATATCATATGGCATTTGTATTTCTTTCTGACTCCCTTCTCTCAGTACAATAATCTCTAGGTCTCTCCATGTAGCTGCAAATGGCATTATTTAATTCTTTTTATGACTGGATGGTATTTCATTGTATATATGTACTGCACTTTCTTTATCTATTTATCTGTCAATGGACATTTAGGTTGTTTCTGTATCTTGGGTTTTTATAAAGAGTGCTGCTATGAACATTGTCTGACTCTTTGTGACTGCCTAGACTGTAGTCCATGGAGATTCCATCCATGGAGACTCTCCAGGCAAGAATACTGGAGTGGGTTGCCATGTCCTCCTCCAGGGGATCTTCCCAACCTCAGAATCAAACCCGAGTCTATTAGCATTTCCTGCCTGGCAGGCAGGTTCTTTACCACTGGCGCCACCTGGGAAGCTCATGAACATTGGAGTGCATTATTATTTGAGTTTGAGTTTTCTCTGGATCTATGCCCAAGAGAAAAGATTCCTGGATCATATAGCAACTCTATATTTAGTTTTCTGAGGAACTTCCATACTTTTTTCCATAATGGTCACACCAATTTACATTCCCATCAACAGTGTAAGAAAATTCCCTTTTATTCACACCCTCTACAGCATTTGTTGGGGCTTCCCTGGTGGCTCAGTGGTAAAGAATTCCGCTAATGCAGGAGATGCAGGTTCGGATCTCTGGGTCTGGAAGATCCCCCGGAGAAGGAAATGGTAACCCACTCCAGTATTCTTGCCTGGAAAATCCTAGGGACAGAGAAGTCTGATGGGCTACAGTCCATGGAGTTGCAGAAGAGTTGGACATGACTGAGTGACTGAGCAACAACAGGATTTGTTATTTATAAACTATTTTTTTTATTAAAGTATAGTTGATATACAGTGTTGTGTTAATTTCTGCTATACAGCAAAATTTTTCCATTGTACATATACATACACCTTTTTTGTTCTTTTCCGTTATCGATATTGTATATAGTTACCCATGCTATACAGCAGAACATTGTTTATCCATTCTGTATAGTGGCTTATATCTGCTAACTCAAAATGCCCAATCCATCCCTCCCCAATTCCTGGCAACCACAAGCCTATATTTCCTCTATGTCTGTAAGGCTGTTTCTGTTTTGTAGAAGGTTCATTTGTGTCATATTTTAGGTTTCAGATATAAGTGATATCATATGGTATTTGTCTTTTTCTTTCTGATTTGCTTCACTTATTCTGATAATCTCTCTAAGTCCATCCATGTCTCTAAGTCCATCCATGTTGCTACAAGTGGGATCTGATCAAACTAACAAGGTTTTGTGGAGCAAAGGAAACCATAAACAAAATGAAAAGACAACCTATGTATGGGCTGTGCAAAGATATTTGCAAATGATGTGACCAACAAGGGCTTAAATTCCAAAATATACAAACAACCCATACAATTCAACAACAACATAACTCAATCAAAAATGGGCAGAAAACCTAAGTAGACATTTCTCTAAAGAAGACATACAGATGGCCAACAAGCACATGAAAAGGTGCTCAGCAACACTAAGTATTAGAGAAATGCAAATCAGAACTACAATGAGGTACCACCTCACACTGGTCAGAATGTCCATCATTAAAATCTACAAATAACACATGCTGGAGAGGGTCTAGAGAAAAAGGAACCCTCCTGCACTGTTGGTGGGATTGTAAGTTGGTATAGCAACTATGGGACACAATATAGTGTTTCCTCCAAAAACTAAAAATAGACTGGAAATCTTACTCCCAGGCATATATCTGGACAAAGCTATAATTCAAAAAGATAGAGGCATGACAGTGTTTATGGTAGCACTATTTACAGTAGTCAAGACATGGAAACAACCTAAATGTCCATCAACAGATGAATGGATAAAGATGCAGTACACACATTTGTAGACTTTTTAATGATGACCATTCTGATGTGATGAGCTGATTCATTGGAAAAGACCCTGATGCTAGGAAAGATCGAGGACAGGAGATGGGGGCAACAGAGGATGAGATAGTTGGATACCCAGTGGATGTGAGTCTGAGCAAACTCTAGGACATAGTAAAGCACAGGGAAGCCTGAGCCACTGAAGTCCATGGGTTGCAAAGAGTCAGAGATGACTTAACAACTGAACAGCAACAAATTCTGACTTGTGTGAGGTGGTACAGCATTGTAACTTTGATTTGCTTTTCTCTAATAATTAGTGAAGTTGAGTATCTTTTCGTGGCAGCACACTATTTGATTTCAAGCTTTGGGACAATCTCTTGGGTTTCATCTGGAACTCTTTGCATCTGGCTGTCTTCCTCACTCCACTTGGGATCCAGTGCCCTGTGCCAGGCTGTTCCTCTTCAGGGACACCCCTCCTTGTTCTGCCCAGACCTTCACTCTGCCACTCTGTGCCAGGCCAGAGGACTAGGGCCCCTCCCTGCCTGGTGCAAATGCCTACCATGCTCAGTCTCATTCAGTGACTTTAGGACTGCCTTATTCAGGAAAGGAAAGGAAGACAAAGAAGATGGGAATCTGTGAATTCTTTTTTTTTTTAAGTTTTTTTAAATTCCTTGGTCAACTAATCTCATTTTATTGTTTTTTTAATCCCTTTAAAAAATTATTTATTTATTTTAAATGAAACAAAGATGAATATTTTTAAAGATAAAAGGTATAATTCACAAAGAAGATAGACATCATAAACCATTAGATACCTTAACAACAAAGAAGCAAAGATACATAAAGCAAAAATCAGAAGAAATATAAGGGAAAAAATATATGATCCTAGTGAGACATACTAACATTTCATTGAGAATATTTTATGAAGTACAGACAAAATGAGAGTAGGAGCATCTTGAATGATGTCATTAATAATTTAAATGTAAAAGATTTATATTTAACTAATTTATATTAATCATATCCTACACGAATATATTTAAAATTTTGTTTCTCATACATGGTTATTAATGTCCATAGGACATTTGGAAAAGTTGGCAAAAAGGTAAACATTACTAAATTTCAAAAAGTAGAATTCTTTTTTGTGTGTGATTCAATTATGCATATACACATATATTATTTTTAAAATTATTTTCCTTTATAGGTTACTATAAGATATTGACTATAGTTTCCTTTGCTATTCAATAAACCTTATTGCTTGTTGCGTATCTATTTTTTAAATTAGAAATTTAGCATTCCACTCATACTAAGTCAAACAAGTAGAATCAACATATCATAAATATTTTAGCTAGGCAAAAATTCATATGTTTACCAAATATATATATATATATATATATATATATATTTTGTGTATTATTTATACATATGTATACTAAAACTTTTCTACTATGCTTGATAAAGTTTTGAGAAAGAACATCAAAAAAAAGATGAGATGGAGAAATTTGAAAACATAAACTAAGTGAAATAGGATCACTGAATATAAAATAGAAAAAGTGAAACCAACTAGTAAAAAAAATCCCCATATAATCCAGTTGTTTTTAAACATGGCTGCTCATTACAAACACATCTGGAGCTCTGGAAAGAAAAAAAGCAATACCGGGGCATTTGAATTTTTCAAAAAATTGCAAGGTAATTCTGATATGCATCTGGATTTTAAAAAGTTATTACAGGTTTTTCTCTTAAATGTTAGTTTTGGTGATATAGAATTCTACAGTTTTTCTGTTGACCAATCATGATAGAATGGTATTAAGTGAGTAATATTTACGTAATCACAATAGTAAAAGATGTTTATCGGTTTGCACAATCAATAGCCAGACTAAAAATAAAAGATAATTACAATTGCCAGCCATAGTGGGAACATGATTAACCTAACAATACAAAATAGTTACTTACAGTTTGGAGGGGCTGTCAAGCAGAGTGATGTGGTAAGTGAAAGTGCATATATGCACATGTTTCCGTCTGCTTGGCCGGTCTATGTCTTTTGGTTGGTGCATTTAATCCATTTACATTGAAGGTAATTTGGAAAGCTCAGCAGTGGCCACAGACTAGAAAAGATCAGTTGTCATTCCAGGACCAAATAAAGACAGTGCCAAAGATGTTCACTAACACACAATTGCACTCATTTCAAATGCTAGCAAAGTAATGCTCAAAATTTTCCAAGCTAGGCTTCAACAGTATGTGAACTGAGAACTTCCAGATGTTCAAGCTGGATTTAGAAACGGCAGAGGAACCAAAGATCAAATTGCCAACATCTACTGTATGATAGAAAAAGCAAGAGAATTTCAGAAAAACATCTACTTCAGCTTCATTGACTATGCTAAAGCCTTTGACTGTGTGGATCACAACAAACTTGTGGAAAATTCTTAAAAAGATGGGAATACCAGATCACCTGATGTGCCTCTTGAGAAACCTGTATGCAGCTCAAGAAGCAACAGTTAGAACCAGACATGGAACAATGGACTGGTTCCAAACTGGAAAAATGATACATGAAGGCTGTATATTGCAACCCTGCTTATTTAACTTCTATGCAGAGTACATCATGAGAAATGATGGGATGGATGAAGCACAAGCTGGAATCAAGATTGCTGGGAGAAATATAAGCAACCTCAGATATGTAGATGACACCACCCTTATGGCAGAAAGTGAAGAGGAGCTAAAGAGCCTCTTGATGAAAGTGAAAGAGGAGAGTGAAAAAGCTGGCTTAAAACTCAACATTAAAAACTAAGATCATGGCATCTGGCCCCATCACTTCATGACAAATGGATGGGGAAACAATGGAAACAGTGACAGACTTTATTTTCCTGGGCTCCAAAATCACTGCAGATAGTAACTACAGTCATGAAATTAAAAGACACTTGCTCCTTGAAAGAAAGGCTATGCAAAACCTAGATAGCGTATTAAAAAGCACAGACATTACTTTGCTGATGAAGGTCCATATAGTCAAAGCTATGTTTTTTCTTCAGTAGTCATGTATGGATGTGAGAGTTGGACTATAAAGAAGGCTGAGCATTGAAGAACTGATGCTTTTGAATTTTGGTGTTGGAGAAGACTCTTGAGATTCCCTTGGACTGCAAGGATATCAAACCAGTCCATCCTAAAGGAAATCAGTCCTGAATATTCATTGAAAGGACTGATGCTGAAGCTGAAACTCCGATACTTTGGCCACCTGATGCAAAGAAGTGACTCATTTGAAAAGACCCTGATGCTGGGAAAGATTGAAGGCAGGGGGAGGGGATGACAGAGGATGAGATGGCTGGATGGCATCATCAACTCAATGGACATGAGTTTGAGCAAGTTCCAGGAGATGGTGAAGGACAGGGAAACCTGGCGTGCTGCAGTCCGTGGGTTCGCAAAGAATCAGACATGACTGAGTGACTAAACAGCAACACAAATGATCCTATTACCATTTTCTTAATTGTTTTTGATTTATTTTCTATATGTAGGGCTTTTCCTTCTATTGTTTTCTACCTAGAGACGTTCCTTTAGCATTTGTTATAAATCCGATTTGATGATGCTGAATTTTCTTAACTTTTGCTTATCTGAAAAACTTTTTATTTCTCCATCAAATCTGAAGAAGAGTCTTGCTGGAGTAGAGTATTCTTTGTTGTAGCTTCTTCCCTTTCATAACTTTAAATATATCTTTTTTTTTTTTTAATTTCATGCCATTCCCTTCTGACTTACAGAGTTTCTCTTGAGAAATCAGCTGATAGCCTGATGAGAGTTCCCTTGTATGTTATTTTTGTTTTTCCCTTGTTGCTTTTTATATTTTATCTCTTTTTGTCAGTTTGATTACTACGTGTCTCAGTCTGTTCCTCCTTGGGTTTATCCTGCCTGGGACTCTCTGTGCTTCCTGGACTTAGTTGATTATTTTGTTTTCCATGTTCCAGAAATTTTCAGCTATTATCTCTTCCAATATTTTCTGAGGTCATTTCTCTCTCTTCCTCTTCTTCTGGGACCCCTAAGATGTGAGTGTTTGTGCCTTTCATGCTGTCTCAGAGGTCTCAGGCTTCCTTCATTTATTTTCATTCTCTTTTCTATATTCTGTTGTGTGGCAGTGATTTCCAGCATTCTGTCCTCCAGGTCATATCTGTGCGTCTGCCTCAGCTGTTCTGCAGTGGATTCCCTCTAGTGTATTCTTCATCTCTGTTTGTTTGTTCTTTAGTTCTTCTAGTTCTTTGGTTAACTTTCTGCCTCTTCTCAATCTGTGCCTCCATTCTTTTTCTGCGATCATAAATCATCTTCACTATCATTATTGTGAATTCTTTCTCTGGAAGGCTGCCTATTTCCACTTCATTTGGTTGTTTTTCTGGGGTTTTATCTTGTCCCTTCATCTGGGACATAGCTTTCTGCTTTTTCATGCTGATTAACTTTCTGTAACGAGGTTTTGTTTTTGTCCCTGTGGGATTGTGGTTCTTCCTTCTTCTGTCTGCCCTCTGATGGAGGAGGCTAAGTGGTTTGTAAAAGTTTCCTGATGGGAGGGACTGGTGGTGGGAAAAACTGGGTCTTGCTCTGGTGGGCAGGGCCATGCTCAATAGAGCTTTAATCTAATTATCTGCAGATGAGTAGGGTTATGCTCCTCCCTAGTAGTTGTTTCCCTGAGGTGCCTCAGCCCTCAGGTCTATGGACTCTATGATAAGGTTAATGGTGAACTCCAAGAGGGTTAATGCCAAAGGGGACCTTCCCAGACAGCTGCTGCCAGCACCTCCATTCCTGTGGTGAGCCCCTGCCGACCTATGCCTCCACAGGAGACCCTCCGACACTAGTAGGTAGTTTTGGTTCAGTTTCTTATGGAGTCACTGCTCCTTTCCTCTGAGTCTTGGTGAATGCAAGGTTTTGTTTGTACCCTCCAAGACTGGAGTCTCTGTTTCCTCCAGTCCTGTGGAATTCTTGCTATCAAATCCTACTGGTCTTCAAGGTCAAATTCCCTGGGGATTCCCAGTCCCTTTGTTGGGTCCCCAGGCTAGGAAACCTGGGATTCTAAACCTTCACAACAATGTGAGAACTTCTTTGGCGTTATTGTTCTCCAGTCTGTGGTTCACCCACCATTGGGTATGGGATTTGATCTTATCGTGATTGTGCCCCTCCTACCATCTTGCTGCAGCTTCTTCTTTGTCTTTGGACATGGGGTATCTTTTCTTCGTAGATTCCAGCATCCTTCTGTGGATGGTTGCTCAACAGGTAGTTGCGATTTTGGTGCTCTTGAAAAAGGAGATGAGCCCTTGTCCTTCTGGGATTCCATGAATTCTTAACTTGGCTATGCCACTTAAAATGGGTGTAACCTGTGAATGTTTCAAGGAGGATCACGTGCATTGCTAGGTGTCAAACCCTCAGAATAGTGATAGGCAAAAAAAAAAAAAAAAAAAAGAATAGTGACTGGCAAATTGTAAATACCCCCAAACGATAGAGGTTTATAATTAGTATCACCATTATTATTTTAAAATTTGTGACATGCCCCAAATATCATAACTTAGGTCATGTAGCAGAGCCAGGACCTAGGACATCTACTCCTAGAACAAGGTTTTCCCCTCTATACACCAGGCCGTTTGAGCTGAACACTTGAAAAATATGTAGTTTATCTTACTGAATTTCTACCACATACTTAAGCTAATAGTGTCAATATGATCAGTCATTGGCATTAAGTGACTCAAATATGAATTGTTCCTATTATACTTTAAAGAGTTTTCTATTCCTGCTATATTTTCTCTCCAGCAACACTTGTTCATATTCTGAGGCAAAGAGAAACTGAATGATTCTTTACTTCTAAGATCTGGAATTCTTGCCTCCTTTAATTCTATTGAAACTAAGACTTACCTATATTACCATCATCAATTATTTGTTAATTGGATATTTTATTAGGAGTTTAGGAGACAAGGGGTGTAATCTTGGAAAAATAACAAGCATTATATATTCCAAGCTTCCACAGTCATCATCAAGCTGTAGGTACAAATGAAATCAAATTAGTGTTAACACTCAAATTTCACCTACTTATAACCTGAACTGGGCTTCCTTGATGGCTCAGCAGTAAAGAATCTGCTAGATTCCTCGAAGACCCTAGAAGGACTCATAGATTCTCATGCATAAGAGAACTTGTGCGCTCTTTTTTGTCCTCAGATCCCTTGAGGGAGGCTCAGGCCATTATGCTATTTTCTGTTGCTGTATTCTCCATGAAATTGTTCATGAGTGTGTTTCCTTGTGGTCCAAAGCTGCAGAATTCTAGAGGAACCAAACAT
Organism: Okapia johnstoni; assembly: GCA_024291935.2. NCBI lineage: Eukaryota > Metazoa > Chordata > Mammalia > Artiodactyla > Giraffidae > Okapia > Okapia johnstoni. Next base: position 57,026,058 of record CM044310.1, on the reverse strand, counting down.
GCTATGTTCCTTCTATGCCTCACTGAACCAGAACTTTGTGGCTTTGGTGTCTTAATAGGAAAACTGTCTCTCTGGAAAATTATGTATTGTCACATCCTTGTGTCTTGGTACCAAGGCTGCTGAGATTGTAACCCATGTGTCAGAATGCCCTGTGTCCCTTTCGGGTCTATATTCAGGTCCACCAACTCTTGTTCTAGGCTGGGAAATTGATCCTGGCTGCCAGAATATAGGGGTCTGCGAGGTCTACATCCTCTGTGTGTACTTACTTGCTCAGTCATGTCCGACTCCTAGCGACCCTTTGGACTGTAGCCCACCAGGCTCTTATATCCATGGGATTTTTCAGGCAAGAATACGGGAGTGAGTTTCCATTTCCTCCTTCAGGGGTTCTTCTCAACCTAGGGATCAAACCTGTGTCTCCTGTATCTTTTGCATTGCAGTAGGTTCTTTACCTGCTGAGCCATCAGGGAAGCATCCTCTCGAGTGGCTATAATCTCCCACCTGCCATTACCCAGATAAGAAAGACAGTGTGATGGCTAAGATTGCTGCCCATCTCATATCAAAGACTGTTCAAACTCTGGCTCACTAACTTCCAGTCACAGCGGTTTTCTTTCTGTTCTTTGCATGGGCCGTGGAAGTTTTTCACATGCTTCTTACACTATCTAAAATAAATAATTATAATACTAATAGCCAATACTTTTGCACACTAACTCTATTCCTGGCACTATTCTAAGTAACTTACAGGTGTTTACTTGTCTAATTCCTCAAAATAACTGCATGAAATGAATGTTACTAACCATTTAGAGATTAATAAACAAAGACACATGGTTTAAGAAGGGTCACACGTTAGAATGTGTAGAGTGCAGATCTGAAGCGAGGTGGTGAGAAGCCAGAGAGGCCTGCTCTCTTCCATTGCACATTTTAAGCTGCCTATGATTTTTGCATGGCCGAGTCTCTCTCTATTCTCTTCACATCAACACAGTATCTGGAATGATATTGTTTGCCACGTTTTTGTTGCTTAAGAATAAAAGTTGTCTAATAACTAACATACATATAGTACTAAGTTCCAGAAAATATTCTAGATGAGTTATGGGGACCAAATTCATATAAGCCTCAAGTGTATTAGAGAGGTGTATTATATCTTATAGACGTGACAGTCAAAGCTTAGAAATGTAAACTATCTTCTCCGAGGTCACATGGCTAATAGCTGTTGTAGCCAGAATGTAAACCCATGCATCCTGGCTCCAGAGTCAGTGCTGTTAACCATTCAACATCTACTGCTTCCCACTGAAGGGAGGGAGCTGCTACTTTAAGGTCTCACGGCCTCATCAGCCCTGGAACCCATGGCGATGCTTAATATTTGTTAAACTGCTAAGTAAATGAATTAATCTACCTTTTCATCAGTCAACAGCCGAAGTGTAAGCCCTAACTCTTATCATAATAATATTTTGCTTTTCTTTCCCTGATCATCTCCTCTCACTTCATAATAGCTTAGATTACTCCACTGTGCCCTTGGAGCTGCTGTTTCCCAGTCATTGAATCCTGCATTGTCCTTACTCTTACATGTAGTTTCTTTAGCTCCCGGCCTTACTGTAAATGTGCCTCTCCCCTGAAGATAGCAGTTTGCTTTTGTTTTCAAGGCTTGACTCTGTTTTCTATCCAGAACCCTTAGGATGAGATCTGGAATTGAAATGCTTCTGACATCCCTCTTTGTCTTGTCCTTCTCTCTTTTTCTTTGTCTTTTCTTTCTCTCTTTTTTTGTAAAAACAAGGCATTTAGTAACTCTGAGGATAATAGAATTGTGCAGTAAAAGGAAACTATACCGTTGGGTTAATTGAGAGGTCAGGGAGAAGAAGGTGGCAGTCAGTTCTCACCCTCCTTAGTGAGAAGTCAATATACAACACCTAGAACTCTTTAATGGATGCCAAGAGCAATATCACTTGATTTCTAATTAATCCTCTACATTTTCATAAGGTCATCAAAACTGTCTTCTATTGCTTGAAACTGAAAGATCCATAGCTAATAGCCATGTGACCTCTGGTGAGTCACTTCCCATCATTGGTCCTCAAGCTCACCACCCTGATAACAAAGTCCCACTTCTTTGATTCTACATACTTTTTAAAAAGTAATTTCTCTTTACTGTTTTAAAAATTATTTATATAGTTTTTGGTTGCATTGGGTCTTCATTTCTGCCCAAATACATGTGGTGATTAGGGGCTACTCTTCATTGTGGTCCACGGGCTTCGCATAACAGTGGCTTCTTTTGTTGTGGAACACAGGCTCCAGTTGTGGATAAATCCTTCTTGTGAAAGATTTTGTTTTAAAAGGTCTCTAACACTTGATCATACCACTCACACCACCCAGCACACACAATATATTTTTGCCACTATAGCCCCCCCAAATCACAACTCTTACCTTCTATCCTGACTACTCCATTTCTGTTTGATATTTGATCTTTGGGACTATTTGATTTTCTGTGTCTTCTATTTGATTTGATATGTCTCCTCCTAGCCCCCACTGGGACAGTAAACACTTTGAAGTCAAGAGCCATGTCCATGTTCACTTCCTTACATACCCCAGTTTCCCAGCACAGTGTATGGTACAAAGTAAGTGCTCAATAAATACCTACCTCCTGGTTATTCACGTTTCTTTTGATTAATTAATTAACTAATTTTTTAATTGGAGGTTAATTGCTTTACAATATTGTGTTGGTTTCTGCTATACATCAGTGTGAATCAGCCATAGGTATACATATGTCCCCTCCCTCTTGAATCTCCCTGAAACCTTCCACCACATCCCAGGAGTAGGAGGTTGTCAGCACCAGGTTAGAATTCCCTGTGTCATACAGCAAATTCCCACTGGCTATTTATTTTGCATATGGTAAGGTGTATGTTTCAAGGCTACTCTCTCAATTTGTCCCATCCTTTCCTTGCCCCACTGTGTCTATAAGTTTGTTCTCCGTGTCTGCATCTCTATTGCTGCCCTGCAAATAGGTTCATCTGCCATCTTTCTAGATGCCATGTATACGCATTAATATATGATACTGGTTTTTCTCATGCTGACTTACTTTACTCTATACAATAGGCTCTAGGTTTATTCACTAGAACTGACTCAAATGCATTCCTTTTTATGGCTGAGTAATATTCCATTGTATATTTGTGCCACAACTTCTTTATCCATCTGTCTGTCAATGAACTGCTAGATTGCTTCCATGTCCTAGCCATTGTAAACAGTGCTACAGTGAACACTGGGGTATGTATGTCTTTTTCAGTGCTGGTTTCCTCAAGGTATATGCCCAGTAGTGGAATTGTTGAATCATATGGTAGTTATATTCCTAGTTTTTTAATGAATCTTCATACTGTTCTCCCCAGTGGCTGTATCAATTTATATTCCCACCAACAGTGCGAGAGGATTCCCTTTTCTCACACCCTCTCCAGCATTTATTGTTTGTAAATTTTTTGATGTTGGCCATTCTGACTGGTGTAAGGTGATACCTCATTGTAGATTTGATTTTCATTTCTCTAATAATGAGCGATGTTGAGCATCTTTTCATGTATTTATTAGCCATCTGTATTCTTTCTTTGGAGAAATGTCTCTTTAGGTCATTTGCCTACATTTTGACTGGGTTGTTTGTTTTTCTGATATTGAACTGCATGAGCTGCTTATATATTTTAGAGATTAATTCTTTGTCAATTATTTCATTTGCTATTTTCTTCTACTCTGAGGGTTGTCTTTTCACCTTGTTTATAGTTTCCTTAGCTATAAAAAAAGCTTTTAAGTTTAATTAGGTCCTATTTTTTTTTAATTTTTGTTTTTATTTCCATTATTCTAGGAGGTGGGTCATATAGGATCTTGCTGTGATTTATGTAAAAGACTGTTCTGCCTATGTTTTCCTCTGTTTTAGAGTTTCTTGTCTTACATTTAGGTGTTAGTCCATTTTAAGTTTATCTTTATGTATGGTTTTAGAAAGTGTTCCAATTTTCTTCTTTTACACATAGCTGTCCAATTCTCCCAGCACCACTTATTACAGAGACTATCTTTTCCCCATTGTATATTCTTACCTCCTTTGTCAAAGATAAGGTGCCCATATGTCTGTGGGTTTAGCTCTGTGCTTTCTATCTTGTTCAATTGGTCTATATTTCTGTGCCAGTATGATAACTGTCTTGATAACTGTAGCTTTGATAGCTTACAGTGAACGGTGTCGGATTCATGACCAGAGATGAGGCTTCAGGCACTCAGAGCTTCATGTGGGAAAAGTTTTATTACAGTGAAAAAGGGGTAGAGAAAGCTTCTGACACAGACATCAGGAGGGGGGAGAGAGTGCCCCACTAGCTAGTCTTATGAAGGCCTTATATACTTTAACCAGGCCCACTCCCCACCGCATACATCTTAAGATAACAGGATTAGAACTAGTAATAGAAATGTCTTACCAGACCTACTCCACAATATATATCTTAAGATAATGGAATTAGTCAGAAGGTTCCTGTTAAGAAGGAGAAACATGTCCTGGAGCAAGATACATTGTTGTTATATAATCATTCAGTTCAGTTGCTCAGTCATGTCCAACTCTTTGCCACCCCATGGACTGTACCATTCCAGGCTTCCCTGTCCTAGACCTTGCTCAAATGCATGTCCATCGAATCTGTGAAGCCATCCAACCATCTCATCCTCTGTTGTCCCCTTCTCCTCCTGCCTTCAATCTTTTCCAGCATCAGGCTGTTTTCCAATGAGTCAGTTCTTTGCATCAGGTAGTGAAAGTATTGGAGTTTCAGCTTCAACATCAGTCCTTCCAATGAATATCCAGGACTTATTTCCTTTAGAATTGACTGGTTTGATCTCCTTGCAGTCCAAGGGACTCTCAAGAGTCTTCTCCAACACCACAGTTCAAAAGCATCAATTATTCGGCACTCAACTTTCTTTATAATTCACCTCTCAGATCCATACATGACTACTGGAAAAACCATAGCTTTGATTGGACAGACCTTTGTTGGCACAGTAATGTCTCTGCTTTTCAATATACTGTCTAGGTTGGTCATAACTTTTCTTCCAAGGAGCAAGCGTCTTTTAATTTCATGACTGCAGTCACCATCTGCAGTGATTTTGGAGCCCAAGAAAATAAATTCTGTTACCATTTCCATTGTTTCTCTATCTATTTGCCATGAAGTAATGGGACCAGGTATCATGATCTTAGTTTTTTGAATGTTGAGTTTTAAGCGAGCTTTTGTATATCAAATTATATAAAGATTTTTGTATAATCATTAGTACAAAGCTTAAGGAAAAACATATCCTTGAGCAAGATGAGTTGTTTTGTTGTGTAATCATTAGTGCTGGGCTTAAAGAAATTTAGTCTTAAAGATTGTTTTGAGTTTCTCATTCTTTCTCTTCTTTACTTCTGAGATTTCATTACGTATGTGTTACACTTTTGCATTTTTCCCAAATATTCCTATACTTTTTTTCCTGTGAGTTTAGTTTTTTTATTCATCTTGCTAACTAGGTACATATTTTCTATAATGCAAACACACACACACACATACACACACATACACTCACACCTATACAAACATATTTCTTTTTGATTCAATGCAGTGATTTACATAAGGATGTCATCTCATTTGGGAATAAAGTGAAATAATTTATTGTAATAACAACCTCCAGTTATCTTGTTTCAACCTCCACTGCCCCTTTCTAGCTGGAAATATGTTTATATTAATTATATCTCATGTATAATTCAAGAACTTTTCTGTCACTCCCAGTTAATTAACCACCCTCATTTTCACTTGGTAAGACTAATTTTATATTTAGTGAATATACATAAATATATATACATATATACTTATAAATATATTTATATTTTATGTAGTTCACAAACTAATTTTATATTCACAATCTTAGAAAGTAAGCCCCCCTCCTTTCTCACACAAGGTTGACCTGTGAGCTTATAATCGCTTGTATTGAAAATCGGTAAAGATGTTTGGTTTGTACTTTTACTCTTCCATACCTTCTCCTGGCCAATTAATGTCCCAATTTGGGGCAGGAGTGGGTTAGGAAAGATAATTTACATGCCTTATTTACCTACCTGTGCCAAAGTTGGAGTTATCTGTTGTTCTGATTTATTGTATATAGACTCTGTATCTGTGGTGAGAGTTTCACAAAGACTCGCTGGAGAAGGGCTCATACCCAAGAAGCCCCCATATGCACTGATGGTCCTTTTCTGGGATGCCCTATATCTTCTGTTGTTGATGTCTTGATACATTCCTCAGAGGCGTTTGCATGTTTCTTTCAATGTCTGAGGCAAAACTTGGCAAAACATTTCTCTTCTTCCTCCCTCCCAATCTATCTGTGCTCCTTGATCTTGCAGAAAATGTGGACATGAAAAAGCAGCCCTTCTTTTGCTACCTACATATTCTCTGTCTTCTAGTTTTTTATTATTTCCCCCCGTATTCTTTTTCCCTGTTCCATTAATACAGTACAGATCTGTAAGTATAATGCCTGATAGAAAGCCAGCTATAAACCAAAAAGCCAATTTTCCCTTCTTGAAGAGACCACCATTATTTAAAACAAATTCTTTGGAATCTTTCTCGTTTGACTTTGGTAAAGTTCCCACAAGGAGGTGAGGAGAAGGGATGACTTTCCTACAGTGGTCTTCCTTCAGAGGCGCCTTTATTTCTCCCAGTGTGGTGGTGGTTGTGTGGTGAGGTGAGTCTTAAGGGAGTTAGAACTGGTTCTGTAGTATGCATGACTCAACACACCTTCAGGGAAGATTGTGGCTTAATAGTTTGTAGTTTTCTAAACTTAAAATGTGGAACTTGCCTGGTGACTCAGATGGTAAAGAATCTGCCTGCAGTGCAGAAGACCTGGGCTCGATCGATCCCTTGGTTGGAAATATCCCCTGGGGAAGGGGATAGCTACCCACTCCAGTATTCTTATCTGGAGAATTCCATGGACAGAGAAGCCTGCCAAGCTATACAGTCTGTGAGTTCGCAAAGAATAGGACATGACTAAGTGACTAACACTTTTACTTTCATTTCACACTTAAAATGTAGTGTCTCAGCTTCTCATACTCATCCAGGATCTTACATATTTTGTTCTTTGGCTCCTAATATCATTCCATTATACATAGAAACATTATGTTTTTAATGATAAAACTTGTGCATTATTTATACAAACGGTGATTTTTAAGCCACATTTTCTGTTAGGTAATTGATTTAAAAATAAAAATATAAAATTGTCTTTCTCATCATTGAAGTTTTCTCCTTATTTATATCCAATAGCTTAAGAAACGGTACACAAAGATTAGCAGTTAAATATCATTTCTTCTTTTTCTTCATTATCATCTTGAATAAGTTGTCAGTTCTTAAATTAATGATTTGTGTACTTGCATACGTTGGTGAATACTATAGATGTGATGAAAATGGAGGAAGGACAAAAACAAAATAATAAAACATGGTTTTCTTCTCTCTTTTTCTCTACATGCACACCCTACATCTAGACTTCATAACTATTCCTGTCTAACTTTATATTATGATTTTTGTTTGTAAACTACTAAGAGTTTAGGGGAGGACCTGAGGTATCCAATATGTTATTCAACTAATTAAAAATTTAAAAATTAAAAATTCAGTTCCTTAGTGACACTAACCACATTATAATACTCAAGAGTCACAAGTTCCTTGTGACCACCATTTGGGGCAACATAGATATAGAACATTTCCATTATCCCAGGAAGTTCTATTAAGTAGCACTGATCACACAGAACTAGAACCCTGAAATGATGTAGATTTCCTGTGTCAAGGGAGGCAATCTCAAAAGATCCCAACAAAAACAATAATTGGAGGTACAATTAGCCAAGTTAAGTCTGCATGAGAAAGCCTTAGTGGTTTGCTGTAGGTAGGAAAGTTATGCTCTCTGAGGGTGTGATAGTAGGCAATAGTCAGAGGTTGACACAAGGAAAGCAGACCGGTCTAGCAAGAGAGTGGCTTTAGGGGCTGGATACCTAATCCAGAGAGCTCTACAAAATCAAAGCGCGATCAGTTCTAATCTTAGATGGGACTGGACTCACACAAGATATGTGTTAAGAATTTAGTTAGGGGGGCAGGAAGAATCCCCTGGGTGCTGGATTTGGAATAATTTTAAGAGGAAGATTGTGGTTTATTTGTGAGGACCTAGTCTGGAAATCAATTAGTAAAATTAGATTGCAATAGATTATAATCTCAGAATAGGGCTGATTTGAGAGCAATTCAATGCCCTGATTAAGAATATGGTGTAAAGCAGAACCCTGAGGTAGGGTTAAGTGTCCTTTTTGTGGGTTGGTAGGTATGGATAGTCTAACATTGAAAGTTCACTTTAATTAGCTGAGGGGCAATATTACATCTTCAATAAAAGAAGAAAATGATGAGTATCACCAAACTTTATAATTCTACCTTTTGCTAAACCTAGAAAGAAATACACAGTTTATACTAATTTCTTATCTGATGAGCTACTTAGAGATTCGAATCTCCTTTCCAAGTACTGTGATTAGAAACTTTTGAAAAAGATTCCTACTTATCAGATCTGCTGGTGTTATTTTCATGTTTTACTTCTGAACTTATTTTAAATGCTTAGTGTGTGTTACTTCTTCAGAAATGCTGAACATCTGGCATGACAATTGTAATCATTCTTTTATTTCATTATGATTTTAATTTTGATTCTCAGTCATCATATTTTGAAATACCATAGTTGCTTTAACTTACCTAGTCAAAATGTTATAGGTATCTTATAAGAGAACAATGAGTTCATTTTAAAGGGAAATAAAATAAAAATCCATATGCTTAGTACTGAGATAGCAGTTACAATAATGCACTATTTAGGGACTTGTAGTTTAGCCATCATGATTTCATAACCAATTGTTCCCCATTCCTCAGGGATTAAGAATATGGTTTCCATGGTAATTCTGGATTCTAAAAATGCTTATCTTTTGCCTAAATGGATAGTAAATAGTTTGAATAGAAAATGACCTGTCTGTTACCCAGAGTTATACTTTAGTGTTGCAAGAAGGAGAAATACACTACTGTTTAAAAATAGACTAGTTTCAGGATACCATAATAGGTTCCAAGTCTGTAAAATCACAACCCCTTGATTGCCAGTGTTAACAAAAGCTTGTTCTTTAATTACCTATATTGCATTCAGCTTCTGTTTCCTTCCAAAACCCAATTATGGCTAATAGCAGCAGTAAGCTGCACTCCTGTTGTTTACGGCGGTTCGTTTTAAAGTGTCCTGTTTGATTGTCGTTTGTCTTCATGACTTGATGAAGCAGATTTAGGTTTTCACTGGGCACCTCCAGTTTAGCAGCCTTCACCTTGCCTGTGTATATAAATGGATTCTTATATAATGTGGCTGTCATTTCTGTATCTCCTAACCGGAAGCTCTTCCCTTCACTGATGGAAATCATGCTTTTTCCCTAAGTTCTTTCAAACATTTTTTTGTTTTGTTTTGTTTAATGCAGTAATTCCAACAGCTCACACCGAAGGGGTATTTTGAAATTTGTAGAAAAGAGATGGAGAACTTTTATTTATCCCTTCCTCCTACAAACCCATTTTCTCCCAGTGTGTTGTTCATTGCCTAATCATTCTCTGCAGCTCAGATTCATATGTTCTCCTGCAGAGACTAGCAGTCTGCCTTCTAAAGTTGAATCTAGAATAATTCAGCAGTCTAATTTCTGATTTAATTTTGCTGCTGTCCAACTGTGGTGTAAAGCCAGCTCTGAGAATTGTATGTAACTTGTGGCATTTTGCCTCAGTTGAAAATGCTTAATGTCTCTATTCCTCATGCACACCAGGATCATTGTTTCCATGATAACTAATGGGATCTAAGTGGAGAATGGAGAAAAAGACACGTATAAGGTAAACAAGAAAAGATAGAAGTTCAAACAGTAGGAAATAGTGCTATAGCTTTATTGAAGATGAACTTCAGTGTGCTGTATGTAGGTGGTGGGTGCGGTTGAGAGATGGGAACAAGATGAGTTGTTTTTCATTTATGTTCATCCGTTTAATACTACTTCTCTCCCCCAAGTGTCTATAATGATCCAGGAAACACATGCGCAGTGAAACGATGCGGCTGGCCTACCCGTCTCTACTGTTGTTTGTCACTATTTTGACTGAGTCATTTTCTGAAGAAGTGTCCTTCCGATTTTGGTCTGTCCCTGAAAAAGACCATTCCCTTGTGTTGTCTAGTTAGCCTAAGAGGACCTTTCCACTCAATGTTCATTGACATCAGCAACCTGATGTCATTTGGGCTTATGCATGACCTCAAGCTCCAGTTCAGATCTGCCAAATCATGATGCACATTTGGGTAGCACAGATATAGAACATCACTCGATACAATCTCCAAAGTATTCGTAGGTGACTTAGTAGATATTACATATTAACCCTTTGGGCTTCCCAGGTGGCAATAGTGGTAAAGAATCTGTCTGCCAATGCAGGTGATGCAAGAGATGCATGTTTGATCCTTGAGACAGGAAGATACCCTAGAGTAGGAAATAGCACCCGACTCTGGTATTCTTGCCTGGAAAATTCCATGGGCAGAAGAGCCTGGTGGGCATCAGTCCATGGGGCCAAAAAGAGTCAGTTGCAACTGAGCACATAAACCCTTTTAGGTACTAAATATCTAGAGAGGTATATTATGTGTATATATATATATACATATATATATATATATACGTATATATATATATGTGTGTGTGTGTGTGTGTGTGTTTGTATCTAGAGAGGTACATTTTATATATATATATATATATATATATATATACACACACACACACACACACACACATATATGTGTGCGTGTGTGCGTGTGTGTGTGTGTGTGTGTGTGTGTGTGTGCATGCACTGTGCTTAGTCGCTCAGTCATGTCTGACTCTTGTGACCCCATAGACTGTAGCCCCAGGCCACTCTGTCCATGGGATTCTCCAGGCAAGGATACTGAAGTGGGTTGCCGTTTCCTTCTCCAGGGGATCTTCCCGACCCAGGAATCAAACCCAGGTCTCCTGCATTGCAGGCGAATCTTTACTGGCTGAGCTACAAGGGAAGGGAAGCACATAATATATATGCAATAAATCCTGTAAAAGCATTTGATTTTTATGGGGTGGGAAGAATCTCTTTTTCAATTACTAATGCTTTATTTAGTTTTTGATGTTTATATTCTTTATTTTTCAATTTAGATTCTTAAAAAAATTATTGAAGTGTAGTTGAATTACAGTGTTTCAGGTATATAGCAAAGTGATTCAATTCTATTCTTTCTCAGATTCTTTTCCTTTATTGGTTATTACAAGATATTGAAAATAGTTTCCCATGCTATACAGTAGGTCCTTGTTGTTTATCTATTTAACATAAAGTACAACAACAGTTTATATCTGCTAATCCCAAATCGTTAATTTATCCCCCCTTTTCCGTTTGGTAACCAAGTTTGTTTTCTATGTCTATGAGTCTATTTCTATTTTGTAAATAAGTTCCTTTGAATCATTTTTTTTTTTCGATTCCACATATAAGCAATATCAGATGATATTTGTCCTTGTATGACTTACTTAGGAGGAGGGCATGGCAACCCACTCCACTATTCTTGCCTGGAGAATCCCATGGACCAAGGAGCCTGGCAGGCTATCGTTCATAGGGTCACACAGAGTTGGACACATCTGAAGCAACTTAGCATGAGTGCATGACTTATTTCACTTAATGTAATAATCTCTAGGTCCATCCATGTTGCTGCATATAACATTATTTATTTCTTTTTTATGTAAAGTGATATTCCACTTATAACCATATACATGTATATATCTTCTTTGGTGGAGACTCTGGAACACTGACAGGAGAAGATGAGCGCACGTCCTTCTCCTCCACCATCTTGACTGCTCAGTCAAAACCACAATCACAGAAAAATCACCACACTGATCAAACGGATCACAGGCTTGTCTATCTCAGTGAAACTATGAGCCATGCCGTGTAGGGCCACCCAAGACAGATGGGTCATGGTGGAGAGTTCTGACAAAACGTGGTCCACTAAAGAAGGGAATGGGCAAACCACTTCAGTATTCTTGCTTCGAGAGCCTCATGAACAGTATGAAACGGCAAAAAGATATTACAACAGAAGATGAACCCCCAAGGTCAGTAGGTGTCCAATATGCTTCTGGAGAAGAGCTGAGAAATAGCTCCAGAAGGAATGAAGAGGCTGAACCAAAATGAAAACAGCACCCAGTTATGGATGTTCTGGTGGTAGAAGTGAAGTCCAGTGCTGTAAAGAATATTGCATAGGAACCTGGAATGTTAGGTCCATGAATCAAGGTAAATTGGAAGTGGTCAAACAGGAGATGGTAAGAGTAAACATTGACATTTTAGAAGTCAGTGAACTAAAATGGACCTGAATGGACGGATTTAATTCAGATGACCATTATATCTACTACTGTGGGCAAGAATTTCTTACAAGAAGTGGAGTAGCCCTCATAGTCAACAAAAGAGTCTGAAATACAGTACTTGGGTGCAATCTCGAAAATGACAGAATGATCTCTGTTCATTTCCAAGGTAAAGCATTCAATATCACAGTAATCCAAGTCTCTGCCCCAACCACTAAAGCCAAAGAAGCTGAAGTTGAATGGTCCTATGAAGACCTACAGGACCTTCTAGAACTAACACCAAAAATAGATGTGCTTTTCATCATAGGGGAGTGGAATGCAAAAGTAGGAAGTCAAGATATTCCTGGAGTAACAGGCAAGTTTGGCCTTGGAGTACAAAATGAAGCAGGGCAAAGGCTAACAGAGTTTTGCTAAGAGAACGCACTGGTCATAGCAAACACCCTCTTCCAACAACACAAGAGAAGACTGTACATATGGACCTCATCAGATGGTCAATACCAAAATCAAATTGATTATATTCTTTGCAGGTGGAGATGGAGAAGCTTTATACAGTAAGCAAAAACAAGACCGGGAGCTGACTGTGGCTCAGATCATGAACTCCTTATTGCCAAATTCAGACTTAAATTGAAGAAAGTAGGGAAAACCACTGGACCATTTGGGTATGACACAAATCAAATCCCTTATGATTATACAGTGGAAGTGACAAATAGATTTAAGGGATTAGGTCTGATAGAGTACCTGAAGAACAATGGATAGGTTCATAACACAGTATAGGAGGTGGTGATCAAAACCATCCACAAGAAAAAGAAATGCAAAAAAGAAAAATGGTTGTCTGAGGAGGCCTTACAAATGCTGAGAAAAGAAGAGAAGCTAAAGGCAAAGGAGAAAAGGAAAGATATACCCATCTGAATGCAGAGTTCCAAAGAATAGCAAGGAGAGATAAGAAAGACTTCCTCAGTAATCAATGCAAAGAAATAGAGGAAAACAATAGAATGGGAAAGACTAGAGATCTCTTCAAGAAAATTAGAGATACCAAGGGAACATTTCATGCAAAGATGGGCACAATAAAGGACAGAAATGGTAAGGACCTAACAGAAGCAGAAGATATTAAGAAGAGGTGGCAAGAATACACAGAACTGTACAAAAAGATCTTCATGACCCAGATAACCATGACGGTGTGATCACTAACCTAGAGTCAGACATGTTGAAGTGTGAAGTCAAGTGGGCCTTAGGAAGTGTCACTGTGAACAAAGCTAGTGAAGGTGATGGAATTCTAGCTGAGCTATTTCAAATCCTAAAACATGATGCTGTGAAAGTGCTGCACTCAATATGCCAGCAAATTTGGAAAACTCAGCAGTGGCCACAGGACTGGAAAAGAATTTCATTGCAATCCCAAAGGCAGTGCTAAAGATGTCCAAACTACCACGCAGTTGCACTCATTTCGGAATAGAAGTCGCTTTAGTTCTCAGGCTTCTAGACCTGCCCTCTAGCTTAGGTTTGGTATTTCTTCAAGTAGTTCTAAGGGAATTGACATTTATCTTCTATCCAAGTCACAGGCATTTTGACCACTTATATTCTGAGCATATGTTTTCTTCAAAATCTCTTCACTGTTTAGTTATTTATCACTTCTTTTTCTAGACAGCATAGGATGATTCAACATATCCCTAACGAGACTAATCCAACTTTTGATAAATTTAGTCATTTTTACGGAAATTTCTTCTCTTGAAAATGAGCCAAAATGTCACATTTAGCCTCAGGATGGATGCACATCAGTTACTCCTTTAGTTTTATTGGCCCCATGTTACCAGTGGGCTTCCATGGTGGCTCAGCTGATAAAAAGTCCTCCTGCAATGCAGGAGACCTGGGTTCGATCCCCGGCTTGGGAAGATCCCCTGGAGAAGGGAATCAGTACCCACGCCAGACCCCTGGTGAAGGGAATGGCTACCCACTCCAGAATTCTGGCCTGGAGAATTCCATGGACTATATAGTCTGTGGGGTCGCAAAGAGTCATGCATGACTGAGTGACTTTCACTATCCTCCATACGGACACGACTGAAATGACTAACACTGGCAACACTCATCTAGACAGCACATTAAAAAGCAGAGACATTACTTTTCCGACAAAGGTCCGTCTAGTCAATGTTATGGTTTTTCCAGTGGTCATCTGTGGATGTGAGAATTGGACCACAAAGAAAAATGAGCGCCGAAGAATTGATGCTTTTGAACTGTGGTGTTGGGGAAGATTCTTGAGAGTCCCTTGGACTGCAAGGAGGTCCAACCAGTCCATCCTAAGGGAAATCCGTTCTGAATATTCATTGGAAGGACTGATGCTGAAGCTGAATCTCCAATACTTTGGCCACCTGATGCGAAGAACTGACTCCTTAGAAAAGACCCTGGTGCTGGGAAAGATTGAAGGCAGGAGGAGAAGGGGACGACAGAGGATGAGATGATTGGATGGCGTCACTGACTCGATGGACATGGGTTTGAGCAAGCTCCAGGTGTTGATGATGGACATGGAAGCCTGTCGTGCTGCAGTCAATGTGTCGCAAAGAGTCAGACATTACTGAGCAACTGAACTGAATCTAGTCTAATATAAATAAAGCTAGAGGCTCACAAGCATAATGGGTATTTTTAAATTCTTATCATGGAGAAATGATTCCTGATATTATAACATGGTACAAATCGTCTTTAGATGTCAGCTTACCATGAACAGTAGCAGTCCATATACCCCTTTACCTTACTTTAATGACATCTTTTGACAATGATTTAACAGAGAAAAATTTCAAAGTAGTATAATAGTAAAATGTCAAGGGATCCAGGAGGAATTTTGAAAATCAATACTTGATTTTTTTTTTAAAACAGACACCTTTATTCCATTTGAAATATTTTCCAGTGACTTTTCCAGTGCCTTTTATACCTTAACAGAGAAGCACAGCTGTAGTGAGTATTAAAAAGCATTATACCTTTCTGTGGACCTGGGTTAATTTATAGTGTCAGCCATTTGATTCTTCTTTCCTTCCTTTTCCTCTCTTTTTCCCCCATTTTTTTCAGTGTATTGGTATTGATCCCCTTAGCTGAAACTGTGTGGTACCAGAAAAATTCCATCCTTGATCTCAGAGATTTTTTTAACCTGAGGCAATATAATTATATTACTCAAGCTAATTCAAACATTTGTTTTGGTAGCTCTAGAGTGGATTTTTTATACAATGAAAAATAAAAAAATATTATGCATGTACCCACCCATTTCTAAAACTTGAAACCAAGTTACTTGAGAAAAGATTATGGGGAAGTATTTCTCACCTTGTTTTTGCAAATACTTCATGGTTTTCTTCTCAGTTAATCCAACAGTCTACACTTATTTTGTAGCTAAGTGCCAATCATTGACAAGACAGGGATGAATGAGCAAAAATGCTATATCTGACCTTAGGGGGAGAAAGTGTGATAAATACCTTAACACAGAGCATCTTTTACTTTCATGCTGAAGTCTTGTTTGTTCCCATTGAAAACAGAGAAGCAATAATTATTTTACATTCGTCTTGACTATATGATCATGCTAGGGCATATTAGGATAAGGAGTAACATGCTTCTTGTGCTATTTAGACCTTTTTGTTTGTTTCAATGTAGTGAAACCACTCTATGAAACATATGGGAACATTTTCAAGGCATCATTCAGGGATTCACACTCCCACTGCACTATAATCTAGTGGTGCTGAAAGCAAAATAACAATAACAGACACTATCTATCTAGCTTTATTGTTATGACTTATGTAGACATTTACTACACTGGATGGCTGCCTAGGGCACCAAAAGGATAAACCACTTAATCTGTGGTAAAGCATAATCCCCAATTCTAGTACTTTGTAGAGGATCATGGAAAATAAATAGTGTTTATAGGTTTGATTTGTTTGTTTGCCACCTATAACTATTAAATTTCTCTCCTTTTTGCTACTTGAGATTTTGTACCTAGAATATTGGATTCTGAATTAACATTGAAAATATTTGACACCAAACTAATTTGTCTCTAAGAAGAAAAGTGAGAGTCACTCAGTCCTGTCCAGTCTTATAGTCCATGGAATTCTCCAGGCCAGAATACTGGAATGTGTAGCCATTCCCTTCTCCAGGGAATTGTCCCAACCCAGGGAATGAACCCACGTCTGAACCCACGTCTCCTGAATTGCAAGCAGGTTCTTTACCAGTTGAGCCACGAGGGAAGCCCAGGAATACTGGAGTGGGTAGCCTATCCCTTCTCCAGGGGATCCCCCCGACCCAGAAAACGAACCAGGGTCTCCTGGATTGCAGGTAGATTCTTTACCAGCTGAGCTACCAGGAAGAAGAACATTGCATAAAATAATTTGTATCTATCTTTTCTATAAGAAATTTAACTCTTAAATTGGTTTCCTCTTTTTCAAACTAGATGTTATGAAATTAACACAGCAGGACTGATGGAATTTTAAAAAGTAAAACAAACAAACAAAATAAAACAGAAAATACTAAGAGGATTATAGAATAATCTACACTTTAGAATTTAAATGCTCTCAATATTTTCATTCATTTTTTAATTGCTTTTCATTAATCTTGACCCCTAAATTTAACTTACAGGAGATATATATATATATATATATATACACACACACACACACATATATATGTGTGTGTATATATATTTTTTAATGTACATGTATATATATTTAATGATATATATTGTATTATACATTTATATATATTATTTGTAAATTTATATACATTTATTTATAAATTTTAGATAAGAGGTTTTGCCATGATTTTTCTGGTAATTGTTTTATTCATGTATTCAAAATTATTTGCTAAACATAATACACTTTGTTGATCTTATTTTAATGTGGTGAAATCATATTATTTCTCAGATGGCCAGGATAATTTAAGTAAAGTGATTAGCACAGCTCTTGAGTTATTAAGTACTTTCAAGCACAAAATTAAACATTTTCCTAAACTTCCACTTTTGCTTTCTCAGTTAAATTTTGTAAGTCTTCTCTTGTGGATTTTAACTTTTGTGTTAGTTGTTTGTGTGACATTTACTGCTATTCTAGTTCATGCTTTTTCATGGCATGTCCATTTTCTTATTCCTTCTCTTTTCTCTGGGATCACCTGTGATGAAGTGCATACAGCACTGCTTAATTTACACTTCCTGAACTCATTGTAACTCAGACAGGCAGGCAAAAGGAAATAAAGTAACAAGTCAAAATACATTTTTGGTTTTTCACTCTTCCTCTTTATATCCATACAAACCTTTATCCTCATTTTTAAAAAGAAGCAGTTGCAATAGAAAACTTATTAAAAAAAGTAGAATTTTTAATGTATCCCTAACTCTGTTTCTGAAACACAGCGTTGGCATCATGGTACACTGTTTCCAAATCTCTTTTTCATTTTATTGTTCTTTTTCATTTTATTGTTTTGATCACACTTTCCTGTCTTTTTTCTTTTTTTCACTCAGCCAGTCTCTGATATGCCTTTTCTCATTTGTCAAGTAACATTTTTCCATGGCCTTGTTTTGGATTTCCTCAGATTTATTATAAATTTGCAAAATCAAGGATGCCAGCGTGAGTGAGACTTTGCTAAAGCCTGTTCTGGAAATGTGTGTTTAAAGAGAACACACTGTTCTGTTTATCCTTTCTATTACAGGGCACATTTATATCACCTGCCTTTGTTTTTCTAATGCTAATGACTAGAGGAACTCACAGGAGGCTAGACAAGATAAAGAGATTTCCAGGGCCGATGCATATCTCTCTGTGGACAAATAGAGCACTACTTTTCCGGCAAGTCCTAATTACAGTGCAATCCTAGAGCAGAACATGTTTCTCAGTGTTTTCCCACAAATCTAGTTATAACCAAGTGAGATACGGAAGAACTGTGCCAATTTTAAGGAAAAAAAAAAGATTGCTATCCATTTCATTGTGGAATAAGGAAAAGAATTGAAATCAGATAAATCTGAGTTTGCAATCACAGTGATCTCATTTATAGTTGTGGAACATTAGGCAAATATAACCTCTCTGTGCCTTAAAAAAAAAAAATCTTTAAAATGAGACTTACAACAAAAACATAAAATCTCTGTGATCCATGAGATCTCATGTGTAGTAATGCCTACTACACTGGTGGGCTTATAGGCAAGAACGCTGGAGTGTGTTGCCATTTCCTGCGCCAGGGGATCTTCCCAACCCTGGGATGGAACCCATGTCTCCTTCATTGGCAGGCAGATTCTTTACCACTGTGCTACTTGAGAAGGTCATTTGCTTTTCTTTACTGATAGCTTTAATAGAACTAGAGTCGTTTATTCATTAAGGCATTCAACAAAAGTTCATTAAACCCAGGCGTGCGTGAACTTGGCATTGAAGGTATAAAGTGGAGCAAGATACGCATGGTCTCTATTTCCAGTCAGGTGGGCCCTGTAACTTGAAGATAGTGGGAAAGAGGATCCCAGACCAAGGGAACTACACTTCTCTCAGCCTAAATACACTGCTAATTTCATGAACAATTACTTTATTTACATATTTTACATACATATGTTATATATTTATTACCTAATTATGTTATATATTTATATAATTATATATAACTTTATATTTTTATTTTTATGTGTGTGTATATATATATATATATACACATTTATAGAGAGAGATGGAGAGAGAGAGAGAATGCCAGGTCATATTTATAAGAACAGCCCAGGACATCTTACTTACTACTTGACAGTTTCACTGATGAGTTAATAATTTTGCCAGGAGTTAGTTATACTTGGTTCCTCTCTCTTTCTCAGCCCCACATATAATCCATCACCAAATCTTATTTTTACTTATAATATATGTGTGTGTGCATGCATGCTCAGTCAAGTCTGACTCTTTGTGACCACGTAGACCGTAGCCCACCAGGCTCTTCTGTCCATGGGATTTCCCAGGTAAGAATACTGGAGTGGATTGCCATTGCCTCCTCCAGGGAATCTTTCTGACCCAGGAATCGAACCTGGTCTCCTGCATCTCCTGTATTGGCAGGCAGATTCTTTACCACTGAACCATCTGGAAGCCCTATAATATGTGTATTATATCTGAAATAATTTTTCTATTTCCTGCTTTTCATTAAATACTTTATGAAATATAATTTGCATATTAGAAATTTCATCATTTTAAAGTGTATAATTCAGTGGTTTCTAGTGTATTCACAGAGTTGTGCTACCATCATCATGATCTAATTTCAGAGTGTTTTAATGATCTCCAAAAGAAACCTTGTACCCATAGCAGTCACTCCCCATGCCCTACCTGACTGCTGTCTACCCTCAATCCCAAGCCTTAGGCAACTACTAATCTATTAGTATTTTCTGCCTTTATGAATGTACCTATATTAGATATTTTGGGCTTTCCTGGTGGCTCAGACAGTAAAGAATCTGTCTATAATGCAGGAGACCAGAGTTCGATCCCTGGATTGGGAAGATCCCCTGCAGGAGGGAATGGCTACCCACTCCAGTACTCTTGCCTGGAGAATCCCATGGACAGAGGAGCTGGCTGGCTATAGTCCATGTGGTTGCAAAGAGTTGGACATGACTGAGTGACTAACACACCCACACGTATTAGATATTTTGCAAAAATGGAGCCCTACAATATGTAGTCTTTCGTAAGTGACTTTCTTCACTGAGCATAGGTTTTAGAAGTTCATCCACGTGTAAGTACTTAATACTTTTTAAAATTGCCATTGCATGGATAAGCAGCATTTTGTTTATTCATTAATCAGTTGGTGGGCATTTAGGTTGTTTTCTCTTTGTGGCTATTCTTACTAATGCTGTGATGAACAGTTATGTACAAGTTCTTGTATGGACATATGTTTTCATTTCTCACAGGTAAATACCTAGGAGTAAACTTTCCGAATCATGTGATAACTCTATCTTTAGCATTTTGAGCAACTCTTTTCCAAAGTGGCTGTGTCAGTTTACAATCTCATCAATAATGTATGAGTTCAGTTCAGTTCAGTTGCTCAGTCGTGTCCAACTCTTTGCAACCCCATAATGTATGAGTTTTCTAATTGCCCCATAATCCTTGTTGACACACCTTTCTGTCTGTCTTTTTGATTTTTGTCATTCTAGTAAGTATGCAGTGGTATCTCACTGTAACTTTGATTTACCTGTACCTGATGACTAATGATGTGAGCATCTATCTGTGTGCTGCTGTTGGCTCATTGTATATCTTCTTTGGAGAAAAATCTATTCGAGATCACTTGCCCACTTTAAGAACTGGGTTATTTGTCTTTTTATCATTGCATTGTAAGAATTCCTTACATATTTTAGATACAAGTCCATTATCACAAATGAGATTTGCAGATATTTCCTCTTAGTCTGTGGATTGTCTTTTCATTTCCTTGATAATGTCCTTGGAAGCCAAAGTTTTTAATTTTTCTGAAGTCCAATTTATCTTTTTTTCCTTTTGTTCCTCATTTTTTATTTTGTTTTCTCAGAAACCATTGCCTAATCCACATTACGAATTATTATGTTTCCCTCCTAGACGTTTTACTGTTTAGTTTATATTTAGATCTATGATCCATTTTGAGTTAGTTTTTGTGTATGATGTGAGGTAGGCATCCAAATTCTTTCTTTTGCAGTGTTTAGTATGCACATCTTGAATTTCTTTGGTTAGCTTTATTTTTAATTATTTTTTTCTTTTTTATGCTATTGTAAATGGGATTGTTTTCTTAAAAGTCATTTTTGGATTGTCCGTCTCTGCCCCCCTTTTACAAAACTCATTGTTTGGTGCTTGAATTACTGCAAGTAGCCTCGTGCTGTGCTGTGCTTAGTTGCTCCATCATGTCTGACTCTTTGCGACCCCATGGACTGTAGCCCACCAGGCTCCCCTCTTCATGGGATTCTCCAGGCAAACATACTGGAGTGGGTTGCCATGCCCTCCTCCAGGGGATTTTCCCAACCCAGAGACTGAACCAGGTTCTCTTGCATTGCAGGCAGATTCTTTACCATCTGAGCCACCAGGGAAGCCCATGAATACTGGAGTGGGTAGTCTGTCCCTTCTCCAGGGGATCTTTCCGACCCAGGAATCGAACCAGGGTCGTCTGCCTGCAAGAAGCCTCTTAGCCAACCTCTATTCTTCTACTCTTGCTTTTCAGCACGTAGGAATCAGAGTGGTCTATTAAATATGTAAATTCAATCATAGCAATAGCCAGAATAAACCCTATTATGGCCTTCCATTATATGTTTAACCAGTGATTGGCTAGATATTTTCTAGGCCTTGCTTGTCTTTCCAGTCTCATCACTAATCTCTGCCCACAATCTATGATTTAGCCACCTGGGTCTTCTACTTCCAGTTCAGTGCGTCCTATTTCCTGTTTATTTCAAGCTTTTCTAACCAGGCTTTCTCTTTTATAACTTGGTTTCTAATTTTTTCTCAAATTAAATTTTATAGAAAATAATGCATTTCATTTAAGTTAAACAGGTTTGTTGAAACCTAATTGACATTCAATAAACAGTGCATGTATAAATAGTCTTAAAGTTTGGTGTTTTAACATTTATTGAAAAGACTGTCTTTCCCAAACGATTTGTATCTTTGTCAAATATCAACTTGACCATATATATATGGGTCTATTTCTGGACTCTCTACTCTGTTCTATTGATCATATATGTGTATCTTTATGTAAATACCACACTGTGTTGATTGCTGTAACTTTATAATAAGCCTCAAACTGGATGGTATAAACCTTTCAACTTTCTCTTTTTCCAACATTATTTTGGCTATTCTATATATTTTGCATTTCCATATGAATTTTAGAATCACCTTGTCAATTTCTGTTAAAAAAAAAACACCTATTAAGACTTTGATATTGCATTGAATCAATAGATCAATTTGGGAAGAATTGACATCTTAACAATATTGAGTTTTCTGATCTCTAAGTATGATGTATCTCTCCATTTATTTAGATTTTGTTTAATTTCTCTCAGCAGTGTTCATAGCTTTCAGTTTCAAGTCTTACATATATCTAATTTATCTTTACATGCTTTTATATTATGATACAGTTTTTAATATCAAATCAGATGTTTTGTTGTGTGTGTATGCACATGAAAAAGAATTGATTTTTCTCTATTAGTCTTGTAATCCTCAAGCTGGCTAAAGTCCCTTACTAGTTCTAGTAGTGTTTGTAGAGTCTATAGAATTTTTAACATAGACAAACATGTAGCCTGTGAATAAAGGCAGTTTTACTGCTTTCTGCTAAAAATGGATGCCTTTCATTTACTTATCCCTCTGGTCTTATGACACTAACTGGAACCACAAGTGTGTTAAAAATAAGTGTCAAGAATGTTTATCCTTTCTTTCTTCTTAACCTAAAGAGGAAAGTATAGTCAGCCTTCGATATTCCAAAGCCCTCTACAGATACCAAAATCTGAGGATGTTCCACGTTTCTCACATAAAATGGCCTAGTATTTCTATACAGCCAATGCACATCTTCCTATATGCTTTAAATCACCTCCAGATTACTAATAATACCTGAAAGAAAAGTGAAAGTGCAAGTCGCTCAGTCATGTCCGAGTCTTTGGGATCCCGTGGACTATACAGTCCATGGAATTCTCCAGGCCAGAATACTGGAGTGGGTAGCCGTTCCCTTCTCCAGGGGATCTTCCCAACCCAGGGATCGAACCTAAGTCTCCCTCATTGCAGGTGGATTCTTTACCAGCTGAGCCACAAGGGAAGCCCCAAATTACAAATCCTTTGTAAATAGTTACGAATACAATGTAAATGCTACGTAAAGAGTTGCCAGCTCATGGAACTGTCTGTTATTTCTGTCATTCAAGTTATTTGTGAGTCTGTTTACGCAGATTGATTTTCTTCTCAGTACGGGTTGTTTCTTTGCATGCCTCATAATTTTTATTGGATGACAGACATTTTGCATTTTACTTTATTGGTATTTGATAATTCGATTTCTACAAATATTAATGTACTTTCAATCTTTATAAAGAAATTTCTTTAAAACCTAGGTGAAGTGATTCCATCCCTCCTACCACTCACCATGTCAGTTTCTTTCATATATCTTTTTCCTTTGTTACATGAGTAGTAATTTGCATGTATTAATATTTGTTCATTTACTTTATTATTGTCAATCTCATATTCCAACAGAACATCAGGTCTATGGAGGAAAGTGCCACTTTGTTTTCTTTTTATCCCTAATATCTAACAGTGTCTAACATATGATAATTGCTCAGTAAATAAATGAATGATCTTTGATTTCTGCTATGTTAATGTCATAGATTAATGTTTGGGTTGGGGGACTTAACATTTTGGCAACATGTGAATTTCACTTAGTAAGTGTAAAATATAAACCATCCTCAGGCTTCGTAGTTTTGATTCAAAGGAATTATAGCTCATTATCCTGACTTTATTTTAAAAGAATTTAAAACAGTGTATTTTGCCCTAAATTTCTCTAATGAAATGTTTACTAAAATAAATACCTCATGGAAATACATTTATATGTATAATTTAGAAGAATGTATGTCTCTTTAATTTGAATTTTTAACATAAAATCTGTAACTGTGAAGTTAATAAAGAATAAGTGTAAGACCCATTATTTTCTTCAGCTACTTCCAGAGAGTATTAAAATTAAGGTTTTGGTGCTGTGTAAAAAATTCTGTTTCAGTTTGCTATAATCATTTCTCAAGTTTTCCCCCATGCCTGTGCAATTTGCTGTCCAGTAAAATGACACATTTCATCCAATCACTTTTTAAATAAGCAAATATATCTTTGACACATATCTTTGTTTTTGACAAAAGTTTAGTATTATTTATATTTAGCCAGCTAGCTCCTTTGAATGGCGCATATTAGCAATACAGATTCATGGGCCAGTCAGCTTGACATGAAGAATCCATTGTGTTTAACTGCACAAGAATTAAATTCTCTCTAAAGACAGCTTTCTCATAAGTATATCTCAGGAATTACGAGTCACCAAATAAGAGGGCAGGAATGGCCCATTCGAGATTTCTCATGACAGCTAATAAAGAAAAGCAGTCTTTAAACTGCACTTTTAGTATTTTAATTCAATAACAATAATTTTATCCAAAATATTACTTGTCAGAATATAATAATTTTTATAATTTTCTCATTTTTTAGTCCTTGGTTATTTCCCTGGAAGTTAGATAAAGTGTCAAAAATTTTGGATGGGCAAGAGAAACACACTCATGCCAATATTATGGAGAATAGAAAATATTCTTTAGTTTGTAACAATGATCTAAATCTCATGGGAGTATGGGGGAAATATTTTTTAAAACCAGATCAGTAACAGATCATATGACAGCCCAAATTAATGGGCAGCTGTATTTCTTAGGGAAAAAAAAAAAAGGAGATATTCCCTTTTTTAGTTCCAACTGATATCCTAGGTAAAACATATTGATGCTACTTGAAACATAAATTTTTCCTTTAAATATTTGAATCAAGATCCCAGATTTGAGGATAAATCATCAGAGAATCAGCATTAGCCTGTTATGAAGGGTTGTAGAGAGTAACAATACAGCTAAAAATTATGAACTTGTGACAGTTTTGTGTCACTACCCAATGGTAATAAGTTACTCTAAACACAGGCAATAGTTAACAGAACCATTAAATCAGGACCCTGTAACTTACCATTTTGACCCCAAATTTAGGCTTCATAATTTATCTTATCCTCTTTTATTATAATCATATTTTTAGCCACCATTTGGCTGGTTTGATGTATTAATTTTGGTTATCAATGGTGGTTCAGTTGATAAAGAGACCCAAGTTCTATCCTTGGGTCAAGAAGATCCCTTGGAGAAGGGAATGGCTCCCCACTCCAGTATTCTTGCCTGGAGAATTCCATGGACAAAGAAGCCTAGTGAGCTGCAAGCCCATGGGGTCTCAAATTGTTTGACATGACTGAGTGACGAACACAATTTCACAGTTTTGAAATTAGATATCTGGTATATCAAATGTGCAAATGAAAAAGCTTGATAATGTATATAAAAAGCAAGACATTACTTTGCTAACAAAGGTCCATATAGTCCGAGCTATGGTTTTTTCAGTAGTCATGTATCGATGTGAGAGTTGGACCATAAAGAAGGCTGAGCACTGAAGAATTGATGCTATTGAACTGTGGTTCTGGAGAAGACTCTTGAGAGCCCCTTGGACTGCAAACAAATCAATCCTAAAGGAAATCAATCCTGAATATTCATTGTAAGTACTGATGCTGAAGCTCCAATACTTTGGGCAACTGATGTGAAGAGCTGACTTATTAGAAAAGAAGCTGATGCTAGGAAAGATTAAAGGCAGAAGGAGAAAGGGATGACAGAGGACAAAATTGTTGGATGACATCACAGGCTCGATGGACGTGAGTTTGAGCAAGCTCTGGGAAGGAGGTGGTGAAGGACAGGGAAGCCTAGCATGCTGCAGTCCATGGGGTCGCAAAGAGTCTGATATGACTGAGTGACTAAACAACAACAAATATGATCCATCAATCCCGCTCCTGGGCATATATCTGGAGAAAGCCATCATTCAAAAAGATACATGGACCCTAATGTTCATTGCAGCACTACTTACAATAGCCAAGACATGGAAGCAACCTAAATGTCTATCAACAAATGAATGGATAAAGAAGATATGGTATATATATATGTGTGTGTGTGTGTGTATATATATATGAATATTTATCAGTCTTTAAAAAGAATGACATAATGCCTTTTGCAGCAACATGTATAGACCTAGAGATTACCACACTAAGTGAGGTAAGCCAGACAGAGAAAGACAAATATCATATGATATTGCTTATGTGGAATCAAAAAAAAGCATGCAATGGAATTTGTTTACAAAATAGAAACAGACTCAGAGACATAGAAAACAAACTATGGTTACCGAAGATAAAGGATAGGGGAAGGATAAATTAGGAGTAATGGGATTAAAACATGTACACATTACTACATATAAACTAGATAAGCATAGGCCATACTTTATAGCATAGGAAACTATACTCATAGGAAACTATAAGGGAAAAGAATCTGTAATAACTGAGTCAGTTTCCTGGACACTTGAAACTAACATGGGGCTTCTCTGATGGCTCAGACAGTAAAGAATCTGCCTACAACGCAGGAGACCTGGGTTCTATCCCTAGGTCAGGAAGATCCCCTGGAGAAGGGAATGGCTATCCACTTCAGTATTCTTGCCTGAAGAATTCCATGGTCAAAGGAGCCTGGTGGGCTCCTGGCGGGCTACAGCCCATGGTGTCTCAAAGAGTTGGACATGACTGAATGACTAACACTGTCTTTCACTTTGAAACTAACATGATATTGTAAATCAACTATACTTCAATAAAAAATAAAATTAATTAAAAGGTGTAACTATATATATTCTATGTCCTCTGTTAAATAGTCTGAAACTGAGGCATTTGTGGTATTGGAGAAGACTCTTGAGAGTCCCTTGGACTGCAAGGAGATCAAACCAGTCAATATTAAAGGAAATCAGTCTTGAATATTCATTGGAAGGACTGATGCTGAAGCTGAAACTCCAATACTTTGGCCACCTGATGCAAAGAACTAACTCATTGGAAAAGCCCCTGATGCTGGGAAAGATTGAAGACAGGAGGAGAAGGGGATGACAGAGGATGAGATGGTTGGATGGCATCACTGACTCGATGGACATGAGTTTGAGAAAGTTCTGGGAGTTGATGATGAACAGAGAAGCCTGGCGTGCTGCAATCCGTGGGTTGCAAAGAGTTGGACACGACTGAGCAACTGAACTGAACTGAACAGAGGCATTTGTATAAATACACATTACTAACAGACATAGACACGTTTACATGAACTTTTGCAAGAATCGAGATTAGCCTACTTTGACAGCCGTGTTGACCTTTTAGCTACCATTCTCTCAGTGACTTACATCGAGTGAGTGCTGGTTTTTAAGCCAGGAAGAAGACTGCACTGAACTACAGAACAGAAGTGCTCCTAAAGGCCTGTGAACAGGTTATATTTTCCATAAGGAGGAGCTGATTGCCACCAAAATCTCATAACTGTGTTTCAGGGTAAAAGGTAAAAAATGCACATTGTGACTCTGATACAATCACAGTGTATTACATGTCATGTTTTCAAATTGTGCTTATAAAGTGTATTTCAATCCAAAAGGAAGTGGAGAGTAAGGGGGAAGTGGTCTTTTGGTAAACAGTAGTTCTTAATTTTTATTTAGTCATATTCATCTATCTTCTTTACTTTGTACTCTTTCTGAAGATTATCTTAATGCGTTTTCTGAACTACATTAAATTAACATTTCCTCCTTTCCCTCAAGACGATACAATATGTTAGGCTCATATTTGTTATCAGTTTAACTAATATCTGCTGTCAATTTGCCATGGAACACTAAAAACAATCTGTTTATTATTTCTGCCAATCCATTTGCTCTTCGTCCCTGCTAATCTGTTTTTCTTTAATTTCCATTTAATTTTTTAAATAAAATCTTCTTTAAAGCCCCATTAAAATAGAGAGATAGCAGGTCCCTAGTTTACTTTATCCTTTAAGCTTATTATCCCATGAAAGAAATTAAATACAGCACAGTGGACCACATACACATTTATAAATTATGTAAGCCTATCTTGAGTCCAGCAATTAATCTTGCTCTTTTGGGAAAAACCCAAGGGGAAATAACCCAAGTTGTCTTATATGTCTAAGAAACAACATACATTAACACTGAAATTTTGCTGCTTACCCAACTTCAAATGCAAGAGTACTGAAGTGGGTTGTCATTGCCTTCTCCTCAAATATAAGAAATATATCATTAAACATCACTTTTCTCCCAAATTCAATTACTAGATAACCTGACTGATAAATGTTTATTTAGATTTAGGAAATAGCATAAAATGATATATGTGAGAGAAAAAGTGGTATTTATGTATTTGTGAAAAGTATCTCATGAGAGTTTTTTTCCCCAAATGCCATTAATCCATTTAGAGAATGGGGTGAAGACCATAAATATATACGTGCGTGTGATCGTTCCCCTTTTCATTGGTAACCGAACCTTTAAATTGTTAGAGGAAGCAACATGTCTGACTAAAAACTATGTATGCCACTTAATGGGAATTTAGCTTTATTAGGAATTATCCTGCAATGTTTTGGGTTTTTTTTAAAGAATACTTTGGGCTTCCCTGGTGGCTCAGATGGTAAAGAATCCACCTGCCAATGCAGGAGACATGGGTTTGATCCCTGGATTGGGAAGACCCCCTGGAGGAGGTCATGGCAACCCACTCCAGTATTCTTGCCTAGAGAATCCCCATGGATGGAGGAGCCTGGTGGGCTACAGTCCATGGGGTCACACAGAGTTGGACATGACTGAGCAACTAAGCACAGCACAGCACAAAGAACACTAAGAAATCTGCTTGCAGTGGGGGAGATCTGGGTTACATCCTTGGGTCGAGAAGATCCCCTGGAGAAGGGCATTATCCCCACTCATTGTTCTTGCCTGCAGAATCCCATGGACAGAGGAGCCTGGTGGGCTACAGTCCATGGTATTGCAAAGAGTCAGACACAACTGAGCAACTGACACTTTCACTTAAGAAATTTAGGAGGAACAATTCAAGATGGCAGTGTAGGAAGTTCCTGAACTCACCTTCTCCCATGGACACACCAAATATACAGCTATATATTAAACAATTCCCTCTGAAAAATACTTGAAAAGTAGCTGAAAATCTCCTTCCACATAAAGGATAAAAGGGCCATAGTCACAATGAGATGGGTAGGAGAGGCAGAGATGCAGGCTACCCTCATTCCACACCCCAGGTGCAGCAAACCATAATCAGGAAGGATCTCACAAATATGAAGCTTCTCCCTGTGGATCAAGGGATTTGACCTCCACATCACATGCCCTAAACCTTGAGACCTGTATCAGAGAGAAGCCCTCAAATGTTTGGCTTTGAAAACCAATGAGGCTTACATCCAAGAAAACAAAAGGGCTGTGGGAAATGGAGATTCTGCTATTAAATGACTACTGTACAGACTCACTTGCTCTGGGACCCAGAGCAGAATCAGTAGTTTGAAAAGTGCCTAGGTCATATGCGTAAGAGATTAATCTGCTAATCTTAGAGCATCTCCACAGAGGCAGGGGTTTGTTGGAACTCTCTCCAAGGACAGAGGCTCTGGTGAGTGATGTGTTACACTCTCCTTTTACTTTGCCGGTGCCAGCAGGCCCTCTGCTTCCTGGTGCCTCCTACAGAAAGCCAACAGGCGGGTTTTCCCTGGCCCTGGACCACCCTACCAAAAGCCCTATGAAAGCCAACAGGTTGGTTTGCCCTGGCCTGGCACTTCCCTGTGGCCTGGCTAAAGCCAAGGGTCAGTTATGAGATTCCCCATGAATGCCTAACTCTGAACGCCATGGGACTGAAAAAACTGGAGGGACAGTTTTTGGAAGACTGCCACCCCTAGAGCATGGTACAGACCACTGAGTGAAACACACCTCCCCAGACTTCCTGGATAAATCCTTCAAGACTGGAAGAGCTAGTTATTCCACTTAATACATACAAACAAACAGAGCCAGACAAAATAAGGAAACAGAGGACTGTGTTCTAAATGAAAGAACAAGCTAAAATCTCAGAAAAAAATCCTTTTGAAATGAAGATGAGTAAATTACTTGATAAAGAGTTAAAAGGAGTACTCTGTTGTATATATGTACCACACCTTCTGTATCCATTCATCTATCTGTGGATTTTTAGGTTGCTTCCATATCTTGGCTATTGTAAACAGCACTGCAATAAACATTGCACATTTGAACTATATATGCACAGAAGTGGAATTATTGGATTATATGATAGCTCTATTTTTAGTTCCTTAAGGAAACTCCATGCTGTTTTCCTTAGTGGCTCTACCCATTTACAGTCCCATCAGCAGTTCCCTTCCCATAAGAATTCCTTTATCTCCACACCGTCTCCAGCATGCACTGTTTGTAGGTTTTTTGATGGTGGCTATTCTGACTGGCATGAAGTGATATCTGGTAGTTTTGATTTGTATTTCTCTAATAATTATTGATGTTGAGCATCTTTACATGTGCCTCTTGGCCATCTGTATGTCTTCTTTGGAGAAATGTCTGTTTAGATCTTCTGCCCATTTTTTTGATTGGGTAATTTGTTTTTTGATATTGAGCCACATGAGCTGCTTGTAAATTTTGGAGACTTTTTTTGCTGAAAGTTTTCACTTTTGTTTCAGGTTCAGAAGATTTGTTAACAAAATAAGCGACTGTTTAGATAGAAATAAATAATACAGACATTTATTAGAGAATTATCTAGCCTAATTTCAACACTTTAACATTAAAAGAAAGGAGAAAACAAAGAGCAGAGAATACATCACTAAACTGGGTTTTGACCAACATCCAGACTTAAACAGCACTGGGAAGTCCTGTGTCACAGCACATCTTGAGTCCCAACTGGGAACTGATCCCAGGCAGTGCATCCCTCAGCTAGTGAGACTTCAAAGACTGAAGTTCTGAGTTTCCACTTATAATCCCAGGAAGGTCACAAACTGGTATCACCATCAATCTGTGACCAAATTGCAGCTCTGGTTTTATTTTAATGCTATTTGTTTTGTTGTGTAAAACTTGGAATGTAGTTAAGCCTGGGGCTTGGTTGACCAGGCCCCCTCCAGGGTCTCAGCAATCTCAAGATTTCTCCTTCATCTTCTCTAAGGTGCTGCAAGTCTTGCACTCACAGCAGGCAGTCCCTCCCAGTCCCTCCCAGTCCCTCCCAGTCAGGGCAGTGTCCAGGCAGATTAGAAGCAAGGTCAGAGGCCAGGTCAGAGGCCTAGTCGGCTTTGTCTCTGAAGCCCAAACAAGTCTAGTCATTTAATTTCCCTAACAGAGACTAATCCTCTGTTGGTTGCATCATTTGTAAATATTTTCTCCCATTCTGTGGATTATCTTTTCACTTTGTTTATGAGTTCCTTTGCTGTGCAAAAGCTTTTGGAATATTACTCATCAATTAAAAAGAATGAAATAATGCCATTTGTAGCAACATGGATGGACCTAGAGATTATCATATTAAGTGAAATAAATCAGGCCAAGAAAGACAAATATCATATGATATTGCTTATATGAAAGTGAAAGTGAAGTCACTCAGTCATGTCCGACTCTTTGTGACCCCATGGACTGTAGCCTACCAAGCTTCTCTGCCCATGGGGATTCTCCAGGCAAGAATACTGGAGTGGGTTGCCATTTCCTTCTCCAGCGGATCTTCCTAACCCAGGGATCGAACCCAAGTCTCCTGCATTGCAGGCAGATGCTCTACCCTCTGAGCCACCAGGGAAGTCCATTAATTCTCTAAGTCTGTGAGTCTGTTTCTGTTTTGTAAATAAATGCATTAGTGTCAATTTTTTTTATATTATTATCCATATTGCTTATACGGATAATATAAAAAAATTGACACAAATGCATTTATTTACAAAACAGAAATAGACTCACAGACTTAGACAATGAATTTATGGTTACCAGTGGGGAAGAGTGAGGGTGAGGGATAGATTGGGAGTTTGGGTTTGGAATTGACATGTACATACTGCTATATTTAAAATAGAAAGCCAACAAATATAGCACAGGAATCTCTACTAAATACTCCATAATAACCTAAATGGGAAAAGAAGTTGAAAAGTAATAGATACATGTATACGCATAACTTAATCGCTCTACTTTACACCTGAAACTAACACAACATTGTTAATCAACTATACTCCTATATAAAATAAATGTTTTTTTAAAAAGGATAATGAGAAAAAAGGAGTTGAAAGTGATGGTCATAAGGATGCTCATTAGTCTTGGGAGAGAATGGATGAACACAGAAAGAACTTCTACAAAGAGTTAGAAAATATAAGTTCCAAAGAGAAGTCACAGAGCTGAAGATGATTATAACTGAACTGAAAGAATACGCTGGAAGGTTTCAAGAGCAGATTAGATGAAGCAAAAAAAGGGATCAGTAGTCTGAAGAACAGGGCGGTGCAACTTGCCCAAACAGAGCAGCAAAAAGAAAAAAGAAGTTTTAAAAAGTGAAGATAGTTTAACGGACCTATGGGACAAAATCAAACAGAACCATTGCATTATAGGAATCTCAGAAAGAGAAAACGTAGAAAAAGGGACCACAAATTTACGTGAAGAAATAATGGCTGAAAACTTTCCTGCCCTGGAAGCAGACATCCAGATACAAAAAATCCAGGGAGCTCCCAATAGGACAAATTCAAAGAGATTCATACCAAGGCACATAGTTAAAATATTGACACTTAAAGAGAGAATCTTAAAAGCGGCAAGAGAAAAACAACATGTTACATGCTAGGAAAACTGTGTAAGACTATCAGCAATCTTTTTAGTGAGAACTCTGGAAGACAGAAGGGAGGAATGTGCCAAAAGCAAAAAAAAAATTCCACCAAGAAAACTCTATATGGCAAGGTTACTGTTGAGATATGAAAAAAGGAGTTTTCCAGACAAGCAAAAGTTGAAGTTCACCACTACTAACCAGTCTTATAAGAAACGTTGAAAGGACTTTAAGGTGAAAGAAAAAGCATTAATTAATCTAACAAGAAAGCATATGGATATAAAAATCTCACTGGTAAAGGTAAATATATAGTAAAGTCACTGAACAAATCACTCATAAAGCTACTATGATGGTTAAAAGACAAAAGTAGTAAAAAAAAAAAAAACACAACTATAATTTCAATAAAATGTACAATGTGACATCAAAAACATAAAATGCTGAATGGGTAGAATTAGTTTTAAAATGTGTCCAAACTTAGTATCAACTTAAAATAGACTGATAAATATGTAGGTTGTTATATGTGGACCTCAAATCCCCTGGAGGAGGAAATGGCAACCCATTCATTCCAATATTCTTGCCTGAAAAATTCCATGGACAGAGGGGCCTAGAGAGCTACAGTCCATAGAGTTGCAAAGAGTCGGGCATGACTGCATGACTGAGCATGCATGCAAGGTAACCACAAAACAAAATCTTAGAGTAGATACAGAAAAGATGGGGATGGAATCTGAACATAGCACTGAAAAAACTGTCAAACCACAAAGGGAAGAGAGCAAGAGAAGAAGAAAGGAATGCAAAGTAGCCAAAAATAATTTTACAGTGGCAGTAATACATACATGCCTGTGATTACTTTTAATGCAAGTGACCTAAATTCTCCAATCAAAAGATAGACTTTGAATGTATAAAAATATAACACCCATCTATATGGTGTCTACAAGAGGTTCACTTCAGATGTAAGGACACACACAGACTGAAACTGATAAGAATATAAATTGGTGCAGCCACTATGGAAACAGTTTAGAGGTTCCTCACAAAACTAAACATAGAACTTCCGTATAATCCAGGCTTCCCAGGTGGCACTAGTTGTAAGACCCCGCCTGCCAATGCAGAAGACATAAGAGATACAGTTCGATCCCTGGGTCAGGAAGAGCCAGAGTCGGACTCAGCTAAAGCGACTTAGCATGGCGGCCTGTGTAATCCAACAATTACTCTCTGGGTATTTATCCAAAGAAAATGAAAACACTAATTTGCATGTGCACCCCTGTGTTCACTGCAGCATTATTCATAATAGCCAAACTATGGAAACAACCTGAATGTCCACTAATAGATGTATGAGTAAAGAAGATAGATTATGTATCTATACATACACACAATGAAATACTACCCAGCCATATTTTAGAATGAAATTTTGCCATTTGAGATAACATGGATGGACCTTGAGTGTGAAAATATGCTAAGTGAAATTAATCAGCCAGAGAAATATGAATATACATATATGTGGAATCTAACAACTGAAACAAATGAACAGACAAAACACAACAAAAGCAAACTCTGTGTGAATACAGACAGTAGAATGATGGTTGCTAGAAGGGAGAGAGGTTGGGCAAAATGGGCGAAGGGGATCAAAAGGTACAAGCTTCCAGTTGTAAAATAAATGTCATGGGGATACAACGTACAGCATGTACAATGGCTTGTATCACACATTTTGTAACTCTGTATGGTGACGGAGAATAACTAGACCTTCTGTGATGATCATTTCTACAGTGTGTTGTTGTTTAGTCACTCAGTTATGTCCAACTCTTTGCGACCCATGGACTGCAGCACGCCAGGCTTCCCTGGCCTTCACCATCTTCCAGAGCTTGCTCAAACTCATGTTCATCAAGTCGGTGATGCCATCCAACCATTTCTTCCTCTGACTTCCCCTTCTCCTGCCTTCAGTCTTGCCCAGCATCCAAATCTACAGTGTATACAGATATTGAACACTATGTTGTACACCTGAAACTAAAATACTGTTATATGTCAACTATAACTTAATTTTACAAAAGGAAATTTAAACATAACACTTAAAGATTTTGCCAATTGGTCAAAATTCTCTATGACACATTACCGGTATAAAGAGAAAATTATCACATTTAAAC
This sequence comes from Okapia johnstoni, assembly GCA_024291935.2. Classification (NCBI taxonomy): domain Eukaryota; kingdom Metazoa; phylum Chordata; class Mammalia; order Artiodactyla; family Giraffidae; genus Okapia; species Okapia johnstoni. Next base: position 56,991,273 of record CM044310.1, on the reverse strand, counting down.
TTCCCTTTACTTCTCCTCTCAAACCTCTCCCAAATTTAAAATTGTATCTTATGATTTTGAAACTACTTTCAAGGTTTCCTACTAATTCAGTCAAACACTAATCGAGATGTTGCTGCAAAGGTATTTTATAGATATGATGAAGTACATCATTGGCTGATTTTAAGCAAGATAGATCATCTATATCTGGGCAGGCCTGATACTATCAGATGACAAGCCTTTATTAATACAAAAGATCTGGGGCTTCTCTGAAGTAGAAATGCAGAGTGTGAATAGTAACTTCATCCTGTACCCAGGAATTTCAGCCTTCCCTTCCTGATGGCCTGCTCTGTAGATTTAGGACTTGCCTAACCACTCCTCACAATTATATAGCTAATTCTTTACAATAGCTTCCCTGGTGGCTCAGATGGTAAAGTGTCTGCCTGCAATGCGGGAGACCCGGATTTGATCCCTGGGTCAGGAGGATCCCCTGGAGAAGGAAATGGCAACCCACTCCAGTACTCTTGCCTGGATGGAGGAGCCTGGTAGGCTACAGTCCATGGGGTCGCAAAGAGTCGACACGACTGAGCAACTTAACTTTCTTTACAATAAATCTCACATATATATATATAGGCTTCCTAGGTGGCACAGTAATAAAGAATACACTTGCCAGTGCAGGAGACACAAGAGATGTGGGTTAGATCCCTGGGTCAGGAAGGTCCCCTGGAGGAGGAATTGACAGCCCACTCCAGGATTCTTGCCTGGAGAATCCCATGGACAGAGGAGCCTGATGGGTTACATTCCCTGGGGTTGCAAGGAGTCAGACATGACGGAGCAGAGCACACACACACATACACACACACACACACACAAACATACATATAAGATATATATGTATATATAGGGGGCTTCCCTGATGGCTCAGTGGTAAAAGAATCTGCCTGCAGTGCAGGAGACCCGGGTTGAATCCCTGAGTTGGGAAGATCCCCTGGAGAAGGAAATGGTGACCCACTCCAGTATTCTTGCCTGGAGAATTCCATGGATTCCAAACTTTAAGATATATATATATCTTACCAGATCTGCTTCTCTAGTTGAACATCAACTGATAAAGATTGTCTGAAAATGTAGAATTGGGCAAGTGGAGGTTAGAACACTGAGGACTTTGATAGGAAAAGCCTGGAAAGCCTTCAACAGACTGTTAGTAGAATTATGAATGCTAACGATTCTGCTAATAAGAACTCAGAGGGCAATGAAGAACAGAGAGAAATCCCAAGTCACTTTGGAGACTCCCCAAATCACAGACTGTTACTAGTAAGAATGTGAATGTTAAAGTTGCTGCTACTGATGGCTCAGAAGGCAATGAACATGTTATTGGAAACTAGGAGAAAGGAGATCTTTGTTCTACAGTGGCAGAAAGTTCAGTGGAATTGTGTCTTACAGTTATATGGAAAGAAGAATGTTTTAACTATGACCTTGAGCTGAGGAGATTTCCAAGCAGAGTTGAAAGTGCAACCTGGTTACTATTTGCTGGTTACTATTTGCTGCTTATAAATTGAGGGGGAAACTGGTAAAAAAAAAAATGAAAGAAAGAAAAAGAAACAAGACTAGATGATTTGGGAAATTCTAAATTCATCTCAATTTTTAAAGATACTCAGATTAACGAGGTTCACTGTCAGGAAAACATGCTCTCGAGGAAAAGCTGAAAATGTAACTGGACCATCTTTTGCTAATACATCAAAAAGATGAAAAAAGAGAGTTCAGTCACACAAAGGTTTTCTGAAGAGAAAAAAATATGTGAAGCTTTTAGTCATCTTGGTTATGAGATTTTCCAGGAAAAGATGTGTGGAGAAGCTTCTTGTTTAGTGGAGTGAGTCTCCATAACCTACATGAGAGAATTGTCAGATTCTTGAGAATTTTACACCAGGAGAACACTGCCAGCTTGCACTAAAGAGGAACAGAGACAGTATGGAATGAAAGAAGGCTGCTGGACACCCAGATGTTTATAGGCAGGAGAGACTGATCAAACTATTCAGCTACAAACCCATGCTACCCTTCATGAAAAAAGAAAGATGGTTCAGAGGCTGGAGCTGCAAACCGCAGAGGATTATTTCCAGCCCTAGAATCTAATGGAGTTTATCCAGCTGGATTTCAAAAACACCGTTGTTGTTTTTTTTTCTTTCTTTCCTTTTTCTCCCTTTGGAATGGAAAGTGTTAACTGTTATCTTATGCTTATCAATTCCTCTCTACCTGTGGACCTCTGAAACTTAAGAACAAGTTGTCTGCTCCCAAAATACAAAGGTTAAAAGAGCAGACAACTTGTTCTTAAGTTTAGAGGAATTGTTAGAGAGGAATTGTTGGGTAAAGAGGAATTGTTACAGCAATTGTTCCCCAAGATAGATTATACAGAGAGCTTCATCTCTAACCAAATTTAGATGATTTAGGAACATTAGAGCTGAGGGGATTTTTGGAATGATTTGATGCTAGCAGTGATAGAGACTTTTGGGGACGTTGAGATAAGGTGGATGAAGTCAGCACGTGAGACAGACAGGAACCTTCCTTCCTTCAGCTCTACCTCAACTGCACTTCTGAGGTGTGGTATGAACTGGGTTTCTCACTTACTTTTTTTTGCCTCTCCTTTGTGTCATCCACACACGTAAGTCTTGTCACTCCCTTCCAAGCTCCCTGGAGAGGTCTTTCAGGACTATGATTCTTCCTTTCAGACATATCTGTATCTTTGTCTCAGAGCTGAGGGAGTTTGTGTCAGCTTTAGGCATTCTCTCATTTGGTCTGAATTTTATTGTTTCTGTCACATATTCTTCAAAGTTATTGAAAGTTGTGGGAATCTTTGTTTCATTAAATATGTAAATATATTTGTATTTTGATACATTAAATGTTTGTTTGGGGTATCATGGGAGAGAGGAAGGAAAAAATTGATTTTACTATGCTATCTTTAACCAGGGATATTATTACCTATTAATGTGTGCATGCTAAGTTGCTTCAGTCATGTCCGACTTTGCGACCTTACGGACTGTAGCCCACCAGCCTCTGCTGACCATAGGGATTTTCCAGGCAAGAATACTGAAGTGGATTGCCATGCCTTCCTCCAGGGGATCTTCCCAACCCAGGCAATGAACCACATCTCTTATGTCTCCTGCATTGGCAGATGGGTTCTTTACCACTAGCACCACCTGGGAAGCCCAATGATACCAGGAAATAAATTGAGCTGGGAAATTGGATATTTGTTAAATAAGTAAATTTTTCCTTTTAGTGATTAGCTTGTATGCAACCTTGTTCCATAAAGAATTCAGATTAATCCTGTTGTTGTTCAGTCTCTAGACTGTGTCTGACTCTTTGTGACCCTTTGGACTGCAGCATGCCAGGCTTCCCTGTCCTCCATGATCTCCCAGAATTTGTTCAAACTCATGTCCATTGAGTCAGTGATGCCATCCAACCATCTCATCTTCTATCATCCCCTTCTCCTCCTGCCTTCAGTCTTTCCTAGCATCAGGGTCTTTTCCAATGAGTTGGCTCTTTGCATCAGGTGGCCAAAGTATTGGAGCTTCAGCTTCAGCATCAGTCTTTCCTATGAACATTCAGGGTTGATTTCTTTTAGGATTGACTGGTTTGATCTCCTTGCTGTCCAAGGAACTCTAAAGAGTCTTCTCCGCACTACAATTAATCTTAACTTTTCTATAATCAGTCAACAGGCTTCAGGCTGGTATTGAGAAATCTAAATTAGTTTGGTGAATGAACTCCAAAAAGCTTGAGAATGGTTTAGCTCTAAAAGACAGCATTTATTGTTTAAAAAACTAGTACCAAAAAATTTTCCAGGTGAACACCATTTGGTGTTCGATATTCACTTGCAAAATGCATCAGGGAAGATGCTCCTTGATTTGGAGTTCATTTTTTGCTTTATGAAATAGCATGATATTATTAGCTTTGTCTCTAGAATTTAGAGAAAATCCTAACCACATAGAAGGGAAGGTAAATCTTCTGGGTTTTTTGAGAATTTTTTTTGTATGCAGGCTGACATAATTGTTGAGTAAAGGTACAGAGCTAAGCCTTTTGTGGTCAAATGCCAATTATTGTAATTTTTTTGCTAAGCAGTTGAGATAATCTGGGACAATAATACTTACAATATTGAATTGCATGACTAACTCCAAATTTCCCCTCAGTATATCTTTTAAAACTCATATTACTGAGAAATAACCTAAAGATTGGTTGAATTTCTCTCAACCCTTAAGGATATGTATACATACAGGAAAATTAAAAAAAAAAATAAAAGGAAATACATGGCAGGAAATATAAGACACTTGTGTAATTTAAATTTAACAGTTTAGAATAGCAGTACTTATTTGTGATTTTATGCTTCTTATTAAGATATAACTTTCATTATAAGATACTCTTCCAAACCAAAAGAAAAGAAATATCTTTTGGATTATGTATGGTGATCCCAGTAACAACTGCCACTGTACTCTTAGGTTTTAAGAACTTTTTGTGCTATTGTATTTCTCTCAAAGTGAGAGCATTTTAACTAAGGTGAGAGGGGCATCTGTCTTTAGCCTGTCAGAGTAAAGTCATGTTAATGGATTTAATCTGGCTATCCCAAGACTTAGACCTTCAGAGAGAAATGAAAGGCATATTTTTAAAACAGAGTACTTAAAATTAATCATAAGACTCTAATCATTTATGAGAAAATGTTTGCTTTCCTTCCAGCATACAGACACACTCACACACAAACACACACATAGGCTTTTTTTTCTTTCCAGCTGTTTTGTTTGTGATTTAAAGATTTTTTTAATCTTACTCTTTTTCTAGTATGTATTCTAGCAAATTCTTCTTGTATATGAGAAGCCCTAATTTCTATATGCTTATTTTACAATCAGTAGTTGTATTTTGCCCTCCTAAATTATAATAATTTTCATCTTCTCTTGAGTTTCATAAGTATGCAATTGTATCACCTGAACATGATATGAAATTTTTACAATTCTACTTTTATTGTGTACAATACAACCTAAGATATCTTTTTCTTGACTTTTGCATTAGCTGGAACATTTATGACATTAGATAATAATGTCAGTGATGGACATTATAATTTTCTCACTAATTTTAATGTTATTATGTAATGTTGATACTTATTTTAAGTTGTATCCTTCTCTTCCTATTTATTAGATGTCTTTATAAAGAGATTGTTTTTTCAGCCTTATTAAATATCTTTTGATATCTATGGAGACAGTTTAAATCTTATTTGACCTGTTGCATTCCCAGCTTAAATCTTTGTTCCTCATTATGTGTTATTATTTAATTATGCTCTTGGATTTTTCATGCTATTATTATTTTAGGATTTTTAGATATAAAGTTCTTTTAATCTTTGTTGTTTAATAACAAAGATGCTTTTTAAAAATGCAGATATATCATTAAGCTTTTCTTAAGCAGTTTACTATAGGTTTTAACATACTTTTTTAACATAAGCTTTTAGAATAAAAGAAAATGGCCCTCATAAGGAATTCTTGTAATTTTATAAGAATTATTAACCAAAGTTATTTGTGTTTTATGTAGCTATATGACTTATTTATGTACAGTAATATGTTCTGTATTTTTGTCAAAATTCTATGAAGACTGAAAAAGGGAAAGGTCTTTTAGGTTTCTTTATCCAGTACTTCTACTTCTGTTAGGTCCATACCATTTCTGTCCTTTATTGTGTCCATCTTTGCATGAAATGTTCCCTTGGTATCTCCAATTTTCTTGAAGAGCTCTCTAGTCTTTCCCATTCTATTATTTTCCTCTATTTCTTTGCCTTGTTCACTTAAGAAAGCTTTCTTGTCTCCTTGCTACTCTTTGAAATTCAATATTCAGATGGGTATATCTTTCCTTCTCTCCTTTGCCTTTTGCTTCTCTTCTTTTCTCAGCTATTTGTAAGACCTCCTCAGAAAACCATTTTGCCTTTTTGCATTTCTTTTTCTTGGGGATAGTTTTGATCACTGCCTCCTGTACAATGTTATGAACCTCTGTCCATAGTTCTTCAGGCACTCTATCAGATCTAATCCCTTGAATCTATTTTCACTTCCAATGTATAATCATAAGGGATTTGATTTAGGTCATACCTGAATGGTCTAGTGCTTTTCCCTACTTTCTTCAAAAAGCTAAGACCATGGCATCTGGTCCCATCACTTCATGGAAAATAGAAGTGGAAACAATGGAAACAGTCACAGACTTTATTTTCCTGAGCTCCAAAATCACTGCAGATAGTGACTGCAGCCATGAAATTAAAAGATGCTCCTTGGAAGAAAAGCTATGACAAACTGAGACAGTGTATTAAAAAGCAAAGACAGCATTTTGCAAACAAAGGTCTGTATAGTCAAAGCTATGGTTTTTCAGTAGTCATGTATGGATGTGAGAGTTGGACCATAGATAAGGCTGAGTGCCAAAGAATTAATGCTTCTGAAGTATGGTGCTGGAGAACACTCTTGAGAGTCCTTTTGACTGCAAGGAGATCAAACCAGTCAATCATAATGGAAATCAACCCTTAATATCCACTGGAAAGACTAATGCTGAAGCTCCAATACTTTGGCCACCTGATGCGAAGAGCAAAGTCGTTGGAAAAGACCCTCATGCTAAGAAAGATTGAGGGCAGGAGAAGGGGGCAATAGAGGATGAGAAGATTGGATGGTATCACTGACTCAGTGACATGAGTTAGAATAAACTCCAGGAGACAGTGAAGGGGACAGGGAAGGCTGGTCAGTCCATGGGCTACAGTCCATGGGGTCACAAAGGGTCATGCATGACTGAGTGACTGAACAACAATCCAGTACTTGTGAATGTGTTTAATTTGCTTATAAGTCTAAAAATTAACAACATGGAAATAAAAATAAATGTTAGCATATTTATGAATTCTGTATACTTATTCCACTGAAGAAGTGAACCTTTTGCAGTAACTTTACTTTGATTATTCAACAATCAAATGACTGCAATCCCCTAATTTTCTATTTTGCATTAGAAATTTGGTTGGATTTATAAAGATATGTATGTATTAATGACACAATGTTCCCACATTTAATCTTTGAATAATATAACAAGAATGTTCTGGAGAAATTTATAACATGCATGATTGTCATGAAATGAGAGGACTTAAAAGTAGTAATACTTGCTATATTTAAAATTTTTTTTAATTAATATTGCTTCACTGTAACAAATTTTCAATTAATTCATGTCCTTATTTTAGATTATTTACTCTGAGTGAAGTGTTATGAACATTTTTGCTCTCCTTTAAGTTAAACAATGTTGGTATTTAATTATAATACGAGAGATATATGTTCCTTGAATTTATTTTTGCTGATTATATCATCCAAGGGCATATTATTTAACTGCCTTCTTAACCATTTTGCCCTGCGGCTTTGATTCTTAATGTTTTGCTCCTTCATCAGTGATCTTTAAGATTTCATGTATCAGCTTAAGATAAATTGAATGTAGGAAAAGTTTCATTAATTTCCGAATGGGAATGCTTTAAATTCACTTTCCCTTGTTCACGACATGTAATTTTTTATACTGATAAATTGATATTCTCTTAAATTTACTAATTAATAGAGAAAGCTTAGATAAAAGCAGCATGATAAAAAAGTATGACATTCATCTAATTCAAATAAAAGAAAATGAATGCAACATAAAAGTATAAAGTGCTTTAACAGTGGCCTTATATTAAAAGTACAACATTTAGAAATTGGTCATTTACTCTGGGTTATAGATAATTTGACCACCAGTTTGAACTCACATTTGATTAGACTGTTTTTACCCATAGTTTTAAGTGGACTGTGCACTGTGCTCAGTCGTGTCCAACTCTGCGATCCCATGGATGTAGCTTGCCAGGCTCCTCTGTCCATGAGATTCTCCAGGCAAGAATACTGAAGCAGTTTGCCATTTCCTACTTCAGGGGATATTCCCAACACAGAGATCAAACCCTAGGCCCTTGTGTCTCCTGCACTGGCAGGAGAATTCTTTACCACTGAGCTACCTGGGAAGCCCCATAGTTGCAAATACTTCTTAATAATTGACTTCCATAATGAGGTCTTCTATTCTGGTTTAATAAGTGAGGGTCAGTTGTAAAGTCCCTTGATACACTTAGGATTAATCCTAAACTTAATATATGAGCCTTTTTCAAATATTGAGTCTGTGCTGGAATTTGTGTTGAGGACTGGCCCATTAGGAAGAAGTTAACACTTTCAAAAATCCTAGAGCCTCCAGGTTCTCGTTATTCAATCTAAAACATACTTTGTGTGCAACACAACTGAGATTGTGTCCCTCATGCATTTTTAGTATTAAAATGTCTTTTAATAATAATCCTAGAAAGGGAACAGTTGTGATAATAAATGTTTTTTTCTTTTTTTATCACTCCTGTTTTATAATGAATCCTCATCCCAATTCCCAAGATGGGTGGTAAGAAGAGTACTAAAGAATTAACCATCAGACAATTGTGTTCATCTCCCATGCTAGTAAAGTCATGCTTAAAACTTTGCATGTTAGGTTTCAGCATTATGTGAACCAGGAACTTCCAGATGTCCAAGCTGGCTTTAGAAAAGGAAGAGGAACCAGAGATCAAATTGCCAACATCTACTGGATCATAGAGAAAGAAAGGGAATTCCAGAAAAACATCTACCTCTGTTTTATCAACTACACTAAAGCCTTTGACTGTGTGGATCATGACAAACTGTGGAAAGCTCTTAGAGAGTTGGGAATACCAGACCATCTTACCTGATCTTACCTGTCTCCTGAGAAACTTGTATGCGGGTCAAGAAGCAGCAGTTAGAACCCTGATGGAACAACTGATTGGTTCAAGATTGAGAAAGGAGTACGGCAGGCTGTCTGCCGTCACCCTGTTTCCTTAATCTACTCTGAGCACATCATGAGAAACGCCGGGCTGGATGAGTCACAAGCTGGAATCAAGATAGGCGGGAGAGGCATAAACAACCGCAGATACGCGGATGATACCATTCTAATGGCAGAAAGCGAAGAGGAACTAAAGAACCTCTTGATGAGGGTGAAGGAAGAGAGTGAAAGAGCTGGCTTAAAACTAAATATTAAAAAAACTAAGATTATGGCATCTGGCCCCACTACTGCATGGCAAATAGAAGGGGAAAAGGTGGAAGTAGTGACAGATTTCCTCTTCTTGGGCTCTAAAATCACTGTGGATGATGACTGCAGCCATGAAATCAGAAGATGATTGTTTCTTCGCAGGAAAGCTATGACAAATCTGAACAGTGTGTTGATAAGTAGAGACATCACTCTGCCAACAAAGGTCCATATAGTCAAGGTAATAGGGACCATGGTCATGTACAGTTGTGAGAGCTGGTCTCTAAAGAAGGCAGAGCACCAAAGAATTGATGCCTTCGAACTGTGGTGCTGAAAGTACGTTGGACAGCAAGGAGATCAGACCAGTCAATCTTAAGGGAAATCAATCCTGAATACTTGTTGGAAAGACTGATACTAAAGCTGAAACTCCAGTGTTTTGGTTATCTGATGCAAACAGCTGACTCATTGGAAGAGTCTCTGATGCTGGGAAAGATTGAGGGCAGAAAGAGAAAAGGCTGTCAGAGGATGAGATGACTGGCTGGCATCATTGATACAATGGACATGAACTTGGGCAAACTTTGGGAGATAGTGAGGGACAGGGAGGCTTTATGTGCTGTAGTCCATGGGGTTGCAAAGAGTTGGACACGACTGGGTGACTGAGCAACAGCAACAACAACCTTCTATAATGTAGAGCTGATGACTTGAGGCCCGTTTCCTAATGCTAAGAGCGATCTGCCGCCAAGTGTCCTATTAACTACTTATGCTCTACTGTAGTTTCTCGGGGGTTGTGGGAGAAGGAAAAATCACACCTATGGTGTTAGAATTGGAAAATATTAAGAGTAATAATTATTCCTACATACTTTTGTATTTCCAGAATTTCCTGTCATGAACACATAATATTTTTAAACCATTAAATAATGTTAAAATTACCATGAAATCAAAATATTGGGAGAACAAAAACAAGTCTTTAGTATGATCCCATTTATAATTTTTTTTAAGTCACTACACATCTCAAAATACAAATCTGAGGACCACCACTTTAAATATTTAGGTTGAGGCTCTGCAGGAGGGAAGCAGAGTCCTCGATAATACAGCACCCTCTGAGGGAGAGGAGTGGAAGGGCATCTTTGGATTCTCTGAACACTTACCACCTACTCTGAATATTAAGCATAATGAGCCTCACTTATGTGAGAGGCAGGGGAAAATGAGAGGTGTCTAAGGTTTTATTCTGTGGACTTTTATCCTGGCTTACATCCTCAGCAAACTAAGAGGGTTATAATCAGCTGATGAACCATGGTTTTGACCTGAGGGCTTGCAAACAGCTCTATAAAAGAAGTTTTTGTGGAAAAAAACTAATATCAGAAAAAGGCCTGGGAAGAGCCACAGGTGTGAGAAAAATTGTATTGCTGACTATTCATGGACATCTGAAGGATTTTAGAAAGATTGGAAGACTTCAAAGGGAGGATCCCAGATAGCTAGCAGCACATGGAGGTGCCAGCTGTTCCATGACACAGGAACTGTGTGTTTAAATAATGCAGCCTTCTTGGTTAGAAGGACAGGCTTTAAAGTTCGAATTAAGATTAGACCCCAGCTTCACCACTTACTCTGAGGTCATGAAATGCTCAGTAACCCTTCTGTCTATGCATACATCCTATGAGTTCAATACTATCAGACTCATAACATAGGCTCAGAGTCTGATAGTGTTAAATTCATAGGATTGTCAGCAAGTCACATATTTGTGATTTTTAGGATTAAATAAGATAATGTCCATAACCTGTGTAGCACACTGCCTGCTATATACTTAGCTCCCAATGAATGATATTAATTATGTTGTACTTATTCATTGATTTAAAAGCCTTTTATTGACCATTTCCAAGTATCAGGCACAGTGACTTGATACTGGGAGATTCAGTAGTTAGAAACAGTCATGGACCTGTCTGCCTGTAACTTATAGTCTTGTGAAGGAGACAGATCTGAATAATAGAAGTCATATGATTACAAACTTCAGTATGTGTAATGGAGGAAAATACAGGGAACAGTAACTCTGAGATAATATACTGTGGATATTTGATCTAGTTTGGTGAGAGTCAGGGGAGACTTTGAAAAGAGGCATGAAGGTGGTGTTTAAGTTAATGAGTTAGTGGAGGGCAGCATGTGGGAGAAGAACATGCCAGGTACACAGAACATCTTATGCAAAGGCCTGAAGTAGGAGGATTCAAGGTATGTTTATGAAACAGAAAGAAAGCCCAGGATCCTAGAGTAGAGATGGAGGAGGAGGCAGTGACCAGAATGTTCAAAATCTTTTAGGACTTATTAAGTACTTGATACTATTTTAAGAGCATCAGGAAACTACTCAATCGGAAAATGTATGAAATAGGAAACCAATGAATAGGAAAATGTACTAAAGATACATGAAAAATACTATTCTGGTTGCTGTTTAGAGGCAAGGTCGAAAGGGACAAGAAGACTATTTAGGAGGCAAAAGTATTTGTATAAAAATAGATGATAGGAACTTCCCTGGTGGTCCAGTGGCTAAGACTCTGAACTCCCAATGCAGGGGCCTGGGTTCGATCCCTGGTCAGGGAAATAAGATCCCACATGCTGCAACTAAGACTAGCACAGCCAAATAAATTCAGTAAATAAAAAGAATTTTTTAAAAAGCTAAAAAGGTAGTTGACAATTTTTCGAGGAAGGTAGGAGTGGGTAGTGAGGTGTCAAGGAGGTTTCCTTGGTTCCCAGGTTGTGCCAGTAAAAACAGGAGCTATTTGCTGAGGCAGGAAATCTGGGTACCGGACAGATGTTGAGTGCCTGTTTGTTAGCCAAATGGAGTTGTCAATTAGATATCATGATTTTGCTATATTTTGTTAACTCTAAGATATATATTTTCATATTTTAATGTCTCTAAAATAGAGCTATATCTTATAATCAATGGTATGCCATAGTTAAATTTTCAGTCTTATGTTTCTTAGTGGTGTATAAACTAGTGGGATGATCAACATCTATGTTGTCTTAGAGTCAACAAAATATGAGCTTATTGTTTTTGCTAATAATAGCAACAAGGAAGACTACCACAACATCAGTTAGTAACTCGTGAGTACTGATGAACACAAAACTTCTGATCAGTATCCAATAGGGACCACTGAGCCTTAGAACATCCAAAATAATGTGAGAGTGGCCATAAAAGGCAGTGACTTCAGGATGACTGTCCACTTCTCCACTCACCCATCCAGAAGACAAACACGATGTGGGAGGAGACAGGAGACCGCCGTTATTATCTAAAGAGGATAGAGGCTGTACCAGCATCTGTTAAATCAAGAGCATATAATAATAGTAATAACAATGCTGGCCATAGACTAGGTGTTCTTCTAAAGACTTTATTTATTTCAACTCATGGCAACACTATGATGTTAACAGTTCTACTATAATGTAAATAGTTTTACTGTTTAACTGGAATGAGGTTAGCTAACTTGCTTCAGATCACTCATCTCATAAATGGCAGGTCAGGTCCGTTCCCCAGTGATGGTCAGCTCCAGGGTCACAGCTCAGCCGCAGCTGCTACCTCTAACGAAGGAAAGTGACTACGTGATGATCTGGCAGCAACAGAGACTTATGGAAGTATTGTGTGGGCTTCTGCCATAGACCAAACCTAGACACATATGCCTCAGAGTTTTACTACATACATGGCTTGGGGAAAAAGGAATAAGGAAGAGATCTTATTCTTTTGAGTTCTGAGAACCGTATTATTACACCTAAGTGTAATGTGGCAAAATTGACTTAGCCGTATATTAAAAGGCAGATACTCCATAAATAACAAGTTAACAATATCAGCAACAAAAATTAAATTCCTGCTTTGTCTTAGGATGACATATGTAATAAAACAAAAAGAAGAGGACATACTTTACAAGCCATATGTTTTCTAAAATGAAACATGCTTACTTGTAATCAATTTTGATATTATGAAGGAAGGTACAGTTATTCCAAAATTGTTATGCTTTGTTTATATTATATAAGCTCCAAGGCTTCATTTGTATTGCATGTATGCTAAGTCGCTTCATTTGTGTCTGACTCTGTGACGCTGTGGACTATAGCCCCCAGGCTTCTCTGCCCCAGGGTTTCTCCAGGCTAGAATATTGGAGTGGGTTGCCATTTGTATTACTTGATGGCAAATGGTGGCATTAGCGAGACTCTGAACTAGACACCTTCAATGTGTGCCTGATTCTATAGCTCTCATGACATCCCATTATCACAGCAAGTTCAACATTCCACAGACTTCATGTGTTTCTGCTGCTGCTGCTAAGTCGCTTCAGTCATGTCCGACTCTGTGCGACCCCATAGACGGCAGCCTACCAGGCTCCTCGGTCCATGGGATTTTCCAGGCAAGAGTACTGGAGTGGGGTGCCATTGCCTTCTCCATCATGTGTTTCTGCTGCTGCTGCTAAGTCGCTTCAGTCGTGTCTGACTTGTGCGACCCCACAGACGGCAGCCAACCAGGTTCCTTCATCCCCGGGATTCTCCAGGCAAGAATACTGGAGTGGGTTGCCATTTCCTTCTCCAGTGCATGAAAGTGAAAAGTGAAAGTGAAGTCGCTCAGTCGTGTCTGACTCTTCGTGATCCCATGGGCTGCAGCCTACCAGGCTCCTCCGTCCATGGCGTTTCCCAGGCAAGAGTACTGGAGTGGGGTGCCATTGCCTTCTCCTACTTAGTGTTTAATCAGAATAATCCAGGAAGAGAAAGTGGCAGTTCTACATCCACCACTGCTTAGATTTTAGCATAGGCATCTTATTTTGCCCAAAATGGGAATATTTGGCCTTGATGGAAAATAAGATGCTTTATTAAAACTAATAAGCATAACCCTATTTTGCTTAAACATCTTGCTTAAGCTAAAGGAGTTAGAAAGTTATCAGTCTTAGGGAAGAGAGAAACCGTAGGTACAATTTGACCCTTCACACTAAAAAGGCTGCTATTATTGCTAGATTTCCCTACTTTACTTTCTTTCTTTATGGTTTCAAAGACAAAAAACTCTGATCTTTTTTGCTTCCTCATTTTGTGTGTGAAGTAAAACTTCAGGGTTGTATTTAATTTCACTGTGATTTCTTATAATGCAATTAATGCTGCATCCTTAGCCTCCTTCTCAGCTCCAAGAGACCTCTACTGCCTAGAAGCCCCCGGCTCAACTTCTTGAAGTACAATCTGAGTGAAAAATAAAGCAGGGTTGACTCTTTAGCACTACTTTGTTGTACTTCTGGCTTTCTTTCTTCTGTTGACAGATGACAAAGGACTTAAAATTATACAGATGAGATATACCTAATATCTGTTCACATATCTGAGCACATATAAATGTGGGTTTGATCCCTGGGTTGAGAAGATCCCCTGGAGGAGGGCATGGCAACCCACTCCAGTATTCTTGCCTCGATAATCTCATGGACAGAGGAGCCTGGTGAGCTATGGTCCATAGGGTTGTAAAGAGTCACACATGACTGAGCAACTTAGCCCACAGCACGCAGGTGAGATATACCTAATATCTGTTCACATATCTCAGCACATATAAAGATGTCTGCTTTTTTTGAGTTAGAAGGGAATAATTTTGAACTTTTCTTTTAAAAAGAGTAGAAAAGTCTCTAATGTGTTTATAATTAGAAGATGCAATAGTTTATTATTTCCTGACTCTCTTATGGTTTTTATTACTGTGGAAGTAATACTGGGTTACATATACTAACACACTCATGTAGTATTTATAGATATGGTGCTATGAATTTTTATATATTTCTTATATCATTTAATCCTAACAATATTCCTGAAAGTCAGTACTATCACCAGGAGATAAATGTGATTTGTCTAATATTTCAAAGCCTATTATGATGGTTCAAAAATTAGAAGTCATAGATTGACACATACACTATTGATACAATGTTAAAGTAGATAATTAGTGAGAAACTGTATCACACAGAGATCTCTACTTAATGCTGTGTGTGACCTAAATGGGAAGGAAATCCAAACAGAGATGGAATGTATAACAGAATATATGTATACATGTAGCGGATTCACTTTGCTCTATAGTAGAAACTAAGACATTGTAAAGCAACCATACTCCAATAAAAATGAAAAAAGAAAGTGAACTATAACTCAGGTCTGCTTGTATTGATCAGGGTCCAGTTAGAAAATAAAACTACATGGTGATTTGAGCGGGAAATGTTTAACATAAAGAACTATTAACTCTGATGGAGATTAGGCTAATTGAGATAGACTGTGGGTGTGTGCTAAGTTGCTTCAGTCGTGTCCAATTCTTTGTGACTCCATGGACTGTAGCCCACCATGCTCCTCTGTCCATGAGATTCTCCAGGCAAGAATACTGGAGTGGGTTGCCATGCCCTCCTCCAAGGGATCTTCCTGACCCAGGGATCAAACCCATGTCTCTTATGTCTCCTGCATTGGCCGGCGGAGTCTTTACGACTAGTGCCACCTGGGAAGCCTAAGACTGGCTATTAAGGGTGAAAGGAACCTTAAAGAATTGAGAAAACATAGAGAACAGACTTATGGACATGGGGATGGGGCAGGGGGAGGAAGAAGAGGGTGAGATGTATGGAGAGAGGAACATGGAAACATACACATCACCATATGTGAAATAACATAGTTGGCCAATGGGAATTAGCTGTATGACTCAGGGAACTCAAACCAGGGCCCTGTAACAACCCAGGGGGTGGGTGGGATGAGAGGTGGGGAGAAGTTTAAGAGGGAGGGGAGACAGGTATACCTATGGCTGAGTCATGTTGATGTTTGACAGAAACCAACACAATGTTGTAGAGCAATTAGCCTTCAATTAAAAAGAAATAAATTTAATTATAAAAAAAGAATTGAGAAGAGGAGTCACACTGGCAGTCTGAGGACAGAGCACATAAGGAAGGAACAAACATTAAACAGTGCTCGTTACCATGTTTATTGCTTTAACTTGGATCCAGCTCTTCTTGAAGACGACACAGCTGTGACCCAGGAAAGAGCAGAGACGCTCGCTAATGTAGCAAGCTAGTGTAGTTGCCAGGGAAGTTACTCACTGGGGTTCTGGGGAAGCTGTCTCAGGGAAGTGTCTAGACGTGGAACCCATTCAAGGGAAGGTGGTGCCTCAGGAACGTGCCCACAAGCTCCCAGTGTGTGTCTCAGGAGCCCTGTGAGGTACCAGGTAGCATGGCCCAGAAAACCCTGCCCTGGTGGTCACTATTTACTGTAGGAGAAAACCCCCCAGAACCAGGCAGAACCCCTTTACCCACTAGTTCCCTAGGTCACCTTCTATCAAGGATGTTTAAAATTTTGCCAGATGGCAAGCGGGAAATATTCTAGTTTCACAAATAGGACAATGAAGATGGATTTTGGGTGAGGCAATGGATGGGGCTTCCCTGGTGATGCTAGTGGTAAAGAACCCACAGGTCAGTGCAGGAGATGTGAGAGACACAGGTTCAGTCCTGGGTTGGGAAGAGCTCCTGGAGAAGGGCATGGCAGCCCACTCCAGTACTCTTGACTGGAGAATCCCACGGACAAAGGGACCTATGCAAAGTCCACAGGATTGCAAAGAGTCAGACATGACTGAAGCGACTTAGCACGTAAAAGATGGGTACCTGGCACACTATCTACCGACAAATCTACTTTCTTATTCATTTACTCACTATGTTGTACTGCCTTATACTTACTGTACTACAAAATATGATATTAAAAAAATAAAGGGGAGAAGAAGGAAGGAAGGTAGTTGGGAAAAAAAAGAAAAAAAAGTGACAGGATTATAAATGAAGTTTTATATTAGTATCTCTCTTTTCTTTGAAATGTTTCTAGGTAGAATTGCTTTGAATTAATTGCTCAGTAGACTGCCCCGTTGAATTTCAGGACATTGGCTTATCAACCAAAAACTGAAAATGCAAACTGGAGGCCCTAGGGCCGTAACCAATGAATTTTCACTCCACAATTCAAATTATTTATTAATCACAGCTCTAAGTTGTGTCCAACTCTTTTTGACCCTATGAACTGCATCATACCCAGGCTTTCCTGTCCTTCAATATCTCCTGAAGTTTGCTCAAACTCATGTCCATTAAGTCAGTGATGGCTATCTGACCATCTCAGCCGCTGCCATGCCCTTCTCCTCCTGCCCTCAATCTTTCTAAGCATCTGGGTCTTTTCCAACTAGTCAGCTCTTTGGATCAGGTGGCAAAAGTACGGGAGCTTCAGCTTCAGCATCAGTCCTTCCAATGAATATTCAGGGTTGATTTCCTTTAGGATTGACTGGTTGGATCACCTTGCAGTCCAGGGGACTCTCAAGCATCTTCGCCAGACCACAATTTGAAAGCTAGTTAATACAGGTCATATTCACTTGACAAACATTTGTTTGCAAATGAGAGCTTCTCCTCAGTTCAGTTCAGTTCAGTCGCTCAGTCGTGACCGATTCTTTGCAACCCTATGAACTGCAGAACACCAGGCTTCCCTGTCCATCATCAACTCCTGGAGCTTACTCAAACTCATGTCCATCACGTCGGTGATGCCATCCAACCATCTCATCTTCTGTCGTGCCCTTTTCCTCCTGTCTTCAATCTTTCCCAGCATCAGGGTCTTTTCAAATAGGTCAGTTCTTTGCATCAGGTGGCGAAAGTATGGCCAAAGCATGTACTCAGATAATCCAAATCCTAATTGCGTCAGTTGCAGACTCTAAGATTTAGGCAAGTTATTTAATTTCTTTGGGGATTGAATTCCTCATGTAAAATGAAGATAATAACAGTATCGACCTTACAGGTGTGCTGTGAAAATTAAATGTATAAATGTTCAAAAGCACTTGGAGCTGTTTCTTGCATATAGTAAGTGCTATATAAATATTTGTATAGGTGATGTTACATTTTCTTAAAGACCATAGCCTAAGAATATTGATTCAGTAGTTCTAGTTTATGGAACTCTATATTTACTCATTATTTTTGTCAGATTATTATTTAATGGCAATTAAAGATATGATTATGTTGTAGTATATATAATATGAATGCTGTTAGTTGGTTATCTTACTTTTTTTCACAGCTATTAACAGCACTGCTTTAGACTGTTAGTGTTTGAGGATTCTACCTATAAGCCTTTACTCCTTAATTTTTGCTAGGATCTATCTGAAAGACCAGATTTTTGGTGAAAAATTTTTGGCTAAAGAGAACTATGTTGTCTAACTATGTTGCATAACCATTAGCATTCAAATGTTTCAATAGTTTTTGATTTTCATCCCTTAAAAGAAAGGGATATGAAATTTTGTAAAAGGTCTAAAGTTAAAAAAGAATGTTGTGTTTTATTCTTTTTACAGAAGACCGTGAAAAATACTCTGATGTCATCAAGAAACACAATGCAATTGAAATGTTATTTACACTCTACCCTCCCCAAGGTGCCCACGTGTCTACTAATTTGAGGCTTAGGTCAACTTGGCTGAGACCCATAGTAAATGGGGAAGAAGGATATAAGTATATAGGTAAGATTCTGAACCTTATTATTTCTTTTTATAAATAAGGAAGAAACTTATACTTTATATAACTCTTATTCATCATTTAGATGATATGGGATGATACATTGGCCGTATAGAATATTCCCTTTTGTTTTTAAGTATTATATTTGCAGTTTAAAAAATGGCTGTTTTATACTTTGGAGACTCCATTAGAATAGTGGAAATACTGTGTTAATCAATTCACCAGATGATGAATATTTGTTTTTTTTCTTTTAATGTGATCCTACAAGGAAAACTGCTATACACATTCATATACAGGGCTGTGTATAGACATACGTTTGCATTTCTCTTATCTAAACTTATTTCCAAAGTGGTTATGCCATTTCATATTTCCTATCAGTAGAAATATGAGAGTGGCTTTTGTTCCATAGCTGAGCTGTATCACTACTCACTGTAATCAGTTACTTTAATTTTAGCCATTCTAAGTGATATGAATTGGTAGTCCATTGTGGTTTTAATTTGCATTTCTCTAAGGGACAATGATTCAATGTCATGGCCAAGGGGCTTTCATAGCTCAATGAAACTATGAGCCATGCCATGCAGGGCTACCTAAGACGGACAGGTCATAGTGGAGAGTTCTGACCAAACATGGTCCATTGGCGGAGGCAGTGGCAAGCCACTCCAGTATTCTTGCCACCAGAGTCCCGTGAACAGCATGATAAGGCAAAAGGATATGACACTCATCATTTAGGAAGATGAGCCCCACAGGTTGGAGTCCAATACACTACTGGGGAAGAGCAGAAGGCAATTACTAATAGCTCCAGAAACAACGAAATGGCTGGGCCAAAGCGGAAACAGTGCTCATCTGTGGATGTGTCTGGTGGGGAAAGTAAAGTCTGATGCTGTAAAGAACAATATTGCATAGGAACCTGGAACATTAATTGGCCCATGAATCAAGGTAAATTGGCTATGGTCAAGTAGGAGATGGCAAGAATGAGCATTGGCATCTTAGGAAACAGTGAACTAAAATGGAAGGGAATGGGTTTAAAACTCAATATTCAAAAAACTAAGATCATGGCATCCAGTCACATCACTTCATGGCAAATAGATAGGGAAAAAGTGGAAGCAGTGACAGATTTTATTTTCTTGGGCTCCAAAATCACTGCAGACAGTGACTGCAGCCATGAAATTAAAAGACACTTGCTCCTTGGAAGGAAAGTTATGACAAACCTACATAGTGTATTAAAAAGCAGAGACATCACTTTGCCATCAAAAGCTCATATAGTCAAAGCTATGGTTTTTCCAATAGTCATGTATGGATGTGAGAGTTTGACTATAAAGAAGGCTGAGCACCAAAGAATTGATGTCTTCAAATTGTGGTGCTGAAGAAAACTCTTGAGATTCCTTTGGACTGAAAGATCAAATCAGTCAATCATAAAGGAAATCAACCCTGAATATTCACTGGAAGGACTGATGCCAAAGCTCCAATACTTTGGCTGCATGATGTGAAGAGCTGACTCATTGGAAAAGACCCTAATGCTGGGAAAGATTAAAGACAGGAGGAGAAGGGGCAACAGAGGACGAGATGGCTGGATGGCATCACTGACTCAATGGACATGAGTTTGAGCAAACCCAGGAGTTGGTGAAGGACAGGGAAGCCTGGTGTCCTGTAGTCCATAGGATCCCAAAGAGTCAGGCACGACTTAGCGACTGAACAACAGCAAGTAGACAGTGATATGCAGCATATTTTCATGTATTTGTCATTTTTGTATCTTCCTTGGTGAAGTGCTTGTTAAAACTTTTTGCCACATTTATATTTTTTGTTATTGTTCTTAATTGTTGAGAGACATTTCAATATTCTGAATATGAACTCTTTAACATACATATGCTTTGTAATATTTTCTCCCAGTCTGTGGTTTGTTTTTTCTTTCTCTTTCGCTTTCTTCTAAACAGCTGCTGCTGCTAAGTCGCTTCAGTTGTGTCCGACTCTGTGCAACCCCATAGACGGCAGCCCACCAGGCTCTGCCATCCCTGGGATTCTCCAGGCATGAACACTGGAGTGGGTTGCCATTTCCTTCTCCAGTGCATGAAAGTGAAAAGTGAAAGCGAAGTCGCTCAGTCGTGTCCGACTCTTAGCGACCCCATGGGCTGTAGTTCTAAACAGCAGAGGATTTTAATTTTGATAAAGTCAAGTTAATCACGATTATGGCTGATGCTTTTACTGTCATATCCAAGAAATATCAGCTAGACCTTTGGTCAAAAGATTTTCTTCTAGAAATTTTATAGTTATAAATTTTATATTTCAATGTATGATTTTTTGAATTATATTTTATACATGACTCAAGGTATCTAACATATTGATATTCAAATGTGCCAGCACTGCTTGTTGAAAAGACTATCCTTCTGTGAATTAACTTTGTATTTTGGGAAACCAAATAAACCAAAGAAAATATATAGATGCAAGTAAGCACATTAAAAGATAACCAGAATCATTAATCAATAGGAAAATACATATAAAAGCCAAAATGTCATACTACCACTCACCTATTAGAATGCCTAAAATAAAATTTAAAAATCTGATAGTTCCAAATCTGGCAAGAATGTGGAATAACTGGCACATTCACACATTGCTAGTGGAAATGCTAAATTGTACAACCAGTTTCTAAAGATTTTGGTACTTTCTTACACATTAATATGCTCTAACCATAAAACCTAGCTGTCCTACACAAAGTTAATTATGCAAGAGGAATGAAAGTATTTGTTCACATGAAAACCCGTGATGAATATATGTAGCTGATTAATCATAATTGCCAAGAGCTGGAACAACACAAATGTTCTTCAGCTAGTGAATGAATAGTCAAAATTTGTTAACATTTATACAATGAAGTACTATCAAGCAATAAAAAGGAACGAGCTATAGATACAATAACATGGATGAATTTTAAATGCATCATGTTAAGTGAAAGAAGCCGGACTCAAAGGCTATACGTGTGCACGTGTGCTAAGTCGCTTCAGTTGTGTCTGACTCTTTGTGACACTGTAGACCATGGCTTGCCAGGTTCCTCCGTCCATGGTATTCTCTAAGCAAGAATACTAGAGTGGGTTGCCGTGGCCTCCTCCTGGGGATCTTGCTGACCCAGGGATCCAGCCCACATCTCTTAGGTCTCCTGTATTGGCAGGGAGGTTCTTTACCTCTAGCAGCACCTAGGAAGCCCATTGATGGTGTATAATACATTTAACAAGCAACATGACTGAATCTCAAATGAGTTATGCTGAAAAAAGTCAGACAAAAAAGAGTACAAGAGTATGATTCTGTTTATATAAAAGTCTAGAAGTTGCAAATAAACTAGGCCCATGACAGAATCAGATCTGTGGTTACCTAGAATGGGTGTGGGAAATGAAGTGAGACCTGATGGATAACAATAGATAATAGAAATGTTTATTAACTTGATTGTGGTTATGGGTGATGGTCCCATGGATGTAAACATATGTCAAAAGTTATCATACTCTTTAAGTATGTGTAGGTTTTCATTTACATGTCAATGAAGCTATAAAAATAAAGTTGAAAACATAAATTTAAAGAACTAAAATAGTGAAATTGGTATTTTGGGAATTTTTCTGAAAGGTGATTCTCTTTTAAGTTTTAAAACTAGTATGTTAGAGATATCTACAGAGAGTCACAAATTAAATGCGGTCTCATTTGGCTTGTGCATATAAAGGTGTATTTAAGTGCTCAGTTCTAAAAGATAGCCTGGAGAAAGAAGAGGAAACGAAAGAAAATTACGAAAAAGAAAATTGAGGCTTTAGGTTCTATGAAATGAACTAAGATCTTGATTGTAATTTATTTTCTCTTGGCAATTTCCCCCCTTGAAAATTAGCCTATCATTCTAAAAAATTTGCATCATTGTTTAGAGCTAGCCTATCATTCTAAAAGATTTCTGTTCATTGTTTAGAGTCCATTTGTGAACATTTGGTCCAAATAAAACAAACAGAAAGGAGATACACAAGTGGCCTTATAAGTTGAAGACTCCATCTCCTGAGGTTTTATGCTTTCTTTCTCCTTTTTAGTAAGTGGCCAGGGCCTTGCATCTTTTTAAAGTACAGTTGTTATTAAATTGATTGACAGTAGAGTTTGCAGCATTTGCCTTGGAAAAGATTAGTCTATTGTAGAAGTGCCTTCTAAAACTCAGTAACTCCTTGACTATAAACATTTCAGGGAAGATAACTCTGGGGATTTATTACATTTTTCAACATTAATACTCCACAATGTACCACTCCTAGATTTAGAGATATATCATCAGCAAGAACTGAGGAGTAGTTAATAGAGTTACTGAATGCTCTATAAATGGCATGGGCTGCTAACAAATTATGTAATATTAAGATCACACATAGTCTAAAAATATTTGATATTTTCATATTTTACATCCCAGAATTCCTAGCACAGTAGCTTGAATGTAACTGGAATGCTGCATAAGTCATAATTTCAAATTGCTTAATATGCACAAATTATTTCTTCTGAATCATCATTTTGTAGTCTTACAACATCAATGAAGTAAAAAAAAAAAGTCAAATCTTTTTTCAGGAGCATATGTCTCATCAAACTTGTTTTCAGAAAGCTTATTTTGGAAGGCTAGTCTTTTAACATGCTTTTGATTGTCTTTCCTTATTAGCTGTCTGTCCTTGAGCTCACCTGACCTTCTGGCCTGTCACAGATATACTGAACTTGTTCCTCTCCTTCATTAAGTTTCTGTGACTTTGGTGAATGTTCTACTTGGAAGCTGTAGGTTACATTAAAGAGCTTGTGGAATTCTAATGGGAATACCTTGAAAGGGGTAGGTTAGCCATTGTCTTTCAAGGAAATAATTTAGGGAATACAAATGAATGATTAAGCTACTTTCTCAAGCCAATGGTCCATTTGTAACTGAAATCATATTGTTATATTAATGTAAGATTTCTAATTAATTCAGATTCCAAGTAATGAGCAAAGACCTCTATTTCTACTACCTTTTTCACACATCATTTTGACCCCTTCATGGTGTAAATTTTACTTACCTTGATAACATATGGTTATTTAAGTTTTATAAGTACTATTGGAACCTGACTTCCTGGCTGAATCGCTATTGTTATCCTATTATGAAGACAAGGTATCTTTTTATGTCCTTCAGTTTATTTCACTGCCTTCAGGCAAGATCTAATGTACATTAGCCAAATGAGAATCTTTCCTGTCGTTTAAAGACTGTGGCAATTACTCAGCTGTCCTTGACAGTCAAGTCTGGTTTTTGATGATCTTCTCTCAGAATTGTCTATGTTGCAACATAAGACTTTCTTTTCTTACATCCCTTATTGCAGTTGTAACTATTTCACTCTCCACAAAATAGATGCTATGCCTGGATGATTAAGACTCTTTCTTTGTTCTAAAAAATATTCCTTTTAAAATATTGTTCCTCAGAAGCTCTCCTTCTAATCCGTAATGTCTTTTGGCACTTCTCTCTAAACATTTCCCACATTTTCCCATTTGTTTTAAGTGATGGAACTCAGACTAGGATTTAATAATCCAATAAATCTGATTTATTGTGGATATAATCCTAGCTACTATGTGTTCTGCTTATATCTTTTCATTTTTTAGACTTTTAAAATACATACCTCAGCATTTACTTGGATTTCTAACAATCATTTTTAATCTCCTTTTTATGGTATGTTTTCTTGTAACTATTAGACATACGTAATTTATTTTGCCTTCTTAAATTTTGTACCCTGACTTGTCCTGATTTCGCTTAACTTATTTAGAATATGGACATTTATTGCTCTTGTGAAAACTCAGTTGAGTGTTGAACCCATTCTTTGAGGTGTTCTCTAAGGTTATTATATAATTGAAAACCCAAATAAACCTGATTTGAAAGGCACTCCTATACTTTCTATTATTTTTATCTGTTCAAGTATAGGAAATTAGTCTATTATTGTTTGGATAATTTTAAATGTACTATGGCTAGTTCAATGCTGTGATTTACCTATAGAATATCTTCTTTCTTGAGGAGAATCATGTAGTCACTTGAAATTTTTCAAGTCACCTGAACTTGAAAAATTGATTGGATATATCCCCATGGGTCTCCCTTTACCAACTATAAACTTCCAGCAACCTCTACATTCATATTTTTTAATGTCTCTTTGATTTTCTACATTAAGGGCAAGTGATGTGAATGTGATAATCGATGCTAAGAAAAATGTCATTTTTATATGGTTCAGTTGGTTAAAATTTTCAACATTTAGTATACTCAAAAGAATAATCCAACAGAAAGGTAAAAATGAATGCTATATTGTATCTGGTTAAAGCTTTTGTCAAATTACTAAAAATTCTTTAGAATGATGAATTAGATCTTCCTTCATTTAATGGACTGGGTGTGTCTGATGTGAATTCGATTTTTTTCCATGAACTTCAGTGATAAAATTAGAGATGTGTTTCCCCTTCCCTCAACCCCAGTTTCACCAAGCAGGTTGGAAGCATTGAAGAGGAAGACATTAAGATAAGTCATCAGATCCATACATTAAAGGAAATGTGAGTTGCATATTTAAAACAACCTATCACTCAATACTTTACTGTTTGGTTTGTAAAATAAAAATTGTAGGATCATGGTCTTGTTATTTGACTTCTCCATCTATTTATCTAACAAGAATTAACTGGGTGTCTACGATATGCTTGGAAACAGAGGTTGAGAAACAGTTAAGGATGAATCCCTTCCCTAGAAGTATTCACATTCTAGCAGATCTAAAATGCTATCAGATTTTGGTTCAGTCAGTCCCAGTGATGACCCCTATTGGTCCATGAGTTAAATAGAATGCTATCAAATGAGGATCTTGAAAAAAAATCTTGGAAGAACATCTATAAATGACAAAGGATGACAGTAATACTCAATATATGAAATAAAAGCTCAAAGATGAGTTTATTGTCCATCTAAGTAAGGGATAGTCATGCTGGTCAAACAGTCTCTGAGCAAAGCAAACTTGATTTTATTAAAGTTTTTTGAGAAGAGTGGTATCCAGCCCCTAAGATGACCCTAATGATCTCTGCCTCTTGGTAGTCATGCCCTTGTGGAAATATATACATTATATCAGAGTTGGTATTTCTTGCCAACAGGATACAGCAAAGTGATGGTATGTTACTTCTGAGGCTAGGTCATCATAGAAGATTTTGTAGCCTCTCCCTTGCTCTTGTTTGGATAAGCTATCCAGGAAAGCTAGCTACCATATCATGGAGACACTCCAGCAGCCCTGCTGAGAGGTCTGTGTGCTGATGAAATGAGGCCATGTGCTGCAGCCAGTGAGGAGTTGAGGTCTGTGTGAGCAAAGCAGCATGGAGGTGAAACCTCCAGCACCATTATAGCTTCTGCAAGGTTGATTGCAGCTCCGGTGATAGCTTGACTGTAACTTCATGAGAAACCCTGGCCTGACCCACCCAGAAAGTCCACTCCAGATTCCTGACTCACTATGTGAGTCTGTTTCTTAAACTTCTAGTTTTGGAGAAATTTGTTACAGAGCATACAAGTCAGTGATTAGTAGTTTTTAGCTGTGGAAGTAAAATGACATAGGATTGAGTGTGGTTCCTCAGGAAAGACTGGGTTGCTGATTGACTGGCCTTCAGAGAACGTATTACTAGAGTGAAACTTTTCTTCTTTGGTTAACTGTCAAAAGTAGAACCTTTCACTGATTGTTTGGCTTTCAGAAGTGTGTTTACTGAGGTGAGTTTCCACTGGCTGATAAAACAGGTTTAATATTGGTTCTGGGGGTTGCTTGTCAGCATGCCTGCGTGCTTAGTCGCTCAGTCCTATACACTCCATTGCAACCCTTTGGACTGTAGCCCACCAGATTTCTCTGTCCATGGGATCTTTCAGCAAGCATACTGAAGTGGGTTGCCATTTCCTCCTCCAGGGTATCTTCCCTACGCAGGGATTGAACCCGCATCTCCTGTGTCTCCTGCATTGCAGGCAGATTCTTTACCTGCTGAGCCATCAGCATGGCTATAGAACTGTAATCACTTCGTTAAAGAGGCATAAAAAGTTCTAGTATTAACCTGTTACATAGCTGTAGAACTGTTGAAAGTAAAAGTGTTAGTTGCTCAATCATGTCCAACTCTTTGCAACCCCATGGACTGTAGCCCACCAGGCTCCTCTGTCCATAGAATTCTCCAGGCAAGAATACTGCAGTGGTTAGCCATTCCCTTCTCCATGGGAATCTTCCCAACCCAAGGGTTGAACCTGGGTCTCCTGCATTGCAGGTAGATTCTTTACCATCTGAGTCACCAGGGAAGCAATATTGTGGGGAAAATTATTCTCAGCATAGGTGCAGAAAGAAACAAAGGTACGTGGTAGTTGACTTACTGGAAGCAATTAAGCATAATTATGAACCTAGGATATATATTGTCACCCTGCTTATTTAACTTATATGCAGAGTACATCGTGTGAAATGCCAGGCTGAATGAAGCATAAGCTGGAATCAAGATTGCAGGGAGAAATATCAATAACCTAAAATATGCAGATGACACCACACTTATGGTAGAAAGTGAAGAGGAACTAAAGAGCCTCTTGATGAAAGTTAAAGAGGAGAGTGAAAAAGCTGGCTTAAAACTCAACATTCAGAAAACTAAGATCATGGCATCCAGTCGCATCACTTCATGGTAAATAGATGCGGAAACAATGGAAACAGAGACAGACTTTATTTTCTTGATCTCCAAAATCACTGCAGATGGTGACTGCAGTCCCGAAATTAAAAGACTCTTGCTCCTTCTTGGAAAAAGTTCAGTTCAGTCTCTCAGTTATGTCTGACTCTTTGCAACCCCACGGACTGCAGCATGCCAGGCTTCCCTGTCCATCACCAATTCCCAGAGCTTGCTCAAACTCGTGTCCATCGAGTCGGTGATGCCATCCAACCATCTCATCCTCCGTTATCCCCTTCTCCTTCTGCCTTCAATCTTTCCCAGCCTCAGGGTCTTTCCCAATGAGTCAGCTCTTCATATCAGGTGGCCAAAGTATTGGAGCTTCAGCTTTAGCATCTGTCCCTCTAGTGAATATTCAGGACTGATTTCCCTTAGGATTGACTGATTTGATCTCCTTGCAGTTCAAAGGACTCTCAAGAGTCTTCTCCAAAACCACAGTTCAAAAGCATCAGTTCTTTGGCGCTCAGCTTTCTTTACGGTCCAGCATTCACATCCATACAAGACTACTGGAAAAACCATAGTTTTGACTATACAGACCTTTATTGGTAAAGTAACGTTTGTTTTTGCTGACTGTATAGCGCTTCTCCATCTTCAGCTGCAAAGAATATAATCAATCTGATTTCGATATTGACCATTCGGTGATGTCCATGTGTAGAGTTGTCTCTTGTATTGTTGGAAGAGGGTATTTTCTGTGACCAGTGCATTCTCTTGGCAAAACTCTGTTAGCCTTTGCTCTGCTTCATTTTGTACTCCAAGGCCAAACTTACCTGTTACTCTGGGAATCTCTTGACTCCCTACTTTTGCATTCCAGTCCCATGTGATGAAAAGGACATATTTTTTTTGGTGTTAGTTGTAGAAGGTCTTGTAAGTCTTCATAGAACTGTTCAACTTCAGCTTTTTCGGCATTAGTGGTTGGGGCATAGACTTGGTTTACTATGATTTTGAATGCTTTGCCTTGGAAGTGAACAGAGATCACTCTGCCGTTTTTTAAATTGCACCCAAGTAATGCATTTCAGGGGAGAAGGCAATGGCACCCCACTCCAGTACTCTTTTGCCTCAAAAATCCCATGGACGGAGGAGCCTGGCAGTCTTCAGTCCATGGGGTCGCGAAGAGTCGGACACGACTGAGCGACTTCACTTTCACTTTTCACTTTCATGCAGTGGAGAAGGAAATGGCAACCCACTCCAGTGTTCTTGCCTGGAGAATCCCAGGGACGGGGGAGCCTGGTCGGCTGCCGTCTATGGGGTCGCACAGAGTCGGACACGACTGGAGCGACTTAGCAGCAACAGCAGCAAATGCATTTCAGGCTCTTTTGTTGACTATGAGGGCCATTCCATTTCTTCTAAGGGATTCTTTCCCATACTAGTAGATATAATGATCATCTGAATTAAATTTGCTCATTCCTGTCCATTTTAGTTCACTGATTCCTAATATGTCGATGTTCACTATTGCCATTTCGTATTTGATCATTTTCTTGGAAGAAAATCTATGACAAATCTAGACAACATATTAAAGAGCAGAGACATTACTTTGTCAACAAAGATCATATAGTCAAAGTTATGGTTTTTCCAGTAGTCATGTTTGGATGTGAGAGTTGGACCATAAAGAAAGCTGAGTGCCGAAAAATTGATGCTTTTGAACTGTGTTGTTGGAGAAGACTCTTAAGAGTCCCTTGGACTGCAATAATATCAAACCAGTCAATCCTAAAGGAAATTAGTCCTGAATATTCACTGGAGGGACTGATGCTGACGGAAGCTCCAATATTTTGGCCACCTGATGCGAAGAGCTGACTCTTTATCAGAAAAGACCCTGATGTTGGGAAAGATAGAAGGCAG
Organism: Okapia johnstoni; assembly: GCA_024291935.2. Taxonomy (NCBI): domain Eukaryota; kingdom Metazoa; phylum Chordata; class Mammalia; order Artiodactyla; family Giraffidae; genus Okapia; species Okapia johnstoni. The sequence continues at coordinate 56,962,246 of CM044310.1, read as the reverse complement.
AAGGAGAAGGGGATGAAAAAAGATGAGACGGTTGGATGGCATCACTGACTCACTGGACAGGAGTTTTAGCAAGCTCCTGGTGATGCTGAAGGACAGGTAAGCCTGATGTGCTGCAGTCCATGGGGTCACAAAATTCCGACATGATGAGCAACTGAACAACAGCAACAAGGACATGAGCCTAGGAAAGAGAATGACTGTATCTGGCAGTGTTCGAGGTGATTTCATAAAGATGGTGATGTATCAGTTTATTCTTACAGGATAGGTTACAGTTTCTAAATACGGAATAGAAGAAAGTGTAAGGCAACAGGGAGAGCATGAAGGAGTCCAGATGTTGGAACTAACTTTAAGTTCTTTTTCACTGAATTCCTCTGCACAACTTAGTACTAGACTATTTTTTTCTTACTGGGATATAATTGGCATATAATATTATTAGTCTCAGGAGTACAATATAGTGATTTGATATTCTTATTATATGTATTGTGAAAATATTGACACAATAAATCTAGTTATCATGATAACATAGTTACAAATTCTTTTTCTTGTGACAAGAACTTTAAAGATCTACCTTCGTAGTGTGTCAAATATATATTATAGTATTATTAACAATAATCGCCAAACTCTACATTACATCCCCATGATTTATTTTAAAACTAGAAGTTTGTACCTTTGATTACCTTCTCCTATTTACCCACCTCCCTACCTCTGGCAAACACCAATCTATTCTCTTTATCTATGAATTCTGTGTTTTTTTTTGTTTTTGTTTTATTCCACATATAAGTATAATCCTATGATATTTGTCATTTTCTGTCTGATTTATGTCACTCCCTCTCAGTATTATGACCTCATGGTACAACCATATTGTTGCAAATGGCAAAATTTCCTTTGTTTTATGGCTGAATAATATTGGCTCAGATGTTAAAGAATCCACCTGCAATGCAGCAGACCTGGGTTCAATTCCTGGGTTGGAAAGATACTCTGAAGAAGGGAATGGTTACTCACTCCAATATTCTTGCCTAGAGAATTCCATGGACAGAGGAGCCTGGTGAGCTACAGTCCATGGGGTCACAAAGAGTCGGATATGACTGAGCATACACACAGTATTCTCTTGTATGGGATTTTTTATCCCTATGTCCATTGATGGGCATATAGGTATTTCAATGTCTTAGCTATTGCAAATAGTACTGCAGTGAATATGGGGATACCCACATTTTTGAGTTTGTATTTTTTTTTCCCTCAGATATAATACCAAGCTGTGGAATTTCTAGACGGTGATTCTATTTTTAATTTTTTCAGGAACCTTCATATCTTTTTTCTCTGGTAGTGCTATTAGCTGTTGAGAGCATATTCCTTATTTCCACACTAAAATTCTTTATCACATAGTCAGCATTTATGCATAACTATTTGTTTTATAAATATATGTGCAACATATTACTATAGCAGTTGAGTCATTTTTTCATCTTTTACATATCAAAATACCTTTTGTTTACTCTCTCTGGATTCATTCAGAGATTACTATGATATACATGTAATATAGTATGGCACTGTTCTTTAATATTTAACATTTTTAATTTAATAAAATATAACCTAACCAGAATGGAGGCAGAAATCCAAGATAATAAGAGCCTATTCAGTCCCTCCACAAATCTTTATTGAGTACCTTGTGTTCAGTACTCTGTGATAAATTTGAGGACATTTCAAAAGTAAATAGACTATCTTCCCTCTTGTGTGTTTATGATTTAGGCGGGGGAAATGATCCATATACATAAGTAACTGCAATAGAAGATATAAAGCGGTGAGTGGTGTAAAACGAGCACATGCTGAGTTCTCAGTTGCTCTGCTAAGCAGCCTTGAGAGGAGGGCGTAGAAGGGGCTTTTCACGTGAGAGGAGCCTGAGCTCCTGTGAGTGTCTGAAGTGCAGACACTCCTGACATCTTTTGAGAACTGTGAGGCTGCCTCTAAAGTTATGACATGCTCACATTCACGATACATATGACCAGTCCTTCTAAAATAACAATAATTAAAAACAGTACACTTGTTGAGGTCAGAGAAAGATATCATGTGATATCACTTATATGTGGAATCTAAAAAAAAAGAAGATACAAATGAACTTACTTACAAAACCAGAATAGACTCACGAACATAGAAAACACACTTATAGTTACCGAAGGGGAAGGGAAAGTGAAAGTGAAGGCGCTCAGTCGTTCCAACTCTTTGCAACTCCATGGACTGTAGCCCACCAGGTTTCTCCATCCATGGGGTTTTCCAGGCAAGAATACTGGAGTGGGTTGCCATTTCCTTCTCCAGGGGATCTTCCCCACCCAGGGATCGAACCCAGGTCTCCCACATTGCAGGCAGATGCTTTACCCTCTGAGCCACCAGGGAAGCCCGAAGGGGGTGGGGGGAGGGGGTAAATTAGGAGGTAGGAGTTAACATATACACACCTTTATATATGAAATAGATAAATAACAAAGACCTACTGCATAGCACAGGGAACTATGTTCAATATTTTGTAATAACCTATAACGGAAAAGAATCTGAAAAAGTATATATGTATGTATAACTGAAAAATAAAACATTACCCTTGTTTACTAAGAAGTATGCACTACTTCATTATATAGTGATTAACTTCAGTGTACTATATAATGATATTTTTATGTATAATCTGGACATAAAGATTTTTAGAAAATCTAAAGTTATAAAACAAGAAAATATTACTAAGAACTCAGTTTCTTTAATATAGCAATTTTTGTTACCTTGGCATATTTTTTTACAGCAGTTTATAAAACTACTTGTAACTAGAATATTTTTGCCATCCCAGGTGGCACTAGAGGTAAAGAATCCCCCTGCTGATGTAGAGGATGCCAGCAATGTAGTTTCAATCCCTGGGTTGGGAAGATCCCCTGGAGTAGGAAATGGCAACCCACTCCAGTATTCTTGCCTGGAAAATTCCATGGACAGAGGAGCCTTGTGGGCTATAGTCTACGGAGTCTCAAAGAGTCAAACACACTGAACTCGCACCCACCACCACCACTTGTAAGGACAATATTTAAGCCCTGGAGTAACACTATGTGTCATGTTGCCCAATTCCCTTTCCATTGTCATGAGGAGTCATTTAGGAGGTTCTAAAAACGTATCATTTGAGTTGAGGATCTGAGGGTGCAGAGGCTAAACAACCTGCTCAAAGTCACGACCTTAACTGTTACTGTGACAGTGATGATGATTCAAGTTCAGAGTCGCATCAGGCACATCACCCCCCGCCCCCACCACCATGCACACATGCTTCCCAAACCACCCTGGCTTCTTTTCTTTGTCCAGAAAAGTAATTTTTCTGGACAAAGTAACATCTTATGGAAAAACCCCAAGGATCGTTTTAGCCAACCCAATAAGTACCATCGTATCTACCTTTGTACTAGTCCTGTTTTCTTCTTTGTTTTCCTCAAGCTTTACAACTGGCTGCTACTTTTGTCCTTCTAGTATTTTCTGAATCAAAAACTGAAAGGAATATACTCACTCACCCTTTAGTTCTATCTTGGGAGCGGAGGTTAGGAGAGGCCTTGGAGTCAAGGCAGTCTGGTCCTGCAAAAACTCACATTGCCTGTGGACAGGTTGGATTCCAACCTCTTTGGAAAGCTCTGACTGTGCATTTTTGGCCCCTTCATATGTCGCTCTGCATGACTATTTTAAGCTTAATTCCTTTCCTTTTCCAACCACACATATTAAAGTGTAGGAAATAGTATTTCATCATGAAACTTCACGTAAAACAAAAACTGATCCTTTTTAGGTGTAGATTTTGTTTAAGCTGAAAATCATTTCATATCCCTAGGAGACAATGATGACTTTTCTCCCTAAGACTGCAATATAATGAGGTAAAATGTTTTCACAATACTTTGGAATTTTTATAATTGTCCTCTGTATTGTTTGACTGTCAGTTAAATTAGAACATGTGATAATTGTAGGGAGCTGATAAGACTTTCTATTAAAGGTATGTCATTATGTTAATCTTGGTTCAAATATAGTTTGCCCAAATTTTATTTTGATTATATAATATTAGAATAAATTAACCTGTTAAATAAGATTACCCTAGAGGGCACAGCACATTTTAAATGTCTTTAAAGTTAACCTCAATTTAAACAAGTATATAAATCATGTGCTACTAAATCTACAGTTGTGTTTCCTCTTCACAATTTTGAGAATAGATATTTCTATATAAACATAGATTTTTTAAAACTTAAAATCAACCAATGAACAAGATTATTTAGCTTTTAATTCTTTCCATATTGTGGGAAAAAAGTGAATGATAAAGTTTAAAAAATTTAGACACTCCCAGATTTTATCTAGTATGCAAACATCTACATTGACAGCTACTTGTTAACTTTATTTTGAAAACTAATTCCTATGTCATGTTGCAAATAATATAGGTCTTCCAATGATTTTAACTGTAATTCTTTTATCCGTGAATGGGAAGGAATCAGTGACCATGACCACCACACATAGCTTTCTAAACTTTCACATCATAATTATGTACTGTCCATTTTATGATGATATGGCCTGCTTTTTTCAGAGTAAGTTCGACAGATATCTATTGAAAGATGAACGATTTCAACTCACCTTATTTAAAAGAAACATTCAAAACTTCATCTATTTATATATTCATGCATTGAGTAAATAGTCTGAAGTTCATGCTGTGGTGCTACATACCAGGAACCTGTCGCAAGGTAGAGACATAAAAGGATCATGGAGCAGGCTGATCATTGAGTCGATTTCTTTCTAGTCAATATAGTTGACTCCTGAGAGTCAACAGTAGATTCTTAGGACCTTTCAGCTAAAAAATCGATGGTGGTTTGGCACCATCAAACAAACATTTGGTTTTTCATAATTGTGTATATTAACCTCCACCTGACTGTCTAGTGTGCTCCTATTTGACATTTTAAGAATAAAATTTAAAGGCAGAAGAGGGAAAGGTATAGAAGAGATGAGAAGGAGATGAATTTTATAATAGATATTGCTGCCTCGTTATTTTCATTTTTTTTCCTCTGTGTATGTGTGTTAGTCGCTTAGTCGTGTCTGACTCTTTGTGACCCTATGGACTGTCACCTGCCAGGCTCCTCTGTCTATGGAATTCTCCAGGCAAGAATACTGGAGTGGGTTGCCATTTCCTTCTCCGGGGAATCTTCCTGACCCAGGCTGAACCTAGGTCTCCTGCATTGCAGGCAGATTCCTTACCATCTGAGCTATAGGGAAATCCCTCATTTTTTTCCCTCTAGTTATTTCCCAAAGCATCACTACACCACTATATACTGTGATAGGTACGGGCAGAAGTCAGGAGATTTCTGTCTTTTTAAAGAAGTGCTTACATAATGTACAACCTATGTATACAAGCAGTGAAACAGTTTTTCCACACTGTAGACCACAGCCAGTGTGCTCTTCAATATATGTTCACTCTTTAAGAAGAATCTGGTATCATGATTTGGGTTTCTGGCTTTAAGTTTGAGGTTAATCAGAATTCTTTAAAGCCAAAACAAATCAACATCTGTTTAATGAACTAGGACTGTCTCCAGATACTGTATTATTTGGAAATAAATAAAAATAATAATAATTACACTTCACATATATTGAATGCTTTCTATATGCAAAGGATTGTACAAAATGATTTATTTAAATAATCTTATTTAATCCTCGTAGAAACCCAGTTGGCCTTACACCATAAGGCCACTAAATCACAAAGAAGCCATGTGTCTAAGACACATAGCTAGAAAGTGGTAGAGTTGTGGCATGAAACCACAGTGTTTTGATTTTTCAGACTTTGGTTCCAAAATATTTTAAGAAATGTAGGATCTCCAACACATAACCTGTAAAAGTCGTAAATCAGAACAAAAGCTTCAAACAATAATTCAAAAGCAAGGCCAACACTTACACATAATTGTTTGGATGGTAACTATTTAATATTGTAAATAAATATAATTTTTTATTGCTAATTTTAGGTAAGAGTCAATAAATTCTTTTTGGAGGAGGGAGTACAAAATTAGTTCTTATGGACTTACACCAATGACCAATGTTGCATTTTATTGCTTTTTTCCTAAAAGGATGCTAGTAGTAGTAGTAGTGTTAGTCACTCAGTGGTGTCTGATTCTTTGTGACCCCACGGACTGTAGCCTACCAGGCTCCTCTGTCCATGGGATTATAAAGGCAAGAATACTCGAGCAGGTTGCATTCTCTTCTCCAAGGGATCTTTTCAACCCAGTGATCAAAGCTGGGTCTCCTACCTTGCAGGCAGATTCTTTACTGCCCGAGCTACCAGGGAAGCCATTTGTTTATTACCAAAAACTACTTACATTTAGAAAAGATGAAGAAGAAAATTTACTCATTTACTCAACAGATATTTACAGAGTGATTACAGTCACCCATAAAATAGGCCCCAAGAGATAACTACTATTAACTTGTTGCTGTATTTTCTAATATTCAGCTTTTTAAAATACATAATTGTGATGACAGGGAATATAAAAGTTACACATATATACATGAACTTCTAAATCAATTTTTCTGATTATAAAAATAATATATACACATTATGGAAAATTTAGGAAAAGCAAGAAAAAGTAATTTTTTAAGTCCTTAGAATATTCATCTCCTCAAAATAATCTGTCACTATTTATATGTATTTCATGAATTGCACAATGAATTATAAGACATTTCACTTACTGTATAGGTTAATAAAATTAAACACATCTACATGCATTGATTTTTATCACAGTGAACTCAAGAATATTCATATGTCTGAATGAAAAATGATAATGAAGAGAATGATGGAAAAATACTGTTAGCTTGGGAAAGTTTAGTCATCTTTCTTGATTGAGTAATTGAGTGATCTGGGCCATTCAACATTAGTCTAAAAGACACAGAAGAGCATCGATCACAATTCTCTATAAAGAAAATGGCCAATCTCTTTCTCTATGCTCCTCTGCTAATGTTAAATGGAAAAAGTTAGCACTACTCCCATCACAATATCCACCTGTGTAAATAGTTTAGCCAATAAAGAAGTTCTAGAAGATAACAGAACCCATCACTGCTTTTGCTAGGCTCAAGTATATGTAGGTAATGACCCTCACTCATCCCACAACCCCAAGTCACTGTTTGTATACTCCCACAATCTTCAAGTTTGTGTTTTTGCACATTTAAAGTGCCTTCAATGAGAAACAAAGTGAAAAAGGAAAGAGGGAATTCTTGTCTAGCATTTGGCATCTGAACATATATACACCCAGTAGCTTGGAAGAGCCTAGCAAAGGGCAAATCACCATAGAGGGGGCAGCAAGTGTGTCTCTCTCCTGTAGAGCAGAGAGGGGATGACTCCGTTGTAGAACTTTGAATATTAGATTATGGATTTTGAGTCTAGCAAGTTTTGGGTATGAAACAATGATACATCCATTGATAGTATCCACTGTAATGTATAGTGAATTATGTTCCCTATTAGTCACACTAGAAAACTGCTAAATTAGATTCCAGGGGACTTAAGCTGACAGAATGAGGCAACAGTCAGAAATATCTTCAGATAAGATCAATTCCAGTGTGACCAAAGTGCCCCAGAACAACTGGCTGCAGATTGCTGAGCTCCACGGGAACGTAAGGGCGTTGCAGTTCTGATCTGACATGAGGTAATAAAAACCCACTTGCAAGGAGAGAAGCACTGAAATGCACGTTTTAGAGAGAATGCTAAAAGATCGTAGCAGACATCAACCTGGCAATAAAAAACCCCATCTAAGTAATGGGTTAAAGGTCGTGGCACAAGAAACATGATTCCTGAGACAGGGAAAGCAACAAACGCAGGAGCACTGTGAAGGACAGAATCAAATCAGGCTGCGCCCGGGTCCTGACAACACGGATTCAACAGGACCCCTGAGTTTGGGCTCCAAGCTGAATAAGGAAAAACCCTAATTCATGACATTTCCATCCTTAAATTTAGTCTTCATTACTCCTTCTGTTAAAGTCCATCTAAAAGATTTTGAAAATTATTTAAATCCTCATCTACCTATGAAAGTCTATACCCTTCATAAAGCTGGAAAGCATATGAAGTCTCTGGTCAAAATCTTCTCCCTCGAAAGTATACAACAGTTCTTCATTTATCCTACATCTTTTAACATATACAGATATAGCCAGAAAAGCCCAGTGAACCTTGCCACCCAGCTTCCTCAACTATCAGCATTTTATCAACATTCAGAACATTCCTTGCTCTCTTCACTTTCCTCACTCTTGTTCAAATCACATTATTTCTGGTCTGGACCAGTTAAATCTCTTAATAATCTTCTCCTTGCTCACCTTCCAGTCTATTTTCACACAAAGTCAAAACGTAAATCAGATCTCACCACTCCCGTGCCTAAAATCTCTTATGCCTTCTCATTAAATTTTAAAGATCCCAAACACTCCTCATGGCCTGGAGAGCTTTCTGGTCTCAGTTGAAGTGTCCCTAAGAAAGAAAAAGAAAGTGAAGTCACTCAGTCGTGTCTGACTCTTTGCGACCCCACGGACTGTAGCCTGCTAGGCTCCTCCGTCCATGGGATTCTCCAGGCACGAGTACTGGAGTGGGGTGCCATTTCCTCCCTAACCACCCCATCAAAAACGTCTTGCCCCATTCCTTGTCCCTCTCCTAGTAAAACAAGCTGTTCTATTTCCATCATGGCTTTTATCACTATCTAAAATTCTATTATTTCTCCACTGATGCCCCAACTCATAGCTGGAGAACTCTGTCTCCAGGACAGCCGGAATCTTGTCCATGAGTTCACAGCTTTCTCCTCCACCTCTGGCCGAGTGGTTCTCAGCCCTGTTGGCACATTACAAGCACCTGGGAAGCACTGAATAATACAGCCTGGGGTGGGACCCAGGCACTGTTTTTTCAGGCCCTCCTCCGCCCCAGGTGATTCGGGTGCCTGCCAGGAACTAAGAAACACTGCCTTATGAAAATGCTTGGCACATACAAGGTACTCAGTAACTTTTTAATTAAATGGATGAGGGCTTGACTCCGACCTAAATTATATTTTAAACACAGCAGTAGATAATTTGCCAGGAATATATTATTCCTTTGAGTCTTCAGAATCACTTTGGTTCTGCAGCATGTATTTTTAAGTCCATATTGGGAGAGAGAGACAAAGAGAGACAGGGAAAGTGTGAATGAGGGTGAGGGAAGCACGGGTTGCTGCAGGGGAGGGGGAGAGAGGGAGAGAGAGATTGATGTGTTTCCTATGTTTTCATTCCTGAGTGAAGAAAAATTTTTCTTGTGCTAGTGTTAACCACCTGTTCATGGGTCATAAGCACTCAGCCAGCTGATTAGGAGGCTTCTAAACTAACCAGGGGCTTTCTTGGTGGCTCACATGGTAAAGAATCTGCCTGCAATGTAGAAGACCCAGGTTCAATCCCTGGGTCAGGAAGATCCCCTGGAGAAGGGAATGGCAACCCACTCCAGTATTCTTGCCTGGAGAACCCCATGGACAGAGGAGCCTGGTGGGTTATTTACAGTCCACGGGGTTGCAAAGAGTTGGCTAACACTTTCACTTTCAAACTGACTCTACTAGCAGGCTTTTCCCCAGCCCCAGTCTTAATGCCCAGCTCTTTGAATAGGTAGGTTTGGGAAAAACTGCCTTTCAGAAGTTACTATTAAAGTCTTACGCATCCAAGAATGGAAGATGCTAGCATTAATCCTTTCCCTGCCTTTTTTTTTCTTCCTGGCTTATTTGCAATCTGTGAATAGTTGTAGGATGAACGTTGCTGTTAAGTTGGGAAATTTAGAGAAGTATTCTGGCTGTTTGATCAATCAGGAACCACAAGACAGAGTAACAGTCATTCAGCAAGGACAGGCCTCAAACTCTCTGCCTCTTCCTTGTGAACATTTGTAGTTGTTCTGTGGTTCATAAAAAAAATTCTAAAACTCACTGACCACCGTCACTGATCTTTTCAACAATACTGAGGCAAGTATTAGATAGGTAGACAGACAGAGATAGACATAGATAGATAGACCTTTTTCCATCTAGCAGGGTTGAAAACTGAGCTTTAAGGAAATCATATCTTGCCCAAGTAGCCACAGTCAGTTTGTGGTAGGCTCTTTTTCATATGGTTGTATCATCAATTACAAAGAATGATGAGCAGGAAATGGTGATTGAACTTTCTTCACAAACCAATGCTTGCAATATAATTTTTCTAGGTAACCTCAAAACTTCAAGTGTTCAAGGCTGTCCTTTTCCAATGCATTTTTAAATAGGATGAAAATATGGCATGATGGCACTTTAATTGAAGACTGAAGTATCCATTTCTTTTTCCAACATAATTGACATTTTTAGTAGTGTAAATGAATTTCTTTTCAACTAGATACAAATATTATAGAATATAAGTGGAAAATAAGAATTATAAAACAAAACATAGTTGAGTCTATGTTATAAAATATATTTTATTAGATTTGATGCAAATAATTTTCTCCATAAATCTACAAAATAAAAGATTTGTTTTAATATTTCTGATATTTGCAGTTTTTTCCCTATGAGATTTATTGTCTTATAGGAGCATTGTCTATCTATTTTGTTAAATTTTGCATTTAAAACCTCAGATTATTATTTCATAAATGTGAGAATAAAATTCTTACATGGGACTGTTGGTATGAGAATTCATCAGTTTGTTAATACTTTGGATTATTACTTTTGCTTTTATTATTGAGAAATATCTACAAATATAGAATATTCTCATGAGGCCTTTTAAAAGGGGAGAGGGAAAAGATGAAATGAAAGTGTTACATTTGTATCATAAGGCTCATAATGGACTGACTCTTAAGTGCATCAGTGATTATTTACTTCATGAATCTGTGACTCGATGCACTTCAGGTAGGTTCACACCTCACTTTCCAACACTGTTTTTCCCGTGTATTGGGACTAAAGGAATGTACCATGAATCAGAGACTGAAATTCAGATGCCAGTATTATTACATAGCAGAGAAAAGCTATCTTTGTGAAAGCAATTCCCTTACTCCTGAGATAGTTCGAGGTATCTATTTTGGACAGTATCATCCTTTATGAAAAAGAAACAGTAGTATTGATTGAGTACTTCAGTGATATTCAGAATTTATTAGGGCTTCCTATCCTTAAGTAGTTGGATGAAATGAAAATGCTCTGAATTTAATCATCATTTGTTCTTCAAGTCTCCTTAGGAAAACATTCATTGTAAGATAGGACTTGATAAGGTAGGACAGGGATTTTAAATATGAGAAACATCAAAAGAATTACTCTGTGTGGCATTCATCAGCTTCACAAATGTGCATATTTTAAATCACTGGATTTCAGGCAAGACTTTGCATTCATACCAGAACCAGAAGTGTTTTTATAACGTGCCTGGAGGAAAATTCTTTGTTATGGCTTCACTGAATACTCATTAATTTTGTATCAGAAGAGGGGAGTTGATAGCAATTTTGCACCTATCTGCAGATGTATGAAATGTTTAGTCATTTTAAGGTAAGAAATTCTCGTATGTCAGCATTTCACTGAATTTAGCAAAACTGCTTTGTTTCTGTAAGGAGAATGTAGTGTTTAATAATCATCGGTTTCAAAATTCTGTTAGCTAATGAAGTTGATTTAAGCATGTAAGCAATGTAAATCTATTTTTATTTTAAAATATTTTCCAAACATAAAGAAATACACCAGCTAATATAATGAGTGCTCACCTATTCATTACCCACAAAGAACTCGTACAACTTTGTTTATATAATTCTCTGTATTTTTATTTCTATTTCATTCCTTTATCTTTCTTTAATGAGGTCTTGATGTAAAACGCACAGAAGAGCTCTCCTAAGAACTATGTGTAGATGGTTCTGAGTAGCCCTGGCAGACGGGTCCCTAGACCCACAGCATGCTCCTGGCACTGCGCCCCACCATCCCACTCACCCCTCCCCCACACCATCCCTTGCAAGGACCTTAGCAATCATCTATCTGATTTTATTTTTTACGCAGTATTTTTGGGATTTGCCCTTCATGTGTGTTTTGGAAGGTACATAAGTTCTACACATAGATAAATATACACATACGTAGATTATATATGAATACCAGGGGATTCATACAGATAGAGATGTACAGTAAATGATTTTAGAGACCACTCTGTTGGAGAACAAAATTCAAGCTCCTTCACAGTCTGCTTACCTTCTGGGCACTTTGAACTTTTCACCTTTCCCTGGCCCTGACTCCGCACAGATTCCCTTGTACAGAAAATCCCCTTTACAAACCTTAACTCAGTCAGTGCAACCTTGGTGTGAACCCTTAGTAGTTCTGCAGTCACTGCCCCCTGACTGCCAGTAGCCATTTTTTCAGGTATGTTGAAAATACCTAGCACAATAATTTAAATCTATGTGTATCTGTCTCCCAAATTCTACTCTGCACTCCATCAGATGGGAGTCATTTCTTATTCATCTTTGCATCTATAGTGCCTTGCAGGCCGTCTGGTACATCACAGGTGCTCAATAAATACTTTTGAATGAGCGTGTAGAACTGTGGGCATGCATTACAGATAGGTTACTGCTTATAATCAACACTAAGGCAAGGCAATATATGGCTGTAAATTTAGTCAGTGTTCACTGACTCCAGGAAGATGTTAGAATGCAAATGTAAGCGATCTCTTTGGGAAGGCTCTAGGTATCCACAGCTGTATTTTCAAGGGTCAAAAAATAAACACAAGATAATTTATGACTAGCCCTGTTATTTTTAAGTCTTGAGGAATTTCTTAGGCTTAGGGTGACCCGGGCTTATATTTTCTTTCTTGCCATGGATGAACTTTTAGACTATCATATCCACTGTGGTCACCTTTATTGTTTTCTCATTCTATTCTCTAGGTCTGGTTGCAGAGGGAGAGGCTAAAGACAAAACAAACAACAAATATAGGGGCTTCCCTGGGGTATGTGTTGGACACCTGGTCTGGGAGCTAAGACCCCACATACCTCCTGGCCAAAAAACCAAAACATAAAGCAGAACAATATTGTAACAAATTCATGAAGACTTTTAAAAAATGGTCCACTTCAAAAAAAGATCTTACAAAAAATATAGTTATTCTTGTTTAGTAGCTTAGTTGTGTCCAACTCTTTGCAACCCCATGGACGATAGCCCACAAAATTCCTCTGTTCATAGGATTTCCCAGGCAAGAATATTGGAGTGGGTAGCCATTTCCTTCTCCAGGAGATCTTCCCAACCCAGGGATCAAACCCAGGTCTCCTGCATTGCAGGCAGATTCTTTACCACTGATCACCTGGGATGCCATCTAACTAAATTTTATATATAAGATATATATGAAGGTATATACAGTATAAAGTTATCTATAAAATAAGACTATATAGTTTAATTATATTTATAATAATAAAAATATATAGTGTAGTAGAGACCTTGGTTTCTTGACTAAAACAATAGATCAGCTCGGACCCAGTGTTGCCTTTATCACTATCAAGTATGTATGTTGGGACAAATTCTTTACTTTGCTCAGCACCAGTTTTTATATCCATAAAAAATAGTCTGCAAAATATTATGTGGACTGAGTAATGTAAGGTGTTTAAGTAACATAAAATCATTGTCGTTGCTCAGTTGCTAAGTTGTGTCAGACTCTTTGCAACCCCATGAACTGCAGCAGACCAGGCTTCCCTGTCCTTACTACTGAAGGACCTCACTTCCTGAAGTTTGCTCAAACTCATGTCCACTGAGTCAGTGATGCCATCTAACCATCTTATCCTCTGTTGCCCTCTTCTTCTCTTGTCCTCAATCTTTCCCAGCATCAGGGTTTTTTTTCCAATAAGTCAGATCTTTGTATCAGGTGGCCAAAATTTTGGAGCTTCAGCTTCAGCATCAGTCCTTCCAATGAATATTCTGGGTTGATTTTCTGTAGGATTGATTGGTTGGATCTCTTTGCTGTCCAGGGCACTCTCAAGAGTCTTTTCCAGCACTGCAGTTTAAAAGCATCAATTCTTCATAGTGCCTGATTAAAAAAACATCTGGTAATTTTTAGCCACCTTCATTATTCTACTTCCTAGTAAGCATAATTGATTTTTTTTAACATGATAAAATGGATTTTAAGGTGAACTAGAAGCATACTAACCTAGTGAAAAACATCTCAGGAATTCCTTTCATTCCTCTTTCTCTGGGTGGGATATTTAAACAACAGATTCCTTTTTTCTATAGAGTCAAAATGTGATTTACTCATTTCAGCCTCAGTTAAAACTGCCAAATAAATTTTCATTCCAAAATACAAACTAGTTAATACATACAAATTACCTGAAAGAAACCTTGACACACGGTAACCATTCAAAAAATGTTAGCTACAGTTGACTTTTTTACTGACAGATTATTAACCTATTTTTCATGGCCACAGTATGTGTAAAACTACAAACATATTTTGAACTGTTAAATAATTGTTTTATCCAACAGAACTGCAATGAACAGAATCCATATTTTGTTTAAAATACATTACAATATAATCATTTTAAAATGACATTTGAAAAACATTGTATGAAAAAACTGCTACTAAAGATACTATTGAAAGTGAAATATTGAGGGTGAATAATTTTATAAATTTAATGGGACATTGCAATAGAAATACTGCTTTGTAATTGGCGATTTTAATGAGTTTCAGTTTCTTTGAGAAGACTGTTATTATAAATAGGATACTTATATCCATGGTAACTGGGAGGATGCCTCTTAGCTTTTCAAGACATACTAAGATAATTAAGTTTTCTTTATTTCTTTTTTCCTCCATAGTTTAAAAACAACAATGGAGAGTTTTGCTCATTTGTTCACCAGGATATTATACACAGTTCCAGTATAAAAAGTAAAATCTAGTGAGGTAAAATAAATCAATAAAGTTCACTCTGTTGAAGGTTGGGGAATAGGTCCTTGTTCCATAGAAAGTACCAGACAGCTGGAAGATATCTTTCTTAATACTTTCAGTGACAGCTACAAAATTTCCCCTTTATCAGATATCACTAGATAGAGATAGAAATCTGACTCTTGTTAATTTTAGCCTACATGTAATTGAAAATAGCTCTTTTTAAGGCAGAAAAACATGAGCAATGTGCTTGCCTTAAAAAGAAAAATTGTAGGCAATGTAAATACTACTGTCAATATTGTAGGTCTTGAATCAGTCGATGAAAACATAAATCTCCCATCACCAACCACTTGTTTGTAAATTAAAAAAGGAAAATATTACATAAATTTTATTTTTATATATTGACAGATATAATATGTGCTGATATATAACATGGAAATATTATATTTGAAAGTATCTAGCAACCACCTATGTATTTGTAGAACAACTTTGCCACAGGAGGGCAAGCATATTTTAATAATTTAGGGCTCCATTTTATGCTATATAAATACAGTACTATGGCGAACCTCCCTGGCGGTCCAGTGGTTGAGACTTCACCTTCCAAAGTGGGATGTGTGGGTTCGATCCCTGATCTGGGAACTAAGCTCCCGTATGTCTCGTGGCCAAAAAACCAAAACATAAAATAGAAACAGTATTGCAATAAATGCAATAAAGACTTTAAAAATTGTCCACATCAAAAAAAGCTTTAAAAAATATAATACTATAAACTATGTTATCTTAAGCTGTGATTTCAAGGAGCACTAGGGTGCAGATGTGAGCATTTTGGTGTCTTTCACTGTAGAACTGGTTCTCTTACAGTACTGGTGTGCTGCCGGGGCAGTGTGGGTACTGCCGGCCTGCAGAGAAGGTATAACCCAATGCAAGATTCTTGCTACTGCCTTCATAGCCTCTCTACATAACTGCTGCACTACAGAGGTGCATAATCTTTTAGAAAAAGAGCAGAGGGTGTTTGTAAGCAGAGGGAGGCCATTCCCCAGGAAAGAACAGGGCCATTTTCAGGGTCCCAGAATTATGAAACAACACTCAGGGCTGATCATAAGCCCTTTAACACACTACCCCTGTTTTTTCATAATTAGAAAAAAGTTCTACTGTATGCCAACACACAAATTTCTAATCGACTTCAAAAAGGGATTTGGTGAAGAAACTTAAAAATAGTTTCCTGCCATCTCCTGTCCTGTTGTCAGCTTGGCCCTCACAAAACCGAACAGAAGCAACCCCATGAGTTTTACTTTGTGAAATGCCAGAATGATAATTGCTGGACAATTTGCCACATCCTATGACTCAGCGTGCAGCCGTTGAGACTGCCAGAATGTCTGAGTGGAGACCATTCTGGTGTGAGCCATGAATTTCTGGGCTTGGGGTTGACTGGCATGAATAATGGTCTGACCCTTGCCAGATCTTTCAATGCTTCAATTCACACAGGCCTCCTTGGACCCATCCTAGAATCATCTGTAATGTCCTCAGAGGCCCCGTCTTGACTGATCTTTTGTGAATCTTCTTGGTAAATGTTTTCCGATCTGGCTTCTCACCCACTGCATAGAGGCAAGGGCCCTGGAACTGGCTCGGGGCCCCTGTTGGTGTGAGAACCCACCCTTCTTTTCCAGGATGGCCAGGTATGCCATCTTCCTAAGGGTTGCAGAAAGTTGTTGATCACTTTCTGCCTCATTTGGAAAATAAAAGTAACTGCAGGAAGGAATTTTGTCAAAGGTGGTGTTGTGTGAGCATATCTGACCAAAGCGTTGGATAGCTAGGTTGGAGCAAAGTTAGATTTTTCTGGAATGGCATGAAAACAAACTTCTAGACCTCCCTGCCCTTCTATCATACTATGTTCTTCCCAGTTAGCCTGAGAGTATCAACTGGTAGCACAGGCTCCTCCTAAAGAACAAGAGTTGGTATTATCTGAAAAAATAAAATTGAAATGTAGAAAAGGCCTTTAAGGATTTTTGAAAAACAGTGTTATATGCACACACACTTGTACAAGCACAGGTATACTGAAGCTAGCAATCAGAGATGTATTTGGAACTAAATGGAACCTTAAATCTAAATGAATTTAAATGAAGTTCTTTAAGACTCACCTCCTGTTGTTACAGTAGCAAAGAGCAGGAACTGACTGCTAAAGTCATTTCTTAAAATTGCCTGGTTTCTAGTGGGAATTTCTTAGACGATGGGAAACAATTGTGTTCAAAGGCAAAAGAAGCAGTTCTGTTGTTTACTTGAGTATGGATGGCACAGTGTATCAGTCCAGGCGAAGCTCTCACAGCTTTTAGGGTGGCATATCTCATCAGCATTTACTCTTCATCAATTATTTTGTAACCAGTCTACTTGTCATACTTTGAACAGAATAATCATCTGTTGCATACATTCATTATTCATTTTCTTTATTACTCCATATGTCACAATGAGTTAGTCCAATTTTAAACAGAAAAATACCTGCTTTTCTTGGCATAGTTGAGAATTAACTGTTTTGTGCATTCTGATTTTTTAAGTAACTAAAATCTACCATGAATGCATTCATTTTTAAAACAAACACAGTTGTTTTAATGGAAACATTGAAAATGTGTACACCTTCCATAATTCCAAGCATTCATAAGCGGAATGCCTTGAACATAACTCAGTTTTCCTGTGCGCAGGTGTGATTATTGTGAATCTGATCATGTCACAGACTCGCTTTCTGTTTTTAAAACACCATTTATTTTTTTCACCTTGCTCTTAGAAGAGAGACTAAAGTCTCTAGTATGACCTGTAACCCACTTGCGTCCTTCTCTGCCTCATTGTACCTTATGCTTTCCGATATTCTCCATGCTGTACACATGTTGGTCTTCTTAAATCTTGTGCCATATTCCCGCCTGCCACAAGACCTTTGTACATGCTGTCATCACTGTCTTGAATGTTTTTCCTTCCTTTCTTTCCTAGATCATCCTCTCCATCCTTCAGATCACAATTCAAATGCCACTTTCTCAAAGAAGGCTTTTCTCATTTCCATGACCATTAATATGAACTCAGAACTATCCCCTAGCATTTGTCACTATACTGAGCCGATGTTAATTATCTCTAAACAGTGAGTTCCATAGGGTCAGAGACCATCTGTTTTACTCACCATCAACCACTTCAGTGCCTGGTACGGTGCCTGGCTCAGATTAGAGCATGCATTTTCACTGGTGTGATGTTGCTTTCAAAGGAGCAAAGCTTGGTTCTCTAAGGGTGAAGAAAAATCCTAGCTATTACAATTATTTGACATCCTCCAAAGGTCCACAGTACATAAAAGTATAAATAGTATATTTGAGGTATTACATTTTTATGGCAAAGCTTGAGAATGGTTGCTCAGGAAAACTAAATGTCTAAAAAGTATTTTTAAGGGGAAAATGAAAAGATGGGTTGAAAAACATTGAAGATAAGTGATATTTATTGAAAGAAAGGATGACTAAAACAATCTAGTGTTTGTAAACAGTGATTTCTAAACTGCATATCATTTTCCTGAGTTGTTTCAGGTGTATATTCCAACATAAAGTGACTGATGTTGATTTTTCTTGAGACTTTTTCTAATTTTATTTCCTATCCCCTCCTTCAATGACTGAAGGTCAGCTCTTACTTATTCTTCTCAGTTTACTTATCTTCATCTCTAAACACTTGGGAGCTAGTAAACTGGATGGCAAAGCTGGAAAAATGTCTAAAATAAAACTAAATGGTTGTAGAATAAGGACCCAGGAAGTTCCTTTTGAACTAATTCGCTGATCAATGTGTCAGGCACAGCTAGGAACACTTTACTGAGTGTGCAATGACTGTATGCAATCCTGCAATATCTTTTGACTTCTTAGACATCTCTAAGATGTCTCTTAGACATCGTTTTGACTATCTTTTGACGTCTCTTCCCCCTCCCTGCATCTTTCCTTCTCCCTTTTCTCTTCTTTTATGACCTAATATTCTTTCTCTTCTGAACATGCCAGTTTGCCACACAGAGATCCCTAAATGATGTGTTTTATTCCAAAACACATTTTTTTTTTCCTCAAGGTGGATTGTATTTATATGTTACCTGAATTACTGCTTCTTCATTATGGGAAGCATTAGCAAAAAAAAAAAAATGTCTATTTGTTAGATTATTCAGAATATCCTTCTACAGAAAATATAGAGTGAGGTCTGTACCACTCAAATATATTTCTCGGCTTTCTCTACAGAAACACATGTTGCTGTTAACAGGTTAATTCATCTTTTCCCATAAACTCTAAAAAAACCTTATATTTGTGTCCATAGTACTGTTTTTGTCCTTACCCTTGGCACCTATATTCTTTTATTTCTTTTATACTCTTCAAACACTTTCCTATCTATCATTCTTAACTGTACTGATTTTTGTTCCACATCTGAGTTGAATTTTTTTGCTTGAGCTTTCACCAGCTCCTGGATTTGATTTTGTACCCCAAGAAATAAGCACTACCTTTTCTCTGTGCATTTCTTATATTCTCTTTTTTGTGATCCTTCAGATCACAGTTCAAATGCCACTTTCTCAAAGAAGGCTTTTCTTATTTCCATGACCATTAATATGAACTCAGAACTATCCCCTAGCATTTGTCACTATACTGAGCCTATGTTAATATTTTAATATTCGGTATTTGTAAACTGAAACTTTTCATAACACCTCTAAGACCTGTGTATTTCAGTATTTGTTAGCAATGTTTATTCAAAATATCTTAGGTCACCTTTTCAGTTGATAAACAGTCAAGAGCTCAAAAACTCTTCTCTGAGGGTCCATCAGGTTAATATTTCCAAGCACAGTTTATTTTATTTTTTTTTTTATTTATTTTTTTTTTTATTGATTGTGTGACCTTCAGAAAGGCTTATTTCAGGAACAAATAAGAAACATGCTTGGTCAGCTTAAACTCATAAGGTTATAGCAGCTGCCCAGATCTTCAGCAGATGACAGGATATCCTACTATGAGTGGGTGTTGCTGTGGGCTGTACAACAGATTCACCAGCCTGAGACTAAGTGTATTTTTTTTTTTTTTAATTTTAGTTGGGGGCTAATTACTTTACAATATTGTAGTAGTTTTTGCCATACATCGACATGAATCAGCCATGGATTCACATGTGCTCCCCCTCCCAAACCCTCCTCCCACCTCCCTACCCCTCCCATCCCTCAGTGTCATCCCAACGCTCCATCCCTGAGCATCCGTCCCATGCATAGAACATGGAATGGTGTTCTGCTTCACATATGACAATATACATGTTTCAATGTTATTGTCCCAGAACGTCCAACCCTCACCTTCTCCCTCAGAGTCCACAGGACTGTTCTATGCATCTGTGTCTCTTATTCTGTCTCACATATAGGGTTACCATTACCATCTTTCAAATTCCATATACATGCATTAGTATACTGTATTGGTGCTTTTCTTTCTGGCTCACTTCACTCTGTATAATGGGCTCCAGTTTCATCCATCTCAATAGAACGGATTCAAATGTATTCTTTTTAATGGCTGAGTAATATTCCATTGTGTATATGTACCACAGCTTCCTTATCCATTCGTCTGCCGATGGACATCTAGGTTGCTTCCATGTCCTGGCTATTGTAAACAGTGCTGCAATGAACATTGGGGTACACGCGTCTCTTTCAATTCTGGTTTCCTCGGTGTATATATGCCTAGCAGTGGGATTGCTGGGTCATATGGCAGTTCTATTCCCAGTTTTTTAAGGAATCTCCACACTGTTCTCCATAGTGGCTGTACTAGTTTGCATTCCCACCAACAGTGTAAGAGGGTTCCCTTTTCTCCACACCCTCTCCAGCATTTATTGCTTGTAGACTTTTGGATAGCGGCCATTCTGACTGGTGTGTAATGGTACCTCATTGTGGTTTTGATTTGCATTTCTCTAATAATGAGTGATGTTGAGCATCTTTTCATGTGTTTGTTAGCCATCTGTATGTCTTCTTTGGAGAAATGTCTGTTTAGTTCTTTGGCCCATTTTTTGATTGGGTCGTTTATTTTTCTGGAATTCAGCTGCAGGAGTTGCTTGTATATTTTTGAGATTAATTGTTTGTCTGTTGCTTCGTTTGCTATTATTTTCTCTCCCATTCTGAAGGCTGTCTTTTCACCTTGCTTATAGTTTCCTTTGTTGTGCAAAAGCTTTTAATTTTGATTAGGTCCCATTTGTTTATTTTTGCTTTTATTTCCAGTATTCTGGGGGGTGGGTCATGGAGGATCCTGCTGTGATTTATGTCGGAGAGTGTTTTGCCTATGTTTTCCTCTAGGAGTTTTATAGTTTCTGGTCTTACATTTAGATCTTTAATCCATTTTGAGTTTATTTTTGTGTATGGTGTTAGGAAGTGTTCTAGTTTCATTCTTTTACAAGTGGTTGACCAGTTTTCCCAGCACCACTTGTTAAAGAGATTGTCTTTTCTCCATTGTATACTCTTGCCTCCTTTGTCGAAGATAAGGTGCCCATAGGTGCGTGGGTTTATCTCTGGGCTTTCTATTTTGTTCCATTGATCTATATTTCTATCCTTGTGCCAGTACCACACTGTCTTGATGACTGTGGCTTTGTAGTAGAGCTTGAAGTCAGGCAGGTTGATTCCTCCAGTTCCATTCTTCTTTCTCAAGATTGCTTTGGCTATTCGAGGTTTCTTATACTTCCATACAAATTGTGAAATGATTTGTTCTAGTTCTGTGAAAAATATCATTGGTAGTTTGATAGGGATTGCATTGAATCTGTAGATTGCCAAGCACAGTTTATAAATAGTGGATAAAATCACTATTCAGAATCTGGAAAGGTCTTAATAAATCCTTGCTTTGATGGTGGCCATTTGCACTACTATGTTAATAAGTGTTTTGCATTTATTGACCAGTGGCAGCTGGCGTTGCCTCAGTGTATTCAATTGATTCCTGTAACTCCAGAGTTAATTGAAGCGATGGTGTGAGATGATCCACAGGACAGGTGTCTGTTCCCTGCCCTCAAGATGTGAGAGCCCTTTGATGGAAGAAGCTGTGTCTTACCCATTGTGTCCACTTCTGTATCTATTTTGCGTGACTGAGTGCCCGACAGATATTGGGCTCTTAATAACTGCTTGCTGAACCCTGCTGATGGAAAAAAAATACTCACTTGGTTGTTTGTCCATACCTGACTAATTTCTCTCCTTCATCAGCACCATTTACTTCCTAACTAACTCATCTTTAATTCGGCTCTAGTGTGTGAATATTTAAAAGATGAAAAATTGAAAATGTTTAATTACTTTTCCATAATGCATTATCTGTGACATCAGCTACCTAATCAATATTTTACCTCTAATTGAATGTGCATGCTGAGGACATTATAAATGATGTCGCACGCACTCAATTTTGTCTTCTGACTCCTGAAAGCTCTTCCTTTCTCCTCCATCTGTCCCATTATGCTTCGATTTGATGATGATGCTACTGTCTGGAGAGGCATGCATATTTGTAGGTTGAGTGAAAAGACTCATGCAGGAACTCATCACTAATTAGCAATGCATTTCCCATAGTGAAAAATTGGCCTAAAGTTTCAAGAAAAAAAATAGAGTTGCTGAAGCTGAAAATTAGTCTGCCAGTTTAGACCCATAGTAAATGGTTATTGCTCTCAAACTTAGGATCTTTACAATAGATAATTGAAGAGTCTCTTAACTACAACATTGTAAATGGCATAACTGTGATGATTGTATTTGGAATTCAGCCCTTGTTTTCAGGGATTTACTGTTTTGAAAAGTGTTTGATAAATTTATAGCAGAAGAGAAAATACTTCTGCCAACTACGTAAGTGCTTTGGACATAATTTGTATTCCTGCTGTTACATGCAGAAACTTGTGCCAGAGGGGAAAAAAAGTAAAAAGAAATTTTGTTTGGAAAGAAACCAGCAGTCTGGAAAGGTAGTTTTGATCTATAAATATCTCTCTTAAGGAGATTTGAACACCAACTAAATTCAGTCTCAAGAAATAAAATGCTTAAGATCAAAATATTCCATTCACTTAAAAGTGCTTGTACTGTATGTATTTTTGATGAATTTTCAAAGAAGAATGGTATGAAGATTATGATAAATTATATTATAATGAAAAATGTAAAAACCAGTACATGTTATGTATCATGAAATTCAAGTAACCATGGAAATAACATGAGATAGAGTTGAAAGACATTTATTAGCTCCTGGTTTGGCCATCTTAGGCATAAGTCATTGAGAAACCCTAGGTTTCCTCATTTATAAATAAAAGGAACTACTCAAAAATTAAGAAGTTTAAATAAAACCATGTTTATTAAAATGCTTTGTAAATTATGTTAGAGCATACTAACAAAGGCATGATTATTTAAAATCATTGTATGACCTGGGGTTTTCCAAATAGAGAAAGTTTCTAATAAGTATTTAAGAAATATATTATAACCACATAGTTCTACCTGTTGATTAAAGCATTGTTAGACAACTTTTTAGATTTTATTTATGGTGTACTGATCCTCATACGGGTATTTCATGAAAAAAAGAAACCTTTCTTACTGAACATGAGTAAGTGACATTGTTCTGCCTCAGTCCTCTGTGAGCCAAGCTTCTCCTCACTTTGCCTTCATGGACAGGGAATCAATGATGGCCTAGAGTTTAATCTTGGTGATGTGCTTTGAAAGCATTTTCAGAACCAATACATGTCCACCAAAATGATCTAAACACATGCAAGTGCTAATTTCTGAGATACATTTTAAGTTGAACATATCTGGACATAAAGCTCCTTCATAATCCAACTGAACGTTTATAGTTTTGCACTAAAATAAAATTAATGTTCAATCAAAATTGAATATATAAGATGCTTTCAATATC
Organism: Okapia johnstoni; assembly: GCA_024291935.2. NCBI lineage: Eukaryota > Metazoa > Chordata > Mammalia > Artiodactyla > Giraffidae > Okapia > Okapia johnstoni. The sequence continues at coordinate 56,938,574 of CM044310.1, read as the reverse complement.
CTGGAAAATATCAACCCTTGTAAAAGAATTTTCTAACTTGTGCTAGGTTTTTATGACAATCTTTGGAAGGTTGTGGTTTTCATTAATGGTGTTGTGATTATTTAGAAACTTTCATCACTCTAAAGTTGCCATTGAAAATGGAATGTTTAAACCTGCATTTTAAAAGATGCATTCATTGTATCATAATCTGCAGCATTGCTCCTGTCTTATTAAAAATAGTTTGTTTGCTAGTCTATATGGGGACACAGTCAGGTTAATTATTGTGTAAATACTGGTAAAAGCTTAGCTACAAATATGTGGATCAAGGGTTCTTTATCAAGTGTTTGTGGCCAAACTTCACGGGCCTCCTTGAATCTCCTGAAATTGTGTACGAGACTGTTATCAATGGACATAGGAGTATTTATTGGTAAGAACTGGATGTCCAATGTGGTCTATCACCCACTGAAAGATAAAAACACTGTTCTAAATGATATATGAATTTTAAAATTACACTTATTCGTGTATTTAACAAAAGCATAATTATTTTCCTCTGTCTTCCTGATTTCATGTGAATACTGTGAATTTCCAGAATGTTCTGCTTTTAATTTGTCTTAAGATATTCACAGCTTTCTGCTCATGTTATTTTTTTCAGATTGAAGTTCTCATATGCTCTTTTCAGGTTGTGAGGTTTCAGAGAGTGGGTCTGTCTGTTAATATACATTTTGTACATCCAGGAATACCTAAAGGGATATGTATTCAACTGTGCATTGTATATTTACTGAGCCCACAGCTACTATTTTAGGAGTTGGTATTCAGTTCAGTTCAGTTCAGTCACTCAGTCGTGTCTGACTCTTTGTGACCCCATGGACTGCAGCATGCCAGACCTCCCTGTCCATCACCGACTCTTGGAGTCCACCCAAACCCATGTCCATTGAGTCAGTGATGCCATCCAACCATCTCATCCTCTGTCATCCCCTTCTTCTGCCCTCGATCTTTCTCAGCATCAGAATCTTTTCAAATGAGTCAGCCCTTCACATTAGGTGGCCAAAGTATTGGAGTTTCAGCTTCAACATCAGCCCTTCCAATGAACACCCAGGACTGATCTCCTTTAGGATGGACTGATTGGATCTCCTTGCAGTCCAAGGGACTCTCAAGAGTCTTCTCCAACACCACACAGTTCAAAAGCATTAATTCTTCTGTGTTCAGCTTTCTTTAAAGTCCAACTCTCACATTCATACATGACCACTGGAAAAACCATAGCCTTGACTAGACTGACCTTTGTTGGCAAAGTAATGTCTCTGCTTTTTAATAAGCTGTCTAGGTTGGTCATAACTTTCCTTTCAAGGAGTAACGTCTTTTAATTTCATTGCTGCAAGCACCATCTGCAGTGAGTTTGGAGCCCAGAAAAATAAAGTCAGCCACTGTTTCCACTGTTTCCCCATCTCTTTGCCATGAAGTGATGGGACCAGATCAATATTTCTAATGTATGTGAAAAGTGCCAGAGCAAAGTGTGTGGCCCAACACAGAATAGGATCCCTGGGTTCCCTCTGCAGACACGGTCCACCACAGGGTTAATCTTAAAGCTTTACCCACGAACATGTATGGTCAAGTGTCATTTTTTTCTAATTGAACATAATTAATTCTTAAACACTATTGAATTCCTTCTGTCTTCATCATTTGGTCATGCCTGATTTATCAAGTATTATAGTTTGAGATATTTATTAGACTTTAATACTCCTCCCTTGATCTATCATTATTTGTCACCCAGTGATATACTAATTTAGCTAATTTTGCTTTAAATGTATTTTAATATACAGAAGGGCTCATAGTATTAGTGTTCCTCCTCATTCTTTTTCTGAATATTCTTTCATATAATCAACAACAAATTATCGTAAGTGGAATTTAAAATAAAAGCATCTTGTTTTCAGGGAAAAAAATCTTGTAATATTTTGATTTCTGTCTCTATCAGTTAGGGATGCATTTAGTCAAAAAGAGAAGAAACCAGACAAAAAGTGGCTTTCAAAAAAATAAAAATCATTCTCATTACAACAATCTAAAGGATTTCCCTGGTAGCACAGAGGATAGGAGTCTGCCTGCCAATGCTTTGGATTGGGTTTGATCCTTATTACAGGAAGATTCCCCATGCCACGGAACAACCAGACCTGTGCGCCACAACTACTGAGCCCATGATCTAGAGCCCGCAAGCCGTAAATTCTGGCCCCAGTTGCTGCAACTACTGAAGCCCTTCTATAGCCCATGCTCCTAGAGCCTGTCCTCTGCAACAAGAGAGTAGCCCTCACTCACTGCAGCTTAAGAAAGTCTGCTTGCAGCAATGACTCAGCACAGTGAAAAATAAATAAATAAAAATTCAAACAAAACGATGACAACAATAAACAATCTAGAGAGTGCAGCAGTTTCATGGTGCCATAGGGAGCTCAGGGTTTTTCTACTTTTTAGTCTTCTACCCCTAACCTGAAAGACTTTGTCTCCAAGCTTCTTGTTTTAAGGTCTGAAAAGAGCTCATGTACCATTAGACCATAGGTCTGAGTTCTAGATAGAAAGAGGGAGGAAGGAGGAAAAAACAAACAAAAAACCCTATTCCCTGTGTCCCAGTGACGCTTGGCCTCTTTATAGGATGAGAAGGTCGGGGATGCTCACCTACTCTTATTGACTGTGATAACGTTTCAGGGCATCACAAGCTGCAGTAGAGAGTAGAGAGTTGAGTCACAGTCTTTCAGCCTCTAAAATTTAGCAGATATGCAACAAAGTGCTACTGCTGCATTTTTGTAGCCAATCCAGAATTTATAATCTTATTTCATCACATTAATAAATATCTTGGAATCAATTTACACATAGGTGTGTTTAGTACCTTTCCTGAAAATCAACAGGGTGTTTTTCTCCATATACAGGCTTCCTATATAACCTCTCTAAAAGGACAACAATTAGCATTTATGGATAGCTTTTGGTTTTATAGGCATTGTGCTAATAAACACTTTACATGTATCCACTCATATTCAGAGTAACCCATGAGGTAAGAGAAATGGAGATGCCCAACATATACTGATATACAAAGATCACTTGTCTTACAACTTTAAATGAGCAAAACTGCCTACAACATGCTTCCTTTCTCATCAGAATATATGTATTTTTTTCAGTAAAAACTGGAGAGCTAATCCAGAATCTAATTAAAAGAATTATCTATAAATAGTGCAAGACATTTGGGGAGCAATTGTGGCAGTTTGATCATGGACTGGATGTTGCATAAGATTAGGATATTGTTATTTTTGTTGGTAATAATGGTATTATTATTAGGTAGCATCTGCAGCTTTTGAACAATTTGGTAACTTATGTATGTGTGCATGTGGGTGTGTCATAGATCATCAACTATAAGAAAAAGTTGATCATGCTAAATCAAGTTGATTACCTGGTAATGCAAGCGTTCCTTTGTTCCTTGTAGTATTTCGATTTTCATGTTAAAAATAATTATAATTAAAAGTAGTATTGATAAAAAGTAAAATGTAATTATTATACATGATTGACTTGAACTGGATATTGACTTTTATTCAAGAATATAAAAATTTTAATAAAAGTCACACCAGCTTTTGCTAATTTACTACTTGCTTTAAATTCATGGCATAGTAAGTTTGGCAATTGCCCAATAAATAAGATTACTAAATCAGACTGAGAAATAAGGCTAATGAAGAAAAAGTAAAATGTGAGTTTTATTTATATAGAAGAATCCAAAGAATAACCTTAGTGTTTTCAGGGTTACAAGGATTTTTATAAGATGCAAAATGTCTAGTCATTTTTGCCTTCTGGGAGTAGAGAACAGGTCTTAATACTAATTATAAAAACTTGCATTTGCATAGCACTTTATTATTCCAAAAATACTTTTCTGTCTCCTGATGGTGGTAGGAAACCGAATTGGCTATTTAGAATAATTTATGATTCACCCTTATTCTTTTCTGCCTCATTCTGGGGCAGAAAACAGACAACCCCATGACAGGTGGGGTGTACAATCCTCCGGTGGCTAAAGAGAAGCAATGTGTAACGCCTTGGGATCCCTTTCCCTTTATGCTTTTATATTTTCCATCCTTTGTTATATAAAACAAACTATGCTTAAATAAAACATTAAATCCAAGGTAAGCATATGTAAACCATTCTCCAAAGAGCAGCATTTAATTAGACCTGAGGTCTATTTATTCACATACTGATTTTTTTTGCCTGAAAGCTATATATATATTTAGCAAATGATATTTCTATACTGGAAATAGTTATCATTATTGCAAAAGTGAATCTCTACCATTCGTTTAAAGTGGTACTTGCTGAGTTTTAAAACACATACAACACCCCTAATACTTTGGATTCCGAGGCAGGTTAGCCCTTTAACTGCTGGCAATGAAAATAAGATTTTCTTCCTAGTTGCCATGTGTTTCCCAGAGGAACGTGTGATCAAAACAAATGTTAGCTATAGATATGTTTATATGTTTTGCTTTGCGACATCTTTCCCATTTGAATTGGCCTCTTTTAAATTCTTAGATTTCACTGGGACAGCTTTAGATACCTATTTGTGGACATGTGCTCTTCCCATTCCCTTAGCTAGGTTTATTTGGTGGGGTTTTCAAGATATTTTCCAAGTCAGTTAAGTTATAGGCCAATAAAAGCAAAATAATATTTGGAGGTAATGATATGGAGCTCAAGGCAGTGTAATTGTTTAATCAAGCAAATTCTCTAAAATTTGCTACAAGCCTCTTTCTCTGACTAAAGTTAATGGGCAACTAGGTAAAAATATTCAAATTAGTCTTTAGTCATGATGATGAGATTAGATGTACAAAACTATTTAGATCTTTCATATTAAGTCTTCCAAGTGTGTAATTGCTGCTGCAGAGGCCAGGTACTATGAGCTTCAGGTTAGTTTGCAAGTAGTGGGATTGAATTTAGTTGAGCAGGACCCAGGCATCCGAACTATAGGTACTCCCACCTTGGCATTCAGCCTGAAGATCATGAAACCTGATTTCCCTCCAAGGGAGGCCGAGACAACTGGTTGTGCTAGGAAAGAAAGTGAGTTGAACCAGCAGCGCTTTTTATAAAGTAAATAGTCAAGCCCCCAGAGGAACATGTGACTTAGCAAACTTAGGGAGGTATGCAGATTAAGCAAACCCCAAATAACAGAGAACTGAAACATAGCTTAGAAACCGATAATATAATAAACATTAAAAAAAAGAACCTGAAAGATAAAGAAAAATCTCAAAAGAAAAGGATGAAGTACATAACAAAAAAAAAACAAATGAAAAATGAGAACAATGTGTAAGAAAAATTAGAGGATCAATCTGTAAGGTCCAACTCTTAAATATTAGAATTTAAAAAAATAAAGTAGAAAAAATGAAGGGAGAATATTATCAAAGAATTAATGGAAGAAAACTTTCTAAACATTTAAGATAAGAGCCCTGAAAGTAACCATGAAAATAACTACAGTAAGACAACCATCAAAATAAGTTACTTTAAATGATTCAAAAGCTTACAATGAGAAAAGAAAACAGGCAAAAAGATTCATATTCAAATCAATCTGAACAAAAATGGCGTCAAAGTTGCCAAGAACAACATTGACTATGTAAAGACAATGGAGAAATGCATTTGAGATTGGGCCTCCTGACTTGGAAACTATTATTCAGTACATTTTAGGTCTTCACCTACGTACTAATAATTTATTCAACATTTGTTTAGTCTTTTTGTGTGTTTTTACCAGTTTCTTTATTCTTCAGTTTTTCTTGCATCTTCAACTTCCTTCTGGGGTCCTTCTTTTTCCAGATATATATATCCTTTAGAAATGTTTTAGTTGATGGTAAACATTCTCATTTTTATTTCTCAGAAATTGTCTTTATTTCTATTTTGGTTCTGAATGACAGTTAAGCTGGGCATTCAATTCCTCATCTACAGTCATTTTTTCTCAGCGCTTCAGTGACGTCGGTTCGGCCTGTTCTTGCTGCCGTTTTTATTGTCATTCATTTTTAGGTAAGTATGTTGCCCTCCCTCGATTCTTTTAAAATATTGTCTTGGTCTTTGATTCACACAACTTGAGTAAGAGGTGTTTAGATGTGGAAACTATATTTTTTTAATTTCTAAAAAAAAAAAAATTTTTATTTATCTTGTTTCAGGTTCCAGAATCTTGAATTTCTACATTTCATTATGTTCTTAAAATTCTCACCTACTATTCTTTAGAAGATTCCATCTTTTCCATTATACTTGTTTCTTATAAAGCTCCCATCAGGTTTATAATGGAAACTCTCATTCTTTTCTTCATATCTCAAAACTTATCTTTCATGTTTTTGATATACTCTACCTTCTTGCTGCTTTCAACCCTTCTTTCGATTTATTCATCCTTCTTCAACACTGCCTATTTTGCTGTTTAACCAATATTGACGTTTATAATTTCAGTTATTGTATTTCCAATCTCTAGAAATCTTTTTGTTATTTTCCACCTCACTTGATGTTTTAATAGTATTTTATTACTTGTTCATCTTTTTGATCTAATCTTTCATTTTACCTCATTTTTAATTTTTTTTTTTAATTTTTAAAATTCAAAGTTCTCAGCAGTCAAAATTTGCAGTATGCTCTTCTACTTTCACTGATGGCTGCCTATTTTCTGGGCCATTATGTAAATTTTGGATTATGAGTCTATAAATATCTTAGAAATGGTTTGTTTTGGTTTCTTTCCAGATTTCTGGGACATCCCTACCATGGAACAACAATAAATTAATTTGGGAGTTTGGAGTTTCTGGAACAATATGGTTAATGTAAATTTAATCCTAAACCCATGAGAAAACTGTAGTAATAAATTCTCAATGAAGGGTTTTTTCTTTTCTTTTTTTCCTGCCCAGTGTCCAGGTTGTGTCAGACGTGGTTCTTTTCCCCATGGGCAGATTTTTGTCTAGCCCATTCTTTCACTGAGGTTGAACTGTATATGGAGATAACATACAGAAAATTATGTGGAAATAGTAACTCCAATTTTTCATTTTACGCAAGCTCAAAGTTTGTCTCCTGCCTTTTGTTCACAGCTATGGATATTGTTTATAGATGACAGAGCTTAACAAGTGACCCCTATAAAGCTGTACTATGTCTTCAGCCTTTTATTTCCCTATTTATATATTCCTATTAATTTTTGCCCCATGTGCATTTTCATTATTTTAATAGGAGGTCACAGACCCTTCAGTTTGTAAGGGATATGAGTTTTCTACCCAGCATCTCCCATTCTCCATATATTAATTCCAATGTTTTAATATAACACACTTGCATAGTCTTCTTAGAGCCATGTTTGCCTTAATTATCAGGTATGAATTCCTCTTAAAGTTAGTCTATCCTTTATTTGTGGTCACTTGTTGACTGCATTTAATTTTTGCATGATTTTATCCAGATTAATCTTTATACATGATAAGCTGTAACCATTCATTATACTGCCTTATTTCTAAAACATTTATATGATAGTGGTATTTTATACTTAACATGTTAGTTTGATTATTTTAAAGAATCTATTTTGAAAGAAAAAGGCTCAGTAGAACTGTGATATCATATTTGTCAGAAATTAGCTTGTTTTATAAATCGTAATGAAATTTATTTCATTTGAGTATATAAATTTTAGATATATAACAAAATCTCACTAATTTTTTTTAATTCAGAAGAAAGTGATCAAAGTCAACAAGAAATATTAATAGAATCTAATGGGAAATACAAGGTAATTGATTTTTAGCAAAACAAGCTACTAGCTGATAAGATATTGCCAAGAATATGTGCCAAACATGTATAAGACATATTTGCCTACTAACAGAGCTCTAAACTCCATGAAGCAAAAAGTGACAGAATTAAAGGGAGAAATAGAAAATTCAACAATAATATTTAATAGTTGGATCCTTCAATTCCCCACTTTCTATAATGGATAGAAAAACGAGGCAGAAGGTCAACAAAGAAATAGAAAACATAGAAGACTGAAAATGAATTAGACTTTATGGATGTCTGTAGAATACAGGACTCAACAGCAGCAGAATACACATTCTTCTCAAGCACATTTAGAACATTCTCCAGGATAGAGAAAATGCTAGGCCATAAAACAAGACTCAATAAATTAATAGGTGTTAACATTTATACAAAGTATGTTATTTGCACTGTATTTAAGAAAATTTGGGAAATTCATAATATATGGAAAATAAACAACACTGCATAAATAACCACTAGATCAAAGAAGAAACACCAGTGATATTTTAGAAAATACTTAGAAATGAATGAAAATAAAAACACAACATACTGAAACTTAGGGGATACAACTAAAGTAGTGTTTACAGGGGACGTTGTAGCTGCAAATGCCTATATTAAAAAAAAGAAGAATTCTCTCTAATCAACAACCTGTCTATCCTAGTAAAAGAAGGGAAAACATAAATAAAATAAAATTTAGAGATGGACTAATGAAATAAAGAATGGAAAAATGCTGGGGAAGTCGCTAAAGTTGCAAGATTCATGATTTTAAAACTATATTACAAGACAACAGTAATCAAAACAATGTGATTGTTCTGGATCGAATTATGTTTCTCCCAAATTCATATGTTGAAGTCCTAATCCCCAATGTGATTGTATCTGGAGATAGGATCTTTAATAGTGAAAGTGTAGTCGCTTAGTTGTGTCTTACTCTTTGCAACCCCATCGACTATAACCCACCAGGCTCCTCTTTCCATGGGGATTCTCCAGACAAGAATACTAGAGTGGGTTGCCATGCTCTCCTCCAGGGGATTTTCCCAACCCAGGGATTGAACCCAGGTCTCCCACATTGTAGGTGGATTCTTTACCTTCTGAGCCATCAGGGAAGCCCAACTACTATATTAGGGCACCAATTTGTGATGGCATTTTTTGTTGTATATTCTCTCCACTTTGTATTTGAAAATATTTATAATCAAAAATTTTGTTTGAAGAAGTGTGTGCCATGTAGAATCACCATTTTCTCCCCAATCATTTCCCTCTTCTTGTATCCATTGAAATATGGGAAACTGAGAGTTTCCAATTATTCAAGGTGGAGGTTGACATCACACTGCAAATCCTTACAGGGGTAATAAATTACAAGTGCACAGTTACACATTTCTCACCTTGTTTTGTACAAGATCAAACATTAACCAACACATTCATGCAGGATGTTTTAAAGCTTATTAATTTTTTCTTTAGAAGCAATGGAAAGCCTATGTGTTTTTAAAAATTTTTGCAATGGAGTATGGTTGCTTTACAATTTTGTGTTAGTGTCTGCTGTACTGGAAGAGTGAATCAGCTACATGTATAACTGTATTCCTTCTTTGTCACCAGAGAGCACTGAGTGGAGTTCCCTGTGCTATACAGTAGGTTCTCATTGGCTTTCTGTTTTATACATAGTAGTCTGTACATGTCAATCCCAATCTCCCAATTCACCCCACCCCTCTTTCCCCACCTTGATGTCCATACATTTGTTCTCTACATCTGTGTCTCTTGGAAGGATATTGCCAATGTGTTGTTTTTTATTATTTTTTAATGACTCACACAGAAAATTTTTATTAATACTATTTGAAATGTTATGCAAATAACATTAATGCTAAGTAAGCATCCATATAACAAACCCCCTCAATGGGTTGCAGTTCTAGGGTGGTTTCTATGTAAGAAGTTCAGACAGTCCAACATCATACCAGGAAGATCAAAGTCAACTTAGAAGGTAATTCTAGATAGATTCCAATTACCCATACTTATCTCTAAGCATTGACTCAACCCTAGTTGGATGTTCACCAACCATTATGGTCCAGAGAGGTCACAATAGAGAACTTTACGTGGTGCTGCCAAACCTATGTCTAGTTCATATTTGTCAGCCTCTCAATTGCACTTCAGCTTGTTGGTGATTTCTCTGCAACATCTAGAGGTCTGTTCCAATGCCATCTCCCGCAATCAGCTTCCAATTCCAGGGAGTCAAATTCAAGCATCAAAACAATGCCATTTAAGCCTCCTTGCTTTTTAGACCCAACCAAACAACTCATGTGGAGGAAGATTGGGTTATGCAAAAAGCTCAGGAATTAAGAGTCACCTAGGCTTGGGTTTGAACCCTGCTGCATCATTTACTAGGAAAAAAAAAAAGACCTTTAGTGTTGAACTACTCTGAGTCTCTTTTTTTTTTTAGAATTCAAAGTGTCAGCATTAAGATACAAGAGCTAACAGATATATATATAAAGCTGAGTATGAGCCTGGCATAAAATATGTGCTTAATAAACATGCTCCCTCTGCCTATCTTTATTCTCAAAAATGCACATGCCCTACCATGGGTTTCTTGGGACCTGAAGCACAGGAAGCGTGGTTTCAAGCCCTAGTTCTCTGTTTTTACTTCATTGGGCTTGACAGAGCCTCTTTGAGGTTAAAAGTTCTCAAGTAATGCAACAGTAGAAGTGGTTGATGATCATTATAGTAGTGATGTGGTGATGTAGTAGTAGTGATGGAGAAAATTGAAAAACTTGAACTTATTTGAAAGGTTGTTGTTGTTGTTCAGTTGCCCAGTTATGCCCAGCTCTCTGTGACCCCATGGACTGCAGCATGCCAGGCCTCCCTGTCCCTCATCATCTCCCTGAGTTTGCCCAAGTTCATGTTCGTTGCATTGGTGATGCCACCCAGCCATCAACATCTTCTGACGCCCTCTTCTCTTTCTTCCCTCAGTCTCTCCCAGTATCAGGGACTTTGAAAGGCATTCAGAGGGTAAAAATCAATAGGAAAGGATTTGACAATGAATGGTTTGATAATAGGAGTCAAGTTGGACTCAGATTTCTCTCTTGAGGAACAGATAGGATATCTATAGTGAGATTTCTCTCTTGAGGAACAGGTAGGATATCTATAGTGAAGAAGACCAGGTTTGTAAGGAAAGATCCTAAGTTGTGTGTAAAACATGTTGAATTTGATTGGTTTGTCAAGTCAGTTGGATATTTGGGTCTGTATTCTAGGGGGAATATCTTGGCTTTCTAGAAATCTTTGAGATGGATTTGTGAATGACACATCAATATAAAAGTGACGTGTGAGCTCAGGTGTTCAGTTGTGTCCAACTCCCTGCGACCCCATGGACTGTGGCCCACCAGGCTTCTCTGTCCATGAGATTTTCCAGGCAAGAATACTGTAGTGGATTGCCATTTCTCTCTCCAGGGGATCTTCCCAACCCAGGGATCAAACCCGTGTCCCCTGCGTTGGTGTTGTTCTCTTAACAAGCAAGTTTTCATGAGCTCGAGGGCCGTCTTCTCTATTCATGGCTGTCACCCATGCTGTGTTACAATTATCTGCTCTCACGTTGTTTGTTATTCTGACACAGGCTGTTGTCATGGTGCCTATGATCTATTCATTTTACACCTAATGTTTTAACTGTCTCCTCATATTTGATTGTAAGACCTTTAAGGATAGGTATCATGGCTTACTCACTTTTAACAAGTTTCCAATGTTTTGTAAGCACTTAGTTGTGTTAAAGGTATCAATGAGGAGGCAAATGAAGACTATTTAAAAATTAACTCCTGGAATATAGCTAGTGCGACAACTTTAAAACGGTAGGCTCCCTCTCCCTCTCCTGTTTCTCTAGAACGATCTTCTAGAATGAATGGCAGTAGTGCCTGCTTGCCTCATCTCCCCTCCCCTACAGCACAAGGTAAAAACAGAGGGATGGAGTTCTGAAGCGGACAGTGTAGGATGGACAGTTTTTTAAGTAATAAAGCTAAATCACCCACAGCTGGATTATAAACACACTATGGAAATAGCTGCTTCTGAGTAAATTCTTAATGCTAGCTATTTAACCGAATGGCCAATAATCGTTCATCATGTAGGGGAGGAAAACCTTTTCCGCTACCCTTTTAAGTTTATAAACGAGACTTGCAAATTAAGCTGACAAAAGACAGATCAACAAGAGAAAAGGCATGCATATTATATTGGTTTTAATACTTTTACATGCAGTTTGTGGGGAGGGGTTCACAAAAAAGAAGTAAAAGCCCCAAAGAGTCATTTAGACCTGGGGCTTGTCTACCATTTTAACAAATGGGAAATAGATTGTGGAGAATTAACTAGACAAAGGAAAGGGGGTCTGGGCTTCTAGATGTAGGGAATTTGGGGAAGGTGAATATATGGGGAAACTAGTGAAACACATGGGTTGTTTAGTAAGGTTTGTTATGCAGGCTCAAGTCTATGACTCTGCGGTGATATTGTCCAGGGAGTTTGTAACGTCCTTAGTTCTGTCTCATTGCAACAAAAATTTGAAGCAATGGACAGACCAGTGTTACAGCCCCATGTAATTTCCTCTGATGGACCAGTGTTACAGCCCCGAGTAATTTTCACGAACGGACCAGTGTTACAGCTCAGTTTATTTAGAAAGCAAAGGAAAACACATCCTCCAGGCGTGAGGGAATGCCGACCCAAAAGACAGGAACAGAAGATATTTCCCCCGGCCCAATTTTGGCTCCTCTTTTTTTTTTTTTAAACTCTATTTATTTAGGCTAAGCCAGCTCTCAGTTGTGGCATGTGGGATCTAATTCCCTGATCAGGGCTCGAACCTGTGCCCCCTGCATTATGAACACGGAGTCTTATCCACTGGGCCACCAGGGAAGTCCCTGGCTCCTCTTTTTATATGTTTTTTTCTCCTCCCCCCGGGTCTGCCCTATGTAAATTGGGCTAACCAGGAGGGCTGTTTGTTTTACCTGAGCTTCTTACTCTGGTCCTCAGACCTTCCTGTGTTCTATTTTCATGGGCTTTCCCCCTCTTTGTCTTTTAGCCACCACCATTCTGGACTCCTTTTTCCTATTCTAACTATCTAACAATATTAAAAGTCATTTTCCTCTTCCTGTTAGAGGAGAGGGAAGAGGAACACCTTCACAAAGTGTATGCCCTGCTTTTAGGCAGTAAGTGGAAGAGCAGAGAGTTCTTCCTGCATCTGCTGCTTCTCATTTGCCTTCAATTCAAAATAATTCTTTTACTAAAGGGATGTATTTTGGGGATGGCATATTTGGATCCCCTTCAGTCACATAATGCAGTTATAACTATTAATTGATTCCATATCACTTTGCTTACTGGATCAAAGCTTTTCATACGAAAAAAAAAAAAGAAATGAACTGAGGTGATCTCCAGTGTTCTTTTAAGGTCTCAAATTTCATTAGAAGACATACTTTCCATCACCTGTCTTACATGATCTTCACATTCATAGAAACTAGCTTCATAAGAAATTCTGATGTACATGCTACAGAATTTATACAGAGAATGTGAGGATTGATAATGGAGGACTTAGCCCATTCTTTCAGTAGACAGTTGGCCAAAAAGATCCAGCTCTTCAGATTTAATAGTCAACTTTATACCAATATATTTAAAATTTTCTGAAATCAACTACTTATGAAGTTTAATTGTATACTAAAAAACACAATTGTGTCAAATGTGTTTTATTAAATATGCCAAAATGCTGACCATCTGATCTCAGTATCACATTCATGTGGTAAAAAATTCTAGTGTCCAATTTTGAATCTTTACTATCCTTGGAGGGCCATAGAGATATTCATTATCCACATATGATTTCAAACATAACTTAATGACTAGAGATCCTCTAAATTTCCTAGATTTATGAGTCAGTCAAAATATATAGACAATGCATTTGTCTCCAGTTTCTATCACCTACATCATTATTTAAAGTGTCTACATATAGCAATGGAAGCAATTATCAATCTAACCAGACTTTAAAATCTTGGAGTCTGAGGACAAAAGAAATTCTAGAAATATTTAGTGTTACTATTTCAACCTAGGGAGAGGCAAGGGGACTCAGCATACTTTTAATGCTGTTGTTGTCCCATTATGGTAAATGTTGGTGTGTATTTCAGGATACTGATACCTCAATATAATTTGCCTTTTATTTTTCTGTACAAGAATATGATCAAAATGTATAAATAAGACTAAAAAGAAAACTCAAGTTTCCATTTTTACATTTTGATCTAAACTAGATGCAGCAGCCATTGTTAATATTGATGAGTTCAAGTATGTGTCATTGTCCTAACTGATGTATCCAAGCCTCAGGATGATTCCGCCTTTGCATCACTGAAACTTAATGTGAACAATTTCATTCAAAACAATGCCATAATAGGGCCTTTATTGTTGGTTCATTAGCATCCAGAGACAGTATCACAAGGGATTATTCCCTTTTAGTCTGCAGGAGATTTTTTTCTTTTCTGCTCACTGACATTGTGTTTTTATCTGAGATGATTGCTGTGAACAATCGGATGCCAAATACAACATGAGCTTTTTATCGAAGTTCTGTAAAAAAAATAAAATAAAAATAAAAAGGACCTGGGAAAGTACCCATTCTGCCACTAGAAAAACTTTATAGTGGAAATTAGAATTATAATATGCCATGGTGTCATATTAAAACTAGGACCCACTGCCAATTTCATTGTAATCAGTTTACCAGGCATCCATGGAAACAACTTTTTCCCTGACTAAATTACTATACATCCTCAAATTTTGGAAACAAACTCTACACAGATGCTGAATCAAAATAGAACAAAACAAAGAGTTGGCAATATTCCATTGAATCAGGGCAGTGGAGGCAAACAGATTGTGTAATTCAGCCATTTTTCCAACCTCACCCCCACAAGTATTTATTTGTTATCTGAATTCATTCATTTATTCAAGGGTTTATTGAGCATCTACTATATGATAGGCATCATTCTAGGCACATGAGGATGCAGCTGTGACTTAAATAGTCAAAAATCTGCCAGCCGAGAATTTATATTCTAGTGCAGAGAGATAGAAAATAAACAAAATGAATAAAATACACTATATATATATATATATATATATATATATATATATATATAAATGCTCATAAACTGTATGGCAGAAAGGGGTTAGAAGTGGGTTGGATGTCCTAGGGGTAGGTGATGCTTCAATTTAAATGGAATGAGCAGGAAAATCTGCATTTAGAAGGTGCTCTTTGAGCAAATACCCGAAAGTGGTGAGGAACTGAGCCAAAGGGATCATCAAGGAGAAATTCTGAGAAGCAAAAAAACAGCCAAGATCCTGAGAGGAGTGTCTAGCGTGTTTCTGGACACCAGGGGAGACTGTGTAGTTGGCAAGAAATAAATGAGGTGCCTAGTTAGGGATGAGTTTACAGAGCTAAAGAGAAGGAGTCATTATAAGGTTTTTAGCTTTTAGCCTGAGGGAAATGGGAAACTTAATGGAGTTTTGATCAGTAGAGTGACATGACTTAACTCTAGCTGCTGGGTAGAAAATATACTTGGAGGTAGGTCAGGGAGGTGGAGAGAGACTGAGGTAGGGACTATTAAGAGCTATTGCAATAAACCAGGTAGGAGAGGATAAGAGCTTGGAAGAGGGTGGTAACAACAGAGATGATGATGATAATAAATATTCAGATTCTGAATATATTCAGAAGATGGTGCTAGCAGAACATGTTATGGGAGTGAATATAGTTATATCAGAGAAGAGGACTCAAAGTCCAATGATTTTAGCTTCAGTTCAGTCCAGTCACTTAGTCGTGTCCGACTCTTTGCGACCCCATGAACCACCGCATGGCAGGCCGCCCTATTCATCACCAACTCCCGGAGTCCACCCAAACCCATGTCCATGGATTTGGTGATGCCATCCAACCATCTCATCCTCTGTCGTCCCCTTCTCCTCCTGCCCTCAATCTTTCCCAACATCAGGGTCTTTTCAAATGAGTCAGCTCTTCGCATCAGGTGGCCAAAGTATTGGAGTTTCAGCTTCAACATCAATCCTTCCAATGGACACCCAGGACGGATCTCCTTTAGGATGGACTGGTTAGATTTCCTTGCAGTCCAAGGGACTCTCAAGAGTCTTCTCCAACACCACAATTCAAAAGCATCAATTCTTCAGCATTCAGCTTTCTTTATAGTCCAACTCTCACATCCATACATGACTAGTGGAAAAACCAAGCCTTGACTAGATGGACCTTTGTTGACAAAGTAATATCTCTTCTTTTCAATATGCTATCTAAGGTGGTCATAACTTTGCTTCCAAGGAGTAAGCGTCTTTTAATTTCATGGCTTCAATCACCATCTGCAGTGATTTTGGAGCCCATAAAAATAAAGTCATCCACTGTTTCCAGTGTTTCCCCATCTATTTGCCATGAAGTGATGGGACCAGATGCCATGATCTTAGTTTTCTGAATGTTGAGCTTTAAGCCAACTTTTTCTCTCTCCTCTTTCACTTTCATCAAGAGGCTCTTTAGTTCTTCTTCACTTTCTGCCATAAGGGTGGTGTCATCTGCATATCTGAGGTTATTGATATTTCTCCTAGCAATCTTGATTCCAGCTTGTGCTTCATCCAGCCCAGTGTTTCTCATGATGTACTCTGCATATAAGTTAAATAAGCAAGGTGACAATATACAGCCTTGACATACTCCTTGTCCTATTTGGAACCAGTCTGTTGTTCCATGTCCAGTTCTAACTGTTGCTTCCTGATCTGCATACAGGTTTCTCAAGAGGTAGGTCAGGTGGTCTGGTATTCCCATCTCTTGAAGAATTTTCCACATTTTATTGTGATCCACACAGTCAAATGCTTTGGCATAGTCAATAAAGCAGAAATAGATGTTTTTCTGGAACTGTCTTGCTTTTTCAATGATCCAGCGGATGTTGGCAATTTGATCTCTGGTTCCTCTGCCTTTTCTAAAACCAGCTTGCATGAAATGTTTCCTTGGTAGCTCTAATTTTCTTAAAGAGATCTCTAGTCTTTCCCATTCTGTTGTTTTCCTCTATTTCTTTGCATTGATCACTGAGGAAGGCTTTCTTATCTCTCCTTGCTATTCTTTGGAACTCTGCATTCAAATTGGTATATATTTCCTTTTCTCCTTTGCTTTTCCCTTCCCTTCTTTTCACAGCTACTTGTAAGGCCTCCTCAGACAGCCATTTTGCTTTTTTGCATTTCTTTTTCTTGGGATGGTCTTGATTCCTGTCTCCTGTACAATGTCACGAACCTCCCTCCATAGTTCACCAGGCACTCTGCCTGTCAGATCTAGTCCCTTAAATCTATTTCTCACTTACACTGTATAGTCATAAGGGATTTGATTTAGTTCATACCTGAATGGTCTAGTGGTTTTCCCCACTTTCTTCAATTTCAGTCTGAATTTGGCAATAAGGAGTTCATGATCTGAGCCACAGTCAGCTCTTGGTCTTGTTTTTGCTGACTGTATAGAGCTTCTCCATCTTTGGCTGCAAAGAATATAATCAGTCTGATTTCAGTGTCGACCATCAGGTGATATCCATTTGTAGAGTCTTCTCTTGTGTTGTTGGAAGAAGGTGTTTGCTATGACCCAGTGCGTTCTCTTGGCAGAACTCTCTTAGCCTTTGCCCTGCTTCATTCTGTACTCCAAGGCCAAATTTGCCTGTTATTCCAGATGTTTCTTGACTTCCTACTTTTGCATTCCAGTTCCCTCTAATGAAAAGGACATCTTTTTTGGATGTTAATTCTAGAAGGTCTTGTAGCTCTTCATAGAACTGTTCAACTTCAGCTTCTTCAGCATTACTGGTTGGGGCACAGACTTGGATTACCGTGATATTGAATGGTTTGCCTTGGAAACGAACAGAGATCATTCTGTCGTTTTTGAGATTGCATCCAAGTACTGCATTTTGGACTCTTTTGTTGACTATGATGGCTACTCCATTTCTTCTAAGGGATTCCTGCCCACAGTAGTAGATATAATGGTCATGTGAGTTAAATTCACCCATTCTAGTCCATCTTAGTTCGCTGATTTCTACAATGTCGATGTTCACGCTTGCCATCTCCTGTTTGACCACTTCCAACTTGCCTTGATTCATGGACCTAACATTCCAGTTTCCTATGCAATATTGCTCTTTACAGCATCGGACTTTGCTTCTATCACCAGTCCCATCCACACCTGGGTGTTGTTTTTGCTTTGGCTCCATCCCTTCATTCTTTCTGGAGTTATTTCTCCACTGATCTCCAGTAGCATATTGGGCACCTACCAACAACAACAAAAAACAGATGGATTTACTGAACTGAGGAGGAATATGAAATGTGAATGAGGCAGCTTTGGGGGAAATTCAGGAATTCAGTTTTAGATATATGAATTTTGATATGACTATTACACATCTAAGTATGATGGCAATAGGTCAATCCATATGTCAATATCTGGATGTAAATGAGATACTATTTTTTTCTCAAGTATGCCTTAACGGCAATTTTTAATAAGAACTTTTAAGCAAAAAGAATGTTTATTTAAGAACAGAATGGAAGCACGTGGAACTCAACTGCAGCAGTAGAGCCATGCTGTGTTATGTGTATGTGTTAAGTTGCTTCAGTCGTGTCCAACTCATTGAAACCCTATGGACTGTGGCCTGCCAGGCTCCTCTGCCCATGGGATTCTCCAGGCAATAACACTGGAGTGGGTTGCCATGCCCTCCTCCAGGGAATCTTCCCGACCCAGGGATCGAACCCACATCTCTTACGTCTGTCCCTTGCATTGGCAGGTGGGTTCTTTACCACTAGCGCCACCTGAGAAGCCCCAGGCTTATGGGTTATAGAATAACAATTCGCCTTCTCACCCTCTCTTTTTTCTGAATCACAAGATCTCTTACCACTGTTACTCTTTGCATATTTGCTTTGTTCTGCCCATTGCTGTCTCACTTCCTCTGTTCTATAACACATTCCTCTTCACAGCAGTAATGTCAGACAGACTATATACCTCTGGCTTTCCAACTTTTCAGTAGCTAACTGACATACAAATTCTAGAAGAAAAATTCTGATTAGGTAGTATGTGTTAACTCTCACCTCCCAGATAATTTGGATTGCCCCTCTATGCGGTGGATTTGGGGGCCCTTTTTCACATCAAATCTGAAGCTTAGAGAGCTATAGAAGCTGAAGACATATATTTGATAGCCATTAATAAATTTATGATGTTTAAGAGTGTGGTATTGGATAAAGACAGAAGGAGGGTGAATATAGAGGAGCGTTCAGGGCACAGAATTTGACACCAAGTCAGAGTGAAGGAGGAAGAATCCCTAAAAGACTGAGAAACAGCAGCTCATCAAGGTGAGAGAAAACTAGAGAGCTGGCTTCCTAGAAACCCTGTGAACGTTATCCCAGATGAGATGGGAAAGATAGGAATGGGCCAGACCCGTCAGAGCCTCACAGATAATGTTAGTTTTTGTTTAATATAAACCAGCGATTGCTTTATGTCTTGAATTTGAAATATTATGTTACAAAGATTTCAATATGTCTTACTTTAGTTCTAATATCTAAATATTTCTTTTCAAAAGGTCAAATGTTTAAATTCTTTCAAATTGGCCAAAGTGTCAAATATCATGAAAATATAATTTTTAGTTAGATGATTTAAAATAATGAATTTTTTCTATATTTAAAAATGTCTACGTTCTGGAATAAAGAACAGATTATAAAATATTATTCTAAGCTTTAACTTGGCCCAGTAGTTTAATGTGCTAATTCATAAGTTTAAAAAACAGAAACTGACATAAGCTAGTGTGAATGGTGGCCTTATTATGTTAAATTGTAGAGATATTTTCCCCTACCTATTTTTTCTTAATTTATAGCAAGCATAATATGAAAATCTTAACCACGATCTTGAATAGACACACCATATTTAAAGCCTTTTTTAAAAAGCAGAAAGATTGGTGATTATTGCTTTTTATGTACACATTAGATTCAATTAAATAAAAGTTAGTAAGTGAAAATAGACCCACAAAATATTTTTAGTTCCTTTTTTATTGCAGAGAAATGCATTTCTTATCTCTCCTACCATATAAATATTAATCTGGTGTCTTGTTAGAATCAGAATGATCTTAAAGACTGAGTGGCTAGTGGGTGTCATTTGTGAATCACATCAACAGTTTTGGATGGTTCTGATCATCTGTCACTGCACATTGTCATCTCAGCTGGGCCACCCTGGCAATATTGCAGCAGGCTATTGTTTATTGAGAAAGCTAATATTAGGAAGAGATGTGATAAGAATGCCTTTTAAAAAACTAATTGAGTGCTATCTGTTTTTGGCAATAGGATCTTGTATCTCTCTGTAGTTTATCGCTTTAGAGTCCTTTATTCGGGCTTTTTATAAAATCCCATTATTTAAAAATAGAGGGCAGAGTGATGGGATGTAAGAAGCTTTATATATTAGTCTGATGCTCAGTGATAACCCTTTCTCCTCTACCACCCAACAAACCCTACTTTATTGAAAAACATGGGAAAACCTGCTGAAAACTGAGATATGAGTCACAATCCCAGTGTTCATTTCAATCATCAAAAAATGTTTGTAGTAATGTTTAGGTAGGAAAAAAGCAAAGCCAGAATATTGAAAATGTTAAGGGTGGGGAGATTTCTATTCAGTCATGACCATGTTTTTCAGCTGATTCTTCCTATTATTTGATTACAGAATCCTTAAATAGGACAGACAGGTGAAGATAAAGAAATTATATGCGAAAGAAAGTACAGTAAAATATTAATTGTAGAATCTAGGTGGTTTTCATTGTACAGTTTATTCTCATTTTTAGTATGCTTGAAAATGTTCATAATAAATTGTTGGAAACAAAATACTCAAATATTCCCCTTTGGCCCTGTCAGTGAACATGGAATAGACATTGGTTTGTTTCATTAAATGATTATTTATAGTAAATTTAAATTAAAATAATCTTGCAGCATCTATGCTCTTTGCTAAGGAAATTCCATACTTCCAATCTGAATTGAAAGAAATATAAACTGGGAGGAAGGATCAATGAATTATAATATTTAGGGAAAACACAACTGAATATGGAGATGGGAAATTTCCCACAAGAAAATGGAAATGGGAAATTGTATTTATGTTTTGTAAAAGATCTGGAAAGAAATCAGAGTGCAAAAAGTCCCACTTCTTTCAACAGAAGTGCATTAACCTGATTAACTTTCAAACTAAAGTTTAAACTAATTTGAGAGTAGAAATTGTATTTTACTTAGTATTTGCTTTTTATACAAAATCCTTGCCATCCA
Source organism: Okapia johnstoni (assembly GCA_024291935.2). Lineage (NCBI taxonomy): Eukaryota > Metazoa > Chordata > Mammalia > Artiodactyla > Giraffidae > Okapia > Okapia johnstoni. Next base: position 56,917,580 of record CM044310.1, on the reverse strand, counting down.
GAAACCAAAAAGTAGGAGCTAACTTAGCTCCTGGTGACAAGGACTTTCTCCTTTGTCAGGATACTTCTCTGGGTTGGCCATGGCATTCTGGGACTTGGGCGTAGTTTTAGATCTTTCTGTCTTTTCCCTCCCTTCCACAGAGAAGAGGATGAAAGCAGAAGTATCAGATGGGCTGTAGGCGCCCATCTATGTAGTAGCACAAATACCAGCTGATCATATTTCTGGTCAGGTACAAAGAAACAAATGGCTGTTGGTTTCCCCAAATGTTGTTTACCCTTCTGATATTCTTCCCAACAACCATCACATATAAATATATATGGTATTTATTTTAGTCTGAAGCTGAGAACAAATTCAGCAAGGTGCTCTGGTACCAATATTTACTGTTTGATATGAACTTACTGAGCCTTTTAACTGAATGGATTTGAGACTTCCATAATGGCTGTTCCTTTAAAATATCCTAAAAAAAAATGGAATTCTCAAAACTTCGTTTTTTGCATGAAGGGTTTTGTGCAAACCTGTGGCAGGGGCAAGGAATGAGGCATGATCTTGACCGCTAATTGTTACACCCACAGATCTTGAAAATATTTCTATTTTGTGGCAAATGCAATGTGTCAAGCATGGCAGTTACACTCCTTTTTGAAACAGGGTTAGGCAGCAACAGTAGCAGGAGCAAAGTATGTAGCATCAGTGATGAAAGTGTCAGGGAGCTGGGAACTAGGGACCACAACCTATTTCCTAATTAAATATACCAGAGAAGAGAAAACAGGCAAAGTGAAAGTGTGTTAGTCACTCAGTCATGTCCAACTCTGTGACCGCATGGACTATAGCCCACCAGGTTCCTCTGTCCATGGGATTTTCCAGGTAAGAATACTGGAGTAAGCAGCCATTCTCTTCTTCAGGGGATCTTCCTTCCCTTCATTAGGAACATCTTCACTTTAAATGCCTTAAAACATTCTATTTTCTGGATTTTCTTTATCTTCCAAAATAATATTAACATTTCTAAACTGGAACCAAAGAATTCATTTGGCTTGATGGACAAGATGGTTTTCATCAATGGTTTTGAAGTAGTGGGGGGAGAGGGTTAGTAAGGAAAGGAGGACTAGGTCAGGAAGGTGGACCAGAATGTACCAAGAGACAAAATTGCAAGATGCAGCATCTCCGCAGTCTCCAAAAGGCATCAGCTCCAAGAACTTCTACCAGAGAGCAGTAATACAATTCAAACAATGAATACTTTTATCAGTCAAGACCCAGCTCAGGAAATGAAGAGCACGCTAGAAATGTTAAGAATAAATAAATTTGATACAATAAATTAATACTTTAAAAAATGTCAAATGGTGAAGGGGTGGTTTCTAGTTTGGACTTTGAAGAATGACTCTCAGATCAATGAAGGTCTGACACACTAGGGAAGAAGCTACCATCTTGATGGCTGCCTCTGGAACTGTAAATGCAAGAACACACCCCAATAGATGATCCAGAAATCAGGACATGAAGTCACGAACATGTTATTGTTGATGCTGTTGCAAATACTTCAAGTCATCTAGGAGTTTAGATAAGAGTCATTGAAATACTTAAGCAGAACAAGCTTGCCTTTCTTTCTTATCTGCTAGCATAAAGAATAAAAGAGGGGTAGGAAAAAAGACTTTCATATCGCCTTTGCCTTCCAAATCTTAGGAAAGAGTAGCTAGCTGATAGAAGTAATTGACATCCGGCATCAGTTTCAAGGGCATCTCAGAAATACAGTTTTTGCATTTCCAGTTATTCTAAATCTAGGTTGAAGGGAGGAGTCAGTTCACAGTATCCACTGCAGAATCAATATCTGAAAATAGAAAATGTTCATAAATGCTTGTATAATTATTTTAAATTTAAGTTCCTAGATCCAAGATCATAATGTGGATAAAATAATTGTGTAACATATAAATATATATCTCAGGCTTCCCAGGTGGCACTAGTGGTAAAGAACCTGCCTGCCAATGCAGGAAACATAAGAGACGAGTGTTCAGTCCCTGATCTGGGAAGATTCCCTGAAGGAAGGCACGGCAACCCACTCCAATATTCTTTCCTGGAGAGTCCCATGGGCAGAGGAACCTGGCAAGCTACATTCCAAAGAGTCGCAAAGAGACACGACTGAAGTGACTTATCACACATGCATAAATATATATCTCATTTAAATACGTATGCAGGTAATTAATAATCGGACAGAAGGCAGAGTGCAAAGTCTGTTGACTGGCTGGATTCAAATCCTGATCATACCATTCGTTAAATATGTGCTTTGTACAAGTTGTTTAACTTCTGTGAACTGTGGTTGTCTCATCAATAAAATAAGAATTACAGTAGTTGTATATCATAGGGTCAATATCAACAATAAATGAGAAAACACATGTAAAGTACTTATGTAGCATCTGAGTCACTGCTATTATCACACTGGTTTTACTATTGTTGTATGCTGGCCTCAAGACACCTCACCTACTTGGGTTGGGTTTGAAGTCCAGTTATAAGATTTACTAATATTGTGACTATGGGAAATTTATTTAAATGTCTGTGCCTCAGTATCCTCACATATAAAATTGAGATTATAATGGTACCTGTCACAGGGTTGTAATAAGAAATAAATGAAATACTACATATAAAGTGCTTTGAAGAGTATCTGATACAAAATAAGATCCAGGTTGTTTTTAAAAACATCTTACATTTAGTTATTGAATTTACCATAACAACATCCTCCAGTGAACATTTTCTTTCTGAAGATTTAACACAAGGCCTTTGTTTTTGCAGTTCTTCTAAAGAGAAACAGAATAATCCTATTCTGTTTATTATATCTTATAGACACTGATTGCATTATAAAGTGTCTCAGGCCTGAAGCAGTCTAGACTGGTACACAATATTCATGTGCTATCTAGATATGATATGATGGATGTTCTATGTAAAATCTTTACTAGTAATACAGTAGGTGCGAAATGATACAAATTCTAAAGTGTAATACCACTGTTTGTCTCTCAAAACCAGTGAATAATGACAGTAGAATTTTGAAGAGAATGCTTTTGAGAGTATGATTACAGATTGACTTTATAAAGTTACGTTTGTTTACAAGAAAAAAAATTTAAAGTCCTATCTGACAAACTTAAGAAATAGTACTCATTTTTTGATCAGTTTAGTGGAAATTACTTTGAGCTCAGGAAAACTAACCTGTGGCAAATCCCCATTCACACTTACTGTCCCTGTAGATTTAGACTTGCTCCTAACCTCCTCGCACTCTATTTCCATATGGAGCTACCTTACAGGGTCCTTGGGGAAATTACATTTAAAGTTTATTCATCTTCATGCCCATTGGTTTAATAGGTACATCTTCTGGAGTTCTTTTTATTCTAAGACTCAGTGAACATTTTATACTAAATGATAATTTTTTGTGCCTAAAACTTATTATCACTAGCAGATTCTATGAGTCTATGACCAGAGTACAGCTTGAGATTATACAAAATGTAAAGGCGATGAAAAGATAAACTGGAGAAATACAACTATGCTATGAAAAATTGAAATGTTTATGTGAAAATGTATTAAAATATGTCTTGATTGTCAGCTATAGGTTCTGTAAGCTCTGCAGTTACTCCAGAGGATTGAAACTCAAGTTTGTCATTTACTGCCTTCTTGATCTTGAGAAAATTGTTTAACCTGTTAGCATCAGGTTCCTCATTTGTCAGTTCAGTTCAGTCACTCATTCGTTCCTGACTATTTGTGACCTCATGGACTGCAGCATGCCAGGCCTCCCTGTGCATCACCAGCTCCCGGAGTTTACTCAAACTCATGTCCATCGAGTGCTGATGCCATCCAACCATCTCATCCTCTGTCGTCCCCTTCTCCTCCTGCCCTCAATCTTTCCCAGCATCAGGGTCTTTTCAAATCAGTCAGCCCTTGCATCATGTGACCAAAGTATTGGAGTTTCAGCTTCAGCTTCAGTCCTTCCAATGAACAACCAGGACTGATCTCCTTTAGGATGGACTGGTTGGATCTCCTTGCAGTCTAAGGGACTCTCAAGAGTCTTCTCCAACACCACAATTCAAAAGCAGCAATTCTTCGGCGCTCAGCTTTCTTTATAGTCCAACTCTTGCATTCATACATGACCACTGGAAAAACCATAGCCTTGACTAGACGGACCTTTGTTGGCAAAGTAATGTCTCTGCTTTTTAATATGCTGTCTAGGTTGCTCATAACTTTCCTTCCAAGGAGTAAGCGTGTTTTAATTTCATGGCTGCAATCACCATCTGCAGTGATTTTGGGGCCCCCAAAATAAAGTCAGCCACTGTTTCCACTGTTTCCCCATCTATTTGCCATGAAGTGATGGGACCAGATGTCATGATCTTAGTTTTCTGAATGTTGAGCTTTAAGCCAACTTTTTCACTCTCCTCTTTCACTTTCATCAAGAGGCTCTTTAGTTCTTCGCTTTCTGCCATAAGGGTGGTGTCATCTGCATATCTGAGGTTATTGATATTTCTCCTGGCAATCTTGATTCCGGCTTGTGCTTCATCCAGCCCAGTGTTTCTCATGATGTACTCTGCATATAAGTTAAATAAGCAAGGTGACAATATGCAACCTTGATGTACTCCTTTTCCTATTTGGAACCAGTCTGTTGTTCCATGTCCAGTTCTAACTGTTGCTTCTTGACCTGCATACAGATTTCTCAAGAGGCAGGTCAGATGGTCTGGTATTCCTATCTCTTGAAGAATTCTCCACAGTTTATTGTGATCCACACAGTCAAAGGTTTTGGTATATTCAATAAAGCAGAAATAGATGTTTTTCTGGAACTCTCTTGCATTTTCAATGATGAAACAGATGTTGGCAATTTGATCTCTGGTTCCTTTGCCTTTTCTAAATCCAGCTAGAACATCTGGAAGTTCACAGTTCATGTACTACTAAAGCCTGGCTTGGAGAATTTTGAGTATTACTTTGCTAGCGTGTGAGATGAGTGCAATTCTGTGGTAGTTTGATCATTCTTTGGCATTGCCTTTCTTTGTGATTGGAATGAAAACTGACCTTTTCCAGTCCTGTGGCCACTGCTGAGTTTTCCAAATTTACTGGCACATTGAGTGCAGCACTTTCACAACGTCATCTTTTAGGATTTGAAATAGCTCAACTGGAATTCAATCACCTCCACTAGCTTTGTTCGTAGTGATGCTTCCTAAGGCCCACCTGACTTCACATTCCAGGATGTCTGGCTGTAGGTGAGTGATCACACCATTGTGATTATCTGGGTCATGAGGATCTTTTTTGTACAGTTCTTCTGTGTATTCTTGCCAGCTCTTCTTAATATCTTCTGCTTCTGTTAGGTCCATACCATTTCTGTCCTTTATTGAGTCCATCTTTGCATGAAATGTTCCCTTGGTATCTCTGATTTTCTCGAAGAGATCTCGTCTTTCCCATTCTATTATTTTCCTGTATTTTTTTGCACTGATCACTGAGGAAGGCTTTTTTATCCCTCCTTGCTATTCTTTGGAATTCTGCATTCAAATGGGTATATCTCTCCTTTTCTCTTTTGCTTTTCGCTTCCCTGCTTTTCACAGCTATTTGTAAGGCCTCCTCAGACAGCCATTTGTAAATAGGGATAATTAAAGCACTTGTCACAGCCTCCAGTGAGCACCTATTGCCCCATCTCAATAAATATTAGCAATGATTATCATCATCCTCATTATCATCATTAAGTACCTGCTATGTATTTCAAACTCTGATTGAGGCTTCAACTAACAAAGTATCTGACATGAATAGTCAGGTCAGTGAATTATTCCTTTGTTAGAGAAGTCAAGTTATCTCCATATTTATAACTTGAATTGGAGACTAGTAATCTGTATTATTTTCACTAATAAATTTGCATTTTTAAAAAAATGATTTTTCAATTTGAAAGGCAACATGCGTGTGCATGTGCTAAGTCACTTCAGTCTTATCCGACTCTTTGCAACTCCATAAAGTATAGCTCACCAGTCTCCATGAGATTCTGTCCATGAGATTCTCCAGGCAAGAATACTGGAGTGGGTTGCCGTGCCCTCCTCTAGAGCATCTTCCTGACCCATACAGTGTAAAAATTAATGATAAATCATTAAAACAGTTTTGCCATGTGTATTTTGCTAATGTATTAACTCATTTAATCACCACAACTGTAGATAGCAATACAGTCATTCTCCACATTTTGCAACTATGGAAACTGAAGCCTAGAGAGATTGTTTCAAGTTTACACAGATAGGAAGCAGCAGAGTGATGGTCTGAACCTAGGTTGTATGGCCCAGAATTGTTGTTCATAACCAGCCATTTAATGCTACCTGACTAACTCAAACTCTGGAGTAATGCAGAGACCTGGTTTTTCATTCTCAGTTCACCGCTTAGCTCCTCCAATCTTGAGTTTCCTCATCTATTCAACCATTATAACTTTAGTAGCTAGAACAACAGAGAATTTTATTCCCTAGAATTCAAGGGGGTCGAAATAGATTGATTATCACTCCAGAATCAATCATAGTAGAAAAAAATTGTCTTTCCAGAGATATGATTATTTTTTTTCTACTATGTTTGATTCTAGACATATTATAGAAGCAGAGATGTAGGGTGAGGACAGATTTCAGGAGCACATGCATATTAACCGCAGAGGAATAAAAGGAGACGATAGGGATGACTGGAGACACTTCTTGATGTTTGGATGAAAGAGAGAGAAAAGTTTTTTTAATTTATTTTTTTAGCAACTGCCATGAATGGTTAATTTTTTAGGATAGTAACCAAAATGATTCATAGGACTGATGTTGAAGAGCATTGATGAGCAGAGAAACAGAGTTAATATTTTTAAAGCGAGCTTCAGATGATATGTAAAAATAGTGACTGTTGAAAGTGAAAGTTGCTCAGTTGTGTTTGACTGTTTGTGACCCCATGGACTATAAAGTCCATAGAATTCTCCAGGCCAGAATACTGGAGTGGATAGCGGTTCCCTTCTCCAGGGGATCTTCCCAACCCAGGAATCAAACCAGAGTTTCCTGCATTGCAGGTGGAGTCTTTACCAGCTGAGCTACCAGGGAAGCCCATATTAGTGGCTGTTGAAAAGATGTCTAAATCTTACTTTTAAATAATTTTTAAGAAGTCACATTTGGGGCATTTTCTTTTTTTAATTTATTTTGTTGTTTTTAATTTTTGTTTTATAATGGACTACAGTTGGGCTTCCCTGGTGGCTCAGATGGTAAAGAATCTATCTGCCTGCAATGCGGGAGACCTGGGTTCCATCCCTGGGTTGGAAGGATCCCCTGGCAGAGGGCATGGCAAACCACTCTAGTATTGTTGCCTGAAGAGTTTCATGGATAGAGGAGCCTGGTGGGCTACTGTCCAGTCGGACATGACTGTGCTCAGACTAAACACATAGTTGATTTAAAATGTGTTGGCTTCAGGTTTGCTAAGCAAAGTGATTCAGTTATGTATGTATACATATATCTATTTTTTTCCAAATTCTTTTCCCATCTAGGTTATTACAGAATACTGAACAGAGTTCCCTGTGCTATACAATAGGTCTTTGTGGGTTACCTATTTTATACAATAGTGTGTATATGGGCATTTTCTTACGGTGAGTAAAAATTAGAATTCTTTATCACTACCTTAGATTATGTCAGAAATGGGATCACATGAACCCCTGAATTATATCTGGGTATACTGTGGGATCGGTAATCTACAATTTTAAAACCAAATTGCTATACTCAGCATTACAATTACTCTGTAGAGGACTTTCCTGGTGGCACAGTGGATCAGAATTCACCTGCCAAGGCAGGGGACATGGGTTCGATCCTTGGTCCAGGAAGATTCCACAAGCTGTGGAGCAACTAAGCCTGTGACCTATAACTGGTGAAGCCCACGCGCCCTAGAGCCCACACGCCACAACTCCTGAGCCCAGATGCTGCAAGCACGGAAGCCCGCTTGCCCAGAGCCTGTGCTCTGCAACCGGAACCCAGCTCAATGGGAAGCCTCACACAGCAACAAGGAGTAGCCCTTGCTTGCTGCACCTAGAGAAAATCTGCACAAGGAATGAAGACCCAGTGCAGCCAAAAATAAATCAATAAAATTACTCTGCAATTGAGCCAAGAGTACATTTCACTTTTTTTTTTTTCAAAGGATGCTATAAAGGAGAAAGACATCAAGGAAACCGTACTTGTGCTAATTACAGTTGTGTTTAGGATGACCTACTTAAGACACGAAATGCCAGAAAGAAAGCACACCTATTCCGCATCACTTAAATTTACCATAATAAGGAAGCCTAAAGAAGTACTTTTTAAAGTTTTCAACTGGATATGAGTTTTAACCAAGCCTCAGTGGAGACCTAATTTTTGAAAGGTTTAAAATTCTTCTGTTCAGAGAATGTTCGTGTCAGACAAATGTGGACCTCTGAGAATGTGAGAAAGTGCCCAGTGCTGTGGAACCTGCACAGCAAGATAATATTTTTCTTGATTCAGAATAATTATAATAATTAAAAGATACTTGAGAAATTCATAAGAAGCATCAAATAGAGAAAAAGGACTTGGTCATGATGAGCACATGTCACTCAATCTCTAGGGATGGGTGTCTTTGGAAGCATGAAATGCTAATATGACCTCGATTGCTTAGAACTGGGGTTTTTCTATGAATTCAGCTCCACAAAAATGTTTCTCGGGTGGATCACTTGAATTTATCTGTTCAGTCCCTGTGCATCTTTGAGAAAGGAAGATGCTGGATATTCAGCTTGAAAATTAATTTCCATGAATTGTCAGCAATAGTAGAATGAATCTTGCAGACTCAGGAACAATCTGACTGTGTTTACATAGGAGTTTTGCATGGTAAAGATGTGTTGACTAACCTTGATTTTCATCACAAAATTTTGGAAGCCCATCTGAGTTCTTGCTAGTCACACCAGTCTGACACACAGTGACAACACAGCCTGTAAAGGTAAACGGTGATGTTATATACCTCTAGAATGATGAAGTTTGGAGAACTGGATACCCTTGGAAACAGAAAAACTGCAGGTAGCTTCAGCACACTTGAGATGGGTTCCCACCAAATAAGGTCCTTTTTGGTGGAGATAAATGGGTTTTTCTTATCCATATCTAGCCTAGACTTGGTCTTACACTGGAAATTATTATTTGCTTCCAGTGTGACAAAGTCATTGTTACTATTAGATGTTTCTCGGGTGCAGAAAAAGTGCCTGAGCATTTTGGTACCAGGAAGTGGCCCCATATCTTTGATGTGACAGGGAGTGCCATCTAGTGGTAAAGTATGACTGTGAGGGTACTTACCCTATGAACATCCTGCTCTAAGCCTTTCCACGGACATGGATCCAGTATGGAAAGGGATTAAATACCTTAATAAATATGGTTGCTGAGAAATTGTCGTTGTCTAGATTCAAGATCTGGGTGAAGGAAACTAGTGGAACTCTACCAGCCTGAGTCTTTCAATATTTCCAGAGTTTTGCTCATAATGGAAGGGCGAGGTGAGATGGCAGGAAGTGAAGGCTGCACGGATAGATCTTTAGAGTACACCAGAGAGAGGTATCTATCCAATCGATCAAAGAAGATTGAACAAAATGAAGAATTTCTATTCCTCAGAATTTAGCCTGGAGTATGTGTGTGGGCAGGGGAGCTAGTGTTGTGTGTTGACAACCAATCAGAATGGAGGAAAATTATACATTTCATGATCTTTACATCAGATTATAGACACATCTATGGTAAATACAGACTATTTAGAAAAGGTTAGAGGAAACGATTTGCTAATCCATTAGAGGAGGTCATTTGCTTGTCTGAAAGTTACATTCATATAGCAAGCATACTACTTTAAAAAATATATATATATATATGTATATATATACACCCAATAAGTAAATAAATATATACTAAGGCAAATGATGATAAATAATCTCTAGCTCAGTGAAGGATGACCAAAAAAAAAAAAAAGAGAGAGAGAGAGAGAATGGCAATGATAACAGCTATAATTTATCAGGAAGTTATGGCGCATTCAAATCTAAATCAAGTACTTTATATGTATTTTCTCATTAAATTCCTGTACTAATCCTTTTAGGTAGGTATTGTTATTATCTTCATTTTTCAGTTAAAGAAAAACAAACTCATCTTTCCTAAGAACACAGAAATGCTAAGTTAGTAGTGCCAGTATCTGAATTCTGGTCTTTCTGATTCCCCAGATTGCTTTGTGCCAAAAATGTTGGGTTAGTTGCTCAGTCATGTCCAACTCTTGTGTCCCCCACGGACTGTAGCCCACCAAGCTCCTCTGTCCATGGAATTCTCCCCAGCAAGAATACTGGAATGGGTAGCCATTCCCTTCTCTAGGGGATCTTCCTGACCCAGATATTGAACCCGGTCTCCTGCATTGCAGGCAGTTTCTTTACCATCTGAGCCACCAGGGAAAGAAAGCTGTCACAGATCTAGACATCATATTAAAAAGCAGAGACATCACTTTGCCAACAAAGGTCTGTATAGTTAAAGCTATGGACTTAGCAACTGAACAACAAAAATATCACAGGAATGTTAATCACTTCCTGGTGAGATATAGACCACCCTGCTTTGAAAAGTCTGTCCTTATCTAAATCCCATTAAGTTTGACTGGATTTCAGTTAGGGCTCAATAGATTATATAACACAAATGGTTTGAGAGTTTTTTTCCAGTGTGCACATACATTGAAACATTTTAATTTTCTTGTGATTGTTTTTTCTCAGAGGACAATCAGCAGTCTGAGTCTTCACTCTGGTGTTGTCCTAACGTAAACTAAAATTAATAATGATGTCCATGTTTATTTCTAAGTAGATTATTATTATAATTATTATTATTATTGTAAGTAGTAATACCATACCACTTTCATTTGATGACAAGGAGATGGAAAAACAAGGTCAAGGGATATGCTAAGTTAAGGAGAACATGGGATAAAATGCATTTGTATACATTTTTCTCCTAGGATTCAAAATGTGTTTTCTTTAGATGGACCTCCTTCTTGTGTTCATCTCACATATTTGTTTGGACTATTAGGATCTACATCAGTTCAGAGGAATTTCTTACTTACATGTTTTATATAGATTCTAAAGTCTTCTGCTTATATTACCTTGTCTTTTTCTATCATCCCCTTAAAGAAATACGATGATGAATTTCCATTTGAAAACTCTAAAATTGCTCTTGTGTTTTCACCTATAATGTCTTTGTTCAAAGCCTCACTGGTAAACCACTGGTCAGAAAATGAAAACCAGGTCATGGAAGCCATCCTGGCCATTTTTATATAAACCTGGCTGAAAGGCTCTTACTGAGAGTGGATATCTTGTAATTGGGTCTGAAAGATCCAAAAAAGTTTCAGACAAGGTGGAAGAGGTTGGCATTCTTTGCCATTTTGACATGTACTTGGTCATGAGTACAGAGTACTTGGAGACAACTAAGTTGTTCTAGCTGTCTATTAAACATTCTGTTCCAAAAAGAAGGATGACACCATAATAGGAATTAAGAATTTTATTTCCTTAGTTTATTACATCAACACTTTTAGGCAGAAAAATCATATAATATCAATAGATACAAAAAGAGTCAATTGAGAAAACTGAACAAGCATCTAAATAAATAGATATGTAAGTAAGTAAGTAGCTAACTATGTGCTCAGTTGTGTCCAACTATTTGCAGCCCCATGGTCTGTAGCCTGCCAGGCTTCCCTGCCCATGGAATTTTCCAGGCAAGAATACTGGAGCGGAGTGCCATTTTCTACTCCAGGGGATCATTCCAATCCATGGATCGAAACTGCATCTCTTGTATCTCCTGCATTGGCAGGCTGATTCTTTACCACTAGCACCACCTAGGAAACTCTAAGTAATTAAGTAAGTAAATAAATGAGCAAATATATAAATCTGAGAGGAAATCTAGAAAACTACATATTTAAGGTAGAAGCAGGCAAGATAGTACTCAAAAAAAAAAAAAATACAGAGGAAAAATGACCTCAGTTAGATATAAAAATTGCTAAGTCACTTCAGTCCCTCTTCCAGGGGGACTTCCCCCCCCAGGGATCAAACCTGCAGCTCCTGTGGCTCCTACATTGAAGGTAGATTCTTTACCACTGAGCCATCAGGGAAGTCCCGTATATGTACTACCGTGTGTAAAATAGATAGCCAGTGGGGAGCTATTGTATAGTGCAGGGAGCTCAGCTCTGTGCTGAGCTCTGTGATGACCCAGAGGGGTGGGATGGGGGTGTGAGAGGGATGCTTAATTGGGAGAGGATATATGTATGTTAATTAACTTGATTGTGATAAGCATTTCACAATACATATGTATAACAAGAAAATAATTTATGGGTTGAAATTTTTTAAACAGCTATGGTTTCCAATGAGTGGTTATCAGATGTTCTGCAATCCATATGTGGATCAAGAATTACTTATAGCCTAATAAAACGTGTCATTGACATGAGTCTTACATATAATAGTAATAATGATAGCATTAGGTATTGGTACAAAGAGAAAGTAAGATAATGTAAGTAAAGCACTCAGCACATTGCCTGGCAAAGAATAGATGTACACTAAAATGACATCTGTTATCCTTGTTCTTGTTACTCTTTTTTAAATGCTGAAATTATACATTTTTTGAAAGGATTTCACAGAGGTGAAGTGCCTTTCTCATCGCATCATATCAGCAGGAACATGTTGTCAATATGACTTATCCCCGGTGATGTTATCCTCAATCACCTGGCCAAGGTATTGTTTGTCAGGTTTCTCTACTCACTATTTATGGAAATAGGGAGCTATATATAGAAATACTCTAGTACCTGTCTTCCCATCCACCTTCTGCAGTCTATTTATTGAAAGCATGTAACTGAGTCCAGCTGACACTGGGGTGGGGAGGGAGTGGGGAGGAAGGGAGGAGTAAAGCTTTCTGCCTGGAGATGGGAGTTTCTACATAAATTGTTAAGAATTACTGGACATTCTCATCAATATTTCCTTATGTATATTTATTTCCTAATACGAGTTATAGTCTAAAACTGTATTATTCTGCTGTTATTGTTCAGATTGTTCCAGCATTAGACACTGGGAGTGTCTTCAGGTTAGCCTCCCAGTTTTTTAATGGTTCCTTAGGCCACACAAGGTTCTGCAGACTCATCTTGTATTACCTGCCCTAGTCCTAGAACCAACCATTTTTCCAGGAGTCTCGGTTCCCTTCATTGGAGAAGACTCTTTAGAAACCAAAATTTAGGCACCAGATGTGCTCATTGCTCCTGAGGTATCACTGTTTCCAGGCTCTCTCAGGGGACAGTTCTAGGAAACATACATACGAAACCAAACCCCTGTTTGTACACATAGCTATAATCATGTCTGTGTCTCTCCTCTGTGTCAGTCCATCTGCATTTTGTCTTTAGCCTCCAGAAATCTGGTCAAAGCATTGTTTTCCAAAGTTAGGTAGGGAAGCTCCTTCCCCTCCCCCCACCCCTTTCAAGGAGTTGACGTGACTTTTGGTGAAACCTGTATTTCAAGTCTTTCACATGGGAAATATTTCCCTGCTAAATATTTCCTAGATTGATTAAAATTAATCAGTCTGATTAAAATTAAAAATATTTCCCAGATTGATTCCTTTAATGTCAATGTTCTGTAAGCTCTTTTTCTATCTTTTGTGTTTTTATGCTATTCATTGTTTATGTTATGCCATCTAATTGTATCATTTATTCTTACTTTGTGTCAGGAGCCCATTTAAAATAAGTCGGCTCTCTCATTTGCTTTCATCTTGAGAGACATCCTCAATGTGATCTTTCCTCCTTGCTGGCCACTTGTGGTGTGAATCACACCACCCTGACCTCAGGAACCATACACTGGCCCCAAGTATTCATATCTGCCACAGCCTCAGCAGTGAAGTTCGTATATTCTGTTTGCTCCCTATCCTGACCTTAGGCATCCTTCAGTCAGACAGCCTGCTCAGAATTCCCATGTCCCCTTGGGGTGCTCCAGATCTCAGTAGCTCTCTTCACAGCATGTCAGGCTGCAATTCGTTCTGTAAGGCTGCAGAGCCATCACCTGGGCACTGCCCACAACCACTGCTCTGGCGCTGTATTGGCCCCATGACGTTTCCTAAGTGATCTGCTGCCCCCTTCAAAAAAAACCCTTTGCTCCCAGATTTTCCCACCCCAATTCATGTTTTCTACCATTGAGGATTCCCATTTTCTCTTCCCCTAGGGAAAGATACAAGAGTGTAGGGTGTCTGGCCCTTTCTCAAGAGTTCATGGATATTTCCTCTCTCATTCCCCAACCAGTCTGTTAGTTCAGGTCTCTAAGTTGGAAAGCGTTCTCATGTAATCACACATTTTCCCTTACCGCATGGCTCCATGTGGCAAGTTCTTCAGATTCCAGTTTCTTGAATCCCCCAAATGCTTCACATTCTAAGCAAAGTCATACTCTTCCAAGTAGAAGTCCTCCTTTAGAAAACATTGCTATTGTTTAAGACCTCCTTCTTGAAATGCAGTGGTGCTTTTTGTTCTGGGATTTTTCTGCCTGAGGGTAATACATATCTGGAATGTCACAAAATTATTCACCTCATTTTAAAAGGCTATGTTTATTAAATAGCTATATGTTTTCCATTTCTCTTTACAGATAACTAATGAGAGAGCTGATTACTTAAAAACTCAAGAATAGAATATTTGTTGGTTTTTATAATTTCTTCACTATTTCAAGATTGACACTCATCAGAAATGAGGTGGTTATTTTTAGTCACCCTCAAGGAAGCCATTGGTGTGTGCATATGTGCTAGTCTCTCATTTGTGTCAGACTCTTTGCGACCCTGTGGGCTGTACCTTCCAGGCTCCTCTGTCCAACTTGGATATTTCAAAAGAATATCCAACTACATATACACATGTATGCAGTTGACCTTAGGCATCCTTCAGTCAGATGGCCAGATATATGTGTATATATGACATACACATGTGTGTATATGTAGATACATACATGAGGAGGGCATGGCAACCCACTCCAGTATTCTTGCCTGGAGAATCCCATGGACAGAGGAGCCTGGCGGGCTACAATCCATAGGGTTGCAAAGAGTCGGACACGGCTGAAGTGACTTAGCACGTAGCATGCATGGAGATACATATATATAGTCCCCAAATAGTGGCATGTAGAATTTCCTACCTGCTTTGAGGCCAGCCTCTGGCCTCTTTGAAAGCAGTCCCCAGGACAGAAGTTATTTCTAGCAGTTCTCCTAAGATATCTCACTTGCTCTCCACTCTAGGCCACAACATGGAATCCTCCCGTGTCCCTGCCCCAGCCCCTGGCAGTGCCATGTGCTGCTGGCACTCTGAAGCTCAGGAAGCCTGATGGAGGTGTCCTGCTGCTGCTGTGGCCACCACTGCCTGTCCGGGCCATGCCGTGCTGGTTCCACATGGGCCTAAGCCAACCTGCTGAAGAGAAAAGCCCAGCTCCTGGCTTTTGTACCCCAGTTCCCTCAATCTCAGAGCACCGATGCCCTTACGCTCAGGGCTCTGAGAGCATGGTGTAGGAAACAATAGCTCTCATTTGCATCTTCCTTTCACGAGGCTATAAACCAGACTCTCCCTGGGGTGGTGGGAGGGTGAGGAAGAAGGGAGTCAGGGACACAAGGCAAAATCTTCTCAGCAAGAGGCAGCTCAGAGCATGTAAAACCACCCATCATCCCTGCCACGGCCACTGTCTTATTGGACCAAGATGAAAATATTCAGCTCACTCTTCTCATATTAAGAATTTTTCCCCAGGAAGATATCTTGGTCTCTCATTGCAGAGATGCCTAGAGAATTTCTTCTGCCAATCTTCTTGGATATATTTCTGTTTGAAATTGTAAGGTGCACAAAACCTAGGTTCAAATTTGGATCTCTGATATGCAAGTATGAAATATAACTATGTCCTTAATTGTTTCTCATCCAGGGCTATATTTTTTAACTTTTGTGTTATATTGGAGTATGGTTGATTACCCTGGAGGAAGAAATGGCAACCCACTCCAGCATTCTTGCCTAGAGAATCTCATGGACAGGAGAGCCTGTCGGCTACAGTCCACAGGGTTGCACAGAATCAGACGTGACTGAAACACACACACATAATTGATTAACAGTATTGTGATAATTTCAGGTGTACAGCAGAGTGATTCAGTTACACATGTTGCTGTATCTACTGTTTTTCAAATTCTTTGCCCATTTAGGTTGTTGCATAATATTGAGCAGAGTTCCCTGTGCTATACAGTAGGCCCTTGTCCGTTATCCATTTTAAGACATGGAGAATGGGCTTGTAGACAAAGTAGGGGAAAGGGGAGGGCAAGATAAATTGCAAAAACAGCGTTGAAATATATACACTACCATGTGTAAAATAGAAAGCTGGTGGGAAGCTTCTGTATAGTACAGGGAGCTCAGCTCCTGCTCTATGAGGATCCACAGGAGTGGGATGGGGAGGAGGAAGGGAAGCTCGAGAGGGAGGGGATGTGTGTGCGTATATGGCTGATTCCCTTCATTGAACAGCAGAAACACAACATTATAAAGCAATTATACCCCCAGACTATATTTTTGCTTTATATTGACTATGATAATTTTCTGGTGGGCAGGGCCATTATACTATGTTAGGTAGATACTTTCATTTTTTAAACTAAATGTCTATGAGTACCATAATACTTGCAATTTTTTTGTTTTATTTCTGGATTAGGAAATGAAGGCCCAGAAAGGGCTCAGCTTATGCCTTTTACACCACCTCCTAACACTTATCATGAACCCAAACAAATAGGACTAAGTAGATCCTCAGTATCCTAAATGTGTTTTATTTTTTTTAACACAATCTATGTTTGTTTTCTTTCCAAGTTGCTCTACAAACATTCATTTTGAAACACTGACAAAAGCAGCCAATAATGTAGAATAATATATAACCTTGACTGGGTCAGAGAAATGGCATGAGAAATCATAAAACAGACTTGTGAACATAAAAATACGGAGGTGGTTTAAAAGATAACAGAGAGCAAAAGCTTACTTTTAGCCTTTGGGGAAAGTCTAGTTTCTGTTTTCTGAAAAGACAGCCTATTAAATGAGTATTAAGCATGTTGTCTGTTTTTATTGGACTATTTTCTCAAGTTGAAATCATTTATTCAAATTATTGAATATCAGCAAAGATCTAACTTCTGATCACTTATTCATTATTTACAATAAAAGTGACTTTTACCATATATTCCAATCTGCTGCTGCTGCTGCTGCTAAGTCGCTTCAGTCTTATCTGACTCTGCGACCCTGTAGACGGCAGCCCACCAGGCTCCTCTGTCCCTGGGATTCTCCAGTCAAGAACACTGGAGTGGGTTGCCATTTCCTTCTCCAATGTATGCATGCATGCTAAGTTGCTTCAGTCATGTCCGACTCTGTGCAACCCTATGGACAGCAGCCCACCAGGCTCCTCTGTCCATGGGATTCTCTAGGCAAGAATACTCGAGTGGGTTGCCATTTCCTTCTCCATATTCCAATCTAGAAACTTGACAATGTCTAATATTGTTATTTATATAAATAATATATTCTGTTGAAAATATAGATAAGCAAAAAGACTAAAGCTAAATTATAATTCCATCCACTGTGGATATTTTGGTATTTAATACTGTACATGGTTTCCTATGTATATAACTTAAAAAAAACCCCAGAAACCTGGAATCTACATGATATTGCTTTGTAACTCGCTTTTCTATTTAAAATGAATTATAACATATAGGGGTTTATAAAATGTTTCTATGACACATTATTTTTCTTGGACAAGATTGATCAGCACTTTTATTGAAGACCAAGTTTAAGTGTTAATAAAAGATTTCCAGAAGGTATAAAAAAATTACAAATGTTCCTGAAATGGGTTCTTGTCATACAATAGGTGAACATCTCTGTAGAAGACTTCACAGAGCCAAATAAAGAATCAGGATGGCCTAATTACCGAGCACCTCCTGTGGGCCAGCTGTTTTCCTTCTGGCATCTCACTTATTCTCACTATTACCCTATAGAGTAGGTACAATTACCATCTCTGTTTGTATATGAGGAAATCCAGGCCCAGAGAGTTGAGTCATTTGCTTGAAGGTTCTATGACATAGTTTAAAGGTCTCGGTTGAAGTTGTTTTCATCTAGAGAAGTTTTTTCACTTGTCCTTGGGACCCAGCAGACTCTAAATTCATTTAAGGTATTTTGGACCGCACAGGCGGCATGAACCGGGGCATCAAACCGATGGCAGCTTTCAGGCTGTGCTCCATCTTCCCTGCCTCATGAAAAAGGGAAAGTTTCCCGGCTCCCCTTCTTTGAAATGTTCTCTTCGCTTTTCTTCCCTTCCCTTTCCTCCTCCCCCCACCCCACTGTCTCTCTCTCTTTAATTTTTGGTGTTATTATCTGATGGTGTAACCTCTGGGCCCATGCCTTCCATTGTGGTCTCCTGCTGGGCTCCCCATTTTGTGTGAACTCTATGCTTTGCCTCTTGATGCTTTTCCCTTCACAAAGCTGAAGCTCAGACATCCAGTTCAGTTCAGTCACTCCGTAATGTCTGACTTTTTGCTACCCCGTGGACTGTGGCACGCCAGGCTTCCCTGTCCTTCACCAACTCCCAGAGATTGCTCAAACTCATGTCCATCAAATTGGTGATGCCATCCAACCATCTCATTCTCTGTCATCCCTTTCTCCTCCTGCCTTCAATCTTCCCCAGCATCAGGGTCTTTTCCAGTGAATCAGTTCTTTGCATCAGGTGGCCAAAGTGTTGGAGTTTCAGCTTCAGCATCAGTCCTTCCAATGAATATTCAGGACTGATTTCCTTTAGGATTGACTGGTTTGATCTTCTTGCAGTGCAAGGGACTCTCAAGAATCTTTTTCTACACCACAGTTCAAAAACGTCAATTCTTCAGTGCTCAGCTTTCTTTATTTCTTTTTTTAATTTCCTTTTCAGACATCCAGGGCTCCGAAGAAAACCTCAGAACACCACCAAAAGTAAACTGGCTTTAGTACTTTGACAATATCCACTGTGTGTGCTTGCTAAGTTACTTCAATCATGTCCAACTCTTCGCCACCCTATTGCCTGTAGCCCACCAGGCTCCTCTGTCCATGAAATTCTCCAGGCAAGAATACTGGTGTGGGTTGTTGTGTCCTCCTCCAGGGGATCATCCTGACCCAGGGATCAAACTAGAGTCTTTTACGTCTACCTGCATTGGCAGGTTCCTTAGCTAGGTTTACTGGCACCACCTCGGAAGCCCCAAAATCCACCAAGGTTACTGATTTTACTTTTTTTTTTGGCCTTTATTTTCTTCCTTCTCTGCCAATTCAGCAATACAGCTTAAAATACATTTAATATTTTATTCAAGATTTGAGTATTTTTAATCAAAACAATTGTTTTCTGAATGTGTCTCACCATATAAGAAAAATGAAGGTCAAGAATATTTACTTTGAATGATTAAAAATATATCATGTATACTGACATTTTTATCCTCCCTAATATGAATGATCCTTTATTTAATTGAAATATTTATTAAATAACAAATTATGCAATTTAGGATTCTGTTCCCAGTCCCACTTCAGGTCACCAACTAAGATTCTGGTAGGCAATTTCAATGTGTGGGATTTTTTCCCTATATCAACAAGCAATTCTCTGCCACCAGCTGGGTGTCCTACAGTCTTATTCAATTATGATAGAGTCTACCTGGAGAGAGCGTCAGCTCCCAGTCAGATCCCCTAGGCTCAGGGCTCCATCCCAGGAGACAGTCTCCCATTTTAGATGCCAATCAATAGTAGGTCATCAGGTCTTCGCTGGTGCTAATGCAAGGGGGCTGGATTCTATCCCTGGGCAAGGTGTTAAATCCCGCATGCCACACCTAAGAGTCTGCATCCTGCAACTAAAGATCACATGTGCAACAATGAAGATCTTGCATGCTGCAACTCGTACCTGGGGCAGCCGAATAAAGAAATATTCTTTAAAAAGTAGTAGATCATCAAGGTACCCACAACTTGTGCTCAACTTGGCTACAAATCAGAGATTCTCATGACCCCCCTCCTCGGGTTTTATTAATTTGCTAAAGCAGCTCACAGAACTCAGGGAAACACTTCCTTACATTTACTAGTTTATTGAAGGATGAGATAAAAGATACCAAAGAACAGCCAGTGGGCGAGATCAGAGAGTGAGATCTGGGAGAGCCCCCTACTTCTGTCCTTGTGGCATCACCCTCCCAGTCTGAGGATGTTTTCATCCACCTGGAAGTTTTCTGAACCCCACACTATTGGGATTTTTACAGAGGCTTTATCACATAGGCATGAAAGTGTTAGTCGCTCAGTCTTGTGGGACACTTTGCGACGTGCATGGACTGTAATCCGCCAGGCTCCTCTGTCCATGGGATTCTCCAGGCAAGAATACTGAAGTGGATGCCATTCCCTTCTCCAGTGGATCTTCCTGACCCAGGGATCAAACCCAGGTCTCCTGCATTGCAGCCGGATTCTTTACCCTATGAGCCACCAAGCAAGAACATCACATAGGCGTGATGGACCATTAATTCCCTTTCCAGCCCTTGTCTCTCCCTGAAGAAGTGTTGGTGGTGGGACTAAAAGTTCTAAGCTTCTAATCACGGCTGGTGACCAGCGCCCTTCCAGGAGCCCACCCAGTCACCTCGTTAGAACCAAAGGTGCTCCCAATGCTGCTACTGCTGCTATCACTTAGGAAATTGTGTTTTAGGAGCTTTGTGCCAGATGGCAGAGACCAATCTATACACATTTTTTATTATCTCATGCAATTGTTAGTGGAATTTCTTTATAAAGCCTACATATATTATAATTTCAGTATAAATAATAATTCAGCAACTATATTTTGAATACTTATGAATTGTCAGACACATTTTTAACTAATAGGCTTTATGGGTTTGAGGGATTTTAGGTTTATGGAACCATTAGTGAAAAGTACAGTGTTCCCTTATACTCTCTCACTTGCAACTCCCTCCTCATGGACCCTGTTATTAACATCTTGCATTAGTATGGTATATTTGTTATAACTGATGAGTCAATATTAATACATTATTGTTGCAAATATATCTCTTTTCCAAAAAAATAATTATTGGAGTGTTGCTTTGCAATGTTGTTTTAGCAACATTGTAAACTTGGCAAAGTGAATCAGCTATACAAATACACATATCCTGGCTTCTCCGGTTGAAAAGTTTTGATTCACTCACAAATGTATAAGAACAAGAGCTTCGACCATTATATTTACTTTCTCTTCTATTTTACCTGCTTTGAGTAATCCTGTATCTCAGCTATTTTCTGCTTATTGAAATGTATGCTTGGTATTGCATATTATTAAAACATTTCCATAGGAAATCATTGTATTTTGAGATCTCATCTTTAGAACTAACATACCTATCTTGTATAACTACTATATTGTGCTGTGCTTAGTCTCTCAGTTGTATCTGACTCTTTGTGACCCTGTGGACTGTAGCCCACCAGGCTCCTCCGTCCATGGGGATTCTCCAGGCCAGAATACTGGAGTGGATTGCCATGCCCTCCTCCAGGGGATCTTCCCAACCCAGGGGTTGAACCCAGGTCTCCCACATTGCAGGTGGATTCTTTACCTTCTGAGCCATCAGGGAAGCCCAACTACTATATTAGGACGCCAACTGGTGATGGCCTTTTCCTATGATCACACCTGCAATGAAAATTACTATTACTAATTGTTTTATGAATACTCTGTAGTCTAAGTTAGCTTTGTTATTATAGGCCTTGCTCTTTATCTAATGGCAACATAGCTAGACGTGAAAACAGCAATGCTGTGCTTTTTGTTTAACAACACGTCGTCGTTCATTTTCTTTTAGTAATGAGTGTTCTTCTCATAACTTTAAATATTCTTTCGGGTAGTTGTTTACGTTTTCATTTAAGAACAACAATAGTTCTTACAGGGCAAAATAGACTACCACGTCTGTAAATTAGTCCTGTGGGTAATGGTGTCTGCAGTACATCTATGGCTTTATTTCTTTTTCTAAACGAAAAATCTTTGCACTGGGTCTTCGTTGCAGCATTCAGGGTTCTCTAATAGAGGTGCCGGGGCTCAGTAGTTGCAGTGTGTGGGTTTAGTTGCCCCGTGGCATGTGGAATCTTAGTTCCCTGAACAGGGATGGAACCTGTGTCCCCCGCATTGGGAGGTAGATTCTTAACTACTAGACCACCAAGGTAGCCCCTTTTGTTTCTTATTTGAACTCATTTCATTCATAAAGATGAATCAAGTACAAGCCATCTCTACAAAGAATGCTTTGTATTGATTTGAATATCAGTATCACAACTGATTTCACTGTAAAGCAAAAGTTTTCAGTGTTGTCCTTATGGTCAAACATATGCTGCATCTAACTTCCTTCATGTATGCTGTATATTGGTGGAATCCAGATTCTTCCATCCTTTCTCTCAGCTTTTTCGTTTGATGGTAATTCTTGCTGAATCTCATATCGTGATATATAATGTAATGAATGCACCTGAAGGAAATGTGCCAAAGTCAAATCTGTTTCAGCACCGCCATAACTGATTTCCTATAATATTTGATGATTTCAAAAGCACGATACATTTCATTCTATAATTTAAAATTCATTAATATAATTATATATTTTGTCTGACAGTAAGTGGGCATCCAGTACTCAAAAGAGCTAACATCCGAATTGTTGGAAAGCTGGTGGCCACATCTATAAGAGAAAGGAAAATGAGACAACGGTATTCATCATGAGACGTAAGATAGTGTTTTCAAAACAATTTTGTTACCTTAAGAGTTGAACCTATCTCCCCAAAGACATAGATTAGCATTGGCCATGGATTAATTCTGTATTAACTGGAAAAAAGGACAAGCATCTTTGAATATCCAAAGAAGAAATTCAACAAGATGGTCTATAATTACTAAATGTCTTCAGATGAACCATTCATGGGATCTTTTTTATAAATAACATCTGTTTGATCATAATGGAGTTTAAATCACATAGTATCAAGTATTCCTTTCATTGGATTCAAATTTGGTTTATTCCAGTACCAATAAATGCTTTAAAATAAAAGTTAAAATTCTTATTTTTAAACATTTGTTTCCATTTTTGGAAATGATTTCTCTAAGTGTGTTTTAAAATATATTATTTTATTAGTGTAGTTATTATGTTTCCCTATCTTATTGCTCACTTGAAAGTGAAAAACTGAGAGTTAATGTATAGTATTCCTGAGTTACCTGCCTTAATTTGGAAAAGATCTGACGCACAGTGGCTAACACCAGTCCCTAAAGAATCTTGAATTTAAATTTATCGATCTATCCATCATCCATCCATCTATCATCTTTCCTTCCCTGTCCCTCTGTTTCTCCTTTCATCTGTGAATGAGATTGGAGAAATAAGTGAAGACGTGAACCTAAAGGGAACATAGTCCATGCACAACACAGTGACTTGGTACAAATAAAGAGGCAGGGACTACGTGACAGGTGTTCCATTTTCTCAGTCCTTACCCTAATCTGTTACCTCTGTAATAGACACTTAGGTGTTTTTTTTTAAATCCCTCAGACTACTTCATGCAACGGAGTTCGCTGTAAATATGGAAATTAGTTAGAAAAGCTAATTACAAGAATCATGTAAAGTCAGGGCCCCACTAAAACCGGAACCAGGATGGACTAAAACACATGCTGATACTCTAATTAGAAAATGTTAACAGTAAAACATCTGATGGAGGGAAATGATTGCTGGAGCTAAAATAGAGAGGTTAGCTTCTCTGTGAAATTAAATGATCTGTATTATCTCTGCTAATAATTGATAAAGCTTCATTTTAAAGAGAAACATTTTACTTCAATACTGAAAAATAGCTGGAAAATATACAGTTAAATAATCACACGAGTTGAGTCCCTGCATGGTAACAGATCATCAGCTTGCTCTTTTTTATAGCATTATTAAGGTAAAAATTGGCTAGATTTCTGCCTCCAGTATTCCAAAAAACTGAGAGCAAAAGACAGAATATAATGAAAGGCACTTACAAACTAAAACATAAGATATCCTAATGAGTGCTGTGTAATGAACGCCACTATTTCAAATGACAAATATATTTACAGGAGAAAACAATTAATCCAAAAACAATATCACAGCTACCTATTAACATAAAATATGAAAACAAAGCTATGATTATGACAATTGGGAGCAAGATGCCAAAGAAATTTATTTTTCCTTTAAAAAAGTGTGATTTTCTATATTTGACTCTTTTTGATTTTTAGCAAACTGGAGAAGGGCTCCTAAATGCCTTGTAGAGGTGTGATCTTACATTAAGTTCATTGACATGTCACTCAAGAGTTTAGAAGACAGTATAAGGTCAGTGAAAAGGAGCCTTCACTTTTCAATAGTCATTTTCTATACAAAAATTGGCATTTGGTGCTCATCAAAGAACAAGAAATATAGGATATGCTCTAAATGTCCATTGTGTTTTTGAGCCAACTACCTGATGGAAGTCATCACTTATATGTAAATGAACTGTCAATGGCTTGCCACAGTTGGCGATTACTGGACTGTGAAGGGTATGTCTTAATAAGAACTGAAGCTCTTCACAGACTTTGATTTACTGGAAATAAAGTAGAAAAGTCCTCTGAGACCACAAAGGACACTTGTTTCAGATAAAATGTCTAGACAGTAGCAATATATTTAGGGCTTTTATTATAGCAAAACTGCAAATTAGAATGGAATGGTGAGAAAGTTCCTGTGACCCAGCTGAGTTCTAAAACACTGCTTCTGACTAGAGTAATACAATCTTTAAAATAGCTAAGCCAAATTAAATAAACATGCATTGAGAAAAAAGAAAGCAGAAGCAACAGAAGGTCAAGATTTAGGTTTCTTACATCTCTTAAATGATCTTTGTCTTATGTCGTACATGTTCTTATAAATCTATATTTTTCTAAATAAATGCAGCTATCAGAATAGTTGAAAGCCAAACTTCTATGACCCTGAAACATGGACTACCTTTCAGAAAATTCAGATTTAAGGGAATTATTGCTTGTTGATTCATTCCTTTTCTCAGCTTCCATTCTAGAACACACAATTGAAATACTGAATTCTGTGTAACTTTTATTAATGTTGTTAATAACAAAGATACATTAAATTTGCAAAATGCTTTAGAATTTGCAGTATACTTTCACACAAAAGTGAATTTTGGAATGTGTGCACATGCATACATGCTCAGTTGTGTCCGACTCTGCAACTCCATGGACTGTAGCCCATGAGGTTCCTCCGTCCATGGGATTCTCCAGGCAAGAATACTGGGTTGCCATTTGCTCCTCCAGGGGACCTTCCTGACCTAGGGATTGAACCAGAGTCTCCTGCTTAGCAGGCAAATTCTGTACCACTAAGCCACCAGAGAAGCCCATATTATGTTGAGAGAAGTATATAATTCTGGTAGGTTAATAACTTTGAAAAACAATCCTCCTAATCCCATTAGCTTAAGATAATAACTTCTTTTTTGCTCACTTCATAATTCAACATAAGCCAGCAGGTACTGCTCCATGCATTCTTTTAAACATTCAGGTTTTTTCCATCTTAATAGCTTTGACATTTTTTAGGGCTTCACCTGCAATCTTCACAGCCAGGCAGCAGATAAAAAAGAGAGTGTGGAGAAAGCATACCCTCTTTTTAACTACTTCAATCTGAGCTTGGAACATATTACTTATCTCTATTGGAGAGAATTTGTTACCTGGTTCCATCTAAATGCAGTGGGACTAGGAAATGCAGTTTAGTTTTATCATAAAAGAGAATATGCCATTTTGGGACATGGGAGTAAATTGCATTCCTCATTATCTTAGGGAAGAGGAAAAATTTTAAATGCTTTCACTTGAATGGTCGTCATTCTAGTTAAAAATATTATAAGGAGTCTGGATCAAGATGGCAGCTTTGGAAGAT
Source organism: Okapia johnstoni (assembly GCA_024291935.2). Taxonomy (NCBI): domain Eukaryota; kingdom Metazoa; phylum Chordata; class Mammalia; order Artiodactyla; family Giraffidae; genus Okapia; species Okapia johnstoni. The sequence continues at coordinate 56,891,721 of CM044310.1, read as the reverse complement.
CTTGAGCTCAGTTTCTCCAATAGCTCTATAATTCCAGCTAAATATAGAGCAGCCATCTCTGAGAATGATCTAAAGAATAGTAGAAAAGATTTTCCACATCTAAAGCTATAAAGAGGGGGCCACAGTGAAATGGGTATGAGGGGTGTAGACATGGTCTACTTGGGACCAGACCCTTAGCATGAAGACCTACTGCTGGCGAGATAACATAACTGAGGAGTTCCTCTCCAAGGAACATGGCAAGGATCTAAGCCCCACATCAGGTTCCCCATCCCAGGGTCCTGCACCGGGAGACAAGCCTTTAAAAGTCTGGCTTTGAAAGGCAGCAGGGCTTAGGCTCAGGAGAGCAGAGTGTTAGTAGTTCATCGTGTTTGACAATTTGCGACCTCATGGACTGTAGCCTGCCAGACTTCTCTGTCCATGGGATTTCCCAGGCAAGAATACTGGAGTGAGGGCTTTAGGAAACCAAGACTCTACTCTTAAAGGTTGCACACAAAACCTCACTTGCTCCAAGAGCCAGTGCAGAGGCAGTAGTTTGAAAGGTGCCCGGATCAGACTCACTCATGATCTTGGAGAGCCTCCTGCAGAGGCAGGAAGTAGCTGGAACTCCACCTGGGGACCAAAAAGCTAGTGGTAGTCAGCCAACAACATCCCCAACAGTTAAAAGCAGAAAGCATTTCCTCTAATGTCAGGAATAAGACAAGGATGCCATTCTGCCCACATATCTATTCCTATTTTTTTAAATATAGCATTGGAAGTCCTAGTCACACAGATAAAGAGATAAAAGGCATCCAAGTTGGAAAGGAAGATGTAAACCTGTCACCATTTGCAGATGACATGATACTACTACATATAGAAAGTCATAAAGATGTCACACACACACACTCAAAAATGGAGTTAATCAATGAATTCAGGAAAGTTGCATGGTACAGAATTAATTACAGAAATATGGTGCTTTTTTACACACTATTAATAGACGATCAGAAAGTGAAATTAAGAAAACAATCCCATTTACAATTACATCAAAAGGAATAAAAACCCTAGGAATAACCGAGGAAGTGAAAGACCTGTTCTCTGAAAACTATAAGATATTGATGTAGTAAAATTTCAGATAACACAAATAAATAGAAATAAATACTGTGCTTAGGAACTGGAAAACTTCAAAATGTTAAAATGTCTATACTACTGAAGGAGACCTACAGATTCAATGCAATCCTGTCAAAACACCAATGACATTTTTCACATAACTAAAACAAAGAAACTTAAAATTTGTATGTGCTTAGTAGTTGAGTCATGTCTGGCTCTTTTGTGACACCAAGGACCATAGCCCCCCAGGCCCCTCTGTCCATGGGATTCTCCAGGCAAGAGTACTGGAATGGATTGCCATTCCCTTCTCCAGAGTATCTTCCTGACCCAGGGACTGAACCCTTGTCTCTTGCACCTCCTGCACTGGCAGGCATATTCTTTACCACTGCACCACCTGGGAACCACAAAAAACCTTGAAGTGCCAAAGAATCTTGAGAAAGAAGAACAAAGAGGACTCCAACATTTTTCTGAGGAAGATAGTCAGATAACCATGAAAATCACTCAATATCACGAATTATCAGAGAAATGCAAATTGAAACCACTATGAAATATCAAGCCACACCCATCAGAATGGCTATTATCAAAAGACAATGTTTTATATTATCAAAATAGCAAGAATTGGTGAGGATGTAGAGAAAAAGGACCCTTGTACACCATTGGTGGGAATGTAAATTGGTGTAGCCACTATGGAAAACAGTATGGAGGCTCCTCAAAAAATTTAAAATACAACTATTATATGTCTCTACAATTCCACATCTAGGTATGCATTGAAAGAAATGAAAATCCTAATTAAAAAAAATATATATGCACCCCTATTTGTATTGTGGCATTATTCACAATAACTAAAACACTGAAGCAATCTAAATTTCCATTGATAGGTGAATAAATAGAGTAATATTCCATATTACTCAGGCATAAAAAAGAATGAAATCCTGCCTTTTGCAATGATATGAATAGATCTAGAGGATATTATGAAAAGCAAAGTTAAGTCAGAGAAAGGCAAGTACCATATGATTTCACTTATATGTGGGATCTAAAAACCAAAACAAGTGAATAACAACAGTAAACCCCAAACAGAAACAGACTCATAGATACAGAGAACAAACTGGTGGTTGCTGGAGGGGAGGGAGGTGGAGGAATGGACAAATGGTAAAAGGGATTAAGAAAGAGAAACTTCCAGTCATAAAATAAATCAGTCATGGGGCTGTGGTGTACAGCACAGAGAATATAGTCAACAAAACTGCAGTAAGTTTGTAATGTGACAGATGGTTACTGGACTCATTGTGGTGATCATTTCCTAAAGTATATAGATGTCAAAACACTGTGGCATACTCAAAACGAATATAACATCGTAAGTCAGTTGTATACTTCAAGAGAAAAATGCCAGCAAAAATAATTTATTAGAAAAGGTTTCAAATGATCCACTTCTTTTTCCGTTTTCTAGTGTTTTGATGCTAATCCTTTGTACAGTTCATCAAGAATCTTGAAACATTTCACATTAATATAAAGGGAAACCATTTTTCTATGTCTTACATATATGCTTTGCTTTCTAAAAATTGAAGAACTTTGCATTTTATTTTTGTTTGAGTTCTGTTATTCAAATAAATATGTAAAGTAAATAATCTTCAGTAATATGTTGATAAGAATCATTCTTTTTATATTGAAAAATAAACACCTATTTCCAACTGGAAGCAGTCTATCAGAAATGAATGCTTGCAGAGCCATGGAGGAATGCTTTTCTATATAAATAATCAAGAAAGGAAAGGGTAATAAAATGGTACTAAAGCAAGACTGACTCACCATCTCAGAAGCAATTCTTTTTATTTCAATAGCAAGAATATCGAGGGGTTAAAAAGCCTTATTTTCAAAGCCTTGTTTTAAACAACCGAGGGAAAAGGAAAAGAAAACTGGAAGAAACAAAATTCTAAATTTGCTGAAAGTTTTGAGCACATGTGCTGACTTGGGTGCATTCATTTCAAGACAGCACTTTCTTTCTGGAATAAATGCTTAAAACGTTCAAGTTTGGGGATTGTTAAACAAATTCTACTTTGAACTTCTATTTGTGTTTCCTCCAGTTATTTTTAAAAGTCTCTTTACAGTTTACTAGTTTTCCACATTGTAAAACATACATTTACAATTTAACCATAATAATAATAATGCAAATTTTCAGCCTCTTCCAAACAAAATTTTACTTAGGAAGTGAGTTACATAGGGATAAAAGGTGAGGACAAGGCATTAAACCTACTCGAATACTTCATGGCAGTGTCTTGGCCGGGGTCCGCAGGGATGCAGCAGCCTTCTGATTCAGAGTTTCCTAATCTTGTTAAGCCTGTTCCTGAGGTGATATAATGAAAAAGACTGACTCATGGAATTCTTGCAACCTGTTCTTTTCTGCCGTCCCAACACTTTTTTCGGTTGTCTATATCTCTTAAAAAGTCTCTCTTTGGGCTTACTTGGTGGTCCAGTGGTTAAGAATCCGCCTTGCAGGGAACACTAGTTTGATCCCTGGTCTGGGAAGATCCTATATGCTGCAGAGCAACCAAACCTGTGCGCCAGGCCTCCTGAGTCCCTGCACCGCCAGCACTGAAGCCCAGGCACCTGGAACCTGTGCTCTGCAAGGAGAGGCCACTGCAGTGAGGAGCCTGCTCTCCGCAGCCGGGGAAGAGCCCCTCTCACCCCAACTGGAGAGCGCTCGTGGGCAGCAACAAAGGCCCACCACAGTCAAACAATTTTAAAAATCAATAAAAAATAAGTCTCTTTTTGGTTAATACAGCTGATACTCCCTTATCATCTTCAACTGAGAAACCTGACCCATACATTTCCTTCTTTGCTTTCTCTCTCTCTCCCTTCCTGCCTTTCTTTCCCTTCTTCTGTCTTAACTAAATTATTCTTCCCAATAAAGACTCTAGCAATATAAAGGTATTGAACAGTTAAGGTGCGTGCATTTTTTTTTTTTTTTCAAAATGGAGATTTTGGATGTACTCCACGGCATAAATCCCAAATATCAGATCTCCTGGCAGGTCACATTGTCCCAAATAATCCTAGTTTCACTTTCCCTCTGTGTATAACTGCAGCTTCATCTTGGCTGAAAGCATATTAGATATCCTAAATAATATTGCTATAAGTAATTCTGTAGAGAAGAAAAGCCAAGGATATCAGAAAAGTAAGTGTATTTTTGATAGCAGGATGATAATTTTATGAAACTCCAGAGGCTTGACAGTTGTTTATAATCCACAGAAATGAAAGAGATGTAATAGGAAGAGATTTATCAGTTTAATCTTTCAGCATTTTGACAACATGTGTATAAAGACTAAACCATTTGTAAATATGGTACAGCTTCAGTGATGATGTCATGGAGAGTAGAAGTAAAATTTCTCATATAGTTAAATGACTAATGGAATGTATATATTGGAACATTGTAGTGAATGAAATATGATTATAAGAAACTGATATTGCCTTATGGCAATAAACGTAGGACTTACAGATTTTCATTATAAGCCAAGCTACCTGTAAAAAGAGTCAAAGATATATGTCTTTGAAACATCATTGATGCTTCAGAATCTCAAATAGGTGATTTTCTTGATAAAAGTGTGAGCTTATTTCTAAAACTCCTTTACACTAAGAGAAAAATATCAACTAAAAAAAACCTGTAAAAATTAAAATGTGAGGGAAGATCCCCTGGATAAAGACATGACAATGCACTGTAGTATTCTTGCCTGGGAAATCCCATGGACAGAGGGGCCTGGCGGGTTACAGTCCATTTGGTCACAAAAGAGTCAGACATGACTAAGCAACAGTAAAACTAAACTGACAACTACTTTACAGACTTGAGTAGCTGGAGCAAGCGTCATTTGTGTGGTCTGTAACGCCCTCGTTTTACAAAAATAAAAGCTGAAGGGGATGGTTCATGGGGCCATCTGGCAATTTAGTCCCTGCATTGGGATCGGCTGAGGATCTTGTTATCCCCAGTCCAGTCTTTCTTATCCTATGTCCATGTCACCTCCCCAGAAGACAAAATGAGTGGATATTAAAAACCTAGAAAGAAGGATTCACAAATGCTGGCCCAAACTAGGCAACATCGAAGAAGCTACACCTACCCCACTTGATGGTAACTTCCTGGTGACTCCTGGGATTCTCTTCCCACACAAAACATTCCCTGCTATCTTTGCTCCATTTCCCTTTTCCTCCCCCTTTACAGTAGGTCAGCTAATTTGATCAATTAGATTGGTTTAAGGTGTTAATAGATCATAATGGCTTCATGTATTACCTTGTTGGCATTTTAACAAGGGCTATCAACTCTGAGTGACTAATGCTGGAAGTTTTAGACCTTCTGCAAACCATTGGAGAAGCATCTTAGTAACATTCCTGTCACCATTGACAGGAACTGAAACACAAAAACATTCCTTTCTAGAAATTTTATCTTGGATGTTTGTTATGACTTTTATTAACTGAGCTTCCTAGTTATACATCTATAACTAGATGATTATGTCAATACAGTGTATTATTTTAGGGTTTGGTTTTTTTTCCCCCAGAAATAGCATAATGTTTTTTAGTAAGTAACTATTTGACATATTTCTGTTTTTTCTCCATTTTTTGGCTCCATACTTTAATAGCTTTTTAATTTATCAATGATCTTGCAATATTTTTGTAAAGAATATAGAAAGTTGTCAGGTTTTTCCTAGCATGACTGATCAGAATTTGTATTTTACTATTGATAATTGAGTGAATACAGCATGTACACACTGCCATTGATTATCTATAGTGCTTCTTGTGGATTGTACCTCACAAGTACAGGAATTCTGATCAATTCAATCTCATGCATTTCTTATAAAAAAGAAAAAAATCAGTACAGAGTGTTCATAATTACACGTTGAATTATCAAATGTATTCCTTTTTATTGGGGTATAGTTGATTTATGATATTGTATTAGTTTAGGTGTACAACAGTGATTCAGATTTTTGTAGATCATACCTCATTTACAGTTATTATAAAATATTGGCAATATTCCCAGTGCTGTATGAATATATAAAGTCCCTGTTGGATCCTTCTTCCTGGGCTAGCCAATGCAAAGTCTTTGAGGTAAAGAACCGAAGAGTTACATTTTTTTTTAAGTTTTGTATGTAAGATACTTTACCAATTCTCCTTTTTTCCAAGATGCTTCTTGAATTTGTCCCTTTCTTTTTCACTCTCATTCATTCTGCTGGTCCAGAGCCTTATCCATTCTGATCTAGACTTCTTAATATATCTCAGAATTATCTCGGATATTAATATTCCATTCGCCAAATCCATGTGGCAGTGTATGGATCTCCCACTCGAGTCCCTCATCCATGAATTTCCAAACCTTCAGATGAAATTCAGTCTTCACCCTTGCCTTCTATGCTGCTTGCAGTATACTTTCACCTTATTGCCCAATCTACTGACCACCCAAAGAAAACCATCTTCCTGCCCTAGTTCATGGCACTTTCATTTTCTTCCTGTCCACTCAGAGTTTAGCCAATCCTCTTAGCAACTGGTCCTAGAGTTACCTTAAAACCTTTCCCAGAAAACTCAGTCATCCTTTAGTCCCTTTTTACGCTTCTGCCAGAGTGAACTTGCACCATTTTTTATCTTCTTGATGATGTTATTTTGCACCAATTTATGCTGGTCTCTATCAGGGGTTTCATGTGCATAACTTCTAACTCACCAGAAAAAGAGGGAAAAAAAAATCCCTGAGAGCAAGGATTATGCCATTATGTCTAAACTGATCAGACATTTTTAAGTCATGCTCATTTTATTAAGAGAGTTTTAAAAATAAACTGCTCAATCAAGCAGAAGAGGCTAGCAAGATTTTTACCAAGAAATGAAAGTCATCAGACTCTAATTCTACAGCAAATGGTGGAAAAAGTGTAGACAGAAGCAGGTTACAAAAAAATGTATCATCCAAACCAAAATGATTCTGAGTAAAAAATCGTACTAAAAATACCTAAAATTATTAACTGTTTTCAATGGTCTATCTGTGAAATGTCTATTGAACTCTTCAGAAATGAAATTCTTTTTAAAAAACGAAAGCAACATACATCTATATCCCTTAATGTAACATACCAAACTATCTTTTTATTGATTATTGATTAGAAATAAGTAGAATATTTTTCTTGGTATTAATTCACATCTTAAAATCACATACTTTAGTGAATTACTTAGATATAGCTCTTGAATAAAATGCCATTGGTATTTTTCTCAAATATGGTATCATTCTTATTCTTTGATAAAAATGCCTGCAGTAATCTTCTAAATTGCATTTTATGTTTAACAGATTTAAAATTGACACCTTCCATTGAATGTTTTCCATAGGTTATATTATTTGGAATTGAGAGAACACATTTTATATGTGCTCAGAGCTCAGAGCAAATTCTGCCAAATGGAGAATATTCTCAATTGTAAAATTTTTGTATTGATGTATATAAATATTTCAACTCAAATATTTTCACAGTAGAAAAAAATTAATGAACAGAAATCTTAGTTAATAAACAGAAATCTCAGAGTCAAGAGACCACAGTGGGAGCACTCACTCCCCGTGACAATAGCAGAGCCCAAGAGGAAGAAAAAAGATTCCTCTTCTTTCCTGTCAAGGACTCAGTCAATGAAAAGCCATGGACTCCGTGTTTATGAAAGCCCGCTCAACTCATTTTCCCCTTTCTATTAAAGAGATATTCTTTCCTTGTGAGACCTTGCATGTGGTTCACCATGATTGCAGACCCCAATCATATGGTTACAATTTTCTACTCATTCCAAATAAATCCTTCTTTGTTGGAAAAATATCTGGCAGTCATTTTATTTCAGGTCAACAACAGATAATCACATTTAGCCCCCAGTTAGAAGCCATTCTTTATTATTTTTACATGAAAAAAATATATCACCTACGTATGTTCTCAATATGATTTTTGAATGTTTTATTAACTTTAGATGGTACAAAATTACACACAATGTTAATTTCATTGCATTTCATAACATAACTTATCCAATTAAATATTAAAACTCCAGTAACATTGTGTTCCTGCTAGTCAAGATACTCCACCGTGAAACTATAGAATTTTAGAATTAAATCTTATATACTCTTTAAGCAACTATTGTTTAATTTGCTCACTCCCTCTCTTGCTTTTATATGGATAAATACCAGATATGGATAAAGACCTGTCATCATGTTCACTAGTATTGTTTTTCAATAATGGCAATGCAATAAAAACTTTAAAAAAATGGCATTTTGAGAACCCCCATCATTGATGTTTACTAAAAATTTCATACTGATTCTGAAGAACATAAGCCCCAAATCCAGAGGACTCACAAAATGTTTATTCGTAAAGTAGTGTAAAGAAAAAACATTTCTGCAACGGGCAGCAGAGAGAGAAAGTGAACACTGCTGTGTGGAAGTATTGCTTTGTTTTCAGTGGCATCTTCATCCCGTGAACTTTGTATCCATGATAAAGTTATTCTAAGTCTGGTTACAGATGTGTGTGTTTGTGGTTTTGTGTGTGTCTGTGAATATGCATTGTGTGTGTGTGTATGAGGTTTAGCAACTGCAGTTTCTGTTTCAGAATTCTATAGCTTGTTCGTATGCAGTTATGAATTCTGTGTGTACTACAACTAACTCCAAGGATATTTCTGCCCCAAAGAATTTTTAATTTTGTAAGAACATCACTTTTACCATAATCTCATTCTTAATAAAATTTATAATGACATTACTACTGCAAAAAACAAAAATTATATTTTCAATGTTGAATTTTTTAAGTGACTATCTGAATTAAGCACTTATAAAAATATCAGATTTCTGATCTTTCAAAGAATGAAAATCCAAGCCTTTACTTGAATGCCATGAAGTATATGAAGAAAAAAAGCATATTATTATTAGTCTTAGCTTAATTTATATTTACTTTTGTAGAATTTGATGACATTAATATAATATGGTTTGTGTAATTATTTTTCTCTGCTAATAGAGTAAGTACATTAACAACAACCACTTAACTTGGAGATTAATAAAAGAAAGCTTGAAATTGAAAATAAGCAAAAACCTTTTAGTTATTAAAACAGTGTCATACTTTAAAGTTATATTTAAAGGCATATTCTGAATCTGTACATTTTAAGTCATCAATCTTTGGACATAGTCTTATTAAAATAACTACTGGAAAATTTCAGTACTAATTTTTTTCAAGAAATAAATTTAGTTCTTAATTTTTAATTGAACATAGACATTGTTTTCTTGAGTTCATGGCTAATAGAAAGTGTTGGTTGCAAAATTAAAGTGTAACCATACAAGATATGGGCTAACAATTCTAAAACTACTTTACACTTAAACTAGGCTTGGATAAAGAAGTGAATTTATTTTAGAAAATGAGACCTAAGATTCTCACTTTCTGAGAAGTTACAAATAATTAAAATGTAATGTTTTCTAGAATAAAAGTTTCTAAGTGCTAGACTAAATTCTAATAATACTCTTGGATTTTAACCCCCCAAATCAAAACAGATGAAAACAAAGCAAAAATAAAAAAACCTATGATCCCATAATCATGCAAACAAGGGACTGAAAAAGTAAAAGGGGAAAAGAGAAAAGGTTGTCAAAGCAAGTGTAAATTATAGATCCACTGTGCAGGACCATTTAGATTGCACCTTATGTTTGATGTATGTATGTATGTATGTTTGCAAGACTGCTCAGCCTCCATTTCCTCCACATATTCCACACACATCTAACCTGTAATCTGCCGTGTTTCCCACGTACCCCATCAACTCAAAGTCTGAAAGTTCCCCGCATTGTGTGAACCTCGGGAGGAACAACGGCACAGCTGTCTCGTACATCATGTGGCCAGCCCGGAGAGCACATCAACTACATCGCCTGCTTGACTCTGGGAATCTTTTCATCGTGTATGTACAGGCACGCCTCACATTATTTCACTTCTCAGACACTGCATTTCTTACAAAGTGAATGTTTGTGGCAACCCTGCATCGAGCAAGTGTCTATAGACACCGCTTTTCCGCAGCATTTGCTCATTTTGGGTCAGTTTCACATTCTTACAACTCTTCTTCTATTTCAAACTCTTTCATCTCTTACACTTGTCATGGTGATTTTTGATCAGGGGTCTTTGATGTTACTAGTGTAATTGTTTTGGGGAGCCACAAGCTGCACCCATATAAGATGGCAAACTTAACTGATACGACGTTGTGTGTGTTCTAACTGCTCCACCAGCTGGCTGCTGCCCTGTCCTTTTCCCTTTGTTGAGACCTCCCTATTGCCTGAGACACAGGAAAATTGAAATTAGGCCAATTAATGATCCTACAATTGCCTCTAAGTGTTCAAGTTAAAGGAAAAGTCTCATGTCTTTTACCTTAAAATGAAAGCTAGAAATAATCAAGTTTAGTGAGAAAGACATGTCAAAATCTAAGGTAGGCTGAAAACTAGGCCTTTTATACCAAATAGTTAGCCAAGTTGTGATGCAAAGTAAAAGTTCTTGAAGGAAATTTAAAGTACTACTCCAGTGACCAAAACAAATAAGAAATCACAAATGATAAGAAAATAAAGCAGCCTTATTACTGATATGGAGAAAGACTTCATGGCCTGGATAAAAGCTCAGAGCAGCCACAATGTTGCTTTAATCCGAAGCCAAATGCAGAGCAATGCTCTTGCTGTTGTTGTTTAGTTGCGAAGTTGTGTCTGACTTTTTGCGACCCCGTGGACTGCAGCACGCCAGCACGGTCCTTCACCGTCTCCCAGAGCTTGCTCAGACTCGTGCACTGAGTCAGTGATGCCATCCAACCATCTCACCTCTGCAGTTCCCTTCTCCTGCTTTCCATCTGTTGAATCGCTTGAGTTCCTGTGATAAATCTTCCCTAGCTACAAGGTGTGCATTAACACTGCTAGATTTGATTTATAGAAAAATACGTTGAAGACTTTCTCATCTATGTTACCACATGAGATTATCTATAATTTTAGATTCTCTTGAATTCCCTGTCAGGTCTTATTTTCAAAATTATATGAACTTCCTAACGTTAATTTGTTAACCTACTCCCTAATTGTGTTATATGAAACTTTTTATAAGATTTGAAATTAATAAAATAATTCTATAAAGTTGCCTGAGCTTACTAATAGCTTTTTAGAGGGAATGGTTTTAGACTGCCAGTTCCATTTTTTAAAATAGATACAAAGTTAGTTAGCTTTTTTTCTTCTTAAGTTAGGTTGGGACATGGACAGATTTTCAATGTAGTGGCAAAAGCTGTCTTCAGAACTCACTGCTGTTTGTAAAATCTCTGTTGTATTAATAGCCATGTTCTCTTTTCTCTCCTATGTTAACGTTTATTTGTACTGACCCTTAATCATACCTACCATTCAGGGTTCCTGTGAGGATTAAACAAATTAATGCAGTGTGGACTACTCACGTCAGTGCCTTGCTAGAGGATCCTTTATTCTATTAGTCTTTTAAAGAAACATCCTCTTGCTTTTGTGATTATGTGTTTTTTCTATCTTGTTATTGTAAGCTCTTGTCTCTTTTGTTTCCTTATTTCCACCTTTTTAAGATATACTCTGTTTCTCTTTCAATAGCTTCTATAGTCAATTTATTTAGAATGTCTCTTGTTTTATTAAAAAAATGCATTGGTCTAAAACTTCCATCTAAACAATTTCTCACTTCACATTTTAGACTGTTGAATTTGGAATTATTGTGAACAATTTGTGTTTTCTGTTTTATATGCTTTTCCTTTGCTTGTGTTTCTCCGTATCTGCCTTCTGTCGGATTGATAAATTTGTTTTGTTTGCTCTTTCACCCTCTACTGATTTGTTACCTTTACAAATGTTAACATACAGACTCAAATATATTTTTCCATCAGAGTACATGTAAATGTCATCCTTTGTAGGTACTTTTTAATATTCTTCCCAAAGACATAAGATTCTTTATTTTTTCTTTATATTCTGAAATTTCACTAGAATGTGTGTCCATGGAGTAGTTTGTTTTCATTTATCTACCTGGGTTTTTTATGTACATTTTAAAGTTTCTTCAAATGTGAGAAATTCTCCACCATATTGAATAAATATTTCCTGTCAATGCCTCTATTTTCAACTTGGGAAACCAAGTTTATTGGTGCCTCATTCTACCCTTCATGTCTCTTAATTTCTCTGTTGTACTTTTTTCTTTTTTTACCTCTTAAAGCCATGTTCTAAAGGAACTCCTCAAAGCTATATTTCAATCCAGTAATCCTCTTTTTGATTGTCTTTCTAGAGTATTATTTTGCACATGGAATTAAAAAAAAATTAACCTATTTTCATTGCAAAATTTATCCAACTGGTTCTTTTATATATTCATTCATTCTTGATTCATACCTGCCTGATTTTGTTTCATAGTATATTTTTAAAAATATGTTTGCTCTTTTTCCCTCTACCTCATTTACAATCATTTTAAAGAATTTTATTAATAAATCCATGTCTTTTACTGATCTTGTTGAATTGTTCCAAAATGTTAGTTTTCTACCCATCTCTGCAGAATATAGACTCTTCTTAGTAGGAATTGTTTCAAATTGCACATTGTTTCTTTCTCTTTTTCTTCCTTGTTTTAAATCATTCCTACTTTGTGGTTTTGTGATTGCCTCCCTTGACTGCCACTTCATCCAGTGTAGCATCTGAGCTAATAGTGGCAGGAGAATATAAAGGATCTTGGAGCTATCACAGGTCTAGTCCACTCACTTAAGTAGAGGCTTAGCTCCAGTCTACACACACTATGCAACTTTCTATAATCTACCGCCTCAGGACGCTCCTGAAGTTTGTAATCTCCCATTGCAAATGACCCTACTCAAGCTTCTATTACCCTTCAAATGTCAATTCTTAGCTATACCTGAATATTTTTGGGCTTGGAAACCAGCAGAACTGTAGCCCTTGATTTTTCTGAGTTTCTGTGCATTCAGATGTTGATCTGTTTTTCAAAGTGTGACTAATATATATTATTATATTTATATACATCATATAAACACACATATTCTATCACTTCTGTGTGCTTTGACTAGAGAGGGTAGTTTACAACTTGAACTTGTAGCACTGTCTGAACTCCAACACATGAATGAATATTTAGGGCTTGTTTCGAGAGTAGATCATAGAGTGACACATTTAAAGATATTTGCATATAAGAAGAATTAGTTTAAAAAGTAAGAACTGAATCTTGCTCTATATCAGAGAACTGTGAGAAAAGAAGGAAGAAAAACCAGCAAGCAAAAAAGAACTCGAGAAATCAGATTTTAGGTGATTAGAACATTTTGATAAAATCTCCATGTTGAAACAGATCAGGCATTCCTCTTCCCAAAGCAGGTCAGAGACTCTGAAACACAAGGAAGGGTGTTAGGAAAATAACATAATAGTGATGTTTAGTGCTCACTATGCATCAAGTCCTTGCAGGCAGATGACCTTAATTCTCAAAGTACCCTGTGGATATATTATTGTCTTCACGATATAGATGAAGAAACTAATGGGGCTCAGAGCATGCAGTTAGTCCGGGCTGAACCAGTGGAGACATTTAGGAGTGCCTAAACCTGAGCCTAACCTGTGCCTACATTTCTACCAAATTGCCTTCCTACATAGAAATGTGATTCTGCACATACAAAAGCATAAACTTTTAAAAATCCATTAGGCTGAAATATCTTTTCTCCTTCACTGTAGCTAATCCTCCCACATTCCCCAGCATAACTTTCTTCATCCAACACCTTCCTCCCTTATTTCTCATGTTACTGAGAACACGTGCATTAACCTGTGGGAAGCAGTATTTACTCCCTGGCAAATTTAATGTTTCATGAAAACCAAACGGAAAGAAAAGCTAGAGGGGATGGTGAGACCAAAAGGCTCAATTTCCTTTAATCACACTTCAGACTCTTTTTAGGTCCTTCAGCAGATGGATTTGGGTTTATTTGGGGGATTGTTGAAATCCCGAAAAGATGGGTGCCATCAGGGTAGAGTTATCCACAGGGACAAAGCTTAGAGCAAAACAAACGTCTTACTTCCTAGGAACTGAAAATGTCAACAGGATAAGCTTAAAAATCAATCTGCTAGTTCACAGAAAGGATCAGAGAAAGTGTAAAGTGATCACAGATGCTCAATTTTCAGAGCAGACATGGTGTGGTGTAAAAGAAGGAGTATGCATCCCACCCATCAAAATTCAGTATTTCTCTAGACTGAAGAAGCATTTCTTTGGTGGAGGAAAGACTAGGGTATATCTCTCATGACAAAACAACAACAACAGCAGCTAAGAAATGCTTACTTGTTCAGCACAGAGGTAAAAAAATACAATACTAATAATAGCAATAGCGAGTATGTATGGAGTGTTGGCCATGTGTGAAGCAGTGTTCTCAGGATATTTAGAGTTTCGTGAAAACCAAACAAAAAGAGAATCCAAAGGGAATGGTGAGACCCAAAGGCTCAGTTTCTTTTAATTACTTTGATCCTAACCTTAATTTAGAGGTCATTGGAGTAGCAGTTATGGAACTTTACCATCTACCCTAAGGGTGGGTGTTGTTTCTATAACATTATCTCCTTTAAACCTAACAATACTTTATGTGAGCTATATATTACTATTCCCATTTTGCAGATATATAATTGATAGTTAGGGAGGCTAGTAGATGGAAAGGGTGTGAACCTCGAATCTGTCTATCATTAATATCTGAGCTTTTTGAATTATCATGTTTGCCCTAGATCAGTGCTTCTCAACCTCAGGATATGGGGCCAGATAATGTTTTTGTTGTAGAGGGCTGTTTCGTGCATTGTAGGACATTCAGCATCATCGTTGTCTTCTGCCTAATAGATAGCAGTAGTACTTCCACAGTCATGAAAACCAAATGTCTTAAAGCATTGCTAAACAATCTTGGGGAGTAAAACTGCCCCCAGTTGAGAATCACTGCCCAAGTCAATCCATCACAAACAGGAGCACAAGTAGGTAAAAGTTAAATCTGCCCAGAATTATGTCCTGAGGCAGGAACAGGCCGAGGAACCTAGAGGAAGAGCAAGGAGACAAGATAGGATGAAATGAATGGAGGACTGGAGATGAAGTCAGGCAGATACATTAGCAGCCAGACTATGCCGAACCTTTCAGGCCATAATTAGATTTTTTAATTTCACTTTAAAAGGATAAGAAGGCATTAGAAGATTTTGAACGGAAGAATGCCATGATATAATATATGCTTTTAAAGACACAGTCTGGTTGGCGATTGGAGTGTAGATCATGGAAAGCAAATAGGAGTAGAAGTCTATTGCAATAATCCAGGTGAAGAATAACAACCTTGGATTTACATGGTAATAGTGAAAGTGATGTGAAGCAGTCAGATACCAGATTATTTATGAAACTGGAAGCTGTAGAACTTGCTGGCAGACTACATGAGGGGTGTGAGAAAAAAGAGAAGAGTCAAGCAGGACTCCAAGAATTTTTACTTGATCACTGGCTCAGGTGAATTTTACTTAATTGGGATGGGATATGTGAAGGGGAGGTACGTATATATAGAGAGTAGTTTAAATTTGAGATGTGTAGTAGACTTCACAGGGTAAACCAGGCTACTGGAAATGCAGATCTAGTTCATGGGGAAGGGGTAGACTAAAAATATAAGTTTAGAGTCTTCAGTATAAAGACAATAGTTAAACTACTGGATTGGATGAGATGACCCAGAATGAGTGCATAGAAAAGAAACCAGAAGTGTGGGCAAGCACTAGATTATTCCATGTTCGCAGGACAAGAAATTAGAAAAAAAGCAAAAGGGACTCAAAAATGGAGCAACTTCAGCATCAAAAAGTATGATGAATGCGATGGGTTGAATAAACCCATTGAATCAAACTATGGAATATAATATGAATCAATGACTTCATACTGAATGAAAAATCATTCTCCAAATACATGGGGGGAGGGAGGAAACTTTGCCTTACTGTGAGTAGGATGCCAACAAATATAGCAGAAGCTAGAAAGTCACCATTTTGAAACCATGATCATAATAATTAAGGCAAGAATCATCAGCATGTGCCTAGACTAGTAGTTGTAAGTTAATGGGAAGCAGAATATATACAGAGCCTCAAACATATCACCTCATTAATTACATATTAATTGTAAATGGAAAAGTTGTCATTTTCAGGAAGAAGCCCAGAGGACATCACTGTAACCAAATGATCAGAGATAAGGTTACCAGTAGTGGGACAAGCCAGACCAACATTGTGGGCCTCCTGATGAAAATGCACTAATGTTGTATTCCTACCAAACATGTAAACCTGAATGTAATCATGAGGAAGCCTCATTATTCAAAATAATTGTCTGGTATTCTTTCAAAAGCCATGTCATGGAAGACAAATACAGTCTGAGGAACTTCCGATTAAAGGTGACATAATCGCTAAAAGCAGTCATGATTCTGGATTTGATCCCAGATTAGGAAAACAGGATATTTTTTTCTAATATCCTAGGAAGTTTAGTAAGAAGGATCCTAAGAAGAATATCCTAAGAAGGATATTATTGGGACAATTGGTGAAATGTGATTAATTCTAATAATGGAGAATATTGATAATATAATATCAGTGTAACATTTTCCAATTTTTATTATTGTACTGTAATTATATTAAATTATGTCCTACTTCTGAAGAAATACACAGAGCAGTGAATGGGTCAAGGAGACTGACAGCTCTAATCTACTCTTAGAGGGTTCAGGGGAAAAGTTGAATGACTGAGACAGAAAATGATACACTGTGGCAAAATGTTAGCAGTTGTTGAATCTGGGTGAAGGGTCTATGGAAGTGCTTTGCGCTATTCCCGCAACATTTCTCTAAGTATAAAGTTATTTCAAAATAAAAGTTAAAAAAAGTCTTTAAGAACCACTGTGGTGTCGGAAAACCAAGGGAATATGGTACTGGGTGAATTATGACTAGGAAACAAGTGATGAAATGTTTCAAAGAGGAGGAAGTCATCAATGATATTTTACATGGTTTTACACTGCTCAAAGATCAAGTTAGTGTGGACTGAGAAATTACCATTGGATTTGGCCACGTAGAAGGCTAATTGGAGTCCACTCAAACACTAATTATTATAGAAATGCAAATCAAAACTACAATGAGATATCACCTCACACAGATAGAATCAGTCAGTTCAGTTGCTCAGTCATGTCCGACTCTTTGCAACTCGATGGACTGCAGCACGCCAGGCTTCCCTGTCCATCACCAACTCCTGGAGCCTACTCAAACTCTTGTCCATTGCGTCAGTGATGCCATCCAACCATCTCATTCTCTGTCGTCCTCTTCTCCTCCCGCCTTCAATCATTCCCAGCATCAGGGTCTTTTCAAACGAGTCAGTTCTTTGCATCAGGTGGCCAAAGTACTGGAGCTTCAGCTTCAGCATCAGTCCTTCCAATGAATATTCAGGATTGATTTCCTTTAAGATTGACTGGTTTGATCTCCTGGCAGTCCAAGGGACCCTCAAGAGTCTTCCCCAACACCACAGTTCAAAAGCATCAACTCTTCAGTGCTCAGCTTTCTTTATAATCCAACTCTCATATCCATACATGATCACTGGAAAAACCATAGCTCTGACTAGATGGACCTTTGTTGGTAAAGTAATATCTCTGCTTTTCAATATGCTCTCTAAGTTGGTCATAGCTTTTTTTCCAAGGAACAAGCATCTTTTAATTTCATGGCTACAGTCACCATCCACAGTGATTTTGGCGCCCCCCAAAAACTGTTTCCATTATTTTCCCATCTATTTGCCATGAAGTGATGGGATCAGATGCCATGATCTTAGTTTTCTGAATGTTGAGCTTTAAGCCAACTTTTTCACTCTCCTCTTTCACTTTCATCAAGAGGCTCTTCAGTTCTTCTTCACTTTCTGCCATAAGGGTGGTGTCATCTGCATATCTGAGGTTATTGATATTTCTCCCAGTAATCTTGATTCCAGCTTCTGCTTCATCCAGGCCAGCATTTCTCATGTTGTACTCTGCATATAAGTTAAATAAGTAGGGTGACAAAACACAGCCTTGAGGTATTCCTTTCCCTATTTGGAACCAGTCCTTTGTTCCATGTCCTGTTCTAACTGTTGCTTCCTGACCTGCATACAGATTTCTGAGGAGGCAGGTAAGGTGGTCTGGTATTCCCATCTCTTGAAGAATTTTCCACAGTTTGTTGTGATCCACACAGTCAAAGGCTTTGGCATAATCAATAAAGCAAAAATAGATGTTTTTCTAGAACTCTCTTGCTTTTTTGATGATCCAGCAGATATTGTCAGTTTGATCTCTGTTTCCTCTGCCTTTTCTAAATCCAGCTTTAACATCTGAAAGTTCACGGTTCACGTACTGTTGACGTCTGACTTGGAGAATTTTGAACATTGCTAACGTGTGAGATGAGTGCAATTGTGCAGTAGTTTGAGCATTCTTTGGCATTGCCTTTCTTTGGGATTGAAATGAAAACTGACCTTTTCCAGTCCTGTGGCCACTGCTGAGTTTTCCACATTTGCTGGCATATTGAGTGCAGCACTTTCACAGCATCATCTTTTAGGATTTGAAATAGCTCAACTGGGTAGCCTATCCCTTCTCCAGGGGATTTTCCTGACCCAGGAATCGAACTGGGGTCTCCTGCATTGCAGGTGGATTCTTTACCAGCTGAGCTATCAGGGGAGCGCCAAACAGAATGGCCACCATCAGAAGTTCTACAACCAAATACACACTGGAGAGGATGTGGAGAAAGGGGGCCCCCTTGCACTGTTGGTGTTGTTTACTCACTCAATCATGCCCAACTATTTTGTGGTGCTGCGGACTGTAGCCCACCAGGCTCCTCTGTCCATGGGATTTTCCAGGCAAGAATACTGGAGTGGGTTACCATTTCTTTCTCCAGGGGATCATCCTGACCCAGGAATCAAACTCACTTCTCTTACATTTTACTTCACTGCTGAGCCACCAGGGCCCTTTGCACTATTGGTGGGACTGTAAATTGATACAGCCACTATGGAAAAGAGAATGGAAGTTCCTTACAAAACTAAAAATAGAACTACCATATGACCCAGCAATCCTACTACTGGGTATATACCTTGAGAAAACCATAATTAGAAAAGACACATCCACCCCAATGCTCACTGCAACACTCTTACAATAGTCAGGACATAGAAGCAACCTAAATATCCATCTACAGGGAAATCGATAAAGAAGATGTGGTACATATGCACAATGGAATATTACTCAATCATTAAAAGGAACACAACTGGGTCATTTGTAGAGACATGGATGGACTGTCATACAGGGTGAAGTAAGTCAGAAAGAGAAAAACAAATACTTTATATTAACACATATATGTGGAATATAGAAAAATGGTATAGCTGAACCTATTGGCAAAGCAAAAACAGAGGCACAGATATACAGAACAAACATCGGGACACCAAAAGGGGTGGGGCGGAAGAAGTTGGGAGATTGGAATTGACATGTATACACTGCTGTGCATCGGGCTTCCCTCATAGCTCAGTTGGTAAACAATCTACCTGCAGTGCAGGAGACCTGGGTTCGATTCCTGGGTCGGGAAGATCCCTTGGAGAAGGAAATGGCAACCCACTCCAGTATTCTTGCCTGGAGAATTCCATGGACAGAGGAGCCTGGAAGGCTACAGTCCATAGGGCTGTAAGACTCAGACACGACTTAGGAACTAAACCACCACCACCACACTGCTATGCATGGACTAGATTACATGAGGGTTTACTGTATACAAGGGGGAACCCTATTCTCCATTCTCTATGGTGACCTAGATGGGAGGAAACTCCAGAAGGGAGCGGGGCATTGGTGTATACATGTGGCTGATTCACTTTGGCTGTACAGCAGAACTAGCACAATGTTGTGAAGCAACTATACCCCTATAAATAAGAAAAAGAAGGAATGGAAATATGGGAGAGAACAAGCAGATACAGCAATTACAGGAAACACTTCTGAGGAGTTTATTAGGGATTGAGAGCAGAGCAATGGGATAATGGGAGGAGGGAATATGCATAGTCAAGGAAACCTATTGTTAAACACTGGCTTAAAATGGTATATTTCCACTCATCTATTTCCACAGAACGACTCTTGGTCTGATTTCTGCTTTCCAAAGGAAACTTTTAATTTTTATTTGGCTTCCATGTAGACCTACATGCCAGGCTTTGACTACTTTGGTTTCATTACAGAGATTCAGTTCAGTTCAGTCGCTCAGTCGTGTCCGACTCTTTGCAACCCCATGAACTGCAGCACGCCAGGCCTCCCTGTCCATCACCAACTCCCTGAGTCCATCCAAACCCATGTCCATTGAGTCGGTGATGCCATCCAGCCATCTCAGCCTCTGTCGTCCCCTTCTCCTCCCGCCTTCAATCTTTTCTAGCATCAGGGTCTTTTCAAATGAGTCATCTCTTCGCATGAGGTGGCCAAAGTATTGGAGTTTCAGCTTCAACATCAGTCCTTCCAATGATCACCCAGGACTGATCTCCTTTAGGATGGACTGATTGGATCTCCTTGCAGTCCAAGGGGCTCTCAAGAGTCTTCTCCAACACCACACAGTTCAGAAGCATCACAGAGATTATTCACCGTACATCAATGAATTGACATTTCAGTTTCATACTAAAATGTGATTCTACACTTGAGAGAAGAATGAAACATTTCTGTCATATCCAATTTGGGGACAAGGAGGGGAGATATCTAATTCTGCAGAGCTCACTCAGAACTGCACTGAATTTTCAAAGGACAGTAAGTCAGTTTCACACAGCACACAGCATTAGAGTCAGTCCTACTTGTTCTGTGATGCTGTAAAAACAACTTCTGAAGAAAAACAGAAAAACTTCCTGCTTACCATGGTTATATCTCAGTAATTGTGACTCTCAAACACTTTAACCCTCATGAGCGTGTGTGTGAGTATGAAAATCAGTCTATTGTCCCTTGCACCCTGGAGAGTCAGGGGTTGTGAATGTCTCCCCACGGAGCCTCTTGTGATACCATCTGCCTCCCATTTCCTTTAGCAGTCTCAGTCCAGCTTTACCTTGAGGCTAAAATTTCAGGATTATTTTTCCACTCTTAGCCATAAGGCACTTGCAACATCTTGCAAAACCTCACTTGAAACTTTTTGTAGTAAAAATTTCAACAGAAATTCACTGTTTTGTTTCTTAACCAAGATAAACCTCTGTCAACACCATAGTAAGTTGGCTTTGGGTAATTGTATGATATTCTTTTCCTACTGGAATATTGATTTTAGGATGATCTAGTCATCTAAAATAAATATGTAAGTAAACTCAAGAAAATAATTAATTTAATTACTGCTATTCCCTGAAAATTAAACCTGTGCAAAAATTGCACTAGAAGCTTTAAGCTATACATTTCTCTTAAAAATCTTATGGGTTAAGCCATTATTACTGCATTACAAGAGAAGAGGCAATTGTAACTTAAAGTACCCAAAGCAGGATTAGAATTGGGATTGAGCTGGCCCCCAAAGCCTAGTGCTTTTTCCAGTATGTGCAGTGCCTCCCT
Organism: Okapia johnstoni; assembly: GCA_024291935.2. Taxonomy (NCBI): domain Eukaryota; kingdom Metazoa; phylum Chordata; class Mammalia; order Artiodactyla; family Giraffidae; genus Okapia; species Okapia johnstoni. The sequence continues at coordinate 56,870,163 of CM044310.1, read as the reverse complement.
GCCATGATCATCTGCCTACCCACTGTTTCACCTAATTCAATTTTACTTGCTTACTATTATTTCTCGTGAATAGCTACTGAGATTGTTGTACTCAAGGAGACATAGTCTAAGACATTTAAAAAAAAATTATTTATCTTCATGGTCTCAGTGTGCAGGATCTTTGCCTGCAACGCACAGACTCTCTAGTTGTGGTGCATGGGCTCAGTAGCTGCAGAGTGTGGGCTTAGTTGCTATGCAACAGGTGGGATCTTAGTTTGCCTGCATTGCAAGGTGGGTTCTTAACCACTAGACCACAGGGAAGTCCCTACTTTAAATTTTTAAGAGCTCTTTAAGCCTAAATTTGAGAGAAAGATGGTTGAAAAGTTTCAGCCAGAGGAATACATTGACAATACATAAAAAGGAACAGAATTGGGTCATTTGTAGAGACGAGGATGGACCTAGAGACTGTCATGCAGAGTGAAGTGAGTCAAAAAAGAGAAAAACAAATATGATATATTATCACATATATGAGGAATCTAGAAAAATGGCACAGAGGAACCTATTAGTATTTTCAGGGAAGGAATAGAGACACAGACAGAGAATGGATGCTGGACATGTGGAGGGGGATGGGAGGTAGCATCAGTTGGGAGACTGGGGTTGATGTAGATACACCGCCAGGATTAAAACAGGTAGCTAGGTGGGAAGCTGCTGTGTAGCACAGGGAGCCCACTCAGTGCTCTGTGACCACCTAGAGGGGTGGGATGTGGAGAGGTGGGTGGGAGGCAGGCCCCAGCAGGAGGGGATATATGGATACTTATGGCTGATTCACTTTGCTGTACAACAGAGGACACAACACTGTGAAGCAGCTATACTCCAATTTTAAAATACGAAAAGAGAATCAAAGCTAAGATAAAATTGTCATGGTGCATGGCATCTTCCACTGGCCACTTACTTTCTCAGCAATATTGAATTATCTTTCCTGCAAGTGCAGATAAATTGGACATTATTTGTAGATCTACCTGATTTTTTTGAAAGCAGTCTGTAATTAGCAAGTATTAGCATTCTGTACAGCATGCCAAGCACATCAAATCCTAATGTACCTTTTCAATAGGGAAAATAATAGCTAGAAATATAGTTACTAAAAGTGGTTGGTGGCCTAGAATCATATTTATTTTTCCCCTTGTTAATAGTATCTAAGCTCCATAGTCACAGTATATTAACTCATGCATTTTTAGCTTCTCTACAGGGGATAACAAAAGTTCAACAGATTCTCTGCTTCAATTAGCAAATTTTATTTTTATAAAAAAGAAAATGTTTGGAAAATTTCATCTTACAGTTAACTCTTACTGGAAGGACATAAAGCTATTGGTAGATTTTTCAAAGCAAGGCTTTTTACTCAATAAATATTTCCTAATGTACTATTTCTTCCCATGGGAAGAACTTAATTATCAGAAGGCATTGTAGTAAATAACATGAAAGAAAAAAATGCATTTATAATTGGACTAAAGAAAATTCAACTAGGATGAAATGACTATTCTCACCATCTATATGTTTCTGCTTGTATATTTGGTCAAATATGTTTCCATCTGACAAAAAGAGATCAGATCTTACGATGAGGTTTTCAGATGCCAACAAAATAAGAATTACTGAATGATAAAACAAAGCTGGGCTTATGTGATTTTTAAGTTACAAAGATAATAGATTAAGGTAGACTTGTATTGACTAGTTTGTAAACTCTCATTTTTCTGTTGTGTTTTAAACAGTGCTTTAGTCACCTGAAAGTATTAACATAGCTTTCAAAGATGATTAACTCATATTCAGGAAAAGCTTATATACTGAAAATGTAAAATTCAGAATTAGATGCAAAATCTTTACAGTCCATCTTCATAGTCCACCTGATTTATTGTTTTTCGATAGGTACTTTGCCAAATTGAAATTATGACAGCTTTGTCATAGTCATTAATGTGAATGCAATTATTTGAGATGTTTTAAAAACATGCTATGCTGTAAAGGAATTGAGTAATCCGTTATTGGAAAGTGTGGTTGTTTGACTTCGATTTAGCAGATGTTTATTGGGCTTCCCAGGTGGCGCTAGTGGTAAAGAACCTGCCTGCCAATGCAGGTAACTTAAGAGTTGCAGGTTCAGTCCCTGGGTTGGGGAGATCCCCTGGAGGAGGGCATGGCAACCCACTCCAGAATCCCATGGACAGAAGAGTCTGGCGGGCTACAGTCCACAGCATCGCAAAGAGTCAGACACAACCGCAGCAACTGAGCATAGCATAGCATATTAAGCATCTACTATTTGCCACCCACAGTTCTTGGCACAGGGAATACACAAGTAACAAAAGACACTGATCTTTATTATTGTGGAGCTTACAGTAAAGTAGGAGGGGATAGTCAAGTCAAAAATCTACAAAAAAGTGAATTTTAGAGCATTCAAAGTATAACACATGCTATGCAGGTATGTAAGTGCTCAGGCGTGTCTGAGTGAACACCACCTAGGAAGCCCATACATGCTATGTGAGTGTGCTCAGTCACTCGGTCATCTCTGACTCTTTGTGACCCCATGGACTGTAGCCCAAATATATGCTATCAGTCAGTTCAGTCACTCAGTTGTGTCCAACTCTTTGCAGCCCCATGGACTGCAGCACGCCAAGCTTCCCTGTCCATCACCAACTCCCAGAGCTTGCTCAATTGCATGTCCATCGAGTCGGTGATGCCATCCAACCATCTTCTCCTCTGTTGTCCCCTTCTCCTCCCGCCTTCAAACCTTCCCAGCATCAGGGTCTTTTCCCATAATGAGTCAGCTCTTTGCATCAGGTGGCCAAAGTACTGGGGTTTCAGCTTCAGCATCAGTCCTTTCAATGAATATTCAGGACTGATCTCCTTTAGGATGGACTGGTTGGATCTCCTTGCAGTCCAAGGGACTCTCAAGAGTCTTCTCCAACACTACAGTTCAAGAGCATCAGTTCTTTGGCGCTCAGCTTTCTTTACAGTCCAACTCTTACTCCATATATGAATACTGGAAAAACCATAGCTTTGACTAGATGGGCCTTTGTCAGCAAAGTAATGTCTCTGCTTTTTTTTTTTAATTTATTTACTTTAATTAGAGGCTAATTACTTTACAATATTGTAGTGGTTTTTGACATACATTGACATCAATCAGCCATGGGTGTACTTGTGTCCCCCATCCTGAACCCCGCTCCCACCTCCCTCCCCATCCCATCCCTCAGGGTTGTCCCAGTGCACCAGCTTTGAGTGCCCTGTCTCATGCATTGAACTTGGACTGGTGATCTGTTTCACATATGGTAATACACATGTTTCAATGCTATTCTCTCAAATCATCCCACCGTCACCTTCTCCCACAGAGTCCAAAAGTCTGTTCTTTACATCTGTGTCTCTTTTGTCTCTGCTTTTTAATATACTGTCTAGGTTGGTCATAGCTTTTCTTCCAAGGAGCAAGTGTCTTTTAATTTCATGGCTGCAGTCACCATCTGCAGAGATTTTGGAGCCCCCCAAAATAAAGTTTATCACTGTTTCCATTGTTTCCCCATCTCTTTGCCATGAAGTGATGGGACCACATGCCATGATCTTAGTTTTTTGGATGCTGAGTTTCAAGCCAACTTCTTCACTCTCCTCTCACTTTCGTCAAGAGGCTCTTTAGCTCTTCTTCACTTTCTGCCATAAGGATGGTGTCATCTGCATATCTGAGGTTATTGATATTTATCCCAGCAATCTTGATTCCAGCTTCTGCTTCATCCAGCTCAGCGTTTCTCATAATGTACTCTGCATATAAGTTAAATAAGTAGGGTGACAATATACAGCCTTGACGTACTCCTTTCCCGATTTGGAACCAGTCTGTTGTTCCATGTCCAGTTCTAATTGTTGCTTCTTGGCCTGCATACAGATTCTCAGGAGGCAGGTCAGGTGGTCTGGTATTCCCATCTTTTGAAGAATTTTCCACAGTTTGTTGTGATCCACACAGTCAAAGGCTTTGGCGTAGTCAATAAAGCAGAAGTTGATGTTTTTCTGGAATGTTCTTGCTCTTTTGATGATCCAACGGATGTTGTCAACTTGATATCTGGTTCCTCTGCCTTTTCTAAATCCAGCTTTAACATCTGGAAGTTCATGGTTCATGTACTGTTGAAGCTTGGTGTGGAGAATTTTGAGCATTACTTTACTAACGTGTGAGATGAGTGCAATTGTGCAGTAGTTTGAACATTCTTTGGCATTGCCTTTCTTTGCGATTGGAATGAAAACTGACCTTTTCCAGTCCTGTGGCCACTGCTGAGTTTTCCAAATTTGCTGGCACATTGAGTGCAGCACTTTCACAGCATCATCTTTTAGAATTTGAAATAGTTCAACTGGAATTCCATCACCTCCACTAGCTTTGTTCATAGTGATGCTTCTGAAGGCCCGCTTGACCGCATTCCAGGACGTCTGACTTTAGGTGAGTGCTCACATCGTCGTGGTTGTCTGGGTCACGAAGATCTTTTTTTGTATAGTCCTTCTGTATATTCTTGCCACCTCTCTTAATATCTTCTGCTTCTGTAGGTCCATACCATTTCTGTCCTTTATTGTGCCCATCTTTGCATGAAATGGTCCCTTGGCATCTCTAATTTTCTTGAAGAGATCTCTAGTCTTTCCCATTCTATTATTTTCCTCTATGTCTTTGCATTGGTTACTGAGGAAGGCTTTCTTATCTCTGCTTGCTCTCCTTTGGAACTCTGCACTCAGATGGGTATATATTTCTTTTCCTCCTTTGCCTTTAGCTTCTCTTTTTCTCAGCTATTTGTAAGGCTTTATCATTAGTTAAATAGTATTTGGGTGAAAGGACAGTAGATCCTTGTGTCATCAGATATACCTTATTTAGAAGGTGATATTCAGCGTTTTTTAAAATGCTAAGACAATATTTCTGGAGACATTTAGTGAGAGTATGCTGGGTAGAGGCCATAAGGCAGAAGGATGCTGTCAAGGATGTGTACAGTGGGGAGGAAGGCAGCGGTCGAGTGGCGTTGACAGTAGGTGAGGAGTTGGATGTGTGTGCTGCAGATGGAGGCAGCATCATGGAGGGACCGTCATGAGCATTTGACCCTTTACCCCTAGTGAAACAGGAACCATGACAGGATAGTGAGCAGAAGAGTGATGTAGCCTGACTTCTAGTTCAAGGGGATCACTGTGGGTGCAGAGGAGAGTGTGGACCATGGGGACACAAGGGCAGAGTCTGTAAGACAAGTTAGGAGGCCCCACTAAAACTCAGTGATGAGGTTTAGGCAGTAACATCAATCAGTCAAAGTCATCAAAACCTTAATGAGCATTGCGTTCCCTTATGAGGGTCAGTAGAGCAAAAGCTTATAATTTTGCAAAAACAAAAGCTATTCACATGAAATAATTTTTTAAGGTACCATATTGCTAATGACAATGCATGAAATAGCCTTCATTCTGGGAGGATGTGTTGTGTGATAGGTTGTGTGGTAAATGAACAAATATGTAATGTCTGCTGGGTTCAAGCCCTATTTCTATCATTAACTAATGGAGTGACTTGGGGCAAATTATTTAACCTCTTTGAGCCTCATTTTCTCTTCACGAAAATAAGGAGTTTAGCTCAGTTGATCTCTAAGACATCTTCTATTTTAAATGTTTCATGACCTGGTCTAAATTAATTCACATGACATTTACTCATTATTGAGTGAATTTGGCATGTAACATTGTGGAAGTTTAAGGTGCAACATTTTACAATAATACATTTATATATCTTAAAATGACTGACATTGTAGTGATATTTATTGCCTAATATAGTTATTGCACAGTATTATTTTCTATATTCATCTTAGTGTACATTAGATCCTTATGAATTATTATCAGTTAAGGGCTTATTATCCAAAATACACAATGCAAGCTGCTCAAAAACCAAAAAAATACCCCAAAACTAAATAATCTGATTGAGATAGGCAGAACTTAGTTATTGATCATTGTTTTTGAATAGGACACAAATCTTACAGTTTTCATTAAAAATCTATAAATGCAATGTAAATTTCAAGAACAAGAGCGCTTAAAAAGGACATTTTCATGCAGAAGTCATCTAAGTGATTTTTAGCAACTCTCCAGATTACTATAATTATATGGTTATGTAAAAGTAGCATCTTAGTATTGTATAAAGTTTTGGTATTTTTCCAATGTATTATATCATGTCAATGTCATTGACTTTGGTATGGTTCCAAAGAGTCATGCATGCACAGATTTCAGATTTGATTTTGTATATATATGAAAATCATGGAAATTTTTAAAAGAATTAGATTGTATATTGATCTCAGACTATATTCACAACTTTAGTCTTTCATGAAAATATGCATACTACCCACTAATCTATGAAAATTGCATGAAAATTTTTAAATTTAAAGTTGTTTTCACAACATACTTTTGAGAGATATATAGTCATTACCTCCAGATTTAACATATGATTGTAGTAAAGGGTTTTGCATTATTTTGTAATTATATAACTGTGCTGTATCATTTTTCTAAATAAGCTAAATAAAATATGCATCAGGTGGTAAAATATTTACTGGTAATGATGGAAGAAGTTTAAATGTTTCACGTGTGACCATATCCCTTCTCAGGTCCATTTCTGTTAACATATAATGCTAACATATGTAATAACATTTACTGACACTTCTTTGTTCTCTCATAAGCAGACCTCCTGGATCACTTTGACGTAGGAACTCAAGAAATTTGTATTCTTACAACTTCATAAGATGTTAAGAATTCCTCTATTCTTTCCATTTCCAAAATTAGATTTCTCACACATTTCACTGATTTTATTTTACATAAAAGAAGACTACTTGTAGAAAATCATCATTTTTGTCTTTTCCTGACACTTTTCAAATTTCATTCTTAAAAAGCCCATAAATGTTTCACTTGTATATGCAATATTGTTTTTAATTAATATGGATAAAATAAATATCTTTTGATTGATAATATTGATACATTTTCTAATTTGTGTATTTAAAATTTTCCAATGTGTGAAATTAGAGTTTGTAGACTCTTGAGTTCTAGGGATCTTGTAACTGGACATATACTAAAGAAAAAGTGTTTAGCCTAACCAGTAATTTAATAAGCCTGTGTATATATATGCATATATATATGCATAGATGCATGTGTATATATATGCATATATATGCACATGTTTATTGTATATATATATGTATATAGCCATATATGTACATATATAGCCATATATGTATGTGTGTGTGTGTGTGTGTGTGTGTATGTATATATATGACTTCTCTTCCCTGGTAGTTTGGGCTTCTCTGATAGCTCAGTTGGTAAAGAATCTGCCTACAATGCAGGAGACCCCAGTCCAATTCCTGGGTCAGGAAGATCCGCTGGAGAAGGGATAGGCTACCCACTCCAGTGTTCTGGCCTAGAGAATTCCATGGACTGTATAGTTCATGGGGTTGCAAAGAGTTTGACGACTGAGCGACTTTCACTTTTGCTTTTCCCTGGTAGCTCAGCTGGTAAAGAATCTTCCTGCAATGCAGGAGACCCCAGTTAGATTCCTGGGTCGGGAAGATACACGTGAGAGGTGATAGGCTACCCATTCCAGTATCCTTGGGCTTCCCTGGTGGCTCAGACAGTAAAGAATCCGCCTGCAATGTGCGAGACCTGGGTTCGATACCTGGGTTGGGAAGATCATCTGGAGGAGGGCATGTCAACTCCAGTATTCTGGCCTGGAGAATCCCCATGGACAGAGAATCCTGATGCACTACAATCCATGGGTCACAAAGAGTTGGATGTGACTAAGCGCACACACACACACACAGATATATAAAATATACATTATAGTCACATTCTTTAGCATCACTTCAGAAAGTTTTGAATCCCTTTGTCCAAGAAAAACTCATAAGAATTCTTTGTTACCTCAAGTAACACATGCATAAACACTGTATATGCCCTGGTGTATGGGTCTATGTGTGTACCCATATACATGGGTATCTATTTAGCATAATATGTGTCACATTGCTTAAGAAAACTTTTCTGATATTTAAAAATGTTAAACTTGTATACATAAAATATAGTATATATTTTGATGATTTATTTCAATAAATGTTTTCAAATAGGGCATTAAGAGTAATGGATAACTTAAAAAAAATTTTCATGTGTTCTACAGTAAAATATAAAAATACCTCTTATTATCTTGGTGTTTATCTGTGAAAGCTGATTTAGGTTTATATGCCAAGTTAATCTTTCAAATGGCTTATAAAAATTTTTAAAGTATGTGATATATATCAGTGACAGGTTCTTATTTTGTCTAGGTTGAAAGCATAATGTAGTTTCCCATCAATGTGGAAATGGACACATGTCTTATATGCTATCAAATAAATCATTTAAAATCTTTACATGTATGTGAGCAGAGTTTATATGTGTAATATATTGAAACCTGTGCTCACATATATTAATAAACAAACTTTAAGACAAATGAAAATACCAACTAGCTCATTTTCTTGACTACAGAATGTATTGCTTCAAAAACAAAAAATCTTTAAGGAGAGATATTATAAATCTTTGATAAATTTAAGTTACTGTCAGTATTTTTCTCAAAACATTTAAAATTAATTTTTTATGATACAATTTGAATATTTTTTTCTCTTTATCGTAACTCTTGCATTCTAAATACTTTTAATTTAAAAACTCAAATAGCCCTGGCCTCAAAAGCTTGGACTGCAGAATGGTTGTGTTAGTTGCTCAGTCACATCTCACTCTCTGTGACCCCATGGACTGTAGTCTGCCAGGCTCCTCTGTCCACGGGATTTCCCAGGCGAGAATACTGAAGTGGGTAGCCATTTCCTCCTCCAGGGAATCTTCCTGACGCAAGGACTGAACCCGAGTCTCCCACATTTCTTAACCATCTGAGCCACCTGGGAAGATCTGACAGAATAGTTAGATTTATACAAATATCAGAAATAAGATAATCTTAAGCCTTTCCTTATCTGGAGAAGAATTCTGCCTCCTCAAGTCACCTGTTCTCTGTCTCACAGAATTTTTCAGTGTTATCCCTTATGTACTTAGAAGACAATCCCCATTTTCCACTTCCTGACGCCCTGCAGAGATCTCCACCCCTTGCCTGGCTACCCAGTGTGTCCATGGGTCCACAGGTACTACCGCCTCTGCAGGGGCAGCTCTGTAGAAAAAAACTAAGAGGCACTAATGAGCCAGTGCATTTATTCCACTAGTTTCCTATATATCAGTGGATGATGGATTTTTTGGTGGGTGTTACTTCCTAGATACTTCTAGAGTTGCTCTGCATATAGACCCACTGCCCACTCATAGCTTGTGGCTGAGGACTAGAAACTCTCTAATAATGACTATTATTGAAGCACTTTCTTCCCTTTGCTTCTATGATAGCACACTCTACTGGTTTGGGAGCACTGACTCTTGTATTTATTCTTCAAATTCAGTCTTCTTTCATGCTTCTTAGACCATTGGCTTGCTTGGTATTAGAGAGCTCAGGTGCAGCTGAAATTCAGCACATCCAAACCTCAACCCCCACCTTCCCACCTTTTAAAATGATTCTTCCCTCTGTATTCCCTGAATGTAAGAGGGGCACCTTCAGCCTAGTTACTTAAATCAGAAAAATCAAGGTTATCCTAGCCTTGTCTCTTTTACTCCCTTTGCTCATTTACCAGTCACTTGGAACTGCTGAGGTGTTTTCTAAATATCTTTTTAAAATATTTATTTAATATTTATTTGGCTGTGTTGGGTCTTAGTTGTGGCTTGTTGGGTTTAATTTCTTGTTCAGAAATCAAACCCGGGCCCCCTGCATTGGGACCATGGAGTTTTAGCCACTGGACTACCAGGGAAGTCCCTATATATCTTCTAAATTCCTCTTTTTCCCTCTACCCTCACTGCCCTAGTGCAGACCATCATGATTCTTACCTGATTTACTGTTACAAAAACCTGCTTTCTACTCCATCCATTTCCCCCAGTGCAGCCACTGCAATATTCCCAAGGGTAAGTTTGACAAATTGTTCCTGCACTTAAAACCTGAAATGGTTGCTTACTGATCTTCAGATGAAGACCAGTCCCATGAAGGTAGTGATCAAGGTGCTTTATGACCTAACTCCTGCTTCTCCCGATCCTCGATCCTCATTCCTCGTCACTTCCGCTTCTCAAGACTGGGATTCAGCATCTCTGCATGTTTTCTCTGCCTGTAAAACTCCGTTTCCCCTCCCCACTCTGCCTTGGCCTTGTGTGCGTGTTTAGTCGTGTCTGACTCTTTGCAACCCCATGGACTGTAGCCTCCAAGGCTCTTCTGTCCATGGGATTTTCCAGGCAAGAAGACTGGAGTGGGTTGCCATTTTCTCCTCCAGGGGATCCTCCCAACCCAGGGGTTGAACCTGCGTCTCCAGCGTCTCCTGCATTGGCAGGAAGATTCCTTACCACTGAGCCAGCTGGGAAGACCTTGTAACCAATAATAATTGTTTAGGTACCAACATAGACGTTTCTTCCCAGAAGTTTTCACTTTTTATCTTAAGTGGTTTGGTTACTTCCCTGTCAGTCTTTATCATATTTCAATGCAATTATTTTTAACTGACTTCCTCTTATACTACACTGTATGATGGGTTGGGGTAGAAATCTTGACTTTCTTATTCACTTTAAGTGCACATCCTTCTGCGGATAGTCAAAGCTATGGTTTCTCTACTAGTCATGTGTGGATGTGAGAGTTGGACCATAAAGAAGGCTGAGTGCTGAAGAATTACTGCTTTTGAATTGTGGTGCTAGAGAAGTCTTTTGAGAGTCCCTTGGACAGCAAGGAGATCAAACCAGTCAATCCTACAGGAAATCAACCCTGAATATTCATTGGAAGGACTGATGCTGAAGCTTAAGCTCCAATACTTTGGCCACCTGATGCGAAGAGCTGACTCATTGGAAAAGACCCTGATGCTGGAAAAGATTGAGGGCAGGAGGAGAAGGGTGCGACAGAGGATGAGATAGTTGGATGACACCACTGACTCAATGGACATGAATTTGAGCAAACTCCAAGAGATATTGAAGGACAGGGAAACCTGGCGTGCTGCAGTCCATGGGGTCAAAAACAGACAGACATGACTAAGAGACTGAACAATTCACTTTAAAATTTTCAGCAACTAGCCATAGTTTCTGGAACATACTCTATACTTAGATATCTGCTAATCAAAAGGTTATTTATTCTTTAGCTCTTTAACAAAGTTAGTTTATACAATATACCACATTTTATGGATATTTTTCTTGATCTTCAGTGCCTAGTACAGTGGTGAATATGTAGAAGGCACTTGATAAATGTTACTAATAGTTAACTTAAGAAATAAAGATCTTATGATATCAATTAGTAATGGTGTCAAGCACACTACACTGATACTAGATCAAGATTTCTAATGAGAATCACTATACCATCATGTTTGTGCTCAGGGTATATAAGTCATTTTTAGTGTTTTAATGTCTTTCCCATTTATAATTACATATGCAGTGGTACCAAACAAATATTATTTCTAAATGAATTCAGGATGAAAGAATACTTGTTAAATAGTATCTGTGAATATTTTCCTAGTTATTTTGAGGAAATAAATAATTCACACATTCAGACTTGAAAAAAAGTTGACAAATCTCCAGAAAATCATTACCATTCCAAGATTCAGTGATGTGTTTAAAGATAAGAGTTGAAGAGACCTCCTCAGGGAATTATCCTAGAAGGAAAGTGAAAGAATTTCCCCTATAAACTCTTCGCTCCACAGAACTAAATGTTAAATATCTTCATGGTTAGCAAATGAATTCTCCCTTCCACTAGCTAAGCATTTCTCTGTGACTTGTATGAACATTTTCTAAATCTGTTATGAGATGCTCCTTCAGAGGGCACCTCCAAAACGCTTCCTTTGCTTTCCTTCGTCCTTTGAAGGAATGTCCAGTAACTTCCCACTAAACTTTATGTCTTTGTTTCCATCCTGGAAAACAGATGATCTGTTTCATCCAAAAAGAGTTTCTGTCAGGCAGTTGAGAGACCAGGATATCCTGTCCTAAACTGGGGTTATCTGGTGGGAAATGCCACTTTTTGAAAATATCTGTTATTCACTGTCTTGTCATGAAGATATTCATAAAACTTGACGAGAAGGGGAATACAGTAATAGAGATACTCTTTTCTATTCTTCACCATGCTAGAGTCACCCCTTCCTCTCTCCCCACCAAAAAAAGAAAACAAATGTCTCTTTGGAAAAGTTCTAAAATAGTACTGAACAAAAACATTTCAACATGATTGATAAAGCTCTAAGACTTGACTGTTGAGTGATTGGAACAGGTTAAGAAGAGTCAGTGCTGTTGAACTAGTCGTTCAATAAGGTGGGGGTGAGAGGGGGACATTTGCGAGCTATGTTTCTGCCATTTTGCATAAGGCAAAAATTCAGCAAGCTTGACTGAGCAAGAGTGTCTGCTGTCAGATAGAGTATAGTACTTCCATTAACCTTAGCGTGAAGCCTGGAGGTGGTCCACGCTTGAGGGAGATTTACGAGAAAACCCACTTCACGTTTGTTGAATTGTCCATGCATTTCTGAAAAGCAGCCAGATCCGGTATCGATGGAAGTACTATATATTAAAGAAAACACAGCCGTCATCCCCTGAGATGGGACCATCCCTAGTACCTTGATTTTTATTTTTTCTTCAGTTGCATCAGATGTTCTGAGAAAAACTAAATAGTTTCCCTTTGTATATTTAAAAATTAGTGTATTAATTTTCTCTGAAAACTAACAAAAGCATCGAGTTCCTCTAGGGTTCACACAGGACATTTTTAAATGAGTGTAACCTTATTTAAAGCTCAGAAAGAACAACAATTGTATATGAAAAAAATGAGTCAATGTGCAGGAAGACAAAAAAGGTTTTATATTGTGGTGTTTTTAAGAAAATTTTAGTTTGATTTTAAATTTGTATTTCACTTTAAATTCTTATAACCTGCAAAGTTTTATATTGCCATGATTGCATTGCTATTTCTTATATTCAGAGTTCTATAGCCCTCTAAAAGTACCTGGGTGTATATTCCATGCTTTGTGGATTACCTTGTATTTGGTAAGTTAGTGTCTACAGAGAGCTCCAGAGCAACTAACTCACTTCTTAGTCTAATACAACACAAACTGCTAATGAGAGATAATTACTATTTTAAGCAGTGTTTAGGTGTTAGCTTTTTTTGCTGCTGTTATTGAGTTTTTTTTGTTTGTTTGTGTGTATTTAGTATGTACATTTCAAAATACCAGTATCTTTTCTTTTTTTCATAGAGAAGATATATGCCTACAGATATACATTAAAGTTTTAAACTCTATTAATGTATATAGATGTGAGCGATGTAGTCATAGGTCAAATTTCCATATGACCCTTCCACTTCAAACAGAAAATAAATTTTATTGTGTTTTTATGCTAATGTGAGTTGAGATATGATAAATCCCTTTTTATTTTTTTTCATTTTCTTGTTCTAATTTTAACAGCAACACCTGTTCACATATTCACATATCTCTGGCATCCCATTTAAAGTGCATATGTTACAGATTGAAATTCAGTATAGAATAGGGGAGGAGAAATAGTTAGGTGACAGAAATTGGAGAGATATCATAATTTATTAAGAAAGTTATACCAGCACTTCAGCTTTCTTCAATGTAAAACCACTGCTAATGAGCACAATATTTTTCTTTTGAGATATATCCACTAATTCTGACTAATGCTTAGACAATTCAGTATGTTATTGACTGATAACATGAGTAGAAATAGTCTTCATTACTTAAAAGTATACATGCTAAAGATTTCTATCTTCAAATATATAATTAACTTGCCATATGGAAATTTTTTATCAGTGCATTGATTGGATAAAATTGCAACAGATTTAATTTTAACTTTTTTAAATGTTCTCTAAAATCATCTAATGAACACAGGAGATTCACACTGGCATTTGTGTGTTATATTTAATAATTCATTGTCAACTGAAAAATACTGAGTTTAAATTTTCCCCTTTTAGTCCAAATTTACTGCATAGGAAAATTATTGAGGAAAATATCTCACATTAGTATTATAGACTGAAACTGTCATGCTGTTTACTTTCCAGGTACACAGGATAACCCATGAATATATCAGGAACCCTTTATTAAACTATCTGAGAATAAGATTTGCTCCAGAATATTTATTTTAATTGAGAGAGAACAAAGATGAGATGCTTATTTACTTCTACAGCATATGTATACTGCAATGGCAATGAAAACTTACAGTGTAATTTACAAAGAAGGATTTTGTATGAGGAAGTACTTCAATTTCTGAATTGTCGTACTTTTTGATTCCAAGGGGGTGATTCATTACTTTAAATTTCATCTCAGAAGGATGTTCAGGATCTCAAGCAGCTATCTTTGTTGATCAGTTGAAATTCACACCATAACTGCAATAAAAACCAATGACACATTCATTTCACGTGGGGCTTATATGGTTGGCATGTATCCTGAGTCTCCTCCCTCACACAGTATGTTGGGGGATTACAACACAGTCTAGGAATTTTATCCATTTCAGTAGAAACATCTAACAAGCTTGACCTCAGAGTGGTCCTGAAATTTATAAGCTAAATAAAATAATTATATTCTAATCTTGGGAGTAGAACCAAAGCTATAGGGATGAAGCAGAGGAAGGAAGATTGCAGTTTCTTAGAAAACGCTGGGCACACATAAGGTCCAGTTTTAGTTGTGCTCACAATTATCGCTGTTTAACTTGGAACTATTAATAGAGTCTATGGCTGAATTTCAATACAGGGAGAACCAGAAAGTTCATCTCACTATAATTGGTATTCTATTCAATTTTACTTCGTTCTGTTATTGTTCAGGCTAGTAATAAAACAGTACCTGAGAGAGATTTTTTCTTTCCTCCTGGCACTAGATACATGGTGCTTTCCCACTATGATTTCTCTAACTTTTTGACACTATTTAGATGTCCAACAATTTAACTCAATTCAGACACTACCTGAAACTAATGCGGACCCCATAATTGAAGGGCTCAGTCTCATAAGACTGTTCTCACTTCAAAATCCAATGGGAGGTTTGGGCCACCTGTACTTCTGACTGACTGGGGTTCCTGCAACCCCCACCAGGGGTTCCTGCAACCCCCAGCTCAGGTTCAATAATCTGTCAAAATGGCTACAGAACTCATGACGACACTTTACTTACACTAACTAGTTTATTATAAAGAATACAAATGAACCAGGGAAAGAGGTACGTAAGGTGATGCCCAGAAGGGTCTCCAGGATCTCATAGAACTGGAATGTGTCACTCTCTGAGCACATGGATACATTCACCCACCCCAAAGTCCTCCAAACCTTGATGCAGAGGGATTTTTAACGGAGGTTTCATTAGGCAGGCATGATTGATTCCATCATTCAGTTCAGTTTAGTTCAGTTGCTCAGTCATGTCCGACTCTTTGCGACCCCATGGACTGCAGCATGCCAAGCTTCCCTGTCAATCACCAACTCCCAGAGCTTGCTTACACTCTTGTCCATTGAGTCAGTGACGCCATCCAAGTGTCTCATCTTCTGTCGTCCCCTTCTCCTGCCTTCAATCTTTCCCAGTATCGGGGTCTTTTCCAATGAATCAGTTCTTCGCATCAGGTGGCCAAAGTATTGTAGCTTCAGCTTCAGCATCAGTCCTTCCAGTGAACATTCAGGACTGATCTCCTTTAGGATTGACTAATTGGATCTCCTTGCAGTCCAAGGGACTCTCAAGAGTGTCTTCTCCAACACCATAGTTCGAAAGCATCAATTCTTTGGTGCTCAGCTTTCTTTATAGTCCAACTCTCACATCCATACATGACTACTGGAAAAACCATAGTTTTGACTAGATGGACATTTGTCGGTGAAGTAATGTCTCTGCTTTTTAATATGCTGTTTAGGATTTTAATATGCTTTTTAATATGCTAAGATCTTCCCAACCTCGGGATCGAACCCAGGTCTCTCACGTTGCAGGTGGATTCTTAACCAGCCAAGCTACCAGGGAAGCCCAAGAATACTGGAGTGGAGTGGAAGATCCAGCAGATCTTCCCAACCCAGAAATCAAACCGGGATCTCCTGCACTGCAGGCAGATTCTTTACCAACTGAGCTACCAGGGAAGCCTGATTCTATCATCAGCCTGTTGATTAACTCAATTTCCAGCCCCTCTCTACTCTCCAGAGGTTGGAGACTATGGGATGGCAAGTTCAAGATTTCTAATCAAGCATTGGTCTTTCTGATAACTAGCCCTCATCTTGAAGCCATCAAGGGCCCACCTCATTAGGACATCAGACAATTCTATTACCCTTATCAGTCAAGAAATTCAAAGGGTTTTAGGAGCTGGTAACAAGGAATCAAGGTCAAAGACCATGTAAATTTCTGTGATATCAGAATACCTATTATAAATCAAATGGGTAAATTATAAGTAAAATAGAATTAATTGAAATTACATTTAGTCTTCTACACGATTGCTGGTTATAAGTCACTAATGTTGAATACTGATTTGTATATGGCAGACACTTGAGCAACTTAATTGCTAAGGCCACTAGGCTTAAACAGTAAAGAATCTGTCTGCAATGTAGGAAACCTGGGTTCGATCCCTGGGTTGAGAAGATCCCCTGCAGAAGGTAATGACAGCACATTTCATTGTTTTTGCCCAGGAAATCCCACGGATAGAGAAGCCTGGTGGGCTATGGTCCGTAGTGTCACAAAAAAGTCAGACATGACTGAGCAACTAACACTTTCACTTTTTTTTCACTTTTCCCAGGCATCCGGCAGTTTCCACCTCCCTCACGATGAGACTAAATTGACCACGTTCCTAACTGTGATTTTGTCAGTGGACACCTGTGATATTAGGCGTCCCACTCTGTTGCCCACAAGGCTTTATGTTCAAGTCTTCAGTTCTCCCCCAGGTCTCAATGGGCTCTTCTGCATGTCCTGGAACTATCCTTCCATAGTTATCAACCTGACTTCATAACTCAAATGTTTCTCCAAGCGCTTCCTTCTCCATCTGCTTTGAACCTGCCTATGCCCCGAGGACCCAGCCTTTGTGGGTGGTCTCTCCCACCCACACTTTATTCCCTCATCGCTTCTGTTATTGCTCTCCTATGACACTTCCAACCACTACCCTACACTCTAACATTTACATGTGACTCTTTCCTCTTCCATCTTTTTGTCTTTCATACTCAGGTTAAGTCATCCTCTTTTATTGTACATATGGGCCACCAGTTGCATTCGTCTCCAAATAGAATTCAGCTAGAATTATAAGTGTTTCCAATATCCCACCAGGCGGTCGTCAAACTAGTGAGGTTTCCAGTCCATTGACCCTGTGGTCTCTCATTCAATCATTTTAATCTCTCTTTCTTCACATATCTTTTTTTCTATCATAGCCCTTGGCTCTGATAACACTTCTTCTTGTATCTTAAATGTCCTTTTCTTCTCTTTAAGTTTAAGAATTTATTGAAGTCACATAGCAGTCACATCTTCCATTTAGATCACATCATTTATGCACAAGTTGCAGGAGAGTTACATGTTTCCCTTGCTAAATGTATTTGTCTGATATTAATGCTTTGGCCCTTGACTATCCTCTTGTGCTTGCATTTGCCAGCAATATCTTAGCACCTAAAGTGCTCCCAGACTCACTGGAATCACTGTAAGATTTTACCCATTAATATATACTATTTAGAAAATGCAAGCAAGAGAAGTTCAAAGACTTAGTATTTGACCTTGTCCATCAAAGTATTTCGTGATTTCAGGATGAGAACAAAATGGATTACTCCTTAGATACTTACTTTAAGTAGTGAGATATCACTGCTACAGTCTTCTATACTCTGTTCTCGTAAGTTATTCCCTTTAAGAAAAACTTGGGATTCAGGGCTGAATTTCTTTGTCCTGCATACCTGAGTCTCATTCAGTTGGATGATTAGAAATGTATGCCTATAATGTAAAAATAAATCATAGTAAGGGAAAAACTTAGATATTAGACCTAGTCCTATTAGGAAAAAATGAGACTAGCAGGAATTCAGTCTTGGGGAACAAGGGTGGTCAAGCAACAGGACAAAGGCTTGAACCGGGACCTGGGGACCTCCTATCAGCCCTTGCCTACAACTATCCTCTCTAATTCTTCCATGGGCTTCTCCCAACTTCTTTAAATGGCTTTTCAATCCTCCAAATGTAAAAGAAATGCAAACTGGCTCCACAAAAAAATATGAATAGACAATAAATATAATTTTCTCAGCTTCACTGGTAACATAAGTACTTGGAATAAAAATAATAAGATGCATTGGATAGATTCTAAACACTGAAAGATGCCTTTGGAGGAATATACTCTTGTTCTAGTTGAAAATGTATATAATGCTATTGAATCATTTTAAGGCAGAAATGATCTAGATTTCATATTTTTAAAAATAGAGTAATGATATTACAGCAACAAAGCATTTTGATATTTAATAACATCTCAATATTCTGGCATCATAGAATACTGGAACCCAGCACCACCCCACCTACTGGCACTGTTAGCAGGGAAGAATAGAGTAGAATTTATCTCAAAACATAGATTTAAACGGTCTTGTCTGTTTAACAGTGCCTGTAGATCTTGTCACAGTATCAGAATTTGAAGCATCATAGTACCAGCATCTTTTTGGTCATTCTGGTCTGATTTTGCCTTGCACTTCTCAAATGATAAGCAATAGTGTTTCAAAATTATTGCAATGAATGTACCGAAGTTGAATGAGACACAGTCTTCTCTAGTAGATAGCTCTTTAAATGTTTAGGAATAACAAAAATATAGTGTTTAATCAAGATCTTTAATAAAATTCAACATGTGTTTATACTAGTCAGAGCTATAAAAGTAAGCACGTGGCACTCCGAAAGGAGAATCCGCAGATAAAACTCATTTAATATGATCTAGGAAGGGAAAGGGAGAAGGCAATGGCACCCCACTCCAGTACTCTTGCCTGGAAAATCCCATGGACGGAGGCGCCTCGTGGGCTGCAGTCCATGGGGTTGCGAAGAGTCAGACACGACTGAGCAACTTCACTTTCACTTTTCCTTTCATGCATTGGAGACGGAAATGGCAACCCACTCCAGTACTCTTGCCTGGAAAATCCCATGGACCGAAGAGCCTGGTGGGCTGCCGTCTATGGGGTCGCATAGAGTTGGACACGACTGAAGTGACTTAGCAGCAGCAGCAGCAGCAGGAAGGGAAAGGTTCTCAAGTACCCAAGTGTATCTACACGCATAGTCATTTTAAAAGCTCTCTTGTCTGCAGGTGGGAGGGCAGGCAGAAGACCCAAAACTCTGCCAAACCTGAAAGGGCCAGATTCCTGGACAATGACACAAACCTGGGAAAGCAAGGATTTCCCCTAAAAGAATTGAAATTGATTTTTTCTTCAGATTAGCAGAGTTAGAAGAAGGAGAGCTCCAAGACCAAAATGATTGGCTGATGTTCAAAATGTTCATAACACAAGGAAAGTCAACTTCCCACCTTCTGTCTGAAACTCATCATGCTGAAATCCAAAAACTGTACCAAAAAGAAAACTAAAGACCCATCTTACTAGGGAAAATTGATGTAAATTCTAAGTAAAATATTAGCAAATAGAATTCAGCAGTACATTAAAAGAATAATTAGCCATGGCCAGTTGGGATTCAACCCAGAAACTGAAACTGATTCAATGTTTCAAAATGCTTTAATAATATTCAGCATATTAATGAGTTAAAAGAGAAAGAAAGCAAAGGATGACTTCAACATATGCTGATATGACATTTGAAAAGTTCCATTACTCACTCCTGATTCAAGAAGAAAAAGTCTTAGAGAAATAGGAATAGAGAGAAATTTCCTTCACATAAAAAAAAAAAAAAATGTCGATGCCAACTAAAAGGGTCATGATGAACAACAATGAAGCACTTGAAGTATTACAATTAAAGTCAGAAATACAAGAGATACCTATTATTACTGGCAGTGTTTAAAACTAGCAAAGAAACAGGAAAGTTTGGCACAAGGGAGAAAATGTTATCTCATCCATTTATTCCACAAATACTGATTGACAGCCCATTAAATGTTGGCCATATAATAAGGCTGTTTGGATATACAGTTGGTCCTCCATATCCAAGAGTTGTACATCTGCAAATTCAGCCAAACTTCAATCAGAAATATTTGGAAAAAATTGCAGAAAGTTCCCCAAAGCAAAACATGAATTTGCTACATGCCAACAATTATCTATATAGCATTTACATTGTATTTACAACTATTTACAAAGCTTTTACATTGTATTAGATATTATAAGTAATCTAGTAATGATTTAAAGTATACACGTATATGGGAGGGTGCAGGTTGGTTATGTGCAAATAATACTATCAATTTTGTATAAAGACTTGACCATCTGTGGGTTTTGGTATCCATGGGAGTCCTGAGATCAATCATCTGTGGATACTGAGGGATGACTGTGCTACCATGTAAAGAAGGAATGATTGCCTTCTTGGAGTTTGTATTCAAGTGATGTATATTATTTGAAGATTATATTATAACTGCATGCTTGGAAGGACTAGAAGAGTGTCAACTGCAAGTTTTTTTTGCGGGGGTGGGTTGGGGTGGGGGGGCGCTGTGCCACATGGCTTATGGGTTTTTAGCTTCCTGACCAGGGGGAATTGAATTTGGGCCTCCTGCAGTGACACCACAGGCTCCTAACCACTGTATCACCATGGAATTCCTGTCAACTGCACTGTAAAAAGTTAGTTGAATTCCAGTTAAAAATTACCATACGTGTGTCAATAAGCAATTAGCAATGATAATTAAATAAAAGTATTCTAGTCATTTGTTCCAGTAAAGAAACAAACAAAAATATCTAGGAATACAGAAAAAAAAATACTTAGCTCCTCTTTTAAGAAAATGATAAACTTCAAGTGTGAGAAATAATGCCTTTTAAAACAGGAGACAACTCCTGTTCTTGTACAGTAAGTTTCAATACTGTCAGGATAAAAATTCTTTTTAAATTAATCCCTAAAGTAAATAAAATCCCAACGTGAATCACAACATAACATTTTTAAAACTTCATGAATTTCATCTAGAAGTATAAATATCTAAGACTTGGATGAGAAATGCTGGAAAGAAAGAATAATCCAAAGGAACTATTCATGTCAGATTGTAAATTTTTTTCATAAAGCTACATTAATTAAAATAGTATGGTAATAGTAAGAGAACAGACAATCCAATGGTGCAGAATAATCAACAAACAGATGAAAACCTTTATTGGAATTCACTATGTGATGAAGATGGCATTGCAGACCACTGGGAAAATGATTTCTCATTCTCTGATGCTTTGTATAGTAACATAGCCACTGAAAAATAATAATGATGCAACTGGATCTCTGTCTTAAAGTTAACACCAGAGTGAATTCCAGATGAGTTATAGGTTTAAATGTTCTTTAAAAACCAGTAGAAGTATTGAGATGAGATGCAATCAAATATTATGATAATCTTGGGTTAGGGAAGAATTTCCCAAGTTTGGCATAAAATCCAGAAATCATAAAGAAGAAAACTGATTCTTTTTTAGTACATCCCAATTTAAAACTTCCACATGAATCAAGAAACTCCCTAAATCTTAATAGCAAAATGTATTCTATAACACATAGTGCTTTAAATAAGCTTAATGTCCTTCAGATAAAAGGAGCTTTTATATATTCATATAATAAAAAACTTTTTTAAATGGGAAAAGGCTATATGCACGGAGTAGGAAGTATAAATACTCAACATCAAATAAAATAAGGTCAATTTCACTGGACAAATAAAAGTTAAAATGGCAAAGAAATGTGCATTGTAACTTGGGTGAGAGTAGAGGAACTGAGCACTCAGAATAACGCTTGGACTGTTAATGAGTTCAGTCTAAACTTTCTTTCTTTCTTTTTTAATCCAATGCGAGACTTGTGGGAACTTAGTTCCCCATTCAGGGATCCAACCCAGGTCCTTGGCAGTGACAGCCCAGAGTGCTATCCACCAGACCACCCGGGAATTCCCTCAATATAACATTTTGGGGAACAGTTTGTCAACATAAATCAATAGCTTAACTGCTAATGCCCTTTCAACTATAAATTGCAATGTTAGGAATAAGTCTATAAGAGAAAAGAGTAAGTAATGCATATTTAGATGTGTAAACACAGTATTTGTGTTCGTTAAATGTGGAAATTGGAGCAACCCATTTTCATCTTTAGGAACTAGTTAAATAAGTTTCATTACAATGCATATATTAGAGTATTATGCAGTGGTTAAAAATATTGAAGTATATCTACATATTCTGTTTTGGAAAAGGTCCATGGTCAATTACTAAATGAAAACGTAATAATATGTTCTCTACTATATAATCTAACTACAATAATTCAGTTGGATATGGATATACATTTGTAAATCCACAGGGACATTTGCATAAGGCTATACATCAGATGGTTACCAGTTAGTCCCTAGAGAATTAGATTCAGAATTAAAAAGCAGAGTAGGGAGAGTATCATATGTTCTCCTTTATATGCTTCTGCATTGTCTCAAATTTCTTTTATAGGGAGCATACATTACTTTTATAAGATAAAATATCTACAAGAATCTAAAAGTTCTTCACGGAAAATAAATCTGAAAATAGCCCTCTGTGTTTTCCATGTTTTCCAATTCTCTTTGAGAGAAAGTTCTTTTATTTATATGGGCACACTCGACTCCTAGCAAAAGTGAACTTTATGAACAAGTTAATAATCTAAGTGCTGAATTATTTATATGCAGTTTGATGCTTTAAGGCAGAGAGGGCAGCTCCATATTTTCCTCCCTTTCAGATCATAATCCTCTCTCGGCTACCACAGTCTTCTACATAGTGATGAGGTGCAGAGAGCAAAAAGAATGTTCCACTTCAGGTGGAGGGTGTGCCCTGTCCTCTTATTGGCTACCTTCCACACGATAATCATGAAGGGCAGCAGGATTGCATTTAGCTCACAAATGTTTAGCCATTCCGGGACTTCATAGGGGCAGAGCAAAGCAAAGTACATTTACAGATATTGATAGATTGAAGATTTTTTTCCTGCTTTGGTGGCAATTCCAGGATATGCTTCACCTGCAACCTGCCTCCACCCACTAGCCTTAACAGGCTGGTTTGGTCCTTGGGGAAATTTGGGATTTGATTCTAAGTCTTTTAGAGGACTGTCTCTGGACTAGTTCCTGCTAGGTCTAGAGGTCCATTTGGTTTCTCTTGTAACCCAAGAAATTTGTTTGTTGTGAGAAAGGAGTACAGGATTTATTTTGGCTAGTTCTCGTGGAATTAGCTCCAAACAGCACTCATAGGGACCCAGTCCCCTGGAGTGATTCAGTTCTCCTGACCAGTGAGCAGCACAAAAGACCAGAGGTGATGCCTAGGCCACGCCCAGAATCTCATAGTTTCCTGAAAACAAATGCGCCTGTTCTTGCATCCACTGTGCTACTGAGGCCCAGTAGCTCTGTGATTGTCCCTTTTCTAGACTATGACTGTCATTTATGGAGTTATGTTTTGTCCATGTGCTGAGTGGATCTCAGAATCAAACAGCTTTTAGTGTTTTCTGAAGATTTTCATTTTTCATTCATCACTATTCTGTCAAATATTTGGCACATCGATTGACCAAAAATCCAGCAGGTGTGAATGGCACTGATTTGAGTTATTCCCCTTCTCATCCTTTGCCAGAGCTCTGATACTGTAAGAATCATTACACCGTGTCTCATCAGCTTCCTGTATTTCAAAAACTCAGGCTTCTAGAATGACCAAGGCCTTCCGAGGCTGGGGAAAAAGTCAATCCTGCACTTCAAATATGACCAGGGAGCAATAAAGCCACTGGCACAGAAAAGGAGAACCGAAGAGAGTTTACCAAGCCTCGCTTAGCATTTGCCATGCATATTCTGCCTGTTTTTAGTTTTGGCAACTAACCTGCTGGTGGAATTGTGTGCTTCCAGGATGAAAGAGAAAAGACACATAGGCAGGAAGGAACAAATTCTATTTTAGCAACACACTTTGTTATTGTGGTCACACAGCAGATGCCATGTTCTACACAACAAATTTCTAGCTCCTGATAAGCATTTAAATAGTGCAGAGATGCCTAAGATTTTATCTTTGATGACCTGAGAGCCATAAGCTTCAGAGTGGTAATATAAAACACTTTCCTATCAAATTTCCTTTTTTTTTTTTTTTCCCATTTTCCTACCTGAAATCCTTAACAGTTGTTTTAGTGCAGAGATCATTTGATGGATTTATCTTGGAGAAATAACATGGCAAAGGCTTATATGTTTTCTTTATGATTTCTTGGAAAACACTCCAACTGTGAAATTTCTGGGTTGAGATGAGTAGCATAATAATATTGAATGAATAGGAAGCATGACCGCACTGTGGTCTAGGAAAAGATTCTTGAGGGTCTCTTGGACAGCAAGGAGATCAGACCAGTCAATCCTAAAGGAAATCAACACTGAATATTCATTGGAAGGACTGACGCTGAAGCTCCAAGGCTTTGGCCACCTGATGCAAAGAGCCAACTCATTGGAAAAGGCCCTGATGCTGGGAAAGATTGAGGGCAAGAGAAAGGGGTGACAGAGGATGAGATGGTTGGATGGCATCGCTGACTCAATAGACATGAGTTTGAGCAAACTCCAGGAGATGGTGAAGGACAGGGAAGCCTGGTGTGCTGCAGTCCATGGGGTCTCAGAGTCAGACATGACTTAGCAACTGAACAGCAGCAATAGCAACAATTGTCTGCTTGGGCTGCCGTTACAAAATACCATTGACTAGGTGGCTTAAAGAACAGAAATTTATTTCCTCACAGTTCTAGAGGTCAGAAGTCCAAGATCAAGGTGTTGGCAGGTTTGATTTCTCTCTGTGGCATGAAGATGACTGCTTTCTTGCTGTGACTTCACACGCTCTTCCCTGGTGCCCTTTTCTTATAAGGACACTGGTCATATTGGATGAGGGCTCCACCCTAAGGGCCCCATTTTAACTTAACCACATCTTGAAAGACCTTATCTCTAAATATGGTCACATTGAGGTACCGAGAGTTGGGACTTCAACATAGGAATGGGGAGGAACTATTCAGCTCATGACTGGGGAAAAAATACGTTCCTTGGAAAGGTACATATGAATATAGAAGGTTCTGCAATATTCACAGGCACTAAGGAGAAACTGTGATGACTGATTAGTCAGTGACTTGTAGAGGGAAACTCCCTGGTTGATTCAATCACAATATTGGCTCTTCTACTAACTATGACCCTGGAAATCCCTTAGCCTCTTGAAGTCATACCAGATCGTTCTGTGTGATGTAGGATAAAAATTGTTACTGAACCATCAAATCTCTAGGTGTTTTTTTTTTTTAAATGAAAGCTGTAACTGTAAAGACTTTTTATTTTATAATTGAGGAGTCTCTGAGGCAATACCTTGGTGGAGGTGGGTGTTGAGTAACATTTGGAGGAGAGGAAAAAGCTGGCAGAAGGAACAGTGCATTTTCCATGGGAGGATATAGTATTACCTTATATCCTTATATAAGGTAAGTATTTTTTGAGGAAGGGGTAAATAAAAGAGGTAGTTAATGGACTGGACAACTCAAACAGACCAAATAGTGACAAATACACTTACTCTCTCTTTCTCAGGGCTTTCAATCTTAATCTTTTTGTTTTTTTCTACTACTCTGTAAGTAACCGTGCACGTTGTTACAGCTGGCATAAAATACAGTAGTCCCGTGGAGCAGAAAAATCTTTGTGTATTTAGGTATTTTCCCATACACTTTCTTACTTCTTCTTACAAACTTGTATAATTTCCTTCTTGAACTGAAAATTGACAGAGTACCTTTCTGGATCTCCTCAAATGGGTGTAGCAGATTGTGTAAAACTGGCTATGTTATTCTCCTTTCTATAAACATACTCTTACCATGTTACTTGGAGGTCCGTCTTATCAAGAGATGGATTCTACTCTCCTACCCATTCCACCTGAGGTGGCCATGTGACTTGTGTTGGCCAACAGGATGTGGCAGAAGTGACAGTGTGCAAATTCAAGGCCAAGTCTCAAGAGAGTTTTGATTATCTGCCCTGTTGCAAAACTATGACCAGTGAATATGTGGGCTGGCTTCCTAGAAGATAAGAACGTGTGTTGTAGAAGTGAGTCATCCCAGCTGACTGTAGATACATAAGGCAGCTGAACCCAGAAGAACCAGCCAGTCGAGTTTAGCTCAAAATGCTGGCCTACAAACTCACAAGCTAAATAATGCATTTTGAAGTGGTTTCTTATGTAGCAAAAACTAACTATTAAAATGGGCTACTATGAGAGAGATTTGTAGCACTTTGATGTAATTCTTACATCAGTGTGCTACTGAATAAAGGATGCAAAATAAAAAGGCTCTCCAGGGCATATCAACTTCTTTAATTTTTTTGATAATTTAACATACATATCTATTCTTTTTTAATGATGTTTGAAACATCCCATGTTTCAAATTATGTTTTGAAATTTATGTTTGAAAATTATGCCAAAACAAAAAGTCAAGAAGGTGTACTGTTTTCATTTAACTTCATTCTTCCCAAGGTCTCTTGTGAGTTCAAGTTTGAAGAGGATCTCAAAGTGAACAGAATCCAGAAAATGTTAATTTTCTTGATGCTGACAAGAAGAGGACATTGGCTTGGTGCCATTGCTGCTTTGGGGTCATAGCCAACCTGGGAATGAACAGCTGTTCTTATTCAGAAAAATTCAGACAATATTTGGGAAGATATAATTCAGGGGAAAAATTTAAAGGAAAAATGGAAAAGAAAGTAAGATAAGTCAGAATAGCACTCTTAGACTTTACAAATATCTAATGATTCCAGAAAAATTAATATACCTTCCAACAGATTTGGGGTGGGGAGGATGGGAAATGCAGGGTTTGTACTGTCCCTCGCTAGGCATTTCTCATACTGTTCATGGGGTTCTCAAGGCAAGAATACTGAAGGGGTTTGCCGTTCCCTTCTCTAGTTGACCCCTGAAATTAAAAGATGCTTGCTCCTTGGAAGAAAAGCTATGAGCAACCTAGACAGCATATTAAAAAGCAGAGACATTACTTTGTCAACAAAGGTTCGTCTAGTCAAGGCTATGGTTTTTCCAATAGTCATGTATGGATGTGAGAGTTGGACTGTCAAGAAAGCTGAGCGCCGAAGAATTGATGCTTTTGAACTGTGGTGTTGGAGAAGACTCTTGAGAGTCTCTTGGACTGCAAGGAGATCCAACCAGTCAATCCTAAAGGAAATCAGTCCCAACTATTCATTGGAAGGACTGATACTGAAGCTAAAACTCCAATACTTTGGCCACCTGATGCAAAGAACTGACTCATTTGAAGACCCTGATGCTGGGAAAGATTGAAGGCGGGAGAAGAGGATGACAGAGGATGAGATGGTTGGATGGCATCACCGACTCGATGGACATGAGTTTGAGCAAGCTCTGGGAGTTGATGATGGACAGGGAAGCCTCGGATGCTGCAGTCCATGGGGTCGGACATGACTGAATGACTGAACTGAACTGAACTTGCTAAGCATTTGGGAAGGAAATGACAATGAAAAAATATAAGATTTGGAATCAAGGGAAGTTGATTCTAGTTTTGGCCAAGACAATAACTTTCCTGTATCATCACATATAGAGAAATAAATGTCTCTCAACTGTGTTTTTGAATCTATAACATACATCATTTTAAAACATATTAATAATGCATACAGATTCATTGATAGGGAAATTTTCATATCAAATATTTATTTCTCATTCCTCCTATTCCTTCTATAAAGCAGTAGTTCTTAAAGTCTGGTCTGAGATCCAGGGGTCCCAGAGACCAGAAACAACTATAAAAGATCCAGCTGTCTTCCATTAAGCTGTACGTTAGGACATTTGAAAATATTTTAAACAACTTTACTATTCTCACTGTTTTGTTTATTTGGAAAACAGTTTTTATAAGAATGTTACTTCTGTTAATATGTAATAGGTTTGTTATTGCTCTTTTAAAAGGAGTTAATAAATACTTGCATTTGTTCTGCTTTAGTTTCTAAATACTGTAAATGTTTCTAAATATCAAAATGTGAATTCTGATAAATATTTACAATACTATTGTAAATAATATTACAATACTTATCAATATTGTAAATACCGATAAACACATGTAAATAAAAATTCTTTGACATTTTTAATATTTTTAAGAACTTAAATGAAAATGGAGATAATAGAACATTGAGAATGACTACTGTCTGGAGAGTTGTGTCAGGTACTATATCCATTTAATGGGCTGAGAAGAATTAAAAATGAATTCACCCAAAGGAAGTGGCTCATTATTAATAGATGATGATATAGAATGTATTTCTAAGTCAAAGTTCCTTGCACATGTTTTGCTTTCTCTCAATGAGTTTTCATATTTATAAAAGTTGTATTGCTCATTAAAATATAATAAAAATATACTTTAATAGTTTACAGTCCTCTCAATCTGACCACAGTGGGGCTTCTCTGTGACTCAGATGGTAAAGAATATGCCTGCAATGTGGGAGACGTAGGTTCGATCCCTGGATTGGGAAGATCCCCTGGAGAAGGGAATGGCAACCCACTCCAGTATTCTTGCCTGGAGGATTCCATGGACAGAGGAGCCTGGCAAGCAACATCCATGAGATCTCAAAGAGTTGGACTTGACCAAGTGTCTGACACACACACAGACACATTCATATAAATCATCAACCCTGAAGGCCAGCAGAATATGCCATCCCCAAATAGTCCTCTGACATATAAATTATTTTGAGCTAAAGGCCATTGAGAACCAGCAGATGTGGGGAAAGCTCTAAAAACAGGGTACAAGATTTCCTTTTTTAAAGGACACTTCTCTTTGTAAAATATGTTTCTTTGTCCCATTGCAGGAAGGGGAGGACTCAGCAATTCTTACTAACAGAGAAGGCCCCTGTGGGGCCTTCCCCACACATTCCTCAGCTTGTCTTCCCCACCCCATCCAGAATGCAAAGCCCTTCTTCCATTATTTAGCTTATTACGATGTATTATTCCCAGATCTAAACACACCTTTGGTTACTCATCTTTGGATGTTCCTATGTGTACATACACTATGTACATGTTGATAAACTTCTGTTTGTTTTTCTCTTGTTAACCTGTCTTTTTTGTTCAGATGCCAAGTGTGTCGTACTCTTTGTGACCCCATGGACTGCAGAATGACAGGCTTCCCTGTCCTTTGCTATCCCCCAGAGATTGCTCAAACTCATGTCCATCGAGTTATTGACGTCATCCAACCATCTCATCCTCTGCTGACTCCTTCTCTTCCTGCCTTCAATCTTTCCCAGTATAATGGCTTTTCCAGTATGTCAGCTCTTCACATCAGGTGGCCAAAGTCTTGGAGCTTCAGCTTCAGCATCGGTCCTTCCAATGAAAATTCAGTGTAGATTTCCTTTAGGATTGACTGGTTTGATCCCCTTGCAGCCCAAGGAACTTTCAAGAGTCTTCTCCAACACCACAGCTCAAAAGCATCAATTCTTCAGCACTCAGCTTTCTTCACAGTCCAACTCTCACATCCATACATGACTACTGGAAAAACCATAGCCTTGACTAGGCAGACCTTTGTTGGCAAAGTAATGTCTCTGCTTTTTAATATGCTATCTAGGTTGGCCATAACTTTTCTTCCAAAGAGTAAGTGTCTTTTAATTTTATGGTTGCAATCACCATCTGCAGTGATTTTGGAGCTCAAAAAAATAAATTCTGTCTCTGTTTCCATTGTTTCCCCATCTATTTACCATGAAATGATGGAATTGGATGCCATGATCTTTGTTTCTGAATGCTGAGTTTTAAGCCAGCTTTTTCACTCTCCTCTTTCACCCTCATCAAGAGGCTCTTTAGTTCTTTTGCACTTTCTGCCATTAGAGTGGTATCATCTGCATATCTGAGGTTATTGATATTTCTCCCAGAAATTTTGATTCCAGCTTGAGTCATCTGGGTCAGCATTTCACATGATATACTTTGCATGTAAGTTAAATAAGCAGAGTGACAATATACAGCCTTCATGTATGCCTTTTCCAAGTTTGAACCAGCCCGTTGTTCCATGTCCAGTTTTACCTGTTGCTTCTTGACCAGCCTACAGGTTTCTCAGAAGGCAAGTAAGGTGTTCCCAACTCTTTAAGAATTTTTAACAGTTGGTTGTGATCCACACTGTCAAAGGCTTTAGTGCAGTCAATGAAGCAGAAGTAGTTTTTTTTTTTTTTTTTGTAATCCCCTTGTTTTTTCTATGATCCAATGAATGATGGTAATTTGATCCCTGGTTCCTCCGCCTTTTCTAAATCCAGCTTGTACATCTGGAAGTTCTCAGTTCACGTACTATTGAAGCCTAGCTTGAAGGATTTTGAGCATTAAAACATACCATCATCCTATCCCTCTAAAATCAAACCTCTTCAAAGACTCTAGTTTGTCTTTTTGAGAATGTCATATAAACAGGATCATACTACATAGAAACTTTTGAGACTGATTTTCCTCAGCATAATTCCTTTGGAATATATATGTGTATGTTGTCTGTGTTGAGAGTTCATTCCTCTTTATTGATAATAGTAAATTCTCAATGTTCCTCCACTTGTTTGTTCATTCACCTTCACCTGTTGAAGGACATTTTGGTTGCTTCCAGTCCAGTTTGGAACCATTATGGGAAAAAGGGGCTCTAAACACAGGACATGGAAGCAACCTAAATATCCATCAACAGATAGATGAATGGATAAGAAGATGTGGTATATATATACAGTGGAATATTAATCAGCCATAAAAGGGAATGGAATTGGGTCATTTGTAGAGATGTGGATAGACCTAGAGTCTGTCATACAGAGTGAAGTAAATCAGAAAGAGAGAAACAAGCATCGTACATGTATGGAATCCAGAAAGGTGGAACAAATGAGCCTATTTGCAGCACAAGAATAGAAACACAGATGTAGAGAATGGATATGTGGACACAGGGTGAGATGTCCACTGGGGAAACCCACATTAACTCATTCCATTTATTGAAGTTGGAGTTCATGTTTTAATTCTTAAATTATGATTTATAACTGTTTATTGGGCTTCTTGGTGGCTCAGTGGTAAGGAATCTGCCTGCCAATTCAGGAGATGCGAGTTCAATCCCTGGGTTGGGACGATCACTTGAAAGAGGGCATGGCAACTCACTCCCAGTATTCTTGCCTGGGAAAATCCATGACCCATGGGGCCTGGTGGGCTACAGTCTACAGGGTTGAAAAAGAGCTGGGCATGACTAAGCAACTCAACAACAGCAACAACAACAGACTGTTTACTACATCAGTTCAGTTCAATCGCTCAGTCATGTCCGACTCTTTGCGACCCCATGGACTGCAGCCTAGATATAGAAAGACACTTGTTCTCTGCGCTGCCTTCTAGCTTGTGACTTTGCTAAAAACATTATTTCTAGGAAATTTAAAAAATATACTTCTTGTGATTTTCTACATATGCAATCATATTATCTGAGTATGGGGCAATTTTCTTTCTTTCTTTTCCTTATCTGTGTGGCTTTAAGTTTTTTCTTTTCTTATTGAGCTAACCAAGACCTGTAGTTTAATACTGAATGTCATTAGAGAGAGTAGAAATTCTTTTCTTTTTAATATTAGTGGGAAAGCAGTCAGT
This sequence comes from Okapia johnstoni, assembly GCA_024291935.2. Lineage (NCBI taxonomy): Eukaryota > Metazoa > Chordata > Mammalia > Artiodactyla > Giraffidae > Okapia > Okapia johnstoni. The sequence continues at coordinate 56,838,524 of CM044310.1, read as the reverse complement.
CTTTTACCAAATATGAAATTAGCTATAGGTTTTTTGTAGATGTTTTTTATCAAGTTGAAAAAAGTTCTCATTTACTCCCAGTTCACTGAGAGTTCTTATCGTGGATTTTTTCAAAGGTTTTTTATTCAATAATTAATAATCATGAATAATCATATTGGTTTTCTCCTTAGACTGTAACATGGATTATACCAATCACTTTTTAAATATAGAAACAGCCCTGATCTCCCGCAAGGTTGTGGTGTGGTGTTATACATTGCTGGGCTAGATTTTATATTATAATTTGTTGAGGATTTTTATTGATTTTTTTCTCTTTCTTATTTTATTCTTTCTGCTTGATATGAGTTTATTTTGCTCTTTTCATTAAAGTAGAAGTTTATTATTAATTTTAAACATTCCTTCTTTTTCAAATCGAGCACTGAATGCTATAAATGTACAGCTGAGTACTATTTTCTCTCTTTCACAAATTTTGATATGTTCAAATATTATCTTTTTTTTCTTGGGAATTCTTCTTGAAGTATGGATTATTTAGGAATGTCTTACTGAATATTCAAGTCTTTTGAAATTTTTGTTAGCTTTCTGTTATCCATTTCCAATCTAATTCCATTTTGATTAGAGAACATACTCTGAAGAACTAAAACCGTTAGTTGCTCAGTTGTGTCCAACTCTTTGTGACCCCATTTAGTGTAGCCCACCAGGCTCCTCTGTCCATGGGATTTTCTAGGCAAGAATACTAGAGTGGGTTACAATTTCCTCTTCCAGGGGATCTTCCTGACCCAGGGATAGAACCCAGTTCTGCATTACAGGCAGATTATGAGAACATGCTCTTATCTGGTCTTAATTATTTTGTATTTGTTAACACTTGTTTAATCCCCGGAATACATGGCTTATCTTGGTCAATATTCCAAGTGAACTTGAAAAAAAAAAGTATTATCATCAGTTTTGTAAAAGTCAAATGGATCCAGTGGTTGATGATGCTTTTCAGTTTTTCTGTCTCCTTGCTAAATTTCTGTCTACTTGTTCTAATAATTATTGAGACAGGAGTGTTGAAATCTCAAACTACAATTCTGAATTTGTCTTCTCATCCCTTCAGTTCTCTCCTTTTTGTTTCATGCATTTTGAGGCTGTGCTTTGGCACATAAATATTTAAGATTGTTATGTGTTCTTGGTAAATTTACTTCACTGTTATGTCATGTTCCTTTTTGTGTCTGGTAAGTTTATTTGCTCTGAAGTCTGTTTTGTCTGATATCAGTATAGGCATTCCAACTTCCTTTACATGTATACTTGTATTGTGTATCTTTTCATATCCTTTTACTTTTAACCAGTCTCTATAATTATATTTAAAGTAAGTTTTTATAAGCAGCATAAAGTCGGGTCATGTTTTTCTTCCTTTTTTAAAAAAATGAGCCTAGAACCTATTATACAGAGTGAAATGAGTCAGACTGTATTCTAACACATATATACAGAATCTAGAAAAATGATACTGAAGAATTTATTTACAGGGCAACAATGGAGAAACAGACATAGAGAACAGACTTATGGACATGGGGCAGGGGGAGGAGAGGGTGAGGTGTATGGAAAGAGTAACATGGAAACTTGCATTACCATATGTAAAATAGATAGCCAGGGGGAATTTACTGTAGGCTCAGAAAACTCAAACAGGGGCTCTGTATCAACCTCGAGGGTGGGGATGGGGAGGGAGATGGGAGGGAGTTTCAAAAGGGAGGGGATATATGTATACCTATGACTGATTCACATTGAGGTTTGACAGAAAACAGCAAAATTCTGTAAAGCAAATTATCCTTCAATAAAAAATAAATTAATTAAAAAATACATTCTAATCTCTTTTTTTGTTGTTATTGTTTAGTTGCTAAGTCACGTCTGACTCTTTGCGACCCCATGCACTGCAGCACACCAGGCTCCCCTGTCCTTCACTGTCTCCCAGAGTTTGCTCAAACTCATGTCCATTGAGTCAGTGATACCATCCAGCCATCTATCCTCTGCTGCCCCCTTCTCCTTTTGACTTCAGTGTTTCCTAGCAGCAGGGTGTTTTCCAATGAGTCGGCTCTTCTCATCAGGTGGCCAAAGTATTACTGGAGCTTCAACTTCAGCATCAGTCCTTCCAATAAATATTTAGGGTTGATTTTCTTTAGGATTGACTGGTTTGATTTGCTTGCTGTCCGAGAGACTCTCGAGAGTCTTCTTCAGCACTGCAACCCTAATTTCTTTTAGTTAGCATTTTAAGGCCATTTTTGTTGGGTATAATTCTTGGTATGCTTGGAATTGGGTCTACCATTTCATTACTAGATTTATATTTATTTCTTCTATTATCTGTTCCTCTGTTTCTCCATTTCCAGCTTCTTTAAAGTTATTTGATGAATATTTCTAGTATTCTGTTTTACTTTCTTTTTCAACCTATTTCTTTGTATAGGATTTTAGTGGTTGCTCTAGAGATTATAATGTGCATGCTTAACTTTTCTCAGTCAACTTAAAATCAGTAGTCTATTACTTCAAGTAGAATGTAGAAGCTTAACAGCCATTTAGGGCCCTGTGCTCCCCTCCCACTTATGATATAATGTCTTATGTATTACATTCTGCATACACTGAAAAACATATAAATCAGTGTTATAGTTTTTGCTTTCTGCTATCAAACATGTTTAAAAGAAATTCGAGGGAAGAACAGCATGTTATACTTACCAAACTATTTTCCTTCTATCGTGATTAATTTACTCCTTACCATCCAACGTCCCCTCTCATATCACTTCCTTTACTCTGTTGAACTTCCTTTAGCAGATCCTTTATACCAGGTCTGTTGACATTGCATTCTTTCAGTTTTCCTTTATCTGTTAATGTCTCTGTTTCACTTTCAATTATGGATAATACTTTTGCATAATATAGAATGCTAGGTGTTTTATTTCCTCCCAGCATTTTGAAAGAGCTATTCTACTTCCTTCCAGATTCCAATTTTTTTCTTATCAGAAATATGATCATTCAGATCATTGTTGCCCTATAAATAATGCAATATTTTCTATAAAAATACAAGATTTTTTCTTTGTTTTAGTTTTGAAGAATTTGAGTATAATATGTCTGTGTGGGAATTTCTTTGGGTATATTCTGTTTAAGGATGGTTGCATTTCTTGAGTCTGTAAGGGTATGTCTTTCTCTAAATTTGGGGAGTTTTCTGCCACTATTTCTTCAGATATTTCCCAGAATAATGCTGTCTTCCCTCTCCTTTTGTGTTTCTAATGATACAAAATTTAAAGCTTTTGCCAATGCACCACAAATCCTTGAGGTTCTGGTCATAATTTGCAATCATTTCCCACTTTATCATTCAGATTAGATAATTTTTATTACTCATCTTCAAGTTCACTTCTTGTTTTGTTATTTCCTTTCAGTATTGAGTGTGTCCATTAAGTTTCAAACATTAAATACCTTTTTTCAATTCTAGAATTCCCTGGTTTTTATTTATTTATTTTTTATTTCTATGATGAGATGTATCTTTTTCCATTTGTTTTAATAGTCGTTGACCTTACTTCCTGTAGAATTTTTTAAATAGTTGCTTTAAAGTCTTTGTTAGATAATCCCAAACATCTGTGTCATCTCAGTGTTGGCATCCCTTTGTTGCCTTTTCACACAAATTGACATTTCCTGGTTCTTCATATGCCATGTAATTTTGGATTGCATCCTGGACATTTTGAATATTATGCTAGGATTCTCTGGGTCTTGTTTAACTCTCTGGAGACTGTTGCTATTTTTTGTTTTAGCAGGCAATCAAACCGACTTTTTTCAGATTGCAAGTTCTGACAAGCCTTATGGGAATTATGGTCCCAATGTCACTTCCTTCATCAATTCCTTTGCAATATTATTTGTATTTGCCCTATGTGTGTGGGCTTCCCTGATGGCTCAGATGGTAAAGAATCTTCCTGCAATGCAGGAGACCTGGGTTTGATCCCTGGGTTGGAGAAGGGCATGGCTACCCCCTCCAGTACTCTTACCTGGAGAATTCCAAAGACAAAGGAGGCTGGTGGACTACAATCCAGGGGATTGAAAAGAGTCAGACAGGACTGAGTGACTAACACTTTCACTTCACTATGTGTGTGCCACCATGTGGCCATTCTTACTTCTGAGTAGTGATCTATCTTGTAGTTCAGTTCTCAAAGTTCATGGAACGCTCTTTTCGGTCAAAGCTCTACATGGGCATACTGGGAGTATACCCAATAGTTAATAGACTATTTTTTTTTTCTGGTTACCCACCAACTCTTTCTTCTCTTTGACATCCCTGGAATGTTTTCTGTTTCTCTGTGACTCCTCTTTTTAGTTTAGCCAGAAAGCTTGGACTTTATTTTACCAGTTTGATCATGTACAGCTTGCAACTGTAGTCATTTCCTGAGTCTAGATGCAGCAGGAAAAAAGAGAGGGGAAAAGCAATAGGTGCTGCCCCCACACTCTTAGGTCCTCAGCTCTTCTGATTTGCAAGGAAGCTTCAAATCCCCCACTGTGTGTCCCTAAACCATCTCCGTGGGCTTCCCTGATGGGCTAGTGATAAAGAATCTGCCTGCCAATGCAGGTTAGACACAAGAGACTCGGGTTCAATCCCTAGGTTGGGAAGATCCCCAAGAAGAGGGCATGGCAACCCACGCCAATATTCTTGCCTGGAGAATCCCATGGACAAAGGAGCCTGGTGGGTTACAGTCCGTGGGGTCGCAAAGAATCGGACACGACTGAAGCGACTTAGCACTCATGCACACAAACCATCATTGTAGCTATTGTTTCCATCGTCATCATCACTTGTACTAGATCACTTGAGGACAAGGGGAAGAAGGAAACATAAAAAGAAAACAACACGAGTTTTTTTTTTTTTAATCCCATTCCCTCGGACCATTAAAAGATCCCTTTCTCATCTTGTAAGTCAAAATCTGAGAGCTTCTTCTGAAACTCTATCAGCCTGCAAGAATTCCTACTTCTATCTTGCAGGCTGCATTGAGACTGGGTTTGGAAATATCAGAGACAGAAACTAATAAGTTATCAGTGCTTTAGTGGTTCTTAGAATTCTGATCTTTCTAATTTGCCTGCTACTGTTTACTTTTCAGGTTTCCCAAATAGCTGCTCATGCATTCGGTCTATGTTTTATAGCTGCATTCAGTGGGAAAATGTGCTTATTAAATTTCACCAGACCCAAGAACCCTAATAAACTTTTCTGCAATCACATCAGAGTGCTGATATGCCCAAGGAAAATCTTCAAAGCTGGTATTAGCAAAATGTGACAGTTGGACATTGCAACCTGAGTTTACTCTTGTGACTTCTGTTTTCATATATGATCTTTCACTTGTTATTACTGATCTCTCTGTGCTGGCTCTGGAATAGTGTCCTACCCTTCACTAAAAGTGCATTTTCCCAGAATTTTTCATGGGACACTTGAAACATATTTGAAATGTTTATGTAAAATTGTATGAAAAGTCCAGGGTCGAGAAAATGGGAAGATGAACTACAGATTTAAAGAACATATTTGCGAAAGATACATCTTTGCATATTCAGAATATGCAAATAACTCTTAAAAGTCAACAATAAGAAAAAATTCAATTAAAAAATGGACTCAAAACTTTACAGACACCTAACCAAAGAATACATAGAGATGGAAAAAAAGCATATGAAAAGAGAATCCACATCATGTGTTGTCAGGGAAATAAAAATAAAACAACAGTGAGATACTATTACATGTTTATTCGAATGGCTAAGATCCAAAGCACTGGAAACATGAAATAATAGTGAGGATGTGGAGCAAGAGGAACCCTCATTTATACCTGAAGGGAATGCAAAATGGTACAGCCATTTTGGAAGACAGTTTAGCAGTATCTTACAAAATTATACATATCTCTTCCATGTGATCCAGCAAAGGAGCTGAAACCTTATGTCTGCACAAAACCCTGAACGTAGATGTTTATCAGTTCAGTTCAGTTGCTCTGTCATGTCCGACTCTTTAAGACCCCATAGACTGTAGCACATCAGGCTTCCCTGTCCATCACCAACTCTTGGAGTTTACTCAGACTCATGTCCATTGAGTCTGTGATGCCATCTAACCATCTCATCCTCTGCCATCCCCTTCTCCTCCCACCTTCAATCTTTCCTAGCATCAGGATCTTTTCAAAAGAGTCAGCTCTTCACATCAAGTCGCCAAAGTATTGGAGATTCAGCTTCGACATCAGTCCTTCCAATGAACACTCAGGACTGATCTCTTTTAGGATGGACTGGATAGATCTCCTTGCAGTCCAAGGGACTCTCAAGAGTCTTCTCCAACACCACAGTTCAAAAGCATCAATTCTTAGGCACTCAGCTTTCTTTATAGTCCAACTCTCACATCCATACATGATTACTGGAAAAACCATAGCCTTGAGTAGACAGACCATTGTTGGCAGAGTAATGTCTCTGCTTTTTAATATGCTGTCTAGGTTGCTCATAACTTTCCTTCCAAGGAGTAAGTGTCTTTTAATTTCACGGCTGCAATCACCATCCACAGTGATTTTGGAGTCCCAAAAATAAAGTCAGCCACTATTTCCACTGTTTCCCCATCTATTTGCCATGAAGTGATGGGACAAGAAGCCATGATCTTAGTTTTCTGAATGTTGAGCTTTAAGCCAACTTTTTCTCTCTCCTCTTTCACTTTCATCAAGAAAGAAGCTCTTCAGTTCCTCTTCACTTTCTGCCATAAGGGTGGTGTCATCTGCATATCTGAGGTTATTGATATTTCTCCCGGCAATCTTGATTCCAGCTTGTGTTTCTTCCAGCCCAGCGTTTCTCATGATGTACTCTGCATAGAAGTTAAATAAGCAGGGTGATAATATACAGCCTTGACGTACTCCTTTTCCTATTTGGAACCAGTCTGTTGTTCCATGTCCAGTTCTAACTGTTGCTTCCTGACCTGCATGCAGGTTTCTCAAGAGACAGGTCAGGTGGTCTGGTATTCCCATGTCTTTCAGAATTTTCCACAGTTTATTGTGATCCACACAGTCAAAGGCTTTGGCATAGTCAATAAAGCAGAAATAGATGTTTTTCTGGAACTCTCTTGCTTTTTCGATGATCCAGCGGATGTTGGCAATTTGCTCTCTGGTTCCTCTGCCTTTTCTAAAACCAGCTTGAACATCTGGAAGTTCACGGTTCACATATTACTGAAGCCTGGCTTGGAAAATTTTGAGCATTACTTTACTAGCGTGTGAGATGAGGTGTTTGTAACAGCTTTATTTATAATTGCTGAAACTTGAAAGCAAACAAAATGTCCTTTAGTAGGTGAAAGGATAAATAAACTGGTACCTTCAGACAATAGAATACTATTCAGCACTAAAAGAATTGAGCTATCAAGTCATGAAAAGATGTGGAGGAATCTTAAATGCTCATTACTAAATAAAAGAAGCCAGTCTGAAAAGGCCATATATTTTATGAATCCAACCATATAACATTCTGAAAGTGAAGTCACTCAGTTGTGTCCGACTCTTTGCGACCCCACAGCCTATAGCCCACCAGACTCCTCCACCTATGGTATTTTCCAGGCAAGAGTACTGGAGTGGGTGGCCATTTCCTTCTCCAGGGGATCTTCCTGACCTAGGAATTGAACCCAGGTCTCCCATGTTGCAGGCAGATGCTTTACTCTCTGAGCCACCAGGGAAGCCATATAACATTCTGTAAAAGGCAAAATTAAGGATGCAGTAAAAGCATCAGTGGTCACTAGGGAATGAGACAGGGAAGGATGAATAGGCAGAGTAGGGAGATCTTTAGGGCAGTAAAAGTATTGGACACATATTATCCAAACTTTGTTAAACCCATAGAAAATGTAAGGTCAAGAGAGAAATCATTATTTCTCTCTTGGATGACTATGATGTATCAGTGTAGGTTCATCAATTGTAACAAATGTACCCCTCTAACATGAGTTTGGGTAAACTCTGGGAGTTGGTGATGGACAGGGAGGCCTGGCGTGCTGCGATTCATGGGGTTGCAAAGAGTCAGACACGACTGAGCGACAGAACTGAACTGAACTGAACTGAATAGGGGATGTTGATAGTGGAGGAGGCTGTGCCTGTACAGGGTCAGGGGTATATAAGAAATTTCTATACTTTTCTCTCACTTTTGGTGTGAACCTAAAACTTCTCTAAAAAATAAATCTTACAGAAAAAATTAAATTCTGATGTGTGCTACAAAATGGGTGAATCTTAAAGATATTATACTAAGTGAAATAAGCTAGATACAAAAGGGCAAATATTGTTTGAGTCCACGTACGTGAAGTACAGATAGTAAATTCTTAAAGACAGAAGTAAAACAGTGGTCACCTGGGCTGGAGGGAGATGTGTATGGGGAATTATTGTTTAACTGGTAAAGAATGTCAGTATGGGATGATGAAAAGGCCTCTGGAAATGAAGGATGGTCTTTACACAAAAATGCTAATGCATTTAATGTTGCTGAATTGTGTACTTAACAGTGGTTGATTCATGTTGAAGTATGGCAAAAACCATCACAATATTGTAAAGTAATTATCCTCCAATTAAAATAAATAAATAAAACTTTTAAAAGTTGCATTGGAAATGCTGAATTAAAAAATGGTTTAAAAGGTAAATTTCTGATATGTATACCACAATCAAAAATAAAATATGAAAACTGTTTAAATTTTAAAAAGTGTATTGGTAAATAAAGGTAGTAGGTAGAAAGTGATACATAATTAGATCATGAGTTGGGAAACTATGGCCCACCAATGAGCCAAATCCAGCCATACCAATTTTTTCGTTTATTGTCTATGGTTGTTTTTATACTATAACAGCAGAGTGGAGTAGTTGTAAGGAAGACTGGCCTTCAATGCCTAAAATATTTATTATCTGACCTTTACAGAAAAAGCTTGAACTAGATGATCTAAACCATAAGGTATAGATCATCACAGTTATCTTGGGATTCCCTGACCTCCCATCTCTCAACAGAAGAATATTTTCTGCAGAGAAAATCCTCCAGAGTAATGGAATGTCCTTCTATTCACTTTCCAAAATCTGAATTTTATTCTTTTATAAATATTACTGATAGGATAACTATTATTTTTCAGGCATTGTGCCCATGCTTGGATACATGCTAAAAAAGACAGATGTTGTTCCTGCCTTCATGAAGTTGTAAATGGAATCCAGTTTTGGTAGATAGTGGAAAGCAGTCTCTTCCCAACAACCTTTTATTTCATTGGGCAACATAGATCAAATCTAGCACCTCCTCTACATTGTAACATGTCTGATCACCCAAAACACTATTCATGCTTTTTTAGAATCTTCTTTTTCCAGCTAATCTTTTGCCTTCTTCATTAGTGATCAAGGAATGATTCTAAAAATGCAAGTCACGTCACCAGTATAGGTACTTGATGTATCATTTTTGCATTATCTATTCATGCTGTCCAGAAGGTATTAATACATGTAATTTGCTGGTATATTTGCTTAGAACAGATATAGAACATTATCCCTGATAATGAATAAAAAAAAGTACTAGTTTCAGAACTTGAGAGACATTTCTCAATACAAATGGTAGCATTTCCATTTGCTTCATAGAGAATAAACATGATTGTTCTTAAAAAGAAGTAGACGTGAAGTAAAATTATACAAAATTTAAAATCAGTTATTCCAAAATTAGGGGATAAGTGTATCAAAACTGTCGAGTAGCAAATCACTGAGCTAATTTTTTTCGACTAACTGATTTATTTGATTCCATGAACTATGGTGAATGTTTTCTGGGCATTTCCTAGACTTCTCTTATTGTCAATTTCTTCTCAACCATAACATGATGGTATTTTCTCTTTAGACAATATCCATAATACAAATATGAAACAAATTAAAGCACATTTTAATTTCAAATGTTTTACAAAGGGATATAAATAGAAACTTATTAAGGATAATGCATAGGAAGTCTGGAAATCATTTTGTTGGAGTGTTGGAGTCTAGATAAGTGAGACTATGATTTATTTAATGATTCAAAGTTTACAAAAATGCTGACTATAATCTGGAATGATAAAAACTCAGTGTTAAGTAAAATTTTGATAAAAAATATATTGTAGGAGACAACTGAAATGTGCCATCTCTAAATACATGCTGTGCTGTCTGTGGTGACTGATGAGGTCTCTGGTTCTAGGTAGCTGCATTTTCAGAACTTAAGTACTATTTTTTAACATCTTTGCAGTTTGATTTTGTGGCCTATCGCTTCAAGAGGAAGTAAAAATTTGGTCAATATTTTAAAGAAAACAAAAAGTATGATGTTAGGTTTCTTCAATATTTTGATCTTGAGACTTCTTCAAGAATTCTCAACACCATTCCGTGTTCTATTTTGCACCCTATGTAACCAGTGACAGAGCTAAACACTGTCAGGTTTTGAGAGATGAGAATTGTATAAATCGCTTCTAATATTTTTGTTTTGTCAAATTGTACTCATCACATCATTTGCATTGTATACAGATAACTATTTCTTTTTTCATAATTGTCAACAGGTTGTCTAGTGGACTTTACTATTGATAGTCCAAGAGAATTAATGAGAATTATGTAGCTTCATATTTTAACTCACTTATTTTTACAACAACACTTATGTTATAACAACTCTTCTGTCAATGAAATTCCAGCAATATATGGGATTGTAAAAGTAGGAATCCTATCTAACAATTTTCTCAACCCCACCCCCAAATTAGAACAGTGAATAGGGAGGAATGGACATAATAAAAATGTGAACATAAAGAAGAGTTCATAGTACAGCTGTATTTCCTAAACATCAATTGTATTTCCTAAAACATATGCTTTCCAGAGATAATAACAGTACAATTCATCATGCTTCCTTTTGGTGTCAGTGAAGTTCACAGGCAAACTTATAGTTTAACTGTACAATGATGTTAATCTTGCCATTTGGCTACCTGCATTCTTCTCTTTTCCTTATATCTTATTTCCTGATTCTTTTTCCATCATATTATTATGCTTGCTATTGTGTCTTTCCTCTGAGTTGACTTAAATCATTTTGTAAAGAATAAGTCAAAAATAATTCAATGTTGAAAAAGTATACAGTGCAGTGTCATCGCAAGAACAGGATGCAGAGGCCATGAGATTGACCATTTAAGTTGTTACTTTGACAACTATTCCTAGCTACGAGTTTTATCAAGACTAAAGTTGCCTTTCTTTAGACAGACAACAGTAGGAATTTAGTACCAAATCCAGCTCTGAAGGATGACCTCAGAACACTTAAAGAATATTTTGGAGAGTAACACAAATGCCAGCACAATCAGTAAAGCACCAAAGCAAAATCCTATGACCCTACCGGTATCTTACCTGATTTCAGTACCTGGGTAAGAACCTATTCATCAACAAGTAACCAGGAAGGGAAAAATTTGCAAGTGAATAATAGTAAAACAAAGAATAACTCATTTTATTCCAATATTTTTATAACTTCTACCTTTCTGTGTATTAGACATAAATAATGGCAATGTAATAACCTTGAAAGCAAACTAAAATAGTAGGTTAGCAAGGTGGTTGTAGGACTTTATAGCCAAAATGATGACGGTTCAAATCTTGGTCTGTCTCTTACTTGTCTTATGACCCTGGAGACTTTTCAGCCCTTGAAAGTAAGTTTTCTCATGGTACTATAGAGATAATAACAATACCTACCTTCATAAAATTGTTATGAGAATCAAGTGAGGTGATAGATATATATTGGACTATCGCAGTAATAAGTGGTCAATAATATTAGCAGCAATCATCACAGTTTGTAAATACCAAAAGCATAAACTGTTTTTCTAGGGGAATCTAAAGATGTTATTTTGGGGTACCAAAAAATGAGTCCATATGAATAATGACCAGGATGACCACAGGGGAGTTTTACAGATCAAGGGACCACACAGGTCATGGGCTGTTCACTTTGTGCTCAGCTGGGACTTTCAGAACAATTGATTAGAGTACTGTCCCCAGTTTAGTAGACAACCAGACCACAAGACAGGGAGACTAACTTCTCCTGAACTCAGGTCTCTGAGAGAGCTCTGATGCCTTTAAAACCAAACAGTGTCTGGCAACAGTGTATGCAAAAAAATAATTCCAATAATTTACAAAAAAAAACCCAAAAGGACTAGTTTTTGTTGTATCATACCCAAGAGTTTTCTGTAACTATGAGTTCAGAATTACATGTTTTATTTCAAAATTATCTGGTTCCTGTAATTGTTGCTTTTGGGCATGGCTGTATAGCCATTTAAAGACCCTTCCCTGTCACCCTGAGGGTCCCTACCTTTCTCTGCACACTCTTTCCCATCCTCTCCTTAACATCTCTGATCCTGTAAATGTAAGGTTAGAAGCTAGAGTTACTCTCTCACGTTAAAAACAAATGTAAGCATCTTCCCTGCTAAAGATTCCTGCCAACATCCTTTCAGAAAGAAATGTTCCCATTTGAGCTCACAGGTGAGCCATTTCTCAACATTCAATCACTGGTGCTATTTTACCTTCATGGTCATTGTGTAACCTTAGCATTCATCGTTCTAGAAACATCTGTGGAGAACTTGAGTGTGAGAGGTGTAATCCAAAACTCAATAGTATTCTTTCTAGGAATATCACTAATTACAATTTCACAGAAAATGAATATCTAGAGACTGAGAGTGGAAAAAAAAAATTGGAAAGATTCACTGAGCAGAGAAAACCCTCAGAAACCTTCTTTAAAAAGAATAGAGGAAAAGTGTTAAGTTCTCTGATGCCATGCAACATGACAAATAGGCCCAGGTGTTAAATAAGAAGTTCCCATCACAAATCCACAGATTATTTACTAACGCTGCAGAACAGACTCGGCTACTTACAGGAAGCTGTGACTCTTCTGTATGTTTTCTTAACAGTGACAAAGCGAGTAAACTCTATTTTGCGACCATTAGTTAGCTCACAGCTGGGTTTAATAATGAGGGAGTTTGGGATATCCGATGTAGAATGTTAAGACAAACCCAGGAAGGCTAATTTCACTGTCATCCACGACCAGAGGCAACAGATAAAGACTTTGGGGAAATATGCATTTCCTTTGAATTCCAGAGCCTAGGGAAAAAGCTATGTTATAGAAACTACACTAATCTAAGGGAATCTTTTAGTCACACATCAACACTTTCTACTTCTTCCTCATGACTTTTTCTTATTGAAAGAATTGGAATATGCTAAAGGGGACCAAATATCTTAGGGAAAGAAGAAAGACAAGTATATGTATACGTATAGCTGACTCACTTTGCTGTACAGCAGAAACTAACAAATTGTAAAGCAACTAAACTCCGGTAAAAAATAAATTAATTAAAAAAAGGAAGATACAAGGGAAGGCATGGAGCAGGAGGACAAATGGGTAAGAATAAAGGTTTAAAAAAAGGAAGGTAAAAAATACATAAAATAAGTAAAATAAATTAGAAAAAAATAGGTTAAAAAAAAAGGCACTGCTCTTCTTCATTTTAGGAATTTTGGTCACTAACCAGCACACAGTGGTCACTTAGGCCTGGGCTCTGTAAGTTTGATTTGCAGAGTACTGTCTTAAAAATGCAGTTTTACATTGTAGAGCATACAATAATTTGAATTACAACAGTAATTTTATCTTAGAGATTCTAAGTTCCCTTACTCTTTGACAGATAAGAATCATAAACAGTTAATCATGTTAGCTATTTATATTTAAAAATTGACTCCTAATTTCTTGAAAAGTTGATCTTCCTTTAAAGAATACCCCTCACAACTCTAGCAATTTTTGCCCTCTTTTTAAAAGTCTATTGACTTGTTCAGCAAAGTCAAGTTCTATCCTGACCTTTGTGAATTAGCAAAAATTATTGGAATTCTAATCAGATTGTATTTTGCTATTCTGGGTCTCAATTGCCTTATGTAGTTGACAAGCAAAATAGTGTATCTTTTTTTAAATTGCCTTACCCTTAGTTTTCCCTGTTTTCTTGTGCTTCTACCCCTGCTTCTGGTTCCAGGACACTTGGCTGTATATCTTTTCTGTATAAACAGTGATTTGATGCCCCTGCCCCCTCTGAGTTTTCGGCAGACATAATCTAATCTGTGTATGTGACAAGACCAATTAGTCTCGCCCACTCTCCAGCCTTCTGTCCCTCCCCTCTCAGCTGCCACCCTCTTGGCACTCCATCTCTTTTAGGAAGTAGCAATGGGAGCCAAATTTCCCAACTGAATTCATTAGATGAATATGCAGGTCCAGATTGCAGAAATGTGCTCACATCCTCAAGTAGAACTCTGAATCAAGACTTCTGACTCTTTCTCTCTTGCTGCATGTTATGTTTATCAGAAGATTTCCAACTACAGAACTTCCTTGCTGGCTGGAAAGAAGGGAAGCTGCATTTGACAAGATGAGGCAAGTGGAAGGCCCATAACTGCACCGAACAAAATAATTCCAGGGAATGCCAGCCTCTACGGGGATGGGGGCACTTATTTTCTACAAGTGGCAAGCTGCTTACTTTTGACCCATAGAGGGGGCCTTCAGAATCCAGATGATGGATGAGCAGGGCATGCCATTCGTAATGCATGCTCAGAGCACAGGCCCTGCTACCATTTGGGTCAATGGGAATCAGAACGGGACTTGAAACAGCGGATGATGTACAAGACTGTGGTCCCCACAGCTGGGCACAGCAGGTGCCAAGAAAGTCTGGCCCATCACATGTTCAGGAACCCAAGAGAGAAATCCCTTATGATTGCTTCCTTTTCTTTCTGTTATCAGAAGTCATTTTCAGATTTTTAAAGTCTGTTATGATTTTTAGTTCTTTATTGAATTTGTGGCAATATTGCTTCTGTTTTATGCTTTGGTTTCTTTGGCCAAGAGGCATGTGGAATCTTAGTTCCCTGACCAGGGATTGAACCCGCACCCCCCAAAGAGGAAGGCAAAGTCTTAACCACTGGACCACCAGAGAAGTCCCAACTTACTTTTGTTTATTTTATTGAAGTATAGTTGATTTACAATGTTGTGTTAATTTCTGTTGTATAGCAAAGTGATTCAGTTATGTACATTCTTTTTCATATTCTTTTCCATCATGGTTCATCACAGATTATTGAATATAGTTCCCTGTGCTACACAGTAGGACCCTGTGGTTTATCCATTCCATATGTAATAGTTTGCATCTGCTAATCCCAGACTCCCAATCCTTCTCTCTCGCATCCATCTCCCCTTGGCAACCACAAGTCTGTTCTCTATGTCTGGGCATCTGTTCCTGTTTCATATGCATCATTATTTTCAATATCATAACTGCTGAAGGAGGGTTGAACATTCTAACATGTTCATAGCTGGTAGCTTAAATTTCAAAACTGATAACTGTAAGTATAATTTCATGTTAGCTGAGAGGCAGAACATAAGTTGCTATCTCTGGGTCAGTTGCTCAGATAGACATCGGGATTTTTAAAATATTTCACAGTGTCCATCAGTAAAACATGAGGCTCATTGCAAGTTAGTGTTCCTTTCAGAATAAGGTGGGTGACCTTCTATTATTTTAAAAGCACAGGCAGATTTCTTGGATTAATTGAAAGTTCCCTTATCAAGTCATAAATATAAATATAAGAGTGAGACAGAAAAAGAGGTTGAGGAAGGAACAGAGAAATAAATATCAAAGGCTTAAAGACAAATTCTCTAGGAATTTGAGGTGCCAATAAGACACCTTTCCTTTTGTGTATCAGTTTGCCCCTCACTTCCAATTCCTGCAGAGTTTATTGTCATCTGCTTCCAAATCATCATGCACAGGAAGACCAAGCTACTTCATGCAGGTTTCCAGGTATGTCCTTGTGACTGAGAAAATCTTGGCTTTTACACTATGGATTCTGTGTTCTCACCTGCCCTAAACAACAGACTTGAACTACTGATGGGACCAGTTAGGTGGAAATTTCCAGGAACAGAGGAGGACAATAAAAAGGGGAAGAGAGGGTCCCTGGTCTCAGGAGACAGGGCCTGAGATCACCCACATAGCTGCGTGGACACGAGGCCGTTCCCCTGAACACATTGCAGAGATGCCTCTTTTCCTAATACACCTTGACAATGGGAAATAAGACTATTCCCTTTCTCTTCTTCTTCAGCTAAGTTTTAATGTCCTGTTTCTCTAATTTTAGTTTAGCAAATTCCCAATATCAGCAGTGCAATAAACTTTGCTTGTAATCCCAGGACATAAGAGTCAAGGACAGCAGTCAGTGGAGGGAGGAGACCTTCTCACAAAAACCGTCTACATAACTCGCCATTTCTCAGCATCCTCCACACTGTGACTGGTCCAGAAAGACAGAAGCTGCTAAAAAGTCAGCGGGACCCTTTGTCTTCCCTTGACTTCTGGCCAGCTTCCATTCATATTACTGCTATCAGAAGATTAAAAGAGAAAGAGAGATTAAAAGATAAAAGAACTCATTGGATTAAAAAGTCTATACAATTGTGGCAGAAATAAATACATTTTAGGAATGATTTCTTATGATTATACAGTGGAACTGACAAGTAGATTCAAGGAATTAGATCTGATAGACAGAGTGCCTGAAGAAAAATGGATGGATGTTTGTGAGATTGTACAGGAGGGAGTGATCAAGACCATCCCCAAGAAAAAGAAATGCAAAAAGGCAAAATGATTGTCTGAGGAGGCCTTACAAATAGCTGTGAAAAGAACAGAAACAAAAGGCAAGGGAGAAAAGGAAAGATATTCCCATCTGAATGCAGAGTCCCAGAGAATAGCATGGAGAGATAAGAAAGCCTTCCTCAGTGATCAATGCAAAGAAATAGAGGAAAACAATAGAATGGGAAAGACTAGAGATCTCTTCAAGAAAATTAGAGATACCAAGGGAACATTTCATGCAAAGATGGGCAAAATAAAGGACAGAAGCAGTATGGAACTAACGGAAGCAGAAGGCATTAAGAAGAAGGTGGCAAGAATACACAGAAGAACTATACAAAGAAAGGTATTCATGACCCAGATAACCATGATGGTGTGATCACTTACCTAGAGCCAGACATCCTGGAATGTGAAGTCAAGTGGGCCTTAGGAAGTATCACTACAAACAAAGCTAGTGGAGGTGATGGAATTCCAGTTGAGCTATTTCAGATCCTAAAAGATGATGCTGTGAAAGTGCTGCACTCAATATGGCAGCAAATTTGGAAAACTCAGCAGTGGCCAGAGGACTGGAAAAGGTCAGTTTTCATTCCATTCCCAAAGAAAGGCAATGCCAAAGAATGTTCAAACTATAGCACAGTTGCACTCATCTCACATGCTAGTAAAGTTATGCTAAAAATTCCCAAGCCTGGCTTCAACAGTACATGAAACATGAACTTCTAGATGTTCAGGCTAGATTTAGAAAAGACAAAGGTACCAGAGATCAAATTGCCAACATCCGTGGGATCATCAAAAAAGCAAGAGAGTTGCAGAAAAGCATCTACTTCTGCTTTATTGACTATGCCAAAATCTTTGACTGTGTGGATCACAGCAAACTGTGGAAAATTCTGAAAGAGTCGGGAATACCAGACCGCCTGACCTGCCTCCTGAGAAATCTGTATGCAGGTCAAGAAGCAACAATTAGAAATGGACATGGAACAACAGACTGGTTCCAAATCGGGAAAGGAGTACGTCAAGGCTGTATATTGTCACCCTGCTTATTTAACTTATATGCAGAATACATCATGAGAAATACCGGGCTGGGTGAAGCACAAGCTGGAATCAAGATTACCGGGAGAAATATCAATAACCTCAGATATGCAGATGACACCATCCTTATGGCAGAAAGTGAAGAAGAACTAAAGAGCCTCTTGATGAATGTGAAAGAGGAGAGTGAGAAAGTTGGCTTAAAACTCAACATTCAGAAAGCTAAGATCATGGCATCTTAGTTGCTGTCTGACTACTTCATGGCAAATAGATGGGGAAATAATGGAAACAGTAAGAGACTTTATTTTATTGGGCTCCCAAATCACAGCAGATGGTGACTGCAACCATAAAATTTAATGACTCTTGCTCTTTTAAATAAAAGTCATGGCCAACCTAGACAGCATATTAAAAAGCAGAGACATTACTTTGCCAACAAAGTCCGTCTGGTCGTAGCTGTGGTTTTTCCAGTGGTCATGTATGGATGTGAGAGTTAGACCATAAAGAAAGCTGAGCGCTGAATAACTGCTGCTTTTGAACTGTGGTATTGAAGACTCTTGAGAGTCCCTTGGACTGCAAGGAGATCCAACCAGTCAATCCAAAAGGAAATCAGTCCTGAATACTCATTGGAAGGACTGATGCTGAAGCTGAAACTCCAATACTTTGGCCACCTGATGCAAAGAACTGACTCACTGGAAAAGACCCTGGTGCTGGGAAAGATTGAAGGCAGGAGGAGAAGGGGACTACAGAGGATGAGATGGTTGGATGGCATCACTGACATGATGGACATGAGTTTGAGTAGGCTTTGTGAGTTGGTGATGACAGGGAGGCCTGGCGTGCCTGCAGTCCATGGGGTCACAAAGAGTTGGACATGACTGAGTGACTGAACTGAACTGAACTGAACTGAGGAATGATCAATTAATGCCTAGTAATATTCTAACTTGGGCCACACATGCAAAGCACATAAGGAAAAACCAAAATGTGATCAAGTCTTTGCCCTTGTGGAAGGCTCTATAGTTGGTGAATTGGAAAATTAATTCAAATTCATCAGATATTTGAGCTTCAGTAGTGGAAGTGACACATGTCTGGAGATCTTAGAGAATTGCATTGCCCACTTAAGTGTGTAAAGATGGGGAGTCTTTCTGGAAAGTAATCATAACTTTTTATCAGGGGTCTTAAAATGTTCATACTCTTTGACCAATAATCACAATTCCAAAAACCAAACAAAAATAAATAATGGACAAAAGACAGAAAGAATTATATATAAGGAGGGTCATGAGAAAACTGTTCAAAATATTAAAAAAAATAAAATATAAAGCAGAAGTTAGATGTAAAATAATTAATAGGTCAAGAGTTAGAGTATGGTTATCCTTGTACAATATTTCTGCACCTATGTTTCGCCTGGATTTTGAATTAGAAATGTATAAGTATCTGAACTAATTTATCAATTGGTTTTTAATAGCATGATTTTAAATGACCTCTATCTTTAGAATCTGGCCTAGGTTGAGGCAAAAGAAGCACCTTGGTAGCAAAATTTAAGGAAGCTCTCATTCTCAGAGGTCTGCAGCAGCAGTGTAGGCATTGACACAACCCTGAGAGTGAGTGACTCCTTAAATCAGGTACCCTGAGCTTCCCCTCATCGCAGTCCTGCACCTGGTTTGCATAGATGTGCCATAATATACATAATCAGTGCTTCATTGTTGGACATTTAGGCTGTTTTTAACATTTACCTGTTTAAATAACATTCTGATGAACATGTACATGTAACACAAACATATTTGATTTTATCATTGGAATACATTTAGAGTAGTTGAATATTTTCTTAAAAGGCTTAAGGATTTTATCCAGATTGATTTATTTCCACCAGGAAGTTGATATGCCTCTATGCTTATTTTTTTTTTAGCAGTATGTATTTGAGAGTTTTCATACATATTTTTTTCTACCTATTTTAATCTTCGCAGTATGATAAAAAAATCTGATCATTTATATTTTCATTATTTAGTCATATTAAATATTTTAATACTTTATTTTTTGTTGCATTTTTCTGTAGGTATATCACCTGCTATGTCTCTCAGAGTTTTTTCCACTAGGGCCTTTGATTTTTCTTAAAAGGCTTCTAAGTATCTCATAAATTAAAGCCATATACTCAGCCTCTCAGATAGGTTGTCTTTTTTCTCATATACATTTATTTGCGTTTTGGTGTGCTAAATAAAAAATAGTAAAACAATAATAATAGTTTATACTTTCAAGTATTTGCTTTGTCCCAAACACTGTTTTAATCCTTTAAATTTATTAACTCATTTAATCCTAATAAGAGATGTGAACAGTTATTATCTTTATTTTATAGTGGATGAAACTGAGGTATAGACATGTTTAGAGGTAAAGCAACATGACCCAAATCATTCAAATCTAGTGACCAGATCTCTTACCCAGAACTCAGGGTCCTGGGCCTGAATTCTTATGGGCTGCCCATCCTCTATGGCAGAATGGACAGTAATAAAATTACAAAATAAAACTAGTGACCTTTTTTTTTTTTTTTTTTTTTTTTTTACTATCTCTGCTGCTGCTGCTAAGTCACTTCAGTCGTGTCTGACTCTGTGCGACCCCATAGACGGCAGCCCACCAGGCTCCCCCGTCCCTGGGATTCTCCAGGCAAGAACACTGGAGTGGGTTGCCATTTCCTTCTCCAATCATATACTTACTACAGTTCTACATAGCCAATTGTGTTACTTGGGTACCTAGGGTAAGTTTGCTGAACTTATAAAGAAATTAGACTTATAAACATGCTCTTGGAATGGAACTCATTTGTATGTAGGGGATTTACTGTGTAAGAAAATGTTACTGTTGTTCAGTGGCTCAGTCGTGTTCGACTCTGTGCGACCCCATAGACGGCAGCCCACCAGGCTCCGCCGTCCCTGGGATTCTCCAGGCAAGAATACTGGAGTGGGTTGCCATTTCCTTCTCCAGTGCATGAAAGGGAAAAGTGAAAGGGAAGTCGCTCAGTCGTGTCCGACTCTTCGCGACCCCATGGGCTGTAGCCTACCAGGCTCCTCCGTCCATGGGATTTTCCAGGCAAGAGTCCTGGAGTGGGTGCCGTTTCCTTCTCCATTTACTGTCTCTAATGTTATGTTCTTTTCATTTATTTTAGGGTTTTATTATTTAAATAAATAGGTTAAAGATGAGCTTTATAAGTTGGTGATGCTTTTAATATCAGATATTAGAACTATTTGATAAAAGAATATTTTTAAAATATTTAAAATATTAATACTAATACATACTAGAAAAACATATTTTAATGGACTATTCCTCAACTCAACTCAAAAAGAATGAAATAATGCTATTTGCGGCAACATGGATGGACCTAGAGAATGTCATGCTAAGTGAAGTAAGTCAGACAGAGGAGGAATATCCTGTGACATCCTTTATATGTGGAATCTGAAAAGAAATTATACTAAAAAGAAATGATAGAAAAAGTGATAGTTAGGGAGTTTGGGATAGACATGTACACATTGCTATATTTCAAATGGATAAGCAATAAGAACCTACTGGATAGCACACTGGAAATCTACCCAATATTTTGTGGCAGCCTGGATGGGAGGGGAGTTTGGGAGAGAATGGATATCTGTATATGTATGTCTGAGCCCCTTTGCTGTTCACCTGAAGCTATCACAATATTGTTAATTGGCTATACACCAATACAAAGTATGGAGAAGGGAATGGCAACCCACTCTAGTATTCTTGCCTGGCGAATCCCATGGATAGAGGAGCCTGGCGGACTACAATCCATGGGGTTGCAAAGAGTCGAACATGACTGAGCAACTAACACACAATACAAAGTAAGGGGCTTTCCAGGTGACTCAGTGGTAAAAGAATCTGCCTGCCAATGCAGGCGATGCAGGAGACACAGAGACACAGGTTCAATCCCTGGCTTGGGAAGATCCCCTGGAGTAGGAAATGGCAACCCACTCCAGTATTCTTGCCTGGAAAACTCCATGGACAAAGAAGCCTGGAGGGCTATAGTCCACGAGATCGCAGAGTCGGACATGACTGAGCACGCACTCATCCATTCATTCAATACAAAGTAAAAGGTTTAAAAAATAGTGAGAAATGTCAATATTTTTAATACATTTATACTAGTATTTATAAAAATTTTGAGTATTGATATTTAAAAATGAAAATTCAATGCCTCTATCATATCATGTATTAAAGTTTATTCCAGAAATATTAAGGAGTTAAGTGCCAAAAATTTAGGTAATCTTTGTTTTCTTAGAAAATCATATGGTGCCTCAATGTTATAATTTAGTTAAATATAGTATTTTCTTATAATTTTTTGTGAATTCTTAATCTGTGTTTTATCCCTTTCTTAATTTCTAATCTTCTGTATATTTACATTTTTGATACAGGTTGTCCAGTTATAATTTTTCCTTAAAAAATTATTTCAAATAATCAACCCTTGGACTTACTGGCTGAACTCTTCTGACTCACTTGAAAGGATCAGTAAATGTTTTTAAATAAATGCTGACTTCTACTTTGTAGCCTGCTACATCATTTTTCAGGTAAGATGCAAAGCAATTATAAGTCAACACCTACAATTTAGAGCATATACTTATGTTTAGAGACAGTTCTCCATGGGTCTCCCTCACTTCTGTATATATTGTGAGCAAAGGTACAGGCAGCCTTTGTCCTGGATTATCTTTTCAAGGATGTTGCAGAGCCAATAGCCCTGGAAGACAAAGATGATACCTCCCTCTGGAGCAGAGGGCAGATGCGTTTCCTGCCTAGAGTAATAAAGATAACATCTCACTGCGGCACAAAGGTCAGGCAGGTTTGCATGCAGTCCATTACAACAGGTTTGTATCCTTATTCAGGATTCCTCATATTTGAATCCACAGTGTGCACAGCACCTACCTGGGCTACTCCACATTACCCACCTAGGACTTGAGGTCCAAGAAGAACTGCTATAGATGTGATATTCACAGTCTTTTGTCTCAGACCCATTGGTTTTGTATCTTCAGTCAGCATCCATGCAATTGTGGTAGGCAAAGTTGTGAATCTGAAAGTAGGATAAATATAATCTCCCCTCCTTCATAGTTCTTGATGCTGATTTTTCTGTAATGATAATGAAATGCCTATTTCTTTCTTTCTTATGTCTTCAGACGTGTGGCAATATGTCTTTTAGCTTGAAGTTTGAGAATCATTCATTGTGCTGCAGCCCCAGTTGTCTCTAAGATTATGACCTCCTCTTTTAGTTGTGCCCATGTTCTCCCAAGGGGCTTCCCTGGTGACTCAGATGATAAAGAATCCGCCTGCAATGCCAGAGACCTGGGTTCGATCCCTGGGTTGAGAAGATCCCCTGGAGAAGGGAACGGCTATCCACACCAGTATTCTGATCTGGGGAATTCCATGGACAGAGGAGCCTGGTAGGCTACAGTTCATGAGGTCTCAAAGAGTTGGAGATGGCTGAGTGACTTTCACTTTCACTTTCATGGGATGGGCTCCCAAAGTGAAGTTCATGTATCTCTCACGAACTTTATTTAGCAGGAGACTATCTCAGGTATTCTCAAGATTAGGTGAAAACTTCATTTAAGTTTTAGCTATATTGAAATATGAAGCATATTTCTTTGAGCTGCTCAGAAATCTCTAAAATTAAGTTTGAGGTTGCCACATATTCAATATTTTAAATCAGGCAATCTCAAACATAATTCTATATTTTTTATTAACATCTCCAAGATCATTCTGAGTGATATAATAGGAATTTCTTTTATTTATATTCTTACCATTTTTGCTTACATTCACTTCTGTTTGTATTTTCATTAATCCTTTCTATATCTTCTTTCTTTAGAACTATTTTGTTATTGTTTATTGCATATCTTCATTCCTTCTTATTTAAATCATAGTATTTTATGATGTAAATTTGCTTTTAATTTCAGCTTTGGCCAGGTTCCATGGGTTTTAATATGCAGTGTTGTCATTATCATTCCTGATGCATTTGATAAACTCAGTTTTGATGTATTTAATAACCCACAGTTTATCTGGAAAAGTATTTAATTTTCCAGTGTTTCATCAATATCAAGAACAAAGTGGTATTCATTGGCTTCCTGTGATGCAAGATGAAAACATTACCGCAATTTATCTTCTCACATCCTGGTTTTATTTTTATATTATCTAAGTTTTTAGTTATGGTTCTTAAAATCCTCACAGTATTACATATTTTATTTTCAAAATTAAAGTTGCCACTTTTGTAATCACAGGTATAATAATTATTCAAATATCTCAAAATGGATTTGATGCACACCTTTAGTCAGTTATACACAACTTTCCTATTTTTTAAACCTATTATTTTAGCATTTGTTAGCCAAACAGTGTTGAGTTTAAATCGTGACTCATTGGTCATTTAGTTTCTATGTTTTCTTGTATAAGTAACCGACAGTCTCCTAAAGAGGAGTGTGGTCTCAGCATTATCTTTGTTTTTAAATTGATTTTTATTGGAGGATAGTTGCCTTACAATGCTGTGTTAGTTTCTTCTGTACAGCAAGGTGAGTCAGCTATACGTATACATATAACCCCTCTTTTTTGGATTTTCTTACCATTTAAGTCTGTAGAGAACTTAATAGAGTTCCCGATGCTATACAGTTGATTTGCATTAGTTATCTGTTTTTATACATAACATCAGTAGTGTATATATGTCAATCTCAGTCTCCCAATTCATTCCACCTCACTCTTCCCCAATTAGTGTCTGTATGTTTGTTGTCTATGTCTAAGTCTCTATTTCTATTTTACAATAGATAATCTTATTGATACTATCTTTTCATCATGGTCGATGGCATCAGTGTGGCCTGGGAGAGGATGCTTGTGGCTCATCAACTGCCTCTTCAACAAAAGACCTGCTGCTTCAAGGAAAAGCCCGTCACAATCTTCCTGCTGTGTATAAATGCCCATAGCCCTGGGCATTCCCCCTTAGTGTCCTTCAAATGTCTTCAATCCATATCTACCAGAAGAAATGCCTTTTGCCCTATAGCTCACCTTCACTTCCAATCCTCTGCTCTCCAAAATAGATGGTTGCTAAGTTGCTTCAGTCGCTTCAGTCATGTCCGACTCTGTGCGACCCCACAGACGGCAGTCCACCAGGCTCCCCCGTCCCTGGGATTCTCCAGGCAAGAACACTGGAGTGGGTTGCCGTTTCCTTCTCCAATGCATGAAAGTGAAAAGAGAAAGTGAAGTGGCTCAGTCGTGTCCGACTCTCAGCGACCCCGTGGACTGCAGCCCACCAGGCTCCTCCGTCCATGGGATTCTCCAGGCAAGAGGACTGGAGTGGGTGCCATTGTGCTAATGGGCTATTCAGCTATTAAGCTGATGGGCTATATCCCTGAGCTATTCTTGGATCCCATGAGGCCACCTCTGTTACGTGGGGAAATTACTTGCCATATACCTCTGAGCATCTTTTGCCAGTAAGATTTTCTTGCTGTTATTTCTACCAAATCTTGAAAACTCAATGAGTACAATATCTTTCTCAAGTCTTTTTTTTTTTTTTTTGCAACAGATGCCTCGTACTCTCCATTTTTATATACTTTTGGTCATTTTCTTCTTGACTGAAGGGGCAGTTATATGTTTGTATACATAAGCATTCTACCTAGATATAGGTTGCTTTTATTTTTCCTTGTATTATATCCTGTTGTGGTTTAGAGTAAATTTCTTAAAAATGCACCCCTTATATTCATAGCAGGATTATTCACAATAACCAAGACATGGAATCAACCTAAATATTTATGAACAGATGAATGGATAAAGATATGGTATGTGTACAATGGAATATGTCTCAGCCATAAAAAAGAATGAAATAAAGCCATTTGCAGCAACATGGATGGACGTAGAAATACTAAGTGAAGTAAGTCAGAAAGAGAAAAACAAATATAATATGATATTATTTATATGTGAAATCTAAGATATGACACAAATGAACTTATCTATGAAGCAGAAACAGGCTCCCAGACAGAGAACAGACTTGTGGTTGCCAAGGGAGAGGGGAATGGGGAAGGTTGGATTAAGGGTTTGGGATTAGCAGATGCAAACTATTTTATATAGAACAGATAGACAACAAGGTCCTACTATGTAGAAGAGAGAACTGTATTCAATATCCTGTGATAAACCATAATGGAAAAGAATATGATAAGAATATAGATAGATAGTTATGTATAACTGAATTACTTTGGCTGCATACCAGATATTAATGCAACACTGGAAATCAACTATACTTCAATAAAATAAAATTTTTTAAAAGATTAAACTTCTTATAGCAAAAAAGGACAATATACATATTTTCTAGGTGATAATGGTTATTTGTTTCTCCATTGTTTCCCTGTAAATAAATACTTCAGTACCATTTTTCTAGATTCTATATATATACGTTAGAATACAATATCTATCTTTCTCTTTCTGACTTACTTCACTCTGTATAATAGGTCCTAGGTTCATGAATCTCATTAGAACTGACTCAAATGTGTTCCTTTTTATGGCTGAGTAATAGTCCATTGTGTGTACCACACTTCTTTATCCATTCATCTGTCGATGGGCATCTAGGTTGCTTCCATGTTCTAGCTATTGTAAATAGTGCTGCAATGAACAATGGGATACACGTGTCTCTTTAAATTTTGGTTTCCTCAGGGTATATGCCTAGAAGTGAGATTGCTGGGTCATATGGTGGTTTTATTCCTAGTTTTTTAAGGAATTTCCATAGTGTCTTCCATAGTGACTGTATCAATTTATATTCCCACCAACAGTGCAAGAGCGTTCCCTTTTCTCCACACTCTCTCCAGCATTTACTGTTTGTAGACTTTTTGATGATGGCCATTCTGACAGTTGTGAGGTGATATCTCATTGTAGTTTTGAGTTGCATTTCTCTAATAATGAGCGATGTTGAGCATCTTTTCATGTGTTTGATAGCCTTGTGTATGTCTTCTTTGGAGAATTGTCTGTTTAGGTCGTTTTCCCACTTTTTGATTGGGTTGTTTGTTTTTCTGGTATTGAGCTGTATGAGCTGCTTGTATATTTTGGAAATTACTCCTTTGTCAGTTGTTTCATTTGCTATTATTTTCTCCCATTTTGAGGGTTGTGTTTTCACCTTGCTTATAGTTTCATTTGCTCTGCAAAAGCTTTTAAGTTTAATTAGGTCCCACTTGTTTACTTTTGTTTTTACTTCTGTTACTCTAGGAGGTGGGTCATACAGGATCTTGCTTTGATTTATGTCATCGAGTGTTCTGCCTATGTTTTCCTCTAAGAGTTTTATAGCTTCTGGTCTTACATTTAGGTCTTTAATCCATTTAGAGTTTATCTTTGTGTATGGTGTTAGGAAATGTTCTAATTTCATTCTTTTACTTGCAGCTGTCCAGTTTTCCCAGCACCAGTTATTGAAGAGGCCGTCTTTGCCCCATTGTATATTCTAGCCTCCTTTGTCAAAAATAAGGTACCCATAGGTGCATGGGTTTACTTTTGGGCTTTCTATCTTGTTCCACTGGTTTATATTTCTGTCTTTGTGACAGTACCATACTGGGTTGATGACTGTAGCTTTATAGTATAATCTGAAGTCAGGAAGATTGATTCCTCCAACTCCATTCTTCTTTCTCAAAACTGCTTTGGCTATTTGGGGTCTTTTGTGTTTCCATATGAATTGTGAAATTTTTGTTCTAGTTCTGTGAAAAATGCCATTGGTAATTTGATAGGGATTGCATTGTATCTGTATTGGGGTTGCATTGGAGTTCCAGAACGATGTTGAATAATAGTGGTGAAAGTGGGCACCCTTATCTTATTCCTGATCTTAGGGGGAATGCTTTCAGTTTTTCACCATTGAGAATAATGTTTGCTGTAGGCTTATCATATATGGCCTGTATTATGTTGAGGTAGGTTCCTTCTATGCCTGTTTTTTGAAGAGTTTTAATTATAAATGGGTACTGAATTTTGTCAAAGGCTTTTTCTGCATCTATTGAAATTATCATGTGGTTTTTATCTTTCAATTTGTTAATATGGTGTATCACATAGATTGATTTACGTATATTGAAGAATCTTTGCATCCCTGGAATAAACCCAACTTGATCATGGTGTATGAGCTTTTTGATGTGTTGCTGAATTCTGTTTGCTAAAATTTTGTCGAGGATTTTTGCATCTATGTTCATCAGTAATATTGGCCTGTATGTTGCTTTTTTTGTGTTGTCTTTGTCTGGTTTTGGTATCGTGGTGATAGTAGCCTCGTAGAATGAATTTGGAAGTTTTCTTTCCTGTGCAATTTTTTAGAAAGTGTTTTCAAATGATAGGCATTAGCTCTTCTCTATATGTTTGATAGAATTTTCCTGTGAGGCCATCTGGTCCTGGGCTTTTGGTTTTTTGGGGAGATTTTTGATCACAGCTTCAATTTCAGTGCTGTAACTGGGTTGTTCATAATTTCTATTTCTTCCTGGTTCAGTCTTGGAAGATTGAACTTTTCTAAGAATCTGTCCATTTCTTCCAGATTATTTTATTGCCATATAGTTATTCATAATTGTTTCTTATAATCCTTTGTATTTCTGCATTGTCTGCTGCAACTTCTCCTTTTTCATTTCTAATTTTGTTGATTTGATTCTTCTTTCTTTTTTTTCTTGATGAATCTGGCTAAAGGTGTGTCAATTTTATTTATCTTCTCAAAGAATCAGCTTTTAGTTTTATTAATCTTTCTTATTGTTTCTTTCATTTCTGTTTCATTTATTTCTGCTCAGATCTTTATGATTTCCTTCCTTCTACTAATTTTGGGGTTTTTTTGTTATTCTTTTTCCAGTTGTTTTAGGTGTAAAGTTAGGTTGTCTGTTCGATGTTTTTCTTGTTTCTTGACATAGGATTGTATTGCTATAAACTTCCCTCTTAGATGCAGCTTTTGATGCCTTCCATAGGTTTTGAGTTGTCATGTTTTAATTGTCATTTGTTTCTAGAAATTTTTCGATTTCCCTTTTGATTTCAGTAAGCTGTTGGTTATTTAGAAACATGTTGTTTAATCTCCATGTGTTTGTGTTTCTTACAGTTTTTTTTTTTTTTTGTAATTGATATCTAGCCTCATAGGATTGTGGTCAGAGAAGATGCCTGATACACTTTCAATTTTCTTAAATATACTGAGGCTGGATTTGTGACCCAAGATGTGGTCTACCCTCAAGAATGTTCCATATGCATGTGAGAAGAAGGTGCATTTGGGTGGAATGTCCTGAAGATATCAGTGAGATCCATCTCATCTAACATATCATTTAAGACGTGTTTCATTATTAATTTTCTGTTTTGATGATCTGTCCATTGGTGTGAGTGGGGTGTTAAAGTCTCCTACTGTTATTGTGCTTTTATGTCTGTTAGTGTTTGTCTTATGTATTGAGGTGCTCCTATATTGGGTGCATAGATATTTACAATTGTTATGTCTTCCTCTGTATTGATCCCTTGATCATTATGTAGTGTCCTTCCTTATCTCTTGTAATATTCTTTATTTTAAGGTCTATTTTGTCTGATATGAGGACTGCTACTCCAGCTTTCTTTTGCTTCCCATTTTCATGGAATATATTTTTCCATCCTCTCACTTTCAGTCTATATGTGTCTTTAGGTCTGAAGTGGGTTTCTTGTAGATAGAATATATATGGGTCTTATTTTTGTATCCATTCAGCCAGTCTGTGTCTTTTGGTTGGGTGTTTAATCCATTTACATTTAAAGTAATTATTGATATATATGTTCCTATTGCCAATTTTTTAATTGTTTGGGGTTGTTTTGTAGATCTTTTTTCTTCTCCGTATTTCTTGACTATATAAGTCCCTTTAATGTTTGTTGTAAAGCTGATTTGGTGGTACTGAATTCTCTTAACTTTTGCTTGTCTGAAAAGCTTTTTATTTCTCCATCAATTTTGAATGAGATCTTTGCCAGGTACAGTAATCTTGATTGTGGATTTTTCCCTTTCTTTGAATGTTTCCTACCATTCCCTTCTGGCTTGCAGAGTTTCTGCTGAAAGATCAGCTGTTAAGCGTATGGGGTTTCCCTTGTATGCTATTTGTTGCTTCTCCCTTGTTGCTTTTAATGTTCTTTCTTTGTGTTTAGGCTTTGTCAGTTTGATGAGTATGTGTCTTGGTGTGTTTTTCTTTGGGTTTGTTTTGTATGGGACTCTTTGTGCCCCTTGGACTTGATTATTTCCTTTTCCATGTTGGCGAAATTTTCAACTATAATCTCTTCAAAAAATTTCTCATACCCTTTCTTTTTCTCTTCTCCTTCTGGGACCCCTATAATTTGAATGTTGGTGCATTTGATATTGTCCCAGAGGTGTCTGAGACTTTCCTCAGTTCCTTTCATTCTTATTACTTTATTCTGCTCTTCAGAAGTTATTTCCACCATTTTATCTTCCAGCTAACTGTTTTGTTCTTCTGCTTCAGATTTTCTGCTATTTTTAATCTCACTAATTGTGTTGTTTGTCTATGTATGTTTATTCTTTAATTCTTCTACGTCTTTGTTAATTGATTCTTGCATTTTCTCCATTTTGTTTTCGAGGTTTTTGATCATCTTTACTATCATTATTCTGAATTCTTTTTCAGGTAGTTTACTTATTTCCTCTTCACTTATTTGGACCTCTGCGTTTCTAGTTTGTTCCTTCATTTGTATAGTATTTCTCTGCCTTTTAATTATTTTTTTTTTAACTTATTGTGTTTGAGGTCTCCTTTTCGCAGGTTTCAAGGAAAGTTGAATTCTTCCCTTGAAGAAGGTTGAATGGTTTCTTCCTTTTGGTTTCTGCACTCCTAAGCTTGGTCCAGTGGTTTGTATAAGCTTCGTGTAGGGTGATATTTGTGCTGAATTTTTCTTTGTTTCTCCTCTGACGGGCAGGGCTGAGTGAGGTGTGGTCCCGTCTGCTGATGACGGGGTTTGTATTTCTGTTTTGTGTGTTGTTTAGATGAGGCGTCCTGCACAGGTGCTACTGGTGGTTGGGTGATGCCGGGTCTTGCGTTCAAGTGGTTTCATTTGTGTGAGTTCTCACTATTTGATACTCCCTAGGGTTAGTTCTCTGCTAGTCTAGGGTCTTGGAGTCAGTGCTCCGACTCCAAAGGCTCAGGGCTTGATCTCTGGTCAGGAGTGAAGATTCCATAAGTGGTTTGTTATGGCATTAAGTGAGATTAAAACACATATCAAAAAACAAGAAACCAAAGATGAACCCCAGGCAAATGGCAGTTACAAAATCAGGCAAGTGATAATTAAAATAATGGAATATACACATATGCATATACACCCATGAGCAAAGTCAAAACAGTCCAACAAAAATACAGTAGATTCACCTGGTGAATAAAGGAAATCAAAAATTGTATTTACCAGTTAGAAACAAAACTAACTAAAGCACAAACTGGAAAACAAAACTAAAGCAAAGTGCCAAGGTGGGAATAAAGCGATGAAAACAAAACTAACAAATATGTTGAGAAGAAAGGAAAGAAGGAATAGATATGCAAAATTAAATAGAGGTGGATGAAGAAGATTTATATACATTAAAGATTAACTGCAAGGGGGAAAGAATAGTAGGAAAGGCAAACAAAGGAATAAATGTAGAAAAATATAATAGGTTTAAAAAAATTAATACTTAAAATTATAAAAATGAGAAAAGAAAAAATGGAAAAAGGAAAAAAAAAAAACAAAACAAAACACCTAAACTCTACAGAAGTGCAAAAGCCCAACACAGAGGCAGAGGTTTATAACAACAATAAGAAATGTGACTGAGAAAAGAAAAAAAAAGCTCAAAAACTTAGTTGGATTTCTTGGTGCCAATGAAATCAACAACTACAACAGGGGCGGGGGAAAGGGAAAAAAAGAAAAGAAAATCCAAACAGAACAAGTCAAAAAATAAGAATAATAAATGTTTTTCTTGAGTCACTGCTCTCAGAGTCATTTCCCTCGCTGGGAGTCACAGTCCACCTCACCTCCCTAGGATGCCCTCTAACACTGCTGATCTCTGGACCTGCTGTGGGGGCAGCTCAGGTTCTAATCTGGTCCTACTCCTGTGTGTTCTTACCTCCCATGTCCACAGTTATCAAAACTAGTGCATTTTCTTTTGTGGGAGCTCTCAATGGCCTTTTGTATATTCCATAGACACAGAGTTTGCTTAGTTGATTGTGTGGATTTAATATGCAACTGGTACAGCTGGTGGGAATGTTTTGGGTCTTCTTCCTTAGCCACACTGACCCTGAGTTTCAATTGTGGTTTTATTTCCACCTCTACCTGTGGGTTGTCCACTGGGGTTTGCTCCTGAAGCTGCCCTGGAGGACATGGGTTTGCCCCTGTGAGGGCAGGTGTGGAGGTGGTGCAGCTGCTTGGATCGCAGGGGTTCTGGCAGCACCAGGCACTCGTGGGGGGTTGGTGGCTAGGGCAGCAGGAAATACAGTGCTCTAGAAGAGGATGGCAACCAGTATTGGCCAATAAGCTCCAATATTCTTGCTTGGCAAATCCCCCCTCCCTGACAGAGAAGCCTGGCAGGACGCAGTCTACAGGGTCGCATAGTCTGACATGACCGAAGCAACCCTGCACACATAGACGCGAGACATTTTTTGCCTGTGGCAGCTCTGCCCCAGTGAGAATCAAGCGTGAAGGTAGCGCAGCTGCTTGGCTCTTGGGGACCCTGGCAGCGTCAAGTGTGCAGGGACAAGGATTGCCTCTGCCACAGGAGTTATGGCTATATCAGAGTCTTTTTTCGAGCCTCTTATAGTTGGTGTTCAGAAGGCCACTTGGCCAGTCCTCCCAGTAGCTCCACCCGCTCAGGCACTTAGAGGCTCCCTTGCCTGGGGTCCTTCTCTGTTGTTCTGCACGTCAGGCACATAGAGGGGCCCCCCTGGCTGGGGTCCTACTCTGTAGACAGGCACGTCAGGCACTGAAAGGGGCACCCTGGGTGCTGTCCTTCTCTGTAGTTCAGTGCGTCAGGCGTTTGATGGGCCGGCCTCTATTGCTCAGCTGCCGATGCTGGTGTGTGGGGAGAGAGAGGCTAGCTATGGTGATGGCTCCACCCCCTACGGGTGACTCAGCAGTATGGCCTTGCTTGCATGGCTGCCTGGTTTTCCTCCACCAGCATTTCTCACCACAATCTCCTCCCTCACAGTCCCTCGATCCGTCTCTTCGCAGTCAACAGCAGCCCTCGCCCTGGGATTGCTCCACAATCCCTAAACTCCAGCTCCCAGCCGCTGCCCCCTCCAGGGGACCAGCGCTCCTGTCCAGGGTATGTAAGGCTGTGGCAAGGACTGTCTGATTCTCATTCCATTCAGGCTGCCACAGATCAGCTGTTTCACTCTCAGCCTCAAATGTTTCTCCTCTGACTCAGACAGTTGCCCCGCTGTGGGGATCGACCTGTGCTTCAGTTCCCCCACCGCTGAGGGCAGGTTCAGTCCTGCTAACACTCCTGTTTTTCCCTCTAGTTCCTTCGTCCTACTGAGTTTTGCGTGGTTCTATGTATCCTTTTCCACTGGTCAGGTCCTCCTGTCGGCTCTCAGCTGGTGTTTTGCGTGCAGTTCTCTGTCTGAAGGTGTATTCCTGATGTATCTGTGGAGAGAGATGTGCTCCATGTCCACCTACTCCTCCACCCTCTTGTTCTCTCTGAAATACATTCTTAAATAAATGTGCTTCATTTTAATGTGCCTTTCTCAATTTATGCTTTTTGTTAATGACATTACTTGCTGTTTATCTTATATTTATCTTAGACTATAGAAATGATGTTGTACAAAACACCAATTTGAGCGATTTTTTAAAAATTCAAGCTCAAAATGGGCCTTAAAGCAGCAGAGACAACTCACAATATCAACAATGCATTTGGCCCAGGAACGGCTAACAAACATACAGTGCAGTGGTGAATCAAGAAGTTTTGCAAAGGAGATGAGAGCCTTGAAGTTGAAGTGTAGTAGCCAGCCATTGGAAGTTGACAAAGACCAGCTGAGAGGATCATCAAAGCTGATCCTCTTACAATTACATGAGAAGTTGCAGAGTACGCAATGTCTACCATTCTATGGTCATTCAACATTGGAAAGGCAAAGAAGCTCAATATGTGGGTAATTTATGAGCTGACTGAAAAATAAAAGAAAAAAAATCGTTTTGAAGTGTCGTCTTCTCTTATTCTGTGCAACAAAAATGATCCATTTCCCAGTTGAATTTTGATGTGCGATGAAAAGTGGATTTTATACAACAACCAGGGACAACCAGTTCAGTGTTTGGACTGAGAAGAAGCTCCAAAGCACTTCCCAAAGCCAAACTTGCACCAAAAAAATGTCATGGCCACTGTTTGAGGGTCTGCTCCCCGTCTGATACACTACAACTTTCTGAATCCTGGCGAAACCATTACATCTGAGAAGTATGCTCAGCAAATCGATGACACGAACTGAAACTGCAATGCCTGCAGCTGGTATTGGTCAACAGAAAGGGCCCAGTTCTTCACAACAATGCCTGGCTGCACATTGCACAACCAATGCTTCAAAAGTTGAATGAATTGGGCTAAGAAGTTTTGCCTCATCCACCATATTCACCTGATTACCAAGCATCTTGACAACTTTGTGCAGGGAAAACACTTCCAAAACCAGCAGGAGGCAGAAAATACTTTCCAAGAGTTCATTGAATCCCACGGCCCAGAATTTTTACACTACAGGAATACACAAACTTGTATCTCATTGCCAAAATTGTGTTGATTGTAAAGGTTCCTATTTTGATTAAAAGGCTGTGTTGGAGACTAGTTATAAGGAGTTAAAACTCGTGGTCTGAAACCACAATAACTTTTGTACCAACCTAATAACTGGGAGATAACATTATTGATATTGAAGCAACAAATGGCAGGGAAGAAAAGAGTGTAACCAGCAGTGCCATAGAGATTTAGAAGGAACGAGCTCTCTGTGCAGTGGGGCTTCACAAGTAGCTCAAATGGAAAAGAATCTGCCTGCAGCGCCAGAGACAAGATCCCCTGGAGAAGGACATGGCAACCCACTCCAGTATTCTTGCCTGGAGAATCCCATAGACAGAGGAGCCTGGCGGGCTACAGTCCATGGGGTCACAAAGAGTCGGACATGACTGAGTGACTAATACACACATACAGCTCACTGTGCCGTAGAGTGACTGTGAGCCTCAAGGGTTTGG
The DNA here is from genome assembly GCA_024291935.2 of Okapia johnstoni. Classification (NCBI taxonomy): domain Eukaryota; kingdom Metazoa; phylum Chordata; class Mammalia; order Artiodactyla; family Giraffidae; genus Okapia; species Okapia johnstoni. Next base: position 56,803,825 of record CM044310.1, on the reverse strand, counting down.
CATCTTTGAAGTTGCTGGAGCTGGAGCAGATGTAATTTAATCATAATTAGAAGAGACCAAATGTACAAGATGAATTAGTCATTAACGATAAAAGTAGGAAAAATGTTTAAGGAGACTTTGCATTGGAGAGGGTTTGAACAGGAGACTGGCCAGAATACGAGGGTAGATAAGATCAGGAGTCCTTGTGAAGTGACTGATGATTGGGCCCTGGAGAAAGCAGGAATCCAAGATTGACTACATGCAATATAAGGAATGGTAGAGAAACTAAATAAACCAGTCCAATGTCCTCACTTTACAATGGCATAAGCTGTAGCTGAGAAAAGAAATATATGGAATCTTCCAGTCTCTTAGTAGGAAGGCCTCCTCAGCACCAGCCATGTTCCCACTCCATATTCATGTTAAAGTCATAGAGATCTTCAGGCCCAATCAGTGACCAATCTAGTTTTTATAAGATCTTGGATGTGGTAAGAAGAAGAGTATAAATTTGAAACAATTTCCTTTCTTTCAACATCTTTCATAGACAGTTTCAGTGTTCTTTGGTATTCCTTCACTATTCCTTAATTGTTATGACAGTTTTTACCACAATACTTCAACTTTTCTATGTTTTTGTGTTAGACCATCTATAGTTTAGTTGGTATCATTTGAATACCTTTACAAAGTAAAGGTAAAGCAATTGTAAAAGGATTGTAAAAGCAATCCTTTACGAAGTACATAGGAATGTTTCTGAAAAATATGTAAGGATTAAAAGTGCATTTATGCTCATCCACCTCATCAGAACTGACTCAAATAGGTTCCTTTTTATAGCTGAGTAATATTCCATTGTGTATTGTATATGTACCACGTCTTCCTTATCCATTCATCTGTTTATGGACATCTAGATTGCTTCCATGTCCTAGCTATTGTAAGTAGTGTGGCAACCCAAAGCCGGAACTCTGTAACAACCTAGACGGGTCGGATGGGGAGGGAGGTGGGAGTGGGGTTCAAGAGGGAGGGGACATATGTACACCTATGGCCGATTCGTGTTACTGTATGGCAGAAACCATCACAGAATTGTAAAGTAATTATCCTCTAATTAAAAATAAAAATTTAAAAATTGCATTTAATTGAGATATAAGATTAAGAACATGAAAGTAGGAAAATATTGAGCCACTTGGCTAGAAGTGAACAGTAGGCAAGTAGTCTTCTTAGTGTTGAGCTTATGACAAGGAGTTAAGTGGAAAAAACCCACGGCATTTAGTGGAGTTCTCAGATACAAAACAATAGAGCAGATACAAAAGAATAGAGCTGTGACCTCCCAAAGACCTGCCATGGTGAAGAAGGTCAGATAAAGTCCTGTGACGCTCAGTGTTCTAGAATTTTCTAAGCACCCAGCAGTGGGAGGTGAAAGACTCCATGCACCTCACTCCGCATGCATACTTGTTCAAATCAATGAATATTTTTGGAACCCAGCGATCTGTAAAACATTTGGTGAAGTGCCTTGGAGGATCCTGTGATTCGCTAGAAAAACCATGAGAGATAAATATGTGCTTCCAGATTCTGAAATGATTAATGGGCAAAGAGCAAAAAAGGTGAGTGATGGTGTGTCTTTGTGTGACTAAGCAACTTTGAAATTGCTGCTTTTACTTTAAACCAGGCATTCTCATAAGACTCTTAAAAGTGAATAAGAAGAAAAATATTTTACAGTCAGATATGCAATATCTTCTCAGTGTTAAAATGAAACCATTTCTATGATATTTCATTAGCCTTCTTCATAAGAATGAAAGACTAGGGTCTTTCTTAATAAATTTGGCTGTGTTATTAAGTAAGACTCCAGAATAGCTAAGGCAGTCCCCAGCAGAATCTTGCAGAGATGCATATAAACTAGGTGATCATATGAATAGATGCTTTTAAAATTGGATTTCTCTTCACCATCATATTTTACTTAATTTTTCATGGTTAATTTTCTTTCTCTCTTGCTGTCTCTCTCTCACACACACATACAGAGCAAAAAGGGTTTATGGTCTGTTAGCTTAGTCATGCAAAGAAAGATGGGAATGGGTGGCCTGGTTGGAAAAAGAAACTGCTGACACCCTCAAAATACAGAAAAACAAAATATCTAAGTGGTGAAAATGTGGTGGGCAGGGTGCAAAAATTCTTAGAACTTTTTTGCAAGGTTTCAGGCAGCTATCTCTATATTCACAATGATATTTCTGTCTTGTCAGCATTTTTCCTTTATTTGTGTTGGACTTTATGACATATCTAAGAATAATAAATAATTTATAAGATGCAATAATGGCCTGGTACTTTTCTGGCAGATTTTTTAAAAAATTCTTTTCCAATAACTCATTTGATAAACCCTTGAGTTCTTTTCTCTAGAACATTTCACACAACAATGCTTTGTTTTAAGGGTTGTCTATCAATGAGCTGCAAAGCATTCATTATGCATTCAAAGCCTGCTTTTTGTCAATCCCTTTCTTGCCTCTTTTATTTTTCCTGTTTAAGTGGCATTTTTCTGGGAGTAATCTGATTCTTTGGGATGTAAAATGAAATGATGCTAGGAAAAACAATTAACTCTTTAGGCTCGTAGAGACAATTACTGTCTTTCATAGCAATGATTACATTTCAAAATACAATTCCACTGAATACATGCTCTTGATCATTTGCCTACTCATCCCTACTCAGATGCATGAACATGCACACGCAGGACTGCTCTGCTGTGAAAAAGGAAAAATAAACAGCATTTTCCACATATATTCCCAAGAAATAATAATGTCTTCTTGTTCTGTCAGAGATTCACTGAACATACATACTTAAGTGGCTACCCTGGCCATTATCCAAAATTAATGCAGTATGTGATGTCTATTCACTTTTATAAGCCTTAAGGATAATCTCAAAGCTGGCAAGAGGGGATCAGAGAGGGTTCTCAATTCTTGATGATTTTCTGCCCTGCGGAGCGGGTAGCTCAGCCTCCTGCCTGAGCTACCTCACACTGTCAGCACATCGAGTGCCAGGGCATGTGTTTCTAGAAGTGGAATTCTGGGTACACTTAGTGGTGTGTATGTCTTGTCCTTTCCTGCACCTCTTTGTACCCAAGGATGTAATTTTCAAGCTGGCCAACTGTTGTTTGGTTGTGGACCCATGATTTTATACACATCTGAAGTAACTAGTCTTTTTGTGAATGAGAAGCTTCAGGCAAAGGATGAATGAAAACAGAGAGGAATGGCAGGGATTATTAAGGGGCACAACTACGCCTAAAGGTGGACATGAATCCAGCGAGACTAGGGCACTGGGGGGCTAACAGATTCACATCTGAGAACAAAATAATGCAGGAAGTATACTAGTTTCTCAATTCAAAGATGCTCTTTGTTCTAAGATGATTATTCATCAATGAATACTGATGAATAACTGCTTTTTCCCCAACACAATCCAGAAGTAACCCAATGCAAGAAGTATCAATAATGTAAGAAGTAATCAACATAATGTAAGAGGTATTCTGACTTCAGAAACCTTATAATTAAAAAATGTGCTTCTCTACCATGTGTAAACTAGGTAGCTAGTGGGAAGCTGCTACATACAATAGGGAGCTCAGTTCAGTGCTCTGTGATGACCTAAAGAGGTGGAATTGGGTGGAGGTGGGTGGGAAGGAGGCTCAGGAAGAAGGGATATATGCATACAAATGGCTGATTCACTTCATTGCACAGCAAAATCTATCACAACATTGTAAAGCAATTATACTATATTTAAAAAAATTATATACATATAAAAAGAAAGTGTTACATAGCCCGAAAAATAAAATAAAAGTGTGCTTCTTGTTAATCTCCAGAATTTCAACGAGAATGCCCCTATGTTCATGACATGTATCCTTATTCACTCACGTAGGCGTGCATGCATACACTGAGGCATTTCTGTAGGCAAGCCACGCTCTAACCGTTCAGAGTGATTCAAAAATAAATTGAACTTGATCTCCTTTCCTCATATACCTTATGGTTTAGAAACAGACAATATATATTATGTTCAGTCCCAAAGTGGGGATGATAAGTACCCAATTGTGGTTGAGAAAAAAAAAAAAGCTTGAGAAAAAAATACTATCTTTTGGGTATTTATCTCACAAAGTCATCGCTTCAAAACTGACTAGGAAGGGAAGGGGACTGGATAAGGAAAATTTTCCTAGGGAAAGTGGCATTTTCCCCTGCCTCTTGAATGATGAGTAGGAGTTGTATACAACTTTTTCAACTTAATGGGTCAAATCATCTTTAAAAGTTAATTTTTTCAAATTCTGGTGCATTACATGTTTCAGCTTGAACTTTCACTTATCACTGGCTCTGTTCATAGTTTATACTTGTGTTGTTGGCACTGAGCTTTATTTTTATTACACTATCATATCATTAGACTAGCTTTGAACCAGCGTTCTTTAAATTCAAAATTACTGAATACCCGAGTGTGTTAACACAGTGCTCTGGGTAACTGCTGTGTGACAAAATCCATATATGACTCCTGTTCTTCAAAAAACATTACCTTGTTTAGGAATTTTGATTGTGAATTAAAAATGTAACTAAAGACACAAAATAATGTCCTAATAAGAACTCAGAGAATTGGGGAAAACAGTAAATCCCCTAGGAAGGGAAGGAAAGGAGAGAAAAGTTTGTATTTTCTGGAAAACAATGTCTCACAGGCTGTATTTTATTTAAAAAAAGAAAAGGGAAAAAGTAGAGAAGTATCAGAACCTCCTAGAAGGAGACAGGTAGAAGCCAAAGCACAGAGGAGGGGATTTTCAGTGGCTGGGATGTCGGCTGATCATCTGGGTTCAAGATATGTTTATGCTGAGATGTTTACAATGAGAATTAAACAAAGATCGACGCTTTGTACTGAGCACTTGTTTTTCTGTTAGAAATAGCGCTAGCCCCTGGAGAAAGAAACATAACTAATATACTAACCTCAAATCTTTTGGGAATGGCTGCCCAGGCAATAGATACTATTGATATCTTAGGAACTGATATTATCTTAGGTGGTATCAATATCTAAGGTATCAATATCTTAGTAAGAAGGGGGTAACCTATTGACAAAGAGGACCTTTTGAGGGTCTTGGGTCGGGGAAGATGTTTGCAAAGCAACATTATTGAGAGCAGAGAAATGAACGCCAGATGTCAGGGAACATCTAGGAGACTCATGCAAAATCTATTTGTAATGTTTATTTCTTTTCCTGTCCATTAAAATGTGAACATTAACATATGAATAAGATATTCTGTATATAGAATTATAACAAAATACAACTTTTAAGTTAAACAGAAAGCTTAATGGTCTGTTTTCAGCAGATAACTATTATTTATAAACCGACATGAGTCAAGCTTACTCTTGGGGGATACATTTTCCATATTTTTGGCTGACATTTCTAGGTCCCTGAGCAGATCTTATTAGCTTGGTGATTTTAATCTCTGCCTTTTAAAAATGAAGGTCTTTGGCTCAGAATTTCTTCAGTTGATTTATACTGTCCTTATCCTTTTCATCATGCTGCTATATCCCCCAGTGATATTAAAGAGTGATTATTGGGCTTGATCAACACCACAGGCTCCTTTTTAATATAACAGTTGAAGATACATAGGTTTTACTGATCAGTTTAAAATTCCTTGTAAACTATATTTATATGCTGAGCTCTTGAAACAGAATAAGAAAATTCTTAACCTTGAAAAGAGATGGATGCCTCTGTGTTTTCTATCATTTTAGGCAATATTGCTTCTAGTGTTTATTGGCCCAACTAAAGTTCATGTAGGACCTAAAAGGAAGCTCTGGAAATGGCATTATCTGTTATTTCCTCTGTCTTCTTTTCTGTGTTACATACTCCTAGTTTACAAATAAACTGACATTTATATTAATCAGCTCTCTAAAGCAAACATAGCTGAAGAAGGGCTAATATATCATCCCAAAATTGCTACCTAAGTTCTAATTCCACAATCTTTATTGCTGCTGAAGATAAATGGCTTAAAGGAAAAAAGGAAATTTGAGGTTTTCAGTGGTCTGATAACTGTAGGAAAGAAAACATTCTGCATTTTGAGATACATTCTAAAATAAATTTTTAAATGATTTCAATGAACCAATAAAAATTAGACTTTATAAAAATGCATATTTACCATTTTCCCCAAGAGGTTATTTTGGATTAATGCAACATTAATAAGCCTCAGTTTTGCTCCTGGAATGGTTCCAGAACTCCTTGCCCAAGTCTAAGAATGTAAGCAACTGTATAGCAATGACCAAAATACTTACTGCCAGAATTGGGATGAAACCAAAAGACTTAAATAGGCTTCTTAAAAAATAGCATTAAATTTGAATAGTTTTTCACAAGGTGGAATATCACAGCCATAAGATAAAAACCTTCTGACAGGATCTGAGAAATGTAAGCTTATGCCTACAGATCATAATGCAGGTAGGACATGCAGTAGACTGGTCTTTAATCTTTTGTAGCACTGAAACTTGGGACTGTCTAATGATGTTAAAGCAAGATGCGTAATGCTGTCCATCAGCCTCTGAAACATCCCCATAATTAAATTTCAAGGCTGTACTCCATAGCTCACTGGAATAGATATTAGGGTTGAAAAGGTCTCATTGATATGAATGGCATAAGTCATCTAGATGCCCAGGGAGAGATGCCACCTTAAATATCATCCTTTTGAGGGTGGGACATTCTGAGAGAATAGCATTGAAACATGTATACTATCATATGTGAAACAGAACACCATTCCAGGTTCGATGCATGAGACAAATGCTCAGGGCTGGGGCAATGGGATGACCCAGAGGGATGGGATGGGGAGGGAGGTGAGAGGGGGGTTCAGGATGGGGAACACATGTAAACCCATGGCTGATTCGTGTCAATGTATGGCAAAAACCACTTAATTAGCCCCCAACTAAAATAAATAAATTTATTAAAAAAATATATCATCCTTTGATTAACTCTGAAAGAAATACATCTAATAGGAAGCAGTGAAGGGCTACCTGAAGGTCTATGGAGAAGTAGGTGGTGCCTTTGATGAAAAATTATAAAGAGTAAATCTCAAGATAGGGCAGCAGAGCGAAACAGAGATGGTAGTGTATATAAGTAAATACAAGGTCTGGGGAGAAAACAAGGAAAAAAAAATGCTAGACTTTAGGAATGCACTGCCATTTCCACAAAAGTTTCCAAGCCTTCCTCTAGATTCTACCAAGAGAAACTATGGTTTGATAAGAAAGTGAAAGAGTTCGTTGCTCAGCTGTGTCCAACTCTTTGCGATGCTGTGGGCTATAGCCCACCAGGCTCCTCTGTGCATGGGATTCTCCAGGCAAGAATACTGGAGTGGGCTGCCATTTCCTTCTCCAGGGGATTTTCCTGCCCCAGGGATCGGACCCAGGTCTTCTGCATTGCAGGAAGATTCTTTATCATGTGAGCCACCAGGAAAGCCACCGAGTGCCACCTAATTCAAAAGACCACTTCCTGCTGAAGCTAAAGTTTCAATCTAGCTTCAACTGAAACTGCTTCACTTCATTTTAAGCAGCAAGAAACAGGATCATTTTGAAGACAACACATAGATTAGTAAGAGTCTTTATTGGAGCTTCAGCAGCATCGTTATTTTTCCCAACTTTTTGAACTTGAGCAATTTCTATTACCTACATGAGCTTCATTTTATATTTGGAGGAAGGCGTAGTATCCATAACCCTCTTTAGAATCAAACTTTTTAAATGACCGTGTTATGTCCATTGAGAATTATTACTATTCAAAATCAGTTTGTACATAAAGCAGTTCATTTTTATTGGGAAACTATTAACTATAGATAGTAGGAATATCAATAAGAATAATAAACAAAGAACTTGATCTTCAACTTTGACAAGTGTTCCTAAAGATAGTGTACTTACTCATTCTCCTTTGGGTGGATACTTCATGTTATATGACCTTGGGAGTCTCTCTGGAACCCAGGGACCCTGTGTCTGACATTTGTAGTATTTGCCACCAGATGGCGCTGTGTAGCAAGTAAACACCGTGCCTCTGTCTTTCGTAAGGAGTTGCCTGTGCTCCTTTCAGCACAGGGTAAAATAATTTATGGAAAAGTACTCCTGATGGTTACTTGCAAATGTGCACGATATTTTTAAAGCAATATAAGTAGGCTATTGATAATAACATGTAAACAACCGATATCTAATGCTGTATGTGTGTCTTATCCATCTTTCTGTGACTTCAGGGGAGTGAATATTTCTGTGGCTAGATCAGTGCCCGGCTTCTCAAGGGTGTCTGCCTTGAGTAGAAGTAATTATCTACAACCGAGATAATCTTGAGTGGTTATAATGGAGATCTGTACTACATAGTGTTTGTTGACTTCTGTTGTTGTTTTCAGCTTTGAGGTGCAAATACTTCCCCCATGCCTGCTTTAAGGCTTCCATTTACAGTGCTCTTCCAAAGCCTTCAGTAATATTATGTCTTTTCTGAATTCTCTTTAAGCGGCAGCAAATGTGGTGCCAACAGGAGGTGGACGGCATTTTTAAAAAATAAAAGCAGCTGCCCCAGATTCGTTTCTGTCCACCTCAAAGTTTTGACCCTGTCCCTTCTTTCTTACCTTTCAAATCTCTTTTATTTGCTGCTGTTGTTCCTTGGATTGTGCCTTGTTTCTTAGGTAAATCTTAGGTCTTTTCTGGTTCTCCTTTCCTAGCTAAACTCCATCAGCATTGCAGAACCTAAGAGTTAGTGTAGTCTTGGATTCTTCTAACAATGGTGTATTTTTGTCCCTAATAAGCAGTCCATGTAGTTACAAGTAACAAGTACTTATAAAAATCCAAGTGGTTGAATGTTATGGTTAAGAGAGATCAATCAAGTCTTGAAGTCATCTGGAAGTGCATTTTTTCCCACACTGATGAATCTCACCAATCGTTATAGTGATCAGGATTCAACTCTTTCTGGACCACCTAAGCTGCAGAGATCCCCCTTCTTCTGGACTCTATGAAATGCTATTCTGCAAGATTCAATATCCTTTAATATGCATATGTTTCAGAAAAGCTAGTTTAATTTATCAAGTTCTAAAATATAGAGTTCTTATAAAATAAGGTCCCCAGGGGCAGCAGTTCAGCAATTCACTTGGAAAACTCTTTCATGAACCCTACTTCTCCTTCTACTGGCTCAACAGCAGATGTGGTGGCTTGAGCCACTATCTTGGATTATAAGGTGGTCTTCCAGCTACTTCAAGCAGGGAAAGCAAATAACAGGAGCCTGGGGTCCAGACATGGTGGAGAATCCTATCTGCCTTTGACTCTCTGTCTAGATTTTATAAGAGAGAAATGGACTTCAATCCAGTTGTAGTGGCTTGAATTCTGGCCCTCATGTCCACATCCTAATCTGTGTAACCCATGAATGGAAGCTTATTAGGAGAAATAGTCTTTGCAAATATATTTAGGTTAAGGATCACAGATGAGATCATCTTGAATGGCCCGGGTGGGCCCTAAATTCAGTTTTCAGTGTTTTCGTTGCAGACACAGAGGAGAGACACACAGACAGAGGAAGAGAAGGCTCAGACACGCAGAAGGGGAGGGGCAGTGAAGACGGGCAGATGCTGGAAGGATCCAGTTGCAAGGAAGGCTGGAAGCCACCAGAAGTTGGAAGAAGTAGGAAAGAAATCTCTGTTAGAGCCTCTAGAGGGAGCATGGCCCTGCCAACATCTTGATTTTGGACCTCTGGCCTCCAGAACTGAGAGAGAATAAAATTCTGGTTTTTTTTAAGTCATGAAGTCTGTGACAATTTTGTGCAGCAGTGCTAGGAAATACATACCCTTGTTTATGGTGCTATATTTTGAGTTTTCTGTCATTCATAAAGTAATCTAATTCTAAACAACCTTTTCCCAAACTGCATTATAAACATCTTCAAATCAAAGATTGCAGCTTATCATTACTTATATCTCTCCTGTGCACAAGAAAAGAAAGTGTGTGTGCTTGTGTTAATATTAGCGACACTATTACCTTTTGCATTTTTACCAATTTATAAGGGGATTCTTATAAATTCTTCCAAGGTTTGAAGAATTTCAGGAAGAGGTATTATTAATGATCATTATTACTGCCTAGAAAAACATGTAAGCTTAGCAAACATGGGTGAAAGGAAAGTAAAACTTAGAGTGATGGATAAAGTTTTGGATATGCTAATATTTTGATGTCTATTACAAGGTTTGGCTTACACTCTGAATGGAGTAGACATTTCTCCCCCACTCACCAGTACTAAAGAAAGACCCAGCAGGTTGTCTGTTGGGCTTACGTTTAACCTGCTACCCAAGTTAACTGGTTTTCTTCCAGTTTTAGCATCTTGAATACTTCCTCAGTTTTCTGTCATGTTCTTTTGAGGTTTATTTCACTTGAATGCTAACACACACACACATACATATATACACACAATAAGGTCCCCCTTATTGTGTGTGTGTGTATATATATATATATATATATATATATATATATATATATGTATGTATGTATGTAGTTAAGAAAGATCAATTATATATATAGTGTGCTGTGTTTAGTCACTCAATCATGTCTGATTCTTTGCGACCCCATGCAATGCAGCCCTTCAGGCTCCTCTGTCCCTGGGAATTCTCCAGGCAAGAATACTGGGGTGGGTTGCCATGCCCTCCTCCAGGGGCTCCCCAACCCAGGGATTGAACCCAGGTCTCCCACATTGCAGGCAGATTCTTTACCATCTGAGCCACCAGGGAAGCCCAAGAATACAGGAGTGGGTTACCATGCGCTCCTCCAGGGTGTCTTCCTGACCCAGGAATCGAACTGGGGTCTCCTGTACTGTAGGCGAATTCTTTACCAGCTGAACCACCAGGGAAGCACACACACACACACATATGTTATATGTATATGTTCTCACCATAGTACTTAATCAATTAGAACAACTTGATTGTTTTCAGAATTGAGGATTGTGAGGATCACATTAACTAGAAGCAACATTAAAATATTTGTCTTAGATTTAAATCTTATTAAGCTATTGAGAGGTACGTCTTCCTTGAAAAGTAAATTCTTGAGTCAGGGTCTCAATTTCTATATATGTAGGGAGAAAAGTATGTATATTCACATCCACAGAAATACACATTTGTACACAAAATTATCAGATTCACATATAAGTATGTACTATATGTATTTTCTGTTAACCAGATACTTTTCATAAATATATTATTGCATTCTTCCCTCTAAATTCTAAAAGGCAGGCATACACCTTCTCCAGGGCAAACACAGAGTGTTGTTAGTTGTCCATGGTTGCACCAGTAAGTATTAGAAGCAGGAGTCAATCCCAGATGCAACTAACTCCAGAGCATGACCCTGCAAATTTATTCTTAAAACTCTCTTGGAAAACTTTCTTGATCCATCATTTTGTATAAAGATAAGCTATGGCAGACTTGATATTACTAGATAATTCCTGGCTTTTCTACTCTAAATTGATTCTTTATCACTATCCTGTTTCACATTTTATCCATTTAATTGTCTATGCAAATTATTGGGGTTTATCCTGTCACTACTTATCCCTCACTAAAAAATGTAGAATGTAAAATTTAATGAATGTTACCTAATGCTTGTGATTTTATTTTTTATGTTTATTTCATTTAAGTATAGTTAATTTGCTATATGTTAACTTTTGCTACACAGCACAGTGATTTAGCTATACATATATGTGCATTCTGTTTTGTTTTTTTTTTCTTGATTTTTAAGTGGAGGGTAATTGCTTTACAGTGCTGTGGTGGTATCTGTTGTACAACAACGTGAATCAGCTATAAGGATACCTATATCCCTTCCCTCTTGAGTCTCCCTCCCACTGCCCCAGACCCCACTTAGCCGTCATCACAGAGCACCGAGGTGAGCTCCCCATGTTACAGCAGCTTCCCACTAGCTATCTGTTTGAAGATAGCTGGTGTACATTTGTCAATAGATATATGGTAGTGTGTATATGTCGATGCTACTTGATTTTAAACATAGACAACAATTAGCTTACAATTGTGTTTTATAATATATTTTACTTTGAAGACTATCTGCTCATTTAATATCTATCAAAAATGTAATATTGATTTAACAACTCCCTTCCAAGATTACTTTTCATGATGACAGGATGAAACTTCGGGGCCATAATTTTCTGAAAGTGGGTCATTCTTGAAGTGCTTAAGATTTTATTTCAAAGAAAAATGCTGCTTAATTCAAGCTCCACCCATGAATCTCCAAATTGCCTACATCTAGGAGCAGCCAGATGCCTAGGAACTTCTATAAAATTAGACTCACCTTTTCTAGGAGTGGAGAAGAAATTCTGTGGCAGACAAAAAGTTATGGCAAATATTTTGGATGTCTTTTTCCCTTGGGAGCACCTCTGTTGGGCCCTTCAGAAAGTCCACATAACAAATGCCAGCTTCTTGAAGGGCATCAATTTCACTTTTGATTGTATTGGATAAAACACCGGTGATGCTATTGAAAGTCTACATTAATATTTAAATTGTAAAGAGATTCAAGAGTTCAGCTGTCAAGCCAATAATGGACCTAGAGTGTACCAACATTTGAATCAAATTTACATTAAAAAAAATAATTTATTGTGCCAGTTTAGATAACTTAAACTTTACAGGAAAAGTACACGGACTTCACATAAATAAAATGTTGAAAGGTTTAAACTTCTTAAAAAGTAAAATGGAAATTAATAACAAGATGAATTCACTCAATGACTGGCTATTCCTACACAACCCAAGGTAGTTTATGGGAAGGGTGAATATTTGTCTGTATAACAAGGAGTTCTCTTTGCCCTAATGCCAGCCAGTCTTATGAAGGGCTCTTCAAGGGGTGCATTCATTCTTGAAGGCATTAGAAACTCATTTCATACCCTAAAATGGACTAATTATTTTCTAAAAGCAATGCTACAACCCACCTAAAAACTCGTTCATACCAAATCCCACAGTTTAAACTAATTAAGTTCTGCATTATTTAGTTGAATGTACATCATTAAAGTTGTTTTTCTTCCTTGGGGGTGTGCTGAATTCGAATAATAACAATGCCTTGTATTTGTAAAGAACTTATAAAGCTTTTCCCTTCATTCTGCTGCTTGATGCTTGGAACAAGTCTATGGAGGTGCCTGTATGGAGGAGAAACTCCACCTCAAACGGAGGCAAATAGGAGGCGAATGCGTCTTCTTCCCCATTGTTGGTGGAAGGACAGGAGGAACACTGGAGTCAGCAGCTGACACTTACTGTGTGCCAGGCACCACCGTAACCATCTTTAAGGATTACCAAGAGGAAAAGGGGAGGTAGTGGGAGGAATCCAGAGATTGAGATGAACACATATACACTATTGATATTATGTATAAAATGGAAAACTAATGAGAACCTACTGTATACCAAAAGGCACTCTGCTTTATGCACTCTGATGATGTGAATGGGAAGAAAGTCCAAAGGGGGGGGGATGTATGTACGTGTATGGCTGATTCATTTTGCTGGACAGCAGACGCTAACACAGCATTGTAAAGCAACCATACTCCAATGAAAATTAATTTAAAAAAGACTTCATTTGATCCTCAAATCCTGAAAGGTGGTTGCTGTTGTTTTCCTCACTTTATAGATGAGCAAGGTAAGTGGAAAGGGCACTGAGTACCTACAGATCTAGAGTTTTGACTCTTGACCACTATGTTTCACCCCCATAGGAGTGATCCCTATGGTGGGATACAGATCACTGCTGCGTTTGTGAAGAGATGAGAGAGAGAGGTGATTAAAAAAAAAAAAGGACCAAAAACTTTGAGAGGGATTGTGGCACAGTGGTAAATAATCCTCCTGCAATGTAAGAGGTGTAAGAGACAGGAGTTTGATCCCTGGGTTGGGAAGATCCCCAGGAGAAATGAATGGCAACCCACTCCAGTATTCTTGCCTGGAAAATTCCATGGACAAAGGAGTCTGGTGGGCACTTGCCAATTTTTTCTTCTATCCTACTTCTTTTTCTTCTTAACTGCTTCCCTTTTTCTTTGATGCTGGGGGACTCAAGCCTTGACCAATCTCCCTTCACTGATTTTCTTCCATTCTTCCCTTTGCTGCTCCCCTGTGTAGTCCCCTGGTCCTCTAGCATCCGCGTACACAGCCCGGGTTGGTAATGACACTTGTTCAGAAATGAGAAGTTTAAAGAAAAGAGAGTTTTATTCAGTTTCAGCATGTCACATTGGGTGACTCCAGGGCACAGGCCAGCTGTGACTTGGCATCTGAAGATCCAGGCAGTTCAAGTATCACGATTTCCTAACATACATACCGAACCAACATCGTTGAGGAAAATGAGAACTCTAATTATTACCCACTATTTCTGACTTACTGACAGCAAGACTGTCCACCCACACTTTGTTCGATGGACGCCAAGTGTTTTACAAACTTAAGAGTAGCTTTTCAGAAACATACAGTTTGATATATTTTACTTCAGATCTTTTATGTACTAGGATTCACATATTGCTTTGAAATCCTGTGTTCCACCAGTGAATATACACACAATACAGCAAAGAGATCATATGAGTACCCAGTTCTACTTTACTTTTTCAGATAAGGGTGGATTTATCATGCAATTTCACACGCATTTTTGCAATTATTAAATACCACATTTATACTTAATGAGTATCAAAAGAAATATAAGGACCTAAGAAGTCTTATTATAAAGAATGCACAGGTAGTGAGCTGACTTTAATTTTAGTCATAATTTTCCAAACTGTGTGTTCACACCTTCTTCAGTGATGCTCACTTGTCACAAAATAGATTCACTAGAATTTCATTATCCATTACTCACCTTCTGAAGCCTACATAAATTAGCTCTAAAATAGTCAAAAGGCTTGAAGTCATGAAGAAGAGGATAAAGAGACCGCAAGACAGAATATCCCTGAACAGGGTTAAAGCTTCCCTGGGGGCTCAAATGGGAGAGAATCTGCCTGTGACGCAGGAGACCTGGGTTTGATCCCTGGCTCAGAAAAATCCCTTGGAGAAGAGAATGGCTGCCCACGGCAGTATTATTGCCTGGAGAATCCCATGGACAGAGGGGGCTGGCGGGCTACAGTCCATAGGGCTGCAAAGAGTTGGACATGACTGAGCGACCAACACTTTTTCACTTCACTTTTGAAGGGTCAAGGATGCTCTGTGACTTGAGACCAGGGGGAGGGGAGGGGAAACTCTCTGTATCTGACGTATCCACTCTAGTGGAATAACAAGACATCCATTGAAGGTATGGGTAACAGGAACAAAGCTAGTATTGTCTAACTCTGTGGTCTTGAGGTCGGGAAATAGGACGAGATGAAATATGGCCTTTCTTGGTGAGTTTTCAAAAGAGTAAAAATATTTTTCATACAACCCAGAGGTAGCCTGGTGTGTTGGTAGAGCATGGATTTTAGACACAGACCTCTTAGTCTTACACATCAACCTTGCCACTCATCAGCTGTGTGACCTTGAGCTATTTCATTAACCTCTCTGTGCTTCATTTTTCTTATCTGTAAACTGAGGATAAGAATGGTACCTACTCTATAGGGTTATTATAAAGGTTATGGAATTAACAGGGGATTTTTAAAAACTCATGCTATTGATATTTTTGGCTAGATTAATTTTTAGTTCAGGGAGAGGGGCAGTCCTGTGCATTACAGAATATTGAGCATCATCTCTGTCTTTTACCCACTAAATGATGTGATAATGGTTGTTGTTTAGTCACTAAGTCGTGTTCGACTCTTTTGCAATCCCATGTACTATAGCCCACCAGGCTACTCTGTCCACTGGGTTTCCCAGGCAAGAATACTGGAGTGGGTTGCCATGACCCCCTCCAGGGGATCTTCCCGACCCAGGGATTGAACCCATGTCTCTTGCCTCTCAGGTGGACCTTTTTTTTTACCAATGAGCCACCTGGGAAGCTATCCCGTCTCAAATTAAGGCAATTGAAAGTAAGATCATGGCATTTGGTCCCATCACTTCATGGGAAGTAGATGGGGAAACAGTGGAAACAGTGTCAGACTTTATTTTTTTGGGCTCCAAAGTCACTGCAGATGGTGATTGTAGCCATGAAATTAAAAGATGCTTACTCCTTGGAAGGAAGGTTATGACCAACCTAGACAGCATATTTAAAAGCAGAGACATTACTTTGCCGACAAAGGTCCGTCTAGTCAAGGCTATGGTTTTTCCAGTGGTCATGTATGGATGTGAGAGTTGGACAGTGAAGAAAGCTGAGCGCTGAAGAATTGATGCTTTTGAACTGTGATGTTGGAGAAGACTCTTGAGAGTCCCTTGGACTGCAAGCAGATCCAACCAGTCCATCCTAAAGGAGATCAGTCCTGAGTGTTCATTGGAAAGGACTGATGTTGAAGCTGAAACTCCAATACTTTGGTCATCTCATGTGAAGAGTTGACTTATTGGAAAAGACTCTAATGCTGGGAAGAATTGAGGGCAGGAGGAGAAGGGGACGACAGAGGATGAGATGGTTGGATGGCATCACTGACTCGATGGACATAGGTTTGGGTAGACTCCGGGAGTTGGTGATGGACAGGGAGGCCTGGCGTGCTGCGATTCATGGGGTCGCAAAGAGTCGGACATGACTGCGCGACTGAACTGAACTGAACTGAAATTATTTTCACACATTGTCCTTGGTTGAGAATCACTTTTACCATTTGTAAAATTCTTAGAGTGGTGCTCCACATACAGTAATTGCTACACAGATATTTGTCAAATAAAGCTGCTAATAAACTGATAGCAACATTGCAAAAGTAAATGATAAAAATAAGGCATAGGGATGCACTAGATATAAGCAACAGGTAGAAAAAAATAAGCTCTTGGTCTACTTCAGTTAATGCATCTCACCCTTAACAAGTGGTAAAGACATTATTTATGTAGAAACAATATCCTAAAGATCAATCTCTCAAACCTATGACTGCTATTGGCATTGGAACTTCTCTTAAAGTCACCACAGTCCTTGGTTCATTTCTCCCACACTCCTTCTCCTCCGTCTAGGGGCCCACCTGCTGTATCATCCACCTTGCCTTGATGAATGTCCCTTTTTCTTCACTCAACAGCTCACTCTTTGAATAAATTGCACTTCCTCTCCTGTGTAAGTTCACTTTGTCCCACTCTTTGTAAGTAAATGTAGAATCTCCAAAGCTAGTGTCTCAGGGGCAAAGAAGCTCACCAGAAGTGGCAGAAGTAGGGACAGGGTGGACCACGGAAACTGAAAAGGCTTGCCTGTCGGAAGGGGCCACCACTGAGCTCCAGCCCCTAGTAACATGGGCGATATGGACTCCGAATCCAGGTCTTCTCCCTAGAGCCTAGAGAACTTGTGGGACACAACTTCATAGTGTATAAAGCAAGCAACTGAGGATTTCCAGCATTCTTTTTTCATTGAATTTTCGGAGAATTGTAGACTTGACACCAATGTGTTTTGAAACTTTGAAGCAACTGTGGGAAAAAGATAATTCTAGAACTGTCTCCCATATGCCCATGTAGTCATGAGAAAATAACTTAGATTAAGTGACAATTAATGTTTAAAACCTAAAACTCAGTGAAACCAGGGTATTGACATGCAATGACACATTGCTTGCTTTGATACAATCAATTTTTTTAAACCAACATTTTTACTTTGGATTTGGGGGAAGGCACTTTGATTTAGGAACTACATTAAACTACACTACAGAATTTTAAATAATAAAGATGTAGCTTGCATAATAATCTTTTGCTAGAAGGAGTTCCATTAATTTTGACTAGATTGATAGTAACTAATTGTGCAGAACTGATTGTTAAATAAAGCCAAAACAAGCAATTCAGTTACACTGTGGCTGATTAGGCTTTGTCATTCATACATGATCTCACAGTCAGTAACTCTGGCCAGGCGTTCTCCATTGGCCACCAAGCAATTCCATAACCTTGTAATTGTCTTGTTCCATGCACCTCAGTCTCAAAGAGAGAATAAGATAACCTCCATTATCTTGATAATATTTATTGAGCATATACTAGATGCCAAACATTGTACTATACACTTCATGTATATTATCATTTTTAAATCTCACAACTTGTGAGATAAACATTATAATTTAATAACCTATAAGGGAAAAAAAATCTGAAAAGCATAGATATATATGTATGTATAACTGAATCACTTTGCTGTATATTTGAAACTAGCACAACTTTGTAAATCAGTTATACCTCAATAAAAGATAATCAATTAATTGAAAAATTTTACAAGTAAGGAAATTTAAGCTTAGAGAGGTTAATTATCTTGCCTCATGCTATCTTCTGCTAAGCTGTGGGAATTATTTTTAAGTCAAAATGTTTTCTACTATACAAAACAAAATTCCTTCTTAAAGTTAGAATAAGCACAATGATGGAATATTAGTACAAAAAGAGAAAAGACGAAATGCTAGGTGTATGTGTGTTTGTATATATTTAATTTATATATAATATTTATTTGTCAGCAACATAAAAGCAAACACATAGGACTTCCTCCACCTTCCAATGCAGGGGGTGAGGGTTGGGTCTCTGGTGGGGGCGCTAAGATCCCACATGCCTTGCAGCCAAAAAACCAAGACATAAAAACAAAAACAATATTATAACAAAATTCAATAAAGACTTAAAAAAAATGGTCCACATTTAAAAAAAATAAAAAGCTAAAATAGAAAAAAAAAAAAAAAAGCCAAACTGTGACGATTGAACAGAAAAGCTCAGAGTTACTACCATCATATAAAATAGATAGAACACAATAATAACATCAAACTCCATCCAGGAACAGGAAGTCCAGAGGTAAACAAAATAGAAGCCCCGACTCATAGAACTTAAGTTTTAGTGAGGGAGCAAAGCAGTGCCAGAAAAATTAAAGAAGAGAATCTAAACTTACGGAAGCTAAAGTCAATCCCTTCAGTCAAATTTGCTAAGACTGTAGCCAGTTTAAGGAAGGATCGGATTGGATGGTGAAATTAGAACCAGGCTTTATTTGTAATTTAACCTCAGCAAAGCTAATGCTTAATCGCTCAGTCAAGTCTGACTCTTTGTGATCCTATGGACTGTAACCCGCCAGGCTCCTCTGTCCATGGGATTTTTTAGACAAGAATACTGGAGTGGGTTGTCATTCCCTTCTGCAGGGGATCTTCCTGATCCAGGGATCAAACCAGCCTCTCCTGTGTCTCCTGCATTGCAGGTGGATTCTTTACCTGCTGAACCATGGGGTAAGCCCTTCCAAGGTCATCTCTCAGTGATTTAATATTTAGTAAAGTTTCACTCTATTATTTTTATAAATCAGTGCTTAAATAATGAGACAACTGAAAATTTCTCTTAGGATTCTGGTACACAGAATGAACACATTAGATTAGAAGCACTCCTTACATTGTATCACCTTCAGTTCAGTTCAGTTCAGTCGCTCAGTCATGTCCGACTCTTTGTGACCCCATGAACCACAGCATGCCGGGCCTCCCTGTCCATCACCAACTCCCGGAGTTCACCCAAACCCATGTCCATTGAGTTGGTGATGCCATCCAACCATCTCATCCTCTGTCGTCCCCTTCTCCTCCTGCCTTCAATCTTTCCCAGCATCAGGGTCTTTTCAAATGAGTCAGCTCTTCGCATGAGGTGGCCAAAGTATTGGAGTTTCAGCTTCAACATCAATCCTTCCAATGAACACCCAGGACTGATTTCCTTTAGGATGCAATGGTTGGATCTCTTTGCAGTCCAAGGGGATCTCAAGAGTATTCTCCAACACCACAGTTCAAAAGCATCAATACTTCGGCACTCAGCTTTCTTTATAGTCCAACTCTCACATCAGTACATGACTACTGGAAAAACCATAGCCTTGACTAGATGGACCTTTGTCGGCAAAGTAATGTCTCTGCTTTTTAACATGCTGTCTAGGTTGGTCATAACTTTCCTTCCAAGGAGTAAGCATCTTTTCATTTCATGGCTGCAATTACCATCTGCAGTGATTTTGGAGCCCCCCCAAAATAAAGTCTTTCACTGTTTCCACTGTTCATCACCTTAGCAAGAATCGGTCTCTTCTTAAGGCTAAAGGAAAAGTAAAAACATAGATGCAAATACAGATACAATTGCAACAAAAGGGAGTGAAAGGAAAAATAGGTAGACATACAAACACGTTTAGTTGGTTTACGGGCAAAGAATAATTCCCAGATTATACAGAAACAACACAAATTGCAGTGTCCTCAGTCTATGATTTGAAAATTGATGGTCCTTTGCAAGGCTTCTTCTGGCTTCTATGTTAAGCTTTATGGACTTCTTAACCTCCCTATGGTGACATATGATTGCCAGTGGAATGTTGCCCACTAGAACAAAAGAAAGAGACACAATCACTTCTATCCACCTCAAGAATATGGTTACTTTCAAACCTAACTATGAGCACCTAAATGTCAGCTCTGTTAAACATTTCACTTCAGTTCACTGTAATTACTGTTCATAAGTTCATTTTTCTAAAGAGAAAGGGAAGCGAAAATGAATTGTGGGTTCCTGGTAGTCTACGGGAGGAAAGACATGTAAAGCTTTATGAATATTCATGAGTTGAGTTTGACTAATTGAGATTCTTTACATTCTGAAATGGGTTAAAATATACCCTTTTAAAGAATATACATAATACTCTGGGTCCTATGGGTTTTTTTTTAAAAAAAAAAAGTGAAAGCAATTTGAACTAATGAATACACTGTAAATGGCCCTCCTTGTAGGTATATTTGGTTTTAAAATTTGAGTCCTTGATTCAAGGGGGTGTATCAATAAAAACTGTCAATAGAAAACAAACTTACGATTACCAAAGGGGAAAGGGAAGTAGGGGAAAGGATAAATTAGGAGTTTGGGATAACATATGCACACTATTATATATAAAATAGATAACCAACAATAACTTACTATATAGCACAAGGAACTCTACTTAAATTTTGTAATAATATATACAAATCTGAAAAGGAATATATATGTATATATATTCTATACGGCTTTGTACACCTGAAACGAACACCATGCTTAAATCAACTATACTTCAATAAAAAGTAAGCAAATTTTAAAAAAGAATAAACACAGACAAAAATATTCCAGGCTTGTCTTCAATTCAAGTACATTTCAGTGCATAATTTTATTGGAGATTCAACCAACAGCTTTGCCAAGTGATTTTAAATCTTAGCCCATTTAGTCAGTGATCTGAGGGCTGGCAGACAGACCAAAACTTATAACACTGCCCTGCAGTTTATCAAAGGGGCACTAGATGAAACTGATGGATTGAGGTCCTGAGATCTTGGGGAAGGACAGGAAATTAAAAACAGAAAGGGGGTAGGAGAAATAGATATGGATAGAAAATATGGTGAAGGTATAGGAGACTTGTGTTGCTAACTCTACTCCCAAACGTTACAATATTTCAATAGTATTGAAAAGCACATCTATTGCCTATAAGGTAATGAATCATTATAATCATGCCCATTATCCATAAATAAATCTTTTTGTTCTAGGATTTACGTTATCTGTCTATCTTTCCCTATGAGATGGGGGACAGGGACCATGTCTTCTTCATCTTTATGTTTTGAGTATTTATCTGTAAGTGCTTAATATGTGTTAGTTTAAAGAATGCGTTAACTTGGCCATATGTCTTCTGCCCTTTGCATGGAGTACTGAGAAAACACTGGAGCGTGGCTTCTTAAGTCATAAACAAACCATCAGGCTCCCAGCCCACACTAAAGATGGTCGTCTCCCAAGGGGCCTCCTTCAGTTTTCAGGATTCTTTGGAAAGTGTCTGAGAAAAACACCGTCGAGAGTTGTTCTTGCATTGGAGGACAACATTGTAAAGAAACGAAGGAGGAATAATCTGTTTTAGACCCAACTAGATAATGTATTAAAAATTGAGTTCAAAGAAATATACACATGTGCAGGAATTCTGCTTTAGAAGAACGTAATTTATGGGTCTTTGTTCATTTGACTGGGCCTCTATACAGAGATCCTTGCATCCAATATCTTGTCTCTTTGTGACTCCTGCCAGTAGTTTTCAAAACTAACACAAAACACAAATGTAGGTCAAATGTATCTACAAGATTATGCATGGGTCATCAAAGTCCAGAAAGTGTAGATAAGTCACAATTGAGGGCAAACTGAGATCATACTTTAATAGTAGAAGACATCAAATGTGATCACGACACATTATGAAAAAAGGGGGGAACAAAGAGAGTGAGGGTAGCTCTGGCCTCAGAGCCAGCTGGCACTGAACAAGGAAAACCAGGCAAAATTCCTTGAATCATGGTTGCTCTGATGGAATTTCTTCTCCCACAGATGCACTTTCTTGAATATTAAAAAGGAATCTGCTTCTCGTGGCAGAGTTGAAGTGATCTCTGGCACCCTCTATATCACAGTATCGATGTAAGCAATAAGGTAGACTAAAGCACTCACTCAGAAGCACATGAAAAAATTAAGTGCAATTATTTCTACCACTTTTATCACTGAAATATAGGACCAACATTAGAGTCCCTACACAAAAATTAAATTTTGAGAATCCGTAGCATGTAAGGCTAGAGTTAAGGTTTATTATAAATTTCTTTCATGCCTACCAATTTATTTTGATTACATTCACTCTCTGTATCATTGAGAGGGGGGGAAAAAAAGCTTAATTCAAATAAGTTGAACATGATGCCAATATATTAGGTTGGTGCAAACGTAATTGCAGTTTTGGACTGTGAATTTTAAATCATTATAAGTAGGCTCAAACACGTCTTTATTAATCAAAATAGGAAACTTTACAATCAACACATTTTTGCCAATGAGAAATAAGTCTGATAAACAAACTTATTTTTGTTTATGCTTTGGGAATCAAACTTTTGGAAAGCATTTTTTGTCTCCTGCTGGTTGTGGAAGCATTTTCCTTCAAAATGTTGTTGAGATGCTTGAAGAAGTGGTAGCTGGCTGGCGAGAGGTCAGGTGAATATGATGGGTGAGGCAAAACTTAGTGGCCCAATTTGGTCAACTTTTGAAGCATTGGCTGTGCAAAGTGAAGTCGGGCCTTGTCATGGAGAAGAACTGGGCCGAATCTGTTAACCAATGCTGTTTTCAGGCATTGAAATTTTTGATGCTTCTCACTGATTTGTTGAGCATACTTCTGAGGTATAATGATTTCATAGGGATTCAAAAAGCTCTAGCAGATCAGACAGGCCACAGAGCACCAAATAATGATCATGACCTTTCTTTGATACAAGTTTGGCTTTGGGACGTGCTCTGGAGCTTTTTCTCAGCCCAACCATTGAGCTGATCATTGCCATTTGTATAAAACCCACTCTTTGTCGCACATGACAACCTGAGAAATTGACTGCTGCTATTGTGCAGAATAAGAGAAGATGACTTCAAAACGATTTTTGGTCAGCTCATGAGTTACCTACTTATCAACCTTTTCCATCTTTTCAGTTTTCTTCAAATGCTGAATGACCATTGAATGGTCAACACTGAGTTCTTCAGCAACTTCTCATGTAGTCGTAAGAGGATACAGCTTCGATGATCCTCTCAATTGGTCTTTGTCAACTTCCGATGACCAGCCACTACACTCCTCATCTTCAAGGCTCTTATCTCCTTTACAAAACTTCTTGAACCACCACTGCACTCTACATCTAGCAGTCAGCAGTTCCTGAGCCACATGCATTGTTGATGTTCCAAGTTGTCTCCATTGCTTTATGACCCATTTTGAACTCAAATAAGAAAATCTCTTGAATTTGCTTTTTATCTAACATCATTTCCATAGTCTAAAACAAATATAAAATAAACAGCAAGAAATGTCATTAACCAAAATAACATAAACCAAGAAATGTGGATTAAAATGATGTATAACTTTACCACATTTATTTAAGAATGTGTTCCAATATCAAATGGCAAATTTCAATATGCTAAACCACAATTACTTTTGCACCTACCAAACAGACTCCAACTTTTGGGCAAAGAAATGGTCTTTAGAGAGGCAAGTTTTTTAACCTTCTGGAAATGAAGTGGCCTATACCTTCCAAATACACCACACCTGGCTTCCTAAATAACATCACTTAGATACAGTTTTTGGATGCATCAAGAAATCTTCTCATGAGTAAGCCTTAAAGTGAAGAAGTGAAGTCACTCAGTCATGTTCGACTCTTTGCCACCCCATGGACTGTAGCCTACCAGGCTCCTCTGTCCACAGTATTTTCCAGGCAAGAGTACTGGCGTGGGTTACCATTTCCTTTTCCAGGAGGTCTTCCCGACCCAGGGATCGAACCTGGGTCTTCTGCGTGGCAGGCAGATGTTTTACCATCTAAGCCACCAGGGAAGCCGCATGAGTAAGCCTTAGAGAATATTAAACAGAAAGATGGCTGCTCTAAGGAGAACTTTGAGACAATCACTGCGGAGATGAAGAGAAGCAGGACGCAGCACTCCTGAGATAGTCGCAGCAGGACCCTTTAGTACCTCTTCTGTGAAATCATGGAGCAGGAAGGCTCTGGGCAGGGAGAGAGATTGCCCCACAAAGATAAAAGAAATGCAACACAGTGAAGAAAGGGAGATACCTACCAAAAACAATAGAAACTGGGGAAGAAGGATGGGAACTAATTTTTAGTTATTTCTTATCATAAACCTGATCCTACACCACTTATTGTTCAAATGCCATCCGCTGATATACTAATAACCCACATCATCATTAGTGGAGAGTTTACTACGTCCCAGGCACCAAATTAATAGCTTTACATACTGTATCTTTCTGAATCCTCCCAACAGCTCTCTTGCATATGAGGAAACTGTTTAGAGAGTACAAGTATCTTTGCACTATGCAAGAAGTAAGTGATGCAAATGATGCAAGTGATGTCAGGTCTTTGACTCCAAAGTAGATGGTACTTCCGCACAGTGTCTTCCTATGTGGCCAAGAGGTAGAGTCACATGAAAAAGATGAACACTGAAAATAGTGGAAGCCATCAAAAACTCATGATCAGTATTTTAGAACAAACAATGTGCACATCAGCAGAGATAACACTGTCTTCCAAAGAGTTTTCTATAAAAAGGGTTAGTGACCTGCCTCTATA